>JAECXW010000878.1:15655000-16905000 GCA_018153365.1 Drosophila fuyamai | reverse complement strand
TCTAAAAAATATTTACCAATAACACGAAACACAGAGCAGAAGGTAATGGTCAGCACCACAAACCACGTATTCCATACGTGCATATTGTTCACAGTGGCCACACCCAGGAACATAAAGATAATGGTCTCCGCCGAACTGGACAACATCTTCAAGGCATACTTAACAGTCGTATGCGACTTTTGTGAAATATTCGATTCCACATAGTTTTTCATCGTTATACCACAGAAAGTGATGCTGTCGATCAAGTTTTATTAGAAACATATAAGAAATATGGTTTACTTTACAAAACTCACGCTAAAATGCCGCTCATGTGAAAGATTTCCGCATTGAGATATGCTAAGTAAGCCATCACAAATATGAAAATAGGTTCTATGACACGGACATGATCTGTGAATCGTGTCACCAAACCAGTCAGGAAGCCCCAGATGATGCCTGCAGATAATACAATAAAATATAAATACATTTGAATAATTTATAATTGATATACAGATATATAGTTATAAAAAAAAATTATATTAATACAATAGTAATACTATGTATACAATAGTATGTTTTGGGATAAATCATTCAATTTCAATCACAAAGAAGAACAAATAAAACAAGCTTACAAGCTAGAGCTGTCGAAACATTAACTAATACTTCGCTGTCAATAGCAATCTGGATACTATTGGTAGAATATATTATAATTTTAGAGCTTAGACTATACTATTTAAACATAACAAGAGAGAACGCTATAGTCGGGTGCCCCGACTATCAGATACCCGTTACTCAGGTAAAGGGAGTGCGAGGGAGATGGAGATAGAAACTTTGATCACGCATAACTTTTTAACGAATGGTCCGATTTGAAAAATTTCTTCTGCATTTCGATAGGTATTGATATACACAATAAAACTGCATTTTTACTTTTCCGAAATATTTAAATGTTTAAAATCGTATATAAGCGATTGTGGGCGTTAAAGGGGGCGTGGCACCTTTTTGAAACAAACTTGCGCTGCGTAGGAACTCCTAGAATCTGCATGCAAAATGCCAATCTTCTAGCTTTTATAGTTTCCGAGATCTCAGCGTTCATACGGACAGACAGACGGACAGACAGACGGACAGACGGACAGACGGACAGACGGACATGGCTATATCGACTCGGCTAGTGACCCTGATCAAGAATATATATACTTTATAGGGTCGGAAACGCTTCCTTCTACCTGTTACATACTTTTGCACGAATACAATATACCCTTTTACTCTACGAGTAACGGGTATAACTATCTATTGCCAAAGAAGTACATAATTTGGAACTCACACTACCTGTGAAATTCAGAAAAGGTTGGGGGTGTGCAAAATCTAATTAATTTAGCAAAATGTATATGAAAATATGCACTCACCTATGGCAGTGCCACCCAGTGCAACCACAAAGAAGGAACCCACACCGCTGGCAATGTCCTGGGCGATGATTTTATCCAAACCAATTTCATTGTAGGACTCCATCATGTGGTACATCACAACCTGAGGAGGCAGAAGGGAGACTCAAATTCAGTTAACCATGTCGGGGACCTGTTGACTTAATTGCGCCCATATCCATCTCGCCCACAGTCGCAATCAATAAAGCCATCTTACCGTAACGGCATCATTCAGCAAGGACTCGCCAAAGACGACAATGTACAGGATCTCGTTGACGTGTATCTCCTCGAATACGGCCAAAACAGCCACCGGATCCACGGCGGATATGAGGGAGGCAAATAGGAATACGTCCATCAGACCCGGAGTCTCACCCTCCCCGTAAACTCCCATCATTCCGCAGGCGTACAACGACCCACCTTGAAGGGAGAAGGAGAAAAAGGGGTATTATAAAGAAAATCAGAGGATGCAATGGGTATGTAATCAATTTCCAACCCATCAATTTTCCGGAGTGCTTCTTGTACTTAATTAGATACCGGCCAATCGATGGCCGTTCGTGTGGCATTGACATTGCTGCAGTTTGTTGTTTTCCAAATGCATATCCATGTCACTTAAGTCAATTGATAAGCCTGCTCTTCCAAGAATAATTGAATTTGCAACGACGCAAATTGAATGTTTGCAATAATGTTACTTGTGGGGCTCTTCAATAAGCACAAATTGTGGCACCAGAAAATAATGTAAGCTGGAAAAGCTTTCTAACGAATTCAATTGTGTAGGGCAATGTGTCGTTAATTACTTATTTTTAGATTATTTGAAAATTCAAATGTGCATTGGTCATATTTCAATAGTGTTGTTTTATACTTATTAGAAATTTTAAATTCTTAACATTCAAAAGCAATGATTTTGGTTTTATTACAGTAATGGTTTGTTGCATTTATTTAAAGGTTTAGTTATTATTTTCAGTAAAATCCAGTACAAAGCAGATTTTATTCAGCTCTATTAGCTAAGTTTATATAATACAACTCAAATGAATAATGGAACGGATTTCCCACTTCTCCAAATGAATCGCGAGAGAAAAGTTAAGAGCGTTGTCCGCTCATTGTGATATGTAATCCAATTTGTTAAGCATAAGTAATTGGCAAGTCTGAATGTTTTGGAGGGGTAACTGTGGCAACTGGAGCGTATATCCCGCGGTCCGTTTGCGGTTTCGGTCATTCATCTAACTGGCGTCTGCCAGCCCTTTCCCTCCCACCCAGAGTGCCCCTTTTTTCTTTGTTATTAGAGCACTTCAACATCTGCGGTGGCAGCATCCACATCAATCGCATGTTTTGTTACACTTTGTGTAAATCACGTCTAAGCGGTCATCTTGTAAAGGCGGCGCCACGCCCCTCGCGTGCCGCCTAATTTATTGGCAGTGAAAAAAGAAATACGCCCCCTCGAACACTGTCTCTATTTATTAGGGGTTACAACAAGGCGGCAGTTTTTCAATGGAGGTTTCGGATGATTCAGCTTCTGTTTACTCATCTGTGTCAGGTGTCTAATTGCTGGAGCTGCTGACACCTTTTGTAATTGTCAACCATTTGACAAGTACTGTTCACATGTTTGTTTGGTTTAGGTTGGAGGTACTTTAAATATGATTAAATATTGCGTACTTTAATTGTCAGTAGTTTCTGTTAAATTCACCTTAAAGAACACATAACACATCAGAAACATTCAACAAATGAATATGAAATATATAAATTTTAAAAGTTCGATTAAACCAATAATCCTAATCAAATAACTTTGAAATTCGCTTATAAAATTTAATAATTATAATTTAAATATGTAGCTATTTCACAAAATTTGATCTTAATAGATTGGGAATACTAAACCGAAACACCTTACTAAATACATATATTGATTATATTCCAATGGAAACTGCATTAAAAAATTGTTTGCTATTAATAAATGTAGTTGAGTTTACTCTTGTACTAACCCCTATCCAAACAAACAAATATATTGACCTTCCGCAATCGACGAATCTAAACGACAACTTCCATTGTCCGTTTTTCAGTTGATGGACAAAGATGGATGGAATTACCCGAGGCAAGCAGTCGGTCACCTTTGTTTACTTGGCCATCAACTAAACGACAAGACAATTCCCCCAAGGACTGGTACCCAATCCATCTCGAGTTACCGTACTCACCGATGGTGGCTATGTTGAAGATGGTTCCGACCACCGCCATCAGCAGGATAGTGCCCAGGTTGTCGAAGAACAATCGATTGGGCATAAAGTATCCTGCGTCCAGGATAATCGGTGGCAGCATATAGAAGAAGAATGTATTGGGGGTCAGCGGGGAGACGGCGACATCGGTGCAAAAATAGAGCACCACTCCAATGACCACGCCCACGACAATCAGCAGGCACGACTCCGGAAATATTAGATGCAGTTTTGGCGTCATGTGGAAACCTGAAATAAGTTGTAAATATATAAACTATATTAGTACTAGATAAACAAGAAAAATTCTGCAACGCAATTGCTAGAATTTTGTGGGTGGTGGGACCGAAATATTTCCACTAATTACGAAACGCCTGCCATTAAAGCGAAAATATTCCCATTTGATGGAAATGATGGCAAATTTGCATGCAATTTCTAGGGCCTACTGTTTTGGATAGAGGGCTCCCTCTAGTATATACCCTTTTTTGTTGCCCTACCCTCAGCCCCCCTCCCTTCTTTTGCTTCTGCCTTATTGACCCAGTCCTTTACGAAATATTTTGGGTTCAAGGGCACAAAAGGAAGGATAATTATGCTTCGTAAACAAAGGCAAAATGGTGGGAAAAATATTCGTTAAAAATGTAAGGACTCAATTTGCATTTTTGGTGTTTGGAATTTAATTACGAAACTGATAGGAGGTTAATAAAGTTAAAAAACTAAGTCTAACTTTTAAGAGAAGTTTAAATGATTTGAATTTATTTAAACAATTTGAATTGGGTTTCAAAATTTAACACATCTAACTTTTGGTAAACTTCTTACAATTTTATCAGGCAGTAAGCCACTTTTTATTTCATAGTTAAATGCCAAACCTTTAACTTTACAATCGCCCTTCCCAATATTTTTTTGTTGGCCAAATGGCATTCGCAATCATTTTTCGCCTATTTTTGGGGGCTTATCCAATTGCAACAAAAATTTCTGGGCGTCCACCCACTCAAAAATCCAAATTGAAATGGAAACACGGGGCGGAAAAAAACTCACAGCGTCCTTGATGGGTAAAATGGATTTTCTCTCGCCTGCTGCCAAGGTTAGGGGCAGGGCCACAGATAAACCTGTCTGGCAGTGGTAAATTGCCGACATTGGAGGCCGAAATAAATAGACCCAAAACTAAAATCCGGTTTAATAAATGCTCGGTTGGGAATCAAAGTAAATGATTAATGCACTACCTTTGGGTCCAATTGTTGCTCAGGGGCAGGGTCAAGGGCCCAAGTCCTGCGGCTTGTTGCATACATCCATCGTGGGCTTATGCAATGTCCTTCCGCCAGGACTCGCACCCCCACGCCCACACGGTTACGTCGCCGACTTGACGCAAATCTGCATGATGGCGTCGTCGTAGACGTAGGAATTACATAAAGCATATTGATTTTGCCTGGCAACAGCAGAAGGAAAATAAACCAGACACCCACGCCCAGGAGCAGACACTAAGGCTTTGATTTCACAGGAAAAGGATTCGTGGCTTCTCTGGAAAAACCACATTTTCCGCTAGTTATGCACAAACTGCTCGGTTCTTGCTAATTGGCTAATTTCACTAAGTTAAATAACGATGTTTTAATCATAAATTGGACTATTTGAGTTTAAATTAATTAATTAATTACTGTCTGCCCCGAAATTTAATTTTTTTTCTGAAAAATAACTATGCCTTTAGCCTAAACTCCATATTAAAAATTGTAAACTATTTAAATTATGAGATCTACAAAATTTAAAGGAAATTTTGAAAACGAGAAATATTTAAAAATCAAGTCAATACTTTATCATAAAAATCAGGACAGTTAAAAGGACAGCGTTTTGTTCTTAGCAACTTTTTTAATTTGAATACTTTACTTACCAATTTTGGCTATACTGGCCGAAAGAATCCAAATTCCGATGATGAATGGCGTTTTTACCCGAGCAAAATCCACGCTGGAGAGCGGATACCTTTCCATCTTGTGTCCTTCGCCGCCCTCCGCATCCTGGTCGTTGGATTTCATTGCCTCGGCGCGAGGCAACCTCGCCGATGGCGTTGATGCCAGACCCACGTCTACATCCACGGGCAGCTGTTTTTGGGCAGGAAGGAAAAGCGAAATAATTCAGGCATTAGCGGTTTATAATTGAAAAACACTATGGAGAAAATTGATAAATGCGCCGTGCAAGTAAATTTTCCAATACCCGCAAAAGCAAACATTAAATATTTACATGGGTGTATAAACTGCGGAAAATAAAATCCAGACCTGGTGGGTTGGGTATATCAAAGGTTCAATTTAGCATTCGGAAACACGCTATTGAAAATTACAATCACTTCTATTAATGACTAACTCTCGTACACGAAAGTGTCAAGTTTTTGTTTTTCTGCGAATAAATCGTCAGCTTTTTCAATTCCTACCCATAAATTCTGGCTAAAATGTTGATATAGGTCAGTGCGGTAATGAATACAAAATTACGCATACATCAATAAATCTATTAAATAGTTTATACTTTTGGGGTCACAGAGCCTTAGTAGTGACGTCAAATCATTTCTAATTAAATAGGGCTTCGCACAAGTTTAATGAAATCTATTCCTAGGAAACTATTGTAGCTATCCAGAACAAAGTGAAATGAGTAATCACAAGATACTTAATTAATAAATCAATTTTTCATTATGATAAGAAATCATGTGGTTAGACAGATAATTTGGTCATGGGTTGTCTTAAACCTGTAGTTCATCACCAAGTTGTCACTTGTGATATTCTAAACATTTAAACGTCTTAGAAAGAGGATTTGGGACACTTCATCCAAATATATTTCTGAATTTCTCTATGATAATAAATTGAAAAAACAAAACGCTTGAAAAAATATTAAACGTTTTTTCGTCTTACGTTGCAGCTCAAAGTTTCCCACATAAACATTTCGATATTTCATCTGATGAATGTGTGCTAATAGCTACAATTAAGAGTATAGTTTATGACTCTTGGTGGCTTTTTAGAAAAAAAGAGATAACAAAAAGGAACTTGCGTAACTCACAAGTAAACATTACTAACATTCTGGAACAGATAAATAAGCTATTGATAGTACAGCAGATTTATGGAGTGACTTTTTAAAAAGTGTGTCTTTAAAAGTTATTGTCAGTGCGGTTTTACTGTAGTCCCAACGAAATCCGGCACTTTGCCGTAATTCCAATCACCTAAAGAGCTTTCGTTGCACTCCGGATGTGCGGGTAATGCCGGGCTTAATGGCCATTCTATTGGATTGTGGATATCGCATTTGGACATACTCACATTTAGTTTGGTGACCGCATCCGAGCCTGGCGTCACGCCCACAGCAGCACTCGTGTTGGGCCGCCCCTGGACAAGTCCAAGGACCAGGATTAAGGCGCAGATGAGCAGCATCCTTTTGCCGAGAATCCCCCGCCAGTCGGATGTGCATGTTGTGTTGCGTGTCGTGGTTGCAATTTGTGGTTCTACTCTTGTTTTGGTTTCATCTTTCGGTGGTTGAGCTTCTGCATCTAGCTCTAAACGACGTGCTGCGTCACTGGTAATTGTATCAGTTTCCGTAGCTATATTTCTGGGTGGTAACTCGGTGCTGGATGATTGGTTCCTCCAGCAGGCTCTTCTCGCCAGATTCATCTGCTGTTGCAGCGCCGGAGTGGCACTGTCGTAATCCTGCTCCGTGCGATTGCTCATTGTGATCTGTTATTTACTTTTTTAATCCTGGCATGCTATTATGTCCCTCTACTAAGCCAGTTTCCTCCTTAGTTACTGTGTTTGGTTAACTGCAAAGAGAAAATAAGCAGAATATAAATACCAGTAAATTTGGCTTGCCTTATTTTAGAGTATCACTTCCAAAATCGACCGACCTGCCGCAATAACCAATTGAAACTGGTTAAAAGCCACAAATTTCACTAACCATGAAGACTTCTGGACAGAATCCATATATACTACATAAAATCGCACATTTGTATTTATTTTTTAACACCCATCGGTTGCTGATTAACTCTCTTTGAATTGGTGGCGGACTCTCTTTGAGACCATTGCAAATAAAAATGTGCTAAAATCAAATCGCAAATTCGATTGCCGGCTCAAAGTGATTTTCTTCAAATCCACCATAAGTGAGTGTGGATTTATTTTGTTACCAACTATTATATTCTTTAATAAACTCACTTTGGGCAATAACAAGAGTTCTGTTCTTGGAAGTGTCTGTGATTTTATTTAGTATAAAAGTACCTTTTCTAATATTCTAATATCAGTATGCATAATAATAACATTCAAAAATGAATTCTCAGAATCATAAAACATTTTATAAGCTCCACTATTATCGGGAATAAAAATATCACTTCAATAGGTTTAAAATAAAAGGTAAACATGATGCTTTATGTAATTTTAGGGAATTTAAAATAAGTTCTTTAATTGTTGAACGCTCTTAGTTACAAATAAAAATGATGTCCTTTTCTAAATGAATTAAAGTATTTCATCAGTTAAATCTTCAATCACTCGATCTAATTTTAAAAAATCCTGTTTATTTCCGATGCTAACTACAAATTTATTTGCTAAAAACAGTAAACTTCAAGTGCACTTGTTTGCCCACTTGGCAAAGCTCTTCACAGTCACGTTTGTTTAAAGATTTAATAAAAAAAAAAATTATCGGGCATTCATGCAGACAATATTTGTTTTTCGAACTGGATAGATCCAGTGCACTTAGCGCCATGCGAAATTAGCAAGTTAATACCAATCGTAAATATGACAATAAAACAGAGTAAACAAATTTAAGTTGAACAGCCAGTTGGTCTGCGATAAGATCTGATTTGTATTATTGGTGAAATTTTATTAGCTACAGTAGCGAAAGCTTATCTATCAAGTGAGGGAGATAAAGACTCTCAATTAAGCAATTGGGCAGTACGAGTGTCACATTTGAGGCTGATAAATGGAAGGGCAATGTACCAGTCGATCTCTATAATTGCTCGACTAGAGCGAGCAATTGAATCTGTTTACACTTCCAGTACGTTTGCTGTTTTGTCGCCTATCTCATTATATAAAATGGATGGCCAATTTAGATTTATCCCTCAATGCGTCTTCCTCTATCTCATATTCAATTGTTTTTGGCATTGGTCGTGAATTTCCAAGGCTTTCCCACTAACATAATTTGGCGCACAGTGGTGATTAGATTAGCGCCCACAGAGTTTCAAGTTCAGTGACTTTGATTACTGGCCGTTAACAGTTGAGCAACTAACCGGCTTTAATCGAAAGGGTTACCCAATTTCCCGCAAGTTCTGGCTAAATCAATTTTAAGTGGCATTAGTGTAAATCATTTTGCTTTAAATTATTTCTTAACAGAGGAACATTGGAATGCATAAGAAATAAACACATATATTATACATAATGTTCTTAAGTTGCATTATATTTTATCTCTTTAATAAAGGCTGCCTTCTATTTAATCAGGGCAACTCACAACTTTATGGCACTAAGAGAAACTAAAGTTTCCTTTTGCAGTCAACTCATATATAGTTTTGACTGCAACTTCCTTGAAGTTTAGAAAATAAAAAGAGCAATACAACTTTTGCAACGCAACTAGAAAAGTTTCATTGATATATGGCCACTGTGGCGAATCTATATATCTGCTATTCTTACAATGTTGGGCCAACGACAGTAGCCATAAGTCCTTGAGCCCGAACGAATTGCTCCACGATTTAATTGATTTCTTCGCACATCGCTATCCACCGAACACCCCCGAGATGTGTTAATATTTAATTTGAGTTTACTTTATGCTTCAGGTTCGCAGAGCTTTTACACTTTGGGGTATAGACGTGAATTGGATTGATGCCCTCGCCATCTACACACCATAAACTTCTGTTTGTTTTGGCCAGTGAGGGCGACTAATTTCCCATACAAATGTAAATATTTGAGGCGAGGATTTTCATGGTCTTTCATGGTCACAGTTCAAGTTTAGCCAACGGAAATAATTTATATTTTAAAGGTCAAACGATTTTTAAAAAGATCTATACTGTAATAGGGAAAATAACCAATTGGGAATACATATAATATGCATATGCCTGATGTATATTTTGGCTAGCTACCAAGAAATTGTCTGCCCCGCCATTCGAACGACTTTTTAGCAAAATAATGCAGGAAAAATATATGAAAATGCAAACCAATCAGAAATATTTCTATGTGATGCATAAGGCTGTACCTGGAATGGGAATAGTTGCATTGTAAACATTGCAACTGTGGTAACTAACAAAAAAAGTACTAACTTAAACCGATTTTTTCCCCTTTTTTGCTTCTAAGGATCGTTAAAAAAATGTTTTTCCCAGCTGTCACCGACTCCCATTAAACTCTGTTTGTGCAGGTTCCTGAACTTTGCCCCAACCGTTTTGAGGTTACGCTTTCGGCGACGGCTAATCGATAACGTGCGCCACAAGGGAATATGGAAAATGCCATCGCAGTTGCAGGGCGAAATTATTTATAAACAAATCAAAGTCAATTGCTTTATGAAAAATGCAAAATCGAATGCAACGACCGAGTACAAACTGGCCAAAAGCACCTCGAACCGGTTGAAAACGATGATCCAGAATGAAAACTTGGATACCTCGGCTAACTTGGCAGAAAACTAAATCTGTGCACCAGATGCACTAAACAAAATATTGCTAAACGCATATTATGACATATATGTACATAAAATTAATGACTGTTTACGGGTACAACAAAATATGGCCTGTGTGGATTGGATAGGCTTCCGCTAAATATTTTTACGGTCGCAAACCATATTTAGACGAAAATAGTTTTTAATTACTTTTCCGATTTTATTTCGTCGTGCTAGTTTAAATACGATAGTGAATGCCAGCAGGTGTCCAATAAACCGTTGATGGGATTGTTAATGAATGTTATCAGTCTAAAATCTTTGAAAACATTTGCATGGGTTTTATTCAACGATAGGTTTTAATATTTATTGACATTATGCAGTCAAGCGCCAGGTGAACGTTATTTATTTACTGGCACGACTTTGTTTTTTTACTTGTGTCACAGAAAATATATTTGCAAAGGGAATGCAGTTTACATAATTAAGTAAAAACCAATAACTTTACGCTCAAGGTAAATGCAAAGAATTTTCAAAAAGGTAATTTTTAAAACAATTTATAATATAATTTAAGATTGATCTATAACTAACCAGTTACATTTTAAGAAGTTACATTTTATAATTTAGCATAAAAGTTTATACTAAATATTTATAAAACCTTTACCTTTTAAAGTTACTTCCTAAAGATTTGGCGCAAACATTCTTTATTTTAAGCATAATTTAACTTGACATGTTCAATTACAAAAGTCAATTTGGCTCAGCTCAAGGAACGTTACACAGGGAATTCTGAACTACCATTTCTTCATCTCATCATCATATTTATGAACATTGTGGGCTGTAATCTGTCATGTGCAGACCTTTTTGGCCACACAACGAAAAGAATAAATGTTCATTTACATAAAAGAGTTGCAAACGAAAATTTACATATTTACATACAAGAAAAAAATAAAGCCACAAAATAAGACAAAATCATGTTGTGGTTGCGACAAATTTCTGACTGAATCCCTGATGTTTTTCTACAGACGAACTGCCAAGTGGGTTTGAACCCCAAAACAAAACTTCCATCAAAAACGGCATTGAAATTGTCAGTTGAGGGTTTCATTTATTTTCTTGAATTACGTTCGCCTATATGTACATATGTATATTGATTGGGGTACACTGAGCTCCATTGAAATGGGAGATAACGTTTTGGAAACACCCTATTGGGGTTCCAGATTTGATGAGAACCAAAAATATTGATTAAAGCTTTTTCGTTTTATATGCGAACTCGTCCACACATCGACAAATAGAACTGATTTCCTTAAAGCAAGCAAAGTATTTTTCCATAGAAGGTTCTTAAAATAATTTGGTTTAGAAAATTGGAAACTTTTTAGTCCTGGTATTTTCAGTTCTAGATATTTAATAAGAGTGTTTATAATTTAAAAATAGTACTAAAAATAATGCATGCCGTCTTTAATGTTTATCAAAAGCACATTAAAAAACAATGAAAAATGATATACTTTTCTAGGTTAATACTAGTTCTTTGGACGTGCCCAAGTTCACCTTAAATAAATAAAACCCCATAAATTTCAAATACCAGATAAGGTAGGATTACTGTGACTTAAAATAGTTGACCAATAACCTAAAGCGCACTGCTTAAGGGATTTTTACTTGTATAGACAACAAATAAATAATATGATATCACTCTAATGATAAAATATTTTAGGCATTTGGTCAGCCCTGGACGTATTGAAGAGCTTTAAAATCGATTTTCAATTATTTCGTTAAATTCTTGAATGGAGATTTTGGCAAAAGCATTTGTACTTAAATATTTTTTTAACTGATTACAACCAAAAATAAATTAAACATGGCACAGTATGCGAGTATATTACATAACAAATATTGTTACATCGATTGTGGTCAAGGTTTAATAATAGCGACTCATCTAATTATTTGTTGTCATACAAGGACATGTCAAATTGTATCAGATAGGAAAATTATAAATGAGCATTGCGATTCGTGGTATTTATTACTATTGATATGCACTGGTCAACAGGAAACATATTTCTAGGAAACTTATGAAGCTTAGAAAATCTAGCAAAACTAATTGAAATTGATTGTTGCCTAACAAAAATGATTTTCTTGTAAACAAATAGGAAAAACATACCTCCCTTCCTATGTGTCATAATTAAACCTGTTGCTCACGCTACTGGCCAGCTACTACACAGGTAAACGGCTTATAATTAATGAAACACGTTAGATAACAAATGTTTACATATATTTTCATAGAGAAATTAGAGCGGTGTCTGCCCATATCTGAATTTATTGGCTGATAATTGATAATGAAATCAACTTGATTGACGATATAATTCCACTAACAAATTTGTTTGAAAGGCCGGTGTGGCAAAACATCCTATATATCTAAAAATATATTTATATTGCCGTTATATTCATCTTACTAAAAATATTTCTTTTGGAATGCTTGAATATAAGAAACGTATTTCTTGGCTGAGCAAGTGGCGCCAAAATACTTTAATTAACAATCCAATTATTCGACATTGCATTACAAAAAAAAGTCAATAATATGAAAGATAATAATTTAAAAAACAACGAGGTAAAAAAATGCAAGAGTTATCACATTTTAGAAAATTCGGGGAATGAAATATATATCAGAAGAATTTAAGTAATTTAAGATTAATCAACTTTTTAAAGAATCTCTGAGATGGATCTGAATTTATGAAACAGATGAGTAAGTAAAAAACAGAGGGTTTGCGCAAAGCGAGAAGCATGACAATATGTTGCCATGTTTTTCTATGTGATCAGGTTGACAACAACAAAATATGTAGAACAAACAGTAACAACAACAAATATGTTTATATACTATATAATATGTACATAGGGGTATTTTGGAATGCGAAACGGGAACAAATAAGTAGAGCAGAGCGAATGGAGAAGTGAAAACAAGGGGAAATGATTGAGCCGGCAAAAGACCAAAATAAACTCAAGTGCACCATTGCTAGACGTAAAAGAAAATAATATAGGAAAATCGCTGTCGTTAGAAACGTAAAAAAAAAAATATAAAAGATGGTCTATAAATACTCAAGGAATACAAACATACATACACACGTAAAAGCCGTAAACATATTCACATGTTCAGAACAAGTATCTACATAAGTACATTAAAAAAAGTATCTTTAAGATATTTTTCCTTGTATCTCGGAAAAACAGTTTTTAATGTTAATTCAAAATTAAATTCACATGATCGATTCTGGAAAAATATGAATAACAAATCTTGGAATATTTTGTTTTCTCTGTACAGATAACAACTTTACGCACGTTTTTCGTCTTCTTTCTTGGTTTCCTTTTCCGCAACAAATCAGCCGGCAGCTGTTCTATCTTTTCCACTATTTCCACTATTTGCACTCTCTTGCAACCACTCTCTTTCTCTACTTTTCACCTCTCTCTCCGCTTTTGATTTTGTTTTGATTCGCACTGCAGACGTGTGCAATAAATAATGATTTCTAATTTATGCCCGACAAACGTCGCAATGGGCATTAATATTTATTGACGAAAAAAGGCGCACATATTTAGTTCACACACCATAAAAACACACATCACGAAAAGTAAGGAAAAAACATGGCTTGCTATCGTTCCCATTTACATATTTAAATTGTTGCCCAAAAAGTGTTCGAATAATTCTCGAATAAATAGTGCCGTTTTGGCTTGGTATGGAAAATCGAATTTTCCGCCGGCGAGTCGGAACGAAAAATTGTTGCGCGTTCTACAGCCGAGAATCGAATGCGAGAAATCGTAGAAAAATATATTTGAAAGAGCGGAGAACCCGAAATCGGTCCGATAACAGAAGTGTTCCAGCACTTAACAGAGCGTGGGTCTGTTAGCCGACACCCACACAGACATAACAGATGTTAAAGCAAAAGAAGGGAAGAGGGGGAGAGGAAAAGAATACAAGCATTTAAAATGCCATGCCAAAAATATTTTCCCCGATATATAATATTTAGTAAATATTACAGTTATGGGAGTTTTGTAATGAATTACAATAAATTACAAAATTTTAGTACTAAAAAAATATATATGTATATATATTTCTACCACTATTTTTTTTCTTAAATTTATTTATATTTTAACAGTATGTTTATCAATTTGGAGAAAATAATTAAAACCTGGTACTACAAATACTGTAGTACATTAAATGTATAATGTGTTTTTGAATCAAAAATCTCACTTAAAATCGACATACAAAAAAAATATCATCTATATTCAATCCATACTATCAAGTGTTAAAAATATGTTTCTTAAAGAGCAAAAAAATAATATGTACAATTTGATAAGCCACACATGAGACTTTCGTTTCAACAAATTTTGATTCATATTGTCAGTTGATTTGGATCTCCTCGATGAGAATGAAGTCTTTTGTGTTTCCTTTAGCCCTGCTTGTCTTGGCTTTTCGCCAGGATGGAATAGCACAGCTTCTTGATGAAAATTGTTACTTTCAACTGAGCCCAAAGATATTTCATGGAACTAACTCTCGTCTGGGAACCACTCCTTGGATAGCAAGCATAAGCAATACTACTCAAGATTTATGCGGCGGCACGCTTATACACTCACGTTGGTATAATTATTTTTAGTCAAGATCTAATCATTTATTTGCACTGTTCCCAGGTTTCATCTTGACCGCCGCCCACTGCATAAAAGAGAATAATCAATTGTAAGCAATCTAACATCTCTGATAAGTTGTTTAGACAAATGTTTTAACTTTATTGGTTTAGATTCGTGAAATTGGGACTGTACGACAAATCCTGCCCACCATCGCGTTGCACAGAAGTGGAGAAGTACAGTGTGATCGACAGCATACCTCATCACCAATATAACCCGTTTAGTATGAAGAATGATATTGGTATTTTGAAACTCGACAGACAAGTGGTGTACAACGGTAAGATAGCAATAAATAAAAGAAAATCTAAAGGAATGTATGTAGCTGGCGTAATTTATCAATGACAATCTTCTCTTGCCTGCAGCCCAAATCCGTCCGATTTGCATTTTCTTCGGGAAGGAAATAGATCAGTTGCCAATCGTTAATTTCTCCGCCTACGGCTGGGGTAAAACGGAAAACGAAGGAGCAAGCTCAATCCTTAAGACCATTAATCTTTCCCGCCGAAGCCAACCCTGCTTTTGGACAGACAGGGAAACGCAAATCTGTGCTGGTGCCGATAAAGGCGACACTTGCGCCGGTGACTCAGGTGGTCCTTTGGTAGCTAATATTACATACCGAGGAAATGCCGTCCGCTCACAGGTTGGAGTCGTCAGCTTTGGCTCCACCAATTGTGATTCTAATGGCATCTACACGAATATTAGTAGCTACAAGCAATGGATAAAAGATACCATTTTGGCTAAGGATCGCGATCAGGAGCGCTTTTTGGATGAGGACTGCGGCAACACTCGTCAAAAACAAGGATCTATTCTCCAACCTTGGAAAGTAAATATACTTCCCAGCTATGCTAATGGCGCTCTTATCACAAAACGTAAGTAATTACTTGCAATGAAAAATGTAATACGGAATAATAATTTTATTTGCGTTTTCAAGGGTTTGTTCTTACTGTTGCAAGTCATTTGGATACAGATGTCCAGAAAATGTAAGTAGAAATTGTTCATGAAAAAATAATAACCTATTTGGAATTGTTGTTGAGATCTATCGAAAGGCATCTTAGGGATTACACATAAACTATACAAAAATAAATTAACTCAATTTTATTTTTGAACTATATTTACGTTTAAATTATTTGTTTTCTTTTCATTTGCGATACAGTAAAGTGGTAACGCTTGTCGGTGTTCGATACTCTGTTAAATCAGTACACAAGCATCCCCAATTTGCAATTTACCCGACCGTCACTAATGATATAGCTTTGCTCAAACTTGATCAAAATGTGCCATTTTCTGGTAAGTTAATTTATTTTTAACATCTTCCTTTCATCATAATTTGTGTTACCCTATTTCAGACTTTCTGTCACCGATCTGTTTACGTTTAAGTCTTCCAAAACCGGTAGAAGCACCAAGGTCCCTTACTGCCATTATCCGTTCTTGGGAAAATTTAAGCCTTAAACATGAAAACTTAACCGTCGTTGATCGTAGCACTTGCTCTACTACTATTCGAATGCCAGTAGAAGAAAATCAAATCTGTGTGAAGCAAACCTCAGCCCGTTTTATGCAAAATGGTGAAGTATTTGGTGCCTATGAAAACATATCGTTGGGCAACAAGTTCATTCTTTACGGGATTAAGAGCTTTAACAAGAACAATGTGGTTATCTTAACAAATATAAAAAGTTTTGCTGATTGGATATCGGAAACCTTACATTTTTAAATAACAAAATAAACATTGCTATACCTTTTTTATTTTATTATTCTGAAAAATAAAAATTAGACTTTTTTCGTATAAAAAGATCGTTTCCGAAATTTAATACATTTGTAGTCTTAATCAGAGAGTCGATCTGTTTGCCTGTTTCTGAACCTTGAACTCCTTGAAGCTTATATTTAAAAAACAAATAAATATTGCAATTATTTTTTTTTTTTAATAGATTACCAAATAAAAATTTGACTTTATTTTCTTATAGAAAGTTCGTCATTACCTTGTCCGAAAATAAAAAAATTTAAATCTTAATCATAGAGTGGAACTGTTTGCTTATTTCTAAACCTCGAACTCTGAAATTCAAAATTGAATTCGCACGCAAACGATTATTTATTTATATTGCACATAATTTTTAGGTAAGCTTTTGAGCCTCTGCTTTAACAAACCAAAACTATTTTAGATCCACAGGACCTGATTATACATTGTACTTACATAGAAAAACGTCAATTAAGAAACACGCTTAAACTCAAACGGACATCGTAAGCAATTTACTTGCATTCTTACCCACTTTTGTGCAGTTAATTGAAATGAATATTTGAGAGGGCTCAGGACAATGAAGGCTACCACAAATGGCCAGGAAAACCGCAATGTAAATTGATTTTTTTAGATGGCATAGCAGGACTGCGGACAGAGTCCTGTGTGCAAGGATAACAACACGATTGTAATTCCTTAATAATTGCAAAGGGCACGAAGGAAGTGAGTGTGTGCAGAACTTTCAGTGCAAACATTTCATATCGTGGCATTTCCATAATATCGATCCAAACTTGGCAGCTGATGGCGCGTGGGTGCCATTTTATCTTATTCTGAAAAACGAAACAGAGACTGTGGCGTACACATTATCCTTGTACTTGAACGACTGCAGCTAAGTGCACGTAATTGAATCCTAAGGACAGGGTTCATTTTGCGAAATGGCGTCGTTTGCTGCCTTGATTGGATATCCCTAAAGACGATTTTATGAATCAAGAACGTACATTTTAACACACTTAAGCCACAGACAGCGCCACGTTTGCACAGGTAAAAAAAAACAACTAAACCTTGCCTAGACAAAATCTGTTAGCGATAATCTTATTAATTACTCAAAAAATTAGGTTTTGATCCATTTTGTATCCAAAATATTTTATTTATGAGGAAAAGTCATGGTTATAATTCCCAAAATAATAATTGCAGCTCAAGCGTTAATTGTTATAAAACGATAAATTATTAAATAAAAAGCGATTTTAGAGCCATGGATTTTATATGAAATAAAATATTTTCCACCTTTCAGAAGAAGGAACATTCAAATGAGTCAGGTTTTATTTTTTCTTAACGGAAAATTAAGTAATTTATTCCGATGTTTCTGCCAGTGTATGACGCAATATTGCTAATGATTTCCAGAGCTACAATGGAAAAATAATTCCGATTAGAATATTCAGCAATAAATAATAATTGGATGGGAAGCTGGGTCATAATATGGAATTTGCATTTACGATGGAAATTGAATTTCTTTGCTAATAAGTTATTAAAGTCACTTTTATGGGTATGTAGTTTTTCTTTTCATAATTAATTATTAGTGGATCTGGAAAATTGTGAATTGTATTTTGTATTAAGTAGATTATATTCCATCAAGTGTATGTGAAGAAATTTATTAAAACAATAATCATTTTGTATTACAAATGTTAATACTTAAATAATAACAAAAAACTTTATAAACTAAGTCTAATTATTATAAACTGTCTTTAAAATACATGATTTAATTTTAATATAAAAAACGAAGGCTTTGATAACACATAAAGGCAATCCCTAAAGTCATTTGCAAACAAACAAAAGCCCGTAAACGCAAAACCATCAAAGTTTTCCCAAAAGTTTCTCTCTGAAGAGCTATAGATGGTAGTCCGTAGTCCCACTTCAAGTTCATTAGACCAAATTTTGAGTGCGTGTGTGCGGCTTAAACTTTGAGCTGGAAAACATAGCAATAATAATAATAACGCCCAGCAACCCCCCGAAGCTTTCTCGCCACCGCCACCGGCTATTATGTAAGTCCAAGGCATTTCTCAAGGACACGCCGCAGGACGAACCGAAATAGCAAATCAGACAGCTCCTCCGTTCATCAGACAGATTAAGGACCATGGGAAACGAAATACAACAATTTTATTACATATAACACATTTGCAATGACCATGGACGAAGGACAAATGACACAGCTACGCAGCAGTACAGTAAATCAAGAAAAGACCCAACCAAGTTCCCACTTTTTTGGGGCGTGACAAACGGACAATAGTTATGGCTTTGCCGCAGTGAAATCCGAGCCAAAAACCTAATAATGCGAACTACAGTAAAATCTATTTGTCAGGGTACAAAGTACTCAAGTTTTATAACTAATAAGTTATTGAACATTTTTTTTCGTAAACGACAGATATATCTGAAAATCACAGAATTTGAGCCACACACCATTGAACTTATCGAGTATTTCAGCATAATAAATGCAATCAAATTATTCAAACAAAAGTCTTTGTAAAAAATATCCTGGTTTAGATTTTTTGATAGTAAGCCAATAGTTGAATACCAATATTTTTAAGAACTTTTCAGAAAAGTAAAAATTCCTAGGGACATAAAGATCAAACTTATTTATTCCAAATCTACAGTGAAATTTTGATCATAACATTCTTTTAAAGTAAACGTTTATACAAATATATTGCCAATATTGCTAATAAAATTCAATTTGATTGACTTTGACATGGGAAAGTTCAGATAGTGGATCTTACTCCTGTGCCAAAAAAAAGATGGATCAAAATCATCACACATCAGAAACAACAATAACAAACAATGCGCTTGTGGGTTTTTTGTATTATATAAAACTCGTGCTCCACACACCAGCAGAGCGACAATGCAAGAAAACGTTGCCTGCTTTTCAGAGCTGGATGCAGTTGCTATTGTTTTTGTTATTGTTATGAGCTCCTGCAGCGGCTGTGACGTAAAAATGGCGTCGGCATAGACATAGACAATTTGTTTTTGTTTAGCGTAGGCCGTTACCGTTACATGCGCAAAGGAGAGTCAAAAAACATCTGTTTGCCGATTTTTTGTAAGCGCGTGGAAGAGAGTAACTATAACGGAGCGGGAGAGCGAGAGCGCGAAAGAGTGATACTTTTTTCCTGCACCTGATGACAGAATGTTTTTTTTCACAAAGGATTTATGGCTTTTGGCAAAGTCAAATTCGGACGAAAAGGACAGACAAAAAGTCGGTAAACAATATACCGAACTTGTGGCTCCGTTATTATGTAATTGGTTATCAATCAAAAGCGCCTAAATCAGATTTACCAATTATTATGTAAGACAGAATGAAACTTACCGTTAATTTGATAGACACGCCTAAATTGAATTGTAAGTGTTATTTTTCTTATCAAGGATTTTCACCAGCTTTTCGGGTTTTTCTTTAGACATTTCTAATTTTGCGTTGAAACTTTATTATTTTTTTTACGATTTAGCACTATTTGAAATACACTAACACACACAGCCCGGTCTTAATTTTATATTAATTTTTCTGCAGGGGGAGGGGAAGGTGGCGGCGGTTGCGACGTTGACCGCGGCAGAGGCAGCGGCACTTACAGCGAACGCTTCAGCACATTTAAGTTTTGCATCAGATTCGCCGTTTTCATGTAAACGGCAAACAACTTGATGTGATTCTTGTGGAAACTGGTGTACTTGCTGTTGAAGAACCGCCGCTGGCACATTTTCACTGCCGATTCGATGGACACGCGCTGATGACTGAATTTTCCTCACGACGCCAGCTTTTCCAGCCCCAGCAGGACATCCGCTAGAGGTGACCCACTTTCCGATTGCCGTTCGATAGACGGGCTATCGGGTTTGAACTAGTTGTTGCACAGAAAGAAAAATTTGTTATCAGCCTGATAATGCTAGGTTTAAAGTCGTATGTTCATTCAAGAAGTCATGTTTCTTAAAAATTCCAAGATTTTCGGCAGTGGGAGGTTATCAGTGGGAGCGACAAGCCTAATCTGGCCGAGTCCCAAAAAGTTTCTAAGATGTGGAATGAGTCAGTAAAAGGTCACTACAAAAATAATCAGAAACATTTTGTTTCAATAACAAACAAAGTTTATTTTATTTAGTTTCATTCAAAATTAACAGTTTCCAAGCAAAACTGTCCCGCGAACCGCTTACAATTTGTGCGCACATTCCCCGAGTCAAGCGATCAAAAGTCCAGGAATATAAATAAAGTGACTCAACGATTAAGTACCTGTGCCTGTGACGGCAATGGTTAACCAAAGGAACACGAAAAAAGGCTTATCAAATATGGAAAGTACAGGGCGATAGAGAGAGAGCTGTGCGTCTTGGGATCTAGGGAATCGATCTCTAGGGTATGCCTAACGTACGAACTAAACGATAAGTATACAATTAAGTCTTTTATCAAAATCACAAAATCACAAAGCAGGAAATCAACGCAGGCCGAAATCGTTGAGTGGGCAACGGATTGGGATCACAGCTTGCAGAGGCAGAACAGCAGCGGTATGAAGGCCCCAATGGCAATGAAAACCGGCAGCAAAATGGAGGAGTCGTCCATGGAGTACGGATTGGGCTGTCGTGGCCCGCTATACGATCGCTTGGAGTCAGCCGATTGCTGAGATGGCTGATCACTGCTCAGTTGATCGGTGTGCTGTTGGTCAGGCAACTCCTCTTCGAACTCCTCGTCGTCCAGATCCTCATCGTCCTCATCGATATCCTCCCGCTGGTTGCGCACCACCCTCTCCACCTGATGACCTGGCTTCTGTTCAGCATTTTGCTTTACCTCCGGTTTGATCCGTTCACTCGCCTCGGTGCCATGCAGCCGCGGCAATTGGGAGACATCTCCTTTGAGCAAGGCAAAGGCATTGATCTTGGGATTATCTAGGGCTCCCTTGATGAAATCCAGTCGTAGCCGGCCATTCCGCACATCGGATACCTCGCCCTCGTAGTTTAATCGACCATTGTTGATCTTGAAGTACACGATCTCGTCGTGTGCCGAGCCCCTGCCGACCTGGTTGTAGATGTCCAGCTGCCGAACTACCGTATGCTTCCGGTTGAGGAGCACATCGAATACCTTCTTCTGCGGCGCATCGAAGTAAACCTCGCAGAATTTCATTATCAAGGCGTAATCTCCATCGCCATCGCTGGGTAAATCGTAGCCAAATGTGGTGGTGTGATAGCGTTCGGTCCTGTAGAGCACTTCATCCTGTTCCTGCACCCGGCCGATCATTAGCAGGTGCTTGCCGTAATCCGAAGCGATTCCAATGCCCTTCAAAGGATCCGCATCGTATTGGACGCCATTTAGATCGGTGTGTTCATCTCCGCCAGCGTTTACGGCGTATATAACTTTAAGGGGTTCAGCGGCTGAGGAGCTACCAATGACAATGAAAACCAGTAGCAGAGGCATCCAGGTCCTTCGACCACTTGCCCGCAAGTAGTCCCAGAAAATCCTCTTTTTCCATGCTACGTTGCACATGTCAGCAGTTTTTGTAATGCTCCGGAGTTCACTGCGCATTTTACACCCTTTTAAGGTCCTTTTTTTTGGCTGTGAGTGTTCCGGTTTTTGTACTGGTTAAGTCCCTCCGCTTAACTAGCTGAAGTGGTTCTAGTACGATGTTGGGGCCGGAATAAATCCATCAACAAATTTATTTCTATACAGAGCAGCCTTTATACCAGGGCTGCAGCAAATGGGCTCTCATCTGAAGGAACCAATGAACCAGGAAACTGTGGAGTTGGTATTTTTGACTTTTGGTGTTTTTGTTATTTTAATAATGAAGAAACATTAATTTGAAAAACTTGTATTTAAAATCTCAGCAATTCAATCTGATGAAGAATACCCTAATATTACAAAAGTATGTATTAAATAAAAATATTTCAAAAAAATTATAATATAATTTAGGAACCATAAATAAAAAAAGTATTAATTAATATTCCCTGGAAATTATCATTTTGGAACATTATTTTTAAACATATTTACATACGTTTCAAGAGTGACCCAAACGCGAACTCGTATATTTCAGTATATTTCATTCAGCATATTATTTTGGCGCCTAGCAGCTGGTCACACTTCACTACACGTGCATTGATGTGATTGAATTTATTGCGAAAATAGCGCACAAAAAGTGGTTTAAAACGCATAAATTGAGCGAAAATCACTTCCGCAGACAGTGCCGCAGCACTGAGGAGTACCAGAGAACCGACCCTACGACCCTACAGACATGTATTTCGACGACGAGGACCGATTGGAGCTGCAGTATCTGGCTGGCGGTAACATCGTGGAACATGCGCCCGTCTTCTCGCCCGATGGAAGGTTAGTACTTCACTGATACTATATGGAATTATATATGTAACGCCGATTCCTGTCCGCCAGGTTCATGTTTGTGCGATGCCTGACAAATGTTCAAGTGTACGCTACCAGTACGGGTGAACTAACCCGGGTTCTGGACGATGCTACGGCGCCATTGATCAGCTTGGAATTGGACCTGAAGAAACCGGAACTCTTGATCGGATGTACGAGTACCGGGGAGCTGGTCCAATGGAATTGGAGGGCGGGTGTACTCAAGAAAACCGTATCCTTGAAGCTGGGTTCTGGTGAAATCACTATCTTAACCTGCCACCTGATGAATCTTTATAAAGGTGGCGACACAGCCTGCGCCTTTGTAACCACAAGGAAGAAGAGCGGTGATCAGGTCAACTATTTTGTGGTCAATACAAGTACGGGTGAAAAGGTTGACATCAACTGCGGCCTCAAGCTAAAGTAAGTTCCCATCTCAGATATCCCTTTTTTACATAACATCTCATCTCAAGATCCCATATATTATTAGATTCTTTTAAAATATTGAGACTTAAATTTTCAATAATTCTAAAAATGCTTAATTTATTGGAAAACTTGTTATCTTAAAGATTCATATAAGAATGTAACTTTAAATGTTTCTGTGATAAAATAATAAGCAATGGTTTTAAGATATTCTTAGAAAAAGAATGTAGTAGTTTTCAATAATTTGAAATGACCAAAATGTGTTTGATATGGTATTTTAAATATGTAAAGCCCCTGTTGCTGACTAGTTTTAACTTACAAATTTAAAGTTTGACTTTGATACTGTCAAAATATTTAAATCAATGTAATGTAAAATTATTTACCCCTTTAAAGCTTAAAATCCCTCATTAATATTCTTCAAATTTTACAGAATTCGTACTCCCCTCGTGGACGTGGGAAAGGGTCACTTTAAATACATAGTCCTGGCTCAGGGATTTTACATTTACTTTGTGAACTATGTTACGTGGAATTTCTGTCGCTACAAAAGCGCCCGGCAACATACAGTCACCTGTGTCCGGATGAGTCCCTGCGAAATGGTAGCAGCAACCGCCGATACCGAAGGCCAGATTTTCGTGTGGCGGGAGTTTGAGGAGCAAGAAACGATGACCAACACGCTATTCCACTGGCATCACATGGAGGTGACCAGCCTAGCCTTTTCGCCTTCGGGCGTGAGCATCTATAGTGGCGGGCATGAGACGGTCCTGGTGAAATGGCCTTTGGCCACACCGGAGAAACGCAAGTATCTGCCCAATATGTCCAGTGTAATTCGGCACATTGTCGTTAGCAATGACAATGAGAATGTCCTGGTTTGCACCGAGGACAACGCAATTCAGCTGGTTAGTGGCAGCAACAGCATAATTAAGTCCACTGTCCAGCATTTTACATACGAGACCAAGGATAAGACGGGCAGGAGCAAGTTTCCTATGGGTTTACGATTGAATCCAAGGACCAATACGCTAGTCCTGAATGGCAGATCGGGACATTTGCAGTTCTTTTCGGCTTACACAAGGAGTATGTTGTATAATGTAAGTCGCTATAAAATTCCTGGAATTAACTGTGTGTTTAATTGAGAATAATATTACCTTTTAGCTTCGCGTGGTGGACAATAATTATCATAGTGAGGAGGTAGATCGCATTATCTACAATACTCGTATTACTCGAGCTGCCTTTAATATCAATTGGATGGCCACTGGAGAGGTTTATAATGATCTGGAGAACTTTGTTGAAGTGCGTCTCAAATTCTGGCAGTACAATGAAAAGTTGCAGAGGTAAGCCTAAACCTAAATTATCCTCAACTTTTAAAATTAAATGATGTCTTTTTCTAGTTACATTCTAAACACGGAGATTGATCTTCCTCACGAACACGGGTTTAAGGACATTATCTTTTCCAATCAGTTCCAGGTGGACAGTTTGCGTTGTGCAACTGCTGGCGAGGACAACGTTATTAAAGTGTGGGGTCTCACAGAGTCCGAAAACATCTATAAGCGGGGAATGATGTGGAGTTGCTTGGCGCAGACAAGCTACCGAAATCTGCCCATTGGTTCCCTATGCTTTTCGCAGGATGGTTCTCTGTTAGCCGTGGGATACGGAAACATTTTGGCGCTGTATGATGCGAGGAATCCGCGGCTGCCCCTTCAAACTCTGAGCTGTCCTCCTGGCTTAGATGGCGTAATATCCAAAGCTCAGCTAAGATTGGCCAAGACGCCCTTGAATGGAGCTAGGAAAGAACTTACCCAGCAAAGGCAACAATTGTGGGCTCTGCTAAAGACCTTGGTGAATAGCAATGATGAGAAGTTAGTTAACCAGGCCAAGGAGTTAATAGTGGGCCCTCTTTCCAAAGCAATGCTCGTGAATCAGCCGGAGAATGCCAGTAAGGAAGCGGTATTTAGGTACATAATGAAAATGCCCGAACTAGGCTTGCATCAGAAATTGCAACTACTGCGTCGATTTGGTGTTGAATGCCAAGTTTCCCATTCCCATCGAAATCGCTTGATGGAGCATCTTCAGCAAAGAGAACTGATTCCTCAAACAACGAGGTTGAGGCTTCGCAAACTGGACGATCGACTGCATCGCCTACACACGAGACATCGTTACAAAGCCAAGCAGCGACTTAGTCATTTGACCAAGCGGCGGACGAAATTCGAGCACCTGGTGCCGCAGGATGTGATGGCCCTGTTCAGCGTTCTCAAGCTCGATGAGAGCACTAAACCGAAAAAGGATACGAAAAATAAATCCAAGCTAGATGAGAGCAGCCAAGCCAAGCAAAAAGTAAAAAGAATACCCGCAGACGCAGCTCCGTTGCAGGGATTGGCGCAAATTTCGCAAGTGCAATTTGGAGCCGGGGATCAGGCTCATCTGGTGGCAGTCTGCACCGAATCAAGGGTTCTCATCTGGAACTTACTGACGCTGCGACTGCAGGCGGGCTTGAAATTATCTGTCCGTCAGCTGGCCTTTGATCCGCTCACCAACCTAATAGCTGTCATTACCAAAAATGATGAATGTAAGCTTGCTTAGATTTTCCATTAACCATTGACACGCTTATTAATTTGGATATTTTGAATTCTTTAGTGCATGTGTTCCAACCGAATGTACCGCTGCCCTTGTATCAGCGAAGTAATCTGCCCAAGACCCATGGTTTGGCATGGTTGCCCAGGAGACAACCCAAGCAGAGCTCCATCAATGTGGACTGGCAGGCGCAGTCCACGCTGCTGATGCTCACCCACTCGCAGAAGATTGCGTACTTGGCGCCACCCGGTCAGAGTCCATCGGATGATGCGCCCGCTCCGATCACTTTAGCTCAGGCCGCAGAGACGGAAAATCTGCTGAGGTACGCGACATTCGGTATCCATGTGACCAAGCAGCACCAGCAGCCTGGTGAATCCCTGGAGAAGAGTGGCCCCCTTATCATTGGCCGAGGACATCACAGTGCTGTCGATGCGGTAAGTTTTATTTGTTTTACATCTCATACCGATTTAATATAACCTTTAAATAAGCACCCGAATTTGCTCAATTTTTTCTTTTTTTTTTGTATCATCTGTATTTATTATTTAACAAAATTTTCTGCATGGAAATAACCCTTAAATTAGCACCAACTTTTTTTAAAATTTATTTTCATCATTAATATTTATTTGTAAATTTTCTTCATTACACTTGTCTTTTTAATTCGTTAACCAACTTTTAGTTATTAAATTTACAAAAAACAAATTAGTTTCATGCAATTTTGTTTATAAAATTTGTTTTATTAAATTCTTATAAAGCTATGAAGTACAATTGGTTAGACTTAATATTAGGTCAGAAATTATATAGTAAATGTTTGTATATTTTTGATTTAGCTTTGGTCTGGTTTAGAAATCCTTTAAAAATGTTTTTAATTGATCTTGTTGCTCAGTCGTTTTGAGTATTGACGATGATTGTCTGTGGGCCGAATACTATTTCTTCTTTCGCTTAAGAACATCCCCCAGACGCGGCGCCGTAGGGACTCGCAAATGCCGACAACGTCGCATCATCAGGACATCATGCTTGAAGTAGCGCAGACAATGCCATTGAGGGACTTTGGGCATCAGTTGTTGGTGCTGAAAATAGGATTTTAATAGAATCGTAGTTGTTAAACTACATGAGTTATGGGCACAGCAAAGAGCAATAAAGCAATATATTTAAGGAAATATTTTAATATGTAAATTTGGTCTACTAAAGGAGTTAAATATTCAAGATATATATATGAAATTTTACACGATTTTGAAAGATTCTGACGTCTGTTCCATTTGGCAACATCCGTCACCATATTTTGTCACTTTTGTGTTTTAGTTGTGTTGTTCTTTTGTGTTTTCTGTCTGCGCCCAACTGGCGTTCAACTCAATTTGAATAATTTCCATTGAGATTTATAACGCTGTTTTCTCAAAGTCTGATTTATTTTTGGACCCGCCTTTCAATTGTGTCTTTGCTTAGAACTTGTATGTAAATCATGTGAGTTGTAGCAGGCTAGCAACTGAACTCGAATCTGGTGGTTTGGAATTTTGGGATAGGTCTGCTTTTGATGAAATTGATCAAGCTTGATGTGCGTTATCACATGATTACCTTAAACACATGTGAGACGATCAGATACAATAAAAAAAATATTGTATAATATTCGGGTAGATAATCAGCTGAACTTGACTCCTCCAATTTGGGGGTATTCCTATCCAAAGATCATTCCAGTAATCAGTTGCCATTTTCATAATTAATTAATTGCTTTGTTTATTCTATCAAGGGTCAAGTCTTTACGGGAATTGATAAGGGATAGGATCCATATGGAATATTATATAAACGACTGCCGCCAATAGGAAATCTGGCTGATCTTCGGAATGAAGCACTGGCTTCCCATCTATATTTAGTTGTAAAGATTAACAACACACGCCACAAACGTGTGCGGCAAACAAAGTTTGTTATTTTCCTGATTTAATTGTATACCGTGGTTAGAGATCTTTTGAAATTATGTAAGAATAACTCGTCCGAAATTAGTATTTTATATTGGAGCTTAGTTCGGTTATTAGATAACATTATTATTTCCAATAAGGTAACTTAACAATTATCTTTTATCATCTACTGGAATATATTAAAATTGTTTTTGTCAGTTGATACTAGAGTAGAATTATAGATTCCGAACAATATCTCACTATCCTGCCTAATAAGTTCATGGTATTAAAGGAAAATAGAATAGTAGGTAGATTGAACTAGATCTCGCTGTTATGGAATTTAGAAATTTAAAGAGATAAGTTATTTGTTTACCATACATTTTGCAGTCAAAATTTGTGGTAGGTGTTATGTACAATATGTATGGGTGGTGAAAAGTTTCCTTATATACATATAATACTTTTATGAGTTTTCTTCCCCCGTTGTTTTTAATTCAAAAGCAATCTTTTAATTAAGAGTGCACTTTGTTTTTCTCTCGAGTCTTAACGCCCACTTTTAATTAGCGAGTTTGCACTTCCTGCATATTGCAGCTGGCAGCCATTTTTTTTTGGAATGTGAGTGAAGTCATTGCCCCAAATTCGTGCCCCCTGCTGTACTCCCTTTTCGCTTGCCGTGTGCCACATGCTCCAATGCCCCATTTGCCCCCTGTCATCCACTCACCTCATTCACAATTGGCACAGGTCCAGCTTTTGCCCAAGCAAAGAATGCAAGGCACAGCAGGGAAATGACGGCTACAAAGTTGGGCCACATTTTCCAATTTTCCGTATCCGGGGATGCGGGTAAGAAGGAGGTGTTTTTGGAGTTATACGCCTTTCACTGCACTCTGCACCGTTCAAAATGTTGCTAAATTGGTTTTGTTCTGTTTGATTCGCTCGTAAATCGTTTAATCTGGATTTTGACACTTTGTCAGTTGCAAGAGAGGATGAACTTTTGTCCGCCTTTATTTCCGTAAACTTTAGCGGCTCGCGCTTCCGGCTCTCTTCTTTCCGGCTAACGGTTGTTGCTGCGGAACACAACGGTAAAGTGTTGAGCTGTCGTCGCGGCTCTCGGCAATTTATACTCGCAGCTCCGGACTTCGGCTCCGGAATCCCACTTCGGCACGAGATTCGGCTTCGTTTTGTTATTATTGTGGGTAGAGTTCGCTCTTTTGTGCTCTTTGCTCCAATGACTTGTGCACTTGCCAGTGCCCATTGTGAACGGGCAACGAGGGCTGGTGCAAGCGCACCGCTGTACAGTGGAAAAGAGAGCTAAAAATCGTGCTAAAAAATTCTATTCTATTGTATTATTCTTTGTATTCCCCGTTTTTTGGTAGTGGAAACTAATATTATACCGTTTAAACTTCATAATATAATTTTTTACCAATTAAATTGAGTTGGTATAACTCTACCACCTAATTTGAAATAAAAGCAATGTTTTTTAAGCTTTCATTCTTTGCAATTTTTTTTCTTGATGCTTATCAGCTTCTGATATTTTATACCACTGTGCCATGAATGGAACTCCTCCCTCCTTTGTACGCCAACACCATTGTACCCTCAATTTATTGTTTATGCGTGTAGCAAGCATTTTCCATTGCGTGCTTGTGACACTTTAGTTTTCCCCAATAATACTCGATTATGCTCAGCCAATTTACGTTGTAAATTTTCCGACTTTGTTGCTACGTGCAATGTTTGGCTTAATTACTTTTGCAATTACTATATTTTTGACGATTTATACTAGTTTTAGTCAGTTACTGAAAATTGACTCAATTCTGAATTCTGTGTTATCGCCACTGAATCAGTTTGAGTCATCAGTGAGTGCCTTTTCCTGAGAAAAACAATAATATTTTGCAACATGCCACTTAACGAATTGACAGACATGTTTACACTTGGATTGTTTTTGCTCATTCAGTTTAGTTTGCATAAAATTGGATCAACAATATCCACAGGCGGCAAGCGCATGCGCGAAGGTTAATAGACACACATCACTCGGCGCATTTAAAAGACGCTCCACAATGACAAAACAGAAAACCGAAAAAAAAATCATGTGATTACCATTGTCCAGTGCTGAACTTGAACCGCAATCTCGACACCCAAAAAAATCAAAGTAATATTTACTACAGACGCCCCAAGTGTTGGGCTTTCTAGCTTTTTTAAAGCTAGCTTTATATGTTTTAAGAAATATTTTATTGCACACTACAAACAAATTTCTAAAAATAGCCATATTAATTATAAATCTTAGTTCAGACTTTCTTTTGATTGCTATTCCAGATAATGTAGTTTTTTCTAAATCATCATTTAATTACTTTCTTTGATATATATAAAACAATTTCATTAAATCTTCCTATTTATGCACCAAAAAAAAATCGGTCAGCACAGCCACAACTAACACAGTTTTTGAACTTCAGCAAGGTCAATGCCAATTATTGTATTACTTCTGTATTACAGTTTGTCAATCTTTCCGCCCACACGATGCCCGCCATGAGCCTGATTTGTAGCGAATTCGTCAAATCGCTGCTGACACCGGCAGACACAGCCTCGAGGCACTCTTCGAAAGCTGGAGAAGATGCCCTACTGACCAATGGAGGCCCCGTCAATGGCAATGGATTGTCGCACGGGCACAGTGATGATGAGCAGGAGGAAAAGGAGCTGGAAGAAGGTGAGGTGACGAGCAGCACATTGGACACTAGGAAAACGCTTTTGGAGCATAATGAAAAGTTAGAGGATCTGCTACCCGGAGGCGAAACTGACCAGCAGGCGTTGGATGATCGATTAAAGACCATCCCGGCGCTAAGAACCAAACTAAGGTTATGAATGTAAACAAATCTATTAGTTGTTCTTAAAAAAAATAAAAAAATTCTTCTATTTTTGTATAATACAGAGATAAAACAAATCAAAATACAATAAAGAGGTTTTTTTTCTTAACGTCAATTCATCATTCCTTTGGAATGGTACATATTTTGTAATTTTTAATTTTAAGCGGCATCAAAAAGTCACTATTAAATTTATATTGTTTGACCCAATACTTACCAACACAATGAATTCATAAAATCACATTATTTATTTGGTTCCTATCCTAATGACTTTGACTTTTATTTTCATAATGTTTACAATAGATAAATGATAGTGTAATATTAGTTCATTTAAAGGAAACGCCGGCGTGGTATCAAACCGGCATGGGACAGTACATTGTAGATTTCCATGCGTGGGATTTTCTCTGCCTGGCGATCATAAACCTAGAGGAAAATAATGATAATAATAATAATTAAGGGATTTTTTAAAAGAGTAATCAAACTATAAAGATATTTGTGTAGTGAAGTTGTTTTGATTTAAATATTCGTTTTGATTAAAAGATATTTGTATTACTCATACGACATGTTATCCAGATATAATCCAGATAAGGTGCAAACTAAATCTTCACTATATATAAACTCACCACCTCCTCGCCGGGAGCAAACCAACTGGATCTGGCCAGGGCATCCCTCACCCTTGGAGTATTATAAAAGGGGTTTTGGAACTGCTGGGGAAGGGTCTTTTCCCAGGCGGCATTCTCCACCACCGCAATGTGCGCCAGATTCCTCTGAGGCCTGGCTTCGATTGTTATGGAAAGAGCCAGCAATGCCACAATGAACGCTGACCAGATGAGACGACCGGGCAGGAGGCACCTTGAATGACAGAGGAGAAGATGAACACGCCTCGTTGAATTCGGCTGACTGACAGATACCACTTGCTCGGCTTAAGGTATTATCATGATGATCATTACATAATTGTGGCGTGCATATAATATTACAAGTTTCCGCCTGTCACGCACACACACGCATCCCCCAACCCCGCATCCAGTCCACGCCTAAATGACCGCTTTTCACTCTCGGGAGCCCGGGACAACTTGTTGGCCAAGTCAGCTGACTGGGCTTCCACATGGGGCAGTGCTGGCCATTGGGATTAATATCTGACAGTCCAACTTCCATAGAAATATCTCACTTCAGGTGGATTCAGGATGAATTTAATAAGTATTTACTTAATAAGTATTCTTGATTAAAACAACAAATTTGTTCAGTTTGAGGAAACCTTGGAAACCCTTTTTAATGTCCGGTTTTATATGCAAGTTTTGATTGCTAAGCCGTATTAAACCTTCTATAGTTTAAGTGTCCTAAATAAGTATTTCAATACCTTAAATTGTACATTTTTATATAATTTAGACGTCCTTAAAATTCCAAGAAATCTTGAAAAAACTTTAATTTTCGGTTTTATATAAAAGTTTTGTTTTTTAAACCTTCTTTAACTTTCTATAATTTAAGCGCCCTAAATAAATATTTTAGATCCCTACGGTTGTATATTTTTTTAGGATATTTTCTGGCAACACTGACTGTGGGCACTAGGAGTTTCTGTTTGTCTGCCGTGGTAAAACTCGGTTGTCATGTGATTGCCATTTCCTAGATGTCGCGTGCTGCGAGGAGAAAAACTCCGCTGCATATATATGTATTTTCCAGCGTCATGCGTCTGCTGCTTGGTCTGTGCGGCCCACTTTGGCTGCAAAAAGATCCCTGATCTTTGCTTTTAATTGGATAACCGGCAGTGACGACCACTTGCCGCTTGTTTCTGGCCGGTGATGTAAGTTTTGGACTTGATATTGCCACTTGCGGCACTTGCGCTTTCGCAGTCTGACTGTGAGTCTGCCTTACCGCCCTTCGGTCAACCTGCAAACTCATGGTTTGCCGATGGTTCATGGCATTTTATAAGGCGAAAAGATCGCCAAAGCCGGGATTGATAATGAGATTTTCATTCAGCCAAGGAGGGAAGGGGAAAATTGTATGATGCAACTTCGATATAGGGATACAAAGCAACTGAAATTCGGTGTATCCTTACCCTTTCTTACGATTTGTATTATTATTATTTTTATTGACAAATTACTTATGGGTGGACAAGTGCCACAATCTTATGGGTAAAGTTTGAATACGATTATAATTTATAATTTGGCCTTAGTTAATATATTATCCGATTTCACTTAACTCTTTAATTTAGAATAATTGGATCGCGATATTTTCCAGGTCATTTTTGTAAAAAATTTGATTTATAAAACAATATATTAATATTTAGATATTTAAGTTAGGTCAAAATTATTTATGATCTACATTTTTAGAGAAAAGACTTCTCCCTTGATTTGTACCCCGTATAATTCAGTTCAATGACCCACCCACTTTGTGATAAGGGGAAGCCCCCGCGATCACACCCAAATGATGTCCCATGACTTGTTGGCTGCATTTCGCCTTTGGTTGCTATCCAAGCCGTTTTACCGGCCATCTTATGCAATTCTGGCGTTTTGCGCATGCGAAAAGACCCGCAGCCTTCCCAGTCAAAAATGTGTTGGCATTTTCAGGTTTTCATGCTTATTTTGTATACCAGGCCAGGCAATTGTTGCTGGGACGACGGCTACTTACTTACGATCTGCAACTACGAGTCTTGTTGTTGGGTCTGATTAGGTCAATGGAATCCAATTGGCGTCAACGTTGCGTCGCTGCAGTTTTCGCTTTTTCACAGCCATATATATATATAAACATATAGTACGTCGCTCCATTCCATTCCATTCCATCATTCCCAATTTGGGTCATGTGGTTAATTGACAAAGATTGACGTATTGTGTATGATTGTTATGCTACGACGTCCACAAATTTGTTTATACTATTTTGCATACAATGAGGAAATATGCTTACACATCTGTAACATTTTTCTCGATTGAGTGGGATCAAAAAACTAGGTTGAATCGCTACCGTTATTGGGTGAAAGGTCACAGGAACCTTGGATATGAAACCGGAGCCGTAAAGTAGCAGAGATGATAAAAACCCTATTCGCACTTAACGCTCATTACAAGTTTTGCCGGCAAGTGAACCAAGTGATCGTTAATTTTCGAAAGTGTGAACTTTTTAAACCGTTTCAAGGTTGTCGTCGTCGAGGATGGTGTTTCCCTTGTTTTATGTACATTTCATTTCCCCATGAAGGTTTTAATTAAAAGTCTTGTATTACATGTTATTCTCTGTAATATTTCGAGAGCGTTTTGCAATATGACCATTTAAATTGTTTTAAGCTTTTTTTGCTAGGGTTTAGACATTAAAATCTTCTTATCTAATTTTCCCGCTGTTCATTTTATCCAATTTTTTGATAATCTCATTAGCAAATCTCAAAAATATAGTTTTTTAAAAAATGCAATGAATTAATCATACAATTAATTTTTATTTCAAAATATTTTTCAAATGAAACGGACAAACAAATAATCGAAATCCCGAAGCTGCTACTTCTTTGATCTATAACTCTTTATTATCCTTTTATTCATAATACCAACATGTTAGATGAAAATTAAAGAGTTTTCCAAAAAATGAAATACTTTTATCCTCGATTTTTTAATAATAAATTTTATAATTGTGAAATTTACTGGAAAATATATTGGCAATCAATAATGCCCAATTATCAATTTCATAATAACCGCCACTGAAAAACTGTGTCAGCTTTTTTCATCACGTACTACTAAAAGGTTACACCTCTTTCCGCCTCCAAAACACCCACCCGCAATTGTCACGCCCCTTTTCAACGTTTGTGGTCAATATTAATGTGCGGTCATTGTGTACCATATTTATTAGCCAAATGGCGTAAGTGGGTATAGCATTTGGCATTTGTTTTGGGCCTTAACGTAGGTTAATTAAAAATACTACACGGCATGACAATCGTAACAATTTTTTTCGGTCATTGCATTATTGATATTATTTTTTTAAGGTTTATTGTGGCTGGTTTTCATGAATTCGGTTTGGTTTTTAGCAAGGCTTTTTTCTTGAGCATTTTTGTGCATTTGTTAAAAAAACGTGACCGTTAAACTAAATTATGTGTTGAGTACACCCGTCGTTGTATTTTTTTTTTGGAGATTTTATGCTTGTCAGTCAATGTTGCCGACTTTACTGTATTGTTGTAGTTGCTGTTGCTCTTGTGATAGGTCAAGTTGTTTATGGTTTTTCTTGTTCATTTTTTTGTGGTACGAAAAGTTTTTGTCACAGTTTTTCTTGGCTCTTTGGGTGGCAACCGCATCGAATTTGTAAATAATGCTAAGGAATTGGCGCTTTGTTTTGTTTTTGTATGCTTAAAGATTGTGCAATATTTTTGGGTTACATTTCTTTCCAAAAATTATGTAAAATAGCACTTATCACTCTTCTTTTTCCTTTCGAACAAATGTAAGGTTTCATAATAAAATGTAAAATATATAATAATTTAAGAGTTATACATTTAACCATTTTGTAACAATTAGATCAATTGAATTCATCCTATTTATTGTGTAGTTATATTTTAAATATTTTTGTGATTATTAACCACCAATATTTTAAAATTTTACAAACAAAGTTTAATCAAATTAATTCACTTATTAATTTTTAAAAGTTTTTCTATTTTGTTACACAGTGAAAACACATAATAATAGAAATCGGCAGCCATGATTTAATACAAATTGTTATCCAGAATAGACTTTTAAAAACTGAAAATATTCCAGCACATTAAAATGAACTCACATTTTGTAAATTTTTTGTAAACGCGATTAAAATATGGTAAAAACAATTAAAGTTGTTTATATTAATAAGGATCGAAAAGACCGTTTCGATTTTCCAAGAGCCGCTAAATGTTGTTGATTTGAACGCGGCCAACTGGCAACTGAATTTAAGTTTAAGTTAACCAACAGACAGAGACTGGCCAGAGCCAATGATTCGATCGGTTGGCAGGTTTTGGACACAACTTGAAAGTTTTTAAAACTGAAAAAGAGAGGCTAAACAAAAATGAAAACGAAAACTCAACGAAGCATGCGACAAAAGCTGAGTAAAGCTGGGGTTGAGGGATTTGCTTCTCTATTTTTTAGGCCTATAATTAAATTTCGAAAACGAATCATTTTCATACTAGAAAAAAATATAATGTACTTGCTATCGTTAATTTATAAATATTTAAAGGTAGAAACAATTATTGAAATTAAATAAAAACAGGTCATTTTGCTGAAATCAAACCAAAATGTTATTTTTTATCTCTACATTTTATATTTTAAATTACATTCATTTAGTTTTATATACATTTGCTTAAACATTTATTATGTACAATGGTTCAGGCCTTCTTCAAACAGAATATAAAACAATTATTTGTAATATTACTTATTCACTTCTTCTCATTCAACACAAAATTATCAACAAAGTCTTGGATCATGTCCACCAAGCGATCCCTGTACAATTCATCTGTGTTGAAGGCCTCCAAACAAATCTCAATGCGTTTTTTACCAAAGAAGTCACTGAACCCATCCGCGGAGCTGGTCAATTTCTGGGTGCAGGAAGGTGGGAGGATCACCAAATGGCAGAACAAACAGCTTTCGATCAAGCCAATACTCCGGAATTCCTCCACGGATTTATAGAAACTCTGCTCGGGTATGAAATGAGCTATGTCCAAATCAGCTCGCTTCAGGAACTCGGTCATAAAGCTGTAATAGTCCGCTAAAAGTTCACTCAGGTGGGCATCCCTAAATGCCTTCGATGTGGGTATAGTGAGTACGGTCAGGACATCCAGGGCAGGTGGGGCGTATCTGGCCAACTGGAAGTCCACAAGTCGACAATGCAGAGGGCTCTCCCCATATTTTCCATATTGGAACATAATGTTATTGGCCCACAAATCGCCATGGAGTATGGTATTTTGATACACCTCTGAGCTCTTGACAGCCTCAAAAATGTAGGACATCCTTTCAGTGAAGTTCTCCAATATATAGTCCAACTTCGATTGATATTTGGGTAACAGTTTGATGAACTCCTTGATCACCTGGCAGGCATTGTTAAAGTTCACCAGTCTCAGATGATCTGGTGTTACATCAGAGGGATAGGCATTCTCCACCACCGATTTTGGTTGCAATTTTGTTAGTTTTTGACCAGTTTTCTGTTCCTGAATAATGGAACCCGCATGCAAGGCGGCCAATGTCTTCAGGCAACAATGGAGCTGCTCGTAGGTTAGCAAACCATCGCGTCCGGCACCCATTCGATATCCCTGATCGGCAAGATTCTCGAAAACCAACAGATTCTTATCCGCATAATAGCACTTGGGCGCCACTTCGGCGCAGGCTTTGTGCAGATCGGGGAGTACGTTCTGATAGACAGCGATTTCCTTTTGGAACACCCCGAAATTCTCCAGATATTCCATTCGCGAGGCATTACCTTCGGGAGCCGCTTTCGAAAAGAAGGTCAACTGCTTGATTTCCTCGGGATTGTGTAGCTGCAGAGTGACCTGGAGGTAAAAGTGGCTACCCAAATATCCAGCCGGTGCATCCGATGTGGGTCTCAACTGGTAACTGACTATATCAAATCCCGTATCCGAATTGGGAACATCCTGGTGCAAGTAACGCTGGCAAAGGCCGCGAATTTCGGTGGGACTCAGTTCTAGTGCGGTTGCCATCTTCGAATCAACTGTTTGGAGTTCTCATGGCGGCATTAACCTTTTATATCCCACATATGCGACTTGCTCTCCAGACTGCTGTAAATTGTACCGAGATAAAGTCATGTATGCAAGCCAACGGGGAATATAGCCACTTATAAAGGGTTAGCCGAAATCTCAGGTGGCTTATTTGTTTTTAGCCTAGACTTTGGATCAAAAAATTAGGGGTCAGCTTTTGTGGGTGTGGGAAATCAGGTGTTTACCTGATGAAAGCGAAGAGAAATTCACGAAAGCTTTAAATTTGCTATTCAAATAAAAATAATAATGGAAGATATTTTAAAGTAATTTTAAATAAATTTCCTTCAAAATTATACTATTTACTAAAATCTATCTGCAAAGCTACAATTTGAATAAATTAAATAAAATATTTTATAGATATTTTAAACGTTTTAAGGTTTTGCTAAAAAAAAATATGTGTATATATTTATTAAAACTCATTTCCACATATTTAGAATAGAATATTTATTTTATTTTTACTTTTGACCAAATTAAACTACTATAAAACTATTTTTAGGCAATTAGTAAAAGTTTGCCTATACTCCCCAAAATTTTCGTCAATTTTGTTTTATCATAAGAGCTTGGCTACTCTCTTATCTATTACCTTATTGTTAAACTAACGAAAGAGATAATTCTTTTTACGCAAGCCGCTCGCACTTCCCAGTTGGTAACTAATTGCTAGGATTTATAGGTGATATAACTTTAAAGCTAATGTGGTGAGCTTATCACATAAATTGTGACTTGAGACCTTATTTGTATTAGTTAAACAGAGTTATTTCCACCTTAAATTAATCCCTTGGTAAATGTTGTTTTAATTCCCGGACACTTGCGTGTTAGAAGTCTGGGAAAATCAACAGCTGACGAATTTCGACGAGATTGATAACTAAATTTGGTCATTAATGAAGGATAATAGTGTCAGTTGCAGTATCGAAATAAATTAGTCACAGTTTGGACCTCAAAGTGACCACAACGCAAATGAGATTCGGTCAAATTATAGAGGAGTATCTGAAGAACTCCACTTTGCATGGAGCCAGATTTATAGTGGACAAGGATGCCAGTTGGATAGAGCGCATCTTTTGGGTCATTTGCCTGGTGGTCTCTTGGTACGCCTCCTGGTTGCTTATCAAAGCCTCGTTGAGTGAGTGACCGGAGATAGTGATAAGACTTCTGATCTTACAGGGTGTTTCCTTTCAGGTGCCTTTGAGAACAATGCCATCAGCTTTGTGGTGGAGAGCTCGTATCGTGATTGGAACACCAACTTTCCAGCCATTATAGTCTGCGAATCAAAAAATATGGATCGCATACAGGAGGTGGCTGAACAGTAAGTGGAAATTTAACATCTCGGAGAAGTATTCATTGCGATTCATGAATATACTAACTAATTACTCGGTATTACACGATTTTTTAAATTAATTAAAGTGTACTTTTGTAATAGAATTCGGTGAGAAGATATTGAAATTGTCTACAATTTTGCGGCTTTAAGCATTTTCAATAACAGGTGAATGGATTCATGTTCCAAAATTTGAATTCCTATGTTTTGTGTTGCCAACAATTTTAGGAATTGACGATGTCCTTATTGTTCAATATATTTTGGAATGGGGTAGTAACACAAAAAATTTGGTAAAAGTTGCATTTTTAATTTTTAAAAATAAATAAATATTATATAGCCCAATAGTATTGTGAAAAAATAAGAAAAATATGAATTCGGTCCAGTATATGAAAACGCTGACATGCAGAAACATTTTCATAAGCAGATTCGGTAAAGTATACTTTCATTAAAATGTTTGCATTCACACAGTGTTATTAATTATGGAATGATATATAAATTAATCAATCAATAAAATATATTTTTCAGACTGTGGGGCTCAGATCACGACTTCACTTTGGAGGAGGTGCTTAGCGAGATAGCTTACTTTCGCGGAGAGTCCTACCATACAGTCCATGAATGCAGTGGCAAGGACGTAACTGCCTCGTGTTTTTACTCCAATTTCTCGTATTACGCACAACTAGTTAGAAGTAGTTGTGTGGAATCAATTAGCAATTGCGTCTGGAATAACAAACCATTTGAGTGCTGCAAGTACTTTCATCGCATGGAAACGGAGCTGGGAATTTGCTATGCCCTTAATTCTCTGCAAGCTGGGTGTGCCTTGAAAATAAAATAAATAATTTAAAGATTTTATAATTGTATTTCCCTTAATAGGAAACCCAAAAGCCCCAAGTTGAATATGCTATCGAATCGTTCTAGTGGACCGGGTGCCCTGAAAATGGAATTGCATACTGAGGCTACGGTAAATTTATAAAAATTAAATACATTAAATATGTTTTTTTATGCAGAAGATATAAATGCAATTCCTAAAAAAAATGACAAAATTTATAAGCTAAAGAGTATTCGAAGTATAAGAAAAAAACACAAACTTTAAGCAGATTAATTATATGTAAACCCAAAAGTGTGCTTTACTTTTTTAAAAGCTCTCATTAGCTTAATTATAATGTAGTATTATAAATTATACTTATTAAAAGGTCTTCATTCTTGGCACTGAAGAGGTTCCCACATTGGTCACCCCGAAAACCGATTTTCTAGTGGTGGGACCCTATATATCCTTTGTGTAAGTTAATTATAATGTGTATTCATATTTATTAATTGTTTACATTTTGATATTTCAGACGTTATATCTCCAAGCGTGACATTGAGAATGATGAGGAGATCCGGCAGACGAGTGTACATCAGAGGAATTGCCGATTCGCCGACGAGAACATCCTGAGTGTGCACAACTTCTATAGCTATAGTGCCTGCACGGTCCAGTGCCGTAAGGATCGGCAGATGGAGTTGTGCAACTGCTCCAGTCACCTGTCCCCCAACTCTCCCGACTGGCAGCTGTGCAACATGGACGGTCTGGAGTGTCTCAATCGCAATTACGAGGACCTCTCGGTGATCATCGCTGAATGGTCGAAGCGTCGCGGTCGAAAGGGTCTGGTCTGCGATTGTCTGCCCTCCTGCACGGAGGTGGATATCACGACGGTCTACGATAGCAAGGATAATCTAGCTGGGGATCAGAATCCCGTCTCTAGGATCGAGGTGGGCCTCATCGAATTACCCACGGAGCGGTACAAAAGGAATTTGGTGCGTGGCAAATTGGATTTGGTTGGTGAGTTAAATCGGAAATTAATCATTTTAAAGGAACTTACTATATTAATATTTTAGTGTCCATCGGTGGCACCACTGGTCTGTTTGTGGGCGCCAGTCTTCTCAGCTTTGTGGAGATTTTTTACTATATCACCATTCGTCCTTATACAACTTTTATGCACGAGAAACGAAGCCTAAGGCGTATTATTTTGCCTAAGAGATTTCATTGAGTAAACTTTTGATAATGCTTCATCATACCAATACTCTCTATTTTTATCATTAGACTATCATAAAGTGATTATTTTCTTTGTAAAGCTAAAATTTTCGCGGCGGTTTATATAAATAATCTCAAATATAAATAAAAGAAAGGTTTTTATCACTTAAAAACATTTACATATCAACAATTTTAAGATTAATATATATCTTTTAAAAGTGGACATTTGAAAAAAGGATTTTTTCAAAAGTATATACCAAATAACGTTGAACAATTAAAAAAAACCTTTTTTTTTTTGTTAGTGAACAATGAATGCAAGATTGTTTCCTTATTACTCCCTTTGTAATATAATAATCTCGCCCTTGCTTAAATCTTATCGCTCAGATATGTAAATTTGTTTTACTACTACAGTTATATGCTAACAGCTGTTCATTTTAAAGATCACATTGTGAGAAAATAAAAACTGAGCGAAATTCTATTTTTGCTCAGTTGTGGTCGACCAACTGGTGCAGTGGAAAGTGTCGGAAAAATTGTCTCAGCCTAGTCTGTTTTCTAGAAAACATAGAGAGGGAGAGTAAGATAGAACGTATACGTAATACGCCGCACGTTACGTATACGCAACATGATGCTTTCCCGCCGTGAGTGCGAGAAAATATTGGAAAATGCAAAAAATAGTGCCGGGAAATCCAAACTAATGGACTATACTGTGGTTAGGGATCTCAGTGCGATCGGCTATCTGGGGGATTACTATGCACTCACTCTAAGCTATTGCTATGTAAGTATGATCTTAACTATACAAAGTTAGTATCTTCATGATGGGTTTAAGATACAATGTGTTCTCTATAAAAAGATAAAGAATAGAAAAGTGTGTCTATCATAAATGATAGTAACAGATAAGTGGCTTTTTGGACAGACTATTCACAAGACAATTTATAATTTTTTAAGGGAAAGTATTAAAAAAAGTATTTCTGACCCAACAGTAGTTTCTTGTTAAATAAAGGAATCAATAGTTTTCGAGAATCAATAGCGATCTTTTAATAAACTTATATACTTTATTTGTTTTTTCCTGGCTTATAAACAAAAAAAATTGTTTAATAAACAACAACTTATAGATTTCTTATCAATTTCTTATCGATTGTTTGACTAACGTAATACTCATTCTATTGGCACCAATTGATTGACAAATCCCATTCCCTGATTAATTGGTGAAATCCAAAGATAACCATTGTAAAATCCATGTAGGAATTATTTTACGCTTTTCACTACATGACGTAAACCTTGTACTTGTTATTTGGTGCCCTACTTTTAGGAGGAAGACGAAGTTGTTAGAGATATTAAACTCTTTGTAAAAGCCATGCCACAGCAAAGTGCTGAATTGGCGAAGGAGGAAATTTTCCAAAAAGAGGCCTGGCTTTATGACACACTCCTAAGAAAAATGCAAGCATTTTGTGAGTAAAAGATAGCAGAAAAAAAATTAATTAATAATAAAAATCCATTCTTAGCCAACATAAAATGGAGCGCTGATTGTGTGTACACTCGAAATGATTTAATGGTCCTTGAGGACATTAAACTGAAAGGTTTCAAGGCAGCTGGGTCCACAGAACTCAGTGAGGCTAACATGGAACAATTAATTAAATCAGTGGCCTCTTTTCATGCTGCTACCTTGATTTACGAACATCAGACGAAAACCAATATAGGTCAAACCTATGGTGATCATTTGCTGGAGATCACTGTAGCCTCGGAAATAGCCTGGTTCACCACAGGACTCTCGGCTGTCCTGGCTGCAACTAGAAGTCTTCCTCAATATCAGGGAAATAGAGAACTAGCTTTCATAGATAACGAACTTTTGACCATAATGGAAGAAATCTATGAGCAGGTTGCTCCTTCGAAAAAGTACAGGAACGTTCTTTGCCATCGCGACCTTTGGGCGGGTAATATTTTCTTTCCCCCCGAAAAAACTGGACCGGCATTGTTGATAGATTTTCAGACCTGCCGCTACACTCCACCAGCATCAGATTTGAGCTTTAGTCTCTACATGAATTTGGGTTCGAGTGATCGCAAGAAAATGGAGATGAAATGCATAGATTTGTACCACAAATATTTAATGCAGAATCTTTCAGATTTTGGCCTGAAAGAGTTAGTGATCCCCAAATCAGAGCTGCTTGAATCGTACGAAGAATTCCGGTTATTTGGAGTGGTTTACAGAGCGGTCGCTGCTACTGTCGTAAAAGTTCCCACCGAGTTTGTGACGAATGATTTCAAGTATGTGGATCGCAGCAAAGTGATACTCTCTTACATGAAAACGAACCAAGAGTTCAGAACCTATATGGAGGAATGCTGTGTGGATGTCATGGAAATGGCCTTGGCCAGGGCAAGCATGTGAGGGAATCTCGTTTCCCGATACTGCCGATAAGGAAGTGTGCCATGAGGGTCCGCCTCACTGGCGATAAGAACTCATAGTAAATAATGCTAAAAAAAATAAAAAGCCTATGATCGAAACTTAAACACCCTGTTGTTTGAATAAAATAATTAAAATGAGTGTAAAATTACTTGGCTTTTAAAGTCACTTATAAAGGCGTGTATAAGTACGCAACAATATATTTTGAGTACGGAAATACAATGGATTAATTTCAAAAGATATTTTTCCCTGCATTTAAAAAAATATTTTTCCCTGCAAATCAGTATGATTTCTGTGACACCTACACTCATAGCAAAATTAACCCTAAATTTTAGAAATTCGCCTTAAAACTTTATTTTTTCTAAATCCAAGAAAAGATTTCTATTTTCAAGGAATTTTTTTCTCAAAACAAGAAAACTTTTCTTGAATAAAGAAAGTGTTTCTCAAATGTAGAAATTGTCGCCATAAACTAAGCTCGCCTTAAATCCAAGAAAGAATTTCTATATTTTAATAAAAATGGCACTTGTTTTTCGAAATTTTGTTCTTAAAATTAGAAATTCTGCCCTAAAAAATGATTTACCTTAATATATAGAAAAATTTTCTCAAATTAACCCTAAAAATTCGATAACCCTAAAAAATACAAATGCTTTCTTAAATATAGAAATATTTTCTTAAATATAGAAATATTTTCTAAAAAATAAAAATTAATCCCAAAATATAGAAATATTTTCTATAACATAGAAATTATTTTCTAAAATGACCATAAAATGGTTCTAACCCTGTCCGAGTAGCCTAGGGGTTAGAATGTCTGACCAGAAATCTAAGCACCGCAAGTTCAATTTCAGCTGCCGACATCTTTCTTTTTTTCTTTTTTTTTACTTGTGTATAAACAAAGATGAGAAGTAATGCTTAGAACGACTAAAGGTTTTACCCTTTATTGATAAGTAATTTAAATATTTTTTGAAATATGAAATATCATCTTAGAAAATTTATTTTATATATTTCGACTTTCACAGTTGCGACTTAACGAGTTCTAAAAACTTTTTTAAACTAATATTCTTCGCATACGCCCCATCATATAGTCTTTGGTTTGCCGTGCGTTCTTCGTGCGCGACCGTGGCTCCATTTAATGTCTTTGGCCTCACGCGCGGGAGACCTGGGTTCGAATCTCACCCGACAGACGAATAAAATTATAAGTTTTTTCGGATAAGAAACTTATCGGATTTTACTTGTAAAAACTAGAATAAATCATAATTGTACTAATTTTCTGTCTCTCTTTCCCCACAGAATTACAGTTGAAATCGATATTGGCAATTCATTAGTGCGCAATACTAATACAAACTTTGTGACTTTTCTAACTGAAAAGCGAAGTGCTTAAATCATATACGTACATATGTATACACATACATACATAAATCCTGAATGAAAAATTAAATCATGTTTGAATGTAGGCGCATTTTTTCTAATTTTTAGAAAAAATACCCTAAAATTTATGGTTAGATGCCCTAATTTTAAGAAATATTTTTCTATTTTTTAGAAAACATTTTCTTGTTTTTAGGGCCCTTTGCCTTAGATTTTAGAAAGGAACGCCCCTAATTTTAGAAAATTTTACCCTAAAATTTAAGGTGCGATGCCTTTGAAGTCAAAATTAAGGCGAATTTCTTGTTTTTAGGGTTAATTTTGCTATGAGTGTATATATGAATTATATAATAAGTATTACAAAAATATGTATTACAGATATATAATGTAATGCGAGAATATTGTGTTAAAATTTTAGATTGATCTGAGTGAAACTTCCGAAGTTATGGGCATTTGAACGTAGTTAAGTTAGCTCGTTTTGTATTCGATTTTTGGGTGTTCAAAACTTTTGAACGCTCTCCTGAAAAGTTTCCGTTTCAAAGTCGGTGTACACCACTCTGCTAAATCTATCGGACGGATCGTTTTGAGATTTTCCACAGTATTTATCTACTAAATTCCTTAGGTAACGCTGTCGAGTTTTTTTTGAAAAATATTATTTTTAGAGCAACAAATATGTTGACGTTTTGGGCGAAAATCGGGTTTTTTGACTTTCAAATGCCTTAAAAAATCAAAAAAAAAATAAAAGCTCGACAGCGTTACCTGAGGAATCTTGTCCTTTAACTAATGCAATTTTATTTTTATACCCGTTACTCGTAGAGTAAAAGGGTATATTGTATTCGTGCAAAAGTATGTAACAGGTAGAAGGAAGCGTTTCCGACCCTATAAAGTATATATATTCTTGATCAGGGTCACTAGCCGAGTCGATATAGCCATGTCCGTCTGTCCGTCTGTCCGTCTGTCCGTCTGTCCGTCTGTCTGTCCGTATGAACGCTGAGATCTCGGAAACTATAAAAGCTAGAAGATTGGCATTTTGCATGCAGATTCTAGGAGTTCCTACGCAGCGCAAGTTTGTTTCAAAAAGGTGCCACGCCCCCTTTAACGCCCACAATCGCTTATATACGATTTTAAAAATTTAAATATTTCGGAAAAGTAAAAATGCAGTTTTATTGTGTTTATCAATACCTATCGAAATGTAGAAGAAATTTTTCAAATCGGACCATTCGTTAAAAAGTTATGCGTGATCAAAGTTTCTATCTCCATCTCCCTCGCACTCCCTTTACCTGAGTAACGGGTATCTGATAGTCGGGGCATCCGACTATAGCGTTCTCTCTTGTTTCAAATCAGATGATTCTCTGACCAGTTATCGTGTACACCGCAAACGTGTTTTATTCGAGGCGCCGCCGGAGATTGCCTGTACCTCAATCAATTTTTAATATTTTTGGATGCAAAAATTCACACATGTTGTTTAAATGTTGCCCTATCACATGCATGACCCAAAATTGAGTTGAGACTATCCGTATCGTTAATAAAAATTCTTAAAAAATTACCGATTTTGCACCGAATTAACTATACCCCTCCTTAAGCCAAGTATACCTCAATATTCAAGGGTAAATCTTCTCAGTTTCATTTTTTAAGTCAAATGAAAATGAAAGCAGTTGCAATCAAACAGTCGAGCAGTTCAACTGTGATATTTAAAAATGAGTAAAGACGGCTATAACCCTGTTCTAACGCGACAAAATCGCACGGAATTGTTTACTTTAGAAGAGTGTAAACGGATTTTAGTTAATTTGTTGGCCGATAAGAAAGAGAAGGGTGTCTTAGTAAATTTTGATATAGTGCCGGCCACAGAACATGTGGGTTTCTTAGGAGAATACTTCCACTTGTATCTCCGGTATAAGTTGGATGATCAGACAAATGTACAAACTTCTCGATTGTTTGTCAAGTCAGTTATTTTCCAAAATGCAAACATGGAATTCTATATGGAGAAAATGGGCATTATTAAAAAGGAAATAAAGCTGTACGAACGGTTGCTGAACGAGCTTAGGAAGTTTTGTAAGTAGATATTTTACTTGTGTGGCTTAAATAAATATATGTTTTAATATAACAGCTACTCATGTGTGGTGTGCAAAGTGCTATTTCACCCGCAACGATCTGTTTGTAATGCAAAATGTGGAGGATATGGGTTATGTGGCCTTGCCTTCAGGAACTCGTTTTCTCAGTGAGAATCAATTAACTCCCATTTTAAAATCCTTGGCCACTTTGCATGCGAGTAGTATTGCCTACGAAAAGCATCATGGTAAAACCATTGGTGTGGAGTTGAGAGAGTGGCTAAAGGAAGTCTCTGTGGATCCGGATGTTGAATGGTATTCTACGGGCTTGAGGGTAAGTAAGAACTTTATAGAGATTTTTCTTTCAAATCTCATACTTTTATTTATACTGCATTCAGGCTGTCTTGGCAGTGGCTGCCACCCATCCAGATGTCTTGGATAATGCCCAAGCCCAGGAGTTTATAGCCAAGGAACTACCAAGATCTCTGGACAAGGTCTACTACATGGTTAATCCTTCAGCAATCCATAGGAATGTATTCGTTCATCGCGATGCCTGGGGCGCAAATGTTTTTTATCATCAGGAGCAACCTCAAGAGAAAAGATCCGTGCTAGTGGACTTCCAACTCTGTCGATATGCACCACCTGCAATGGACTTTCATTTGGCCAGCTATCTAAACTTGGAACCCAAAAATCGTAAAAAGATGATTAATAGTCTCATCCAAACTTATTATAACGCGTTGGCTGAGGAACTCCGAGAAATGGGTATTGATCCCAAAAAGGAGCAACTGAGTAAACAGGAGTTTGAGCAATCTCTTGAGGACTTTGCTTTATTTGGAGAGACCTACAACTGCATAGCAGCCACCATACTCCATTTACCCGATAATTATCTAAAAAACCTTAAGGATAACCGCCCCGAGGAGTTTCATCGGTTCTGCAATGTGGATCGAACTGAGAATGTTCTCCGATTGATGAAGGATCACCCAGCATTCGCTGATTATATGTATGAATGTGTAGGGGATTTGCTGGCCCTGACATATCATAAACTAAACTGATTAAACGACTTTGTAGCACTCATTATCATTTCATTTCCATTATCATTTGCTGTTCCCCTGGTAACACTCGGAATCCTATCAGTTTGGACTGCGTTTTCTGTTTACCCACCTCTATTCTTCTCTCACCGGATTATCTTATCGTTGAAATTTGATGTGTTTCGTTAGTTAAGTTAAGGGTATATTAACTTTTTAGAACAATTTGCCCTTTTATATAGATCAAAATAAATTTTTATTATGAAGGTTTTGGCAGTAAGAAAATTAAAATGTTTTTATAAACACAAAAGGACCTATATTTATTCTCTCTATGGGATTTTTTAGTGTATTAACAACATCCTGCTATCTTGGATGCTACCAAGCAGAGATAGCAACTATAATCTAATTTATTTTAAGATGACTCTGATATCTTATCCGAGAAAATGTTATAAAAGACATCTTCTAGAGCTTCTGCATATTCAATTAGTTTTCAAAAGCAAAGCGGATAACATCTTCTTAACTATGGATCTACTCGGCTTAGAGGAATGTCTGCTAATAGCTCAGAGAACTCTTCCGGAAAACAACAAGTCCAATCTGATAGTCATAGGCTCACAGCTGCATGCAGGTTCCAATGATCTATTGGGATACATGGGAGAGTACTATAAGTTCGAACTGGATGTGGAGGATATAGAAAAAAAGAAAAAATATCGCCTTCATTATTTTATTAAAAGTTTACCCCGAAAAAATGAGCCACAGAGAAAAGAATGCGAACGCAAAGGAGTATTTCATAAGGAATCTGCTGTCTACAGCCAGTTATTACCCAAAATTCAAAAATACGGTAAAGAAACACTTTTTTGTCTTTGAAATAATGTTCTAAATAAATTTTATTTAGCAACCAAGAAGCTTTTTCCCATATGCTACTATAGTCGGAATGATATTTTGGTTTTAGAAGATCTAACCCAAAACTATAGACATCTCAAGGCCTCAGAGAGCTATACCATAGATCATTATAAACTGGTTTTAGAGCATTTATCTGAATTGCATGCTGCGAGTATTGCTTGGGAGGAGAAAGAGCATTTAAATATAGACGAACGTTACAAAGATGTGCTTATAGAACTGCATTTGGATGCGGATAATTCCTGGTACATCACTGGACTTAAGGTTAGTAAATTGGAAAATAATATATTAATAATATATTTATAATAATTTCTAATAATTGTACAGTCCATTGTATTCTTGGCAGCTCGTCATCCGCAATATCAAACTAAAGAAGCACAGACTTTTATCCAAGATAAGCTTTACAATCTCCTAACCAAAGCTGAAGAATTCGTAGCACCTTCAAAAACTATAAGAAATGTGCTCTGCCATCGAGATACATGGGATCGTAATATTTTGTACAGCTTTAAAGAAGTTTCTTGCCGTTTACCCAATGCCTGTTGTATTGTGGATTTTCAACTAGCTAAGTACTGTTCGCCCACCTTAGATGTTTTGTTCCTACTATATATTGTAGCCCCTGCTGAAGTCAGGAATAAGATTTATGATGAGTGCCTCGAGTACTATCATAAATCCCTAGAATCTCACCTCGTTCGCTTGGGCTTGGATAAGAATCTCATTACCAAGGAGAACTTTCTGAAAGAATGCCGACGAACACGATTAGCTGCCCTACTTATTTGGGCCCTCACCGAGCCTCAGACCAAAATGTCACCTAGTATTTCGAATAGATTGCGATCCCAAGAACCAGAGAAATTCGACTACTATCTCAACTGCGATCGTAGTGAACTGTTGCTTAGGGTAATGGAAATTCAACATGGCTACGAGGAGACTATCATGTCGCCCATCAAAGAACTTGTGGATTATCTCATGGAGAATGAATACTTAAATGCCTAGAAAATTTGTATGTTATATAAAAGTTGGTTTAAATAAACAGATTGATAAACCATTATAAAGTGGTATTTAAATGATTTCCACAAACTGAATTTCGATTGTGTATTACTAATGAAATTATTAAATCTTCTTCTATTCAGTTTAATTCTTTAGGCTTTGCATTTGGATAAATATTCAATACCACATAAATAAAACTATCTGGTTTTCATTCCACCACTTTGATTCCCTAGTTATTATTGAGATTTTCATTTCCAGGGTTTCTAAAAAATTAAACAAAGTAAATTTTCATTTCGAAAAATGGCATTTTATTCGGAACCTATTTGTAGAGAGAGTCGCCTAGCTAGAGTTACATAAATACATGGGTAAATTTTGACAATTAATTTAGCTAGCTAGAAAATTTCAGGCATATGTGGCTCGAAGCTAGATCGTCCTGGAGATCTGCATAGCAAGTAAATAGTTTCCTAAGTAATACATTTCAAAGGCGGCAAGCTAATCAGTCCAGCAATCCTCGTCATCCTCCTCATCGAAGTCGCGCACATTGAAGTCCTCGTGGAAGAGATCCTCGCCCTCCTCCTCCGAGGACTCCGACTGTCATCTGTGGCCATTGATGCGCTGCGGCAGTCCCACCACGCCCACTCCCTTGGGCGGCCTGGGTATCCGAATGCTGGTGGATGGACCGGCCAAGTTTGATGTAGATCCCGATGCCGAACCCGCATTGGTTTTCCCAGAAACACTGGGTATTAGCTGGGCATTCAGCATGGTCGTGTGCTCGAAGCAATTGCAGCAGTATTTATCGCATCTAATCACCAGGATGAGTCCTGCCATCATCCAAATGAGTAATCCCGGCCAGGAATGTATGGCACACTCACTGAACAGGATCACGCCCATTAACAGCGACATTCCACAGATCATGGGACTCACATTAATCACACTGCCCGTGTATTTGGGTATAAATCCCATCATAATGGTAACGATCAGGACCCCAATTCCTCCAGTAAAAGCTGCCGGAGCCCAGTGCATCACTAGACCGGCAATGCAGAGTGCAATTCCCAGGCCAATGACCACAATGGCGAAAATGGTCACGCGCCAGGAGCTCACTGTAGGCACTCGCACACTGCGCTCCAAAGGACCTGCTGTAGTTACCTTGCGATTTTATATAAGAAATTATGTTAGGAATATATCAATTAAAGGAGCTTAGAACTAGTTCCCACCTTGATCTTCTCACGATACTCATCCACAATCGCATCAATGTCCGTTGAGGTGTCCGAATCGCTTTTATCAAACTTATCAGGGTACTCAAAGTCAGATGGCTAAAGTAAAAGATATTAATACATTTTATAAAATTTAACAAAAGTCTTAAGCCGAATAAAAATTAGGAAAATACAATAACTTTATAAATTTTACACTTAAACAAAATCATTTTAAATATTTTGTAAAATAAATAACAAATAAGGTTGATTGCAATATTATAGAACCAACTATGAAATATATGAATATTTTAATAAAAATATTGGCCCCTTGTTGTTATATCTTTGAAAATAGTGTAATTTAATTTTCATTTGATCCAAACTCTATATACACCCCAAATTTTAGGTTTGTATTTAAATGAAAATTTAACAAAATAAGGTTGAAGTTAATTTGAACATAGTTTAAATAACTAATAATAATAGAGCTCTTAGTACTTACCGGTGGCTCGCCATCGGACAAAATGGTGGACTCCACATCCCTTCCCTCCCGCTGAGGACACGGCGAGGTGGGTTCGCCCAGGAGCAGCCACTCCTTCTCCAGTTCCTGTTTATTTCTGGGCTTAGTTTTGGGCTTTTTCAGGCCGCGGTTCTTGGGAAGACCGATCTTCCAGAGACTTCTCTTCAAGCGACTCGAACTGGAAGTTGCAGCACTGCTGTAACTACTGCTCTTGGCAATCGGTGCGGTGGACAGACGACTGTACGACAGTGAGGACTCGCTACTGGGCGCCATGAACTTTGGCCTGTAGGGAGTATACAAAAGGTAGAAGGCACGCAGGAAAACCGCACCCATATGTCCGGCGGCTAATGTATAACTGAGATGCTGCAATGGACAGGCGAAGGCCAGCATGGCACACATGCTGCCGGCAATGAAGACGGCCAGCACGGGATTACCACTCTCCGAGCTCTCGTAACTGATCTGCTTGGACAGAATCCTCCACTCCGAGGTGGCCAAACGAACCACAATGCCATACAGTTCCGGAAAGAGCTCCAGAAATGCCGCCGAACTTGTGAGCAACAACATACAAGCCGAGGCGGGCACTAACTTATGGAAGCCACTTTCATCCAGGATGTTGAACAAAGGCACTGCGATATATTCCTCATGGGCTCTGCAAATTAATTTTTTAAATTAAAATTGTATAAATAGAAAATAATTATTTAATTTGTATTTGTTTGTGTTAACCAGCTTAAATAAGTTGATAGATTTCAAAAAAGGGATAATTTTATTAAGAAACTATCAACATTTTCAGGAATTTATTATGTGATAAAACATTATTTTTATGAAAGTCTGTAAGTGTGAGTTAAGTTAATTCTGATTTCATGTTTACATAGGGGAACCCTCAGTTGACAGATATTTTTTTTACAAATGTATTAAAGTAAAATAAATTGCATGTGTTATCTAATGATTAAACTTACTTGTAGTGCACCACTGTGGATAGACAAATGGCTGTCAGCAGCAGCGAAATGCTGACCAATCCCGTGATTAAGGTCGCAGTGAATCGTCCACTTCGATGTTGTTGCGGCCAATCGCTGGGGAAGGAGTACGTGAGTAGGGCAGTGGCCAGGAAGACCTGCAGGTGGTGGTTACAACCAGTTATTAGCCGGATAATTCCTCAAATAGCAGCTAAGCTAATAACAGACGTTGCCGTAGACTACAAATGGTGTTTACCCCGTACTAAGCTACGTTATTGACTAACACAGGGTGATATACTTTTTTTTTCGAAAGTTGGTATTTATTACTAAGGACTTTTAAAAATATTAAATTGTAATGTTTAGAAAGAAAAAACAGGCAAATTTAAATTTGTATCATTTCAATTTTCATTAATTAAAAAATAACTAATAGGATTCCTTTTTTTGTAATTTTTATGTCAATTGATATATTGTGAATGGAGTATTATGCAATAAAAATAGTCGTTATAATTTGATTAAGGATCTACAAAAATTTGAAAAGTTTTTTCGCGAATTAAAGGCACTTCAATTAAGGGTTCAAGAGTATTTCCAAATGCGGCTCAATGAGAAACTACCTTTCTACCTAGTTTTTGCTGTCTGACTGGTGGCTTTCCACCGAGGAATGCCGGTGAAAAGGGAGGCAGGAAAACAAAAACTAAACGCGGCGGTACGTGTCATAATCAAAAGCCCGTATCCTGTGGCTTCAGCTGCGGTCACGCAATTGTTCCCAGTCACGACAGCGAAAATCGATGAGACTCAGCAAACAAAAAAAAGGGAAATCCGCTAAACAAAAAACTCAGACTGGCACAGTGCACTGACCCAATAACTAAGTTCCCGATCGGGAGGGGGGGTTCTATATGCCCACTTACACTACTAAGTCCATCGGGCTGGAAGTAGTTGTCCGTAGACCAGGCCAACATGTCGCCCCGCCACCAGCCGACTGCGCTCAAAATCGCATTCAAGCCGAACATGCCAAGTGTCAGGATGAGGCTGAAGGCCCTCGAGTGCTGTGAATACGTTAATGCAATGAGTGGGTGTCGAGGATAAGTGGGTGGATTTTGAGTACCCACCTCCAGGCCCAGCATGAACATCCCAGTGACGAGGAAGACAACTGAGACGCCAAGAACATCCGGCCATGGCTCATTCGCGGGTGCATTGCGGCCTGAAAGTAGGCAACATTATATTTCCACTTTAAGCAATACAGTTCGTGACAAAATATTAAGTATACGTATATATACATACATGGTACGTTTATAAATATTTAACATATTTTATAAATAAATATACAAAGTTGAAATGTATAAAACATGCTGATAGGATTTAATAAAATTCAAGTTTGCCTTGAGAGAATACAAATGTTTCTGTTTCAGGTTTTTAAACTATTTTTAGTTTGTTTTCTTTTGTGACAAGTAATTTGTATTATTTTTAGAAACTATAATTTCATTTATTTATTTGCTAATTGAATTTGTAAAACCATTAAGGTTTGTATTTTTTTAAAAGATTGTGACTCACATTATTAATTTATAAACTAATAAGAAACATAATTTTAAAATAACTTTTCTGAAAATAATCCCGTAACAGAGTATATTTTTTGAGTCCCTAAGAACTAGACTCAAAAACTTATTTTTGATGTCTACTGTAATAAGATTATATATAATTAAACCCTAGATTATTATATAGATATATATAAGCCATTATTTAAAATAAAATATATATAATTTAATAATTATTTTTTCTAAAATGTGGAGCTCTGTTATATTTGTGAACTACTCACCCAATATAAGGATCCTGGCCAGACCCCCGGTCATGGCATCCAGACAGGAGCTGAGAGTCCTGGCCAGGGCAGCACAGGCACACATGGCGGCCAGGGCATCCAGCCAGGTGGCCAAAAACAAACAGCCAAAGTCGAATTTATTCGTGGCCCTCACATATGGCATTTGTAGGCTGCGAAGACTAGTTTTGCAACGGGCTAAAATACAGAACTTTAGTTATTATAATATAATATTCATGAAACATATGCACCCACCTGACATAGTGCCATAGATGGTGGACAAAAGGACGGCAACCAGCATGCTCGGAGCGGATGCCTCATTGTAGACAATCAGATACGATATTACCGAGGTTCCCAGGGCCAAACGGGCGCCACTCCCACTGCAGAGCACGTCCAGCAGGCTGCAAGGATAATTTACAGGACGCAATGGGGGGAATTAAATTAAATTGTCGAAATTAGGCTGCTGCTTTTTTCGTTCTTATTGTGTCTTAAGTTCGCCAGTAAAAATAAATGTAAGCGGTCAGAATACCAAGCGGTTTGCTAATTCAACTTGGGAGATTTAATGAGCCTTTTATTCTCAAGACTATTCGGACCTTTAAGTTAGACTCAAATCGATTTTTAATTGCCATCTTGTATATTCTTTTGGATGTTTGGCCTACAATAAAAACATAATTTTACTAATAATAGTAATATAAACACTAAGTTTTTGTCTATTTTTAAGTTACACGTACAGGAGTACTAAATAAATAATTGAGCAAATGTGTCAAAATGTGAAATATAAAAAAGTCAGAATCAGTTATTACCTATTTTTTTTTCTGAATTTAAGCTCAAAGTGCATTTGCCTGAATAACCAAACCGACGCAATGACTCTGTCACCTTTGCCAGGACATGACTTCTGTGGTTGGACACCCATACAAATACCCGACAGTAACGCCCACACTACTTCAACTGAAACCACAACCACGTGTACAAACACACGGACGGAAAGGACAGGCTAAATTTTTTTGCATGAACATTTTTTGGCGCCAAGCCGACAATGCCAGAGATTACACTACAAAAAATGGTTTTAGTCAGGGCTGCCTCTAATAACTACCTTGAAATTTTAAAACTATTATTTAAATTCTTATAATATTGTAAAAATTTATATATTTTTCACCATCTTAGAAAATTGAAAAAAAACCTTGAAGCAAAGAAACTTTTTATGAAAATTTTATTAATAATTTTTGTTACTTAATAAAAATTATTTTATATCATTTTTACTATTTACATTTTATAATTTTTTTCAGTGTAAAAAGGGATGAGGGAAATGAAAAAGGAGACTGCGAGCTGTTTGCTCTGTGTGGTTTGCCAAGCTCTGGGATGCCATGAGTCATGAACAGGGGATATCCTCTTACGGCATTGAAATTGAAGCTCCCACAGCAAGGCATCATTTTTCCCACTTTCTCTGGCCAATTTTCTGCCGATTGTAATTATGTGTACTTTTCGTGCATATTTAAGGCCGCTCGATTATCCTAATTACATGAATAGCAGCTGGGAGCTAGAAGAAGCCCTGCCTTCTGACTTTTGCCTTGCTGGGTTTGGGAGGTAATAACGGGGAGAGAATTGAATTTCCATACCAATTTGTCTCCCATCTATAGTTTTACTCTATTTTTAGTCGCAAATAGCGCAAACGATTGCAAAAGTAAATAAATAAATAACACAGCACGTCACCTCAATTTGTCTGTCTCTTATTTTGCATCTATGTACATGTGTTGGATTTCAGTTAGTAAAACGAATGACTAACAATCTAAAAGAAATAATAAAATGGAACAAGTTTGTCTTGTTGAAATGGGGGGAACCCCAATACCCACAATTTTTTTGTAGCCATGATTAAGCAATTATAATAAAATAATAATTCTGAAATTGTCGGAAATTCATAAGCTTCATTGAGGATAGTAAACTCTGGTAAAAAAATTAGTATAGAATTTGTAATAAACTTGTTTCAAAAATATATTTTTACTTTTATATGTACTTAAATTAAACCGAAGGATTAAAACATTTCCAACATTATGCGAAATATTTTAAAATGCTTGTATAATAAATAATTCTGCGCAAAATATAAAAAAAAAAAAATTTTGGGTAAATTGTGTTAGTTGTGAATTAACTAAATTAAATTATTTTGTAAGTGCCGCCATCTGTTCATAGAATAATGAAAGCTCAGCACAATCATATCAAGTATACGCACTGTGGGCGTGCAATTGTATAGGCCAAGGCAAAAAACTGTGAGAGTGCCAGGCAGTGTGACGCCGCCAGAAGAAAAACAAAAAAGAAAGCAAATACCAGACAGAAGACAAACAAAACAAGAAGGAGGAGTAAAAAGAACGAGGAAGAAAACCCACACACATGGCAATCAAAAATCAATTTATTGATTACACGACAAATATCAGTCATAACAACTATCTGATATGGTCGAAATGGCTGTCTAGTATATGCCAAATTTATATATGATATGAATGAATATGGCTAGAATCCTACCTGCCAGTCGATGCCATGGTTGTTGTGGTTGTTGCTGTTTTAGCTAACGCTTTTGTGGGTTTCCCTTGGCTGGCAATTGGCCAAGTTCAAAATGTGATTTGTTGATTGTTTTTTGGCAAAACTTGGCCAACAGTAGCTGGCATTTTTAGCTCGAGCTGTGATCTTTTATTTCTATATTTTATTAGATTCTTTGACACTTGACACTTGGGCTTTGGCCTTTAATTAGCCAAGTCGTTCGAGTGGTAATTTCTGCTCCTTGACACGTAACCTGGCAAAATAATGGGGGAAAATTCGAAGGTAACGCGTAACCGCTCGCTTAAATTGGCCGCAATCCACTGAATGCTCACTTAAAGCTTTTCCTCCGCTGTCCAATAAGCTTTCACCCGATTCCGACGCACAGCTGTCCGCCGGATTCAGATTCGGAATCGGATAACGATTCTGATTCGGATTCGGAACGAGAACTGTCCTGCGCAGTGGACATTGTTTACGTTTACAGTTGGTTGGCCTGCCTTCTGCTCTTTGATGGGAAAATGGGAAAATGTGGACTGGGTGAGGTGGAAAACCCGAAGGGTCATAGCTTTTGATGCTCCTCAAGTGCCGGCCAAGTGCATTCTCGTTGCATAGTAAATGCATTTAATTTTTGCATTGGCTGCAGTTTCGCTTTTCATCAAGGTCCATGATCTATACTTTTCAATGGCAAAAATGTTAATTATAGCATGCTACATTTCATCGGTTGAACAACTTACGAACATTTATTGCTTTTTGAATTTGAATTCTTGTTTGTAGAATTTAGGTAAGGTTCTGGTTATATTTTTTCATAGCACAAAGAATTTGAAAATCTTAAATTATAATAATTCGCATACTTTTAACCTTAACATTAATAAAAATGGCGCCTTATTCTATTCTTATGACTTTTTGCAACACACGTTTGATTGGACTAAGCTTGAAAATCTGGTTATTAATTTTTGGAAAATAAATGTCTACCAACTTGTTTATAATTTTGTTTTGGACTTCCATATAATTAATTCAAACAACACTGCATTTCAATTCACGGAGAAAAATAGCAATAAATAAAAATGTACAATGCTCAAACAAAAATGGTTAATTAACAAATAAAACAAATAAAAGCCTCAATTACCAATATTTTACACTCCTTAAAGGTTAAGTGTATTGACACAGTTGTCTTCCCTGTTAAATAATAATTAGCATTTGACACTTCTCTGTCATAATTTCAATTCACTTGACTGTATTAAGGTCACGTAAAATAAATATCATTAAGAAATCTAGTCATGAATAAACAAAAAATATAAATAAGGAAGTAAAAAAGACGTTGAATATTTTTATCAAAAAAGTAATTATAAATATAATAAGACTAAGGAGTATTGACTATGTACGTTTATTAAAATTGGACTTATGATACTTTTGGATTAAACTTAAACAAGCTGAGGTTAAGGTAACTTGGCTAAACGTAAATAATAGCATACAGTAAGCCATAATTATAACAATAGAAGCTATCTTTGGCAAGCCGAAGTTTTAAGACCCTTTGGGAAAAGACAGGATCATATGGGAGAAATAAATTATTTAAAACAGAAAGAGCAATAAATAAAAATACACAAAGTTGACCAATTTTAACCGATGGTTGCATTTTAAAAGACGATTGCGTAATTTTTAAATCTCTATCTTTTAAATTGAGCCCGCAATTGGTAAAAAAAAGGCGGACGGATTGGCATGGCTATATTAACTGATCCTGATTACGAATATATATAAATTATAGGTCTAAAATATATTCTTCACTGCGTTTTAAGCTTCTGAAAAAAATTATAATACCCCTAAAAGAGCCTAAAAAGTAAACATTCGCATAAAATGGAAAGAATACTGTTTAGCAAACAAAAACAAATTTTGAGTAATAACAATACTTGGCATTCATTAAAGTTTAGGTATTATTTCTATAAATGTTTTCTCTGTTAAATAATAATTTTCACACCTGCAACAATTAAGGTTTCCCCTCTACTGTAGAAATTTCAAACGAATCAGAATTTAAAGTCAACCATAAAAAATTGAAAGCCAAAAGAACTAAAATATTTGCAATAAATAAATTATAAAATATTGTTGAAGTGTCAAATTATACCACGCATATTTGCTCAATTCAATGATAATCCAAAGAATATTATATCCGAAGTTGTTAGATCTGGCATTTATCCGAGAAGACGACCTTGACTTGTGCAAATTACTCCCGCAAGTTGTGCTAAAACTTGAAACAAACAAATGCGAGAATCAGCCAAAATAAAAAGTTAAGACGACAAGCAAGCCCGATCGGAGACCTTGTGGCAATCAAAGAGATAAATAGATAGATAAAACTATAGAACCGCATCCTATCGAGAGTGTTCTATTTTCGGCGAAAGGGTAAATTTTAAATGCGGTTTTGTCTAGAATGAAACGGGTTTATTTGGGCCAATCAAGCGGAAAACAATCGTCATAAAAAGCGAAACAATAAAAGCCAAAACTATCTAAACTTATAACTGGCCATTTAATTTGGACGAAACGTGTGCACTTCAGCGAAGTATCTCAGGAGTTTTTTAGAGGCTGCTCTCATCAAATCAACGACTCCAACGTTCGACCTTCTGACCAACTATAGCGGCTTTTGGCCAAAATTGTCAGTTGTTTCGGCCTTTTCACTTATAATTTGTTTACTATTTCAATAAAATTTAAAGATATTTCTTCCACTACGGCTAAGGCTAACATGTCGAGTTTATAAATAAACTTTTGGTGAAATTTATAGATATTTTAAGCCGCCTTCACTACTTTGATTGAGCCAACATGTTTTTTTTATTAATTATAATTATTGAGCAAGAAATCTTCAGCCCTCTCACAATGATGCATCGATTTTCTTACAACATTTTACAGCGCTTTTGGGCATGACAGATGTTCACGATATGACTTTAGAGCATTTATGTTAATTGAAATCAAAGCCCGAAACAATATAATCAAAATTCAATGTCATTTGGGCTTCACACATAAGATTTAGTGTTTCTTTTTGTCTTTATTCTTCTATGGGCTTTGGGAATGTGGCTCTATGTAGTCGGAAGTTGTTGGTCAGGTTTACAAATACCAATTGATTGAATTATGAGTTGCTATGGCAGGCCAATGGTTAAAAGAATCATCGGGCTTTAAGTTTCTGATGTATTTTATATTTAGTGGAATTCTATTATCATAATTTGACGTAGTAATTAAGATACAAACGTTAGCATTTTTATTCTTATGACTCATTTGCGATTTTTTTTAAATAATGAAAACTTAGATAAAAGTGAATAATTTTAAATTATATCAAAAGAAACAAAAATGTTATAAGCTTTAAGTTACATAATAAAAATAAATTAAAGTTTACATTGAATTGTTAATTAAAAATGGTTTCCCTTGCTATGAAAGTGATAAGTTTTAGATTTATTAGATTTTTATTTTTTGATCAAATAAATTCTTTCTTAATGAAACTGCAAAACTTAACTGCAAACAGAGATATTAATGTGGGTGATCCAATCGATAAAAATAATAAATCATAACAAACTCTCTAAGCTGACGAAAATTTGTTTCTCAAACAATAGAACCAGATTGTGTTGGTTACCTAATTCAAAGAAATTCTACAAACTCCACAACGCAATTCTCGCAAAGTGAAATAACAAGTTATTCTCAACGAGAATACCCCAAGCGATTCGAATCTGCAAATAACCAAGAAATATCAAATACTTCAAGGGGCAAAAACGCAATTAGCACATCGCAAATGAGATTCCCAAGACTCAGACGAAATTGTTTACGGTAGCCCATCGATGGCCTTGACGCTTTTTATTTTTGCCAATAATTATCGTGCTCCTTATTGTTGTGAGATAAATCAAAATTAATAATACCTGCAGCTTAGGCAGTTCTTACCAAATGGGCCATCATCAAGCATAGGAAATATGAACAAAATAATGTCCAAGTCATCGGATAAACACATGGTATGAAACACGTTCGTTTTTTGGCTATATGTATACGGACCCCAGACGGAAGTAAGATCTTAAAACGAGAATTCTGATAGGAAGTGAAATAGGTTAACGTTCAGATTGGCGCTTAGCTTTATAGACTCACCTTTATGTTGGTTCTAACGGGTTTTATTTTGGCGAAGGCTACCTGTTGATTCATTTTCGACTGTCTGTCTCAATTATGGAGTTCTTATGGTCAACACAATCTCCGTGTTTGGATTCATTCGGTCAGAGTTCAGCTTATCTTTGGAGTTCGGTCAACAGGGTGCGAGGCTAAATTTGAAAAAAAGGAAATAGATGCTACTATTAAGCATGCGCCGAGATCTGTTCGCTTTTGATTGCATAGAACAAATAGAATATGCTTGTTTTGGGTTTAATTATTGCGGAAATATAAGAACTATAAATTGTGGCGAATATTTTCGAAAGGAGACACAAATTATTGCGGTGCGCAGTATTGTTTAAATTGATTTTAATTTGCTATTTGATAATATGCTATCGGATTTTGAGAGATTTATTATTATTAAAGTAAAGGCAAGGTTTCTTCAAAGTTTGCGAAGTATAAATGTTGTTAAATTCAATCACATAGATAGTATTATTTTTTATCGAACTTACATATATTATAAGACTAAATGTAATCTGATATAAATACTCTATTATTACAATGTTTATTAAGAAGACAGTTTTATTATCAAAATTCTAAAAAACTATATACAAACTTTAAAAACTTTTGATTGTAACGGACAGTAATATTTTTTTTTTTTATATAAGGTAACTCTGTTTAACAGCTGTTAGAAACTTTCGACTGTCACTCTCTAAATCTCCAAAAATCTCTCTCTTGTCAAAACAACCACTACTAACCCTGAAATCAACAGGAACAGCTGAGTCTCCCGCCTTTTTTGCTCCTTTCCCCCAGACCCCTCGGCCCCCCTTTTTTCTCTCACTGCGCCTGCGTCACAAATGTCAAAAAAGCAACGCATTGGGAAACGAAGCTGAAGCGAAAAGCAGTCGAAAAATATAAATAACCATATAAAATAAAACGAACCTCCAAGATCCCAGTAAAGTATTTTGCATATTTTGGTTATTAATCGACCAAATAAACGCCGGCTAACCCGAAAATCGATACGTAAAATACTAAAGTAAACGGAATTTCTGGAAGCTTAAAGCGGAGGTGAAAAATTACATTTTAAAAAAATTTTAAAATTTTAGAAAGAGTGAAGAAAGAAGGCAAAAGAAATTATGTAAAAATGTTCGTGCTCAACATGCGTTTAACAAATGGCCTTAACCATTTTATCAGTTTTTTGACCCGCAAAACTTCTTGTTAAAAATGCAAATCAAAATCTAAGAAAAAGCACGTATACAAAACAAACGATATCAAGCAAATAACTAAAATTTGCTTATTATGCAATCTGAAGATGTGACGAAATCGTTAAGAATTGCCGGTCGAATATTATTTCAATCGATTAACATAACCCGTTTTAAATGCGAAAAAAACCAAAAAAAAAAGCCAAGTCCAAATTAATGTCTGTGTATGTGAAGGTGTGTCTGTGGAAAAGAGGGTTAAAGGAAGAAAAGGAATGAGAAGGAAAGAGAGCACAAAGTGCATTGTGATGTTGACAACAAGTAAAGAGGATAAAAGTTGGCCAAAATTGCATTAAAGCTAATTTACGTACACCCGACTTTCATCTGATTCACAATAAAATATATCAAGTGAGGATTTGAGGGGAAAGTGGACATTAGTATGCAGAAGTTAAGGTCGTTTATTAGTATTTTGATAATTTACTGCCATATTTCACTTTCCGCTTCATGCTAATCAGAAAAAAGTCTAATTAGTAAATGATTTTTTATGATTACACATTTCTTTCAAGTATTTAGAAATGTACTTTTAGAAAACAGTAAGATAAATATAAATTTTATAAATTTTTTTGTAGAATTTTAATTTTCTTCCTATTCCTCTGACATCTGGCATTTTTTAACAGTCTAGTTTATGATTATGAAAGGTTAAAATGTATACTTTTCATACTTATGAGTAATACTTATGAGAAAGGGAATAGTTAAGTTAATTTACATTTGTAATTAAAGTAACAAAGATGCATTATCCGAGGTGTCATAACATGTTTATTATTCATAACGCTAATTAGTTACTTTTCCTAAATGTTTTGTTTTTTGAGATAGTGATTTTATGATTAAGAAAAAGTGGACTTCGTTCACTCATCCCAAATAATATACAAGTGAATCACCCAAGTCAGCTGTAAAATATTTTTATGCAATTCATAACGCTAATTAGTCATGTTTAAGCCGTCCTTCTAATGCAGATGGTGATAAATTTAAGAAATAAAATATATGAAAGCATAAATCTCAATTAATTTTAAACAATTACACAAAGCAAAAGAAAAAAACGGGATAAATAACGTACAGCGAAGCGCAGCCCAAAGCAACATAAGAACGAGCAATAAGCAAAACAAAAATAATACAAAAATCCACGCCGAAGCTGCGGCTCAAGCTCGATGACGTCACAAGCGGAGCTTCGGCTGAGCGGCGAGCGGCAAGCAGCAAGCAGCGCAGTCGATGTCAACTGCGACGTCGACGTCGGCGATATCCAATAGCGCGCCAAAATAAGAAGTCGAAATTCATTCCTTTCGAGCCCACAACGTTCAAATTCGTTTGCTACGCTCACGAGAGCGGACGTGCAGTGCGGAAAAATCCGACTGAAATCAGACAAAAGCCCCCAAGACCTCAAATCCAAACTATATACAAAAAGACAAAAACCAAAATCACTCACAAAAACCAAAATTAATATCGCGTCAGTTGCTTGCGGTTGTGCTTCGTTTGCATTTAAATTAACGGAAAAAAACTACGAAAAATTGCATAAAAGAAAGCCAATTAAATTGAAAACTTGTGTCTTAGGAAAGTGTGATTTAACTAAACAAAATTAACCAGATAAAATAAAATCGAGCAAATTCAGTGTCCAGTCTGTGCTAAAATGGAGAAGAACAATAACAACCTTCCCGCTGAGAATGGCCAGATCCTGGCCAATGGACATGCCCAAACCAATAGCAATGGAGTGGTCCACCCTGAGGACAAGGCAGTTGCTCCTGCCGCCGACGGATGGGGCCAAGTCCTGTGGAATACCTGGGATGCCTTCGCCGACGTGGCCTGGTTCATCATCTGCTGCATTGGATACATCCTGCAGGTTAGTTTCAATAATATATGATATACAACAACCCAATATAGTTCTTCAAAAAATGGAAAAAAATATTTCGGAATGGGAAAAAAGTTAAATTCGCAAATACAAATTTTGTAATTTAAATATAATTATATTTTTTTATAAAAGTAAAAGGAAATTCTTAAAGAATTAAGTATATCTAGGAAATGATCCTCACTGATTCTCAGTGCAATTGTTTTAATATTTAAAAAAAAAACAATCAAAACCAAGCAAGCTATCAAAATATTCCAAATTTGTTAAAGTAACATTTAGCCTTCTGTTTTAATTTAATTAAAGTCAGTCAAAATTTGCTTCAACTTTAATTATCCACAAATAAAACTACCCGCAAACAAAAGGTTTCTAGTTTTTGAGCGATCAAATAAAAGACTTTATTGTATCTCTAAGAGCCCCCTGGCCAAGACCTTCTCACTTTTGTTTACAACAGATTAATAAAAACGGTTAAGCGATTGTTGAAATCGCATTTGCTTCCTCGGCTCGAAAGAATAATTTACCTTCGGTTTGACTTTGGTTTATTAGCAACATTGTGTGATTTAGTTAACGCATTTTGCCTTCGGGTCTCGACGAAATGTGTCAATGTTAACGGAGAGAATCGCACTGAGAATTTCAAGTCCCGCGATCGCTTGGCTGGCAAAAATAATGAACGGCAGCGATTAACTTATTTAATTAGCAGCGGAAAGGATGTGATATATGGCCAAAGGTAATGGGCATTGCCAATGGCAGCACGTGTGGCGTTTAATTGGAACCGTGAAAGAGATTTAAGGCATTAAGATCCACCGGAGACAAGTTGTGAGATCGTATCTTCAGATACAAGGGAGGGGCCGGGTGAGCTAGGGACTGCTCGAGATGATGTAAACCAGCCTGTGAACGATAATTTATTTTGACTTACGAATTTGGCTTTTGAGATGCAATCAGGGGAGGGAAAGGATTGATGGAACCAGTTGGGGATTGAGTTATCATGTTTCATATTTTCACAAATTAATTGAATAGCAAGGGCAAATATTGGTAAAGTTAAAGTTTTATTAATAAATATATTTGATAAATAACCGAAAAAATGTATAAGCTACTAAGTATGTAAATATATTTTGAGCTCGAAATAAAGTCATTAATACATACAAGTCTATTAACAATTCGCCATAAATTTGCGCCAAACCGATAAAAACCACCCAGAGATTTAACAATGAATTAGCATTACCAGTAACTATAATTAATAAAAAACTATCCATCAATCTCAATTCGAAATGCAAATAAGTGCTTAAGTGACTAAAGCTTAGCTATATGTTGGTCACATGCCTAATTAATTGCCTTAAATCAGTTGAATGAGATTGCAAACTTCAAGAATTAAAAGTGAAAAAATCATTAGGGCTAACGATCCAATAAAACTGCTCATAGGCCCTCTGGTAATTGTAATAAAAGGCTCGTATTGGGTTCAAACTGACACTCTGACACGCTAAGTGGTTTTTAAATAACCAAAAATAAAAGACAATAAAAGCAATTTCAGTTTTATTGCGTAAGACTCGTTTTGTGGTAATTATATTTTCACTTTACCGCAAAAATTAAAAATTTTTTGTAGACAAGGGTTAGCGAGATCTGATCGTGAAATATGTGTGGCATGATAGCCCTATCCATCGGTATTCGTCAGCTGCGGTGGCATCATTATGCACGAGCCGCATGGGAGAGGGCTATAAAAGTAGAGACGGCTGGAAAAACTGTTGACATTTGCATGCCAAATGCAAAACCAGCGACTCAGAAAGACAACTGAATTTGCATGTCAATTTACGGTTTTTGTAAACGCTTAAATGATGATTCTAAACGCTATCCGCTTGACTGGTTATCGATGATAGCTGGCAGATGTGCAAATTGCCGATTGTTGTGATGGAATTAACAATCGGGCGGATAGTCCGATTTATGTCAATGCGTAGCTGGTATGCATTTAACAAAAGACTTGGGCAACAAACATGCGCTGAAAGTTCCACCTACAATTTGGACATTATGGGAGGAGAGCTATGTAGACTTTGTTACACTGAGAGACGTTTATTAGGGGGCTTTAAAATTATTTTGAATAAATAATTTTACTAGGAAGTTTCCTTAGCTATGTGTTACTGTGTTAAATTTAACTGAGACAAACATGTATTTTGATTGATCCATTAAAGTTGAACACTATCAGTTAACATTTTCAGTAAAATTTATAAGACTTTCTTTCTAGAGTGGTATTAGTTATTTAATTTCCTTAAATAATATATTGTTATGTATTTTTAAATATTCCATAATTATGAATAAATAAACAAAATTAAAATATTTTCGCAATAAAATAGCTTTTTTAAATCCAACATTTAGTAAATATAATTTATTTTATTGTTTTATTCACATGTTTTTCTTTTATATTGGTGCTAACAGCTTTATTAAACCCTAAAGTAATAATTTTAAATAAAAATGTTCAAGTTATTTAAAATCTATGTGAAAAAGACATATAAATTTTACAATCTGGTGGATTTTTTGTGAAGATTTATTGAAAAAGAATTCTAAAATCCCTCACCATTTTGGGTCATGTTTCTTCGAGTGCCTGGGGCATGTAATGAGCCAATTCAGCAGAGTTACTGGCCGCCGTTGAAGTCGCTGTCAACTGCGCGGCTGCGTTTGGCTTGTTGACCTAGTTCAACTTTTGCATTTTGCCGGCTTTGTGGTGGTGCTGGCCACTTGGAGAGCCTGTTTTTATTAGCTAGTCGCAAGTCCCACACTCACACACATCGTATAGGTAATTGTGGTAACAACAACAGCCACCGCAATTTCGCGGGCATTCGTTGGCTTTTGTTTGTGCGTTGCAAACGCAATTGAAATTGAAAGTGTTTGCGGCCCCCCGAAAGGCAAACAGCTAAATACAATATCTTACTACTGGATGGGCTGCCTTAGCTAACCTCTTTGTAAGCTGTAAGCCGTTTGTTGGCTTAGAGACCGGGCCGGTTGCAGGTTCATAACCCGCATGCGGCCTTGTGCTTTCGACTGATTTACGGCTGCCAGTGTGTGTGAGACTGAAAAATGGGTTACGGGGCGGGTGTACCACAGTCAATGGGCATATAATATGTACAAGACAAGAAAAAAAAATAATGCCTGACTGGCACATCGTACATCATCGTGCAAAGAAATACACAATGTATGCCAGCGAGCAAACACTTTAAATTATTTGAGGAAGCTAATTATACTTGAACAAATTCCTCAAGCATAAAAGTATGGTTTTAAAATAACGTAACAAATATTTTCCTAGTCAAAAATAATATTCATTAGTTTCAAGTTTTTCAAAAATAGCCACGCAACCAAGTGCTGTTTTACAAAATACATATGAAATGCTGGGAATGATTTGATCGTGTGTTAAAGCAACAGATAGTTCGTGCCCTAAGTCATTTGTTTCTTATTTTATAATTACAAACATATTTTATTGTATAAATTAGATAGTTAATTAATTTTTGAAAAAATCCTTTAGTTGACTTGCGATTTATTGCATTTTTTATTTTTTTAAATAAAAAGCCAAGTAGCTTACTTTATTGTTTACAAAATTATAAACGACACCTGTGAGTTTCTCTGTCTTAAAATAAATGTACTTCGAGCTAATCACTCGGCATATCCGTTGCAGCTGAATTTGGCTTAGCAAATATCCGCTCTGGCAGACAAATTGCCACTCAATTCACTCAATTCACAAGTTGCAGCAGTCGAGATCGCATAGAACTTGATTGTGCGATCTATGAGCGCTCGAATCCAAAGCAAATACACTGCTAGAAACCTTTATTGTGATGCTAATTTCCAACAACATCTATAAATGAAAATTGCCATTGAAGGCCGCACCGGCAACCGATGACAGCGACCACCCGCCTGCCATAAAAATCAGCAAAAAGCGCAAAAAAAAGCGAAACAGCGAAGAGAAGCCAGACATGAGCAAACAAAACTTAAAGTGCAAAATCATTGGCCAATTGGCCAGGCAGCTTAAAACTTTCAAGTGTATAAGGGGAGGGGAGCGGAGATTCGATTCAAATGCAATGCACCACGTTGCATTTTACTGCACATGCTGACGGCGGGGTTCAATTTCAGGTTTATTATTATATTTTGTGATGCCTTTGCGCTCTTATTGTGGGTATATGTATTTATTTTATACATTAAAAAATTGTAACTTACTATGAGAAATTAATAAACCAATACAATAAAACGTAAAATAATGCATAAATCATTTGTTTGTCTATGATAAACAGAAAAAAAAACTTTATTAAAGTTCATAAATAATATGTTTATTTAAAAATTGGTAAACACTTACGAAATTAAACTAAAACTAATGCTTACATTTTTGAAAAAAATACCTTAGTTTAATAGAAAGTGTATATAAAATGCAAAGAAACCAAACTTCAATGCATTCAATATTGCCGCTGTAGCTTTTTCGTTTTTATTGCAACTGACGGTGTCTGTGTCTAGTTTCAAAGCGATTCGGCGAAGAAGGTCATTCAGAGAGGTGGCCAAGGGGCGGGGAGGTGTTGGGGGAAGGGGGGCGGTCTGGCTGTCGACGTCAACCAAGTGTTTGTGCATTGGCAGCATTGCAACACCGGCGTTTACAATGTTTTGTGGCAAGTTCGTGCCTTAAGTCTTTTGTTTTTGGCTCACTCACACAAAATGCACTCAAAGCCACTATGTATTTTCCACTCGACTCTCAAAAAGTGGCCAAAATTGGAGCCAATTTAACCGACAGCAGGTGCGAGTGTGTGCGATATCAAGCTTTTTGGGGTTGGGCAAGAGACCGCCAGCTTGTGGTATTCGGTTTCACTTTCGGCCGGCTCTAGAACCACGCTAACCACCTTAACCATGTTAACCAGGCGGTGGCGACTTCGGTTTATTGATATTTTCGCAATTATCTTGGAACTGAGCGCTCTCAGAGAAACAAGTTTTTCCATTGACTCTGGTCTGCAAACACTTGATTACTGGCTAAGAGCAGAGCTACCACTGATGATGATGATGATGATGATGGCGGGAATGGAAATAACACAGCCGGCTCAACGCCTTAGAAGTCTGAGCGCGAGAGGAGTTCGAGATCCAGAGATCAGCCATTTGGCATTTGGTTTGCATAACTTATGCAAGATTTTCGCAATCTGCAGAGACGAGAGAATTCCACACATATTTACTAATGAGGGGGCTTCCCATTTCATGTTAATTAATGTTTAAATAGCTCTAATGAACTAAACACATTCCGGCATTTGTGCAACTTGGGTCAATTATTGTTAGATATTTGTATGTTAACGCTAAGAATTTTTGCTCAGTTATCTTGTGTAAATTCACATAAATGTAGAAGAAGTAAAATTCCAATATAAAGCTCAAAGACAAATTTATTATGTTTTGGTTTAAAATAATATCGTTTATCTGAGATATAAAATCCGATCTTTACGACCCTGAAACTGTAAAATCATATGTAAATTCAAATTTATAACATGGAAACCTAAAATACAGCCTTCAAATGTAACAAAATTTTCCACTCTTGTAAGCTGCCATGCAATTATCAAATGCATTTATAATTAACTTGTTTGGTTTCTCGCCCCATCATGAACAAATTTCCGTTACCAAATAAAATAACCATTTATCATTTTCTAATGGCAAAGACCTTTGAAAATTTTCCAATGGCTTAACTCAAGTCAATCAAATCAAAATCAGTGCATCCAAGATCAATCCGATTTTGTGGCCTTCCGTGGTTTACAAAGGTCAAAGCTTGGACCTTGACAATCACCGGCAAATGAGAAGACAGACGACAAAAAAGCGAATATTGCTATGAGACCAGTAAGCCCAGGTAAATGAATTTGATGCTGACTCGGCATATTCGTGGGGAAACATTTCAGCCAGACAAATAAATTCTTAAATGACACGGCAAAAGTCCAAAACTTGTCTGCAAAATTTACATTTGTCTAAACAAAAGACCTGAAAAGTTTCCGTGATCTTGCGGCAAATCTTTCTCTTTCATTCTGGCCAACTAAATTCGATTTCAATTTGCATATTTCTGCCTTTTATGTCATGCCTTAACATGAAAAGAAATCGCTGTTCCCATTATGTTGATTATCGTATTATGTATAAATTATAATTGCGCGCTTCCTGTCCTTGTTATTTGAGTTGAGCTGAGAAAAGAGCACATTGCATGTTAAATTATGTGACAAAATGTCTGTCAACGAGCTGGCAGCAACAGCATGGAAATAAAAGGGCCAACTCATCATCATTGTTGTCAGCAACATCAACCCGCCCAAGACACCGGTAACAAGTTTCCTTTGATTAATTTTGTATAATTTATGATACCATTTTTTGGAGAGACAGGAAAACGTTTGCGAAAAAAAGAAGGGAAGATGTTTTAAAAAAGCTCCGATGTCGATATACCCTAGCCGTTTTTAAGAGTTTTTAAAAACTATATTGATCCCAAATAAAGCATTTTTAAATAATATAAATAAATTAAATTATTTTTAATTTATACCAAATTTAAAAGTATTCTAAACATATGGGGATTCTATAATGAGAATGATATTTTATATTCCAATTTAAAGACAAAGAATAATGTGTGAATGAAACTGAATATTTATTATTCTACAATTTTTTGAACTTATATATGGATGGGTGGTATTCGTAATATATTTAAATAATAATATGCCACCTTTTTTGAGGGTAAGAAAAGACAAAGTTGCGACACATTCATTGTTAATGTCAAAATAATTGGACACGCTTGCCGGACCTGGCTGAAACCCCGGTTCTGTTTCAGGTGCAAAGCCCAGCCCAGGAGACCAGGTGCCCTGAGCGGATGGGGCGAATCGCTGGCAGCAGGTTCGCGTGTGGCATGAAAATTTATGGGATGCCCCCGTGTGCAACGCAGAAAGTGCTACTGTGCAACATGTTAAATATTAAGTTCGCCGCCTCAGTCTTTTGTTTCGCCTTTCCCTTTCGTGCACTTTTTCTTTTCGGACGCAAAGGAGGCGCGATGGTCATAAATTTTGACAGCTTATTGACACTAAACGAGCAGAAAAATTTTGTGCAAATTTTCGACTACCTACATGTATCAATTAATTGCGGGGCAATTGAGGTGAACTACTCGCCTCGCCCACTGCCGCCTTCAGTAGTTTTTCAAGGCGGCAAATTGTGGTCTATTAACACGCAGATGCCAAGTGGCAAAAGTTGTTTACAATTTTACACTTTGTTTGGGCTTCCTTTTGAGTATTGTGTAAACTTTGAATTTGTCTCTATTTGCATACGCGTGACTCGTATCTGCTTTGGTGTGCATATAGGAAATGAATGAGACGAGAAAACAAAAGACTTAAGCAACGAACTCATTTGCATAGCGTAGCATAAAGAGAAAGATAGAAATTTTATGGTTTTATTTTTGCTGATTGGAAATTCGCTGATTAACATATTTTACAGAATATTTAATGATTTATTTATGTGATTGGGTGAGATGAAACTTGTTTCCTAAGAATTTTCTTGGTTTTGTAATTGTTAAAAATCATAAATTTTGTAAATATAAATAAATACATATTTATAAAGGCACTGTCTGCATATTTGTTATAAATTCTTACCCTTGTATGAAATAAAGCCGGGTTAGTAACGTTAATAATTTAAGCTTTGCTTGTAGGAAAGGAAATAAAAAAGTAAACATAAATATACCCTCACACCATAAACACAATTCAATGAACTACAACAAACATAAATAGTCTACGGAACCCCTTGCCAAATGGATATTTAATTAACTCTTCCTAAAAAGTAATTATAGCTCTCCTCTAATTAAATTCAATTCTCTGTCGCTTCCAGGATCTTTACTATATAGCCTTCGGCTATCCCGAAAAGGAGCTCAACACAGACATTGCATTGATCACAGGTGGTGGCAATGGACTGGGTCGCCTGCTGGCCGAGAGACTGGGAAAGATGGGAACCAAGGTCGTTATCTGGGACATCAACAAGAAGGGTGAGTTCTCGAATGCCGCAATAATCAAGAGGCATATTAAATAATTGTGTTGTAAACCATTGCTATTACAGGCATTGCGGAAACTGTCGAAATCGTTGAAGAAGCAGGCGGCTACTGCAAGGGTTATGTGGTGGATATCTCCAAAAAGGAAGAGGTCTACAAGGCGGCCGATATCATCAGAGAAGAAGTCGGTGATGTAAGTACAAATATATTTTTTAAATACATGACTTTAGTTGCTGTAATTTTTATTTACAAAATCATTTTAATTTATGATATTTTCTAAGACAAACATTATTTAATTATGTAAAAAATTATTATAATAAATATCAATAAATTCTATCTAAGGTAGTTAAAAGATTTATAGTTCACACATTTTGAATATATATCTTAAAGAAGAGAATTCTGGAAAAGAAACCATTTCGATCAAAACTAAATATATCAAAAAAGAAGGGGAATTTTTTTTTTTGGTGACACTTCAATGATCCAATATTTTTCCTAGTTTCTCAACTCATGGGGAAAGGCCGTAGGAAAGTGCGTGCGGGAATTGAAGCATAAAAGTCCAGTAATTGCTGTTTACAGTCGACCGCCTAATGTGGCATCAGACTAGTCGTCATATAATTGTTTGTTGAGGGGCGTTTAATGGCTTTTATGCTGGCCAGAACCCAGCGTCGTCTTAAGAGCGCAGAACACATGTAAGCCGGCACCATCCAAGAGTTGCTACAGTGACTGCCACACCCCGTAGCAACACATTTATGCATATTCATGTCATAAATTTAAAGCGAAGCCAGGGCGGAGAGAAAAAAAATTTGTATGCATGAGCGCATCGTCATCGTTGCGGCAACCTTGAGAAATTGTTGCACATTACACAAACGGCAGGAAAAAAAGGCAGAAGCCAAGTCCAATCCGGTCTTCTGCAAACTGGTTGCCACTTCGCATTCGATCTGCTCATTTATCACAATCTGGGGCAATTTCCAGGCACTTCAGCAATGCAAGTGATATTCAAAATAATCCTCAAACATTTCGTTAAGCTTTTGTGACTTTTCACAATGCTGTTTAAATCAATTTACTACTGCTAATTATGGAGATTTTCTTTTTTGGTGCTTAGCTTTGTTCTTTCAATTAGAACTTTGCTCACGTTGTACAAATATGAGCTTGGTTAATGAGTAAGTGAATAGTCAAGGTTGAGGTAGTCCGTTAATTATAGAAAGAGTAATTAGATATTACTCACAAGAACAAATAAAGTTTAATGAATGAAAATCAGGCAATTGTTTTTTCGGTTTGTTTGGAAAGCGAACATTTTTTTTATTTATAAATAGCTATATTTTATTCAGTTTTCTTTATAGTATCTTCTTTTTTGTATATTTCTTTAAAAATGTACTTAAATATTTTGTTTAGTTTTGTTGTTCTTTAATTTTTAATTTTATAACCAAAATTTTTTTTTTTTCTCAACCATTTTCAATTTAAATTAAATTACATAAAAATCCACCAAGCTTCACCATTTATACAACCACATTTAAATGCTCCAAAATGGTTGCCACAAGCATCTAATGCTATCATTAAAAGATTTTTCATGCATGGCCAGGTCAATTTCCAAAGTCTACTGAACTGCCGAAACCCCCAAATTATTTGCTGAAATTATAACTTCAGTTGAAAAACGATGGAAAAGTGGTTAAAATTATGTCAGAAATTCAAGCATAAAAAAGCAAGCAACAAGAACACAACACAAAAAGTGGTAAAAAAGAGAAGAAAAACAAACGAAGCCATCATTTTGAAAGAGTTATATAATGACAGCGGCAACATCGTTGAACCTGAAAGTCACAAAAAATAAATAAAGATAAAAACCAGTGGCTACACACAAAATAAAAAAAAAAGACAAAAATTTAACTGCTTAGTAAGTCATGCGTTATGCAGATGACGCGCTGTTTTTTGCTGTCTTTTTTTTAGGTTCCAATTCTGTTGTTGTTTTTTCTTTCAGTTTTACTATTACTAGCAGCCCTCTGAAATATTGCATTTAATATTTTTTAATGGCCCGACGATGTTGTTGTTTGGTTTTAATGGTTCGCCGCTGTTGTTTTTGCTTAATGCACGCCTCGTTAAATGTTTTTGCCCGGTTACAGCGGGGCAAATTCGAAATCGCTCATACGCAATGTATGACCTGCCCCTGCCCCACACACCAATTGCACTTGAACTCGCCCTCAAATCGGATCACTGTTGTGCACTTGTTGTTAACTTATTTAACCACCATCTGTAATCGGATATGTAGGTCCAAGGGGGACAAAGTGAGCGAGCTATTGTTACTTAAGTTTTTCAAGCATCTTACATTATTCGCATTTAGACCTTGACATGCTCGACATTGTGGTTGGCTGCCATTTGAAGGATTTCACTTATTGGGAAAATAATAAATCTACGAAGCTTGCGGAAGTTTCAAGGAAAACTGTGCTGCAAATTCTTACTAAATTTGTTAAGCTCTAAAAGTGAAATTAAACCCGAAAAACTACCATTCAAATTTATTTTCTAGGCAAGTCGTAAATCAAATAACTTATAAAATACCAAAACGAGTGACTTAGGCAAGTCCACGCCTTTAAGGCATTTTACCAGATAGTCAAACAAGTCGAGAATAAACATATTTTTTTGGCATTTCGGTGTTAGTAGCACAACAAGTTACGCAATATGCAAATTGCAGGCAAGATTTTTGGCAATGTCTGTCTGGCCATTTAAAATAATCGATGCTTTTTAAGCGACAACAATTTTCCATTAGGGCAAAAATTTAAATTATCTAAGTAAATGTGTATGTTTCTCTAAGTTTTGGGTAAAATAAATTAAGCTGATGGATTTTGAGAGTGTTACATTGTAAAGTTTTGTGGTTAGGGTTTGCATTTGTACATATTAATTCTTATTAAATAAATATTTTTTATTGGTAACAAATAAGGAGGCATATTTATAATAAACATAAATTCTGTTCTGTTTTTGTATTTTACTTAAAGATTTATTCTTTGTTTTGACTGGTTTTGGGAAGAGCAATATAAAACTTTATAATGGTTTGAGATGTGTTTATTTAAGTTTTAATTAACTTCTTCTTATTCCACATTTTGCCTTTCTCTTGCTAAATTTAATTCGTATAATTTCTGAAAGACTTTGTAATCTTTAATCTTAACCCGTTGTACTTAATTATATATTTTTCCTACTAAAGTTTGACAATATTTTGTTAACATTGCAGATCACAATGCTGATCAACAATGCGGGCGTTGTATCGGGCTTGCACCTTTTGGAGACACCTGACCATCTGATCGAGCGGTCGTTCAATGTGAATGTCATGGCACACTTTTGGGTAAGTCCATAAAACCACTCTGCGGCCAGAATGTGGATGCTAATGCCAGTGTTTCAATGTTGCAGACGACAAAAGCGTTTCTGCCCAAAATGATTGAGAATGATCGAGGACACATTGCCACGATCGCCTCGCTGGCCGGCCATGTGGGCATTAGCAAATTGGTCGATTACTGTGCGAGTAAATTCGCAGCGGTGAGTTTGCTTTATTTTTACCCTCGTGATTCCCCCCGGCATGAGTTATCGATAATTACAGGTTGGCTTTGATGAGGCTTTGAGGCTGGAGCTGGAAGTCCTTGGACATACGAACATCCGAACCACCTGCATCTGCCCCTTCTTCATCCAGGCCACTGGCATGTTCGACGACGTGAATGCCAGGTGAGTGCCATCCGTTCAACTGCCTCTCCCGATCCACGAGAACTGACATTTTGACTTGGTAAATGATTGCAGATGGGTCCCCACACTGAATCCCAACGATGTGGCCGATCGTGTCATTTCGGCCATCAGAAAGAACGAGAAACTGGCCGTCATTCCCGGCTTCCTGAAGATCCTCCTCTCCTTCAAGTGGTAAGTAAACAAATGGACTTTCGCCCCAGCCTAATAATGATAATTTGCCGCACTTAATTAGGCGCCATAATGGTTGTAAGGGGCTTGTAGCCCCCTAATGGGAAATGCTTGACTTGAATATTTTAATTTGAGTTTTTTTTTAATGGCAGTGTTCCCTGTCAAGCGGGAAAATGAATCATATATGGAAGTGAGAAAGGGTTGCAGGTGTGGCAGAAACTTTTGATTTAATTATGGGTTCTATTTTATAAAGAGAAATTGATAAAAGTAAGAGAAACATTTATTTTAGTATTAGTATTTTTAGTATTGGTTATCAAAAAGGTTATTAAATTTGTTTTATCCTATTAAACCTATTTATTAATATTTCTAGTTTAATATATGGTTTGCCGCAGGAGGCTTACTAAACAATTCGTTTAAAAATAAATCAAAAGTCTTAAAGTCATAAGAAGTTTACCCATTCAAAGATATAATTTCGCTGACTAATGGCTAACATTCCGAAGTTCTATGCTTGCAATAAAACTTTAATGGGTACAATTTGCGGCACTCCCAATAAAATGTGGAAAATCTTCGTTTTTAAAAGCATGACCACATCTTTATCTACCCCATCAAAAAATATGATAAAACGCAAACCCATGCGGGAAATGCTCATTCATTCAGCTATGTACACTATAAAAAAAATTCTTATGTGCAAATTGTATAACTAATTTCAATTAAATAATTTTTAAATTAGTTAGCTCTTGAGTAAAAGAATATTATTTAAAGCCAGAAATAAAATTTAATCATAGGAACTCAAAAGGAAACTATTCAATAAAATGGAAGAATATTACAATTGTTTTTTTTTTTAAGTCAAGTGAATAAAATCTTTTGACTTAAGTGTAGTTAGAGCCCCCAAACAAAATCATAGCGCACCCCCTCGGTCCCCATTACCATGCCTAATGGTCTCGCTTTAATGTGTTTCTCTTAAATAATGCATAATATTTACCTTTGCCTTGGCCCACCTTTGCTCACCCCATCTCTTTGTATTTTCGCAGGACCTTCCCCTGGGGCTGCGTGGGTGGTTTGCTGAAGCGCCTGGTGCCCGATGCCTCCCCCCACGGCCTGCCCAGCTCCATAGCCGCCCCCGTACCGCTCAACTCCAACTCGAAGTCGGCCGCCGACATCGCCGCTCTGGATGCTGAGCTAAGTAGCGTTACCCTGCCGGCGAAGCCACCCTCGATGCTCATCCAGAGGACACCGTCGCTGGGGGAGCGTGTCCTTTAAGCGCCCAACAAACACCGCACCACCCACTCCTGTTCTTATTTCCACATTATACTTTTTTTTCCAACGATGTGTGCATTTTATGAGCGTGGAGTTACGAGCATGTGTAATTGAATTTCGTGTTTTTGGCATTTTTCGCTGCGAGGAACCATTTACTAAATCTAAGCTACAAATCTAGTGATATTACATTTAGTTAAAGTAGAATGAAGGGGAAAGCGTTTAGCCTTAATTAATCGAATTGTATTTTTGTAATGCCTCTTAAGTGTACGTGTTTAAGTTAAGGTAATGTTTTGCATTTCCGATTTGCCAGTAGTCATCACTTATTTTTAACAGCCTGTTTTACATAAACCAAGTCTTAAGCCATTATTTTTCTACTAATACGAATGCAATCAAAACTTTTGCTCAACGGAATTGTCCAATTCGAAATAAAAAAATAACTTTGTTAAAAATCTACTTTTTTTAGCTATAACAAATTCTTAGATAATTTAGCTTAGATCTTATATACGAATTATTATAAAAACCATTTAATTTTGTGTATAAAAAAATGTATGTTATAAATATATTATATAAAAACAATTGAACTTAAAAAAGTGTTTTTTGTTCTTCAATGCTTTACAGTGGACTTAAAACCAAATTAAAATCTTTGTATTTAAATCGGCATTTGCCATAAATTTGATGAATACTTATAAGAAATTCTTAGGATTATTACTTTGGTTTTTACAGAAGTACTGAAATATAAGAAATTTATACGAATTTCTTAAAAATCACTTAACTTGTATCAACTAGCAAATGGATTCTCATCGTACTTGACACTTAGTGCCTTGGGCACTTCGTACCTTCCCACAGGATCCCTGTAAATTGGATTCTCTTGTCGCACACAAGTCTTCTGTTCCTCTAAAAATTTCGCATATTCCATGGCATCCTTCCTCCGAATGCACCACAAAATCAAGAAAATAAGTAGTAATCCAATCAAAAGGGTAAATCCAGATATAAATCCAAAAAGGGCCACATAATCCAGAGGCTCGCAGTTAACTGCATGGATGGTCAAGAAATTCGAATGGTCGATGACCTGATAGACAAAGAAGCTGTCACATTGGATGCCATGTTTGTTCACGATTCGCACCAAACAATGGTCCTTCTCGGGATCCAATTCGTGGACAAAAGTGTAGGTGAAGTGCTCTTGCCTATCCAAACTGGTGCATACTTCACTCAAATTTTCACAAGCACCCATTCCTTGTTTTTGTTCAATTAAGCAGGTAACACAGGGCTCATAGAACTGGCATAGTTTGTTATCCTTTTCCAGATCGATTTCACAGAATTTTCCGAAAAATGGCTCCTCACACTGGCACTCTCCGCAGTCACAAGCTCCTCGCTGCGAACAAATTTCGCCTGTGGGTGCTAAACAGGCATCCGTATCCTCGGCACAATTGCATCTGGTTCCCGACCATCCGTATTTGCAAACACACTGGCCACAAAAGCAATCTGCACGCGACTCATCGCAATCGATGCACTCACGACACTCACAAAAAGGACCCGTAAATCCAGGATCGCATAGGCAACTTCCGCAATCACAGTCCCCGTGATTGGAGCAAACCAAGGGGGAGGTGGTTTTATCCGGCAACGGTTGTCGGCATTTCTGGAGCAGAGCTTCATTACTGGTGACATTTGTGGCATCCGTGGGACAGGTGCAAAAGGTGCCAGTCCATCCCTTATCGCAATTGCACATTCCGCAATACATATAGCCCTGGTTCTCGCACCGGAAGCGCCCTTCTTCGTTTTCCGGATCCGGAGTTTCCTGGCAAGGACAAGGTCGCTGAAGCTCTACATCTAGGTCCATATACTCGCTCAAGGAGGCCTCCTCTACACGGATCTTGTGGGTCTGCAATAAAAATATGAAAATAATATAATCAAAATATAATTGACGAAATACTATAAATAAAACAATTTTTACTATATTATCTTTAGTTGTGTTCAACATCATAGGCAAAATAAATATCAAATTAATATTGTCTAAATTGTGATAACCTTCTTTTTAGACCTCTTTCTCTTTAATATCACAAATATATTTCTTAAATTATTGAACTTACATAAATCTTATTGTCTGGATACTTCTTGAGTGTGACATCCACATAGAAATCAATCTCTTTGCCCAGGCTGACATTATTGCAGAAATTCCGTTTTTTCAAATTGGGAAACTGTCCACCACAATCCGTATAGTAAACCATATCAATATAGTCCGGACTGTTATCGGCAAACTTAGTGCGCTGGACTAACCTCTCGTAACTAAAAAATAAAGACAAAATATATATTAGTACACATCGAATTATATGCATAATCATATTTTAAGCAGATTATGATTTGCTTGGAATATTGTTTAGTATTTTAGGTCTCATTAACTCACCTCTTATTAATCAGTTCCAAGATATTAGAAGAATCTGCACTTAGTATGTCCACATAACTGATTTCCTTCATCAAGGCACTGAGTTCCCTATAGCTGCTTACCACTTCCTTTGTGACAGCAAAGATCACACTGATTTTGCGGCGAAGTAACTCCCGATAGATCTCTTCCAGCGAGGGATAATCGTACTGCAAGGAACCGGTATACTCACCGGCATTATTCAGATGGCACTGCCTATCATTGCGCTCGGTAATACCAGCTAAGAGTCCATCCCCCGCAATATGCATAAAACCATCGGTTACCAGGATGACAACCTTTCTGGCTTCCTGCTTCCAACCGATTTCTTTGGGACACACTATCACCTGCATCAGAGCATCCAAGCCCCCTTCGAGATTATCCAAATTTCCAGTGATCTTACTGTTCGCCACTGCCGAGGTAAAAGCGGGAATATGATCGGTTAAGGATAACTGATGTCTATATCCATAGGTAGGTTCACATGTATCCCGCTCTGGCGCACAGGGATTTTCCTTATTTTGCGGCAGAATCATGGGTAGAGTTGGCTTATCAGCAAAGGAACCAAATCCCAGCCGATAGTTGCCCGTTAAATTTTTTAGGGTCTGGCTGAGCTGCGCTCCCAACTCCACCAGGGTCTCCTTGTCGTCCCTCATTGTCCAGGTGAGGTCCATCAACACGTACAAATCGAGTGGATTATTGCGTGCTGTTCTATAGCTCAGTTTGATGCGTTGCGTGTTTCCTGTGGGACACAAAAAGGGGGTAAAAGTTATAGATCGGTTTACTATGCACCCGTTAAAGGCAACCTGGTTTATGAGCTGTTTTATGGGCTGACACATCTACATAAAGAGAAACCAGTCTGGTCTAGATTCCGCACCCATTTATTTCGTACAGTGAATGAAAAATACTGCCAATAATAAAGATTGATAGGGAATCGTATTTATAACAAACAATATTTTTTTATAACAATCTCCAGATAAGAAATCAACATAATCAACATCCTTAAGTTAATAACTATTATATCCAAAAAGGATTAAGTTATTAGGTGCAACTATAATAAATTATATTGCATTAAAAATTAATGAATTAGGTGAGTATTAATATGAGATTTCTTATCCTTGATTTTTTAAAGATCTTTTTCTCAGTGCAGTCCGCTTCTGTTTGGTAACCATTCATTACAACTTGAGCCAGTTCACACCCAGACTAAATGTTTGGGTTCCTTGTAATCCTTAAGTGTGTAATTTATCCAGCTTTTTTACACCACTTTTTCGACCTTAATTAGTGGCTTTTCAGTAGTTCTTAAGCGCACTGCGATCTTTTCTTAAGCGATGTAAATGGTTATGAAATTGGTTAACAAGCTGTTAGAGTGGGCAAATTATTGACAGACGTAAATGTGTGGATTGATTAGGGCTTAACTCAACACTACATTTATGTATGTTTTTATTTTTATTATGATGAATAACATATTAAGTTGCCAGTAAAGTGATTCCTCACTTCTTTGTAGTGGAACATGTCAACCATTGAAACGGTCAGTAATGAGGAACCAATTTTAAACAAAAAATTTGATTCCTAACCAAAAATTGTACAAAAAATTTTTAAATGGTAAGTAAAATAAGTAATTAAAATTTTTTTATGATTCATATTTAAACGGAGAGCAAACCCTAAAATGAATAATCCACGTGAATGAAGTAGGTTCAATGAACTAACAGACAGAGAAGGAGGGATGGAAAGGAAAGGGATGTGTATAGAGGTATTCCCACGCCAAATACAATAGCAAGATGATGTGACAACCACAAAATGCTGATAAGCGAGGCGCGGACACAAAACAAAATGTTTGAAAATGATGTGGAACAAATCAGCAAAGCAAATACGAAGTAGGGAGAGAGAAACACTGACACACTTGATAAAGAAATTAATATAAGGTGTGAAATGGAGGGGGCTAGCCATGTGGTGACACACATTTGATAAGATAACTGAATAAAATAATGAACAAAGCACACCTTTGACCAACTTGAGGTATGCCCTTTGAGGTGTAACCTGGACTGCCTGACCGCTAGTTTCATAGTCCTTTAAAGGTTTGTCCTGGAGGAGATCTAAAACCGGCTGATTCTCGTATATATCCGTCTCACTGCAGTTGTACTGCAGAAGTAGCGAGCGAGAGAGGCAGCGGTAGCCTATTTGATATTCCTGAAAGAGGGTAAGTGTTGAGATAAATCATTAATGAGGTCACAAGGATCATCGCAGTGTTGCCTGACGTTATAGAATTTATCAACATATAATTTTCTTTTAAATAAACCGGAATAAGAGGGAATAATGAATTTAAACTGCAAATTAATTTCATTTTAATTAATATATAAATCAAAAAATAAATATTTTGATTTTGCAATATTCAATTTGTTAGTAGATGTTAAACAATGATCTATTTCTTGAAATAACCTTTGAAAGGTGGCAACCCTAACAAGGATCCTTTTTGGTTTATTAATGTCATCTCGCTCACACTAACCTTGTCTGTACACCAGGCGCATTCCAGGTGAGCGGATAAACACCTTTCACAGCTGTCCGCGTGCTTGCATTGATCATCTGCGAGAGGAAGATGGCGAATTAGATAGCATTATGCAACGTTGATGGGTTAACAAACCAATCAAATCTGCTTCCGAATGATATTTCCCCACAATTAGAAAGAGCAGGCAAATCCATAAAAACACTTGTTTGCCCAGTGACGTCATTTCTTTACTATTTAAACGTAATTTGCAATTTTTCCGATAACGCTTCTAAATTATATATATTTTCTCTATGGAAGCATCCAACCGTTCGGCTTTGAAAGCCCAGCGCAACTAATATTTGTTCAGTACGAAAATCGTTGATTTACTCCGCTCGTTGGCTTTTTTTTACTTCTATATGTGTTATCTTATCGGGTGAGCATGGTAAAAAATGTGAGAAGTTCTTTGACAAATATTTTGATAGAAAAAATGGCACTATAAAAAAGAGGAGAGAGAGACGAGTTATCATCAAGGGAGAGAGTTATTATAAATGCAAACAAATCACTTTTACTTGTTGACTTAGTCTTTCTTCTTTACACTTGTTGTTTTGGATTATGTATTAAATTTATAACTGGTGATAACCGTTTGCAGTTTATTTATAAAATTAAAAAAAATGCAACTATTAAAACATGTCGTAGTTGTTTCTGAGAACTATTCGTTCAATATTACATTTTTTTTTTGATTTGTTAATTAGTTTTTACTGAAGCGCAATAATAAATGGTTGAATAGTACCCAGATTGGATTAGAAATAAAGTTTTTTTAATTTTTTTGTAACATATTTGAATGTTTGTCGAGTAATATCCAAAAACTTAAGAACGAACCAAACGTTACAAAATTACGAAATTAAAAGTTTTGTAAGCATCAGAGATTGTCAGTCACTGAAAATACTAAAAACAAACCTAACAAACCAGGGTATAAAAAACTAGACAGGGAAACCCTTCGGCTGAAAACATCCTTTGCAATGTACCAATAAAAAAATGTAATGTAATGCTAAAAAATATGTTGATGTTATCCACTAAAAATAAATAAGTTATTTTTTAGTTTTAACACGCGAATTTCGAGGGTGGTTCACCTCCAATTGGTCACACTGAGCAGTTTTCTGCCAGCCAAACTTGTTCTCTTGCACTCTCGCCGGATGGTATATTTAGTCAAGACAAGCTACAGTCACACTAATCAGTCTCTGAATCTCTCCCCCGCTCCACCGTTACTACTCACCGCGCTCTTCATTGTTGTTCTCTTTTTCAATCGGAACGGTTCAACTTTTGGAGCGGATCGCGAAGTTTCGCTTTTTTGTGTTGTTAGCGGAAAATCGGATGAAAAACTCCAAATGTTTACCAAATGAGCGGCGACAATTACGCGACCAATTGACGAGATCGTGTGTGTTTTTCCCAATTAAACGGTGAGTGTGCGACAGAGAGGTAAAATATGCAGTCAAATCCAAGTGCGGCAAAAAAAATCAAAAGGTGAAAAAGTCATTAATAAAAAAAGAAAAGCAAAATAGAATTGCTCCGTGGAATACAAAAAATACATACATATATACAAGGAGACGACGCGCAGCGAAAAAGGAATTTTTTGTGTACTACGGCGGCGCTTTGTTGTTGTTGCTGGCGTCGTGCATTTGCTTTTGTTTTGTGTACGTTGTTGTTGTTGCGTTTGCCATCGCTCTGTGTTTTTGTGATTTGAAAAATACGAAAAGAAAGCAGGAAAACTTAGGTTAGAAAAAACGAAACAAATCGAAACAAAATAAGAAAATTGCCCATTTTCGTTTTTCCTGGCTGAGAAAAGTGAAAAGTTTAATTTACTAAACAAAGCGGCAAAACAGTGTGCGTGTGTGGGTGGCTGTGCCTATGTGTGTGTATGTGCGTGTGTCTCTCTAGTTTTTGCAATTTCTACTTCACACGCTCTTTCGTGTTGGATTATTGGATTATACCGCCAATAACGGCACACGCACAGCAACAACAGCCAAAAAAACAACAAAATGCTATAAAGGAGAGCAGACGACGCTGGGATTAATCATTAATGTCCTGAAAGATAAAGAACGGGAGTCTAGAAGAAGAAGCAGCGGCAGACGAACAAGAAGAAGACGGCAAATGGTAAGTCAAAGCTTGGATTTTCCACAATTTTTTTTGTTTATTTTTTCTACACACATAATAGTCGCAAGTTCAATAATTAAATTTAACAAAGCTAAAACTGTGCTTTAAACAACCACATTTTGTTGTCATGATAAAAATACAATTTTAAAATAAAACAATTTAAAGCAATTCAAGTTTTGTGTTAAAACAATATTGGCAGCAACATTTGCTTGCATTCTTTTTTAATAGCGCTTAATATTTAACTAATTCCAAATTATTCAACGTTTTAGGAAAGATCAATTTTGAATTAGAACGGCACAAGACAGTTTTCCTAGACATTGAACATGTAATCTATCACATCTTTTTATTACTTCTAAAAATTTTAAATTAAACTACAAAATTTAATTAAATTGCATATCTTTATACGATATCTAGGCAAAATTAAGCAGGCTAATATATGTAAGCATACTTCAAGGACTAAATTATACATTATGGCACAAAATAAATTAAGTATGGGCAATTTCTTGACGAAATGGCCAAATTCTACAACTCATAATTATTGCAACTTGAATTGAACAGAGTTGTTTCTCATCAATTCGTTTGCTTCACTTGGCCGGGCGCTCATTTTCCAATGAAAATTTATTCTAATGACGCTTTTCGCGATCCTAATCTGCTGCACATAAATTTCTTTGGCAACTTTGGGTGATTTATTGCCTGTCGATTGTCGTCGTAGTCGCAGGCGCTGCTTTTTGGCCAGTCCCAGAGACTCGGAGCGATTCGATCCGAAAAGCGGACCAGAGAGCCCCGTCCAGAGTGTACAAGACCAGACGGGCCAGGACAGGACAGACTGGTGCCAGCTAATGTACGCGTCTCCCAGATGCCGCGGATTAGATAAAAATTCTCAATTTATGCGTTGCGCCAGTTGCCAATTGCAGTCCACCTCCTTAGGCCTCCTCCTCCTCCTTCTCCATCTCCTCCTGCGAGAAGCATAAAAAAACTTGTCGCGCCTACTAAAATCTTCGCCTCAGGCCCTGAGATGCCTTTATTCCAGTCTTCTCCGCAGTCTATCATTTGAAATCATGTCCCGGCGATAAGAAATTATAGTGGCCCGGTCATAATTTACGTGATTTGCCTGCCTAATGTCCTGCCGCATGACACAAGGACAAAGCGAGAGCCATAAAAATAGAGGAAGAATTCACATTTGGAAGCTGCTCTAAATGAGAAAGAATTAGGGCAAGTAGTTGGGCACAAAAAAAGATTTGTAGTTCAGCAGCAAAATAAATTAAAGATGTTGAGCTTGGCAACCTAGTTCAAGGAAGTATTTTTATTGGTATATAGAATTAAAGAGTGATTAAAGAGAACAAATTTCACAAAATATAGAAGAGGAGTTGTTTAAAAAATCAAAGGAGCTTTGGTTTTATTATTTATAAAGATATTTTTGTAATTTGTAAGTATAAATCCTAAAGATTTCTTAAAAAATATAAATGAAAATCTTTTTAAAAGGACATTTCACAAAGACGTTCTAAGCTTGTTTTCTTTACTAAAATTGTAAGCTTTAGAAAGGAAGGAAATGTCGAGAATTTTTGCCAGTATATTTTTCAATATTTATGCACTCTGTTTTGTAAGTCCTTCCCATAGACAACACAGTGTGGATTATTTTTCAACCCCATAACCTACGTAGACCCATTATTTTCCCGTAGCCCCTGGCCAGTTTTTCCCCAGAGAATGGCACTCTAGGTACACGCATACTGGAAAATCCGTTTCGTTTTGACATTTATTGTTTTTAATAGTCTCGAGAGCTAGGAATTTTTATGACACATCCTCGAGCGATAAAAATCTTTACTGCCTAGGGTACATGCATATGGTTTATTCGTTCCTCCGTTCAATAGGAGCCAAAAGTAAATAAAGTAGGGGATAAAAAGAAAGAGAACTTTGGAATTAGCCGAGGCCACCTCATAAAGTGAAAAGTGTCATAAAAATTAGTCAAGAAATCACGCTGCCCACACCCCAATTTGTATTTTTTCGGACGACCGGTCGGTTCTTTCTTTTCTTTTGGACTCTTAACATTTCAGTTCCTTTCGGTTATTTGGTTGTTTGTTCTGACACATTTGTATGCTAATGAGAGAGCGGGATATGGAGGTTTGGTTTGGGTTAGGTGCTTCCGGCGGGAGTCTCTTGGTCTTTTTCTTCTGACTGGAATCTATCAGGTTTTTGACGAGGGTCTCGGCCGGGGAATCGCTTTCGGAGGATAATGCATGCAGCTCAGGTCTTGCATATCGAAGTGGCCGCTGATAAAGGATTTGGGAAGTAGTTTAAGCCATTCGGACCGGGTCATAAATTGAATTATAATTCAGGCATACGAAATTCTTTCTGTCTGAGAGCTTATATCTAATGTTCTTCGGATTAAGGTCTTAGGGTTGAATTGTTTTTTTCCTCCTAACGTATTTGTTGGGGCTTTAAGTACTGAATTTTTGTTGGGTGAATTAACTTGAGTTAGGAACGATAAAATGAAATCATAAAAATATGAATATTGATGACTTTTTTCAGGAATGATTTTTAATATTTTTAGAAAATACTGTGAGTTTTACAGCTTACAATAAATTTAAATACTTTTCCAACCACTTTAAAAATATTTTGTTGAATATCTTGCAAGGCTTTCAATTTCCGATTGAATCCGTGATTTCTATTTTTTGTGTATTTTTCTTAAATCGCTTTGGTTATCTATAAATAACATTTTGCTTGCCTTTCTTATCAACTTCCGCTACTTAATGTCTTCCCGACCAAATTGTATCTGAACTCTTAGTTTTCCTTCCCTCTCCTTCTCGCCCACCCATCTTTCTCACTGGTCGCCCCTCTCTTTCTAGCAAATTGCCTTCTTTAGCTGTCTTATCCTAAAATGTGTGTGCGAGTTTGGGTGTGTAACAAAGATATCAATGGCAACGAAAAAAAAGAAATTAGGGAGTGGGCGGACAACCTTGAACCTTGAACCGAAGAAAAAAAAACAGGCAGAGCTCATTTCCGTTGCGGGTCAAACAAAGACAAATATAACGCGGCTAGAAGGAGATAAATGGAGATAATACCACAAATCTAAAATCCACAAATGCCACAAAAAGTCAATAAATGTGCGCCTTTGCTAAAAATTATCAACAGCTCGTTAGCACCAACAAAGAAATGAACAGAGATGGATATAGAATAGAGGTTATAAAAACTGTAGGAAAGATGTAGGAAAGATAGAGACAGTAGCGAAAAAAGACAATCAAATGAGAGGAAAAACTAAAACAAACAAAAGACGCACGAAAATGAAAGAGAATTAAGTGAGGCCTGGCAAAAAATAAATGAGGAAAAAAGAAAGTTCCGCAATTCCTCTCGTTCTTGGTCATTTTTTTCCCAGCAATTATCCGCTGGTCAAACAAAAGTCATTAAATTGCGGAAATCGGGTCACCAAACCGACAACAAACCAAACTAAAAGAGGGGAAGTAAAACAGACAAACAGAAGCGAAAACCCCCGAAAAACAGTCGAAAAAGAACATAAGACTAAATTGTGAATTTATTTACATTTAATTGCATCTAAATTACAAAACAAAAGCGGTTTGGCAGCATTGTCTCAGAAATCATTTTTTAATGTTTGTCCTCCGCTTTCATTGTGATGATGTCCCTCTGATCCCCTCTATTTTACTTTTCTTATTTGCCTCAGTGTCGAGATAATGATGATGATATGACTCATTAACCTCAACGCATGACCCAAGCAAATTAGAACTACAAGAAAACTCATTCCAGCCACAGAGACACAATTTCTTTACACTTCTCAGCCAAGGGGAAAAGATAATTTAAGAATAGGTATTTTAATGTTTGGTTTTCATTAGAGTGGGAGTACTTTAAGAACCTATTTAAACTTTAGATTCATGTATAGATACAAAAGGAATTTTAAAAAATTAAAAGGAAATAAAAAAAAAACCAGTAGTTAAGTGAATATTGCATATTATTATTAATTAAATAAATTTAATTTTTTGAATTAGTTGAAAATTAAAAACTTGTGCGAATAACAAATCATACTCTATGAACAATATTTCTCATTACCGAGAGTGTACGTTCTATCTTTTGCAGATTATACTTGTGTGATAGTACTCATATGTTTAAAAATATTTGCCCTGCAGCTCAGTGTAATCTTTTTTGAAGCGCATATGAGCTATATAGATACATATTTCAGCTGTCTGTGCCAGCCCAGCCTGTTTGAGCTGTAAGTGTCTTTTGAGGCCGTGTTTTATTGCTGCTAAGTTCGCTTGTTGACTTTGGCTGAGTCATCATCTCGCGGTTCGTCGGTTCGGTTTGATGTTAGAAGTTCCCCATTCTGGGTTCCCCCGAATACCCCTGCCCTTTGGAAAAAAAGCAGCACTTAGCTGACATATTTTCCTTTGTAAAAGTTAATGGTCTAGATAAAGTTCGGTCGGCTGACTGCGGTTTCTCGCTTAAAGTTTTCTAAACCGAGCATCGCATGCTTAGCATTTAAATGAGCTGAAAAACGAAGTTTTGCACTGAAGACTGGCGATGATTCAATTGGCCGTGCATTTGCTTGGATTTTGCAATCTTTTGGATTGCAATTTGAACTTCGGAGACCACACCTTGAAACCGTTTCCAATTCCATTTCAATTCTTTGGGTTGGTATTGGGCTTGGAGTTCGGATTCGGGTTCGTCATGATTGCAATATCATCTGCAATCCGAGGCGTCTCAATTCCCACGTTTTGTGTTCTTCAGAGTGCCCTGCTTGTGCAATTAGTTTGGAATTTCGTGTCATGCCTAATGAGCTGAGTGGGGTCAAGGGATTTAATTGCATCTTAAACGGTTCTCTCGACTTCAATTTTAATTCTGCCGCAGCTGCAAAGGCAAATGCAAATGCAAATGCACTCGTCTAGTTCCTAACCTCGTTCGCCTCGTCTTTCTATTTGTGTTTTCACTCGGAAAATGTGTGTGTGCTTTGTTTATTGTTCATTTGTTTATTTGTTTACATAGCAAACATAAACCAAACAAGCGCCGCCACTGCTGGTGGCGAAAAACTTTTAAGCCTGAATATGTTTACGAATGGCCAAAGAAGTTGAACCCTGCTGAGGAAAGTGTTGCTTAATTTTAATAAACGACGTACAGAAATTGCACGGTCTTTAATTGCATAGAGAATATATTAACAATGGTTTGGGGAGCCGCAAAATATTAGTACAAATTAAATTGTTTTTTAACTATTTGCCTACTACATTTAAAATGCTGAAACTATATAAATCATTTTAACAAATGATTTTAGCAAGGTTGATTAATAATGTTGGTTTATAATAGTTTTCATTATCTGATTGTAATGCACCTATTTTTTGACCATGTTTCGGAATTTTAATCCTTTTTTTCAAAATTCTTTGAAAACTGTTGCGTGACAAGTTTAAATGGCGTCAATGTTTGGTTAATCTAGAAAAATGCCTTCAATTCTAAATAATTTTGTTTTAAAATAAAATATATTATTAGAATGAAACTACTTGTTTGGCTAAATAATTTTAATTGAATTCTCCCTTAAGTGCAGTAAAATATATAATTGTAAGAATAATATATAAATTGAGAGGCAATCACAGGCCTAGAAATTAACTATTTAAACTAAGATAAACTATTTGCTCGGCCATTTTCTCTCCTACAAAGAGACATTTTTCCAATTGTTTTCGATTCCACAAATTTGTTTATTCTTGAGTGCAATTGAAACCTTTGTGGAGGTTAATTTTCTTGAAGTTTCGTAGAAAAACAACTTCATTGTTTACTCGTATTTCTCTCAACTGGCCTTAGCCTGGATTCATTTGTGTTTACGTGCCACATTCGGTGCCTTTGTTTACTCGAACTTCAGCACCAGAATTTTCCTCTGAGCTCAAAACAATTCCAACTTCGTTTGGGGCTTTCTTTAAGGTCTCCTTTCGCCATTAATGGTTGGGCTGTGGGACTGTGCTTTTCCAAATTATAATCCGCAGTTATCGTTGCTGTTAGTGTTAATGCAGCTGCAGTAATTTTCTTCATTTCTCTCGTTTTTTTTGTTTGGCCAGTAAAGCGCTTTAATTACTGCGGGAAAAGGGTTTCCATTCGTCAGGACGAGAGATTTTTCCTCCTGGCTGAATTTATGGGCATTAACTGGAAATGTGCAAAGTAAATCGTGTTAAAAAGAACTTATCATTTGCATTACGGCCTCCTTCCCCATTCGGTTATTATTATTTAATTGCTGGCGCTTTAATTATTGACCAGACACGAACCGAACAGCAATTTAACATTTCATTCGATGAAAAATAAATCAAAGTGGCAACCGCTGGCAAGAAAAGCAATTTCCGAATGAACCCACGGCAAATTACATGCCAAAAACACAAGACAAACGCTTCAACCGACTAAAACTAAAAGTTGCACCAGAAAAAAAGGCGAAGAGAGAAAACTAAATGAAGCGCCTTTGACATAGAAAATGCAATTTGCTAAAAAATGTATCTGCATGGCGAGAGGGCTCAAATAAAAGTGAAATGCATGTGGGGGAAAGGCCAACAAAAAACCATACCTAGAAGAATACAAAATGGAATTACGAGCAGTTTTATTCTAGTTTATCACACGAATTGAGTTTGAAAATGCGTAGTCTGGCAAAGTGCCACAAGAAGAAGGGAAGAAAAAAAAGAAGAGCGGTGAAAATTGCAGGGGAGGGAAAAAAGGAAATGCCCTAAGATAGATGCATCAATTGGAAAGGCAGAAGAAATGGCACAAAAATCGACGACGATGTCGAGGACGTTGACAAGCGTAAAAGACACCCAGGCATAGACGACATGTGTGCGTGTGGAAATCCTTTAAAAAGGCAATTTTGGTAGCACTTAAATGCAGACTCACAACGAAAGAAAATCAGTGAAGGGAAGCAGAGTGGAGCCAGGACACGCGACTGCTTTTCCAGTTCCTTCTTTGGGTGTTCTACCTATTCATCGGAAAAGGGAAGGGGAATACTGTACATATTGATCTACCTTAATTAAAATAAATAGTAAACCCATAAAGAAAGATATAAATATATAATATTTCTCAAGTACCATTTTATATTGCTTCTCGCAAGTGTTTTAATTCATTATTATATTTTATTGTACAAATATTAACTTTGTACATTTAACAAAGCCTAAACCTTTTGTCTTAAACACGTCTTTCGAATTGAGTTATTGCCAAGAAATGCTATGCATGCTTAAACGAAGACAACACATTTTACCAATGTAATGTGAATACAAGGTATCTCAATCTTCTCTACGATATTCGTAGTGGTTTTCCTTGGCCTCCCAAGGAGGCTGATTGGTGAGTGGTGCACCTCCTGCCTCCTTTCTCCAATCTCCTTTCGCCTGCCACGCCTACAGACACATCCGCCGCATAACTAGTTGCCGTCGAGAGTGGCAGAATGGAACGGAACGTGGCGCTGCCGAGGCATGTGGCATGTGGTGGGGCGGTGTGTGTGGCATGTGCCATAACTCCAACCAAACACCCAACCACCCACATTTACACACAAGCTCATATTTGTGTGGGTTTGTGCAATGATGACACAGGATGCCAGGTTCTACACTGCAAATGGACCAATCTTAAAATAAAATTCTCTTATAAAATTGAGGAAATCTTTCAAAAAGTATTAGAACCAATTTTAAGTATAGGTTAATGGAAAAGGCTAGAAAGAAGATATAAATAGAAGATATAAAATAATAATTCAAAACAATAACAATGAACTGGCTATTTTTAATCAAGCATCTCCTTAAATATCATATTTTGTCATTATAAACAATAATTTTTTTCTTTTATTATTGTTTTTTATTGATTAATATATTGGAGAAATTCCTTCTTTAACTTGTGGAGGTATAAGTTCGGTTGTTATTACAGTGTTATCCCCTGCTGGGCCACATGGTGATGATGAAACGAGACCCTGAACTGCGTGACCAGGATATTGTAGGAATCGGGTAGCTGACGCATTTAATTAGGCACAGACCTGCTTTGGCAGCATCTAAGTTTGTAACATTGGTTACAGGATATCGAATCAAAGATTTATATAACTTAGCACCACTGTAACTCCACCCACCCGAGAGCACACATCCTGCCGGGCGCAACGCATAAAACTGTGTCACAATAATTTTGCCACGCCTGGAAGGGGAAAGAGAAGGCGTGGCAGCAGCAGCAGCAGCAGCAGCAGCAGATTTCTGCCATCAATGCAATTGCCAGGATGTGCCATTCGCAAGGATGCTGTAAAAGGGCGAGGGGGAAAACGGGTGGGGGAACAGAGGCAGTCATTGCATAATTGCAATTAACACAGTCCTCGGTTGAAACTAAAACAGTTACTTAGTGCAAAAGACAACTTCCTCTGTGGGCTGCCCGCTGCATGCTGCTGCCCTTATCCTGCATCTCCGCATCCTTCTTCCTCCCAATGTGTGTGTGTGTGTGTGTGCGTGAGTATGTGTGTGTGGCGTGCGAAAAGGTTTCCCCATTGTGCACTCAAGTGTGCGCAACACTCAAACACAAAGGCCACATACAAAATTTCACACGAATCCTCCTCCAGATATATACGTGTGGTTGTTCTTCTCTACCTTTTCTGGCTGGGCATAATCGATGAGGGAAAAGGGAGAAAGAAGCGCAAAAAAGGAGGCATGTTAAACAGAAACTGAGCAACGAAATCAACGCCATGTCCTGACAATACAAAGAACATTTTGCTGCAATGAAAATGAATATGGAAGAAATACGAAAACTGCGCTCTTCAGTTTCCTTGCAGGCTGTAAAGATTGCTGTACAGCGGGGATTCGCATGAATGAAGTGAAGTGGCAACGAACAAAAACATGTGGGAAACTGTAGGCCGATGGCATTAAAAACAGATCAATTGCCGGCAAAATTAGCCAGCGGGAAACCATATTTCAGTTTCACCCCAAAAATGAACCGGGGATGGGAAACATATGATCCTCCTTAGAATATTAAATAAAACGTTTGGGAAAATAAAAGTAAATAAATGAAAAACTTATAAAAATAGTTATAAAACAGTTTCCTTAAATATAAATAATCCTTTATAACCTTATATAATTAATTTGTATAATTTTTGTTGGTTATATATTTCCAACCTTCATACTTCACTACCTTTGTTAAAAAAATACAAATTCTTGTACAAATTCTTGTAAAAGTTCATTTTATATATTTATATTTTTCTGTGTTTGTAGAAATACCCAAAAAACTTTACCATTTCAACTGTATTAAAAACTATAAAACTCAATTCACTTAAATAGCTCTTTGATTTCTTCATCAATGAACCTTTCAATCAATTCTTAAATCGAACCACATTTGTTCCCGTTTCAGATTGACTTTTTTGATAGTTTGGAAGTTCCTTAACAATCAGTTTGAGTTTTCCCCTCCGTAAATCGATTGAATTTTAAATATGTTATGGACATGCTCCCACCCCATTTTTCCATACATTTTACTCCTACTCATAGGATTTTCCCTTATTTCCCCCATTTGATAGCGGTTGTCATCGCCGTTTTTCGCGAGCAACAACTGTCTGTGTTTGTGGAGTTATCGGCAAGGATTTTAAAGGAATTTCACCCTGTTATGCCGCTTATAGACCCCCTACTTTTCCAATTTTCATAACCCCCCTCAACTCGTTGCCGGCGAAATTTTACTGTGGCTGGTTTTAACATTGTACAATTTGCCCAATAACATGACACAGGCATGAAAATCAGCCAAGCCAACTAGGGGTGCCATAACCCCGACCCCTACCAGCCCCCTTCCCTCTGCTTTTTCTAGCCACCCCTGCGCGTGCGTGCTGCTGCTTCTTCCTCTTACTTTACTAACTTTACGCTGGTGGCAGAAAAAAAAAATGAAAACAAAAAAAATTACACCAAAGCGGCAAAAACTGGCGAAAGGTAGAAATATACAATGTGTACGACGACGGTATATGTATAAGAAGAATATTATTTTTCGGTATAATGGCACATGAACACGAAATGAGCAGCGTACTGTGCAAACCGAAAAATAAAGGAACCGGGTACAGCAGTGTAACGGGCATTGGGGAAGCGGTAACGGTAACGGTTACCGGCAAGCGGGAATGGGAACGTCGTGTGATATATTTTATTTTTATTGATTATTCCATGACTCCTGATTCGCCAGGAATACCGGCGCCCCCACATCTTATACACGTTCTAACGCCTCCAAAAGGTGCACAGAAAAAATTAGTATGTCCTTAAATGTTTTGGGGCTGTGAAGCGTGTGCAAAATATTTTTCTAAAAACATTTTTTGAAGTAGAAAAAGGAAATAATCAATTTTAATATTCAGCTCAAAAATGAGAAAGATGTTCTTTATTTTGTTGATAAACTTAGATAACCCGACTTAAACGAATTTATTTTCAATGTGCCAATACAAATTGTAGCTTCAAGTGGAAATTTGTTATAGTTGGCAATTTATTTTCCTTGTTTTTTAACGTTTTGGTATGGCTAACATGCCACGAACACTTTAATCAAGCACATATTTTATGCCCATGTGGGCGGGCGTGGGTAGTTATTCCTTTTTGCCGTTGTCCTGCATTCGCTTTCATAATGACAGCGACAACAACAATAATAACAACGAAAACAATACATTGTTGTCGTTGCTGCAATTTTCATAATAAAGCAAAAACAAGTCAACAGCAACAATAAGAATAATAAAAACAGAAAACAAACACCTTGACCCAAATGCGCGTTACCAACGCAGAAAATAAATTCTCCTCCGTCCATAGAACGTTACTCTTACTATTTTTAATTTGTCTAAACATTTTTTAGATTCAAAAAAAATAAAAAAATGGAAAAGGAAAGGAAATTCAGCATATGGCCCAGACAAAAAGGCTTTGTTTGCGTTTTCAGATCCTCACCGAGTTGCCTGGTTCTCTTTGCTTTTGCATAAACAAGCAGACAATCGCTTTCTATCCCCTTACAACCCCAAAAACTTACCCACCCACATCATCCAAAAAATGCATACGCAAATTTATACACTAGATATAACTATGGGGTTGAGGGGGCGTCGGTGGAATATACATGAAACATGTATGGAAATTTTCAGTAAAAAGCAAAAATATATTTTATGCACTGTCGTTTGTGGCTTCGAGTTCTCGTTCTGGTTTTCTGGTTCTGCCTCTGGTTTAGTCCAAAGAAAAATAAATATACAAATAATAATAAAGTTTACTGGGGAAATGTATGCGGTGAAATTTCTTTTTATTGTGATACCCTTTTTGTCCATAGATATGATCAAAGTGTTGAGTTGGGTTAAACATATTTTATTTTTTTGGTTTGCTAAAAATGTACTTGAATAAATAACTTTAAATATATACAAGTGCTTACTTTAGATAAAGTTAATAATAAATTAATTTTATTCAAAACTTCCTTAATCTAATATAAATTTAGAATAGTGCTCATTAACTTAGCTTGAGCCTCTTTCATGCCATTTCCATATTAGAACTATTTTTCTTGTCAGTCTTTTTTGTGCAATATATATTATCTACCCAACTAGCAAAAGGCTTTTTTGCATGCTGTTTCTGCTTGTGGGTTTAACTAGATTTGCTTTAGCTGCATTTTATGGGAATTTTTTCAGCTTCTGCTCCTTTTTCTTCGTGGGGCATCTTCAGCTTCTTGGCATATTTTATGGACAGTGAGTGTGTGCGAGGATATTTTTTGCAAGTTTTTAATTAAAGCGAAAGTGTCGACAGGCATGCTGGGGATATGGCCAAGACCAGCAGCAATGTCCTGGGAGCCAACGAGCTGCCACTTTTGGCTTTTTGCAAATTGTTGCAGTTTATTTTATTTAGTTTTCCGAGCTGATCGATAAACTTGGCAATTTTCGGTTGGCCAACCATTTGGTTCAACGCCTGCTAACTGGAAAACTTTTGTAGTAAGACTTTATAACCGAGCCCAAAGGGAAGTGAAAAAGTTTATCAACAATATATTATATTATATTATATATATTCTTGACATTAATCAAGATATCCTTATGCTGAGGAAAAATCGAGACAATTTAATAAAGTGTGTTTTAAATAGGATAACATGATAATAATTATAATTAATGGCTCAAAAATTCAGATATGACCATGTTTGTTATGTTATCTTCAGCTTATGGAAGTTGTTCTTCCATCACATCATTTCAATTTGCTTACTTTAATCTTTCATAAATTTGCAATTTTAATGCGACTGCCCTGCAGCCCTCGGTCCCAAATAAAATCCAGCAATTTGTCAAACAAGTCGCACCCCACGCAAAAAAATAAGAACCCATGCAGCAAAAAAAAAACAAGAATTTGTAAATCTTCCAAATTAGAAACTTGTCATTCCGATTAGCTTAAAACACACAACAAAAAATGTTTCTCTTTTTATTCCCAGCCGAAAAACTTAACTTAAGAACAGGTTTAATCTCGACCCAGAGATTGCCTTTAAGGGTTTAAATCGCATACAAAAGGAAGAAAGAAACGAGGAATAATAAAAGGGACACGGCGACATTGTGGCCAAAAGGATCTCTGGAAAGAAAAAAGGGTCCAAATGAGAGAAAATGCGCGCACATAAAACAAGATGAAACAAAGGCCAAAACGGCATTAAATACAATAAAAACAGAGCGAAAAAATATTATTAAGAATACAGAATGCGCAGAGAGAGAAAGAAAAAGCAATTAATAATAATTAATGTTTTTATCTTTTTGTTCAGCCTTCTCTCGTCTTTTTCCCTGAATAATATTTCTCTCGCAGAGAGACAAACAGGAAACCGAATCCAGACTTCTGAGTCCAGAATCCAAGAATCCAGTTCCTACAGTCTGGCGCTGTTTTTTATTACATTCAGCAGTCCGGAGTTGACTTAATTGATAATTGGAATTTCTTCCCTGCAATGTATTTAAATTTTTCAACATCATTTCGTTTCATTTGTTTCATTGCTCTGGCAACTTTAACCCAAAAAGGCCGCAAAATTGCGAGCCGAAAATAATTGTTTAAAAGAATCTGCAAGCCGTACGAAAAAAAAAGATACAAACCAGCAATAAAACCATAAAAAACCGCAGCAACTGCAAAAAGAGAGAAATGTTTTTTTTTTGTATTTGGTTTTCGGACTCATTGCAAAAGTGTTGGAAAGAGGCGTTCTAGCGTTTAAAAATTTTTGTGGCCGTCGCCAATCGACAGCAGCCGAAATGTATCTTAAAGTTTGCCACTTGCTTGCTGATGGTGTTGATGTTGATGGTTCTTCGGCTTGACTTTTTGGCTGCGGGCGGTTTTTGTTTTCTTTCCGTCGAACGCCGTCGCTGCTCTCTACCAAAATGTATCTGTATCTGCAGCTGTGCTTGTGTATCTTACGAGTGTGTAGCCGTGGCTTTAGGTTCAGTTTCGGTCTCAGCACTTTTTTCGGAGGCCTCCGCAGCTTCAGTTCGTTTGTTATTGCTTTTGTACAACATTTAAATGTTTAGCTGCCGTTTGAGCTTCGTATTTGAGAGTGTATATAGTGGGTATGTGGGGAGTTATGGGACTAGGAGATTTTACACATGAGGCTTCGTAGAATATTAAGAGAGCATACAAAATATTTTAAAATAGATAATGTGTCTCAATAATTATTTGCCACTGGTCGTAATTTAGTTTAGGTTTAATCCCTTATACAATGTAATTTTAAAGAAATATTTAATAGTAAGGTTTTTTAGTCTTACAATAATTAAAAAAAAAAAATCTTTATCGAGTACTACCTATTGTCTGCAAAATCTTTCTAATTGTTTAATGCTAGAGCCTGTAAAATGTATGAATATTAAATTACATTAAAAGACTTCAGCACCATAAATTATTCGGTTTCCAACATATCTAGACCTATAGATCAGAAAATGTATGTAATTATTGTTGTATTAATAAATGGGTATCCCCCAAAGCGAACACCATTTCAGAATCCCATTTCCACTCACGTTTTCTTGTTCACAGAGGCCTCTTCCTTTGGTTTTTTTGTAGGCGTGAGTTTTATTTCAGCTCACTTAATGCGAATTAAGCTAATTTAAAAGCGATTCGAAATTAACTTTAATGTGTATGCAAAGCAACACGAAATGAGAGGAAAAATAACAGAAAAACCAAAGCAAAAAGCATTTCTAACACTTTTGCTCCCTTCATTATGGGCTGGGCTTTTGTATTTTTGGGCTTGGGTTTTTGGTTATTTGATTTGGATATGTGGTTGGATTCGATGTGTGGGCGTCTTGAAGTGGCTTCTGTAGCGCCCGCTTTCCCAGTGGATCGAGCCCCCATGTTCGTATATACTCGTATCTATTGAAATTGCTATGGTTGTTGTTGCCCAGATTGTTGTTGCTGTTGCTGTTGCCGCTCTGACCCAATTGACGTAGTCAACGTCGTCGTCATCGCTTCGCTTGTTAGAGGAGCTCTTAAAATAAAATTGAAAAAAAAAAGAAACCAGGAAAAAATAAGGAAAACCGAAGAAGTGCAGGTCGCTAGTAAAATGCACATTGGATGAAGATGGTAGGTAGGTTCCACCACATGCCTATAGATACACGCTCACACTGACACACACTCTTAGCCATGCATATATGCTTGTCTGTGTGTGTGTGTGTGTGTTTAAATTGTAGGTAGCAAGCATGTATCTTAATGAAGGCAATTTGCTTGTCGAGTTTAGGCAAGTTAGTTTACCGAAAATTGGCATATGGCCAGTAGCAACAAAAGCCCCGTACAGGGCACTGCATTTGAACTCCCAAAACCACCCACTTACCTTCTCCTCACACCTTCCCAGTTGCCTTATATATGGCTAACAGCTTAGGTTGCCTACAATGAATCTATAGTGAAGCTCTGCGATTTCGATGGATTTTGGGATATTTCAAAAATATTTGAATACCTTTTGTTTCAAATATAATATATTTTTGTTCTTATCATTTTTTGTTCGTATATACTCTTACTCTATAAATAAATGTAGCTATTTAAGAGATTTATTAAGATAATTTTGATATTTTAAATTAGAGTATAGCAATATAATGAAACAAAATAACTAATTAAACTCTTCTACTTTCAGTTCCAAATAAGGAAATAGTGCTGCCTTAGGACCAAAAATCTAAAGTGAGTTTTTCCAAATTAAAATATCTTGTACACAAATTTATAACTATAAATCTAGATTGTCAAAAATGCTTTTTAAATAGAAAATATTATTCAACTAATTGATAGTGTGTAACTACAAAACATTTTCTTGATGCTGAATACCGAAAATTAAATTTCAACTTAAGGAAGTTCATTTTTCAGAATTTCGACCGTATCTGCCTTAGTCATTCACCAGTGCGCACATGTCGATAAACCAACTTACACACATCGATGGCGATAGGGAACATGGGGTAGAATCGGTGGGATAAGAGGGCGTCTGGGAACAGGGGATGAGGACGAGGATGAGGACATGCCTGGCATGCACTCTGGGGGGTAATGCGAATTGGGCTGTTCAGCCCCACCCCCAATGCCGCACTTCCTGCTGACCCGTTCCTACACGTAGCGAAAGAAGAGTTATGCAAGCTGCAGATACATTTTGGCCCACATGTGTAAGTGTGCGTGTGTATCTGTGTGTGGAATGGTATGTAGGTACAGGGCTCGAAAGGATGGAAGTTTGGGCCCAAACAAAGCCGAGAAGCGATGGATTAGAAATGATTTACAGGCCAGTAAGAGAAATGTTCTACGATTTCTTCTGGGCTTTGAGTTAAAAAAATTAAAGATTTTTACAGCATTTAAAAGTTGATGATCAACATTTTCCAATTCTTTTAACAAGAAATCGTTTACAAATTTAAAAAGCAATTAAAAATTAAATACATATCGCTTTTGGCAATTTCCTTACTACTTTTGTGCTTTCTTTTCCAACTTTTCTGAACTCTTAACACACAAATTGTCTGCAATTTAATGAGCTTCTAAGGCCTAAACTTTTGCAACATTTACTCGCCAAAAAACTTCAGCACATTTATCATTTTAAATTTCCCAACTGGCCATTAATCAAAAGGCTTAAAGTTTTTTTTTTTTTTGCAGTGTACATTTCGGGGCTCTAAAATGCCAAAACGAATTTAGCTTAAATTGCGAAAATTTAATAATCTAATAAGGCAAATTTTAACAAACTATTTAATGGCTAAAGTGAATGCAGACTCGGGTCAAATTCAGGCTGGCAAAAGGCAGGGAGGCAAGAGTTTGGAATTGGCCTAAGGCGAAGCGTTTAGCTTAAGTTAAGCGGAGACAGCAGCAGTCGCGTTTAATGTCTGTGAAATTGAAAAATTTACTCTTTAATATGCGAACGGGTTGGTCGGTCGGTTGGTTGGTTGGACTGTTGGTTGGTTGGTTGGTCGCTTGGCTTCTGTGAGACCGAGAACCTGCCGGAAAGAGTCAGATACGGATGCTGGATACTTGATGCTGCTGGTCAGGCCAAATGGTGTGGAAGCCGCTTTTGCTGCTTGAAGTGCAGTTAGAGCAATTTCACAACTCACTAACAATCATTAATGCGTCGCCGACATTGCCGCCCATCCCCCCTCTTTTTGTATTTTATTTTTTTTTTCCTAGCGAAGGAAGTCGGCCTTCTAATAAGCAGCCTCGCTCGGCGAACTTAAATCATAAACAGGCCGACTTGGCTGCTTTATGAAATGGAAAATGTGCAGCAAATGAAAGAAAACACAGGCCAGGCAGGCGCACAAAATAAAATTATTCCGAGTCGAAGGAAAGCTCGGCGTTGCGATTGATGGGATGGTTGGTTGGATGGCTGCCTCGTTTGCTTGTGTTTGGATGTGATTGAGGCCTGCGGCTCATTTTGAAGTTCATGTCGTATAGCGCTTGCTAAATCGACACGCAGATAGATATGGGGAAAACCGTAAAATAGGAGTGGGTTTGGCTGCGGAGGATTTAGCGGAGAGAGTCTAATGACAGCTGTGAATATTCAGTGAAGCATGCGAGGTGAGTTTGAGATGTAGCTAGTAAAATTAGTATGGGTGGGGGCTTAATGAAAATTCATTTAATAAAGTTTAGTTGCGTATAAAATATAATTTACTTTTGTATTTCCTTGACTAGCTTTGAATGAATCAAAACAGGATATTAACTGTAGGACAAATAAAAGTATCAGGTTCTGAATCTTTTAGTAAAGCTTAACTTAGAAATACAATTTTCTTTCCAGAAGAATGTAATAAAAGCTAAACATTCCCAAAACTGGAACTTTAAAAATATCTCTATAATGTTTTTTTATATCCTACCTTTCCGTCAGACTTACCCTACTTTGTTGACAACCCACGTTCGCGTCGTTTATGTTATATCATGCAGCGGATTTGATGACGGCCTGTTGCTGTTGCCCCGGGAGTTTGCTCTTTCCCTCACTCTTTCGCCCCTTCTCTATGCTCGAAAAGATCGTAAATGTGTGCCAAATTATAAGTCATATGAAACAATGACTGCTACTTAGTTATGACCATAAAAACGAGGCCAACCGGGGGGATGGTCGTCGCTATAGCGTATAGCAGTCGCGACTGCTGTCAAAGTCATTTTGGCGCATAATTTTTACAGCCAGTCCCTCGCAATTTCTTCTCTTTTGCTGTTAACTCGAAACTCGTCGCGTTCTTCATATAACTTTTATAGTCTTCCCTGGTCGTTGCTAAAATATTCTAATTGTTTTCAACAATTTTTGAATGCGCCGTGTACGCGCGGCAGTGTCATAAATCTTTTTTAGCCATACTGCAGCGGGATGAGGCAGCAACTGAAATGGCCAAGACAAATTTGCTTTAAAGCTCGCCAATAAAAGTTAACAGCGTCCTCCATGCGTTGTGCTATCCTCTCCGACTTTATACCTATGAATGTGTGCTTTTTGTATCTCTTTGCATAATCTAGCCAAAAAGAACGCATTTGAGACTGGTTTTATCGTTGGCCCGTTGTAAAGGGATGCGGAAAAGAGGGGATTGGGGCCATGATTGAGTGGAATGCACGGGAATCGTAATTAAAATTTGTTGCTTCACAAGAAGCTCTATCTGGATGCCTGGACATGTTTTTTTATTTTTATGATATTTATATCTATTTAGATAGTTGGTACTTTATGGTGGCTCTACTTGTATGTACTTTAGAATCTTATTCCGCAGTCATTTGGGTTTATATTTATGGCTAAAGGATCTTTGCAGATGTCGTAAACTTTATATCAATGTTATTATAGCTTTCAATGCTTGATTTTACTTTCTTATTACTTTATTACATTATATATATTCGATTAAATATTTAAACAATTGGGGCAGCTAATTTTGTGTTACTTTAGTATTAAGATAAAGCATCTCTCTAATACAATAATATTGTGCGTTTATCTCAGAATGAAACAGCTGCATAACCTATTTTATTAACACAAATATTTCTTATCGTAGTTAATAAATTAACCAAAGATACAAAATAAATTTTACTAAAGCACTTCAATATTTCATAACTTTCTCACGCAGCCTCAGATACTTCCCACATTAGTTAATACAAATATACACAGCGCAGACAACGTAAAAATGTATATATACATTTTCGCTCTCATCCGCACATACATTTTCACATGCTTAGCACAGTTAAGCGGCGCATCCGTTAGATACACCCGAAAATAGCCGCACGGCGAGATACTTTCGCCCATAACTTAGGGCCATTGCACGGCAGCCACTTGGCCCGGGTTCATTGCCAAGTTGCATGCAACTTGCAGATACTTCGCACTCATGTCTCAGCTACTTTATATCATTTTAATAATGTATCTGCTAGGTGGCTCGCAACGGAGAGCTCCGGCAAGAGTTCAAAGTAGTTTGCACTCAATTTCAATATTTTACCGACCAGCAAATAGCACCAAAAAAAAAAGAAGGAGGCAAGGAGACTTGCAGCTGGCAAGACAGCGAACACGATATATCCCATAGATACATATGTTTTATACATATATTGCTTATTATATATTAGCGTGTGTCTGTTGTTCGGGGCCCCTCAGGAGCCAAAGTAACTAATATGAATAGCTAATAAATCACATTTGGACGGTGATTTATGTGACAGGTGCGTATTGCGATTTGAAATTGGCAACAGTTTCCATTTCGTATCCGCAAATTGGCTAAAAGCAAAGCAGCATGTGTTACCTTTATCTTTTTTTATTTTTTGTCTTGCTCCATTCTGTCATGTAAAATATCAAATAATCCGAAAACCCGATCCAAGTGTGAGCGTTAATTTCGACCTAAGAGTTGTCAAATTAGTTCAAGGGAAAAAGGTATCCTGGCTGACCCTCAATTACGCATTTCTTTGGAAAACTTTGTTAATTTGTTGTGTCGACTCAAACAATGAGCTGGGGCTAATGAACGTGGAGTGGGCATTGTAGGACATTGGTTCGTTATTAGTTGCCGCCCCGAACAAAAAAAAAGAAGGAGAAACGCACACGCATGGAACCGGACTTTATCGATGCCATCAGCTAGCCGGTCTACTGGGGCTCCTCATTATGTAACCTCTCATAATTCTTTCATTAATGAAATTCCCACACGACGCTGCCACCATCATCTGCATTATGTAAATCTTCCATCAACAACACGGCTCAGCACGGAGTCGGTTTCATTTGGTATCTGCCTGCACCCAGTCCACTTTTCTGCTCCTTTCATCCTTGTCAACTAATTTCAGGGTTGTGCGGCCGACTGACTGCCTCTGCCTGTCATGTTTTTTAAGACTGTTTTAATTTTCATCCTTTCAAGTAAGGAGGGAGGAGATGAGAACCCTGAAGAACCCTGAGCACAAAGCACAGAGAATGGAGAACGGAGAACAGTCGGGCGCATTGGCTTTTACTTTCCTTTCCTTTCGGCCTTAAAAATGTTGGCCAAAAACCAAATAAGACGAAAACTACCTGTTCACAAAACCCACACACACCGCAGAGGTAGCAGTAACAACATCAGCTACATATCCCCCAAACGAACAACGAACGTCAGGCGAACTGTCGAGCCAGCAAACAACGCCCAGTGGGCACAGTGGTTCGGCGTTGAAGTCCTTAATTTAAGGGGTTAATTAAAATTTAATTGGCAAGTAAATTAGCCTAAATTGCTGGGAATTAGTTGGAGGTTTCGTTGAAGTAAATAGTTTTCACGGGCTTGGAAAAAAATGTAATGGTGTCTATTAAATCTTACAATGTAGATAGGCAAATATAGTGGGATAGACAAACCTTGCAATAATATTTAATAAAAACTCATTATGTTAATGTCTATGGTCTCAAAAACATAGGTTCTTTGAATGCTTTCTATTTTGGATTTTAAGGACATGTTAGAATCCAATACAAATATATATGTTTTTAGTCAATCGAACAAAGATAACAGTTTTGAAGTCATTTTATTAATAAATTGCAAATACAGCATATTTTTTTATTTCTCAAATCTGGTTTTAAAAGTTTTAACGAAAATTAATTTATCTATTCCAACGTTCTTTAAAAATCTGGAATTCTTTCTGGTCAAATATAATTTTGATTAGTCAGTTTTTTACAATTAACTCAAATTTATAACTACATTTTTATTTGAGCCCCTAAAATGGACAAAATGCAACCCACTGTGCCGCCACATTTGTCTTTTTGACTCCCATTCCCTCTTGTGTTTTTTTTTTCTGGCCTCACCGGGGTTCTTTCCAGGCTTGAGTTTGAGTTCGGGTTTTTTGGCCTGGCTTGGTGGCTGCTTTTAAATACCCTTTACCTTGGCCATATTAATGCGGCTCCCACTGTTACTTGTGCATTGTTGTTGTTGTTGTCGTTGCTGTTGCTGCTGTGTTGTTGGTGTTGCTGTTGTACTTCACATGTAGTTTGGTTGTCATTTGGCAGCGCCCGCTGTTTAGTGTCCAACATGAGGGCCGCTGGTGTCGGCAACGCTGCTGCCTGCAATTGGAGAATGCGAGAAAGGGAGAGGTGAAAGAGTTGGAAAGAGATGGGACAGAATGTGGAGCTCTGATGGAGTCTGCTGATGCTGTTGCTTTAGATGTTGCTGCTGTGGATGTTGCTGCCGTGTCTCTTTGGTCTGGTATTGGTATTTCGCCTGGTAGCCTCAGCGACAGTTGTTGAAATTAAATGCTCACATGTGGGTTTTGTTTTCTTGTCTGCCTTTGCTGCCCTGGCGCTGTGCTTAAAAGCCCCAAGTCAACACAAACAAATACAGGCCAAATTCTATAGGTCGATTAAAATAAATCTTAAATACAAAATTGTTCTTAAGAAATAAACTACAGGTGTTTGTCTAAACCTTCAATAACAAAATTGAATAATTAATTTGGTAAACATGTAGTTTTCCATGTACATTTACAATATAAATACAATTTTTCACATTTATTCTGGGGCTCCTTATTATGTAGCCTCTCATTAAATTTAAAAAATCAAAATCTTTAAAAATATATGATTTTGTTTCAAGTTACCAAAATTTTTTTATAAACCAAATAATCAAATTCTACCCTAGTTTTAAACTAAAGTTCAATCAGTTAAACTTAGTGACGTTCCCCTGTACCAAAGAGCACATCACATCCAAACAAAATGGATGGAGGTAAGTAAGGTAACACAGAAGGCAAAAAGGATTGCTCCAGCCAAATAAGAAAAAAGACAGCGCAGACAACAACAATGCTTAAGTCTAGGGCGAGTGCCAAAACATACAGGAACATGTATACATATATACATATGTATGGATGTGCACATATACAAAAAAAAAAGAAAACAAAATATGGAAGATGCTTTCATTTCAGTTGCAATCTCCAATAAAGCTTAAAACATGGGCGAGGGAAGTTTTAAAATTTTAATGATTATTGATGGATGGAAAGTTGTTGGACCAAAGGAGAAAAGAGTTTTCGAAGGATAAAGAATGAGAATACAATTTGGGGCTTACCACTTTTGTAAATTATGGTGCATTAATAAAAATCGACTTTAAAATAAAAGTTTTAATTATAAAGTTGTGACTTTTGAAAGGGGTTTAAAGTCGCTTACATACAGCTTATTTTGACTCATTTTTTTAATTTTCAATTTTTTCATTGTTTATGGAAAACATTAAGAATTATGATTACCTATGTTTGGGTAATATTTCAGAGTCTTATGAAATGATTTTGTTTCTAAAAAGGTAAAACATACTTGAATTTAAAGTACATTTTTTTCTGTAAAGTGCAAGAAATATACAATTATTTCAAGTGTTTACCAATTTTCTATACATTTTGTAGAACCAATTGGTTCCGAAGTCGGCTTTATTTGTTTCAAGTTTTTTTCAATATTTCCAAAACTCCAATAGCCACTCTCCCTTCAATGTTCGCCGCCCCAACTCCTTGCACAAATCAAAAGCAACTCTTATGTGTAGTTTCTGCTGCTGTTATTGCCAAGTCTTTACAATTCGGGGCCAGGCACTTCATTTGCTCCGCTCAAGTTCCGCAGATACAGATACAGATACTTCGGCATCGTTCGCTTGTCTTCTGGCTGCATTTATGGTTGCATTTACTTTTTAATTTCATTTGCTGTTGCTGCCGCTGCACTCCTTTTTCGAATTCAAGTGGAGTCAATTTCTTATGTCATGACAAGACACATACTTCAATACACACGGACAACAACGGGCTCAAGTCGGGATAAAAAATAAAATAAGAAATGCCAGACGGGGCAGCATCAGCATCAGCAGCAATGTTCTGCTTTGTCTTGGGATCCCTTTGGAAGATGTTGTCGCCATTCGGAATGGGGACTACCTTTAACATTTTCGGGGCACTCCGCCGCCGCCCCTGGGCTTAAATATCTTTACTTATTTTTGGACATACTTGATTGAAGTATTTATGAGATTTAAGGCATTTGTGTAATTTCCTTTTGAGCTTTAAGTTACGCTTTTCTTATTCGGGTGCCCCATCGTCAAATGTTCGACAAAAGAGTTAAATGTTAAATGTAGGAGAAGAACAGCAGACAAGGGGCAGAAACACAGATATATTTACATATGCATGGGGCCCCGTCCAGGTCCATGTTTGTCAGATGAAAAGATATGTCTTTACATGTTTTAATTTTCTTGGAAATTGTTGTTCAACTTGAGTCGAGCGGAGGCACAAAACCGAAGAAACCGAAACCGAAACCGAGAATCGGGCAAAACACACAGATACTTGGTTCTCCAGCATTTCTTCCTTCGCTCTCAGTTTATTTTTTGTTTTTAAGTGAAATGTTAAACCTTTTGACAGCGGTAGTTTTCTTATTTAATTTATTTTATTTGCGGTATTTACTCTCGTCCCATCTCACTCATCCCCTCCTTACTTCACTCTCGGAATTCAATTTTGGCTTTTTGTTTAGAGCCAGTTCTCCTCTGTCTTTCTCTGCGCATTTTAATGTCAAACAATTGACATGGTTAGGCTTAAAGTTCTTCGAGCGTGTCTCAGTCTGAGTTTGGTTTTTGTGGCCAATAATTAAAGTTGACAACTAGGATAGGGACTAGAGGACAGACTCAGACACAGTCTCTAATTTTGCCGTAAATTGCTTAATATTTTTTGTCGGCTTTTGTGGTTATTTTTAGAACCCTCAAGGTAAGCTTTTCTCGAGCTTAAAGAATTAAATAAATACTGTTTAATCTGCCGGTGTTATATGAAAACCAAGTTCTAAACGGAATTAATTTAGATTTCATACAATTTTTTTTGGACGTCACATCTATAGTAATGCAAGTTTTATTTCACTTGTTTTTATACCCTTGCAGAGGGTATTATAATTTTGGTCAAAAGTGTGCAACGCAGTGAAGGAGACATCTCCGACCCTATAAAGTATATATATTCTTGATCAGGATCACCTCCTGAGTTGATATAGCCATGTCCGTCTGTCCGTCTGTCCGTCTGTCCGTCTGTCCGTCTGTCTGTTTCTACGCGAACTAGTCTCTCAGTTTTAAAGATATCGAATTGAAACTTTACACACACCCTTCTTTCCTTTGCACGCAGTATATAAGTCGGAACGGCCGGGATCGGCCGACTATATCCTATAGCTGCCATATAACTGAACGATAGGAAATGCCATAACTCTGGTGTTTGTAAAGTTAGGAAGTTGGGATTTTCTATGGCTTTCTAATTTGGCCTAGCAATTCGACCTACCAAATTTTATACGGATCGGTCGACTATATCTTATAGCTGCCATATAACTGAACGATAGGAAATGCCATAACTCTGGTGTTTTTAAAGTTAAAAAGTTGGGATTTTCTATGGGTTTTATATTTGCCCAATCAATCCGACCTACCAAATTTTATAGGGATCGGCCGACTATATCCCATAGCTGCCATATAACTGAACGATTGGAAATGCCATAACTTTGGTGTTTTTAAAGTTATGAAGATGGGATTTTTATGAGTATTAAGAATGCATCATATGAATAATTTTGGAGAATATAATTTACAGAATATTCTGCAAGGGTATATCAAATTCGGCTCCGCCCGAAGTTAGCTTTCCTTTCTTGTTTATAACAAATATAGTGTATTTACTAAATATTTCGTTCAAAATATTATCTTACAGTTGTGGAAGTTTTAAAACAATACAAACTTTAAATATTTCTCATTAAACGCAACCCACGAATGCTTGAAAAACTTTCAGCTTAAAACTTTTCTCTATATTCCCCCAGCAATTAATTCGTATTATGCCGACTACTTATGAAACTCTAATCTAAACTATACACAAACTTATAGCATTTTTCTTACTCGAATCATTTATCTTCAAGTTGAGCTAAAGTTTTCTGTTTTTTGTGCCTTTTGTTTTTTAAACTTTTGATTAGAGTAATTCCTCAAGTTGCCGCTGCTGTAACTCAAAACGCTTTGGGGACACCACACGAAAAAAGAGAAAATAATAAAGAAGGAACTAGCCCAGGAAAATTACAAATACTTTTGTCATTACACGAGCTCTCTGTTACCAGAGAATTCCAATCAATGTAGACAGTGCTCCTGCCATTTGGAAAGAACTTTCTTCTCGTCGTCATTTCTCAAGCTCAAAATGACGAAACGCGCAGCTTGGATTATTAATTACAATGCCCAGAGAGATGAGATGGTTTGGGGATTTATTTAGGTGTATGAGTGTGCCGGCAGGGCAGGGAACCGAATCGAAATCGAATACGAGAATCCCAGACCAGACTCACCTCCTCCCACCAACTGTGCGACAATTTTGACTTTTATAAATATTTTGACTTGTTTTTGTAGCTGACAGATACCTCCGTCCTCAGTCCTCAGTCCTCCATTCCAATATCTCTGGTCTGCTCGGGTTCTGTTTTTGATGCTGCTGATGTTGCTGGTTGTGCTTGATGCTGCTGCTGCTGCTGCTGCCGGCGGCATATCTGTGACAAAACATCATTCAACGTGTGCAATGATTGATGATGCAACTCAAAGCAACTTGTACTCAATTTTCACTGCCCGCTGAGCCTGGAACGTGGGGCTTATACACACACACTCCAGCGAACTCACATAACTTGCCGGGCATGACAAAATGTCACAAATATTCTACAAGCAATTTGTTTAAATATCGCATAAAAAAAGGAGAGGGAACCAGAAAGGCAAAGGTAAAATTGTATTCGGCAGGTAGACATTGGAATACCCTATGAAAGAAGTAGAAATTGGCTAAAAATATATATATGAAAAAACGAAATTCATTTACAAGAGCTTATTATTTAAAAGTTATCAAATGAAAAGTACCGATGGTCAATACATTTCCATACTTTTATTTTAAACATCTAACATCGATGGTACTATCAATTGTGCAGATTACTTTTTGAAGAGTTAAAGAGGTTCCTTGAAAGGCTGCGAGTAAAAATTGGTGGTTAACCATATCAGAAATGAATATTTCCAAAAATTAATAGTTCAAAGATAAATGAATATTCATTAAAAGATTAAAATTAATGGTGTAGATTATTTTAATGCTTCTTTAATAACTACATATCTTTTTCACAAATATTATAAACGACTTATAATATTTAGTATCTATAATATGCAAGCTCTTTATCATCGCATTGTATATTATTATTTTAACTTCTCGTTTTAAAGGTTTGATTATCACAAATAAATAAGAAAAGAATATATGAGGCGGTTATAAAATCAAATCCATCCATTTTTCAGTGAGCCAATAAACCCGATTGGCCGAGGGTAAAATGAAACGAAAGGCGATTGCGTGATGCAGCCAAAGACCAAGCGGGAAGTGCTTGATGGGGATTTCAGGGGATATATGTATATATATAGGTGGATGGGGTATGCCTAAGTCTAAACTGGAAGCCCAAGTGATCGGGGAGCCACAGAAAGGCGCGCAGCCGTGCGGCAATTAATATGTGAGCAAGATGCAACCATTGCCATTACCATGTGCCTTCAACTTGAACACAAAATAGTTAACTAAAAGGCAAATGGTGGGGGCAAAGGAGGGGGGCAGAAACAGTGGCGGGGATGAGAGGGGTGGGGCTGAAGTCCAGGTCGAAAGCTGGCAACGGCAACAGCTACATGATGTGCAATTACAAGGCGGGCTAGCAGCAGCAACACTGCAACAGCAACAGAAACGGCACCGGCAACATTGCAGTTGAGCAACAGCAACAAAGCAACATAAGTGCAGTGTCTGCCCTGCCCTGCCCCGCCCCCTTTTTGCAGGCAAAGGAAGAGGAGCAGCAGCACCAACACCAGCAACAACAACAAGAACCATCGCAACAGCAACAACTGCTGCAGCAGCAACAACAGCAGCAGCAGCAGCAGCAGGCGAAGCAAAAAATATTGCATCTTCTCAAGCATTTAATCTTCTTTGCGCCTTTTTTAACCTTTTATTATTATGCCTTCAACGTGCAAACGTTTTGCTACGCTTTATATACCCCCCTTCCTCGCCTTAACCCTTACCTTTCCATTCTGTCCCAACTCGCCTTCCGTTTCGGGGCGCACTTACTCACACGCCAACCCTGGAGATGGTGTTTTATTCCCAGTCCCAGTCCCAGTCCAAGTCCCAGATCGCAGCCAAGTGGAATTCCAGCTTCTGCTTTTGTTGTTAATAATTTCTTTTCACTCCTCGGAGCTTGGCTTTTGCAATTAGAATGCGTGTTAAGTGCACAAAGATACAAAAGATACATTTCAAGGGAGCAACCGCGCTAGGGGATGACTGCGGTACACAGAAAAAATATTGTCTTTACAAATTAATATTTCAAAGCAAGCTTGTATTTATTTAATGCTACAATATTTAATTTACTGAAATATTTTATATTTATATTTTATTCAAAATCTCTAAAATTGAGAACATTTTAACGGCAAAGCAATGATAATATTTTTTTTTCTCTATGTACTTACCAAATCTGCCTCTATCTCTGGACCCTCGTTATACCCTTTCTATTTTTTGCCTGCAATAAATTCTAGCCATTTTGCATACAATCACAAAGCGTTGGCCATAAATTTCAAGACAATCAAATTTAATTAATTTTCCATGTGGGCCCAAAATCAAACTCCCTCCTTGAGTAGCCAGCCCTAACCCTTCATGGTGGGCCAGTATCATCAACCCCTCGATGAATTGTTTGGGATTGCCAGGTTCTTCTTAAGCCGCTGATTGGAATGTTTTTGTGTATTCAGCTCGGTCCAAAGCTGATTTTACGCTCTCATGCAATCCGCAGTGTTGAGTTGAGTGGAGTGGTTGGAAAAACTGTTGTCGATAGAGGGTTTTACAGAAGGACTGGGGATTTTCAATTAGATACGTCCTTCGTCTCGCTTGTTATTCCGATGATGGGATTGCCATTGTGACGGGGTTCGGGGGTGGGTCAAACTCGTGGTTTATTTCGGCAATTTGTCTAAGTGAAATTTGCATTAATCCCATGCAGATCTCTCTTTGGATATTTTTTTCTATGCCATTATTGGGCAACGAGGCCCAAGTAATTTGCTAGACTGCGATAACAAACAAAAACTTTAAGCTGCTCAGACAGCTCAGAATTCGTTTAAGGGTTGGAAATTAATTAATAAGCCCGGTGATGAGATGACGCAGGGATTTATTTATAGATTTATTTTGTGGTTTTTTCTGGGTAGTAAATTTATAAATTTTCAAAAACTAAAAATGTAAAAATGATAAATTAAAGGAAAGGCGAAAAATAAATATGTCAAACCCTAAATTAATAACTTTAAATAAATAAAGCTGTTTATCAAAAATACCAAAAGGGAGCAACCGCTGGTACTTAAACATTTTTTAAATGAATTTGTTTAAATATCATATTGTATTAAACCAGTAGTTCAAAAATTCTTCAAAGTCTACAAATAAATTCCCAAACACCAAAATCAATACCTTTAATCAATTTAGCTATCTATACAGACTTTCTTAGCTTCTCAGGTTGAAAAATTCTTTCCCATAACCCAACAGCTTCATTAGCATACCTGTAGTTTTCACACCTACGCAACTCATTATGAATCACCTTCCAAGATCACTTAGCTACCGGAGCTGCGGAGCTCTTAAGAGTAAGAGTTGCCCCACAAAGGAAAAGCCATCCACACACGCACTAAATATACCATGCTGCAAAAGTGCCTTGACAAAAGCAAAACTGTATCTTATAAATACGATTATAGACCAAAGTAGCCACAGCTCACGAAGAGGTCTTGGGGAGGGCAGCTGTAGAATGCCACGTTATAATTTCACGAAATATTTTCATGAAAAAAGCATCTACTGAAAAATGCATTAAGTGCAACTCTGACTGCAACTGCAACGGCAAGGAAGCCATACGAACGAGTCAGCAGTGGAATAGGTAGGGGGTTAAGCAGGGGCTAACAGGGGATCTTGGTCTGTGTGCGATGTACAGTGGCTCACAGCTTAAAGTATGCACTTCAAACCCCTAACTTCAAACTTCCATAGCGTTAAAACTATTAGGCGTACTGCAACAAATGTGGTGTCAAATTTAAGATGATATTGTTTAGATTAAATTAGTGACTTCATTTATTGTCTACTTTTTCATTTTATGACCAAAACATAACAAAATAATAAAATACTGCTTATTTCTACCTCACAGCTTATTTTATGCAGCACCAAAAATATAAAAATATTTGGAAAGTATTTATTTTTTTTTGTTTTTTTAGTATTTAGTATGGTAGCCTTTATTGTCTATTACCACTTGAAGCCTTTTTGGCATCGAATCCACTAATTATTTCGTCAGATCGGCTGATATAATGCTCCACTCTTTGAAAAGAGCATCCTTCAGCGGGTTTTTTGTTCGAAATGGAGTATTTTCGAATGTTATTCTCCAAAATTGCTCACAAATTTTCGATCACGTTTAGATCTGGAGATTGAGACGGCGGAATCATCACATGGGGACAGTTGTAGCTCAGCCAAGACTGCACAATACCCGCCTTGTGCTATGGATCATTGTAATGATAAAAACGGAAATTTGACCTTATTCCCAGATCCTCCGCACTTTGCAACAAATTGTCCTTGAGAATATTGAGATATTTCATTTTGCCCATTGTAGACTCAAAAAAGTCCAGTTTTCCCGGACCAGCAGCGGACATACAGGCCCAAAAGCCATTTCATTAGCCCCAAAAATAAGCTGTCCAGGCTAACATATGCCAAAGCTCACCTATCGATGACACCAGACTTTTGGAACACTCTAATTTTTGCAGATGAATCAAAATTTAACATTTTTGGATCGGACGAAAATGCTTATGTTTGGCGAAAAGCTAATACCGAGCTACAAAAGAAGAACTTAAAGGCCACAGTAAAACACGGTGGTATGCACGTGATGGTTTGGGCCTGTATGTCCGCTGCTGGTCCGGGAAAACTGGACTTTTTTGAGTCTACAATGGGCAAAATGAAATATCTCAATATTCTCAAGGACAATTTGTTGCAAAGTGCGGAGGATCTGGGAATAAGGTCAAATTTCCGTTTTTATCATTACAATGATCCATAGCACAAGGCGGGTATTGTGCAGTCTTGGCTGAGCTACAACTGTCCCCATGTGATGATTCCGCCGTCTCAATCTCCAGATCTAAACGTGATCGAAAATTTGTGAGCAATTTTGGAGAATAACATTCGAAAATACTCCATTTCGAACAAAAACCCGCTGAAGGATGCTCTTTTCAAAGAGTGGAGCATTATATCAGCCGATCTGACGAAATAATTAGTGGATTCGATGCCAAAAAGGCTTCAAGTGGTAATAGACAATAAAGGCTACCATACTAAATACTAAAAAAACAAAAAAAAATAAATACTTTCCAAATATTTTTATATTTTTGGTGCTGCATAAAATAAGCTGTGAGGTAGAAATAAGCAGTATTTTATTATTTTGTTATGTTTTGGTCATAAAATGAAAAAGTAGACAATAAATGAAGTCACTAATTTAATCTAAACAATGTCATCTTTAATTTGACACCACATTTGTTGCAGTACGCCTAATAGTTTTAACACTATGGCACTTTAAAGTTAGGGGTTTGAAGTGCATACTTTAAGCTGTGAGCCACTGTATGCTTAAAAACAAAACTGGCTTCAGCTTTATGGCAGCGCCAAACAAACAAACCTACTCACACAAAGTTCTACTTCTGCTGCTGCTCCGTGTTTTTTTTTTGTTGCTTCTTTTTGCTGTTAAACAGTGTTGGCTATACATTAGACTAGGAAAAATCTGTAAATATTGTTTGAAACATTTCTAAAATATTTATTTTAAAAATCTGTTCCAGTATAAGCCAAAAATGATGTTCATAATTTAGCATTACCAGAACTGTCATTGAATTCTTTATAATATATATTTTCTAAAAATGTAAGAAAAAATTAAATTCTGAAAAATTAAGTTAATAAAATAGTCGCTAATATTGTTTCATATTGTTTCGATTGCATTATGAGAACGATTTTAGTGATATGCCTAAAATGATGTGTTTTTAAAAATATAAAATTCCAAACAAATGTTTATTTAAAGAAATTTTACCATATTTTTCAATAAATGTATCTTAAAAATGCATTAAATTAAAAAATGTATTGCTATCTATTTTTTAACTTTTTAAATAGCCAAAGTCACCTAAAAATAGTCACGTTAACAACACTGTGTGGCATTGCCACTGCGACTGCGCCTTAATTCTGTCCACTCCTCCAAGCCACTAAATCTCTGATATATCCGAAAATGCAAGCCAGATTTGTGGAAAAGCAGTAGAAGAAAAATAAAAGAAACATTCTGCATCTGGTAGATACATGCGCTCGAATGGTTCTAGCAAATATTAGAGCTATGTTCCTGCGGCTAAAGATTTAATGATTTGCACTTTTATGGAAATAATTTCTGCTCCTCTGGGAAGCTGCTTCAATGCATTCAGCTCCAGCAGCAGCATTCTGTGCATGGCAGCAATTAAAAATATTTAATTATCGTGCAAAAAGTTGTCCGAACATGCGCAACATTTCTCACATGTCCAGCAGATTCAACAGAGACCACGGGGAGATTAGGAAAACGGTCGGTTGAATTACTGGGGAGCGCGGAGAAGGTGTTAGCATTCTGTATTAGAATCTACCGAAAAGCGTTGTTTGAAAATTCAGAGGTTGCCAGCGATTTCCTGTTGTCCAAAACCAGAAAAAAAGGCAACACTAAGATACGCTTCTTGGGAAACAATTTGGCAGCTTTTGGAGGTGAGGAACCCGACACATTTCGATTTATTCACTTTGAAGATGAACCGACACACGTTTAACCCCGGCATTTTGGTCAATTTAATTCGATATAGGCTCTGCATATTAAGCCGCATAATAAAGTCAAAAGTTTATTGATTATTTCGGTGGTTTTCTGTGTGTGCAGCTGATTGTGTGTGTGGCATTAAGAACTCTTTTATGACTCAGAAATGATTTAACTTAATAAACTGGGAACTATCAAGCGCAGAATTTATGAATGACTCGTTAAAATTATGAACCATTACGATGATTATATCTTATGGTCTAGACTCTAGACTTTATTCTGATAATGCTTCTTGCCTGCCTCCTTGAGGGTGATAAAATACTAAACAGCATGGTGGAAATATTTTCAGCAAATTGAAAAATATTTGCAGTAGATTTTAGATAGCATTTATGTTTTATAATAAAAAGACCAGAAAACTGCTCTTAGAAAATGGGTGCTGCCAATTTATGGTTCATATGTTTAATCATAAAAATCAAATCCCAAAGCGAACTGGTAAAGGAGTGCTAAGATAAGTTTTATCTCCACGAGAAGAAGAAATTGTGAAAATTATTATAGAGGATTAACAAATCAATAACGGATAAAATATATGGAAAATTTCATAAAGAATTTTTTGTATGGTGTAGCAACTACAAATTCCGACTGCACCTGAGCTCTTTACCTAATGAGTTTGGATTCCTGTCATTCGATTCATTATCTTTAGCGCCCTCTTACTATTTCAAGATCCCAGACCATTTGCCATTTACCATTTCCAAGCACAACTATTGCAGCTGTGAAAGGCAATTTGTAATTGTGTCGTTGGGAAAAAAGAAATAAAATGGGAAACAGATGCCTGGGTGGCTGTGGAAAAAGCATTGCTCTGTTTCAATTTAATTAGCCATTAAAATGTCTGCAATTGTGTGTGCGAGAGTGTGTGTGTGACGTCACATGCCAAACAACTACGTGACGGCTTGCATCCTTTTCCACTCTCTGGGGGATTCACACAACACCAGAGTATCTTGGGCATCTTTGGTGTGGCTTGGTCCTTATCCCCAGCCGATATCTGCACTTTACCTTACTTTTCCACCTGAAACTGGACTTGACTCCACTTCACTTTTATTTGTCTTCATCTGCTAACTGGCACTGGAGTCTCTTTTTCATTCATCTGTTTGCCTCTGTTTGTGTTTGCCTTTGTTTGTGAATTTAACTAATTAAGTTTCCCATTTTCTCTCTCTATTTGCAGATGTAAGTGCTCGAACGGATTTTTCCAACCTCAAGGCAAAAGTGTTTGCGTGTGTGCGGAAATCAATTTAAAATTTATGCGACATGGATCTTGTCTATTGGATGTCAAGGTTTTGTTTGTTTTCTACTTTATGTGAAACTCATCAGCCATTTAGGTAAATTCATTTATTATGCTGAAGGATAAAGGCTTAGTCGTTAAATTGCGAAACAATACTTAATTATCAGGCTTAAGGACTTGACTGTTTAAGATACAGTTAACTTGCAAAAATATTTTCTTTATGTATTAAATTAATTTTCCTTAAAAAAATGACTTTTGATTAAAAGTCTTTTGACTATGGAAATGAAGAGTTTTAAACACTCTTAGTTTTCGTATTGGTTTATTATAATTGTCTAAACCTTATTTATTTGGTCAATTGGCTAAACGTATATGTTCTAATTAACAAAGATTTCTTAAACTTTATAGTAGTCTATAAAGTGAAAAATCCTCTATATTTCTTAGTCAAGATTCTCTTCAGTCTTAAGATTCTGAAATGCAATTAAGTTTCTCGGAACAGTAATCAACATTCAACACTCTCTTCGAGAGTAATAACTCAAAGATATTTTAACCCATTTACCATGAATGGCAGTCGTTGGAGCTCGCATTTAATTGACTGATTGCTGTTGAAATTGCATGCATGTGACATCTAAAAAAAGTGTCTGAGAACGATTAAAAAAAACCTTTTCATGTTTGCCGCGCTAAAATCCACTCAGAACGGCATCCGGATTATGTGCATGTGTCCTCTTCTCTATTATTTCCATTGATTTATTTTTCACACACTCAGTGGGTTTTTATTATATAACATTTTCATTAAGAAAAACTGCAACTGAAACTCCACTTGCTGGGTGTTCCCAGTCGAATAAACATAATTCCCATGATTTATGGATTTGGCACAATGAATAAACACTGGCAAAGTGCAGACTTTGTGCAAAAGAGATCAGGAACACACGAGCATTTATTTTGTTGGGGCTCCAATGTTGATATATTAGCCAACAACAACTATGTATACATGTTTATTATTAGCCAAAGGCTGGCCTCTAGAGAAAACGAAAAGATCGGGGGACCTGGGACCTGGAACCTGGGACCGGCCTGCAATCATAATAAATGTTCATTGAAACCTTTTAAAAATCGCGCTGCCACAGCCGCCGCGCCTCAATGAAGCACTGCAACAATAAATTTTAGCCACGAAGCCGGGCTCTCTATACCAGCACATAAACATTAATAAACTTGTTGCAATCCAAAAGATAATTAGCCGTGGCTAGAGCTTGCAGTAACACCAGCGAACACCGAACAACAACCAACAGCGAACAACGAACAACGACGGCCACCGGCACACACATCACATAAAGCCACAAGACAAGAGCAGCAACAATTTGCTATTTAGTATAAAGTTTCATTAAAAACCCACTACGACTGACTGCACGGCCCATCATGCAGTTGTGTATCTTAAAGATACACAATGGGCACAGAAGAGGGTACGCTTCGAATCCCATCCCATCGCATCGCATCGCCTGCCTGCTGTCGATCATAATTTAACATAAAAATGATTTGATTACTATAATTTCTTTTGTGTTTTGGTATCACCTGGTAAGCTCATTTACTACAACGGCAACGCCGCCTATTACTCACACCGGACCGCAGATACCCGGGTCCGGTCTTGGGTCCTCGGTTTTGAGTTTTTGGTCTCAGTATCGCACCGCGGACCTCACCGCATGCAGCGTGTGTCGTTTTGTATGGCCGAGAAGAACCAGAAAAATGAAAAAACGAAGGCAAAGATGAACATATCTCGGGGAGGAAAGGGAAAAGAGGTCCGAAATGAAACTGCGGGAAGGCAACACCCAGAGTTCCATCATCACACCGAGAAATGTTTTTTATTTTTACTGAAAAATACGAAAAAAAATTAATTAAACTCTAAATCAAAGAAGTCCTTTAAGCAAAAGAGAAATTGGTATTTTTAAATAAATAGTATTAAATAGTATAAAAAGTCCTTCAGTGCTTGAATAAAAAAACTAGGAAGGGGAGAATATTTGAATCCCATTTGAGACCTATGTATACTATTAATAGTATTAAAACGGACCTTTAATTAATGCAAAAACAGGGTTATTTAAATAATGTTCCTGAAAATCACAAAAAAAATAAATTAAATAAACACGAACCAAAAAAATCCGTACAAAAATTAAAAAACAGATAATGTGGAAGTCAGCTGAAAATCTTTAAACAGATTGCATATATTTATACCCTTGCAGAGGGTATTATAATTTTGGTCAAAAGTGTGCAACGCAGTGAAGGAGACATCTCCGACCCTATAAAGTATATATATTCTTGATCAGGATCACCTCCTGAGTTGATATAGCCATGTCCGTCTGTCCGTCTGTCCGTCTGTCCGTCTGTCCGTCTGTCCGTCTGTCCGTCTGTCTGTCCGTCTGTCTGTCCGTCTGTCTGTTTCTACGCGAACTAGTCTGTCAGTTTTAAAGATATCGAATTGAAACTTTGCACACAGCCTTCGATCCTTTGCACGCAGTATATAAGTCGGAACGGCCGGGATCGGCCGACTATATCCTATAGCTGCCATATAACTGAACGATAGGAAATGCCATAACTCTGCTGTTTGTAAAGTTAGGAAGTTGGGATTTTCTATGGCTTCTTTATTTGGCCAATCAATTCGACCTACCAAATTTCATAAGGATCGGCCGACTATATCCTATAGCTCCCATATAACGATAGGAAATAGCATAACTTTGGTGTTTTTAGAGTTAGGAAGTTGGGATTTTCTATGGGTTTTATATTTGGCCAATCAATCCGACCTACCAAATTTTATAGGGATCGGCCGACTATATCCTATAGCTGCCATATAACTGAACGATTGAAATTACCATAACTTTGGTGTTTTTAAAGTTAGGAAGTTGGGATTATTATTAGTATTAAGAATGCATCATATGAACAATTTTGGAGAATATTATTTACAGAATATTCTGCAAGGGTATATCAACTTCGGCTCCGCCCGAAGTTAGCTTTCCTTTCTTGTTTTTTTAGAATTTAGTTGTTTTCGTTCAGTGCATCACGAAAACTTGCCGGCCAGCGAGGAGTCAAAGTCAAACTGACAAACCCGTTCCGGTGCCTTGCAACAGCCTTCTGCCTCAGTCGCAACCAAAGTCAGAGTACCAGTGCCAGTTCGAGACGGAGAAGAAGTCCAAGTCGAAGTCGAAGTCGAAGACTTGCAGGCAATAATAGCATCGACTTAAGAGCCAAGAAGAAGTATACTTCATCGGGTACTGGTACAAATATCTTGTTTCATGTGTGCGCTGGACGTTAATAGCAGGCCGTACCATTGTCCAAAAGCCAGTCAAAGTCCCCCGTTCGCTCCGCTCCTGTCTTTTTTTTTATATATATTTTTCGTTGTTTTTTTTTTTTTACCTGCCCCTACCTGTGCCGCCCCGCCGCCCCATTGTGTACCGCTTGCATCTTCGCTGAGCGCCGCTTCGTGGCAGCCTTCGCTGCATTTCATCATTCATGCACATTATTTTAGCCAAAGCCCGGCTTTCGGTTGTATCTGGAATTTGATAAGTTGACTGTAGATACGCTTTAAAAAGATTTTTGTTGATAAAAATAACTTAGTAAGCTCAAATTGATTGCAGTAAAAAGTGGTAGAATTATTGATTGATTCATTATATGATTGAAACATTTTTCTATAGCTTTTACTAGCTTTTATAATTTAGAATAGACTTGCTCAGCCCTTTGCAAGTTGACGAATTTGTTTCTTTTTGGGTTACACTCAGTTATTTTTATGAATCGTGAATTTGATGAAAATGTTTGTCAAATGGAAAATGGGGAATTTAATATTAATTAATATTATTTATTTATTATTATTTAAATAAGATTCATTATTGTAATATTACATTTTTGTATTATTATTAATTTGTTGTGTAACCTCTTTTTTCAGAGCATATACTATTCGTTTTAAACAAAATGCAACATTACCCTTTTTTTTTACTGGTGCACTTCAGCGTTTTGTGTGCTCCTTACATCGTGTCCTGTCCCGCTTGCGTAACGCATTGGCCGAGGCTTAGAAGCGAAGATTGAGTTACATTGCTGGGGATTATTATCAACTGTATTATCTGGCTTTTCTTCTCCTGTGTTTTGCTTCATTTTTTTTTTATTTTTTGGTCCACGGCGGCAACTGCTCTTTGGCCAGAAAAAAAGCCAAATAAAAATTCGTTACGCCGCTGCAGCGTTTACTCAACTGCAGAGTGAGATTCGTGGGTTTTGGTTTCGGGTTTTTCTGTTTTTAGGGTTTGCGCTTTTTTTTTTTTTTGTTTAATGATAGCCTCTCAAGTATTTTCTCTTCGTCTTCCGTAGACTTTGTTTTTGTTGTGTTTTGTGTGTGTGTGCCTGATGCGGTTCAAGTGCCTTTTTGGTGCTGTCGTAATTTGTGGCTTTTTTAGGGAGGCGACGGACATGCATGTTTCATAAGTTTTCGGGGCAACAATTGTGTAAAATTATGAGCTGTCCATTTTTGCCATTTGGCATGGTTCCAGGGCATCAACAGAAACAGCTAGCCAGCAAATCCGAGTCGGTCTTTTGTTTCATTTTGTGGCCATAAAGCAAACTGGAGTAGGTGTTGTCGTTAAGTTTTGATGTGCCACATTAAACTAGACTCCCCGAGCAGATTGAGTTTGAGCTGAGCCACCCCATTGTGCAGTTTATGATTGCAGATGAATGAAGCTACTAAAAAAGCGAGGAAGCCCACTGTGCTCTAATGGGAAATCAGATTTAGCCTATTGGCATAAAAATCTATTTCCCCCCGACTGCTACTGCTGTCTTTGCAGACCGTCTCGTTTTTATTGATTTTTATTTTCGAATAAAATTGAGAAGCGGCGACACTTTCACAGAGGAAACGTTAAATTCCTCTGGATATTCGTTAGCCCATAGATCTCTTGGGAATGGAAGTTGAATAAAAGTGAATGTCGTTGGGGAGTTAAACTTAAATCAGTTCGCCTTCGTATTTTTTATGTGAGTGAAGTTTATGAACATAACTGTCAAGCTGATATACAATTTAAATTAAAGTAATTTAGCTGAATAAAATATACGCTTAGGTTGGGCCATTAAACTTAACTAAATTGATTAGCTCGTTTCTTACTAAATAAAGCAAATATGTTTTCAAGATTTTATGTTTTCTTTAATAAGTTTATTAAACAGGACTCTTAGAGTCTAAAATTATACTTCAATTTTATAAATAAGCTTTTGTTAATAAAGTATAAAGTTAAACAAAGTAGAAAAGGTTTAAAGTTGACAAAGAAATTTTTCCTTAGTCTTTGAAAACTTTTTTATTGCTTTCTTATACAATAGGCCACTATATCGACCCACAGTCCACCCCTAACTGGGTCACATTACGGTTGGCAAATGGCTGCGGTAAAGTTTTAAATCATATTTAAAGAATACGGCAATAGATTCGGGCCCAACTGTTCGGATGGCAACCGCGAAGACACATAACACACGAGGCACTGTGTAGAAATAACCACAGGGAAAGCTTTGGGGCACAAGTATTGCACCATACTATTGGTGGTGGTGGTGGTGCTGCTGTGGCTCGAGATGGAAGCCAAAGCGGCAAATGTTCCAGGAAACTATAAAAGACAATAGCGGCAATATGCCAGCTCTGGTTTTTGTGGTTTTTTATGCTCGGACTCTAGGAAGAAGAAGCCTTTCTGGCTCTTGGCGTGGGCCTAAGTCAACAACAAAGAAGCGAAGCCTCAATGCCCTGGACGGCGCCTTTTGTTATATATATATATATATGTGTGTGTATAGGAAAACCCTCCAAAGAGCTTGGTGGTGGCTTCGGGTGGAGGAATGGTGCTTGGTAGCCGAGTTGTGTATGCTCACGCATTAATATAGTTCCAAGCCAAAGTATACAAAGACAAGGGGTACACAGAAAATAAATTGTATAAAAATAATTCGGAACTAGCTATCAAATTTTATCTTCAGTTTTAAATGCTGAATATTCCAAAGAATATTAAAATATATTGTGTTATTTGAAACAAGCTTGTATAATTAAATAATTAGCTTAACATGCTGAAAATCCCATGAAAGTATTTTGATTAACTTATCACCAAAGAATTTTACTGTGAACTGTATTTGAAGTATCAAGAATATATTCTATATTTATTAGTTTTCTTTATTTAATATTTTTTATATGTAGTATTTTTCTACGGTTATTATTTATTATTATTATTTTATATTTTTCTAAATTATACATTTCTTTCTCTGCATATTAAAATATAGATGTGTGTGAAACTAGTTTATGACAGGGCCGAGCTGGTGTGGGGTGGCAAATAAGGTTGTTTATGTGTAGGACCAAACCGTAAATATGACGCATCGCGAAGAAGAAGGGGTAACCTGTAACCTGGGCCAGCTGAAACTGGCCGCAAGTGGAGTGGTCAAGTGTAAAGTACGCAACTGCTCCTATTCCTATTCCTATTCCTATTTCCATTCCCATTCCCATTGGCAGTGCCATTTCCCATTGTGGTGTCGTCTGCAGAATCGCAAGACGGCTGCTGGTCAAGTGTTGCAGTTGCTTCCTGCCTTTCGGCCTGACACTCACCTGGCCTCCAGCTTTTGCTATGCTCTGCTCTACTCTGCCCCACTCTGCTCTGCTTCTGCTTGTGGCATTCAATTGCCAATTCTCCACGCAGCCATCCTTGTTCTTGTGCTTGTATTTATATTTTCTTGGCATTGGCCTCTTCCCATGACACCGGTTAGCCGCATCTTCAGCTGCTCTGTGCTTATTTGGTTACTTTATGCCATTACCTGTATTCCTCCATAGACTCTTCGACTTCCTCTCTGGCGCGCACTGATAATAAAGATGACAAAATATCTAGAGAAAATCATAAACCTTGTGTGTATGTTTGGAAAAATAATATCTTGCAGATATAAAGTACCATTTATGTCGTGCTTATATCTTATTTCGCCAAAGTCGTGCCATCGCAAGAGTCGCGAATCCCGAGTCGGTTTTCGCAGTCCAAGTCAAGAGTTGGAAGTCCCAGTCGAGGATGGAGTCCATGCGGCATTTCGGTTCGGTTTGGATGGGTCTTTGGAGAACTGCTGCTGCGTTGGGAGATTGCTTTGTAGGCAGCGAACGAGCAGCATGGTTGCGTGGGCCACAGTGGTCAAAACTGAAATACTTCATTACTATTGAAATGTGTTCTATATGATTTAGTATTAAATTTAATAATCTTAGTTTGGTTAGCCAAATTTATAACATTTCTGCAAATTTTGAGCTCCGTTGAAGCCCATTTTCATTATCTTCTCCCAACTTTTCAATGATTTTTTAAAGCTGTCATTATTAAAGCATTTGAAAAAAAATGTGTAATAATATTATTGATATTATCAAAATGGTTTTTTTTTATTCTATTTTGCATTTAGTATAATTTATATAAGTTTAAAAAGATAATTTAGTCTAGTCAATTTTTATTAATTACATTTTATATATTTGCTTTGTAATTAACATAAATGACTTTTCGCACTTTCGTGTCATGGTTAAAACCACTGTGCGTGGACTTGGCTGGAGCTCTGCGGCACTTCTTCACATGACGGCGACAGGCAATTGGCCCAATGCAGCGCCAGCGACGCCAAAGCCATGGCCACGTTGTCATCTTGGTCAAGGAGACGAGAAGGAGGATGGAAGTTGGGTCTATTGGCAATCTTTGTGCCCGGCCAAGTATCTTCTCTTTTCTCCTTTTCTGTCCAGTTCAGTTCGGTTATATTCCGTTCAGTTCAGTTCTGGCCTGGCCGACTTGTATATATGCTTTCATTACGAGCTTAGTTCACGTCACAATCAGTTGTTGGCATCGTTTATGCCGCATTGCCACACAAATACAGTCACATTCCACAAGTGTGGTCAGGATAATATGACTTATAATAAAAAAGATTTTTTCAATTTTGTAAGATTTAATTTGGAATATTTTTTACGAAAAGTATACTCACTTGTTTTTTGAAGAAAGAATATTTTTAAAAGAACAACATTAAATGACATAAATATGTTGTTAAAGTAACCCATTTTTACAAGTTTGACATTCATGGAGTTTTATCTATAATTATCAATGTATCTTTTTATTGCATTTGTAATAATTTCTAGTAAACCTATTTGTAATTTTCATGGTTCAAACCAATAGTATTTGGTCAAAGTCAATGTTACTGCTATTATTTTGACCTGTTTTGTATACATAGTAACTAGTTGGCTGCTGTGGCAGCTTCTTCAGCAAAATGTCTTTCAACTTATCGCACTCACACACATATACTATATATATATCCTGTGGAAACATGTGAGGAGGCTCGCTGGCAATTTGCATGCAACCAAGAGGAACCCCTCCGCCACCCACTTCCCACTGTACGTGCATGTAATTTATGCGTTTAGATAACACTTTGCTAATTTTGAATGGCATAAATTTTTTTTACATTAGAAGGAGAAGACGGAGTGGCCCAGTCCTTGGGATCGTGCCTGTAATTGTGTGTGCGTGTCTGTTACTTATTTTTTCCTTACTCCTTTTTTTCTTTTTTCTTTATTTTTTTTCCTTATTTTTGCATGCCGCACTTATGATGATGTATTGATTGTTCGAGGTGTCAGATTTTTGTTGTTACGACCAACACTTTTGCCTTTTGCCAGGCCTTTTTCTCCGCTTGGCGTAATTAAAGGAAATATTTGAGATATGCCAAGATAATAGTGCTGGAATGTTGTTGGATTAATTAATTGAAAATGAGTTGAGTTGTGGCGGAAAGGAGGTAGAAAGGCAACCGATATCTGGTCTGCCTCTGCCCGGCTTTATTTGGTGACTGTTGCTGTGGCCGCTGCGTCTGTTGGCCATGTCGCCCGTTTGCTTATCAGTGGCAGCATTGACTTTTTATGGCCATGAGCGAGTGGAGACCGGACCCGCGACTCTCTGTGATTAATAAGGATTTTCAAGTCGTTAGCCGTCTTCGCCAGCCGTTCATCGCGTTTTTTTATGGCCACGAGGGAGAGAAACGAGAATCGAATCGAGAGACGGGGCAGGCAAATTACCGATTTCAACAATGTCGCTCAAGTGGCTTAACTAAAGTTTTGGCTTTGACAAAGGCCCCTGAAAAACGAAGGAAAAATGAATGAAAAAAGACAAAGGCAAGAGCAGTTGATGCTTGAATAATGATGTGATAACCGTAGGCATAAACTGGCCCGCGGACCCAGGATGATCCATCCAGTGTCCAGAACTTTGGTCAGATACAATTACGGACTTAGACCAACAGTAGTGACATTTTAGCTATTTTTAAACAATTTTTTTAAAAGGTTAAAATATGTTTAAATATTCAGCTATTTTTATAAAATTTTTGTTGATATTATTATAATATCTATTACAATTATATGGTACAAAATACCCAAATCAGAATTATTATTTAAATTAAATGCTATTGCTTGAATACGGTAACTATCGGATCACGTTTTTCTATTTTAGAAATATATAATTTCCTCAAATTATTTCTGTAAGACAGTTTTGTAACTGTAACAATAATTATTTAACTGTTTATTAAAGCATAAAATCTATTTCTTGCTACCTAGGCAACACTGATTACCACCCACGTACCCCTGCCTTGAGGCAATCGCGTCACAGCTGCATTCGCTGGTAAAAAGTTGCTGCTTAAAGTTTTCAAATTATTCTAAGTAGGGCAGAGCAGAGGATTATACTTGGGAAATGCTTATTTCTTGGCTGGCGCCTTGGATTAGGCTCGAATTAAATTGGAATTAAATTTGCCGCTTAAAGCGCGACAGAGTGAACTGAAACGAATTAAGCATTTGCTATTGCATTTGCTTTCACAAATTGAATGGGTGAATCAAAACAAAATTGCTTGCTTGAGGGTAAAATTTCATAATTTTGCTCGGAATGAATATATTAACGTATTTATTAATAATGCGAATGCAATTTGAAATCATAAATAAAGTATAGCACTAGCCATACAAATATTAGAAACAAAAAATTGTATAATCAATTTTTTGTTTTTTCTTCTCTCAAAATCAAATTCGTCTTTAATTTATGCAAAATATATTCTAGTTTTAATAAGCGTACATATTTTTTGTCCCTAAAAAGCCGCGTTAAATATGACAAATATGTTTGCCATGCAAACAATAGTAAGTTTTTTTTTTAATTACCATAATTATGTAGTTAAATTTAATTTTGTTCTAAATTGATTTATTTAACTTTGTAAATTAAAGTTCTTCATGTGTAAAAACTGTAAACAGTTTGGTTGTGTAAATAATGAATAAAAAAAGTGGTCGAAAAAATATGTTTAGAACCAATAAGCTTTTTTCAACAGTCAAAATTTTCACAAAATTAATTAAATTTTCTTTTTTTCACGTGTTTACCTTGTGCATTTAAAATTAAATTTTGTCGCACGAAAATGCATTTATTTTTGTCTTTATGCTAATAAAAGAGTCCAGAACTTTCCCCACAAATTTTGACAGACTAATGGAATGTGTGGACTCTGGGCTGTCACTTTTGACAGCGGGGCTACCAAAGTTTTCTTCATACTGCTAATTAAAAAAACCAATAGAAAAACCAAATCGGAAACCAGTAGAGGAATGAAAGTTGAACAAAAGTAAATTTATGTAGGCATAATCAAAACTGCACGCCAGAGTTGTGGTTATGGTTCTGAATTTTTCGTGCCCCACTGCGTTCCCACCAGGTTTGCTTTTAATGCTGGCGGTGCATATACTTCAATCATATGCAAGTGTTGTGGAATTAGAGGCAGTAAAACATAATCAAATTTCAAAGCATTACAAGGAAATGCGAGCTTTAGAAGTACACCGCCGATCCAAAAGGGGCAAAGATGTATAAACAGTTACGATTGTCTTAATTACATATCAAATATATCGCCTCGCTGATTGATCTCAAGCCAAGCAGAAGCCAGAGGAGTCCCACCAGCCTCAAGTATTCCCCTCTGAGTTGGCTGGCCATAAAATCAACATAAATCTGAGTTATAAAAAGTCATGTTCGGCTGCACTTAATTAGCGGCCGACCTCTACGGAATGAGTGTCATGCCCATATGTCCTCTCTATTACGATCCCATCTCGATCTCCATAAATACCATAGGACCGAGGAGGAGCCTTCCTCTCCAACCGACTATAATTCACACAATTTGCTGATGCGTGTGCCACGAGTGTTGAGCCCAAAATGTCAACAAAATAGCACTCCCATTCCCATATATTTTCTAAATTCGGAGCGTATTCCCACTGTCGCCTCGTGCTCCAAAATTAAATGGTGTGAACGAAATTTTATGCCGAATCATGCGTGGAAAATGATGAAGATGCCGTCGAGGCTGGGAAGACCTCATCGAGTTTCTACGTACCATGTTCGGTTGAAATATATTTGCGTGCTTCATTTCATTTGTTTATGTTTTTCTAAAGAGATTTACAGTCGAAAAAAAAGTAATAAATTCTTGGTAATTGGTTCATTAATTGTGGGTTGATTACGTCATTGAAAAGTTTTGTATTCTATTCTAATAACAGTTTGAAATGCCATAAGAATTCTATAAGTGCTGGCCAATTAAGAGTTCTTTTTTTTCAGCATAGGTTTTTGCAATTAAAAAAATGTCAGAATTTATTTTTCCATATATTGAAGTGCTTTTTACATTAATAGTTTTAAAACAATTTTTTTATAAGTATATACTATTTAATTCAAATAGGAAATTGAAGCGCGGACTAAACTATAAATTACTGTTATTGTTACGCCATGTCCATGCTCTAGATTCCAAAGGCAATTTATTTTCCGAGTGCAGAGGAACTTTGCATGTGTGAGGCCTCGTTAGAGGAGCCAGTTGTCTTGATGAAGATGCACACACTCGGCCATGATAACTGGGCCCCGAAATTAAGTTGAAAACAATTTAAATTTGTTAGAAGCCGCCGGCAACGAGGCGAGGTTCCAAAGAGTAGTCGTGGTCTTCATACCAAAAATGGGTAAAAACACTTTCAACTCCCCAGCACCGGCATCAAATGGAGGATGTGGCCCACAGAGATGTTGACGTCAAACGACAGCCACGAGACACTTCACTTCTACTCGTATACGATGTACTTGTTTTTGGTTTTTTTTTTTTTTGTTTTTGGGTCGCACATTTATGAGTAATTTCATGTTGTGCGAACCGTTTTGATGGAGTTGCAATGTACTCTCTCTTGGGAATGGGGTTTTTCGGGAATTAAGTTTGAGTTGGAGTTTCTTTTCGGAGTTTTATGGGCTAGAAGAGTTGGTCTTGAGAGTACATTTAGTGTCGGAATGGTGTAAAGGAGTAGCCCTAGCTATAAAAATAAAAAAAAAAGGCTGCAGTTTACGATTCCGTTTATGTTTTACAAATAACTCAAGTATTTACGGCTTGGCAGTAGAATTTTAATTACTTTAAAGTCCAGGAGTTTCAAGTGTTTTTAATTTAGTAAATATTATTATTATTTGTGTAATAAAAGGTATATTACCAACGGTTAAAGTAATAAATGAGTATTTAAAAAAAATTAGCCGCAATGCACTTTGATTTAGCAGACTACTAATAATACTTAATAGCAGTTGTAAAACTATAAAATGAAAAAAATTTGTGCCTTACAAATAGTAAAAGTATAACCATATGCTCAAAGATGTCCATTTCAATCTCCTTTCAATCAACTTCAGCCACAACAGATCAGAAAATCTCTTCAATCCAGAAAATATCCCTCATCAAAACTCCACTTTTCGGATCGTTGCGACTTCATTTCAAGCGAAACATCTTTGCTTCTCAGATTTCTCAACTGTTTTGGCAGCCTGTGAAGTCGCTTCCTCCCTCGATTCCCACTCTTCAAACCCCATCCCAGATCCCTGAAAAGCACTCGAGTACTCAAGTCCATCCAACTCGGACGACAATTAAGTGATTCATTAAAAATGACAGAGCATGAATTGAATTGAGAGCCAGAGTTAGAGTTGAGTTTTCTGTTCTGGCTTGCGCTTGAAGTTTGAATAGAATCCGAATAGTGGTGGGCCATAGGCTATGTGTATAGAGAAAATGTCAGTGCGTGCCAGAAGATAAGGGAATAAAAGAAAGTTGTTGATGTTGCCGCGTCGACTACCGTACAAATTCAGACCCCGTCCGTACGTGCACAAGTATTTGAAAAACTCATTTAAATCCGATGGACAGACGACCCATCTCGAGGGTGGGAACCGAGAACTAGTAAAAATCAAATGCAAACGACGAAGGCTGACGCTGACATTTGATGCCAAATTTTCAAGTGAAGCGACCAGCGGCAGTGGCAGCCAAAACACTTGAGGAATTGCCGCCGCTGTCGTTTAAAAGATAATGGCATGAGATACTCGACGAGTGCGAATGTGTGTTCCCTCCTGAAAACAGTAAGAAAAAATCATGGTAAAAACTAAAAAAGTGAAAAATCTTTTATAAAATAAATAAGAAATACTTTAGTCTAACAAAGTTTATGTTGATACTACAAATTATGCTTTGAGGAACATAGATAGTAAAATAATAAATTATTAAATTATGATTAAACTTTAAGGAAACCTTAGCAAAAAATTCAACAGATACATTTTGTATGATGATTAAAATTCTCCAATAAAATGTGAAAAACAATGCTAAACTCAGAATTGTATTTCCAAATTCTGTATAATATTTTCGCCAAGTGCCCCGGTAGCCCCAGCTTCCATCCTCCGCCGACTGGACCAGTCGTAAATATGAAGCACAAACAAAAGCAGCCCGTCCAGACAGAAATCAGTGGAGTTGGAAAAGGAGGAGGCACAGTCCGACTCCGAGGCCGTCGCATTAGTATACGGAAGCTCGAAAACGAAAAAATTACAATCTCAACCGTTTGGCAGACAGACGATGACAGAAGAAGCGGCATTGCAGTGTGGTGGCAAAAAGGAGGAAAAGTGGCAAGGGGCGGCAGATTCCGTCGGCAGATAGCTATAGTCGGCCCAAGCAGGCCATAAACTGGCGACTATGAAGATATATTAGGCAAATAGATGGATGGATGACTATAGTACGCCATTTCCATCTCTCTTCTCGTTTTTTTGTTTTTTTTTTTTTTATTTTTTTCCTTAGTCGCCAGCCAAAGAGAAACAATTTTCGACAACGTTTTGGCAAATGCAAATGGAGTTTGACGGGCGGCCGCCAACGTTCTACCATCAAATAATAATAAAAGACTCACGAAAATTGATGGCTTCGGGAAATTGGAAAACCTCATCGATCGGTTAATACCCTTGAACGTCTGCGAATTTGTAAAAAATGTTTTTAATAATCAGGAAGATATGTTTTAAGTAATGTACCTAAATCTATCAACAGATTTTTTTTCCGTTTTAAAGTTTCATATGACCAATTTTTATATATTTTTTGTATGTCTCCTCCATTTATTTAAAATTTACTTCTACCCACTCTTTAGACAGTGTAAACAAAAAGGTTATCAGCCTTATTGCGGCTTATGATGAGTATGATGAACATTAGAAAAGACGTTTTCTTTTAGCTACCTGACATATACACACACACACACTTCACTCACGGCGAACTGCGTCTCAAATTACATGACCATGAAGAGATGGAGAAAAAAATTTATTACAAAAGATAGACAAAAGATGCGAAATATTTGCCCCTGACTGACTGACGATGGCGATGACGATGGCTATGGGAATGCTGGCAACTGCTGCTAGAAACTCACACAGTGCTGCAGAAAAGTTAACGCACGCAGAATGTGCAAACAACAAAAAATACAAATATGTCTGCCCGTCCAGCCAGCCGCATAAATACTCTCCGGGGAGTTGTTAGTTTCGTGGGGTTCTCTCGTGTGGATTGAACGAAATAAGCGAAGCCTCCAAGCCGGGGTTTTGCTCCATAGATTGGTGTGGGTTATAGTTTTCATCATCCCTCTGTTTCTCTCAATGCAAATCCTTTGGGGAGGACCTCTACACTAGCGAAAATATTAATATTATTGCAGAAATCAAGAAGTTTATAAAATTAGTGAAACAATACAAAATACAACATTAAAATTAAGAAAAAAATGTATTATAATTATTAGAATGATATTTTGAAATTTAAACATTTGAGATTGTAGTAGCACTATTTGAAGTAGCATTAATTTGAATTCTACGAGTTTGTAGGAAGATAAAAAAAATTAAAAATAAAAATGAAATTTGGTAGATGTTCTTCTACATAGTTAAATTAAGAACTTAACACTTACATTGCATTTATTTCCAAATTACATTTGATTTCAAAATCAACATCTGTAAATAAAGAAATAGGAGCATTGGTGGTAGTTCTCCACCAATAATTTCAATTAAATAATATTTGTAAGCGTTCTGTTCCTTAAGATTTATTTATTCAATCTGTATAAATAAGGACTCTTTTTGTGAATTTTTAAAATATTTCTTCGTATTTATTTATTTGCCCTTGGGGGCGGCGATGGCGAGTGCCACCCAAGTTGCCTGTTTATGAATTACTTCAACCGTGCAGCACGTGTACATATGTACTATAGTTATGCATGTACACTGCACAACATGTATTTATGTATGAGTATAAAATGGAAAGCATAAACAACGACGGCGAACGAAAGCCCTGTAGCTGCAACAAAGGGCATCTCACTGAAATATGCTGCAAAACTGCGAATTGCAAACTGCAAAACGAAACGAAACCAAACCAAACGAAACGCACTGTGTGCAACAATTTATGGCCAACATTCAACAGCGGCGAAAGCGAAAAAAATACAAACTGAATGTTTGCGGCAGCATAAAAAGTAGCCAAACAGATGGGCGGAGGGGCGGGGCTGGCAACTTGGTTGCTGCATTTCTTTGCATAAATTGCAACATTTTGTGGCACCGAGCTTGAAGTTCTGCTGCCACTGCTTAGGCAATTTGTCATAGCAACTATCAGTTCCGTATAAAGATATCTAGATAGAAATAAATCTGAACTAACGAATAAATTCAGACCGCAATAAGTTAATGAACATGTGAAAGGGTCAACATAAAATTTTTTTGCATAAAAATGGTTGTTTACCTTGCTTTAAATGTATGCGAAAATTTTAGGAGAAGTCAAAATCAAAATAAAAGTTGAGTGTTACGAAGCACACAGCAAAATGTATTTTTTAAATATGTGTTTTCTTTTTCAAAATATAAATATTGAAACGATTTTTGTTATCATTCGATTCTTTATGTATATTTAACATTAAATATAAAGCATTCAAATAGTACTTGGTTTAAAAAAGTTAGAGATGGTGGACTGTAAAAATCCTGACTCTAATAAATGTAAAAATCAAATTTGTATATATATAGCAACTTTATTATCTTACCTTTTTGAATAGATCAATTTTTTTCGGTGCAAGCGTTACAAGTCTTAAGGACTTACTCAAAAAGTGCGAAAGTATTTCCACACGCCCCAGCAATTGAGCAGAACGAGTTGAGGCGTAAATATTCTGCTGCCACACTGAGATTACCCATAGCCCCCGAAATGCATTTACGCCAACTCAACTGATGCAAATCTAATTCTCGAATGTCTCTTGCACACACACACAAATTCAGACAGAAAGGCGCGCAGTGCAAAATATAAACCTCTCAAGTGCAAAAACCATTCAAAAACTAAGCTAAATTTATTTAAGGAACAGCCAGCAACGACGACTGCAGCAGCAGGAAATTTTTTTCACTCCGCACTCTGTTTTCTCCGTTTTTGGGTTCGGTGTGTGAGCTTCTGCACATTTCACTTAACAGAAATAAAAACTGAAAAGAAAAGCCAACGCAAATTCGAGCAAAGCCCAAACCATACCAAACTGAACCTATACCATGACAAAAAAAAAGAAGGAAAAGTCTATGAAGATAGTTTTGCAGCTGCATAGACCGTTCTGTATCCTGAAAGTTACTGTCTATGTTTTTTCAATACTAAAAACAAGTGATAGCACTTACTCAGTTTTGATAATGACAAAACTGATTTTCCCGACACCGTATTTAATTTAACAAATATTGCCAAATAAATAAATTTAACTCTAATTCAAGTATTACATTATAAATCTCAACACTTTTGAATGTATAAATGAATTTTTTAAAAAGTCATGTTTATCTGACCATAAAGACAAGACGTACATTTTTATAAAACCCACAGAAAATATACTTTATATAAAGTATTGAACTTGTTAGCAAATAAATATTAAATTATTTTAATATTCAGAATCTACTTGAATGATTTTACTTATACTGAAATGATTTTCTTTTGGCAAGAGGCTTTCTAAATCTTTGGTTTAACAAAATCAATAATGCAATAAGAATATCCTTTTATCCAGGGTATTCCGACAGAAGTGGGAAACCCATACAGAGGCAGCAGAGCGGAGCAAGAGCAGCCAACAAATGTCGCCGCCAAAGACCAAGAACTGAAGAGAGGTAGTCGGAACACGGTGGAAAATCCAGGGGAGGGGTGAGGGGTGAGATATATAGTGGCGGTTGGGGAAATTGCAGGAATGAAATTCAGGTGGCGGCTGGAAAACACTCGGGAAATACGTTGACTGGGCTCTCGTCTCGCCTCCCGCTTTTTCGACCAGGTCCTGGTGCCATGGACGTGTGCATGCAATGTGCTCGTATAATGCGTTGTGCGTGTTAAAAGATAGTTTTGCCCGGCTCAATGCGAGGCCAAAATCCAGCAAGTTTCACAGTGGCCCAGCAGTTGGAATGGAACACACACACCGCCCATACTCCAGTCCACACCCAACCGCACAGCCCAGCGACAGGTAGTTTTACACATTGAAAAATCCCAAACACCGTGACACGACTCGTTTTTGTCCGGGTTTTTCTGGGTCTGGGAACTGTGCTCCCGTTCGACGGCTACTGTTTGGTGTGTGTGTGTGTGTGTGCAGATGTGTGGGGATGGCTCCCTAATGTAATAGGTCTGGGGATCAAGGCAACGCGAGACAAATGCACAAAGCCCCTTCCGCACTCCTTTGTTTGTTCAGAATTCAGAATTCAGCAGCTGCAGCATTGGCATTGGATCTTTTTCAATATCTGCTGGCATAAAAAACGGGGTGTGCTAAGGGGATTTCTCGGCATTTGGCTGCGATTTGTTTGGGGGCGTGGGGGAGGGAAGGTCATCAAATGGCCTCAGAAGGATTGGCGTTGTTTCAGTCACATTTTAACGGATATTGTGGGGAAAAATGAAAAGTCTTTTACATTTGAAATATGGTTTAAAATGGTTTTATGCTATGCAGAACAAAAGTTTACCAAATTTAGATGGGTTTTAAAAATACCACTATAGAATATGTACTGAATGCCTTTTAAAAGTGATTTATGTATGACAAAAAAAAAGTGAAACTTTCACAAGCCGGCGAAAACTTTTTAAAGAATTATAATTTATGGTTTAGCTGCCCTATCTAGGCAATTATTATTATTGTACCATTTTTGTTTTTCACCGAAGTTGTTGTTGTCTCACAATTGTTAAATCAACACGGACTAGGGATCTTTGTTTTTAGGTCTTTCGCCTTTTTTTCCATGCTGCGCGTGCTTCTTGTCCATATTGCCCTTAACCCCAGAATGCCCAACGATTGCAGCATTGTCATGTGTTGCTGGTAGAGGTCTTCGGCCCTTTTTTTTCTCATTTTTCGCTCTTTTCATTCGATGTTCTCGGGTTCCTAGACAAATATTATTGTTTCCAACACGCCGTTATTGCATATTTGCCTTAAATATATGTACGTAGATATTTTTTCGAAGTGTGAACGAAATTAATGCGTTGCACGGTCCCGTGTCTCGGTAAATGGGGAAGGAATTTTCTCTTTTTTTCCCCGTTTTTCCCATACAATTTGAAATACTCTGTTTTTGTTTGTTCTCCGTTTGCTTTTCCTTTCCCCCTTTTTTTCTCAAATATTCTTTTTCTATTTTCACACAGACTAAACGTTATTAAATGCAGGCAAATGCCTCGTCGGTCGTCGGTCCATTGGCATTTGTAGTGTTGTCTTAGTCGCTGTCGTTGTTTTTATATGTTCGTTTTTGTATAGTGTTCTGTAGTCGCATAAAGGGCAAAGTTCCCCTGACGATATATATGAAATATTTTCCTTTCTTTTTGCGCCAGCTTTGAGTGTTTATTTTTTGTGTTGCCTACATTTTTGGGTGTTGCTAAAATAAGCGGTGGCACAGTGGGTGTGAATTTGTTGCAAAATGGAAGGTAAAAATGATTATACCCCTACAAAATATTTAAATTAGTTTCTAAATTCGTATTCTCTAAACCCAATCTAAAGAAAATGTATAAAAAAACTTTTATTTCCTTAAAATCAAACAAAATAACGCTTACACTTGGATTACTATTTTTGTACGTTCTCTAAATTCCCTCTTCAAAAACATTATCCCCACTTCAGCAGCACAATTAATTGGCTCAATTTATAGAAAATTCGTTCACTCACTTAGCTTCAATTTCATGGCAGCAAACTTTAAGTACTTTCTAGGCACTTAAAAAAACTTTTACGGGAATAGGAGAACTTTTTGTTGTGGCCAAAATCAGCCTTAACTGATTTATGTTCTTTAAAGACTTTTAGTTGACTTCCCCTTCGGTATATCTATGGTTGGGTAATCCCATTGAATAAGTCAGACACCTGTTCATTTCATGCATCATTGGGCTCTTTCTGAGCACCGAAAGTGCTGAGTAATGTCATTGGCCAGTTTTCAACACCTGTTACCGGCTGGTTGGTCTGGGGCCCACTGTACCTGGCTTTAGTCTCTAATGCTAAGTAGCTTTAATGCTGCCGCATCGCTGCGTCGTTAAGCGGGGGCGGCTGGCGGTAGGCGTGGCTGCACACAAACGAAAGCGGCAAGCGGGAAAAAAAATGCCGCCCTAAATGCTACTAATTAATGAGGATTTAGTGAAAACTGTTTTCGGTTTGGTTGAAATAAAAAAAAAAAATTCCATTGCACCACCGCCCTCGCATTTCTTTTGGTATTTTGTATTTGTAATGCAGTTTGGGGGCGTTTTCATTTCCCTGAATTTGTGTGTTCGCTGGTATTAGCATATAAATAGCGTTTTAAATATTTCTAGGCGCACATAATTCTAGGTATTTTCCCCTCCGCCACAAAGATATATTACCGCCGTTTTATTTGTTAAGTATTTCTCGTGGCCTGGCCATGAATTTGGTGTGTTTGCGCCGGGCTTCGCGTGTGCCAGGACCCTAGGTCTTGGGTTGTGTAAACAGGAAGCGATCCTAGGCACACACACTCGAACACACTCACTCGTTCCTTGGATGTGAAAAAAGACCCAGTCCGAAGCATTTAACGCCGAACTGGCAAACGGCAAACAAATGTAATCAATGAAATTTTATGTGCAACAGAAACGCACTCCTCCAGATTTTCAACAATATCCCTCGTATAGCGTGTTTAGCGGCGCTCTTTATGCTTTTATAACTTTATTTAGCCCTGCCAAACAGCTCAGATACAAATTACAATTGCGGCGCGTAAGGAAATTAAAAAAGGATTTCCATGACTCGCAGCAAGGACCTTTGCCTTGGGCAAACAGCGGTGTTTGTAAAAATAGTGAACACCTTTAAGAAAGCAGAAAAAATGTATTATTCATTTTTATTAGTTATGTATTTTTTAAGGTTTTGGAACTAGTAATTTATATGCTACGCCAACGGCTATTATTGTGGACACATAATAATAATAATATTTTATTTATTTATTCCCCCAGCTAATGCAAATATATTATGTTATATTTTAGTCGGGAATGTTATACTTATTTTAATGCTATGCCGACGGCTATTAATGTGGTCACATCTGTATGTTTTATTTATTTATTCCCCCCAGCTAATGCAAATATTTTACCTTGCTCTCTTTTTACAGACAAGTCCGTTTCACTTCTGCTGCTGGAACCCTTCGTCCCTTCGTGCGTCCCTTTCTGCTAATTGCTTTGTGTGCCGTGCTCCTGGCTCCTTCTTGTCCCCACTAAACAGGCCAGATCCTTCCACACTCAAGGCTCAAGGTTAGTATTATACCCAGTTTATATACATTGTAATATGTAATTTTTTTTCGTTGTTTTTTGTGTCGAGGGGTTAGCAATTGGTTTTATTTTTAGGGTTTAATTGCAAGGCTTTGGACAGATTTTAATTACTGACAGGAGCGGGCACAAACTGTGTAAAAGGTCATTGGGAATGTTATCCAAACAGAGGCGGATTCAAATTGAAATTAAGCTAAATATATGGGAAGCCAAAACAAAAGGGTAAATAAGTATTTGATAATGGAAATTGTCAGGGTCTGACCCTTTCCTTTCAGTTAATTATAATGACAATGAGAAAAGTAATTTAAAAGTTTCGGGAAGGATCTTAATTACATTTATAATGTCAAGAATTGTATCTAAAACGAATTTATGGCTTTAAGTGGAATCAATCGAATTTAAATACCGTTAAGGCCAAGGGTTTTAACTAATTATTTGTCTATGTTGGTTTTGTCGATATTTATTAATACGTTTATTGTTAAAACAAAAGCCAATTTAAACTGTCAGTTAGCCCTATTTTAAAACTGTTAAACCTTTTTGACACAGATAAATCAATCGTTTTCAACTTTATCCACAAAAGTTTCCCAACCATTGCATTCAATATAATCAAGCTAGGCCCGCAAATCAAACCCTATCTAAACAATGAAACATAGGAAAAACATTAGCATTTGTTAATCAAAGTGTATTTCCGCAATTGCTACCAGATTCAAGAGAAGTTGAGCCGTTTCTCGGCTAAAACTTCCAACTGAACATCCATAAAAACCTGCAGCCAAGCGAAATAAAGTCAGACACACTCCGACAGATAGAGAGGGGAAAAATGGAAACTTTCTTAGCCACTCCAAGCGCCACAAATCACTTTAAACTGTAAGGACAAACTTGGGCCATAGAGATGGGGGATTTCTGATTTCAGACCACCGATTCCAGAATCCCAGTTCACCTGAGAGTGTGCCACTTGCTAGCTTTTGGCCCGAGCTATTAAATCTCGCCACTTGTTCAACGAAATCGTATATCTGCAAGATATACAATCACTTAAATCGTTGAGCAGCTAATCCAGCCGCAGACTGCTGCCGCCTGGAGTTTATCATACATCACAGGAAAACTTCCCCTACCGAATGGCTTACAAAAAAAAAAAATAAGAAAACAGAATTGCTCGCATTTCAAATGCCAAATATCAGTTTACAGGCAGCGGAGAACAAATCAATAATCCCAAAAACCTCACGAAAAAATCAACACAAAACCCAGAAGGCATATCAAATTTTTTTCCCTTCTTGATTGACGTCTTTTTGGCTTCGTCGGGAGGGATGGGGGGGGGGGGTGGAGGTCGCTAAAATGGGCGGCGGATAGAAGGTTGTCTGAGCTGAAAGCTCTTTTGAGGAGTTTCCTTTCTTTCATTCTTTCACTGATTTCTGCTTTTACTTTCGATTTGGCTTTTGTATTTTGGGTATTTGCGCTGATTAGCACAAAGGAGGAGGGTGGCCGAAAAAGGGGAGGTACACTCCCAAAAAAAAATAAGACAAAAAAATACAGATTTGCATAGAAAATGTTTTGCTGCTATAGAAAGCAATTTTTGGAAAAGAATGCTTTTCCTAAATGTAGCATTGTTAACAAAGAATTCGGTAAACAAGCCTGAATTAATGCAGTTTTAATATGTAACTCTTTATAGACAAATTATTTGTTGAAAAAAAAAAATGTACCCTTAAATTTGTGATACATGTATCTTAAAGACAGAATTATTTTTGTTATGGTTAGTGTTTTTTTTCTCTGTGAATACTGGGAATTGCAGGGCGAGTCCTGAGTAAACGGAAAAGAAATCAAATGTTGTCATCATTGCCGGCGTCGGTCTAATCTCTGGAGCATGTTAATAACCCAAAGGGCCTGTGCCACGCCTTCAAATCTCCCGAGCCCCCTTGTCCCATCCCCTCATCAGTGTTGTCCATGTAATTTCATGCAAATATCGTATTATACGACTGACGATGGAGAACTGTACGTGTTGTGGGTATGGAAACGGCCTTTGACAATGTCGCACACAATATAATCATAACAACTCTTGGCGGGGGTGGTGCCATACAACTGCCCAGGGGGTGGACTTGTAATATTTGTCAATAGCCAACCGATGTGCCGACAATTGACATGGAAAAGCGGCGGTGGAGGGGAATGGAAATGCAAAAAGAAACTCAAAGTGGAGCGGACAGCGTGAAAGCAGCCCATAAATAAGCAAATAAAATGTAATAACTAAGTGAAAATGTGGAAAATGCTGTCGAAGGCCGTCGCTTTAATGTCCCCCTGGAGTGCTGGACTAAATGAAAATGTCGAGTGAATGGAGAAAGGATCGGAAAGCTTTGTATTCAGAATCAAAAGTGGTTTAGATAACAATGAGGCAAATTACCTTGAGGTGGTGCAGATTTAAATGGGGTAAAATGATTTTGCTTTGGGCATATTTGAATACATTTAACGCCGAAAAGTACGTACTCTTAGTATTATTTATATATTAAATGTAAACGTTCAACCATTTAGTCCAGCTTTATAACAGTCATGCTATTATTATTGAATTAATAATTAATAAACCATACGACCAGTTGTTTGCTGCATAGTTATTTTTGTTTTACATTAAATTCCAAAACAATTTAAATAATTATCAGAGCTGACTCGAAATTCCTTGCATCATAATTAATGCAGCATTCAGTTAATCACAAAATGCTGAATTTTGTTAATAGGTCTTTCGCAGAAGTCTGAAATCTTTGCACATGCACAATGAAGCAAACCTGCTCAAATGCTATCAAATTCGCACACGTGCGGAGCTGTGAGCTCTTAACTGGGATATTTTATTCATGGCACCCGAAATCTATTTCGACTTGAGCTGCTTAAGTGAGCTTCTACTCTGCACCCAGCTAGTTAGCTATGCATTCTGCCACGCCCACCGAACTACTTAGCAGCTGCATGGGAATGATGCACAGAAAAAAATAGTTTGATGCTTTACTATCTGATCTAAAATAAAATAAAAAAAAGAAAATAAATAATTCCTTTTTTTTAATTTAACTTAAACAATAAATTCATTCTTGAACATAAAATACTTAATTTATCGATTTAGAAACTTAATTTTTAAAATCAAAAGAAAAGATTTCAAAAAGAAAGACTAACCAAATAATCATAGTTTCAATGGACATTTGCCAAGTCATCATATGATAATAAGATAATAACTCTATAATTTATAATAAAGTGCTATCTTTTTTGTGTGCACCATTCGAGCTGCACACATGGACTATCTCCCCCACATTCCGCACACATTTGCCCAGTTGCCCCTCTATTCGGTATTCTACGCCCTGATAAGTTGCAATGCATTTCTTGGCATTTCTCTCTGGGCTGTCAGCTATCTGCAAAGCGCCACGCTGCCAACTAAACAATGAAGAACTAATCCACAGGGTATACAAAAGAATGGCTATAAAACTGCTCGTGTGGGTGGAAAAGAAAAGAGGGTGTGGACTATCGGTGGGATTGTGTTTGTATAAGGCCACTTTATGGCTGCCCTTTTGCAACAATTGTGCAGCGCTGCATTCAATCAACAAACTTTTAAAGCGCAGTTACAAAACTCAAACAAACTGAAGAAGCACGAAGAGCAGGGACCGAAAGAAAGGAAAACATGGGGAAAAGTGGGGAAAGATACGTGATGGTCAGGGAAATTGCACAACAGCAGCAGCGTTTAATTATGACAATCAATACTCACACACACAGGGGCATATTTCTCACACAGATACTCCAATATATACAGTCTTACCACTATAACTCGGAATATCTTTCTATATAAAATAAAGATTTAAATTAAAATAAAGTGTTGTAAAAAAGAGAGCTTGCAATTACATTCAATTTAAGAGATAGACAACACTGTACAACTAAAAAACTAATTTAAAGTTTCATTTATTATAAGTTCCTTGTGGTAGTTTCCTCCGAAGTTCTACTGTAGCGGACACACACACACATATGGCAGATTTTATTGCTGATGTGCTCTCATTGCTCATCTGCGCTGCCCAGGGACCTCGGACTAGTGCAAATAAAACTTGATTAAATTCCATTGGCGGTTCCAATTTCGCACGGGTTGAGCTTTGGGGTCGGTCGTGGAATTGACCGGAGAATCTCTGGAGATAGTTGCGGGCAGAAGGAAAGCAATGAGTCGGAGTAGCACAGTCCGCCATATTACAACAATCAAATATAACCTAATTAGATGGCCGTCGACGTCTTGGTTGTTATTGTTCATTTCATGCAAACCCTCGTATTTGTGGCGAGTCGCTGGAATCAAGGCTTAACTATAGTTATTTAAGCTACAAATACAACGCAGTATTAATTATATTAATGTTCTAATGAAGTCTTGAAAGCCTCCTATTTTCACTTAAAAACTTTCGGGTTCTATTTATTGCTATTATATCTCAAACATTTACAAGTTATTTCAAATACTTTCCCTAACTGATTCGTAAAGCTAAGTCATTTGATTATAAGGAATTTACTTGATAAATACGTTTATTAGGAAGTTCCCATGAACAACTTTAGTTCGCTTAATTTCCTGTCTCTACCAAGGCTTCTAAAGACATAAATTATATTTCGTAAAACAGTATTGTGTATTAAATCAACCGAAAATTGTAGACCAAATTCAATGACGGAAGAAGCATGAAAATGGAACACGTTAATTAAATAATAATTACAGCCCCAAATAGGAGGATATCAGGTATCACAAAAGCCCATCATTGCTTTTCAAAGGGCTGATTATTGTTGTTGCATTGTTTCAGGCTTCGTTGGTGGTTGCACGACCATACTCATCTCTCCATCTATATATGGTTATCTCTTTCTCTGTTGCCATTACTATCTCGTTCTTTTTTGAGTACCATCTCTGTCCCTAGGTTTTTGCTGTGTGTGCAGTGCCTTCAATTAACATGTGCGCTACGCACTTTCTTTGACCAGATACACAAGCACACACAATCGTGATAAGAGGGTTCCTGCACTAGTGGTGGACTAAATCACTCAACGTAAAATTAAAATACAATTTTCCCACGTTTTATGCAAAAAAAACTGTATTTTTTATAACGTAGTTATATATCATGAAAAGGACAGTTTCCTGCTTAATGCACTTTATCTTATCATGAACATGCTTTTTTACTTAAGAAACATAAGTTTCACTTTGTTATTATTTAAAGCTTTCTTGACGCTCAAAACTCCTCAACACAATTGAAATTTCCATCACGCACACATCTCAAATGTGTCCTGCATTACTGTGAGTGTGTGTATCTGTGCGATAGAGTGGGGACAATCAAACACACACTTAAAGATTAATCCTGACACTCACTTGCAAGCTAATTACATGGCTCTTAGGCAACGCCCCATGCCACATGCCCCAAAAGCACCAAAGCCACCCACCTCGCCCCCTGGAAACCGACCTCATAATAAGGTCGCCCCTGCTGCAAATAAACATCGATTGAATGCAACATTTGATTGGCAATAATTGAAAATAGTTGTTGCACATTAAGAGATGGAAGGATGGATGGTTGGATGGTTGGGTGGGAGGCCTGCTTTCGGCACCCACTGTTGCCATGACGGCCTTTGTGTGTGTATATACCGGAGCGTTATTAAATTCACACCCATCGGCAAGCAGACAACGTCTGTTGTCATCATCATTATTATCATCATCCCCATCATGGGTTTCTTCTTATACGAGCATCTTGACCAACACAATGGCACTGGGCAGCAACAATAAATGCGTAATGATAGTCACTCACTGTCACCCCCCCCAAAAGCACCCACCCCCCTTCTTTTACATGCCATTTCATTTAACTGCTGCGAACAAACAAATGAAACGAAGCTCGAGATCAGCTTCAGCTTTCAACTTTGAGCAAAATACTTAAGCATTTCGTTGGCACTCAAAAAAATTTAAGAATAATTTTAGGATAAATAAAAAAAAAGTTTTGAATAATCTTACATTATTGGAAACTTACAATTCTTTACAATGTATAATTTTCTTTTAACAAAATTGATTGATGTTTACAACTTCATTTGAAATTTTCCAGTTTTAAAATATTTCTTTTAGAACACCCACAATTTAAAACTTTTTGAAAATATGTATAAACTTGCTCAAAATTATTTTAAAACTGTAGGTATTATCAAAATCTATTTTCTTATGAAATTAAAATGATTATAATGCTGTTAATAATTTTTGCGCCTGCAGATGAGAGTTTCTTTGACAATCCCCACCACCAATCTTCCCGCACAACTCTGCTCAGATGTCCGGACGGACATTGGTCATTTGTTTATTTCATCTGCTGTAAACTGTCATTACTTTGTCATGGACAATCCGAACCGAGAAGAGCAATCAGGAGCCACAGCTTGGGCCAATTGTCGGTGCGCTTTTCACACGCCTCTTTGCAGTTTTTCCCCCTCCTTAGGGCTGCGATTTTTCAGGGCTTTACAGGGGCACCAGAAAATAAACAGAAATGAGAAAAAATGATAAATTGACAGTTCTTATCTGTCCTTATGCCTTTCTCCCAGCTGCTTATCTTTGGGATAAAAACTGGAAATGTTGTTTACTTCTAGTTAGGAAAATTGCTAGGTGGAAAACCACCAAATGGTGACCAATTTATTAAGGGGTGAAACACGGTTGTCAAGTCAACGGATTCCCAACCTGCCACTGTCGCATAATCCCCTTCAATCATTCAACCCACTCATTAGAAGTAAGCCCCATAAGCCTCGAGTACAACGTAAATTCAAGAGTCGAACACATAATTAAAAGCTTTTCAAAGGGGCTCCAGGCATCAAAAGCAACAAATCAGTAGTCGAACGATAAAAAAAAAATGAATCCAATAAAAACAACAACAACATGCTCTTGAAGCTCCAGATAGATGAGCTACTGTCTGGCATGCAGCATATATCTCTCCTTCCAATCGCATATGGTTCGGCATTAATCGCATTACTTATTAAATCAATTAAAAACTTTTTCAAGCGCATAAATAACAACATTTGTTGCGAACGCAAAACGGGAAAACAGACAATCACAGAGCATAATCTTTTATTGTGTCTGTCTGCACTCCACAGCATTGTTGATTTTGATGTAATTATTCGCACTGCAATTATACGAATCATGGCAAAAGTTTGTGCGCGGCTTCTGCTTTATGTTTTGCCGTTCATAATCTGCAATAAAAACACCAGCTGACAGCGGGAGATGAACATTATTATGCGATTTCAAAGGACTGCTGCTGCCATGCCAACAGCAATATCCTCTCACACACACAGAGACCACCATCTCACATTGCATAATGTGTGGAATGCTGTTCGGTAATTTTATACTTTTACATCCAGCCAGCCAACCAGCCATCCAACCATTCGTCTATGCAAGCACTCATCCATCTTTTCATAACACTGAATATCCATAACCCTTTCTTCTTTTCGGTGGAGTGCAAAATGCAGCAATCAAGTTGAATGCCAGCGAATGGAAAAAATACCTTGCAACTAATATACTCTTTTCGAGAACACAGAAAAAAAATGGGAAAACTATTTGAATTACACTTGTCAAACTGGGGAATCGAGTTCAACATCACCTTGACGCTTTCTAAAATTAATTCAAAGCTTTCCACCTGCATTGATTAACTTTTCATCAATATATATTAGATTTGATTCTATTTTGATATCCGATAGAAATGTTATAATCATAATAATAAACATTTTCCTTTCCGTGCATGGATTATATAAACTCACCGACGAAAAATTTGACGAAAAAAAAAACGGAGAAACACGAAACAAGAGGAAACCCAAATTGATTGAAATATTCATGGAATATCCCTGTAAATTGCTGATGACTTTTGCCGCTGATAGCGTTAAGGTAGAACTTTGCATTTTCCGTTTGAAGCTTGTCGAGAGTCTGTCAACTTCATTTCTACCAAGGAGACGCTCAAAGGGAGGAAGCATTTAATTAAAAACATTTTGTATACACATTTGCTTCCTTTTTGCCAGATCCAGATTGTAGCTGTTGATGCCGCTACTGCTGTGTGTTATTGCGATTCCGTTTGCAATTGCTATTGCCTCAGTTTCCTTTGCTTAAAGTACCCATTCCCTGAGCCCCAGCTAAAATCACCATCCTGCTCTTGTTAATGATATCACCAAATGGCTGCTTTTGTTGCTGCTGCTGATGATGTTGCTGTTGCTGCTGTTGCTGTTGCTGTTGCTGCTGATGTTGCTGCTGTCAGTTGTCTGTGCTGCTTGTTCGTTGCTGTGTTAATGATATTTAATGATGATGCCAGGGCTGTTCCTGCAGCTGCCACGCCCCCCAAACAAACCGTTGAGGCCACCCCATAGAATATTTTGGCATCTCCATCCGATATCCCCTCTCTTCATTGCACATGCACATGGAAAATTTGTTTGTCTATGCGGGACGTCATTTGATTTTGTCTGCCGCTTTTGCTCCTGCTGCCTGGCTTTTAATATGCACCCGAAATATCCCCATCCTTTGCCAACCCCCCCCTTGCTCTCCCCCCAAAAACCCCGGGCCCATCATCAATGGTAAGCCCCTGGTACTGAACTAATTTTGGTTAGGCAGGCGCCAGTTATTGCCATGCCTCTCACTCCATATCCATGAATTGGCAGACTGAGCGAAAAAGGCTCTAAAAGTTTGGGTTAGGCGCTTTTTGTATTTAGAAAATGTTTGTTCTACATAATTTTCTTTTTTTAATATGGTTAGTTATTTTTATTACCATTCTTACCCAGTTATCATCTTTAAAATAAAAAGTTTGAGCAGATAAGTACAAAAGAGAGTATATATTTAATAAAATTTATATTTATATTTGTATATCCAACTAAAGCTATTCTTTCTTTGTAATTCTGAAGTGTGGGTATTAAAATTAATTTTCTTAAATGCAATTGGATTTAAAAAAGTATTTTATTTTTTCTCGATGCATTTACGGTTTCGGTTTTTGGGCATTGCATTGAAGGCCCCCGCAGGCCACAATCATTATCAGTTTTCCGTTCGCTTTTTCGGTCGGATGTCTGCATCCAAGGGATTCTTCATTTTGTGGCCTTCGCAAATACAAATGCACATTTCAACTTTGAATTTTCAGCTTTTATCCATTGCCGACAAACAATTTTTTTCCCGTTTATCTGTATGTGCTATTGAGGTCGGGAATTTAAGAGGAGCTGTGCCTCACTTGTTGCTGGGTCACTTTGCATTGCATTCAATGAGCAGTGAACAAATGGTAGTTTGCACCAAAGTTGGTAATTGCTATTTGCCAGCCCGAAGATTGAGCTAATAAAACGTTCATCCAATGCAAGTCGAAGAACAATGGCAAAGGGTAGAAAACTAGTGGCATAAAAATTAATTACTGCCGAAACAAGAGAATTTATCGAGATCCTCTTAATAGTAAGTGCTTGTCGATGAATTGTTAAGTATTTATCAAATCGACAGATTGAAAGCCATTTATTCCTTTCTATGTATCTTGTTGACTTGTACTTTTATTTATCTGTTTGTTAATCGTTAAAAATATTTTATTATATTTAATACCAAATACCAATAGGAATTCTCTAATATTCCAACCTTGTGTTGCATCCCACTAATTTGTGCACACATCACATAATTTGTACTCCATCAATCATTTTGATGGTTTTGGCGTAGAATATATATTTTTCCACTGCATAGTTTACCCTCAATGGCGATTACCTGTTTGTGATAACTAAATTTAGCTCTGAGGTTAACCAGCCATCGATCTGCCGCGCTTCGGTTACAAAACGATACACAAATTTACCTGCACTGGGATAATATCTAATTCCGCCTCAAGGACCCACTCATAAGGGGTAGAATCGAACCCAAACCCCCTTTTAATTACTCGAATCGCTCTTGTCAATCCGTCGCGGTGTCCCCAACATCACCATCCTTTTTGGCCAAAATATCGAGAGACAGCCAACGAACGGACTAATTTATGCATGCTGGAGTGCCGAGTACTTGTATTCGTATCTATGAGATACTCTCCTGAACCCGTGGCTGTGAGTTTATTTAATATGCGTGCTGCGTCAAAGTTTGTGATGATTATTTTGGCAGCGAAGGAGGCGGGGCAGACGGCGGACACGCCCCCAGTTCATGCATACAAAAATAACCAATATTGATTTGTCATGGCGCTGGATTTTGCAGAGTGGGCGGGTAGCTTTGAGTATGGAAGAGATGGAGGTTAGGGGGATTTTCCCCGGTTCATCGCTTCTCTGTCAACGCTCCTTTGTGAGTGCTTTCTTTATTTTTACTTTATTTCTATATATTTTTTTTCTTTTTGGTTTGTGACCGTTTTTAATGATTTCGGTTGCAGCTTTGGATGAGCACACAAAAACCCACCGACATATGCAAACAATCCATGCCGCATACTCATCCTCCCTTCATTTTTGCATATCTTTTTGTCTGCTGCTGCATCTACTTAGCTATGAATCTGTTTGAGGATGTTCCAAACTTTTCAAAAATGTCTAAATTTTCATTTTGAGTAACCATATAAGAGTAACTTTGTCTTCATCTTGTTTTAAATGACTGAAATATCTTATTTAAATTGTGCTGAACTACTATTAAAGTAGTTCGTTTTAAAATATTTAAAAACTCTAAATATTTATTAAGCCTTAGCAAAAATAGTCTCATATTTTTTCAGGTTTAATGAAAAATTCTGGCAAATTAAATTTTCTCTTCCTTATTTAGTGCTTTCGTTTAACAAAAAAGGTTAGATTACCTTTTGTATGTAAAACTTCAAGGAAAATAAATCCATTAGTTGAATTTCCCTATGGGTTTTATGGAAAATAAATGAGAGTAAAGGAAAGCCTTTGAAATTTGTTCTCATATTTAAAGTGTAATTTTTTCCCTTACCAGAACATCTTCCAAAAATGTAATTTCGTTTATTAAATTGTTTTGTTTGCCAACTCTTGTTGAGATTTTATTTTTGACGTTGGCCAAAATCCTTTGCCAGACTGGCTCCCCTCATGTGTTTGTGTGTTTGTCTGGTTGCATTATGATGTTGATTATGCAGATTATTATTATCAGGCAGAACATAGGCTGCGTGTCTGAGGCTGAGCTTCTTCATCATCGTTGCATGATTCATCGTTAGTTGGCCCTGTGCATGCCTCAATGGTCTGAGCCGCTTAGGCACGCTTGATAAGTTCGGGCCAAAGTTGGGCTGTATAATGGAGCGTCAGCCGAATGCATTCACTGAACAATTGAAATTTATAATTAGTAGAAGCAGCACACGCACAAACCACTCAGCGCACACAAATACGAACACTCACCGCCGGGGAATATGATTAATACTTCCCGAAGTTATTTGTTGTTAGATTACACCTAGCCCGGTGCACAAAGAAAAAATATCTCAAAAGCTCTTCATCAAAATGTTTGATGACATAAATATGTAATATTAAAGGTTTGGTGAAGAAATATAATAATATATTAGCTGATTAACGGGGTTGTTGTATTTCAAGCGTATTATATTCAATTAATAACACAAATTCGTGATAATTGATGACAAATTATTAACTTGATTAAAATTTGAAATTACATTCTTTATTAATCACAAATTGCACTAAGAAATGTAGATACTAAAACAGTTTTAAATTATTTTCTTTACTCGATCCTAATGTTTAAAAGTTGGCTAAATTATTTAGATTGTGGTTTATTTTTTCCGAGTGTTTTGGTTTTGGTATCGTTGCGAGGCTGCATTGTACTCGATGCTGCTCCATTGTCTGCTCGCTGGCATTGTCTGGCCGGCTTTGTTTCCATCGCCTACGTTGCCCTGCGATAAGAGACTCTTTCTGGGCATTTTTGGTGGGTGGCTGACTCGGGGAAGTCGAAACTTCAAATTGAAAACTTTAATTAGAATTATTGTTATTGCTGTTGTTGGTGGTGCTGCTGGTGCTGCTGCTTCTTCTGGTGCTGCCATTGTCAATGCGGCCGATTCTCGTTGGATCTTAAGTGCCCAGACCAACTAAAACTCACCTTCGTCTGGCGGGGACCTGCAAAAGTTGACGCAAAAGTTTGCCGCAGGAACTTGACGCGTGTTCAACATACTTGAGCGCCTTGTGCCATTCCTTTGCCGACCAGGAGAAAATTTCCCGGCAAGTGCAGTTTTAATATGTTGAAAGTTTTGTTCGGAAATCAGTTAGCCGCTTAGTTTTCCCAACCCACAAAGAGAATGTCTGGCACGCTTCCACGCCCCTCGATTGGCACTCAAAGCGCTTTTATCAATCATGCAATTTAGAAATACATACATATACGACGAGTATATCCATGTTGGTCTGCCGCCAAACTATGTACTTCCTGCTTAATTGTCAATTAGTGGGCACATATTTTTGTAAACGTTTTTCAGACTCAATCAGCCGAAACCAATGGATCCGCGCCTCCAATCAATTTATTTATTTGGCCTTCTCTGTATTTATTGGGAAAAATAATACCAAAGAATTCCAAGTAGGGGAATAGTAACCATTAATTAGTTAGGCCGCAAATTAGTGGAACATTTTCCGCACATATAACATTTTATACAGGGGGAAGAATTTTATATATTCTTTTTAAAGCGGAACTAGGGCTGTGTGTAATTATTAAAAATGAAATTCAATCTAATTTATAATGAGATGGTTTTGTCAAATCCATTGTGGCTGTTGTTTGCCAATTCTTTTCCTACACATACAAACTAAATTGTGGTTGCGGCCTTATTATTGGATTTTCCAAAAAAAAATTGTTTTATGGCTAAATCAAATCACTAAGCGTGTGATTTTTGTGGTGCGAAAATTTTGTTACCACACAGGAAATCTTTACTACAAATTAGAGAAGGGTTTGAGGAAAGTACAAAATTTATTAATTATATGGTTGGCTAATATTTCAAGCTAAAAAAAAAATAAATTGATTGGGAATACATGGTAAACCAAACTGGTTTTATTGGAACTTTTGTTGCGTTCTTTATTTAATTTTGAAAAAAACAAAAAATATGACCAAAGTAAAGAGCAGAACAACAATCAGTTCCAGATAATAAAAATATCTCTTCCCCAATCAATCAATGTCATGTCTCCCCTTTGATTGTCCAAACACTTGGTAAAATAAGCATATATAAAAAGACAACAATGAGCTCAGTCAAATGTCAAGCAATTACAGCACATACAGATAAAACTTCAGCCGTTCTCATTCGGTAACGATCGAGTGTCGATCATTTATCAATATTCATGGGCCGATCAATTTGACCTCATGCCACACATTTGTTGCGGCCCCAAAAAGCGCGTAAGCCTCTAAATTGTGCGCATTTCGCCATATTGTTCTAATTGCAGCCATTTGTTTGGTTCTTAGGACCGAAAATAAACTGAAACTCGATGAGGAATAAAGTGAAATGCGTGTCGTTATTTTGAAATCAGCTGTGGCCCAGACATTTTTTGTGTAGCGGGGTGCCTAATTGATATTAAATAACTCAACGCACACACACACGAGACAACCTGTTACGCAAGGCCCATTTAGGTATACGTGGATATGTATAAATTTGTATAAATGCAAAGCCATAAATAAACTGCCGCCCAGGTTGGCTGGACAAAAAAAAATTGGGATAAAGAATCCCCGACACACACAAAGGCGAGAAAAAAACTAAATACCCGAAAACAATTTCTCAAATTTCCCAGCACACAAAAAATAACACACTAAACGTTTATCATACAAAAAACTTGCCATATTTTATGCATTATTTACGCATTTTACTACCGATGGAACCGTGACTAATTAAGCAATTTTTAAGCCAAATCAGAGGCAACATTTTTTTTTGCTTTGCCATCAAGGCTTACTAATTATTTATGGTCTTAATGATAACTTTTTGTTCGGCTTTTGTTCGTTTTTAAATTATTTTTATGGTCGGGCTCCATTGGAGGGTCAATGGGGTGTTATCCGCTTTTGTTTTACACTCTCATGAAAGGTGGTGATGAAAATGGTGACGAAAATGGATTGGAATTAGTTAGTATCGATATATGTATGAGAATTTTCTTTGGTAGTAAAAATGGTTAATATTACTAAATTAACTTTACATTTCTCAATAAAATCAGTTATCTTTTCCAACATGACTAAGAAATGAATTTAATTCTGAAAATAACGAAATTAACTAGTTTTAAATTTTTTTTTTCCCAAGGCACAATAGTTTTATACCTCGTATATCTTTATTTCGATCTTGTATTACTCGAAGGGTACACTAACTTCGACTTTAAGCTTTGCCCTCTTCATTCCATCTCTACTTGACTTTTATTTCATAAGTTTTAGTGCCTTCATTAAACCATTTTTACGGCCACGACTTGACTTTTGTTTTAGCTTAGCATCTTGTTCTGGTCTTTTTTAATTCCCTTCGTTGATTGCTGCTCTCTGTTCCCTATTGATTCTGAGCCCGATTCGTTTTCGTTATTGCCATCTATAAGTGCGTAATTTACTTAAGCTGCTTTCGGCTTAATATGCGCATTTTAATAGATTTGTTCCACTATCGTCAAGGCAATAAATTAATAAAACGCTCAGCCGCAGCAGCGAACCTGCCTTTTCTCCTTTTCTTTCCTTTCCCTTCTTTTCCATTTCCCTCTGGACTATCCTATGCATTCTGCACTTGACTTGTGCACGGCTATGGGTATTACACTGAAAGTATTGTTGTAAAATCGACTAATAATTAATGATTACTTCTAGGTCGATCTTTAAAAGAAAACTTTTCAAAATAAAACAAAACTTAGAAGTATATTAACACCAACCATAATTATTTTAAAGTAAAGGACTGCTTAATAATATTTTTAATAAAACCAAAAAATTTACCTCTTTTGATCTATTCAACTATTTTATAAGTAGGCAAAATGATATAAAAATTACCAAGAATGCAAATATAGGAATCTTTTAAGTTGTTGAATCCTAAAGCTAAAGATTCTAAAATCAAGTAATTAATTTCTGCCTTTGAGTGGCATTAGTATTTTTCCCAGTGTACAGCTGGGGACCGGGCCTGAAAGCTTTTCAGCTGCGGCTGAGTGCCTCTAAGATGCAACTAATGATAACGGCGGCACAGACACCGACTGCGGCTTTGGATGGGCTCGGGCTTGGGTTTGGGTTTGGGTTTCAGAACTGGGCTCGGAGCCGAGTTTTAGGGGCTGCGCCGGAGATGCAGCTAGTAGATGCAGCTCGATTAAGCTGCTTACCTCTGCAGGGGCGTTGCATTTTGGGTGTAGCTGCCGCATCAGCGAGGTCGCCACAGCTGACAGCTCAATGGCCCCATGTGGGTTGAGTTTGTTTTGTGTCAGTTTACAGTTGGCTCCATTCATAATTATCAACCTGGCTGCGCCTGCCTGCCTCACCTTTTCCAGCTGAGTTCGGTGGAAATGTGGAGGAAAAGGCGGACAGCATCGCTGCGCTTTTTCACGCTTTGGCGGCTCATTAAAAGAACCGCAACTGACATTGCCTTTTGTCCCAAAACTTGCACTGACATATCGGCCACGCCTCTCAGGCACTGAGCATATTTCACACTAGTTTAATTATTGATTTAAGTATCAATTTAACAGATTGCATAGACTAAAAGAAATTTTGTTTATTCCGAGGTTTCCTAAAAATATTTAAAATAATAGTAAATTTTTCAATTTATTGATGATTATTATTATTTAACTTAAGTTTATTGACTTTTTATTGAATTGCACTGCCTATTGAATAATAATTTTATATACTGATACAATAACTTTCAGATAATCAAAATGAATTAATCAATGTCATAATTATGTATATTTGATTGATAAGTAAATATATTTAATTCATTTATTCAATTATCTCAATTCATTGTTAAATGAATGTTTCTGCTAAAAGAGCACACCCAGTCCTTAATTGCAGTGTAGCAATAGCAGTGGGCGTTGAATTGTGTGCCATATGCAGAAGAGTTTCCAGAGATGCAGCCAACCCCTTTGGTTATGAATTATGTTTGCCGCGCACAAGATTGATAGTTCTCCACAGGCTCCATAGGCGTCATCGTGATCATAATGCTCTTCTTTGGGGCCCGGCGAAATGCCGTTAGCCCGGCTTTATGCATATTCGCCGATGTCATTCTCGTGACCCAGTTAGTTGGCCCCTTTAATTAGCATATGCTGAGGTGCAGGTGCGCGGGTTGTGCGAAACGCGATAATTTGTGGATGACTGCCATTTGAATAATGCCCCTTAACTAAGGAAATTTTCGGCCAGAGAGCTGTGCATATCGAGGGGGTGGTAATATTGGTGCCGAAGGGGTAGCAGCACAGAGAGAATTGCAAATTGACCTGCTCATTATGGAATTTTGGTTTAATGGATTTTGGTCATTAATTTGGGACACTTTTAAAGTGGAGATACGCTAATCTGAAAAACCTTAATATGTTTAAAATAGTAACGTTTTTCATCCTTCTTTAAACTCAAATTTTACAAATTAATTATATATATGATATTAGACCAGGCTCATAAAAAAAACAATAACCAAAGGTTACAGAAAACTCAAATTTTGAGGACAAAAAAACTAATCTAAAAACATTTACAATTTGAGAGTAAATGAAAACCAAAGAATAAATTCTAACTTTTCAAAATAGATTGTTTTTGCTTAACTTTCACTCTTATGAATCGTTTGACTCCTTTATTGTAAAGTATATAGTTTTTCTACCTAAATATGTATTCTGAGCAATTTAAAAATCTCTGAAACGCATGGTTTTCTATTCCCAAGACTTCTAAGGGAATTCTGAGCCAGAGCCCTAAGACATTTCACTGCATCAACAAGTAAGCAGCAATTTGAATTCGGCTTCTCTGCATAACAGAAATCCCTTCTGGCATTCACCTCCGGCACGTGTGGGTATCATCTGTAGTTGTGTGGCTGTGTCAGCCGGGAACCGTTCTAATCCCTTTTGCCATGCATCAACCTCTGCAGTCTCGGTTAAAAAGAGGTTAAATCCAATTCGGTTCAGCTTTTTGGTGGCCTCTCTTCGAAAATCCCCTCCTCCGCAAAAAATAAACAACAAAGAATAAGCCCTCGGGTCAGTTGTGGAAAAAAAAAAAGAATAGAAAAGGGAAACCCTAGATTTCCAGTGCAACCACTTCAATTTCAATGTAATCTCTTTAAACGTGAAACTACAATCGAAAACCAAAATGAGTTTCGATTTCAGGGAGTGGAAATGCATTTTAGATGCCGTTACACTTTATTTGATTTCATTACTCCTCCGTTTTATTACTTTTCATGTAGGGACAATCAAACATTGATGTCAGAATTTAATATGCTGTATAAATCGTTTTGAGCCATTGACACATTCATGCGTTCGTTCGTCCATTCGTTCGTATTTCGTATTCGTAGAATCAACAAACCAGAGTTGTCTCCATGGAATGTAACTCCCCATCTCCGTCACCCGTTTTTGGTATTTGTATGGAAAAAATATTTATATTTACACGCAACTCATACAGCGGCACCGTCACTCCACATTTTTTTTATAAATTCATATTTTTGTCTTTATTTTTTTTTTTTTGTACTTCTTTGTTTTGTGAATAGCATATAAAAAAAAAAAACGAAGCGGAAAGGAGAATTTTTCACTCTTATTGCTTTTCGAAGCTTTTCCATGGTTCACATTTCATTTATTTTCACTCCAGTGTGTATGGCTGTGTGTGCACTTCACAACTTAATACACTTTATTATTGAAAATATTTTTTATTACAAGTGGGCTGGGCCTGATCGCTGAGAGGGTTTCCCGGAATTATTCGTTGGGGTATATGTATATATAGTACTCGTACCATTTCTTGTTGTTTTTTTTTTTTTTTGTTGGCCCTGACACGCAGCTCTTATAGTTCCGTTTGTTGGGCATTGATTTGCTGCACTCGTTTCCACGAAATACAAATATAAATACAAACCCCAACACTCTTTTTTTATGCATACACATAGTACCCACTTTCGTACCACCCCCATCAGTATTTTTTATATACTTTTTATAGCTCCCTCTCTGATTTTGATATTCATGTTGCATGTTGCTGACTTTTGAAGTTTTTGGCAATTGGAACTTTTTCTCTTTGTCGTGTGGGCTGGGTTTTTCGGCCCCGAAAAATAAAATAAAAAACAATTTGAATAGCTCTCTTTGCATTGTTTACTTTAATTTACATTTATTTTTCGCTTTTTATGCGTTTCGTTTTTGAGGTTTTTCGTCGTGGGATGCCCAAATTTTTTTTTTGTTTCGTATGCAAATTCTGCCTGAACTTCTTTAATGAACTAATTTTGTGGCAGAGTTGCGATCCCGTCGGATTATTTATGTATTTCTCGCTTACTCTCGCAACGCTGAATTCAATTAGGCCTCTCATCCCCTGTTTATTTATGTGGCGTTTGCCGAATGCTGCCTCATTTGCAAAAGTTGCCAAAGAAAAGATTCCATCCAGCCTCACTTGCTGTTTTCTGTATGTGTCAGTTTGATAAATGATATCAATTTCTTATAGACCCCCACTCACACACACACACACACACACACAAACAAACACACACTTACACACAGAGAACAGAGGGCATCAAAAGTTTGTTTTAGAATGTTTCTGTTTTTGTTTTCACTGGCTGGCTGCTGCTTCCCCTTCAAGCCCAAAAAGTCCACTTTTGCCAATTTGACACTTTTAGCGATGCGCGTGTGCCCTGGCACTTGAATTTCAAATGTATCCAAGGCTTGTCAGTTAGGAGCATGAATTTTTAATGCGGAATGAGGCAATCTCTTAGGGAGTCGCCGTCTTCCCAATATGCTAATCGGCCCAGCGGGTTGAGTGGCATGAACCGGAAAACTTTTTCAAAGATTTGCCCAAGTAAATTATCCAAAAAACGGGATACACAGTAAATGGCATTTACTATGCCAAAGCAACAGGTATTTTATTTTAATATCCAGGTTTTAATATCGTTGTTAATATGAGATATATGAATATTTATTATAATGAAGACAAACATGTTTATTAGCACTTGCTTTAATCAATACAATCTTTGAATCAAAATTCCAAAACAAACTACAAAATATTTTGTAATATTTTAAACAATAATAAACAATCAGAATTATTGTAAAATATTTATTTTAAAACTATAGCAGAAAGACATTTTTTCCCATAGAAATTTCGGTATTCTCCTAAACTATCAGTAAGGTCCATAAATTATGTCAGATATTGCCTGTTACTCTTTTAGAAAAAAATATATAAAAAAATCTCTGCAATAATTTAAAATGCCAACGGACATTTATAACGAGCATACAATTAACACAAATTCCCATTGGCAGGCAGCTATTAGCCCAGAAAAACACACATGGCAACGCACACGGCACATTAGCAGAGCAGCAGACTCGCAGATACATTTGTATCTGCAGACCCACCAAGTAGCCAGATACAAGATACAAACGGCGACAGCCGGACGACAAAAAGGGCCGCGGGGCAAACGGTTCCCAGAGCAGCTCATGTAAATGACATGGACAAAAAAAAAAAAATGGAAGGGAGGGGTGGGGTAGGGCGGACTAGAAAAACTTTCGGCCACTAATCTATAATGCTGTCAGCCATTAAACAACTGAAAAACCAAATTTGTAACTCATTAAACAAAGAGGAGAAAGAAAGAAAGAAAAAAACATAAAATTCAAAAAATAAGGAAAAACGAAACTAGCCAAAGTGAATGACTGATAAATGCCACTCGGCTTGGCTGTCTCATTTGGACTGCCAAATAATATTTAATTATAAACAAGAGAGAACGCTATAGTCGGGTGCCCCGACTATCAGATACCCGTTACTCAGGTAAAAGGAGTGCGAGGGAGATAAAGATAGAAACTTTGATCACGCATAACTTTTAAACGAATGGTCCGATTTGAAAAATTTCTTCTACATTTCGATAGGTATTGATAAACACAATAAAACTGCATTTTTACTTTTCCGAAATATTTAAATTTATATTTAAATAAAATCGTATATAAGCGATTGTGGGCGTTAAAGGGGGCGTGGCACCTGTTTGAAACAAACTTGCGCTGCGTAGGAACTCCTAAAATCTGCATGCAAAATGCCAATCTTCTAGCTTTTATAGTTTCCGAGATCTCAGCGTTCATACGGACAGACAGACGGACAGACGGACAGACGGACAGACGGACAGACGGACATGGCTAGATCGACTCGTCTAGTGATCCTGAACAAGAATATATATACTTTATAGGGTCGGAAACGCTTCCTTCTACCTGTTACATACTTTTGCACGAATACAATATACCCTTTTACTCTACGAGTAACGGGTATAACAAATAAACGAGACCCCGGGGTTATGCACGTCCCGTAAAAGGTGCCGAGTGATTAATTATTATGTCAGGGAATTAAATCAAATATTTGAGTTGACACACAGCGTACCTCTCTCTAAGTGAGTCGAACGTGGCCGGGGCTTATCTGTCTGTTCGAAATCACGAAATGCAAATAAAAATGACTTTAAGGAAAGCCATGTGGAGTGGGGAAAAATGCCATAATAATTTCTTCTTTTGCTGCGGCGGCATGAAAAATTGAAAAGCCAACAGGCCGCGGCCAAAGATAACATAATCCATGGCCTGGAACCGTGAGCAACCTTTTTTTTTCTCCTTTTTTGGTATTTGTTTTTATTACAAGGGAGTCAGACAAAGAAAGAGGGAGAGCGAGTGAGCAAGGGAAAAACATTAGCATATATCAATGCCAAATGCAAATAAATCATCAATAACATTTCTCTGCCACTTATGCACCACTTACAGATACTTACCCCGACGAAGATACCTGAACTGCAGCTGCAGCCTGCATTTTCCTCGAGGAAAAACGCCAACGCGTCTGTCATGTGCGAGTTTTGTGGCCCCAAACTAAGGCGCCTTGCATAAATTTACGCCAGCGGATAAGCCCGAAAAACGAAGATGAGGATTGTGGATTGAAGACAGAGGACTGTGGACCGTGGACTACCGAGAGGACTGGCAAGGCAAACATAAAGCAATTTTATGCGTTTTTAAAATGCGGCAATTGACTGAAACAACAAAAGCGAACTGCTGGGAGACGAAGGCGACGAAGGCGACTGGAAAATTCAGGCAAACCGCATGTGAGCACGTTTTCCGCTTTTCCGAAGGGTAAATCAAATACGAGCCCGACCGCATCGAAAGGAGAGGCAGGACGAAGTGCCCTACCATATCTCAGTCGCTGATAAGCAATATAACGCAAATGCTTGATGGTTTGTTGACGACCAACAAAAAGTTCTTGAGCGTGTGTAAACATTGGCCCGGCGATACTGGAAACGGAAAACTGAAAACTGAAAGCAGAAACAGAAAGGAGAAAACAGAAAACAGCAGCAAGGACAACGAAGGAGCCAGGCGTTTATAAATGCGCTACAGTTACAAATTGTAGCCACAGCTGTGCGTGTGTGTGGTGTGTTGTGTGTTTGGTGCTGCGGCACATGTGCGCTCTAAACCATTTATAAATGTAACAAAAAGCAACGCACACGCCAACGCCAGCAGAAAAACGAGAAAAACAGTGAAAAGCTGAAAGCCCTTGGCACAAGTGCAATGCATAAATATAAACAAAGAGATACGAACTGAAGACGGCGAAAATACAGCCACACACAAGGTGTTTTATCTTTTTTCTTCGTGCTAAACCAAAACGCGGTCATAAATCGATAATTTCGGGAATTTAAAAGACTCATAAAAAGATGATATCTTCATAAAAAATTAAACTTACGATCAAATAAAGTGGTTAGTGTTCTAAAACATACAAATTTAAACTGAATTTCCTGAATAGTTAAAACCAAAATAAAGTTTAAGCAACGATAACAGAAAAACGTTGAAAAGTGGAGGCAAGTGCGATCCATAAATATATAAATAACGATAAACGTTAGACAAATTGAAATCCCCGAAAATAAAGTCAACTATCCGCTCCTAAAATTCGACAATTTAAAAAGTGACAAAGCCCGCAAATTTATCTTCACAGAAATAAATTTCTATATAAATAAATAATCGTACTAAAGATGGGTGTCGCCGCTATTCGTGGTTAAGTGCTAAAAGTGCAATTTCAGCAATTGTATCTGCAAGATACATTAGCGTTGCGTGTGTTTTTGTGCGCTGCTATAATGACAATTTGACACAGGCAAAGTACATGAAATTGAGCAATTTATATGCCAAATGTGTAATTTGATGTTCGGCCGAGATACATTTTGTATCTGCCGAGCAGATGTCAGTTAAACAGGACTGCAGGAACTTTAATTGCGACCAGTTGGTGAAGTGTGTGCTGAACAACATTGAGATACAAAGCGTATCCAAGAGATACTTTTGCAGCGTGTGTGTATGATGTGCAACAATAAACTTGCAAAGAACATTATTGGCAACTGCTACTAGTATGTGGCAGATGGTTATTTGTATATGAGAGCTGAATTTGTGGCTGCCAAATGAATTTGCATCTGTGAGATGCATTTTTATAAATTTACAAAAGTTTTAATTACAGTTTTTAGGTAAAATACTCGAGTAACAAGGGGAGCAATAATAAATAAATTAAGGAATGAAAACAAAATTCAATATAATGCACCTTGGTATATCTGCCATAGATCTTTTTTGCCGCCACAACTGCTCAGCTGCAATTTAGCCAAAGCCAAATTAATTATTAACCCCAATCCCCCTTTTGCAGAGCATCGTCCACAATTAGCGCCATCGGAGCCAAGGAGCCAAGCAACAACCAATGGAACATGTTGATGCCGGTGCGGGAGTACAACAAGCACATAGCCAAAATACCAAATTGCAAGATGAGGCAGCGTCCGACGCTTAGAGCCACCTTCGCATCCTTGCTGCTGCTCCTCCACGTCGCCCAGGCGCTCGATCCGGCGGCAGCCAGTGGTGCGGGCGGAGGAAGTGGTGCTGCGGCGGGTGGTGCAGGTGCTGCCTCCACCGGTGGTGCATCTGGCGGAAGTCTGAGCAGTGGACCACCCACGCTCATTGCCAATCTCACGGAACAGGGCAGTCCCGGTGTGTATAATTCGACAATGGGCTAATGCTAATTACCCCTGTATATATATATATATATGGCATTTATGTGGCTGTTTAGCTGACCTTTCTACCTTTTAGGGCCCAACAAAACCGACGCCGCCATTTTGGTATTTGCTAGGACGTTTATGCGTGATCCTTTTTAGGAAATTACATTACAAAAAAGCTATTAGAAAAAAGGCAATTTAACATAATTCTATCAATCAATTACTGCTACTTATCATTAAATAATGATTACATTCAATATTTGATATATTTATTTCACCAAAAATCAACAAATAATTGACTATTTATTTAAGATGCTATTATCACAATTCGTGTGGTTCTTAACTTTTTTTAAATAACAATCTCGCTTATATCCTACAAATTGTTTGTGTTTCTAAGCACATTTTTTATGAATTTAAGTCAAGAATTCATGAAATTCTTACCATAAACTTGGTGTGTTTGGTGTGTGCCAATGTTTGTGTGGATTTCCTTGTGCGCATTTCCGGTTTCCGCTTCCGCTTGCCAAGCGGCAGGGGGTGACAAAAACTATTAGCCACTTGGCGCTAAATAACACCACCCACGCCCACTTCACCCCGCTGCTGAAGCAAAACACTAAGCATCAATTAACCCAATTTTCAGAATCCATTTTCACCTGCAGTTACGCCTTCAGCTTACCGCTCCGGAGCACTGGCTTTTTCTGAGTATTTTTCTAGCTGCGTGTTTCACAGCTCCATGATTACATATACATATATATATATATATATATGCCATTTTTTTTAGAGAGGTTTTGTTTCTTTTGCTCTTTCTTTTTGCCAGCAAATACCCAAGTGGCGGTGTTGAAACCAACGTTCAAACTCCCAATTCCCCAGTCCCACCTAATCCTATAGGTATAATGCCGGGCACTTCTTGTCCAGACTTTTCCGTGTTCCGTGCTGTTTTTTCTTTTCTTTCGCAGGCGTTGGCGCTATTGTTGTAGTTTGGTTTGGTTTGGATCTGGATCTGGAAATGGAGTGGAAGCTGAAATCATAATTAATCCATTGATTTTCATCTTTTTTCAGCTTAAATAATTCACACAAATCATTTCAGCAATAAATATGAATTCTTTCGCAGCATTTAACAATGAATATTTCAGCAAACAAAAGTTTATTTTCAGCGTAGATTCTTTTTTGTGAAATAACATGGGATCCAATTACAAATTGATGAGCAGGTAATGAATGTAACAAAAAAAAAAGAAACGAATCATTTTTATTTCGAAATGCTACTGTTGCAAACTTTGATTTGCATGTAATGTCATAAATAATTCATTTTAACACATTCAACATTTATAAATAATTTCCATCCCTTTTTTTATTCTAGCTGTCGCTATTAATCAAATTATACGTTTACTACATGCATTTTTAAATTGTTTCTTTATGTCGTTACGTTTACGCAGTCGCCTGGAAATTTGGTGTGACAGAGTGTCATAAACTGCAGAATGCGGGTGGCCAGCGTGCCCGGCGCTTGATTGATTCTCTTGGTCAAAAAACACCTGGGACGATGCCAGATGTTGAGGATAATAAATTCGTGAAGATGTGACAACACTTGGGAACAGTTTATGTTGCTGGATGTCTGTTATGAAACGCCTAAGAAATTCGTGGACCGATTGGAAAATGAATTATGTATTATGTCAAATTAAAAAATGCTTTAAAATGTATTTATTTATTAAGATAAATGATTGTTAATGAAATAATTGTAAAACAAACTTCTTAAATTAAATCCTATGATTAACAACCTAAAAAAAGATATTAAAAACAATTTTTAATAAAAAGATATATTAAACCAAATTTAACTTTTTATCCGATATATTTGCCAAGATTTTTATATAAACAAATGTTAGATACTGCTAACAAGACTATCTTCAAAGTAATCAATAAATAACTGTTAAAACTAAAACCAAAAACCAATCAATTTTTAATGTTCATAAATGTTTTCTAAGAATAGTACAATAATGTAAAATAAAGAATGTAACAACTGCCTCAACTCCGTAATGGCTCTGTTAACTAACCTTAAGATCTGTAAATAAAAAAACTAATTTATATAAAATACCATGAAATGTCTTGCGGTGTGTCATCCTTTTTGGTTTCGTTTTCATGTTGAACTGTCGATCAAGTAACAACTACTCGCTGGCGGGGGGTCGGGGACGCAGGAAGTTGTCTTAACCTGTCCATAAAGATGGCACTCCTCGGCCTACACGATTGCCGTTAAGAACTCGTTTTAATCTGAGACTACCTTTCCTACCTTCTTGCGGTGTGCAGAGCTGTGCTGTGGCTCTTGTTATTGTCGTTTGCCGTGAGATACGTCTTTTATGCATTTTCTGACTGCATCTTGATAGGCCGGAGACGGGCCGGGCCAAAAAGATTGACTCCGGCCCGAGTGTTGATAAGGCCCCGCTCGAGCGGACGATAAAGTCAATCAATCAGCTGGCAGACAGCCGCGGCTCAAAGCGGACTTAATTATCTGTTTAGATAACCGAGGCCAAAAATAGCCTCGCTTAGTTATGTTATGTTAAATATGCTACAAAAGCGGTAATTTAATATGCCAATTGTGTGGCTAACAATGACCACAGTTGGCTTATGGTTATGACCATATTTGGATGGCTTTTAGAGATGTTCGAACAAGACTTTGAATGGCTTTTATTAATATATTAAACAAGCCATTTGGGCAGCTTAACAATGCGCTTGAAACCACCTGAAATGTGTAGGATTTCTTGAGTAAATACACAAAATTCATTCATAAAATAGATTTGAATGAATGGTTATAGTGGAGATTTATAATGGAGATCAGTTTTGCTTGAAAAATAACATTTCCATTGAATGAAATAACTTTTAAATGGGTTTATTAAAACATTTGTAAAAACAAAAATAATTATTAGCAAGCAGTTATTGTAAATTGTTGCCGAAAGAATCAATCTTAATGTTTTCAATGTAGCTTTTATTATTTTTGTTATGAAAGTGTGGCTTTCGAAAATTAAGGTAGGTAAGGATTTACTTGTCTTTTTAAGCAGACTAAAACTATTATTATTTTGAACCATCTTAACCATAATTGTTTTAAACTTCAGCGAGACCAATATTTACTTAAATTTATCAAAGTCCTTACACATTCTTGCTAAAAGAATTTATCTTAAATTTGATTTTGTTAAATTGCCTCTAAAATTATGTGCCGAACAATTTGCCAATCCAATTCCTGCCGAACTTAGATCCACCCAAGAGGAAAACTTGTCGATTGCCAGGCCCTGGTCGAGGAGAAATAAAACTTTCACATAATGGCTTCGAAAGTTCCACACCCCGGCGCAGTATTGAGCTCACCTTTTTGCTTTGCCCTGGCCCAAAAACTTGTTCTTTTCGTCTGCCCAAACAAATAGTTGGCCATAAGAAGTTGTTCAAATATTTATTTACTTTTTAAGTTGCAAGCATATTTCTTTTTATTTTTTTTTTGCGAAGCGTGTATGTTGTACGTTCTTCTTGCCCGGTTTGTTCCAATGTTTATGTATAATTCCCTGGACAAAGTTACCGGCAGCTGGTGTGGCTGCTGCTGCCACTTCTTGCACTTCTACCGGACCCAAACTAATAACAAATCTTTTCATTAGTTGCGTTAGACAAGTTAGTTAAAAAGTGCACTTTAGGCAAACAAATGCGTGTCTGTATAAAAAAGAAATTCAGAACAAAACCAAATTGAATAGAACAGGAGAAAAATCAGCTAAGCCAATAACCAGAAGGAACTTGGCCGGAACTTCTTCGGATGGGAAACTTTTGTGGGGGTCTTCTGAGCATAATGAAAGCATAACATTTAGTTAGCACTTGTATTCGCTATATAAACTGAAGCCCCTGCCCTGCATGTACACCGGATAGACAACAACTTTTCATTAATAACTCAAAAATGTTTTGTCTTCAAAAAGTTCACCTCTCGCCGAAGTTCGGGGATGATGGTGAGTGCGGGTCCTTCGCTCATACAAAACTTTTACACTGTTGTGCTGAAAACAAATCAAAGGAGTTTCCGACAAAGTTATTTTTTCCCCCTTTTTTTTTTTTTTGATGAGCACCATGAGGAGGGGTGGATGGGGTTTTGTGGAACAGACTCTGACAAACAATGACAACGGCAATGAGCAAGCCCAGGCATGACAATGGCAATTAAAGCTGCAGCTACAGCTACGGAATCGGTCCAAAGTTGGTCCATAAAAAGCATGGAAACAACTATGGGAAATGGGTAAAAACTCTGGTAATAAAGGAAAATTATGATGATTTTCTATTTGGCATCGCGCTGAACAAAAATCGTTTGGCGCGAAAACAAAGAACCATAAAACCGGGTCGGATTCTGGGAGTGAATCCCACTAAGCACTCGCCAGCATCAAAGGAGAAAGCGGAGAGCACCAAGTGGAAAAGAAATTAAATGACAGGAAAATATAAGTATTAAGCGATAACATTGTTGTTCTATCCCCATAGCGTTAAGTGAAATCATTCACAGTCGAAAGAACTGGCGACGCGATTAAAATATCCGTCCAAAAGGGATAAAAAAAAGGAATTGAAAAGTTGGAAAACTTTGAAATAGTTGAAGAATTGATTGGCAGTCAATAAGATGTAAGAATTATATTTGAAGCTAATAAAAAGATTGAAATGGAATTACTTGAGTTATTTTTGGTAGCTCATAAAGTAATGCAGTTAGTCTATACCCACAAATTTTACGCCTTACATAAGTTTTAAAAATAAGTATTTTCAAATTTTTTATTTCACTTTAACCAGTTTATACTTTTGAAGATTAGTTTTTATAAACAGAAAATATTCCTCTGTTTTCGTAAGACAATCAAATAAATGTAAATAATTATTATTCTTTGAAACAGAGCTTCCACAGACTACCTAAAACTTGTTAAAAATGCATATATCAATTATTTTCAAATAAGTTTTGCTTCTCTAAATCTTTTTGCTATACAATCGCACAACTCTTTGACAAATTGCTGTATGAATGATTTTCCAGTTTCCTGTCAAAGCGGCCGCAATTTCAATTTCCATTCTGCCAAGTGCCTGGTACTACTACTCCTTGTCGTTCATTATCTGCTTTGTAATGTCTGTTTATTAACAATAACGTATATAAAAAAGACTGTTCGAGCCAAGAGAGAGATGGGCTAAAAAGAAAGGAAAGGCAGAACGGCAAAGGGAAAGCGCAAATAATGTTTAAACAATTTGTTGTCGTTTCGTTTCATTAAATGTCTATTCGCCCTCATTGACCAGCCCCCCATCCCTTCAGCCCCCAAGCCCCCCAGCCCCTGCCCACCCGACACTAACCGACTACCAGACAGTATTCCGTATCTGGGCCGGGGGCTGTCATTATAATTTGCAAAAACTCGCTGGGAGAGCGAAAAAAATTAGCAATAAAATGAAAAGCAAAGTGAAATGGCCGCAGGAGCTGAATCTCCGCGAGAGTCGTGGCCACTTGTTGCCAGTGATTTCCTGCTATGGTGAGGGAGTGGGGGAGGGGGGGTGCACTAGAAGATGCGGGGGCGGCAGCGGCGACTGAAGCTTCCTGCAGCTTGGCGCTTCCACTTGGCAGTGTCCGTACGCGAAATTATTATTGCTCTGCCTTCCTTTTTGTGGCAATCTATTTATACCCTCGCAAAGGGTATTTCAAATATTAATTAAATGACTGTTCTTTTTAGATTAAAAAAATGTTCATATTATTTTGTTCATTGTTGTTTTCATTTACTTGGCTTCAGAATATGAAGGATAAATAAATGGAAATATTGAATAAAATTTGCCTCGACTCTGACAATTTTGTTGAACATTTTTATTACACAATTATCTTTAATAGTTTTTCCATAAATATATACAAATATAAAATTGTCTATGATTTAATATTTGATTTTTGAATATAAAATATTTGTTTTACTTAGCTTTAATTCAAATAATCATGTTCTAACTGTAACAACTTATATAGTATATTTATGTATATTCTAATTTTCCGCTTTGTGAGTACTAAATACTCTTGACTTCTGGAATTTCATAAAATAAATCTAAGTCTGTATTTTTGTGAATATTTCAGGAAGTATTCTAAGCAGTCAACATTGTTAAAAAAATTAATAATTGTACACAAAGTAACATACAAATATATTTCAACAGCTTACAAATTTTTCAAATATAAGAAACGCTTATTGCAACTTGGATAGTAAATATTTATTAATTGTCGTACATTTGAATTGTAGTGTATAAGTAGAGGAGTCCTGTTTGCTAACAGCAAGAGTGTAAAGACTTCTACTTTGAGAATCTAGTTTGCAAAACCATGATTTTTTCGATGTTCTTTTTGTTTGTTGTGCTGTAAAAATTATTATTTTTATGCTGCCTGCCTGGCTGGCTGGCTAGTCAAGTCGAGCAGAGTCTCGGGCCAGTGAAGTGGACTGGTGAGGAGCGAGAAGTCGAGTCTGTTGCCGTCTTCATGCCACTTGAATGACTCATTAAAAGTGATTTCATTTTAAAACATTTTCCTCGCTGCGGTCGCCGCTCCAGTCTCAGTCTCAGTACCATCCCCGATCCTTCGGCTGCAGATATTCCCGCTCCACTTTCTTAGTCATTGTCGTCTTCTGCCGGGCTTAGCGCCTTATCAGCTGGCTGAGCCGCCTCTCATTTCCTCCTTCCTCCACTTGGCCGTCATTTAATTTACTTTCGAGTTTACTTTTTTAATTCGCTTAGCTACTTTGACTGTGCGTTGCTGTCGTAAATCCTTGGTAGAAAAAAAAGGCAGGCAGAGAAAGCGAAAGAAATGGAATAGGGACAGGACACTTGGCCAACGATAAGCGGCGTGAGTCAGGCCAAGTTACTTTGCGTAATAAGATACGAAATTGCAATGTGCAGCAGCAATATCGCCGCTTTCGTCAGCCTTTTTACCTAATTCCCCAGATAAGCTGCATTATGCGCCACACCGGTGGCATAATAACAACATGGCCATCCAACGGCCCACTCCAAGTTCCGACTTGGCCATGCTGCACGGCACATCCTCAGTGCCCCAACTGCTGCATGTGTGAGTGGGCGCCTCTTGAGCGGAGCGGCAACTTGATGGCTTCCAGAATGGACGTACGACGCACGTTTTGCCCCTCGGGTTGTTCCATAGACCTCCATCAGCCGAGCTAACCCCCATGCACTCAGAAAACAGATCAAGGGTCCAGGTTGTTCAAATCAAGCAGGATTACACTCAGCAATAGGTGAATTCAAGAAGAAACACTTAAGGAATAAGCCAAAAATACACGGGAGCTATTTTAAAAAGGGATTATGGGGCTTATGTAGATAGGAAAGCATTTGAGGATTGATAAATATCTAAGAAGTATTGTGAATATAAATATATTTTTACCGAAGTTTTGCAAAATATTTTTCTTTGCTTTTTAGCTTGGCTAAGTCAAAAATAAGGCGAAACCTTCCTCTTATTATTTGTTATTCTTACAAATTTTAGGTTTTTCATTTCTGTTTAAATAAATCCATTTAAAAATACAATCTGTAAACTGACAAATTCTAGGTTTTTCAGGTTAAAATATTTTTATAAATACAATCTGTAAACTTAAAAACTATTTTACAAGCGCATTGTTAAGGTTTAAGTTTGAAGAAAGTTAACATCGAAACAATACATGTCAGAAAATTATGTAATATTAGAAAAATTTAAAATTAAATATTAAAGGCCTGGAAATAAAAAAATATTGATTGATTTTATGGGATATGAAATAAAAGTACAAATGTTATATACATAAGTGTAATCTTCCGACAGGAAGTGAAATGGGTTGTACGCTTGACACTACTGGATCTTTTTGAGACCCATATCAAAGACCCAGGGTCGCGTTACCATTCCACTGTAATTCGGTGAGTTCAAACTCAACCCCCTGCGATTCGCTTTCATTAGAGTTGCAACAGCAAGTTGAGCGTGTGTTTCTGGGGTCTGGAATTGGTGGCAGCTGTGTGGGCGTTGCTGGTGGGCAATAAATTTCCATTTAGCCATGAACAACAACTAACGGCTTCTGCTGACGACCAACTCAACTCAACTCAACTCGACCCGATATCCGTGCAGGCCGCTGGGAGGCGCCGAATGAGCGAGCGCGGTCCGATGAAGCGTCGCGTGGAAATGGTTATAATTGCATCCGCGCTACGTTCCTCTGAACGCCCCCGCCCCTCCCTCTTACCACCCCTTTTCCTACACTCAGAAATAAAATTGCATAGGCCTTGGAGTCTTTTACTTATTAAAATTTGCCTTTCAAAAAAGTTTGGCTTGACGGAAAAGATAATAGCCATTAAGAAAATAATATTTTTCGACTTCAAAATTAAAACTTCTTTTAGAAAAACGGATTTTGGGAACCCAATACGTTTCTCATTTCTATTGTTTTTATAAATCAAACTCGAGAACCCATCACTATTACAATTAGCTGATTAAAGATCAAGCCCAAAAAAAAGTTTTAGATGCTTTAAATATATTTACAGAACAAACAATAAAACACATCGTTTTCCATAATGAAGTATTATCGATATTATTCATTTAAAAAATGTCTCATGTTTTTTTTAAAGGATTACAGGATTTAATTAAAAGGGTTGAAAAGTCCTTAGTATATTTATTTCTGTTTTTTTAAAGATTTGTATTTTTAGTAAAATATTGGAATATAACATGAATTATCCGTGTGCCAAATAAGGACTCTTAGACCCATTTTTCGAAGTGCATCAAGGCCAACTTGCAACGCGAACTGTCGCTGGCACGGGGCAATAATTTTGACGCTTGATTGATCAAAGCAGCAGCGCAGCAGCGTCCTCATCGCGGACTGCTGTTGATTTTATTGGTGAACCGGCCAAGTTACAGCACTTTTACACGCTGCTGTCTGCCCGACGCCGTCGCTGCCATTTTTATGCTTTTTATGCAGCGTTCAAAGTTTTTACTTTTTTTACGTATCCACCAGATACAGATACCCCGGCCAGCGGCCACCAGCAGCCATAACAGCTGACTGCCTGAGTGAATGACTGACGGAGTGACTGAATGACGGAATGACTAAATGACGGAATGACGGACCGGTCTGACAGAGCGACAGACAGCCCGACTTGAGTGTGCAATAAATCATATTTTAAGTCGCCTTTGAGCAAAGTTAAATTGCAGCCGGAAGCCCCGGAAGAATTAACTATCGTGGCTTATCAATAGTTTAAGCCAGACGAAAGGAAGCCAAAGCTATAAAAAAAAATTGTAAATTAAACTGTCAGATGTGAGGAGCTGTTTACACCCCAAAAAAGATGTATGAAACTTTTCAAAGACATTATTCACTGAATAAACTTGGAAAATGACTCATTTTTTAGCAGCGGATTCATATAACGTTTTAGCCTTATGAACTTGGCAAACAGTTGTTTCTTTTTTATTTTATCGTCTAAATGAAATATTATATTTTCACCTTTTACCTGTTTTGGAACTCGTATTTGGTTCAATTATTTCATAATAGCAATTATTTATAAATAACCTTTTGATAATGAAAAAATATATGAAGTCAAATGGACAGCATATGATTTACTGAAAATGAAATCAATTAGAAAATAATTGGTAAAACAGGAATGCAAATACATGCACTTAAATTGTTGATTTATTTATTTGGAATTATTGTTTATTGTACAACTCCAATCTATGGTTTTTTTGTCAAAACAATTCCAATTTTAACGTTTGAAAAAGTCGGGCAATTTAATCAATTCATTTGAAAATACTGAAAAGGTAAAGCAAGTGAACATCTAAATATTTTCCTTTAATTTATTAAATCAAATCATTAACTAAGATAATTTTTCTGCCTGTGTGGAATTCTCAACTCTGTTTGAAAAGATTCCTTAAGCAACTCGATTCACAAAGTACGGAGTAAAATTAGTTTGCTATCTAGTCTGAATTCATCACCCGGGTGAAGTTGTTTTTGCCATGGAAATAAGAGGACTTTGTTTCAATTTGCCAACACTTCATGTGTGGGCGAACTTAATCTCCATCACAACCCTGATGAAAATTCCATCTCATGGCTGGATTTCTTGTGGGACAATTATGAATGCCAGTTGCAAGTGCATAACAATGCCCAGACTTGGCCATCCGAGAACCCAGAACCGAGATCCACTCACCAATCAATCCGGGTTTCCTTCACCCATCCCAGGGGCCATCAACAATCTCGCATTTCCCGTCGATTGCTATCCGAACTACAGTGTGTACCCATGTTTGTGTGCCCCCGTATAGATGCATGTTTGAATTGGGGACGCCCTTTTTTGGACTCCCCCAAACGACCTGGAACCCTCGATCTGCTATTCACTTTTTCGGTCCCATCTCACGTTCCTCCAGCTCGTAGCCCAGTTTCAGTTACAGTTCGAAAACAAAGCCACTGGGCAATAGTGCCAAACAAAGTGCACGTATCTGCAAGATACACGAACGAAATCGCCGCAGGAATGGGGGTTCCGGGGCAGGAGGAGCCAGGAGGAGCCAGAGGAGCACCCGTGGGTGTCGGCAAGGAATCCGGCATGGATTTCGGCTTAGGCAAATGCTGCTAATAAAACAATTATGCACTACACAGTGCAGGACAGCCCAGAAGCGGAGACAATGCCACAGTCTTTTTGTTAGAGATGAGCCCATTCTATGGAAAGAAAACCTAAATACATATTTTGAGAAATTTATCAGCTGAGGGATTTGTTCTCTATTATTCATGGGAACTTGAGTAGTGTCTACCAAATTACCTAAATATTTTTAAATTGTGTTTTATATCAATACTCATAAAACTATAATATAATTTTTTAGACCAATAGCCTTGATCTAAAATATTTAAAATCCAAAGAGAAAAGCTAAAGCTCCATTTTGAGTATCATTTAAAAAGGCTGTACTAGATCCATTTAGAAATAAAGGTTTTGTGTATAAAACAAAAATAAAGAGAACATTTTTATTTGTTTTTATGATGTCTTGTCTTGTCAAATGTTATTTTATTTTTGTTTGAGAAACAATCTTCCTGGAATTATATAAAGATTATTATAATGGACAAGAAAAGTAAAAATAAATAAAATCAGTGTGCCCATCATCTCTCACACCATTCGCGGCCACATCTCTAGTGCGACCAGCACAACCTTTGATGCAGTGCATCATTGTTGGTTGCTGCGATGGCCGTTGCTTTTGGAGCTTCAGAGCGAGACCATTGTCCGCCCGTCGGCGGTGGCCTGTAACTGTAACTATGCGAAAACCGGGTGCATATGTGTTTGCGGCTGTGTTGGTGTTGGGCATGAAAACTATGCCAAACAATGGCGCCTCAATGCCAGAGACCGGACCCAAAAAAGCGAACTCCGCTGGCTCTGAATCTGAAGTTGGAACTTTTCGGTGACTCTTGGGCGGCAGGGGGCATTGCTTTATGTACTATATCTTTTGGGGGGGGGGAAGTACGGAGCACGGGGTCGTCTGAGGCTTGTAGCTGGCAGCTTTTGGCCGCCGCATAAGTTATAGGCCAGAAACAATGGCAGCCAAGTTGGGTCGGCGAAAAACAAAACCGAAAATTTCGTTGTAATGAAACTTGTTCAGTGCTGTTTTGTTGTCATCGTTGTTGCCGCCGTCGCTGCCGCTGCTGATGCCGTTGCTGCTGCTGCTGCATGTATCTTTTAGATAATCTTCATTTCTCGTTTGCGGCTAATGGCCTGGCACACTGGACTCGCACTCAAGGATATCGCCGCCTGCCGGAGTCATGCTTTATGGCCACTATCTCGGGGCCCGAGCTCGTTCCTCACTATACTCTGCACTCGAAAAAAGAGATAATTTCTATTTATTAAATTTAAGTAAGGATTTTAAATTGATTTTAGTCTGTCATATTTTCTATAATAAAGTTGTGTACACAGATTTACTTAAGGAAACCAGATTAAACACAGCGTTCCAAAAGGATTCAAACAGTTTGTTGAAACTAAACCTATATAAACTGGTTTAGTTTCAACAAAAAAAAAAATATTTCATTAATTATATATAATATAAAATAATTATATTGAAATTATAAAAGGATAAAAATATATCTTATGTACAAATTTGTTCCACTTTGGTTCAAACAGGACCTGACTCTGAAACCTTTTGCTTTTTATTGGCAATAAAACAACCTTTACTCATAGAGACTTTGAGTTAAGGAAGCTCGAATTATAAAAGTTCGACTGCATTTCATTTGGATTTGAACTCAAATTTAATTCGTTTAATATGACTTACTTTAGTAGGTACAAAATTCGTTCTTTCATTCAGTTTTAAACGATATCAATAGAGTATTATAATCAACTTTAATAAGTTAATTTTTTTGCATGATTTCTAGGTCACACAATTGCGATTATTTGCGGAAGAGGTTAATCGTTTTATGAAAGGTTAACTGTGGCGTTAATTTCTCTCAGTGCACTCATCTTTTTACTATCCCCGCGCCTTCGCCGCCTTCTTTCGCCGTATCTTTCTTGAGCTCCGTCTCTAAATGGGACACGTTGCGGCCTGTGTGTTGATGAGTGCGCCCTGGTTATGTGAGGACTGAGAACCGAGGACTGAGGACTGAGGACCGAGGACCAGCATCATATCATCCTGGCCTGCATTTCGGGCCTGGACTTGCCTTTTTGCGGCAACACAGTGACGCACGCACACATGTGCATATTTAGAGATACTCAAAATGAGATACAAAGATACATTTGGACTTCCTACCATTTTGGCTGCTTTTGTTTGATGGGCGGCGCACACGACGGGCCCAGGAATGAGACCCACATTGAGAACAAGAATGAGAATGAGAACGGGAACGGGAACGGGAACGGGAACTGTGATTCCCTGGCCAACTTCCTGGGACCCAAAAAGCAAAAAAAAAAAACAAAAAAAAAGTACGCGAGACTGGGTCGTCTCTTAGGCTTGGCTGAAAGATGTGTGCCACACTGAAATTTGAGATACTCGCCCTGATATTAATACAAGGGGCCGGGCCCAAGGAGCGGCCTCGCCCAGTCCCACTTACCCGAACAGTTAACCACAACGCATGTCCTCGGATCTTCGCGCTCTTGGTCGCGTGGGCGTCTTCCCAAGATTGCCTTTTCTGGAATGCAGTCGAAGTTCATAATTTTCATGAATTAGCTCTGGCCCAAAAATGCAAGACAATGCGTTTGGGCTTTTGGCCAAGATGCAGTTTGATTTTTTAATGGATGCACAATGAGATTGGGGGCCTGTTTAAAAGTCAGATTCGGCCAGATGTTATTCGTTATACAAATCAAACATTAACGGACTAAAAAATTAACAACCTAATCTTAGAATAAATATCTTCGACTTTGGAATGGCCAGTGTAACTAAATTCTCATTAACAAAATAAATCACTGGTTTTAATTAGTTTGAAGGTCTTAAATTATGCCCAATAATATGTAATGATTTATTCCGGGTGTATTTAAAATTTAGAAAAAGATCAAGGGAAAGGTCAATATTATTCAAACACTAAAAAGACCACCGAAAATTCTACATTTTACCAAAATAAATTATTCCAAATGTCGTCCTTATTTAATACTTTAAAATCGCCATTGTTTTAGCTATTTACATTTTTTTGTGAAATCTTTAGTCTAGACGCAGTTGTCAGTTGGGGGACTGTGCAATTAACAGATTTATCAAATGCAGTACTTTAGCCGGGGCATTAACATTCAATTCCATTACCTGTCCTGCATTAAAAATGTATTTAATTAAAATTTAAATGTGCGACTGCCACAAATTAAATAAACAATTTTTAATTGGGCCGGGCAAAAAGTTTAAGCAAATATCGCAAAAATCCATATAACACAATAAGCGAACCCATTGTTGGACACATGAGTATATAATAAATATGCAAGTGCATACATATTGGCCTGCTTTTGCACATTCTGTCAATAAACCAATTACAACAAGAACAGCAATCGCCGAGGAGCAACAATGGTAATAACATGCTCTGACATGCGTGCAACGAAATGCAATTAAAAAATATGTTTTTTAATTGGTATCCACCTTTCACCCACCTGGCGTGACATTAATTTGTGTTAGCCACCAACACCAAAAAAAAACGAACACGAACAATTCTGCACTCCGCAATGCGAAATTCAAGACGGTCCACAAAATTCGAATTCCAGCCAAAAGTTCTCAAAGTTCCTTGGCCTTTTGTGGAGCGAAAGTCTCGAGTAATTTGAGCCCAATATTTATCATAAAAAATCATGGGGAGCCCGGTGTCATTGTCAGTGTCACATCCACTCGACTGGCGCCTTTTAAATCAAAGTGAAACCAAAATATAAAATGAAGACAAATTTTTGAAAGTAAATAAAATTGATGACGCTCGTATTTGGTGAACGTTTTGTTTTAACCATATTTTTGTATGAATTACTGGCCACTGTCCTTTGGGTTGGTATACATTTTCACTGTCTGAAACTGAAAATATTAATATTAAAGATGAGAATGTTTTAAGGGAGTAACGGCAGAGTCTTCTTATTTGGGGGTTGCATTCAAATTAGGTTTGAAGAAGCTAAAAAGTGCTGCGATAGCTGGAATGGTTTTTAAATATGTAAGCTTTTGGCCAAAGATATTTTCATATTTTAAGGGATGAACAAGGAATATTGTTTTGAGTTTGAGAAAGTTTATAAAGCAGAAAGCTATTTTTAATAGAATTCTGAAAGTATACTTGAAGTTAAGCCAACTTTTTGTTCTTTTCAATATGTTAAAGAAATCTTAAAAGCTACCCAAAACAGAGTTAAAGTGATATTAGGGGGAATTATTTAAAGAATATATTTAAAGACATAATAAATATTACAAAAGAATACAAATATGTTTAATACAACATTAACCGATATAATATAGAAACATTACTTATATAGCACTTCGAAGTTATATGATGGAACAGTATGCAAAAAAAACATATGCTCATAAACCCAAAAAGTACATAAAACGTACAAGAAATTATAGACAAAAATCTCTACTCTCAAGACTTTGCGGTAATTTAGCATCTACATTACCAATCATTCCAACAATCTTGTGGACTGATTTGGGTAAATTCTGCAAACATTTCTGCGACCACTCAACACCAGCAATAATCCCAGAAAAATGTTTGAATCCAGTGGAGACCCTTGGCTTGATTAGCATCCAACTGGCCGTGGGCGAATGTCGGCTGCCTGGGCCGTAAACTATTTGAGTTTTGGACCGGGAGATAGCCAACCGAAGGCAAAGTCATCTTCATCTGCGGCCCCATTTCACTTTGACCCTTTTGGCCCCTGTCCGTCTCTCCCTCTCTGTCCCACCCGCCGTCCCACTCGCTCCCACTCTTGGCTCGTCCGCCGACTGGTCACATCCACTTTTGGCCCGACGCAGAGCTCCCATCATGGCCAAACATTCAAACATTACCAAACATTACAATCCCCAGCAGCAGCCGCCGTCGAGGAGGATAAAGTGGGGCGGGGGCAGCGGCGGGGACAGCGTCATTCATTCGGCATGCAAATGCGCAGATCGAACTGATAACATCATGCCATATACGTCGAACCCACGAGAGATGGGGGCTCCGAAGGGGGATGAATATTCGCGCATAGTTTTGCTTTTTTCAGCCTTTTTATTGGGCATTCCGGTTGCTAGTAGGGTATATTGATTTTTTATTCATTTATATATTGAATAATAAAATACAACAAAAAATATCTTCCTTTTTTTTATTTTAATAAGATTTTAAAATGATTATTTAGGTTTTTAAACTTTAAAATCTCTGTAGGGTACATGTTTTTCTAAAGAACACATTATAATGATTTTGATGCCAAAAAACGGACACAGTTTTCTGTAATTTGAAGTTTTTATAAGGTAATAGTGGAAAAATAATCAAAATTTAAATAATATTAATATTTTTTAAGGGGGTAAAATCATTTAATTTTTCCTTTACTTAGAGTGTAAAGTTGTACGTCACAAATAAAAAATATAACACTTTTTTAATGGATATACCCAGGTCGATCACCACTTTACCGCCTCTGTTCATTTCTCCATTTGGTGGGCAAATAACACACGGCGAGATGGCCGGGCTTTCTCGCCTAGTCAGAAGCGGCAACAATGTGGTAGACAAAGTTTTGGCAGAACACAGATAGTTTCGCAAATTAAATTGCGCCGACAGCGTGGGGGTGCAGCCAGGAGGGGACTCAGGGGGGAAACTACCAGACAGAATGAGGTCATCATCAGGACGACGACGACGGCAACGACGACGACGACGAGGCATGGCGGCGGTTCAAAACCCGAAAAATCCAATAGGCCAAAAAAGAAGCAGTCTGGAAAAAAAAGGCACACAGAAAATAGTGGCCATCAAAAACAGCAACAACCGTGGATGTGTGGCAAAGGCAACACTTTCGCTAACAACCCGCCAACCAACTAACTCCGCCAGCTGTAATGCATTGTTGTCTGCCTACCCGAAAGTACATACATACCCACCCCTGACCCCTTTCACCCGCCAAAAAAGGTGGGAGGTCGAAGGCGGCGCCACCGCTAAGTGCAACTTTTGACTTTTGCCGGGCAACGTGCAACGTGCAACATGCGTGCATGTAACACATCACGTGTGCGGAAAACTCAAAACTGCACTGTTGAAAATAGCTAAAATGTTTTTTATTTTTAACATAGTATAATCCATAATCCATAATCATGAAATATTAACACTTATAGGTATACTACTTTATATGATATAAATCAAAAGTTTTTTACTTTCCAAAAGTCTTTTAATTAACTTGTTATTTGGCTTTTATTAAAATAAGTTACTTATTATGTTTAATGAAAATGTGTGAGTTATTTGAATAAGGAAGGATACCTTATTTGCAATACAAGCTGGCGTATTTTCATCTTAAAAGATTTTTTTTCTGTGTACCACCCCACCATTTTAAACCTTCTCGCGAGACGCATAAAGTTTGGTTATAAAAATGTTAACAACGCTGTCAACGACATGTCGACGAGGTCGACGTGAATCAGCAACAGCAACAGCAACAACACCACAGGAGCAACATTAGGAGCACAGCAGCAACACTTGCAACGACCCAGCTGCAACAACCACCGATCGCCGGCAAACTAATAAAGTCTTGAGTAAGTTGCATCAGCTATGCAAACACGCACACACTCACTTACTTACCCACACCCAAGTAAGCCTCTCCCACTCCCATTCCCACACACACCCACAACTTTTCCCTCGCACACCCACGTACTTCTATAAAATTCGCATTTTTATGGCAAGTTTTCGGAAAATGAATTTTTGATCAACTGCAGCAAAGTTCAAACGAACTCACACCCTGACACACGCACTCATACATAGACACTGTGTGAGCTTTCTTTGAGGCGGCAACGTCATCTTCATCTTTATTCGCCCGAATTCCAAATTCCGAATGCTGCTTTTGGGACAAGCCAAGTGAAAATGTTAGTATGGACGGAGGACTTAAAAAGTGCTGAGGACTGAGTTCAAAAAAAGTGGGTTCCATCCCCAACGAAAGACAAAGGAAACGATTGGGGAGGAAAACGAAAACATAAAGATTCCAGAAAGACAAAGATAGAACTGGTGAATATTATAAACTAATGAGTTTAAGAAATTCTTAGACATTTATTAGATTTTATACAAAATATAACACGACCTCTAAGCACATTCAACTTTTTAAAGTGGATTACCAATTTAAGACAAGGTTATACATATATACAATATAATTTTAATAAATTTATGCAACTTACGAAATGGCCTTCAAACTTAAGTAGCTTGTGAGCTTTATTTTGATACTTAATTTTTTAATTGGCAAGAACTCCCCGATAAATGTCTTTAGCAACGCTATGTTGCTATCATCTGGCAGTTATAAATAAAGCTTAGAACATGCATCACCCCCAGAACCCCGCCATTGTTGTTCCGCTCCTTTGCTTTTCACACTGCCAACACATCCTTTTACCCATCCCCCACCCAATTAACCATCTTCACTTTGAGCTTCTTTGCCCCGAACACCCACTAACATTTCCCCATTGGCTTATAAACTATATTTCCGCCACATACCCACATATGCACAGAGGAGGAAGGACGAAAGGACGCAAGGACGCGGGGGGCAAAAGGGGGAGCGAAAGTGCAAAAGAAGCCACTGACAGACCTCCGGAGCATTTGCCATTATCAAAGCAAAAAGGCGCCGCACCACTCTGACCCTCTCCCCACCATTCTTTCCCCTTTTTCTCAATGTACACGGAAAAAAATATTCTATAGAATCAATGTGATGCACATTTAACAAAGCTTTCAACTATATTTGATTGAATATAAACAAATATATCTATAAGATTTCAATATCCAATTTCCAATTTGTATAAATAAAATTGTGAATTAAAAAACAAGTATATCTCATGATTCTATGGGAGTTGAAAATAGTAAATAAAAATATAATTTTTAAAACTTATATAGTTATAATTTCTCTAAGTGTATACCTCAAACTCATTTTGTTCGGTGGTTACTTTAGCCATTTGCCTTACGGCAACTTATATGTGTTGTTGCTGCCGTTGATGTTGCTGCTGCTAGTTGCCACTGTTTTTGAGCTTGATGCGGTCCTGCAGCAACTTCGACAAGGACAAACGTCAGAGAGCCAGCCCATCAACTTTCCTTTCTATTACACTTACACATGCCACACACTCATTCACCAAAACACACGCACACAGAGACAATTGTCGCCCTCGGTGACCCCAAGCGACGCACCGAAAAAAATTGCGTCGAAAAATGATTGTAAAATAGCTTCTATAATAAGCAAAGTTTCTATACCCTTACATCAAATATTAAATAAGCCCTTAGGAGACTTTTTAAAATTGAAGATTGAATACATTTGTTTTTAGAATTGTGAATAAGTCTCAATTTTTAAAAAAATTTATTAACATAATCTTATCATTTCCGATTTGAGTACCAAATTGATCACTTATTTGTAGAGCAATTTTTTGTTTTCTAATAATGTGTAAAAATGATCAAAATAAGACAACATTTTTAAAGATGTCCAAAAGAAAATTGAACATTACCCAAAAGCAACAGTATACCCATTGCTAAAGTATAAAGCGAATGTCGAAACGTTGTAAATTCATAAAATTTGCTGTTTGATGCGTTTTCAAGTAAATTGAGTTCCAACCCTCGAACGAAGTGAAATGAAATAAAAACCGCACAGACACCGAAAAGGGGGTCGAAATGACAAAGGGGGGGGGGGAAGATACAAGCCCCAAGTCGAGAGACGAGACGGCGACGCCTGCCGCATGTTAAATGTCATTTTTATGGCGCTTTGATTATATTTTCTATTATCGAGGACATTTCGGGCCCCACACACACATACACACACACGAAGCGTTCCTTAAAGTGGATGAGAAAAACCACCCTAAGCCCCCTCCCCCACATACGTGATCGAAGAAGAGCTTTTCCTTAAGCTCTTGGAAATTGTGAGTTGGGTTGGGGCCAATGTGAAATCAAATTAAATTCAATAATATAATCATAATAATAATCATAATCAATGCTAAATTATGTGGACCAGCCAACACGGCGTATGCATAATTTTGCCCAGGCCAAGGGAATGCGAATCCTCTGCCGCACTCAATGTAATCGCTTTGAGTGATGTGATGGACAGATTGATGGGTTCTGTTCTGTTATGTTCTGCATACATCGATGTTCGGGCATCTACTATATACAAGTATGTGCTGTGCCATCACAGAGCCATCAAATTTTTGCATAACAAATCAATGTGAAATATTAAAATGCATTTGCCGCACAGCAAGACAACAACGATGGGCAATCGAGAGCAGCAATAAATAACTAAATTCCATGTTTAAATTTTAAGAGGGGGCGTTAGGACAACAACACTCGAAGGCAAATGCAAATGTTGCTGGCATGTGTGTATAAAATATGTACTTTATTTGTTTGCCATTTTGTTTGCCGGCCTCCTGTATTAATTATGATTTTGGCCAGCACATCTACATATGTCGCTCTGTGCGGCTCTGTGTCTTTGGCCAATTTTCATTTTCTGTCCAGCCACTTATCAATGTTTCAGGCCGGATTTTGGTATTTTCAAACTGGCCTGGGGGGCCATGGATCGGCCATGACGTTAATCTGAAAACATCATCAAATATGAAAGGCTCTAAGCTCTTAAACACACACTAATAAATACACACACTCGGCTAGAAGTTCCCAAGGCGTGTGTGCAAATATATGCAGTTGTGTAAACTTGACTTTCGTTTGTTGTTCCAGGCACATCATTGAAATTATAATATTAAAATCACTTTGCTGCAGATTACTTTAAAACATTTCTGTGAATATTTATTGCTAAGCAAACGTCCATGGTTAAACTCGTTTTAATTAATTATTTGTATAACAGATTAGGATAACATATTATTAACAGAAGTCAGTAATGATTTATTATAAATAGTTTTGCATTCTAGTTTATAACATTTTCTAAATAATTTCCAGAAAAACATTTCAAAGCTTGAAAATAGTTATAACTTAAAAGTTATAAAGGCTTAACTAGAAACGAAAACAATTAAACAAAAATACAAATTACTGAAAAATTCACAACAAATGTAGTAGTAAAGTAATTCCGACATGTGTCCGACATTTCAGCGAATAACAATATTTATATAAATTCAGACACGAAATTTGTTTAGTTAATTTTTTCCCAATATTCGGAAACCAAAAAAGAACCCAGACAAAAATAAAATTAAATCACTAAAATTCAATTTGACATCACGCCAAAAAAAGCAAACAGAAAACTTGTTTTTACCAAAACTAAAAATTTAATCTGCATTTTGCCAGGGATTACAAATGCAATTCATTTGTTTGAATTTAAATCTGTTTGCTTTGTGACACTCTATCTATTTACAAAGGCCGAAGCAAAAATAAATAAACAAATAGGTGAAAAATAAAAAAAGGAAAATGTGAGTTGAAAATTTGAAGGCCTGTGATTGCGAAGATGTCAAGGCAAGAAATTTGTCGATTTCCTTTAATTTATACACATATTGATTACAATGAAAGATTTTCCATTCGCCAAAAGAACGAAAACATCGAGATAGGAATACAGTAAACGAAAGAGATTGTGGTGGTGAAGAAAAACCAAAGCACTTTTCCAGTTAACCCAATCACAGCAGCAATAAATCTTGCACACAATCAGCACTCGCAATATAAAAAACTCATAGATAAAGCTACACGGAAAAAAAATGCTAAATGCCTATAAATGGATAATAGCTAAATGGATATAAAAATGCTAGGATTAGTTTAAAGGGAAATGCAAATCTAAATAAAATAATCGTAGTCCCCAGCGAAAGTACAAAATATTTAAATTATTTCATTAAATAAATCATTTAATCAGTTGTTTACTGTGTATATCCATGAAAAACCAAAGATTTTGCTTATGTGCATTTTGGCTGGGTGGATTTTGGGTGGCCAAGGACTCTCAAGTGACGGGAATAATCCGCTTGGCGCTTAAATGCAAACAAGTGTAGTTTTGTGTATGTAAATACTAATAGATGATTATGTAGTTGAGCTAACACCAACAAACACAAAACAAAACAGCAACAACGACAACGACAGGCAACAACATCGGTCACACATAGTTACATGTACACAAAGTGCACTCAACCGAGGGAAAGCTCCATTTGTTGTTTAGTTGTTGGCTTGTTGGGTGGATTTGTTGCCTTGAGGTCATTATATCGAAAACAGCAGTTGCCCAAAATGTTCCCAAAAGCTTTTGTATGACAATTCTCTCGGCTGCCTGGGGCGGAGGTCCCCCCTCAACTTGCAGTTGGGTTTAGTGCATTACATGCTTCAATTACAACAGCAGCAGCGGGAATTGTTCGAAATTCGAATGTGAAACATGGAAAAAAAGTTAAATAAAACATGGAAATATATGTCATTGACTAAATGACAAATAACTTGACAGTTCTCCTTTTTTCACACAATTTATAGCTATGAATTGGGTGTTAGGGCACACAGAAAAATGTCTCTTGTCTTTGGAACATTACAGTCGATTTATTTTATTTACAAAAAAAAATGTAAAATGAAATGTTATAATTCTCTGTAATCTATAAAATTGATTTCGCAGCATATACCATTTATTTAATTTTATTTTAATTGCCAAAAAATACTTTTAAACCTTAATAAAACAAAAAGTAAATTGCTTAAGATCTTTATCTAGAATAAATACAATTTTTTGATGACAGGTTTGAATTTATTTTAAGTTTTAAAAACATATGCATTTTCGTATAATAATTAGAAAGTAATAATATTTTTCTAAAGTTTCCTAATCAATAATCAAATATTGACACTTCTGCTCTTTCGCGTGTGTGTTTATGTTTTTTGCTAAGACACAAAGCAATTCTGATTTTAGTGCATTTCAAAATCATGCCACCAACACACACGCACTTAAAGACACAAAGCTGTCAAAGACAAAATTACAAAATGCTAAACCAAAAATGAAAACGGGGGAAAAAGGAAAACCAAAGCAAAATATCAAAAGCGACAGCTCAAAGCCGCTGAAATGGTTTTGACTCTAGTGGGCCAACAACAATAGTACAAATGCAGAAGAGTTGAGGCGTTCATTGTGCCGAGGTCATTGAGTGGTGATTGACCTGCCCCGCCCACAAAATCGGAAAAAGTTTATTTTTGGAAAAACCCAACAACGCAAAGAAGTATGCTACACTTTTCAGGCTATGTGGGTTCACAAACTTTTAATTTGCAAACATTAGAAAGTGGAAAATAAAAACAGAAAAGCAAAATTATTGCTATAACGAAGTATGAAAAATTCTTTAAATTCTTGTAGAACTAAAAGAAAATTTAAATATAAACATTTACGTAAAATGAAAGCCAATTTAAGAAATTGTTGCTCAATATTTATTTACAAGTTTTTACCTTTCTAAAATAACTGGTACTTTTACCCCACAAAATTCATGATACCCCATCAAAATTTGAGCCACTTGCAAAGGGTCAACAGAATTGAGAAATTAAATTTGACTCCAGACAGAGATCATCAACTGATGCGCCCATATGCATATATTTTTTATACCGCCCGATATTGATAACGGCATTTCTTTGGCTTGTCGACGGCAGCATCCTCATCATCGACCACCGCTTCCCAACCCCCTCATCATCATCATCATCAGACTGAACAACTTCATCGTCGTCTGCCCGGAGACGCCACAAAAGGTTATCTCCGTGTCAATTTATATTTGTTCGACGGGCCATTATATTTATTGTTAATGTCCCTGTTCGTGTGTTCGCCTGCATATGTGTTTTTGTGGAGTAGTTTGCATGCTTTTCCCTATGAATAATAAATACGTTTTTGGTAATCGTAAACGTTGCCGCTGCACTTTTGACCCCGAGTGGCTGCTGCTGTTTTAGTCGTAAAAAATTATTTTTCTAACCATTGCAAAGTGTTTCTACACTCAAAAGAACTTAAACGAAAAATGTTGCAAAACAAGCCAGTCCTTAAAAATCTGCAATTTTATAAAAATAAATACTAATTTTTTGTTTTAAATTATTTTTTTCATATCCAGTAATTTGTTGACATATCTTTCACAAAATCTTGGACCATTATCTATACTTTTAAATATATAAAAACATTTACATAACATATATTATTTGTTTAAAAAGATATGAAAATGTTATTATATAGAATAAATAGAATATGAAGTGTTCTCTTAATGTGAGGTAAATCATAACGCTTTTTTTTAGTGTACTGGTCTGTGGTATCAGTTTAGCCGGCTGGGGCGTGAACAATTTTATTACTTCAGTGACCCCTTCACTCGAGGGTCGAATTTCGCCTAAGTCTTTGTCATAATCCATTTCATTTATATCAGGCCAGATTAGTTTAGCTCTTCTCAAAAGCCAGACTCATTTAGTTAATGTCTCAGTCCCGTTTGGGATTCTGAAAGTAAGACTTAATTATTTGCATAACTCATAATGGACGAAGGCTGCGGGGCAGGACACTCGCCCACAGAATTGATTGATGACTCAAGGATCGGGGTTTCAGGGCCAAAAGAGTTGAGCCGACAATTCAATTGGTTTGGGCGACAGTCATTAATGTGATGGGCATATTAATTTCAGGCAAATTAGCCCCAAAACTGGTTGGCTGGGGTACATATAATGTGGGGCAAATTAATTATTTTGAAAACTTTTCACCCCTCCAAGTGGCTTTATAATTTATAAAAACGGGCATTGTGTGGTTATCAAACTTCCCACCTCAAATATTGTCAACCGCAAAACCCACAACGTTGCATAATTTCTATGTGGTAAACTGCACGATATAAGAGTATTTAAGGAATACAATTTATTTATTTGCATAATCTTGTTTGTACATTTTCTAAAATGTGTGCGAGGCTTGTAGCCACAACAATACCTACTGTTTTTAATTTCTAATTTATTTAATGGTTTAGGTTTCAATAGATGATTATTGAGCGTTATTCTATTTTTAGTTTGACTTGCGTAATTGTTTCTGTTTTTAATGGATATGGTTTGATTCTCAGGATTATCATATTAAAAGGTTTCTGACTATTTTTAAAGGTTTTAAAATGTGGCAATTTCTGTAAATCTTTTGCTCTTTAGAGAAATACATTTTATTTCTTAACCCCTCTAAAGCGTTAATGCATTTCTATTGGCCGGGCCATATTTGGATCAAGATTTGCTTGGGAGGCCTTTATTAAGTGATCCTAATGCCCCAGAAATGCGAAAACTCAGTTTCACTTTAACCAGGCCTGAGCCTATGCCTCCACCACCCACTCCATTGACCTAATGGGCATCCCATCTGCGGCTAGATTTCACTCACCTCTGCCTTTGATCCGCTGCCTCCGTTTTCCATTTTCCACCTGGAACCCGGAGCGAAGCACAAAAGCCGCCACACAATGGCCCGAATATCGAATTCAGCTTGCATTTGGGCAATGCCACAAGCAGTAGCCTCACTTCGAGAAGAATAAGAAGGGGCTGGAGTGGGGGGATGGGGTTTTGGGAGCGGAAGAGCCGCATCACGAAGCCAGACAATATTAATGATGCACATTGTCAAGAACTTTCACTGGCCTAGGCCACTTCCATTCGGAATGCGAATGGCACAAGGTCTGGCGTTGCCATTGCCACTGGCACTCGGTCTCTATGACTCTGACTCTAGCTGTGACCCACCCACCCCGCAGCCTCCACCACCCACCAAAAGCTCTTAAACATTGCACTGGAATAATAATTTAAAATTGCAAAATTAGAAATAAAACCATATATGCATATCATGTAGTACACGATATAAACTAGTTCCACGATTATTTTAAAAGGATAGACAGTTAATAAAAATAATATATGTCCTATATACTTATATATAATTATTATTATTATAAATAAAATAATATTATTATTATAAATAAAATAATATTATTATTATAAATAAAATAATAATATAAAATATTATAGAAAAAAAATACTTTTTAAGTAAAAGTGTTTGTAAAACCAAGATTAAGATATCCAAAGAAAATAATTATGGTTAAGAGTGTAATGCCTTTATAATAGCCTAATTAGAAATATAAGTAAAATAAATAACAAACAAACTTTTCCTAAAAGTTCTTGTTATTTTTTTTTGTTATAATTTTACAAGGGTTCTTATTGACATGAGCTATATGAAAACTGTGTAATAACTGAATTGTATATTAAATACTTTATTTTTTATTTGTCCTTTAACCATGATATGTTATGTTAATTACACATTGTGGTATTGAAACAAATAAATTGTATATTTAATTCTTGAGAAATGTTGGAGATCAGAGTTTGAAAAATAAGACTTTAAGCCTTGAGATGCAAATATGTATGTTGGTTCTTTTCCCGATTTTTGGCTCAGTGTTCTCCGGCCACTGCTTGACCCACTGCAGTGTGGCCAAACCACAATGACACGCGTCGCTTCAATTGAAACCTCGGGCAAATCGTGGACGGTAAAGAAGAGAAGCGGGCGAAATGGAGAAGCGGAGCTCAATTGAGACGCACTCTAATGGCAATAATTATGCGGCAGCAACAGCTCCACCACCAAAAAAGAAGCCAAGAAGAAGCAACAGACAGATGGTGAGACAGAGATAGAAGGCGAGAAGTGCGGGAGGCGAAGGAATCACCATTAAAAAAGACAAAAACGATGATTGAGTGTGCGTATTTTGGGTTTCAATGGTGACCCACAATGCGGCGGAGGGCGAGGGTGGCAATGGATGATGACAAGAAAGCGGGGGGAGGAAATGAATAGAAAGGGGAGTAAAGAAGCGGCATTCACCGCAAAGATGTCGAGAACAACGGATAATGCACTTCAAGAGCGGCTCATTGTGTCTGGCAGTTTGCTCTCTACCCGTCCCTTTCTTTGACCCCCGCCTGTCGTCTCTTTCGGCGCCCCATCTCCCCATCCCTTCCTCGACCCCATCAACTCGACTAAGTTCCAATTATTTGTGCGGTCGATGCTCAACGAGCGCCTTCCAATTGCAAATGTCGGTTGTTAGGGCGGGACGAAAAGTGGGTGGTGGAAGTGCGCTAAAGTGCAGGTTTACACAGAACACAATTTTATAAATTTAAGTAAGGCAATCTCAACAGATTCCAAGTACTGAACGTACTGAGAGGTTGTTTGAGAAGTTTTAAATCGCGTTATATGTCTCATGGTTCATAACTTTAATGTGTTTTTTAATAATTTAAGAATCTTTAATAATATATTTTGTTAAAACACTACAAGTTATGTCTTGAACTCCTAACAATTACTGCTTAATTGTCGTGTGAAATTAATATTTTAGTTAAATTTTAGAAAAAATTGTATCAATTTTTAGTTTGAGGTTAAGATAAGAACACTTGTAAATTGATTAAAATTTATAATTTATTAGAAACCTTATTGTTCAAATAACAAATTAAATCCGCTTTAAATAGTTTGTTAAGTCAAAATTTAAACACTTTTTTTCTGAGTGCAATAAAGCGAAAAAGAGTGAGGGTTCAAAGGCGATTGCTTTAAAGTGGCGTTCGGTGGGCGGGGGGCGTGCCTGTCGCCGCCACTAGTTGTTTTACAGGAAATGGTTTTTTTCTTTCTAACTGCACTTTGCTCCTCATTCACCTCCCAGTCCCCTTCCCCGCACTTTTGGTTCTTAACAAATTTATTTTGTTGTTGTTATTTTCACATTGGTTGCTCCATTTCGCTGTTGTTGTTGCGGTTTTGACTTATGTGCGCGCTTAATTGTTGTTAAGAAGTGAAAATCAGCAGCAGCACTGGCGGTGGCGGCAGAGAAAAGCGAAATAAATCCGGTGGAAAACCGCCGCCGCCATCAACCGATGGGGAAAATGAGGAGCGGACGGCAGGGGAGGGGGCGGGGTCGATTAATGTGACTACAGTCTTGACTTAATTTCATTTTGGCTGTATACAGAGCTTCGGCGACCTACAACCGAAACCATACGGAAAACAATTTGCATTCTTTTAAATACAATTTTCCAGCAACAGAAGGCAAAAAATCAGCCTTTTTTCCGACCATTTGGTGAATACAATTTTTCATTATACAACCAGAAAAGGTTAAAAATAAAATAAAGAATAAAAGTAAATATTACAAAAATAAGTTTTTTATAATATAAGAGTAACTGGAAGTGACACTTTTTATACAGGAGATATATATGTGTAAATTAACTTATACATTAAAGAATAACCTTAAGTGACACTTAATGAAAAGTGTTACATGATTTTTTAATCAATTAATATAAAAAAACCTATTTTTAACTGTGCAAAGTCAGAGAAAAGCATGAAAAATGAGTATTCCGAAAAAAGCGCGCTTAAAAGGAAAACGGGAAGGAAAATGAGGCAAACGAAGAGCTGAGACGGATATGGGTTGCAGGGAAAAAAAGGGGAATTCAGTGTGGCTCAGCCGCAATCATTTCGACGTTTTTGCATATTTTCATGCAGTTTTCCAGTTTGCCAAATTCCGCTGCAGGCGTCGCAGTGTAAACAGTGGGACCCCGACATTAAAATAGAAAAGATATAATTTTAAATATAATTACAAGCTAATGGAACTTATATTTGTTAATAAAATAACAAAATGTGTTAAAATAAATTATTATTATTCAAAAATGTGGGAAATTTATTTACACAGCTTTTTAATTATCACATTACGGGCTATGTATTTTAAATATAGGATACTTATTAGTTCCAAGGTGACATTCCGTCAATGCTCATAACTTAAAATCCGAACTAATTAGGATCCTCAGTTTTTTAGCTCCATTTATCATAACGAAAAGTTCCCCAGTTCACGGCACTTTTGTGGCTATCCATCAATCACCCATCAATTTGATGGCTGGCTGACGTTTCGTCCCACTGTGCGTCGTTGCTTCGTTTGCTATCATCAACGCCTACGAGGATGCCAAAAAAATAAAAGTGAAAAAACTACAGCGACTACAAAAGAAAAAGCAGAAGGGGGTTTTTGAAAGGGGGGAAGGGAATGGTTTTGAGGATGGCAGCGAAAGAGTGGAACAAACTGCATTCATGCCATCCTCCGCGAATTTCCAGTTGTTGTAGACGCTGGCAGTTGGTAGTTATGCGCCGCTTAGTCACAGCTGTGGCGCTGACAGGCTGCCCCGCTCCTTCCCCTTCCCCTTCCCTTCCGGCAGTGCCACCTTTACCCCACTTCCCCAACCACCCACCGCTTGCATATGCATATGCACTTGGCTTCCAAATGCACTCAAAAAATATTCGGATACAGCTTTACAATTTAATTTATATGTTTGAAAAAAAATGTAAATACAATTTTTGAAAAATTTAAATTCACAAGTTTATTTTATATTTTTGTAAATAAATTCCCTGATCTTCTAAATCACTATCGAATCAAAATAAAACAATGTTTTTATTGACAAACTATTTGATATTTTGAATTTAATTGTGAATTTCATTAACATTTCTGTAATTTTTTGCAAATTTTTTTTTAGGTGTAGGGCTCAGAAAAAAGGATGCCAAAAAATCGAGCGCGCATATTTCTTAATCTTTTTCTTGTGCCTGCTCTGGAGCCCCCTTCTGCGTGTGTGCTTGTGAGCGTGCGAGTGAGAGTGTGTGCATATCCATCATGCTCAGTGAAGCGACCTCTGACCCCTTCTCTGCCCCCCGAAAGCCCCCTACCCCACTTTGTGCTCATGCTCATGCCACGCGTCGCTGCTTTTACTTCTTCGCAACTCTATTTTGCATCTTTCCCGCTCTGCTTCTCCCCCTCGCCTCCCCTCTTCCAAGTTTTTGCTGTCGCTTGAGCTCCACTTGATCTTTGACCCAATTTTTATAGCATTCTTTGAATGGGAATGCAAAATCTCCATCAGTTGTTGCACTCTCCCTTTCCCGCATTTCTCAATTTGATTTGATTTAATCCACAAGTTAACTTAAAACTCAGAAAGTCAGACAAAACTGTGAGAGGGAATGACTGAAATACGCAGATCCTTAAAGAATCGAAGTTACTGATACCCTGGAAACTATTTTAGGAAACTGTAATTGCGATCCTAAAATCTCTGAAGAGATCTCCCCTTATTATCTGGGCTTAAAAATCTACATATGGTTAAATCCACAAAAGGTTATATAAAATTTAATTTATCTGAATGCTTTGTTTAGGGTTTTAAGCAAAAGTTGTTGTAAATTTCTAACGCGCAACCCAAATCACCTTTTGGCCTAAATGTAAACTCCCTCTTATAAACTAAAGGCACACAAACGGTTGTCATTTTTTTGCCAGCCTGACAATGCAAATTACTGTTGCTATTGTTGTTGTTGTTGTTGACATTCAGGCGCTGCTTTAATTAAGCGCATTAATGTCACTAACTTATGAGTCCCAGTGTGTGTGTGAGTGTGTGTGGGAACGGGTCTCCGGAGAATCAATGGCAACTTGACATAACTTTAAGCGTTTTGTTGATCTTTAGTTTTAAGCCTCGCTGATTCTTTTGTAGCAAGAAAAAAGAGTTTTTCCTTCGGGGCATGCTGAATTTCGTATGCTGTCGGTCACGATAAAAAGCCTTCGGTGAAATGATTAATATTTTATCAGTAAGACCTCTGACCCCGCCTAAAATAAAATGGTAAATAATAAACACATTTTTTAGGTAATTTTTATGCTCACCGACATTTATAACTCTTCAATAAATAATAATACAAAATAAAAAAATTCTTAATAAACATTTGTGAATCAAAATTATTAATAAAATACCACAAGTATTATTTATACTTGTATTTACTTATCCACAACAATCCTAATCTCTTTGTGGATTGTTATAAAACTTATAAATCTCTAATAAAAAAATTATGTGTTTATAGTTCAAAATATTTAAAATAAATCTATTTAAAAAATATATTATTAAAGGTAATTTTAAGATAGTTTTTTTGAAAAGGAGTGCATTCCTCCGTTTGTGTTGAGCAAAAGCCAGCTTAATTTTATTTGTTCGTTGATGGGCCATGCAAATTTACGGCAATTGGCCGCTGCCGTTGACAGCTCAAGCCTCTCCACCCCCCGCCTCCTGCCACGCCCCCGACGATCCTGTATTGACAGTGTTGTCAACGCTCGTAATCTGCTTTTATTATGAACGCTGAAGATGCCTGCATTAAACGAAATCAAAAGCGCTGTATAATGCGTGTTCTCCCTCTTCTGTATATAAAGTTGTTCGTTGGCTGGAATTTGTATACAAATACCACGCTCCACGAATGCAGGCACACAGATACACACTCAGGCAGATGCAGATGCCAGCGCGTTAACATTTCTATGCGGCGCTATCATCCAACACCTACATGTGCTGTGCTGTTATCCTGGCTATTTTCCTATGTAATCTGGACAGGGATAATATGGAAGCTTAGGTCGGTATTTGTAGGCTTTTCATTCCAATTATAAAAATAATAATCTAAAAAATTCAAGCATGGTTTAAAGAATCTAATCAAAAATGCAACCCGAATAACACATTTTGACATAAAAACCAAATATTTATAAACTTAAATTAAATTTTTTGATCAATAATGACCTCAACTTTAGCAAGCAAATAAATGTTATGCATAATACAAATACAGGTCGCAAAATCAAAAAACTTAATTTTAGTTATTTACACAACTATATTTGAAATAAAAAAAACCGTCTGTATTTTTCAACAACAAAATTATACATCATATTTTAAAAAATCGATAAAGCTCTTAAATAAAACTAGGTAGAATAAAGAAAAATATATATAACAAAATTTCTTTTTAATATTTAAATTGGAAAAGTTAAAATCACGACAAATACTTAGATTGTTTATTTCTTGACGATTGCTTGTCGATTTTTCACTTGATTTTGTCATTTTTTTTTTAGAATTGATGACAACACTGTTTTGTATCCCGGCCTGTATCCTTCCCCCTTTTGCCCCCTTCTTCACCTGGTCCATCTGCGTTGCGGGCCGCCAAGTTTGTGAAATTTATGTTATTTGCGGTAGCCGTTTGCATAATTTGCGTGTTTGTACAAATGCATGTATACATGGGAATACACGCACACTCTCACTAGCCCACACATATTTTTATGCAGATATGGGGTATACACTCAAAAATCAATAGTGCGTTTTTATTACTTTTACTTTACTTGTAAAATGCAATTCAATTCCGTTTCGCAGAATGGAAGTATTATAAATTTTGTATGGATATTGACAATTTTTCTGGAAATGTTTCTCATTTTTGAAAGCTTTTCATATACAATTTTAAAATTATTTTTCGAGTGTAAGTTCACGCGTGTGGCACACCTCTGCCCGCTGGCTGTTGGCATTTCATTTTAATTTTCACGAAAATTGTTAAAACTATGTTTGCTCTACATATACCCCAAAAACGAAACAAAATAACCAAACAAACAAAATAAAAATAACACATACAAAATGATCCAGAATAAAACAGCGGGGACAACAAAAAACAACAGAATCGCAGGACTAACAATGAACAGTCAATTGAGGGAAAATTGCAGAGCACTTTTTTATGTCTGAGCGATTTTAACTATGGCCATGGGTAAAACGCTGAATGAGCTACAATTAAGATATCCATGCAGTTCGGGAAAATGGTATACACGAAAAATTGCTGAAAAATGGAGCATACATAACTGAAAAGGGTTCAAAACAAGCTTTAATATAGGGGCCAATTAAAACCGATTTAAACTTAAGCTTTAGTTATACAAAATATAAAATTATCATTTATCTATTATTTATTAATGGTAAATCTCTTGAATTTCACAATATTTCATTTTAAATCTTGCCTATTTTTATGAAGTTTAATTTAAAAAAACAATAAATAATATAAATTTAATTATTTCCGTGTTATATAACTCCTATCGAAAGTATAAAAGGTACACGTTTAAGAAAATAGAAGTATTTATAATAAAAGCATTCGCAATCGCACCCCCACAGCGGAAAAATAGCACAAAAATGCAGCTAAACTTTTCGGCAGTCGAGAGGGTAAGCCCGAAATGCGGCTTAAATTGAGCGCGGATGAAACTTTTATTATTATGTAGAAACTCACATATTTTTTTGCGCTTGAATTTTGGTAAACTTTTGGCTTTTGTTCTACTTGACACAAAGTTTGTGTGAATAACAAAATAAATATGGAAAATATAAAGAGTGCAAATTAAGTTATTTTATCCTACGAATCAGAGAACATTAATTAATGTTTGCCAAGGATTTAAAATTGTTGAAATATAGAATAAAGCAGGGATTAAAACAGGTTTTCAGTTGGGTCACAAAGGTCGAAAGCGAATGACTTCCGCGACCTGGGAGAACACCATTGCATGCATAATTCGAAATTGGCCGAGAACTAAGCGCAATGTCCAAAACGATTTCCCAATTGGGTCAACGATGCAGTTCGAAATTTCAGTTAGCTGACCCCTACCCTTCACCCTCTCCTACCCTCTCATTGAACCCCTGTAATAGCTGTCGTTTGTGGCCATTGTCCTAAGCATTTTGCATGTCATTTCGGTTAATTAAATTATTTACGTCATTCACTTTTGGGTTTAGTCGAACGAGCACGAAAATTATTTTAATTAGCAATTTCTGTCGAAGCGATATCAAACAATTTTTCCTAATAAATATCTGCACTGAGGTAATTTTGTCATCACAATTTTGATCGAAAATATAAATATTAATATATGACTTCTTAAAGATGATGTCCTCTAACAAAAATGTCCCAAACGAAAATGTTTATTTTTCATTTATAACTTGCTAAGAAATTGTTAAATGAGTTGCTTTTTTAAAATTAAGGTAATAATTATTATAAACATTTTTAACATATCAAGCTACTTTTGTCTTTATTTTCTTTAGCTTTATTGATATTCACAAAAATTAAGTATTCAAATGCATATTGCATTTATTTAAAGCACCACTAGTGATTTTTTTTCAAAGACCAGAAAACTGCGAGAATAAACCATTTAAATCAATTGTTGTGCCTCTTTTTTCTATAGATTTACCGCTGCCCAATTGGAGGCCTTTCTGTTTGGGGCTTTATCGCCGTTTGCATAATGCAGCAATTCCAATTAGTTTTGCCAACTAAATTTCAATTACATTTCACACACTCGCACATGAGTAGTTTGAAATGCCATGGCAATGAAGTTGGCCAAAAGATGATTACGGCCCACAAAGTGTTGCATAGTTTGCCGCGCACGATTTTGGCACAACATAAAAATTAAATGCGAATGGCTAAAAATATAGAAATAAATTTTTGGGAAAATGCAGAGATACTCACCCGTGTATATGTATACATTTGAGGTTTTTCGATGGGGTCTAAAAGCCCAAAAGCATATCATTTGTTGCTCATTTAAATACCGTAATTAAGTGATATCATGCTATCTAATATGAGTTCCCATTCCGCTTTAAGTGGCGTGTTCGCCGGCAATGGTGGAAAAGCGTTGGGGCTTTGGAAGCGCAAACAGTTGCTTATTTTGAAATTTTATTTAGAGCTAATTGTTTCCTGGGCCAGGTCAGCGGTGGTCAGGAAAGCAGGGCCAGTACGTGAATAAGCCAGTTGGCAAGCAACCCCACGGAACCCAAACACACACACACACACACATACACACGCACACATGCCGGCCTATATGCATACGCACCTCGGTAAAGCCTGGCCGAAAGCCAAAGGACGAAAGGACGCCCTCGATTGTTTGTTTATTTGCCTGTTTGCCATTGCCCGTTCACACCGCAGCGAATCGAACGGAATCGAAGGAGGATTGGGGCGGTCGGATTTAATATTTTCCAGCCCCTTTCGATATATATTTAACTTCCGTGCCACGAGGGCAACTTTGGAGTGTTTAAAAGAGGCTAAAGAATATTTATTATAAAGTCTAAAGGGAACTATAGGAAAAGCCTTTGCCCATAAATATATATAATTAAATTAATGGGCAAAAAGTGTTGTTACAAAAATATATACAGAGATTTATTTATTGATCACTGTAGATATATACAAACAAGCATTGCAAATCAATATTTATAAAATAGTTTGGATGGAAATAGGCAATATATTTCAAGGATTTGGAAAGACGGAAATTTAAATGTTAGCAAACAAGAACCTATTTTTAAACTACAGGTTTTAAGTTCGTCCTAAACATTATTTAAATTTTATTTAACAAAAGTATATGTACTATTTCGAACCATTTTAACCATATTTTTCGTATATTTTCTTAGTAGGCGGTTAAGTTTTGTAAACACATCTGCTTTTGTTTATCAAAATTAACCCTGTTAATTATCTGTTTTTGATAGTAGCAATTATATCATACGGTTTCCTGTCATACACATCTCTTTTCGTGCTTTCAGTCGAGGATTAGGCACTGACAGATCCACATGGGGTCCGGTAGTAAACCTTATTTACCATGACCGCCCGCTGCGAGCAAAAAGTCAGCGGTTGCCACTGGACAACCCTTAACCCCTTAATAGGTCTTAGCACATGCTTCCCCCTTTTAGACCCCCTTGCCCCATTTCTCCCACACAATTGCGTTGCTAACCGCAAACATACACAGAAAGTAATGATTAAGTAATTTCTTGAGAGTTTTAATAGCAAGTTCAGAGTAAATATATGACTAAAAACATTATAATTTATATAATTATTATTAACTTATACAAAACTAGAGAAATTTATTGAAGCGATATCTCTAAAATATTCCAATGAATCGCCCCGCACTTTTATTTTTACTTTTTAATAATATATCAATAATATTTTTAGATTACATTACATTTAAGATATTAATGAAGCCTAAATTTGAAAGATCTCAAAATTTTTTAGAGTTACCCACAATATCATTAAACTTCTAAAAAGAATGGTTTTGTTATTCGTTTCTTGATTTGATTTATTTACATCCAAGAATTACAAGATTAAATTTTGTTTAAAGCACTAGCCACAATTTTATTATTCTTCAGTTAATTAGCTATTTTATTTTTTTAACATTTTTTTCTTAGTGCAGGTGGACAGCAGTAGAAAGAGATAGCGAGCGGAAGGCGAAAGAGATGGGGTGCGATGCAGCTGCAGCTAATGAAACACATCTCTTCGCTGGGTGGACCGCAGCAAGACGTGTTTAAATTTAGTTTTCGTTAATTTTCGTTTGTTGTCTTTTGTTGTCCAGCGGTTGCCTTGCCCTTCTACCATCCCCCCACCCCCCGCATGACCCCTTTCGCTGTTGCCGTTTTTGTTGGTATCAGCAGCCGTTTGCTGATAAGAGTGTTGCGGTCGTCAATTTGTAACGAAACATATGTTTGCCCCAAGTGACAGGCGGCACTCACGCTGCGTTCTTCTTGTCCGCTGATAAGGGAAAAACATGGAAGAGTGATCTGATGAGGGGGAGGTGGTCGCCGGAGGGAAGGGGGAGGGGACAGGGCAGCGGCACTGACTTAGGGTACGGTCAATGTCCGTTGGGTGCCAAGCGCTTCATATAATTACGGGGTTCACCCTTCAACGAAGCTGCGGGGAGTTTAATTTTAAACAGAAGTTCATTAAATTTTGTTTTTCTAATTGATAAAATTTATACAATTTTTAATTACTATGTTATAAAGTTAATAAATTTAATCCAGTTACATTTTTAGACTTATTTGTTAAAACGTAAAACGTTTTTAGGCAGACTTTATTAACTTACTTATTACCGTAAACTTTAATAAGCTAACCTCAAAAATGAAAGGCAATAAATACTTTTTAGAGGCTCTTTTCCTATTTATATCTTAAAATTTAAATATTTTTGTGTATTTCTACTTTAGTACTTTAAAAGCACATGAATAGTTTCCCATAGGTATGCAGTACATTTTTATACCCGTTACTCGTAGAGTAAAAGGGTATATTGTATTCGTGCAAAAGTATGTAACAGGTAGAAGGAAGCGTTTCCGACCCTATAAAGTATATATATTCTTGATCAGGGTCACTAGCCGAGTCGATATAGCCATGTCCGTCTGTCCGTCTGTCCGTCTGTCCGTCTGTCTGTCCGTCTGTCTGTCTGTCTGTCCGTATGAACGCTGAGATCTCGGAAACTATAAAAGCTAGAAGATTGGCATTTTGCATGCAGATTCTAGGAGTTCCTACGCAGCGCAAGTTTGTTTCAAAAAGGTGCCACGCCCCCTTTAACGCCCACAATCGTTTAAATACGATTTTAAAAATTTAAATATTTCGGAAAAGTAAAAATGCAGTTTTATTGTGTTTATCAATACCTATCGAAATGTAGAAGAAATTTTTCAAATCGGACCATTCGTTAAAAAGTTATGCGAGATCAAAGTTTCTATCTCCATCTCCCTCGCACTCCCTTTACCTGAGTAACGGGTATCTGATAGTCGGGGCACCCGACTATAGCGTTCTCTCTTGTTTTAAGTTTCTGATATAGAAGTTTGGCTATATAACTAGGAATTTTGCAGGAATCACCTGTTTCTTTTGATATATGTATTTCGAACTTAAATCTAAGTTGTCAAAACAGTAATTTATTAAACCTGCTATTAATTTTAATACCTCTTATTGTTCAAAAAAACAACCAGACATAAATATGATCTCCAAAATAAGTTATTTTGCTGAAGGCATGAGGTTTGGTTCAAATTAATATACAAAACAAGAAAGAACGCTATAGTCGGGTGCCCCGACTATCAGATACCCGTTACTCAGGTAAAAGGAGTGCGAGGGAGATGGATATAGAAACTTTGATCACGCATAACTTTTTAACGAATGGTCCGATTTGAAAAATTTCGATAGGTATTGATAAACACAATAAAACTGTTTTCCGAAATATTTAAATTTTTAAAATCGTATATAAGCGATTGTGGGCGTTAAAGGGGGCGTGGCACCTTTTTGAAACAAACTTGCGCTGCGTAGGAACTCCTAGAATCTGCATGCAAAATGCCAATCTTCTAGCTTTTATAGTTTCCGAGATCTCAGCGTTCATACGGACAGACAGACAGACGGACAGACAGTCGGACAGACGGACAGACGGACATGGCTAGATCGACTCGGCTAGTGATCCTGAACAAGAATATATATACTTTATAGGGTCGGAAACGCTTCCTTCTAGCTGTTACATACTTTTGCACGAATACAATATACCCTTTTACTCTACGAGTAACGGGTATAACTACGTTGTTATTGTACTTATTGATTGTACGGGTTCCATGTTTATAAATAAAATATATTAAATATCTCTTATTTGAAAATTAAAAAATAACTGGAAAACCAAAAAGGGTATTTGAGGTTCCGAACCCTCTTTCCTGTAAAGTAGTTCCTTCAATCCGATTCGTTACACCCGGGAACAGTTGTCTTTACTTTAGTTTACTTTTGTTGGGCAGGGTCACTTCAGCGAGTTGTCATACAGATAAATATGTTTATTTGCCCGGACTTACATTCCATAGTGCATCTGTATTGGTGGGTATCTGTGAGAGTTCGGAGCTGAACACATATTTACCTTATTACTCCGCTTAATGCCAATACACGCCGTCCGCATATCTATTTCCACATATATTTATCCTCTGCTGGTTCTTTTTCTTCATGTTTACGTTTTGCATTAACTCACATATCACATTTAATTTTTTTCATTTCTCTTTTTCTTTTCCTTCTCTCTATAGTATTTTTTTTTTTAGTTTTTGCCTGCCACTTTTGCGGTTAATTAAACCTTGCGGTCGCTTATTTTATGTAAATAAATGATAAAATCCGAACGCACATTTATGTTTATACCTACAGATGTGGAAAAAAGTGCAGTTCGTGACCAGCTGCATGCGACTGAAATTTGTGTGTGGTTCAATTTGTTAGTTAATTTGTATTTGCTTATTGATTACGGACTAAGCAAACTCTGAAAATGATGGATTGTTCAATTTCCAAATATTTAAAGAGGTTAAAAATCATATTTATTTATTTTAAGGGAAAAATCCAGCAGGGGAAAAATAAATTCCATTTTGAATTTTAAAATCGCACCGCCACATTTTATTTACCTTAAGACATAGATGGTGGCATCCCATTTATAGGAAAAACTCTTTGACTTTCAGATGGCGCTACTTGTATTGAAATTTAATTTAAGATTTAAATTTTAAAACGATTCTTACAATTTAATATAAAAATAGTAGAGGTAATCATTTGTGTGCGATATTTAAATAGCAAAATAAAAGTTTGTCTAAATTCGTAACCTTCCTTTGACATTTACAAATAAAAATCTTGATAAGAATGAAAGTTTATTTTAAGGTATGCATTAGTACAATCTTTATGTGATGCTTATCTCTCCCAATAAAAGTATTACAAAATCTTATGAAATGTAGAGTATTTTCAAAACACTCCTTAAATTTATTTTATTTAAGGGTTAAAAACCTTTTCAATATAAATGACCTTAACAAGTTTTACTGCAAGTAAAAGTTAAGCCGTGAAATAAAATAAAACAGATTTTCCCTTCCTTATTTACATTAACTAGCCAGATTATCTCTGAGATAAGCTACGTCATCCAGGTGAGAAAAACTTTGTGAATTTTATCACTCGGTGGGAGGCTTTTAAGTATGGACCAGAACAAGTTGAAAAGCAAAACGACACGGACGCGATTATCTAAAATGTTTTGAGTGTCCAGTGGAAAGTTTTAGTTTCTTAGTCAAGTGAATATTAAATAATTACAACTTTAAATCTCAAAACTTGTGAATTCAACTCAAATTACAATTATTTATTTGAATGATATACAAAAAATAAAACATGCAGGCTAATAAACTGCCAACAAATCCACGCGAATCTGCGGGTATTTTTTCGGCGCTAATGTTTTGGTATGTTTTATTAAAAAACAAAAATCATAAATAAATTTCATGTTCATGTAACATCATGTAACTGAAAACTAAAAACGAATTTAGATAAGGGAAGTCAAAATATCACGTCCATTACTTCTTGTTATCATGTTTGTATAAACTTTAATTGCAGTGGGTTGAGAAAACTCGGAGCTATGCCAACATCTATCATAATATTTATTAATAAACATTATTTTCCACAGCTTCGCGTTGCCCATACTTTTCAAGGGCAGAAAAAAGACCTTGGAACCCAGCGATCTTTACAAGGCGTTGAGGGGCCACAAAGCGGATACACTGGGCGATAAATTCTTTGAGACTTGGCTGGCAGAAGTCAAGTCCTGTAAGGATAAACCAAAAAAGGAACCCAGCATTATCAAGGTTATAATTAAAGTATTTGGATGGCAACTCTTCTTATCAGGCATAATTATTGGAGTTCTAGAAATGGGAACAAAGTGAGTAAGATTTTTTATTTTACTTAAAATATATTTTTGGCCAGTGACTTTCAAAAGTCACATAAGAAAAAAAACAAATTCGAATTTAAAATGAAATATAAAATGAAAAACCTGGTAGTTGATCAAACTTACAATTAAAATGTATTATTTATTATATAAATTCTTTCTTACAGAGCTACATTACCACTTATTCTGGGAGCTCTTATATCCGAATTCACAAAAAATGGAAATGGAGATGGGCAACAGGCGCAAATCTATGGATTAAGCCTGATTTTGATTACGTTCCTAGGAGTTTATCTATTTCATCCCTTCATGATGGGTATGATGGTGAGTTTATGAGATAAGTGATTAATTTTAAATAATAATATATTTCCCGACAGCATCTGGCCATGAAAATGAGAGTGGCAGTGAGCACTGCCATATATCGAAAGGCCCTCCGATTGAGTCGCACTGCCTTGGGCGATACGACCACGGGTCAGGTGGTTAATCTACTATCCAACGATCTGGGTCGCTTCGATCGTGCCTTGATTCACTTCCACTTTTTGTGGCTGGGTCCTCTGGAACTGCTCATATCCTCGTATTTCCTGTATCAGCTAATTGGCATTGCCTCCTTTTACGGAATAGCCATACTACTGCTATATCTACCCATTCAAACCTATATGAGTCGACTTACTTCCAGGCTTAGACTTGAAACCGCATTAAGAACCGATGAGAGAGTGCGGATGATGAATGAGATTATATCGGGCATTCAAGTGATTAAAATGTACACCTGGGAGAAGCCATTTGGAAGGCTAATCGAGAAACTGCGACGCAGTGAAATGAGCTCCATTCGCAAGGTGAACTACATCCGAGGCACTCTTCTATCCTTTGAGATTACTCTGAGTAGGATTGCGATATTCGTAAGCCTGCTGGGTTTCGTCCTGATGGGCGGAGAATTGACTGCGGAAAGGGCTTTCTCCGTCACCGCTTTCTACAATATCCTGCGACGTACAGTGAGTAAATTCTTCCCAAGTGGAATGTCGCAATTTGCGGAACTGCTCGTTACCCTGAGGAGAATCAAAGGTTTTTTGATGAGAGATGAAACTGAAGCTCAGCAAGTGGGATTTGGAGAAAAAATGAAACTCTTTAAAGAGGAACCCCTGGTGGAATTGCAATCCTTTCAAGCACGTTGGAATCAGATTCACGTTGAACCTGTTTTGGATAACATAAATATCAGTCTAAAGCCACCGCAACTGGTGGCTGTTATTGGACCCGTGGGCTCTGGTAAATCCAGCCTTATACAAGCTATATTAGGAGAACTTCCTGGCGAATCTGGAAAGCTAAAGGTCCAGGGAAAAGTATCGTATGCCTCTCAAGAACCCTGGCTTTTCAATGCCTCCGTTAGAGATAATATTCTCTTTGGTTTACCCATGGATAAGCACCGATATCGTACTGTTGTAAAAAAATGTGCTTTGGAGAGAGATTTTGAACTGTTCCAGGGAGATCGCACTTTTGTGGGTGAAAGAGGAGCCTCCTTGTCTGGAGGTCAACGAGCCAGGATCAGTTTAGCCAGAGCTGTTTATCGCCAAGCGGATACCTATTTGCTCGACGATCCTTTGAGTGCTGTGGATACCCACGTGGGCCGTCATTTATTCGAGGAATGCATGCGTGGCTTCCTCAGGAATAAATTAGTGATCCTGGTGACCCACCAATTGCAATTTCTGGAGCATGCCGATCTCATTGTTATCATGGATAAGGGAAAGATAACAGCTATTGGCACCTATGAGGAGATGCTCAAAAGTGGCCAGGATTTCGCCAAACTTTTGGCAAAGGAGACCCAGGAAGATTCTGATCATGGTCAGGATAATGCGGCTGGTGATGCCAAAACGGATAAATCAAATTACTCCCGTCAAAGCAGTCGATTAAGTAGATCAAGTGTCACGTCAGTGGATTCTGGTACGGAATCTGTAATGGAAGATGATAGGCAGCCTGTTCAGGAAGCGCGATCTGCTGGAAAAATTGGATTAGACATGTATCGGAAATATTTCTCTGCCGGTTCAGGATTGTTTCTGGTTGCCCTGGTTGCCTTTTTCTGTTTAGGCACTCAAGTTCTAGCTTCTGGAGGGGACTATTTCCTGTCTTACTGGTAAGTAGTAATATTTTTGGTATAAATGTTTTATGTAATTCAAAATTTTAAACACTTTCATTCACAGGGTAAGAAACAACGACGGCTCTTCATATTTGGACATATACATCTTTAGTGGAATCAATATAGCACTAGTGGTCTTCGCACTGCTTCGTACCTTACTCTTTTTTAGTATGGCCATGCACTCATCCACCCAGTTGCATAACACCATGTTCCAAGGGGTTTCCCGCACTGCTTTGTATTTCTTCCATGCGAATCCCTCAGGAAGGATCCTTAATCGATTCGCCATGGATCTGGGGCAAGTGGATGAAATCCTGCCCGCCGTAATGCTGGATTGCATTCAGATATTCCTGACAATCAGTGGAGTTATAGGAGTACTGTGCATCACAAATCCCTGGTATTTGATTAATACAATGATCATGTTGTTGGCTTTCTATTATCTTCGAAAATTTTATCTGAGTACTTCGAGAGACGTGAAAAGATTGGAGGCCGTGGCCAGATCACCAATGTATTCGCATTTTAGTGCCACTTTGAATGGCCTATCCACGATTAGAGCATTGGGTGCACAGGAATTACTGACCAAGGAGTACGATAACTACCAGGATCTCCACAGTTCAGGATACTACACATTCCTCTCGACAAACCGTGCTTTTGGTTACTACCTGGATATGTTCTGTGTGGCCTATGTTATATCGGTAGCCCTAATGAGCTATTTTAGTCCCCCGTTGGATAATCCTGGTCAGATCGGCTTGGCCATCACACAAGCTATCTCCATGACTGGCACTGTACAATGGGGCATGCGACAATCGGCGGAGTTGGAGAATTCCATGACTTCTGTTGAAAGGGTGCTGGAATACAAGAACCTGGAATCAGAAGGCGAATTCGAATCCCCAGCTAATAAGAAACCACCCAAAAGTTGGCCACAAGATGGTCAGATTAAAGCGGGAGACCTAAGTCTGCGCTACAATCCCGATCCCAAAACGGATAAGGTACTGAATACACTGAACTTTGTTATCCAGCCACGTGAAAAAATTGGCATTGTAGGAAGAACGGGTGCTGGAAAATCCTCCCTTATAAATGCCCTATTTAGACTGTCCTACAACGATGGATCGATGGTGATAGATAACAAAGATACAGCCGGAATGGGCCTACACGATCTGCGCAGCAAGATCTCCATAATTCCCCAGGAACCCGTTCTATTTTCTGGCACCATGCGCTATAATCTGGATCCCTTCGAACAATATCCAGATGATAAGTTGTGGGAGGCACTGGAAGAGGTGAGATGCTGTTGAATTGATGTATTATAACCATATATTAACTATCTTCTCCCATTAGGTTCATCTCAAAGAAGAGGTGTCGGAGTTACCAAAGGGTCTGGAAAGTATGATCGCAGAAGGAGGTGCCAATTACAGTGTGGGTCAACGGCAGTTGGTCTGTTTGGCCAGGGCGATTCTCAGGGAGAATCGCATCCTGGTGATGGACGAGGCCACGGCAAATGTGGATCCTCAAACGGACGCCCTTATACAGTCCACCATCCGTAAGAAGTTCAGGGACTGCACCGTACTGACCATAGCCCACAGGTTAAATACGATAATAGATTCGGATAAGGTCATGGTTTTGGACGCCGGCAATCTGGTAGAATTCGGTTCACCCTATGAACTTTTGACACAATCGTCGAGCAAAATCTTTTACGGAATGGTTTTGGAGACAGGTCGATCTAGTTTTGATCACCTCCTGAAGATGGCACATCATGTGAGTACAAATATTATACAATTATGTGTTTTTCGCTAATGTTAATTTGTTTTACAGGCCCAACAAAGTAAACTGAACATGAAAACGGAATAAAAATAAACATGCTTGGAAAAAAAATATTTTTTGGTTTAAAAAAAAAATACAATGATGATACAAACATAAAATAATGAATACGTGCACTGCCATAATACTGTCTGTATTGGTTCGTGCCCTGTCATAAGTTGGATGTAAGCACCCTTGTTTTATATTAACATTCGAACTAATAATTATCTAAGTGCGTTAACAAAGCCAGCATGAAGATTTATTGAAAATAAAGTCATGTAAATATATACATAGTTAATTCAACCGTATGAATGTGACACACCTGAAGAATTTCACTCCTTTTGAATTTTACCATCGGTTTTTAACAGATATAGAATCAATATATAACAGATAATACCTGGATTTGATATTTAAAAAAAAATTTTGGGAGACTGTGTTTTAAATGAAACTATCAACATAAAAAAAATTGTAAAATTACTACTAAATTGTTTTAAGAACAGTATAATTTTTAAATAAATAAATATAAAATTGTATGTTACTGTATTGATTATTCCACATTTTTCAAATTTACCCGCCAAAGTAAGTAAGACCGTTTGTTGTCTATCGAAATCGATAGGTTCAAAAAGTAAACAAACATATGAAAACAAGAAGGGTACAATTTATATTAAATATGGCAAAAAATGTGAAGAAACTAACGTTGGCCAACAAATTGGCCAAAAGAGGAGATGTCATTAGACCTACGGAGATAATTAGCAGACAAAATCGGGCGGATAATGTTAGGGTAAGTGGTAAATCCAGTCAGGACTATAGCAAAAGTTAAGACGCAGTTTCTGAATGTTTCAGGATATTGAGGACCTTGTGGGTGTATCATCCGCTGCACCAGGATCTAGTAGCTCAATATACTTTTCCCCCATTCAAACACGGAAACAGCGTCACTTAAATGGTGAACTCCTGAAAAAAACGAACATTAAAATGGAACCCCTTTCTCCAACTCGAGTTTCACCCAAAAAAAACAGAACAGAAGATCAGTTGGTAACCAAATTTAAAGTGGGATCGGCAACTGTGGTTAAATGTAAACTGATTCCAGATCCTGTTGATTCTCCCATAAGAATTGATAAGATCAAAAAAGAATTGGAGCCACAAATAAAGCAGGAACCTTTTATACATGAAAGTCTACCTAGTCTTAACAATATTAAGAAAGAACTTGATCAACAAGTAGAAGCATCTTTATACCTAGAAGTACAATCACCACATCCTTTATGGTATAATCACCTGGAAAACATACGCATCATGAGAAACTCCAAGTCTGCTCCCGTGGATACAATGGGATGTCATCGCTGTGCTGATTCCAAAGCAGATGCAAAGGTGAAGAATTTAATTAGTACATATTCTTTGAAAACTTATCGATCACCTTTTTTACAGACCCAACGCTTCCAGAACTTAGTAGCCCTTATGCTGTCCAGCCAAACTAAGGATCAAACCACCTATGAGGCCATGAATCGTCTTAAAGAGCAAACTCTCACTCCACTGAAATTAAAGGAAATGCCTATAACGGATTTAGAGAACTTACTTCATCCTGTGTCCTTTTATAAGGTTAGAATAAATTTAATGTTGGATCATCAACTAACTTATATTTTACGGCCAATTCATTGCAGAGCAAAGCCAAATACCTCAAGCAAACTGTGGATATACTTATGGAAAAATATGATTCGGATATTCCAGATAATCCCAAGGAACTTATAGCTCTTCCCGGAGTTGGTCCCAAGATGGCTCATATATGTATGGCAGTAGCCTGGAATAAAGTCACAGGAATTGGAGTGGATGTCCATGTTCATCGCCTTTCGAATAGATTAGGTTGGGTTTCGAAACCCACAAAGGAACCCGAACAAACCCGAATCGCATTGGAGAAGTGGTTGCCACATAGTCTCTGGTCAGAGGTTAATCATCTATTTGTGGGATTTGGACAAACAATTTGTACCCCAGTGAAACCAAAATGTGGAGAATGCTTAAACAAGGACATTTGTCCTTCAGCCTATGCCGAATCAAAACCAAAAAAAAGAGTGATCAGTAGAATGGAATGTTATTCGAAATAATTCTTAAAAAATCGAAACTTTATAAAATTTGAAGTATTATCCGAACATACAGTGGCTCACAGCTTAAAGTATGCACTTCAAACCCCTAACTTCAAACTTCCATAGTGTTAAAACTATTAGGCGTACTGCAACAAATGTGGTGTCAAATTAAATATGATATTGTTTACATTAAATTAGTGACTTCATTTATTGTCTACTTTTTCATTTTATGACCAAAACATAACAAAATAATAAAATACTGCTTATTTCTACCTCACAGCTTATTTTATGCAGCACCAAAAATATAAAAATATTTGGAAAGTATTTATTTTTTTTTGTTTTATTAGTATTTAGTATGGTAGCCTTTATTGTCTATTACCGCTTGAAGCCTTTTTGGCATCGAATCCACTAATTATTTCGTCAGATCGGCTGATATAATGCTCCACTCTTTGAAAAGAGCATCCTTCAGCGGGTTTTTGTTCGAAATGGAGTATTTTCGAATGTTATTCTCCAAAATTGCTCACAAATTTTCGATCACGTTTAGATCTGGAGATTGAGACGGCGGAATCATCACATGGGGACAGTTGAAGCTCAGCCAAGACTGCACAATACCCGCCTTGTGCTATGGATCACTGTAATGATAAAAACGGAAATTTGACCTTATTCCCAGATCCTCCGCACTTTGCAACAAATTGTCCTTGAGAATATTGAGATATTTCATTTTGTCCATTGTAGACTCCAAAAAGGCCAGTTTTCCCGGACCAGCAGCGGACATACAGGCCCAAACCATCACGTGCATACCACCGTGCTTTACTGTGGCCTTTAAGTTCTTCTTTTGTAGCTCGGTATTAGCTTTTCGCCAAACATAAGCATTTTCGTCCGATCCAAAAATGTTAAATTTTGATTCATCTGCAAAAATTAGAGTGTTCCAAAAGTCTGGTGTCATCGATAGGTGAGCTTTGGCATATGTTAGCCTGCACAGCTTATTTTTGGGGCTAATGGAATGGCTTTTGGGCCTGTATGTCCGCTGCTGGTCCGGGAAAACTGGCCTTTTTGGAGTCTACAATGGACAAAGAAGAAAGATACTGTCAGAAAGGGACTAGAAGTCCAAAGAATCACTGCCATTACTGCACTCAGAAAAGCATAATCATTTTTCCTTAGTTAGTAAGATTTAAGAGAATAAAAAAATCTCATTCTGTTTTCCAACAAATAATTTGTTTAATTTTGTTAGTAGTTTAATAATTGGACATCATTAGGCTAAATTTTTATATAATTTTTAAATTAACACTCATTTTTTTTATTAGTAATAATCAAACTTTTGGTATTTTTCATACTTTGATATACGGCCACACTAACTACAAAATATTCGCGCGTTTTGTTGTTTACAGACAGCTTCTTGTGAAATTAATTTTAGCTACATTATTACAAGCCCTAAAGAACTGTCAAAATGAATGATTCATGTAAGTAGTATATCTCGTTTAACCAAAATAAAAGAAACAATGGCACAAACTCATTTTTAGTTGGAGATTTCAATGCCACACAAACTGCAACCGCTGGAGCCGCCAGCAATCAAAAGGGAGAGGTGAGTGAAAAACATAACTGTAATGTGCAAATTATATATAATTTTGTGTATTTGAAAACAGGGAATTGTGCCATTGGTCATTAAGCAGATTGTGGATGCGCCAGAGGGAAACATCGAGTTGTTTGGCATGCAATATGCGATGGCCTGTGTGGTGGCCATTGTGCGAAATATCGAGACTTCCTCGACCAAGATTACTTACACTCTGGAGGACCACAGTGGCCGGATGGATGCGCATTATTGGCTGGAGGAGGGCGATGCCCTGAAAGCCCCCGAAGTCATGCTCAACAACTATGTGAAGGTCTATGGTACCACGCGATCGCAGGCAGGTCAGAAAACACTGATGGTCTTCAAACTGCTGCCCGTCTTGGATCCCAACGAGGTGTGCACCCATCTCCTAGAAGCTCTCAACGCCCGTTATAGGGCAGAGGATTACCAGAACAAGGGAGGATCATCGGGAGTGGCTCCTGGCACCGGCTCCATACCCGATTTCACCGCCTCTCAGAGCTCGGCCATCGTCAGTGGGCTGGATCCCAAGCAGCAGGCCGTCTTCCAGGCTATTAAGAGCAATGTTTCCGAGGAGGGCATCTCTCGCAAGGAACTAAAGGCCAAGTTCTCCCACATAAGCCACTCGGAGTTGACGTAAGCCTTTTTGTAGACATTTTTCTGATATTTTTTTCATATCCAAATCCGTAGTTCATTTATTTGTATGGAGTTTAATATTCCAACCTTTTTGTGCGAAATTTCTGCAACTATTTCTTTTTAATTTAAGCTGCAGTTTCTTTGGAGTAATTGAGTATTTTGGTTTCTTTTAGCAATATTTTGGACTTCATGATTTCCGAGGGACATATATACTCTAGCATTGATGCCGATCACTTCATTTGCACTATGTAAATCGAATCTGAATTATAAACATGTAATTATGCGTATTAAATATATTAGGCTATATTAAACGGAAAATATATTTTCATTGATGGGAGATCGAAATTAAGGAGTAAACTTGAAACTACCAATGATAAATGATTTTTCACTCAGAATAACAAAACTTACCCTTTTTTCTGCAAACTTGATTATATTACATGGGCTTTTATGAGCATAATTGCCTTAAAGAAAGTTTTAAATATTTATTTGCGCTGTTACTTGGCATAAAAGGCCACATCAAAGATAACCATAAGACCTTTCCAAAAGGTTTCTAAAATTTGTGAACTATTCCCAAATATAGGAATTAACAAAAGATTTTAAAAACTTATTTCTTCATATTTTAAACAAACCAAAAAAATGATTTTCAACTAAATTAACATCCAAACATCCAAATTAACAACAAAGGTATGCTCATACTTTATATTTAAACTTAATGTACATTAACAGTGAAAAAATGTGAAGTGTCGCCCTCTAGCTTGTTCTATCAGCTGTTTATTTTCCCCACAGCTCTGAACAATTCTCAGCTGTTTATTTTCACCCTGTTCGACGATTCTCAGCTGCTTAAACTCACCACAAACCAGAGATAATGACCGGCATACCAAATCTTAAATATGTAGTTTCTCTCGATTCTCAGCTCGCTTCGGTCAATTCAATATTAATCCCGGATTAAAATCCATCGCCAGCCAGCTTAACAACAGTGTTATCAATGAATTAATTTAAGTACCTCATTCAACTTAAGATTAGGTACAGAATCGAACAAACTCAACCAAAAACATGGAGAACAAACATAAAAACTGGCTTCTTTGTCTGGCTCTGATTTTCGGATGTTTTGGTAAGCAATAATTAAATGTTTAATGGGGGAATAAGATTTTGTCGAATGCAAAAAACGTAGAAACTTAAAAAGACTTAACTAAGGTTGAATGAACTATTTCTTATTGCGTTTCCCCACACAATCGCGTGATAAACAACAACATTGACATTGCCGCTCCCCCACTCACGCACACAAACAAAAAACTGAAGAACTTTTAACTGACACACTTTCCAATTGGGGCAGCTTATTTTGGACAGTGGGATAAAAGATAATGAAGGTGTTTCAGTTTTGAAGGTCAACAAAATTATCACCTACAGTTGTATATAAAGCAAAGTTTAAAATAACAAACAAAATTAAGTTTGTAAAAGAAATCAGAAACTTATGTTTCAAATTTAAACACGTTTTTAGAAGAGCAGAAATATTTTAATTTTTTGATCCGAAAATGTATGTTAAATTTCAAGTGATTCAATTTATTTTTCGGCTAAAATTGGTTTATATATGTCCACTTTGGGTTTATGATTATATAAACTCATTAAAGATACAAAGTTGAGTAATATCTTGTTTACTTACTTATGAACACTAAATGGTTAATAAGAACATATATATTATTTTTTTTTTGTTTTAAAACGAAATACCAAAAACAACTATCAGGAACGACCTTTGATATCTATCACCCCATCCTTCCCTCAGACTATCTCTTTCTTGTACATACTCTTCTCCACTACAGGAGATAACGCCGCCCACTGTGCAGGGCCACTTGTTGATAACCTCGACCCAGGCTAAGTAACTGAAAAATTATCAGCGTGTGGCTCTGCTTCTGGGTGAAAGTTATAACAATTCGATTGACTAATGACGTGTTCCATTCCTTCTTCTTCGCCCACATTTCTTTAGACCATGGAAGAGCGGCTTTAATCTCTCCGAATAGCCAGCAATCATTCAAGCTGCAGAATAAAGTAATTCTTGAGGAACTGGGTAGAGATTCAAGTGCCAAAGAGACGACCTATATATTTGAAACTAATCTAAAGATCAATTCGGTTTGGAGTCGGGATGAAGATCAGTTACTGGAGGTGTTCATCAGCGATAGCCAAGTTGATGCCTCTGGAAGAGTCCGTTCCATAACCCAGATACCCGATAGGCCTTTTTACATTAGTCTGGTTAAGGGACAGCCTGATAAGGTCATAGCCCATACTTCAAAAGATCAATCCCTACTAAATTTGGAACGAGGAATCGCTTCCCTTCTGCAGTTGAGATTGGATGGCTCCCAGAAGGAGGAATTGGATGTTACTGGTCTTTGTCGAGTATCCTATAATGTCAAATCCTCAACGAAAGTGGAGAAAATTAAAAGAGACTGCTCGCTGTGGGATCTCAGGGTTTACTCTCACCCAGAAGAAGCTCTAAGCGTTACTCAGGATGCCCAGGAGCAGGTCTCCTATGAACTCTCTTCCGATGGATCTCTTTTGAAGGCAGAGTCCGTGGAGAACCACCGCCTGAGCCTACTAGCCAAACCGGATGTGGGAAGCTCTGTCAAGAGTACTTTAATCCTGCAACACATTTCTCAAGGATCTGAGGAAGTCAAGCAGTTGGTAGTGGACAGTTTAGAGGAGGCCATCCAGAGCCTGCTGGAATGGTATCGCGTATTCGAGCTGGAATCCGATGTAGATGGCATGATCAGCGAGATCAAAGAGCAAACTGTAAGTAAGAGAATAATGTGTAATGAATTTTAAAATTTAAACTCTTTTATTTTTAGATTGAGGAACAATTGAAAGCGTCTTTGGACGAACTGCAATCCGAGGATGTGGGCAAATCCTCGCTGGCTCTGGCTTACGTAAAACTAATCCCCCTGGCTCGCATCTCGAGGCAAGAACAATTCGAGGAACTGCTTAAGGACCATTCAAAAATCCTGTCCCAATTGGTGGATCTTTTGGGAGCGGTTCAAACCTTCGATGCACATAATGCCACTTTTGGGTTCCTCTACAAAGGGGAGGAAACCTCAAACGAGCATTTAGAACTGTTGGAGAAGTATCTGCAATCCCTGGCGGTGGCCACTCATCCAGATAGAAAAATAATCGAGCACTTGTACGGATTACTAGAGCTAGAATCTATCAAAAAGCAGTTAAAGCTTAGAGAGAGCGTTATCCAAACACTGGCAACCTTGACCCGCCAAAGCCGATTTGGTGTTGAAGATCCTTTGCTGCAGCAGGTGCGAACTTATCTCCTGCAAGGTCTCGCCTCCAAGGAGTCCACTCTGTATATCAGGGCACTGCAAAATCTCCAGGATCCCGTCACCATTGTATCGCTGCTGGAACAAGCTCAAAGTGGCGAGGAACCCCATTTATCGGTGGCTGCCTTGCAGGCCTTGAAGGCATTCCCCACTGGCAGCTTCAGTTCCTCGCATCGCCAGCAGTTTGAGAGTATCTTCTACCAGCGAAAGCGTCGCTTTGATAGCTCCGCTCGCACACTGGCTCTGGATATCATCCTTTCCCTCCGACCAAGTCAGGAGCAATTGGGATACCTTTTGGATTACCTGGCCTCCACTGATCGCCAGTTTGAGATCAAAACCTATGTGCTGCAGAAGCTGAGAATGCTGGCTGAAAAATGTCCACGATTTAAGGCTTTATTCGAAACGGAATTGGGCAAAAGGAGGCAGGTTAATAACTACAACGTACTGGGACAAAAGGGTATGTGTTTTATGTTCATAAGCCCCCCTATTAAAATTGTTTAATAAACCAATAATTTCCAGGTCTCACCACTGTCCTTACCCGTCAGCTTTCTTGGGCGCCTGCCTTTAATGAATCGCTGTTAAGCACCCAGGAGGTATATCAGGGAATCCTTAAGCGAGGCTCCGTGGAATTCCTGCTCCACGCAGGACGCTCTCAGGCAAGCAGCTTTAAATTGGGCATCTACACCGCTGGTTTGGGTTCGCTGGTGGGCGATGGTGACTCCGGCGATGGAAATGAGAAAATCCCAGCGGACGATGAGATGGACGGCGAGGAAACCGTCACCGCAGGCATGGAGATCAGTGTTCAGGGTGCCCAGTTGCGACCCCTGATCTTTTTCAGCGGTCAGACAGAGCTAATGGGCCATGTGTGGGGAGGCAGTGCCTCGGATTCGACGCCAGCCTACCAGGCAACAACTTTGGCACAGGATAACGAGCACTACGTAATCCTGGCATCAGGAGCCACACTACATTGGCGAGTCCTGGGTGCCAGGAGTGTGGATCTCAATGGCAAGGTGGGATTTAGCCTGTGGAACCGCAATGCTCAAACGGAGATCCAGCAAAAGTGAGTAGAAATGCCAATTCTTAATAGATTGAATGGCTTTTAATCTCTTATTTCCCTCTATATTTAGCACTGGCAGCGCTGTCTTGGGTCATGTGGCCGTTGGTTTTACTTATGCTAAATTAGAGCAGGATTTCAGTTTGACCCACGAACCGAAATTAAGTCTGAACGCGGATCTGGACTTTTATAGTGGAATAAAACTATGCATGCAACTTCAGCGACCTGAACAGCTGCTCAAGTGGGTTTATCTAGGATTGTTATGTTACAACCAATATTCATTTATTTATTTCTTCTCAGACAAACTCAAATTCGATCGGTTTTCCTGCAATCTGTGGAACGTCCTTATGCCAAACATGTGCGCTCTACTCTCTCCCACAAAACTTCGGGCTGCACTTTTGCACTAAATCAGAAGAACAACGAAATGTGCAACGTCATATTTAGCGAATAATAGAGATTTATTGAGATTATTGGAGATTCCCTACCCAAAAAGAGATAAACACATGAATACTGTAATGATCTATGTTAAAAACTAAGAGATTAAGACTCGATATAATTGTAAACTTAAACGAACAAAGACAATTTAATTTTTAAATTTGAATACAACTAATAAAAACATTTTTAATTTTTTAGAAAAAAGGCACTATGATTAATTATTTTATATATTATTTTTCAAAACATCGCACTTTGAAAAATATTGTATTTTAACTTACTGATTGATTGCACCGATTCTTGATCTCATTCGGTATATTATATGTACATATATGTACTTAATAGTATTTTTAAAGACAGGTAAAGTTTTTTTGTTCAACAAAGTCCTTTCGTCAAATATGAGAGAAGGCGAGAGGCAACATGATATTATTATCTTTGAGAAAGTTCAGCAATTCTACAAAGGCTGTTAAAATGCAATGATTCATCAATTCAAATGCTTTTGGAGTACCCTTAATATCCAAATTATAAATGGTATTTATTGAAATTAAAATTGTTATAGTGGTATTTATTATAAGGATAAATATCATTTCATCGGTGCGGTCACACTGTTCTTGAGTCCGCGGCAAAAAAAAGTGCATTAGCTCGAAAAGTAAATAATAATATTGCGAAATCATTAATTAAAGCACAAATTAGATTGGAAAAGGTTAATAAAAGCAGCGATCTAAACGTCTAAAACGGATACTGTGTACAAAATTAGGCCACTTGCTCTTCCTCTTTTCTTGGGAGCATTAGAAGGCTCGTCTCACACGCACACAAATGCTAAATCAAAATCCTAATCCGATTGCCCAAAAAATACTCCTCTTTGTCACATTTAAAAACGATACATGTTAAACTGTTTACATTCAATAAATCGATATTTGTGTCGCCAATTTACGCGTTTTACTAAAGTGCTAAGCAAAGTATTAAAATTAACAACATTTTTTCTTGCTTTTCTTATTAAAACGCACACAAACACAATTGGAGTGAGAGACCAAATGGGAGAATAGAAAAGAGAGTGTGAGAGTTGTTGTTGTTGTTGCGCTATGAGACGTGTTCCGTTTATTTTCTTATTATGCATGTGTGTGTGTGGGAATTTCTGTTGCGTGAAGTTGCAATAAAAAAACCACGTGTGAAATTTTCTGCAATATTTGCTGTTTATTTGACCAAATTTTAATATTGTTCATAAGAAAATAAACAGCGAACAGCAGCTGTCAAAGTGCGTTTGTTTAGCCACCAAATTTATATTCGGCACTCGACGATTTTATCATAAATTAACCGGCAAAATTAAGATTCGTTTATGTCATTATCGCACCCATACAGTAACCAAAAAGAAAGAGAGTGAGATCCACCTGAAAAAAGATCTTGATTTCTTCCTCTCTTTGATAATTAGTCGATAATAATAATCATCAAATTATCCATTTAGTGATACAAATTAATAAATAAGTTGACTTTAAAACAATAGTTGACTTTTTATTTGCCCAACAAACTCAGACATTTAACATTCTTTAAAGAACGTTCCAGAAATTTGAAGACAACTCATAAGTGCAACTATTTTATTGAACTTCGTTGTAAGAGGGGCCACCTTTTTCCCCACTCACACTTGCGCATTGGTGCTCTCTCTCCCAGTTCCCCATTCTCCTATTTTCCCACTTTTTATAACGGTATTAAGCGCTCTGCCTATCGTCATCGGGAAAATGGATCATGCTTTAAAGAAATTTCAAAGCTTTCAAATTTCGTAGCTTTTTTAAAGATTTATATTTGGAATATAAGTTTAAAACATATATCATGTTTATGTTATTTTGTTTGTTTTTACGGCTCGAGTTGCCACTCTCTCAAACTTCGCCACATCTCTCCGGTTCGACGTCAAACCTAAGACGTCTTACAGTGGGCAAATTGTGTTCATTACATGTAAAATTTTAACAATTGATTGCATACGTTTGCTTGATCGGTCAGAGCTCTATTTTCTATTTTAGGAAAGCTTATTAATATTAACTTAATATATTAATGTACATTTTCTTAAAGAATATAAATAAATAAACACTAAGTAAGTCTTGTCTTAATTTAAAAACAATGATTCTAAAAGTTAAGATAATTTTTTAATTTTAGAATTTAATTCTCCCGATAAATATCTTTTGGATTAAACTAAAAATCAGATATATACAATAAATTTATATATTTAGCCCATAGTTCGTCAAACCTTAGAGAGCCAGAAATGTGAGAGAGGTTCGAAGAACCAGTGAACAAAAATCTATTTAAGCAACTCGCCAAACACGCTCTTTGTTATTGCACGATAATTTTTCGACCGCGCTGTTTGTGTTTTCGGTTCCCGTTGAAATAAATAAAATAATTTATATAAACATAAAATATGGATATAGGGCGGAAGAAATTAAACCGTTTTAAGTACAAGTTATAGACGATTTAGGGATTTTTAAATATATTTCGGATATTACTATTCGCTCGTAACTACCTTACTCCCTCTCGCTCTCTTGCTCGTTTTCTCTGTGTGTGCGTGTGTGTAAAGGCCAAAGAGCGCCTCCCCTGCGCCACTCCCCTCGGGCAAAAGAATAAATTGGGTAAAAAAGAATATATATCCTGCTCTTTTAGAATTTACCTGTGAAAGTGAAAACGTGACAACACGATAAAACGAACGAGGCAAGCAAAACAAAAAACGAGTGCACAAAAAAACAACGAAAGGAGGAGGAGAAGAAAAATAAGAACAAGTGCAGCAAATCAGAAAAAAGAGAGGACGGAAGAAGAACACAGATAAAAGTGAAAATAATCAACGAAGGACGGCAGGAAAAACAAGAACCACATTAGCAGAAATCGACAGGTAAATAACATTGTTCCTCTCTCCCTTTTTATCTTTCTTTCCTTAATACTTTAAATGTTGCTATGAGCTATCTTCTCTTCTCTTTTTCTCTATGATTCACATATGTATAAATTTTTCTTAAAACTTTTTGCAATTCATGACGACTAAAGTTTCAATCATATAATGAAATTGTATGATTCATTGCGACCATATATTTTATTCTAATTTTTTCCCCTGAAATCCCACTAAATTTTATAAGCCCTAAAATGCCGTATTCTTTTCGTTTTCATGTGCTCTTTCATACGTAACTGATTAGATAGACTTTTTTTGTTCAACCTTGCACAATTTATGACAGTAGCAAACCATGTTTTTCCAGGTTGATAGTGGGTTAAAGAGTTTAAAATCGTAAAAGTTATTTATTCACGTCTTACATGTTGTAAGGGAAGAAGTTTTGATATTTATGAAATTTGCAGGTGGATTATATTTGGTGGATAATTTAATGTTGTTCTTAATTTTCCTTTTTAGTGTAAGTGGTTTTTGCGTACATTGTTATATATTTATAAAATTTAACGTAATTTAATTTTCTAATAATTTTAAGACATAAAAAGGGGATTTTCTATAACTCTATTGTCCATAATTTTGTGTCTTGAAAAATATACTTTTTCTATACTTGCCCGAATCTAAGTTAAGATAAAAATTATATGTCTTGCTTATTACTTCCTATGAGTCACGGATAGATAAAGAATTATTTTGGGTTTGACAAGTTAGAATTGTACAATACTTTTTCTTTAAGCTTTAATTAGAACTTTTTTTTGTAGTCCAAACATTTGTTTAAGCGATAAATATCTGGCAATAAAATTACTTAATCTATAATTTCTATGGTCTTGCTTGCGAAATTTCGTCGAAAAAGCAATGCAATCAGCAAACATTTGCTAGAAACTAAATTTCTAGGTGAGGTTATCTTATCTATAGGGGAGATTGCCCCAAAAACGAACCATTAAATGGAAAAATAGAGAAATTTGTTGAAAAGTTAAGTATTTATCTTAATACATTTGACTGGCAATGGACAAATTGTATTGGGGTAAACTGTCTGTCAGCTGGTCTCATCAAATCGTTCGCTCACGTGAGTTGACCGATACAAAACGACTTTTCAAATTTGCCTCACAAAATCATAAAAAAGTCGTCGTGCAATATACAGATCCGGCAAGCAAGTCAGTCAGAAAAAAATTAAACCAAAGCTGACCGACTGGAATCGGAATCAATCGATTTCAATAAGTAAATGTCGCTTTGCACTGAGTCTCACATCCATCCATTTATCCAATCCACACAGGAAAAAAATATGATAATTAAAAAACACATATTGTTGGTTGCATTATTGTTATTTATTTTATACTTCTTAATCATTTAGCTTAAAGACTCTTTATTATGGTTTAGTAATAGAAATTATTGAACATTAAAAGTATTCAATCGACGTTAGCAAAATATAAATAATTTTTTGTGTGCATCCCATCCATATCGCATATTCAGCGATATGTGTACGTGACTAGGTGGCGACAAAGTGATTTATTCGGTGATTCACGTCGATTATTATCCCAGTTCAAGCGACAAGTTTCTGTCTATAAGCCCCACAATATTGGTTCATTGAACTTTGCCAAAGGGTCTGAACTTTATCGAGAGTAACCAACTAACCCAGAGACTACACCCTTGGCAACGCATTTTAGGTGGGCAGAAAATCAATATATTTTCGGCCAACTTACCCCTCTAAAATCGCTTGGCTCACCTCTGCTTTATATTTATTTCTGTGGCCGCGGGAATGTTGCACAAACTGCCCGCTCGTTGGCCATAAATCTGGCTGGGTTTGTCATGGGACCTGGTTTATGCTAAATTACCAGAAAATTAATTGTTTCTGCTTGCGTTTGAGTCGACAAAAAATATCCAAATTGTAATTGTTATTACTAAGGGCAGTGCTTGGGCTTTGAATTACAAGTAAATAAACTAAATAAGTATAAATATACTATAATTAAAAATGCAAAATTTGATAAAGTTTTATTAATAATAACCAGTATGTAAAAAGTCCCAAACTTATATCTCATTGTTGTTTTTCTTATGGAACGTTTATTTATACCAGCTTAAACGAAACTTAAACTTACGAAAATATAAATATTTTCCGAACTTAAAAGTTCTTTGTAGATCCGTGTTTCTCTCATGGCTGTAAAAATATCATGATCCAATTGTTTATAGTTGATTAGTCGTTTGCTCGATTTTGGGTCACTATCTGCTTTTATCCATTTAATCATGTGCTGTCCGAAATGATCACCTGATGTAGATACCCGGGAAACTTCACACATCGCACCGCTCCACTTTATGAGTGGCTCGCGAAATAGAAAGCCCACACGCTCATAAATCCTAATCAAATTTATTAAATCAAGTACTGTCCGCGACAGAACAGAGGAGAAAACAAAAATACGCCCACCAGATGGATTTCCTACACTCGAACATATAAAAAGCGAGACTAAAATAAAATTAAATATAATATGTTGCACATGAAAGGCAATTCGCGCGATATGAGCGCACTGCTCCATATAGAAATCCATAGAGAGTTGATACATGGCGGGGCATATGCTCGAGATACCAAACAATCAATTTGTGCCTGACTTTGGATATGACTTTGTCGTTTGCTCGTTCGGTAATTGTGCGGCATTAATTTGTGCAAGTAATTTCATTGAGCCCGATCTCGTTTGTTGACAACAAACAACTGCACGGGCGAAAATAAAATATTTAACAGATGTCCGAAGAGCTGTGTACCGATATCTGGTGGTTATTGAATAAAAGTTAATAACTGGCCGCAAGGTAAATATTTCTGCACCCCTCCCCCCATTAACTAAATAACCTTGATTTCGCCTGACATCGTGTTGCCGTGTTGCAAACGTTATCCGTGAAGCCGGATAAGCTGTAAATCAATAACCAGATCTGATTATCAGTTGTTTTTTTGCCTGGTAGGAAGTGTTGTAAATGTAATCTTATCCATCGGTGGGTATGTAACTTAATTATACGAGCCCAAGCGATGGATAAATGCCAAAAATACAGATAAAGGATTATTCAATTAGAATGAAATATGAATTTTTGAATTTATTATAGCCATCTATTTTTATAATAAATTATTCATTTTTATCTTGCTCAATGGTTTATCGTTTTTTTTTTTTTAGAATTAAATATGATTTTTAAAAACTAATCTGAAGTTGTACAAAAAAAATTTGAATCTCTGGGGTTCGTTATTCTCTTATCCCGTTGTTATTTACTATTGAGTAAGTGCAGGCTTACTTTAAATCCCTTGTGAGTTTATTTTGAATTATACTTATCCGCTGGCTATTCCAGTGGGTGGTCACTTTGGCGGGCTGATAACAACCTTAGTTTATGTCCAGTGTGCATTGTGGCAATTTATCCGCTGCGACAATTTGCATACTTAAACACCAGTAATGCCCCAGAGACATTCTCATCGCTCTGGTCGCGTTGTCACTCTTCATTGAGATAAGTTCAATTCACATAAAAGCCATAGTTGGTTGGGGACTTACTCGAAAACATCCGGCCCGAGTCTTTTGTATATGAATCTGCGACGAGACCGAAGGAAAACCAGTAAAAGGCGCGCAAAAAAATCTTAAAAGATACATATTTTATTTATTTGTATTTACTTTTAATCAAATGGGTATGTGGTGCTGTTTTTATAATATGTTTGTATTTGTATAAAATCTATTTTATGTTATTTCTATTAAACGATAGCTTTTTGATAGTGCCGTTTGGATTATCTGGATTATATTATCACATCTAGAAATTATCACCACAAGTTAAAAATATTCGCACAATTCCATAATAATGTTAGATTTTTAACAGATCAGATCTTAATAACATCTTTGGGCTTATGAAAAACTTGAGTTCCTTCGTATTTTTTTTTCCTGTGCATCCCAACAACTCGAGTTGACAATGGGCCGCGTAGTTTGCTTTATTTCGCCCATTGTGCTTTGCATACAGGCGTTTATTTTATTATACATATTTGAATAAAGTGAATTACGCGCAGAGCAGACAAAAAAAAAATAAAAGAACAGAAAAAGGTCCCAGACCTCAATGTGTGCTGAACTCCGCCCGCCGACGCTTAATTGAATTGAAAACTGAAAAATTGAAAAACTGAAACCGGACCAAACCAAACCGAATGAAAGCGAAACGATTCCCGAAGAAGCCATCAAAGGAATTCAGGTTATGCGATTTGCGAAAAATTCTTGAGCTTCGATTCAATGTCTCCGGGTTCCTTTCTGTTTTGCTTGCATATATAATGTCCGTTGTTTATTTTCCCCTGGCTAATTTGAAGCGCTTTCGATCGTTGAGTGATTCAATTATATGGTTTTTTCCCCTTCAGTGCATTTCGACGCCCGGTATAATTCAATTTATTTCTGCGTGGGCCTGGGTCGGTGCAGATTTGTTTTAATTAATAATTTGTATTTCGTTTGGCGTGTTGTGGCTGCAAATTGTGATGCTTCCGGAAGTGTCAGTCATGGTCACTAATTATTCAGCATCTGCTTTGCTTTCCCCTGATAAATTAATTTGAATTCCCACAGCATAGCTAGGTAGTACATTTATTGTGCTATTTATGTACCGGGAAAACAATCAACTGCGTTTAATTTGTTGAATTTAAGGATGGATGGGACAGAAGTTTTAAATTATTCGAAGTAGCGGATAAAAATCTTTGATTAGAAATTTCTTGAAAACCCAGGCTTATTTTTATTAAAAAACTTTAATTATATCTTATTTTTCCCTTTGCATATTAGATAATGCAGAAAGCTATCTAGCTACAAGAAAACATTAATAGGCATCTCTTTGAAACCTTTTTAAAGCAAATATGAACTATTTTATTGATTTTAGCATTCTTGTGCGAAAATATTGATTATTCCAAGACCTAATTAACCCGAAATTCACATGGAAATGTTATCCGTGGCTTTTCGCTACATTATCCGAGTACTTATGAACATTTTCTTGGAAAAATACCATTACAAAGTTGCAATTGACGCAAAGCTCTTGCATCGCAAGCTCGATTTTAATTCTGCGTGTCTGTGAAATTAGCGAGTCTTTGTCTGCCTACGCATCCATATATTCCGTATTCTCCGGCCATTTGGCGAACGTGATCGTACAATAAGAAGGCGGTATTATTCGGTTAAGAAAGTTAGCGAATCATGAACACACCCACCCAACCGAACCGAGAAAAATGAACTCTGCTGCTGGCAAACTTTGCCGAAATTGTATAAAATGTTAACTCGTGCCTAACCTAAAATGGTATTGTATAATAAACGATACCGAATTACACAAAATGCACAGGCCCACAGACACTGACACGCAAATGAACACGCTATAAATATTTAGAAACAAGCCTCCCATTGTTTACAAAGGCAAATAATAAAAACAAAAGTGAGCGCAAAAAAACGGCGATAAAGCGAATCGACTTCCAAAAGCACGTGACGCTTTTGGCGGCTAACTTGGAATCGAAACGCAAACTCAAACTCGGCTCTCGAATATCATTGGAGTTCGCTGGAATGCAGAAACAAGTGTGCGGACAATCACACCGCGTTAAATGCGAGAGACTGACTCATAAAAATGGCTCTTACATATTTTGGCAGAAATTGGAAAAAATATGCCGTGTAGGTACTCCTATATATATAAGTGAGTAAAAAATATATTATGATGCCATGATGATGGCATCGAACCGGTTCCCCGCAGGCAGTCAGCGAAAAATTCAATATCGCCAAATGCATATCGATGATGAAGTTACAGTAGATATAGCTTGAATCTTTAATCAATATTAATATGTAATATATATTTCAAACAAAATAAAGGTAACCTTTATTAAAAATGTTTACAAATGAACGAATTTTCTGTACATTGCATTGCATAGAAAAGTTATAATGTGGTTATAGGTATTGTTATAGGTATTTTCTAATTTATTGCTTTCTTAAAAATCAACAGCCTATTTCTGACAAAGATAAAGTTTCATTCCAATAGTTCGCTCAGTGGGAGGAGTATGATTAGGTCTCACGCTACCAGGTTGGTCATTGCCAAGATTTACAATCCAACCAATGTCAGCGACTGTAAGCGCTGGTTACTATTTTTAGTCAGCAGACCCGGTCCGACTTATAGCTCGTGACACAGTCTTCACAGTTTAAGTGCTTATCAATAGCTGCCAAAAAAAGAAGTACTCTTTTTCCACGCTCATTTGTCGCGAAAGAGAATGAATTCGCAGACGCCTATCAACGAGTCTCGTACAACGGGCAAACGGGCTTTTAATGATTTTTTTCTTATCGGCAAAAATATAAATATTGTGCGTATTATGCATATTTTATTCCGTCAACGCTTTTTCTAAGTCACAATCTACCTCGAACATTTAAATATTTGACATAATTATATAGTATTGAAAAATGGTAGAAGAAGGAAATGGAATATTACATTTAATTAAAAAATGTTATTTCTTTATTAAATTTATACAATATATTTCAATATCCAAAATGTATTTTCAATGAAACACAAATATGAGTCTTATTTAAAATCGAAAAATATATATTTTTTTTTATTTCCCTTAACTGTGAGACTATTTTACTTTAAAATAAAACAAGAGAGAACGCTATAGTCGGGTGCCCCGACTATCAGATACCCGTTACTCAGGTAAAAGGAGTGCGAGGGAGATGGAGATAGAAACTTTGATCACGCATAACTTTTAAACGAATGGTCCGATTTGAAAAATTTCTTCTACATTTCGATAGGTATTGATAAACACAATAAAACTGCATTTTTACTTTTCCGAAATATTTAAATTTATATTTAAATAAAATCGTATATAAGCGATTGTGGGCGTTAAAGGGGGCGTGGCACCTTTTTGAAACAAACTTGCGCTGCGTAGGAACTCCTAAAATCTGCATGCAAAATGCCAATCTTCTAGCTTTTATAGTTTCCGAGATCTCAGCGTTCATACGGACGGACAGACGGACAGACGGACAGACGGACAGACGGACATGGCTAGATCGACTCGGCTAGTGATCCTGAACAAGAATATATATACTTTATAGGGTCGGAAACGCTTCCTTCTACCTGTTACATACTTTTGCACGAATACAATATACCCTTTTACTCTACGAGTAACGGGTATAAATATTAATCTAACCATATTGGACTATGTTTAGTTTCTAATAGAAGTCATTAATATGTCAGCTTATCATGACCACGTTTTCAAGGACTATATTTTTTATAGATTGTTTAATCTAAGCAAATCTCATTCCAAGTAATCTTGCTTCAATGAAATCGTTAAAAATCGTTGATTTGTTAAACCCAAAGAATTTCCAAAAACAATAAAATTAAATTATTTTTCAAAATACACCTATTTGCAATATTTAAATTATTGTTTGAGTAATTTATGGCCATATCTAAATGCTAGCCATATTTACAAACAACCGGCGTAAAAATTGTTTATTAAAACAACTTGAAATTTTCTTTGTGTGTGTTGCAATTTTCCAAGTGTAAACAGAAATGCTGTTTCCACCACCTCCCGTGGTTCCATGCCCTCGAACCCAAGGGATGAGATGTGTGGACAGGGCGTCAGAATTTACATTACTTTGTTATATAACAGCACAGTTCTTGGCCATGTTTTCCGTTTCGTATTCCTCCAGCCATTTGGCATCGTTTTAGGGACCATTAGCTGCCCCCGAGGCGACATATGGGAATGTCTATTAAATTGGCCATGTAATTAGCCATAATTCGAGTGCAACTGCCACGGCTGCTGATGTCTTCATAAAATTTCATTGACCTGGCCGAAATGTGAACATTAGCTCGTGATGGCTATATAGAAAGCGTTTTACATGCATATTAAGTGTCGAATAGTGGCAAATTAGCCACAAAATGCCAGCGCTGGGCTATATTTAATTTTTGTTTTGTTTTGAAATATTGCCATATGGCGAGGATCGAATGTTCTGGGGCGTTGTGTAATTATTTTAGGGTTTATGGATATTTGAGCGGTTTTCGAAATGTTCTCTTGGCTAGCGCGTCGTATGAGTAATATCGAATGCCTTTCATCCGCCGTGTTATCCAAACAGAATAAAAACCCGCAGTCCGAATAACAACCTATTGAAATCATATGACAGCAGCGGTAGTATAAACAGTTGTACTTCTCCCAACATCTCTATATGATTCATATACGGCTCCATTCCACCAGCACCAAAACATTCTCGACACGAGAAGAATTGCAATAAAAAACCTGACAACGCTGCACTTTGCCTTTATTTTCAATTTTTCCCATTTTTCCGCTGCTTGCCATATTTCTGGGCTGCATTGCGAACTTTTTTTCTTTTTTCTGCCAGCTAAGCAAAGAAAACTGGGCAAGCAAATATGTTGAAAATGCGCGCTTACATAACACATTCGCTGGAAGTTTTGTGGCCCCTTTTGGGGAGTTGGGTTGTCGGATAGTTGGGTGTTGGATGGCGAAAAAAACCAAAAAAACTGGGGAACAGAGAGTCACAGCTTTGGGCGGCTTCAAGTGGCTCCCGGTTACGAGGTAGCCTTTGTTTGGCGGCTCCAGGGACATTACTCGTTATGTGCGAGGTTTGCTTTAGCGGTATTCGAGAATTCAGGTGGCTTAACTATTACGTTGTAGTACAACAAATTCGTTTTATAGAAAGTTTTTGAAAAAGTACATTTTTAAGAGATATTTGTTAATAATAATCAAGTAATATGAACAATTCTCACACTTAATTATTTTTAATACTTGTCAAAACTTGAGATTTGTCAAATTTAGGCTTCACACAGATAATTAAATATGTTGTCATCAATTCGGTATTTTATCATATTGAAAGGCACATTATCATGTCAACATAAATTTATTTCTAATCTAATGTGTTTAAATTAATTTGAAGATTTATTTATATCTTGTCAAGATTAATTACCAACCTAATGTGCTAAATAACAATTTATTTTAGGTGGGTTTACAATTTTTGGTTGTAGTTTTTATGTTACCATTTTAATGATAGTTATTAAATTTTTGTTATCAATTTGATAATTAATTTATCATATTAACATGCCTTATCTTATCTGTGACATGCCTATAGAAAATGACTGTCATTATGATGTGTAAAAATAAATAATTTTGTGATTATATTACCAGTTTTATGCATATTTTTAAGCAAAGAAAACAACAAATACAAAATCCCTACCTTTTCTTATCTGAAAATATTAAAATTAAGTAAATTATAAAATATTATATCTGTCTAAACCTATATTACCCCACTGATTTATGAATCTACTTTTTAATTTGTTTAATATTAAATGTTAAAAGGCTAAGACATATTTATCTGGATTCTTATGTACTCTATAAGCTCGCTTTGCTAGCCTGCCCTAAATACATTTCGTCCCTGGCCTTGTTTCTATCTTATCTCATCTCACATTTGTTACCCAATAGTTAGTCCCACTTCCCAATTCATCGCCCATTTCAGCGTATTTTTGAAGTAACTCTCGCTGCCGCCGTATTTTTATTTTCCTGTCATTTGTCGGCAGTGGCTTTTCCTTGCGTCTAGGCCAAGTCAAGTTGGTTTCGGATTCAGTTTCAGATACAGATTCAGGCCCAGAGGCCTGGCCAAATGCCCATATATAAATAACAGAGCTCAGGGCCCGTTTCACGTGATTTTCTTGCCGTTGTGCTCATGTGCGATGATTATGAAATAAATTGCAGCCGCAGCTACCGTTGCCGTTGCTGCAGTTGCAGTTTTTTCCTTTGGGTTCACTGACCCGTTGGTGAGCTCGATTGTTGTGCTGCTTGTGGCAAGTGCAGTGTACAGGTTTTCCTTTGTTGCCAAAAAAAAAAGAAAAAAGAAACAGCGAAAAAGCGAGAAAATACAACGGAGACCCATAAAAACCTTGCGTGTGTGGCATTTTCAGCCGTCACGAAGTCTGCCGCCAAAAAGGAAAAAAAAAATAATAAAAATATAAAAAACATTCGGGGGGCACTGGGTGGGGTGGATGGGGAGATATACTGAAATCAGGTCAACAGCTCGGGGCCCTGTTTTAATTGTTCGAGCTGTCTGACAAATTTCAGTTTCGGTTTCAGTGGCTGTCCTTGCGGCAAGTTGAAGTTGATTTCCTTGCCAATTCATCCGCACTTGGCCCGGCTCTCTGGCTCTCTTGCTCTGTCCTTTGTCCTTTGCTTGCCCTCTGCTCCCTAGGCGTCACCATCCTCTTAAATAAGCTTAAATTGATTCGATTACGCTGGGGAAATAAATTGGCTACTCTTACATGAACTGGGAATAGTGGCAGAAAACAAAGGGATACTTTAACCCATTAACAAAACCAATTTTTGGCATTTACCTTTTTATAATCAATGCTCAAAAATACAACAACGAATTAGTATTATTTAATTTATTATATTATTTTCTATGATAAAACCAGAAGTTCAAGTTTATGTTAATTTTAAAAAAATATACTGGGCCTGCTTATAAGGTTGAATAACTGACTTTCTTTACTTAATTCACTCAATTTCCGGTAGATAAAACTTTGTTTTTATAATATTTTTGGTCTACCATAATATGGTAAATAAATTATATTTAAATTACGTTTTATGATAGCTCACAATTTTATTTGAAACTCTATTTCCTATAGAGGAACCTTTTTATTTCCTTATTTTTTCAATACTTCGCTTTAATCAATTTATGCTTTCGCCTTGGGTTTGCGTCTTCAATTTCCTTCCAAGTTTAGAAAATTTTAATATTTTGTCAAGATTGGATTACAGGGTTTCACTAACTATATTAGAAAATCTATTTGCAGGTCCTGGTTTTTCCGTTGTCCTAGCCTCCTCTCATCCTCTCACTTGCTCGTGCGTGCGTTGGTACTTTCATTCATTGATTGTGGGTCCCTCCTTCCGCTCTCTCTCTCTCTCTTCCCTTTTTCCATTTCTCCCTCTCTTCGCTGATTCTCGCCCCCTCAATAAGCTTAGTACACACCCAGTTCAAGTTGCCACTACGCAATTCTATCTTTGTTGTTATTTTTCGGTCTGCTGCTGCTGCTGACGCAAAGTGTCCTGTCACACCCACACAAGAATAAATAAAAAAAGACACCACTACATCCATATGTATATGTGTATAACAGCGCACGCACACACCCACACAATAAGCTTTGCGTTGTCCCACATTTTCTGTACTTTAAGAACTTACTGAACCGAGCGATGGCATAATTTCACCTCCCTTTTCGACTGGTTCCCCTCCCTATATTTCATTCCCTTTTGCCTTCTTGCTTCCTTTTTAGCTATTCGAATCCGCCCTTTTTGTATTCCCTTTCAATATATCCTTTGAAAGGGTATTATTCGTAACTAGGTTCTTATATAATGGAACTTATTGGACTCCTTAACTCTAAAACTCTCTAAACTCTATTCCAAGGGAAGTTAAAGATATTGACTCTTATTTAAATAGTTTATTAGATATGATTTCTCAATGTAATGTTCGGGTTCTAGTTTATTATTTGCAAGGGGAAGTTAACATAAAATAAAATAAGTCGAAAATACAAATTCGCTCTCTTAATTTGACGTTAATATTTCGAACGATAAATCTTTTGTCGGGTTCTGTTTTCTCCCACATCGGTAAGCAATTCGGTCCGCAAAACCTGAAATAAAGTTGGCGAACCTTTATTTGTAATTTTTGTTTTGCCGACTCCCATAATTTGACTAGAACTTAACTTCAATCTAAGAGTTATGAGCTAGTTCTAACAAGTAATTGAAAAGATATATTGTTCCGGAACAGCAGTTAAACTCAATGTAAAAACTTAACATGACATTGGATAAGTTATAGTAGCAAGAGCAAATAATTTTCGGCTTGTTCAATGCTAGCTCTTTCCCCCGTTTTTAGCTGAAATTGACACAGTTTCATTGAGAGGAAATGGGGTTGGCAAGGACTTTGTGGTGTTTAAGGTGGTCAGGGGTGTGCCAAAGGACCTGGCTCAAGTCACTGAACTCTCAAGGCATTCGAGGATTTTTCGTGTAGAATACTGACAGCTGCTTGGCCTAGTTAGAAAACGTTTTAGCATCGCTTCGAAAGGTTCCTCAGGTGCGGCTTAAAAGTACGCCTACCATCCAACACGCCCCCTCTCATATCGTATGCAAATACCCCTCAAGTGGGTGTGGGAGGTACTTACCTTTACCTGACTTGCCTTGAGCCCCAACAAGGCGACCTAGTTATTTCCAAAATGTCACTTATTTGAATGTTAATTAAAAAGAAAATAAATGTCTTCTTGACAACTTTGGCAGAAATAAAATTACCTTTATAAAACTAACAACAAATATTATTTTTAAAGGTTTTTGACTTTGAAAGATTTACATATCATGTTTTATTTAACAAAAAAATATAATATAAATACAAGATCTGAAAGATCTAATTTCTTTCTTAGTTTATGTATTCGACGTGTGAAAAAGGACACTATCCAAACAACTCTTATAGATTTCCTTATCTACTATTTGCTTTTCAAGCATTTCCTTTTTTTACCCATTTTACTCTTCGGCAATCTAACAGGTCACAACACTTATCAAGCAGGGATTAACTTTAGTTTTCCTCATCGTCATAACATAAAAAAGAAACTAATAACTTCGTTGAACTTTGGCGTAGTGGAAAATTACTTGGAAACCTCAAAAGTTTTTCCTCTTCGCTAACTGACGCAAATTGCACCGAGAATTACGTGTTGAGACTCGAATCGAATCGAATTGAGTCTCGACTTGACCCACCGATTGTTGCACTTGCGTCACTTTAACCACCCACCAGCCCACATAATAGTTGCGGCATTACTTGGGCCTCGGGTCTGGCAATCGGTGATTAACCCATTGTTGCCAACGATTAACATCGAAAATGTTTGTTACCTGCTTAGCTGATTACTAATGGTTTCTTGTATCTATTTTTGTCTCTAATTGACTTGCTATAACACATAGTTAGTAGGTTCATAAAGATTTTTGAGTTAGAATAGCTATCTACTGTGATAAAATGGAGTACGAAACAAGAAAAATTAAGAAAATTAATAATAAATTGTATGACAAATCATAATAAATAAATCCTTTTTCCCTTTTATTTATGAGTAATATTAAACATATACCATTAAAATATAAATTTGTAGTGAATATAGATAAGAACATATATTTATATTTACACTTTATTTTGAACGTACTGGACTAAACTTTTTAGATTTTTGGCTCGTTTAACCTCGGGCATTTAAGCATTTTCATACTACTTTTTTTGTTGATTTTCCCAGCTTTTGGCTGACATCTCGCGACACCGACATGACGGCGTGTCGCCTCATTAGCATAAACGTTTTAATTAGCTGCTGGTCCCCGGGAGCGTTAATCGATTCGATGCCGAAACATTTGTGTTTCTCGAGGCTTAGTTGAGTTTAGTTAAGTTAGTCATTGTAAACTGTCCAATTGAATCCAATTGAGTGGCGCTCCGTTTGATTTCATTAGCGCAAATTGGGTGCATTATAACATTAAGATAACGTTCTCGAGTTCGGAGGCAGCAAACAACAAACAAACAAGCAGTTCTCAACTACAGTGTAAACGATTGTTAATAACTCTATATACATGTCCATGCGATACCTGTTGCCGCTATTTGTGTAAAGCCGTGTTGCTGACGACGTAACCCGAAGCACCTTGAAAAACTAGACGTAGCATAATATTGACATACATATGAAAATTGCACATTACCAATCAAAACGTAGCGATTCGAGTCAGGTTGATTCGAGTTGAGTGAAGTGATATAAAATGGGACTATTCGGTCAATTAACGCGGCCTAAGTGCACCGCTATTTGTTCTGAGGAAGGGCAGAGCACTTACCTGGTGGCTTACAGAAAAAATTAATGAATGATAAAAAAGGCTTTCCGGCGAGGTTGTTAAGTAATATTAAAAAAGTCTATGCGCGTTTTTTTTTGACGTATTTCTATCACCTTAAATATTTTTGATATTTTTTAGTAACTGATTAAAGTTTTTTACCAAATAAATGTTATATTTAAATATTATTACTAACCAAATAGTGGTTGGACTCAACTAAGAGATATACAAATTCAGACATTATTGATTTCCGAAGTTCCGAAACAAATGTCTTTTCATCTATTCAATGTTTATAAATAATTGGCACTCTATTTTAGAGATGTGTTGTATATAAGGGAGGTACATTTAATTATAAATTTTTGTAAGGCTATCTCTGCTTCATTCCATATTAATTATAAGACACTTCAGACAAACTTTTCTTATCTAAGTTCGCTTTGAAGCTGCCATAGATACAACTTGTCTGGGCCTTAAATCCGCTTGACGGCACCTGTTTCCCCCGCACCTTCTGGCCAGGTAGAAAGGCCGACACCTTCTATCGGACAGCCAATCAAGCAAGCGCAGCGATCTATCAGACCTGTCTGTCTCTCTATCCGATGTCGGACCCTCTTAGGCCCCCATAAAGCCCCCCTGAAATGCTGTTCTTGACAGGCGAAATCATTAAGAGTGTCAAAGGAAAATGGAAAATAAAAACACAAGAAGTGTTTCGCCGTTGCTTGGCTTTCAATGCGTGCCCGGAATTTTGTTAAAAATTTGCAATTCAATTTCAGTTTTTAGTTTGCTTTGCTGCTCCTTTGGCATGCGAATTGTGACGAAAACAGAATGAAAATTGTGCGTTATTTCTTGGGGAAATTGGTAGAGAGGAAAACACTTTAGATAAATAGCCGGTCTTTAGTCCTCCAAACGTGACGATGAAATGAGTGGAGAGAGTAAAATAAAGCAGTTGAATGTCAAGTATACGCAGCGTGGGCCATGGTTGATTAGGCTAAATGGGTTTTGTTGGCTTAAAGTGATTTAGGAAAATATGGTAGGGCTTTTTATCATACTTGATAAATTGGGGTAATGATTTTTTTTGGATTAATGTACATTTTTTAGAAATTTATTAACTAAATACATTTTTTTTTAAAATTTGTTTCGATTGTTTTATTTATTTCACTGAAATACAATAAAATAAAATTAAAAAAAAAACATGAAACTTTTATGATCTTTTAAATATATTGCTTAGAAATTCTTTGTATAATATAAGTACATACGCTTGTTTATGGCCGAGTGATATTTTTGCGCTGGATATTTTGTTTTTTTTCCGATTTCTGTTTGGTTTAATTATATATCAAACCGGCTGCTGTTGGTAGAGTCACCCTCAACAGAAAAAATATCTTATACATATATGCGTGCGATTTTATATAAGTATATTATAAATCTGGCCAGTTGGCTTTTTATAGCCGACTCGCAATTAATAAGCGGGCCAAGTATTTTATGGGCCAATGGCGCCTTTGGCATTATCTACTCTACAGTTCGGATGGGTCATGTCATTGAACCGACTTCGAATTCGATTCGAAAGATTGGTTTCCATATGTTTTAGCTATCTTGCCCAGTAGATTAATGTTGATTCACTTGCAGTTGTTTGTTTGGGCAGCTCGAAATAAATACAAAAATAACAAACAAAATTCCCAACTTTTATCTTATTGCAGACTTGGAAGCGTCGGCACTTGCGATTTGATTATCACACATAGCTATGCTTTTGCAGTATTCGTGCTAAATCGTTTACTATAATGAATTCCGCGCGGCATCATCGTATTGGAGTATTTCTGTCTCCATAAGTTGGCCACTAATTAAATCAAATTAAATATAAATATAATCATAATAATACGTAAAAAAAAACCCCAACAAGGCTCGCAAATTGATTGCCACACAACGGAAAGCAAAGCACTGTAAAGTAAAAAGCCATCTAGTCAAACGAAAACAACGAAGGAAATTCGCCAACAACTGCCTGGAGTGAAGCGAGGTCTCGAGTGGAGGCAAACCCAAATCAAAACTTGACAGAGGACCCGGGCCGACCGCAAAGCTGGCTAAGAAGATGCCATACCATCGGGGCGGAGATGCCTCTTCCCAGGCCGACAAGTTGAGCGGCATTGTGGAGGAGAGCGACCTGTACGAGGGGTTCGCCCCGCATGTCGAGACGTCCGAGATCAAAACCCTCGACTTTTACAATCTACCAAAGCAAACTGGTGAGTGGTGAAGCCTTAACATATTTTTTTTAATATTTTTGTGGGGCTCTAGCATATGGTATTTATCAAAACACAATCTTTAAAACTAGAGTCCAAAAAAATAAAAATTTCAATATTGTCACGATAAATTTAAATCAACCATATGCCGTTCTTTATATATTTATTGTTTAGAACTTTCTAGAAGTAATATGAAAAAATATTTATATATTTCAAGAGAAATAAAATTATCATATAAATTCCATTTCCCCTCATTAAAAATATTTATCATTTTGTTTTTTTTTTTTTTTTGCGTTCATTGCGAACAATATAATTAGGAATGTAAACAAGATAAATTCATACAAATAAAAATCAAAACCTGTTAATTAATTATCTTAAGGCCCGTAAGTAAAATCACTTCAAGGCGTGCTAACTTTTAATGAGTTTTCACGTGCCTCCCACACAAAAACAAGAAAATCAGATGATCTACAGACCAATCCAAGCACATGTTGCATTGAGTGAGAAATTTTAATTTATGCGTTTCGCGAAGGAGTATTTATTTGGTTTTTATTTCGCTAGGTATAGAATACATGAATCAATAAACAGGCCGAAATAATCGAGCTAGAACAGCAAGTAAACATTAAAGCTAATTAATTATAGGGTTTTAAAAATAATCAAATATAATGTGCCCGAATCGAATAGTGCTAAAAACTCGGCTTGCATATATACTTTTTTTAAGCACTGGATATTTTTCATATTCATTTCGTTTGCCTATTACAGCACGTAACCGTGAAATGAAAGAAAATAAATGTATTTATATTTTTTTTGAGAAAACCCGACGGCAACGGCCTGTCAAATTAAGGCAACAGCTCTGTGTAAACATACTAGTATTTACATTCGATTTGTGCACGCATATGAAATAGTAAAAAAACGAAAAGGTGATGTTTTTGGGATAAAGAGGTTAACAATTTCAAAAACAAAAAAATTGTAAAAACGTGAAAACATCATAGGTATTTATAGCTTTACACATTTCGTTGTAATGAATTCAATCCCTTCTCCTTCTGCCATTGGAATAAACTCTTTTTCTTTTCTTTAATTTCATGGAAAATGCAATTGCAAATCATTTATAATTTTTACAACGAATTTCGCCATGGGGTGTAAACAAAATGTTTAACTTCCCGAAAAAATATTTAAACACCCTAAGTAAAACCAAAATAAAATCTAGATTTTTCTATTAAGAGATTCGTAAATTTAATGCGTCTTATGGCTAAATTCTTTGAGCAAATTGCCAAGCAAATGGCAAAATCGATTTATTTCAATATCCCATTAAATGCAATTGCATTTTAGAACTTGAAAAATAATTTGTTTACGCTGCAATTTAATGGATTGTTGAAGAGGAAGAGCTGAAATATATACCTTTATACAGTGAAATATTTTACGTATTCATTTTCCTTTGATATTCAGCTTTGCTAACCACTCTTGCTGCCAGAACGCCAAAACGCGAAAGCAAATAAATGCAATTTCGATTCCAATCCAATCGAACCATTAGTGTATCACCCCCTCGACAGTCGACATTGGCCTTGAGTTTGATTTACAATATAATGCATCTGTGTACAGAGGCATTATGTCCATATGGATAAACCCCATTTATATATAAGGGAATCTTTATACTATTAAAAATCATATGTGCGACGAGTGGTGATCACAATATTAATCGAAATATGCAGTTTCAATATTATCTATATTCCTTTTATAAGTACTGAATATTCGCTTAACATAATGAACCCAAAGTATAGAATTTTTGTGGCCCGCGCTGTTGGAAAAGCAAACAAATAAAAACATTCACGTTTTTATGGCACTTGGCCAGCTGCCAATTAATTTGTTTAAAAATAAATTCAATATTTTCATCACTCTCGTGCTTGTTTGCTTTTTCTTCAGTTGCTTACTTTTTCGATGATTTTTAATAAATGTTTTTTTTTTGTATTTGTATTATCTTCTGATCATGTGATTAACATTTGATGCTATCTTAAAAAACATTAAATTTATGACACGCATTAAGATGTTCGTGACTTGGATTTTATTAGTCAAATATAATTTTTTATGTTAGACATCGAATATATACATCAAAATATATTTTGAACGGAAGCAAATTTAAAGTGGATACAAATGTACTAAAACATTATATTATAAAGCCCACCCATATCAATCTTCTTGGTAGCATGATAATTGGCTTCATTTTTAAATGTCTCAAACATGGAATATAGAATTAAACGCAAGAAAAGTGTAATAATAATTTTTGGATTTGCACCTTAAAAAATTAAACCTGAATATAATCTATGTTTATGGGGAATTTTCTTTGTCATACTGGCCGCGTGCCATCTCATTCCCAAAACAGATACTATACAACAAAAAATATCAAAATAGCCACCAAAAATTCGGATCTTTATGGCTTAAAATTTAAAATTTATTTGTTGTTAGCAATAACAAAATTTTTGCTTACGCAAGCAAATGGAAACAGAATATTTTCCCAATTTCTTCATGCCGTTGACGTCGAAAAAGATTTTGTTTTGCTATTTAATGCCAAATTATGTATTGGCAAAGAGGGAAAATAAATTTTCATTCAAGAGGCATTTTTTATGATCCTTGTGTACGATTGGCTAAATGTTTCTCTAACAAAAAAAGTTGAGGAATTTTATTTATTACGAATGGAAAATTTTCCACTGATCCGGCGATCTTCGGTATATATAGATATAATTTTGTCGATGCCCCCAAATTGCGGCACACGCCCACCGATTCATGAGGCTTATGGCACGTGTTTCTTGGGAAAATGTGCGAAAAGTGTGCCCCAAATGAATCTCCTAAATTCTGTAACTGACTAAAACTGGTTTTCGCAAATCGGTTTCATTTCGTTTTATTTGCTGTGGGTTTATTTATGTTTTGTTTCATTTTGCTTTTTTGTTTTGGTTCTGCCTTTATTTTTAGGTAATTTCTGTTTAATTTGTTTTCAACAGGATTCTTTGGTTTATTTTATGGGGTTGCAATTTGCAAATCTCTTATATAAGTATCTTATTCGCATGTTTTATAGTCAGCAAAATTGTTTTTTTTTTGTTTTTGTTTTGCCTGGGTATACATTTTTGATATATAACTCATTGGGTTTTTTTGTCTTGTCATTTCTTTTGACCGTTTTGACCGCTGGCCCAGAATGAAAGTAAAAATAAAAAACAATAACTTATAAGAATCCCCCCGTAAGTTTTTCTAGAAGTTGCTAACCACTTTATCCGGATTTCTATATTAAAGTTTATACGCGTTTGATTAGATTAACACAATTACGAATTATTATTTTGTGATATCATGTTTTTTGTCATTGTTATCACAATTCTTTTTACGCTGTTGCTTGAGGGTGTGATTATTTAGGTCAGACATATTTGAGGCAATGTGTGGAATGTTTGAAAATATGTGTATTTTATTTATCGTCATTTTTTGTTTCTTAAAAAGAATTTTTAACCTTGGGATTTGTTTTTATGAGCTTTATACATTTTTCAATCCAAAAATCAATATTTGACAATGAAGATAAAATCAATTGAATCAAAATAAACCTGGAGTATTTAAATGGACTATTCAAACGATTAGAAGATTATTAATACAGCAAAGAGGGTACTTAACGTTTCGGGGTACTTTAGTTGATCCTCTCTTTCTTTATATCATTTGAGTTTAGAGATCAAATCCGTTAAATTAACATCCCAAAAACCGCATCACTCTCGCCCACTTGTCGTTGTCTTTTGATCTTCGGTGGCATAAAACAATCAACAGCTTTGGCCTGTTGTATATCTTGGAGATTTGGATGACGGAGGAAGCAAGTGAAAGGGCAGCGTATTTTTTTTTATTAATGGCGGTGTTTGTTTTTCTCTACGTCTGTATCACGATATTTTGCGTGTCGACTGATCTTGAATGTTTTCCAATGGCGCGGTGGCCGCTGAGTTCTCGATTCTAGTTGGGAGCGGAAGGTCTTTCATCTAACATGGAATACAATTATTAAAAATTCTGAACCGTAAATCAAAGAAAATTTTCCAACCAAATCTGATTAGTAAACATTGGAATTTAGCTAAAATCACATCAAAAGATTTCCAAGCAAAATTATATTTACTGATCACGTTTTTACTGATTAGATATTTTTCTATTCCATTTATGAAACCATTAAATAGCTTGTGAAAAATTGCATTAATATTTACCAAGAAATAATTGTCAGTATGCTTATCTTTCCTCCCACATCTGTTCAAAAACACTATGGCCAAGATTCAATGCTGATTGATAAACAGTCCGGCAAACTGATTGATTTCAGCCATATTGCTTGTAGTAAACCATCAATCGATAATATCCGCTAATAGAAAATGTTTAACTTGATTTTATTTCCTAACCTTTTCTCTTTTGTGTTGCGTTTTTCTTCTGCTCTTTTGGCCTCTCTGTCAGCAGCGGCGCCTCTAATTAGATAAATGTATATAGTGTACATAGATATATGTACATAAATCTTGTTCTAGGTGTTTGAGGTCACTGAGCACAATAGAAGCTTTTTCTTAGCGATCTTTCTGTTGCTGATTTGTTTACATGCTCTTTGGTTTTGTTAATGCCTAAGAAGATACAATTTAACAACGAAAAGATAAGGCATCTAATTTTGGCGTACAGTGGGTTGTATTCTTTCTAAGGTACTGTTAAATGTCTAAAAACATTAAAGATATGTGTATGTTTTTTAATCTAATCGTTTGCATATCAATTATATGGTAGCATTTGATTTTTAAGCTTTATTTTTGAACCATAAAAAAATGTTGAATAAACTAAATACCTTAAAGATTTCCAATTTCCTCCAACACAAACATGAACCTAACCATCTTAAAAAGTATCTATATCCTTTTTACCATTAAAAAACGTTACTGTACATAAACCTCCTCATAGACTATAAAAATAAACCAAACAAAAAATAAACGAAAAAAACAGAGACCGATATTCTTAAAATATAGTTACACAAAAGCGCAAGAGATATGCCGGCGGATAAAGCTCGACCGCTCTCTTTTTTTTTGGTTTTTCTCGCTCGTTTTTTCTCTGCCTGCAAGATAACATTGTTTGTTTTTCTCACTGTTTAGATAACAGTGCGAATTGTTGGGGCAGCACCCGGCCATTTTTGTTTTGCTTTTTCTTTTCTCAGTGCTAACATACTTTTGCTTTTCCCTCGTAAAACTTTATATTTATTTTTCCGCCGCCCTTTTATTCATTTTGCATTTTCTTTGAGTGCCTTTAAGCATATGGTGCGTTCGTGTGTGTGCGGGAATAATAATTGAGTTGCCGTGCAGCCGGGAGTCGTATTTAAATGAACTGCCTTAAAGTATGCTTTTAAAATTTCCCTTTAGTATTCCACTGCTGTTTCGTGAGCAGGTGATACATTAATTCCTGGACACGACAGTGACTTAACACTAATGGTTCATGTATTTTATTCATTCCATCGTAAGGATTTTGTTTTGATATTTATTTGACGCACTTGGGGTTAAAAAAATTTTAAAATTGTTTAAACTGCCTTATATATTATGAAAAAATGTATATAATAAATTTATAAATTTATTTATAATTGAAAAGTATTATGATCTTTGCACACAAAATAAGAGCGTAAAGCAAATGTAAATGTTTGAAGAGCTTATTAACCAATTTATTATTACTTAGATGTCAAAAAAATGTAAACTTGCTGAGAAATTAGCTGTAAACTCAGTGCATTTGCGATTTCCTCATGTGCCTGTCTAAAACATTTACCCTTGTAATCGCAGGTGTCACGGTCCGTTGTCTTTGTTTCCATCTTACTTGTCTGCAAATGCGACACTTTTAATTCACACTTGGATTGGTTTACCGGATTCAATGACCACAGATCTGCGATCACATGATAACGTTCAATAAACTAACACAAAGTTGCCTTACACCAAACCCTTTATAGCTATTTCAATAGCCATTAATATCGCGATCGATGATTTCACAACAAATCGGCTTTTGTTATAACTCTATTGATTTTAATGTGTAGTTTATGGCTCATTGAATTGCTGATGTGGGTGTGTATAATGAGTAATTTGTCTCAAGCACGCTTCCATTGATAATTTTCCAGAATTTTTTTAACAGATCCGACATATGTAATGCATTTTTTTTGTTCGAGACGTGCCCCCTTAAAATATTTTTCTGAAGTTTAACGAACTTCTGAGAGTTGTAAAAAAACCACAACAAGACAAACCTTTATTTGATATTTTGTGGGGAGCTTTTAATTATACAGCTTTTTGTTTTTATTCGATGGGCCAAAAGCTTTGATAGAAAATGTGTGTCCCCGATGCATCGTTCACCTGTCTTTCGGTCACTCTCTCATTTTCTCTGGCGAAGCGAGACTGAGGGAGAGAGAGAGGGAGTGAATTCAACGATCGCTGGCGACTTCTCAACTTTAATCTCAGTATAATTCCAACCCTCGGGTCCGGTGGTTGTCTGTCTCTGTCTCTGTCGCTCCTTCGATCCATCGATCGGTCGTAGTTTTGTATGCCCAAAAGTTGTCAACTGTCAAATCACGAAAGAGAAGGAGAAGAGGCAAATACCCGAGCTGAAAACGAAAAGAAAACCGAGAAAACAAATTGGAATACTTTTCGAAACAAGTCGCGTGTCAACGTAATTACTTTATATGTTTGCAAAGTGCGTGTGTAAATACATATGGGTAAATGGGTGCACAGAAAATAAAACTTAGGATTATTGCAAAAAATGTTAAAACTAAGTTTAATATGCAACAATTAAGTATTTGATGAATTTCCCTTTAAAAATTAATTCAATAGATTTCAAAATCCAAAACATATTTTATTTATTTCATATTATATGAGAAGTATTAATTTTTAAAGTTAATATTGTAAATGATCTTAAGAGATAAATATTTTTTTCTGTGCACTTGCTGCAGCCTCCAAAATTGCAATCGGAATGCACATTAAAAGCAAAATCGACTTTTAAATCACGGCTCGTTAATTATCACGCCTAGCTGCCAAACTCAAAAATAAACACAAAAAACCAACATATTTGGTCGAGAAAATACAACAACGAAAAATTATAATATATAAACATTGCTTTAATGCGTATATATAGTCTCGTGCGTTGCGTTCAGTTGTTCAGTGGTCAGTCACTCGATCGCTCGATCAATGCTATATGGTTGATGACTGTGCGTTACGCATACGCCATGTGTGCACTATTAATTTAGTGCACAAAGAGAGTTTAAATGAAGATTTTATGAAGATAAATATATACATACACAAAATTCTGTAACAGCATTTAAAATATAGCTAACAAAAATTAAACGTTAAACACATTTCCAATGATTAAGAATATTAATTAAATGCTTTTAGAAAATACAAAATGGGCACTGCTGAAAAAACAATAAAACACTGTTCATTTAATACATTCAAAGAATATTCAGTTTAAAATCATTTTCTTGTCTGTAGTTGAAAAAATTAATAAGGCATGGTTGGGGAACAATTAATATAAGTCTACGATATAAACAACACTGTTTGTTTACACTGATTTTCTAGAGCAAACAGCTACCGCAACAATCAAAACTGAATGAATTGTAGAGGTTTTTTTCGCTCGCCATTTTAATTGAATGCAAAATTATGCCCATAATAAAAGAAACGTGCTGTACATAATAAAACACACGACGCACTCAACAAAAAAATTGAATATAAAAACCGACCCCACTCAACAGAATGTATAATTTTGAAATAAATTCAATTAAATGCAATATGAGTGAATAAAGGCCTAAACCAGTTTCGTGGCACAGCTGAAAAAGTCATCTCTGCTAAAAGTTAAAAATAATAGCTTTAACAATAACAATAAACGTTCTGTGCCAGGCTCAAAAAGGCGTCTATAGATGCAGTTAACACGGCAATAACTTAATTAATTTCCAATTTGGCCGAGCGCACACGGACGAGACTCGTGGTTCCCATCGAATCACATCGATTCACACCGAAAGGAACCACCCACAACCGCCCACTTAGGCCCGGCATTATACGATCCCTGGCGAATGCCAATTAATACCCATCGACGAATCCCTCCCCCAAGAGCTGAGATCGATCCCAAAGGTCGCCCGTCATGTGCCTCGTCCCTCGAAATTCAGAAATATGACTGGTGCTAATTGACAAATAGCTAGCTCACGACCGATCCAAGATATTTTTAGCGCGTGCTAAACAATCTGAACAATCTGGCAGAGCCAATGCAGGCTTGTTGACTTCGTTCTTTCGATCCCTTGACTTAATTGATATGAGTAATTTGGTGTTTGTTTGTGGAAAAAGTTGAACCATTATTTGGGGTGTACCAAAATATATACAATTTAAATACATTTTTTTAAGTATTATAAAGCGGTTCACCGCGTTTTGTAAGTCCTCATACGATTTGCATTTTAATATTCAAGAATAAATAAATTCTGTTATCTTTATTATATCGATATATTTTGCTGTTTAATGCTATAAAATTATATTGTTCTTAAACATTTTCTGGCTGTCAGCTTATTTAAAAATATAAATCTTGAAACAAGATATTGTTCAATTTATCAATCTTTATCAAATTGGAATTCAAAAGAGGCTTATCTGTGTTTAAATTATTAACTTGTATCCCTTCCTTTCGACTCGTATCTTTCACTGAGTCACCTCCTTTGCTATCGTTTGACCAATCTAAAAAAGACAATTTTTCTTTTTGCCTATTCCGAAGGTCTTTCCTCAGGTGAATTTCCACTTGTCGTTTATGTTTTTAGGCCCCCAATCTTGTTTCGCCCAATGACGCCTGGTTGTGCGATGCAATTAAGCCGAAAAACGCTGACAATTTGGAAGGGAAAAACGACACAGGAGGGCAATCGGCAACAATAACAACATTAATCTGCAGTGTGCCAAAATGAAAAACGTTGTCAAATTAAATTTAGCTGCAGCCGGCAATTGTTTTTCCTATCGACCTCAGTTGGCAAACGAAGCGGTGGCAATGTCGTCAGAGGGGAAAATGTAATAAATTGCACTTGCAATTTGCATGCCCAGAATGTGTTTTTGTTGCCGCTAACCTTTCGCTGTGGCCCCTTCAACACAGATATTCCTTCTTGATTCTGTTTAATTTTATTGTTTCCTATTGCTAAAAATTGCCCATTAGATCATGTCACAATTATTTTAGTCTATTTGTTTGTTTGTTGATTTTAAGCTGTGGATATCGCACAAAATTAAAGATTCATTTTCTTTTAGATCTTGATCCATTATAAATTTGATTAACTCTCTAGAATTAGTTATTCATGAGAATTAAATATCTATCTGGGTTGTGCTTGAAAGTCGCGATGATCTTATAAGTGCAAACTCACGAAGTTCTTAATAAACTACGTCAATTACAATTAAAATTAATCAAATAGTTAATTGACTATACCTGTCCCGTTGTATAAATATATAAATATTTATTCTTTTTATAATTCTTCGATCGCTGCAAACGCACTGATCATAAAGATTGCGATGCAAACTTTATCTGTAATTTTTTTACGGCCACTTCAGTTATACCAATTAACTGCCATTAAGGCTCAGATAGCGTATTTTGGTAGAATGTTTATAGAACCCTTGATTTCCACATTGTTTTTACCCTACTAAAGCTATAACTAGAGATGAATAATTGCCCAATTTTGTAGTCCAAAACAAATTGCTCAAGCAGTGGTGTCTATATCTTTATATTTGTTCTTTAAGGTGTTATGGGGCAACACTTTTAAGTGTCGCCAGAACTCTTGGCAAACTCTCGCTCATAAATATACCCGCTACGAAATATCGTATAATATCCGATACAGCCTAGTCAGAGATAATTGCCATCGGGCTTATTTTGTTTTTGTCTTTTCCTTTGACTTTTCTTTATAATGTTGAAATACATTTTATGTACGAACATTTTGGTTAATTAATCATTTGCTCGGTGCCATGTGTGAGTGTCATGAAAAGCATTTTTCCCAATGGCCAATGGCCACGCGTTGTTTATTTTTCTTTTTTTATTTATACATTTCTGGTATAAACAAATGGGTGACTTGATTTTATTTTATTTCGCCTGACGAAACATGTGAAAAATCAATCTGTGAAGACGCTAAAAAAAGATCAGCGGATGCTATAGAAAACATAAAAATAAAAAAAAAAACCAACAAAAAGTGTGTTAAAATGCGATGGGGAAAAAAGCATCACGTGAGGTGTTTAAAATATTGAAAAATTATTTATTCTCGATTCGTCATAGGAAATAGGGTTTAGATCCTACTTAATCGTTAGATTCATATACATTTTCAAAATGACGGTAGCAGTAGATAAATGGCCGTTTTAAAAGCAGGGTTTTTTCTAAAAATATATTGTTGACTCATTATTTTTTGTTGTTTTTAGAAGACAACAAATTTGGCGTACGGGTTCTTTAAATTTATATTTGTGATAGATTGTCCTATATATTTCAAATCTGTATACTACGGAACGAAAGAATTATTATTTATTTTCAGGTCTTTTATGTATCAGATTTGTTTTTACAACTTTTCCGCTCTTGTTTACCTGTTTAAAATAACAAATGGTTCAGCTTTTCCGCTTTCACATTGTATATATGTAAGTTTTGCATAAATTTTCCTTTTCATGTTTAGGCCAGAAGTTTATGTTCTTTTCCTTTTATAACATGGCGTACTCTTTATTCGCCCAAAATAAATGAAAATTCCACTTAAATTTTATTTTGTGGTATTTGTGCCATCGCCATCTTGCCAACGTAGCTGGAAAATGGTCATAAATTAAAGTTACGTATACGCAGGAATACCAGAAAATTCTTTTTTTGCCTGGGATTTTCCAAGCTCATTTTCGCCATTGCTTACGAAATTTCGTACAAAAGCTATATATAGGTATTTACACAAGATTTGGATGTTTTCTTTGCCCCCTTTTCCGCTCCGAGAGTAAGAGAACAACAGAAAACAGCTGTTTGCTCTATGGCGCCCGATAGTAAAATGCACAAACAAACAAAAAAAAATAAGCAAAAAGAAAACAAAAATAAATCAGAAAATAGCATAGAGAAGAGCAGAGACCCCGTAAAAAAAGCTTCAGTTCAAAGCTTGCACGCGCCAGGTTTTTCGATCGCTCTCGTATTATTTATTCGGGGAGCTTTCATTGAGCAGGCCCACCCCACGGAATGAAACCGGCCTGTCCGCCGGAAAATATCTGAGAACCCCGAACGCATCCGAACGCTTCGCACGTAAACCCGTTCGAGAAATCAGACATACTCCGATTTTCTTCGACACGATCCCCAATATCGCGCGGTATGCCTAATGATTTCTTTCAACCCTCATTAAAATATTGAAATTAATTTCGATACACCCGCAGAGCCAACGAAAAATGTGAACTGAAAATTTAAATGTTAAATGTGCTGCAAATTAAATTCAAGTGCTGCCGGCGTCGCTGCTCGGGCGACAGCAAATTGCAGATCGCAATAAATTAAAACAATAAAAGGCAGCAGTGAACAGAGTGTATAAAAAAATACAGAAATTAAGCAAGACAAAAAAAAGAGAGAGACTGAAATCTACATAAATGATGTCGTTCTCGGTGCCAAAAAAGCGAGTGAACAAACAAAAATTAAAATAAAACAACAAAGTAACAATAAAATTAAGGCGAGAAACCCTGTAAAATCGAATAAAACAGAAATTGAACGAAAGGAGAGAGTCGAGAACATAGAGTGAAAAATGGTTGGCAAAGTCTTGGGCATTAAAGACTTGGAGCAGTTTAGCAGCCGGCGCAGCAGTGTCTACGTCGATCCCGAGTGCGACAAGTTCTTCGAGCTGCCGCTCTTCATCGCGGCCAGCTCAAACGACATCACCACCAAATGCCAGTGCTTCCAGTTCAGTCCAGGTAATAAAAACAGCGACCACAGCCGCAGCCCATCAGTCGCCAAAGTCCAAACACGAACCCAATACCAGCCATAAAAACACCTAAAACTTATGATTATAGTTCGATACCATACGATACCAAATTATTTTGGAAGACTGCTAAAGTAAGAGAAAATTAGGTAAAAGAATGGGTTCATGATAAAGAAACGAACCCATCCTAATGTATCAATAAAAATAACTGTATTAAAATCATTTAAGCATATAATAACATTGTAAAATATAAAAAAAGTTACAATTTTCCATATAATATTTAACAATATTTTAATTTGAGCTAATTTTTTAATATTGCCTTAAGATTTCGAAAGCCATATCTTCTAATATTCCTTTAAGGCCTGACAGTTAACCTTGTTTGGAAATTTTCGAATCAATTTTGAAATTCCTTTCAAAAATTATAATCTTGACCTCATTTTTTATTTATACAAATTGTGTTTATTCAATTTGTTATTTTTTCCAGTTACAGCATTAAAAAACATGCTTTTAAGCATTTAAAAATTACCTTGAAAAGTAGGAAGAGTTCTGTTTTGTTTACGAAAAAATCACTGCACACCCTCAACAAAAATTTCTTAACATGTTTAGCATCAATAAAACTTAATTCAGTCATAAAGGGTAAGACAAATCAACAAAAATAAAATCAATCAGCTGCGGGAATAAAAATATTTTATTTTCAAAAATTCCCTTGTGAAATGGAAAACAATGAATGATATTTTCGTGTGTGTATTCATTATCATATTAAAGGCGATAAAGTTTCGGCTTTAAAACAAATGTTTTCCGCTATGTGGTCTCTCGATATAATTGCTGACTTAATTGCATTACGTTTTGTGCTCTTAATCAGATTGCACAGTTTCAATGGCACTTAGGCGTATTTAAAATATGTGAATAAATTGCGAGTGCTATGTCTTTGATAGTTATTTATTTATAAGTGTGTTTGTAATCTGACATAATATCCAATTATGATGCATTTTTTTTTGTGTGGTTCGTTTTCGCTTTCGCAAACAAATGAAATTGATTGCGTTGATAGGAAAATTATTGCATCTGTTGTAAGTGGAATTTGCAGTATATATGGTGACGATATACATCGCAGTATTTCCATATCGGTTGTTCGAAAAATGCAAATGGATCCGAGAGATGCTGTAGATGGGGATTAATTACCCCCACAAGCGGCGCAGCGAATGAGCGAAGCTTCACTCAATTATACCAGTTTTTATTGTTATTGCGTTTGCTGCAATGAATATACACACACCCCATATCTTATCGCTCTTGAGTAATTTGATAGTTCTCCCCGAACTTTTATTGGCCTAATGCAAAAAGATTTTTATTTTATTTTAGCGACATTCTAAACACTTTTTAAATCGCCATTAAGCGAGTGAGCAAATAAATTTAGTTAGTCTGTGCAACTTAGTATCTGATTTGCTGGCCGATATTGATATGACTCTGCCCGGCGCTATTTCGCTGGATTTCCACCTTATCAGTTATCGGCGATAAGGGAGGCATGCAAAAATCGATCAGCTGTCGCTGCCTGTAATGAGACATGTCCGCAGTGCAATCAATTACCCCCACGCCGATAGCTAATCAATATGGCAGCTCCGATGAGGTTCGATGTGGCATTGAGGTGGCGACCACATAGGGACGGGGATGGGCTGGGGAATGGAGGGTGGCTTGGGGTTGTCCTACATACGCAGTTGACCAGCTGACCGGGCTGATAGTCGATCTACGGTTGTCACCTAATTGACACATCTGGTAGAAAAACTACCCCCCGCACTTTTTCTTTGCGTTCGACTTGGTATACGAAATTCGCTGTTAAAAGACTACATTCGATCATATCAACAATTTTATTAAATACATTTTTTATTGTTACATTTATTTTAAAGAGATATATGTATTAAATGCCTTGTTACAGAATAATAAAATTAGGGAAAACCCCTGTTTTTTTTTTTTTTTTTTTTTTTTTTGTAAAATGAAAATTTTTTCTAGTGAATTTGCAAGAGTCCTAAGTAAGAAATCTTTTAATTAACAAAGAATGCAATAAACTAATTTAACAGTCAATTGATTTTCCTTATAAATACCATATTTATTAATTGCAAAAATGTAATATCAGCACTTAGTTGACAGACAGATAGTTACACTTCTAAGCCCTCGTTCGCTGAACAAATAATTCCACCGACTTTTATTCCAAATCAGCAAATAAATTATAGATAAAATTAGTTGTGTTAAAGTAAAATAATTTTCCTGGGAATTTACTAAAGCTTATATTAGATAAAGCGCTTAACACTTTTGTGATATCTTTTGATATGACTATTTCGTTCCTCAAAAATTAGCAAACAAAAAAACTCCAATTGACTGACCGTTTCAAAAGAATTCATAAAGTCGAACCACGTCAACGGTTTTATTTATGGGAAAATTTATTTTGGAGAGTTTTCTTGAAATCTAGCCAAAACCAATTATGACCAAAGGCCAACAAAATTTATTGTGGCTTGTTCGTCAGAAGTAAATATAAGTTTTTTGTTTTATCAATGTTTCACTTATCAGATGCACTTTCTGAAGTATTTTATTTTGACCACTTGTGGCATGAGTAATGTCGCTGCCTTACACACAAAATTTAACTACTTATCGGTGGTTCACAAGTATTTTTATATCTTGAGCTGTGTTGGTCTAAAGCGCCTCGAGACTTTGATGATAATGGAGAAGGTTCCTTTGCACTCCCATTTGAATGGCTCCGGAGCGTTGATAACCTCAAGAACCTCCATTATTAGCCATAACAAATACAATCGTGTCATATGATTGCCAGCGTCAAGTGCCACAAATACTGAAAACGGCAGCCTCGAGCACTTGAGGTTTTTCAATTTGTTTTTAGCTTGGGCATCGATTTCAGTTAATGACCTAACCTAAGAGGGATTAACTTGAAGACTAATCGTATATTTCCTGAGTTTTTAGCCCTGCAATCAGTGTCTACGTTACATTGCTTTACCAACTGTAAGGTGCAAACTTGTGAAGATTAAATGAAGTCTGCTAGAAAGATAGGGTTAGTGATAGTGATTTGACTGGGGCCTTAAGTTTCGTTACATTTAATATTCTTCCAATTGTTAATTTATTCAAGGATAAGTAAGTAGACCCAATCTATAGATTCTACTGTTGATACGATTTCAATAAACCAATATCTACTATTATAAGGCATAATATACTCCCACTGGGAACCTTTAATCTATCGCCATGGCTAATCGGTGTACCACTATCTTTGTTTACAGGCAAAGAGCCGGCACTGCGCTCCTACACCGAGATTCAACAGCTGCTGCAGCAGGGCAAGAAACGTGACGTGAAGAACATACTCAGGGAGAACTCGTGGCCCATTAATTCCCCGATCCGATCGCAGCTATGGCCGATGTTGTGTGGCCAGCACCAGACCAAGCAGCAGATGCTGGACGGCTTTTACTGGGAAATGGTCCACCAGGTGGGTTCCATATGCTTCAATACAAATGAACTGTGTTTAATGATTATTTGCTAAACATTTCAGGTCTTTGGCACCACGGAGCTGTCGGAGAAGCCGATCATGCTGCCGGCCTTTGTGGACGCCACCCATTGTTTGCCGTATCACTTGACCAGCACGGGACGAGCCGTGGCCGATCGCATCGTGAATGTCCTGGGCTACGACTGCCCCGATATTACCTACAGTCCAGTATTGTATCCAATTACATCGATACTTTTGCATTTCATGTCGGGTAAGTTATCGAAGTGCCAACACTCCACTACACACCAATCCACTTCACTCCATTGCTCACACGTGAATGTCAATATTTGATCGAGTCATTTTTATCGTCTCTACAAAGCACACAAAAATAAGTGGCACAATTGTAAGGCTCTACGCTCCAGGCCCCTCGTTTTACTCCCTATATATCTCTATATTATATACTATATGTACTATATGCGGGGATTCTCGGCGCGTATCACAGCTGGTTGCAAATTGATGTATCGTGATTTTCTGGCTAATTGATTTGACCAACATGCAATGAGCCACCAAATAATTTCTAATGTAAATCTTGCTATTCCTTTGTATTGTCAGTACAGTGAAAACGAAATTGTAGGACTACTTACCATGAAAGATTTTCATTAGACTTGTCGGTTCCCTAAAAAAATGAAACTGTTATTAAATGATAATACTAAAATGTTTTTTATGAGTTAAGTATCAGTACCATTTTAACAAAACTGTGGGTTCCTTAATCCTATCGACTTTATTACATGTTTATAACTATACCCTTTAAAACACAAATTATACTAATTTGTTGCACTGTACCGCATTGTACTTGACCATAGTCAAATGATCAACGTCTAACTGTCTGCTTTAGTTCCGCATTTGTTGTTGTTTTTAGAACAGTTTTCGTACTACTTTATTATCAGCTAATCATTAATGTATTGTTGTTATTGGCGACAGAATAACAAACTCGAATATTAAACTTACGGTATAGATTGTTTACTCGGAATTTGGTTTCATCCAGTCAGGTGTAGACTGGGAATGAGTAAAAATCCGCTGAATTCCGCTCTCTATCAATGAATGGGGAAAATAACTTAATACGAGATGAGCGAAATTTTTTCTGAAAGTAGATGAAAATATTATTATAACCTTCATAGATCCATTTCGGAAGTTCATCATGGGAATCGCAAATTGCTGGTTTGGAGGTTTCACCTCAGATTTAATTGACAGCTGGCCATGTGCCTGACCCAATGATAACCTCTTACTAATAGCGATAAGTATTTTCTTCTGAAGCGATAAGTATTTTCTTCTGTAATCTAATCAATTGCAGATGCCAAGCTCAAAACTAAGATTCCATTTATAGCAATAAAGAGACATTTTATAGATCTATTTATCAAAAGTTCATTTAAAGAATACTATCTCGTAATCATTACAAATTATCTCGATTTGGTTTAAAATTTAAATATATGTACTTTTGTGCCCCTATTTGCGGGAGCTGCTGATAAGCTGATTTTTTGAGGAGGAGGTCAGACAGCCTGTCATTTTGAAGGTTTGCTTACACTGTGCGAAACGCTTTTGTCCTCCTTTGTGTCTGTCAATTCGATTCCGGTCTACGTTTCAAGGTATTTTTTGCCCTCCAAATTGTTTATATTCGCTTTTGTCTTTAAATAGGTAATAGGTACTAAGAACAAAATTACAATTTTTTCGTTTAACATTTTTAGAATATTAATATTATTTTTACTTTACCAAATTTATCTTAAAAACATCCATTGTTATGTCTATATGTGCTCTGTGTATATGAAAGTGTTTACTTGGTGAACGAGAACTAATTAATTTGCAAACCACATTTTGATGCTGTCATAAATATTGGAAAAAAAGTACTTGACAAGCTGCAATGGAATGGCGAAAAAAAAATTCAAAAAGTGTTAAACCGAAAGGCACTAAAATAAAATTAAATTAAAATGAGCGCTGCGTTCAATCAACGCATTTCATTGTTAAATATTCTGCACTTCGTCGGCTTTTTCGTGTATGCAATTTCAAGTTCAGAAGTCGCACATAAACAAATGTTTAAAGTGATATAGATAGCCCATATGCATATGTCGGTCTGTTTGCATTTCGTAGTTGACGTCATTGCAATTCGATTCGGTTCGATTCTGCCTTCTTTTTGCAATTTGCAAATTTTGCCTTAAGCCATTTAAAGTAAACAGAGCAAAGGACGGAGAAGAATAAAAAAATGGGATCATTTCAAGGCCCGATTTGATTTCTTAATTTACTGACACACATTTAAAGATAGTTCTAAGACTAAAGGTATGTATATACGACGGAAAGTTGAATTAAATTGAATATTGTGAGCTTTTATGTGTAATTTGTATGGTTTTTTTTTGTCATTTTTTAAATTATTTTAGAATAACCCATTAAAAAAGAGTTTTGTGACTGTTAATCTGCATTAATTGTGTGTCAAATAATTATTTTATTCAATTTTTAAATTTTGTTCTCAAATCTTCTATTATGTGCTGAGATTTTACTTACCGCACGGCTAATAATGCCAACACGTGAGCATAAAATTCACATAAAACGCAGACAGAAGACAAGCCAAATGCGCACATATGTGTACTTTTCCGTTTATGGTTTTGTTTGCCATTTCTATTCATCTCCGTTCGGCGTTCTCCATTCTTCGTTCGCCATTCTGGTTCCCCATTGTTATGTTTGTGTTTCGGGCCCTACCCAAACATTGTCGCCGTGTTCATATTTGTTTTGCCGGATTTTTATATGGAGTGCTCATCATCACATAAAATACTTGGCAATGCCGGGCACGCACAATTCAGATTAAAATATATGGAATATTCTCCAGTACTTGGATCTTATGGCCCGATACTCTGACGTCAGTCTTGAGTCAGGTAGAGAGTGAAAATCGGAATATAACCCCTGTGACAATTTGCATTTCTCTGCCCTTTTTCATTCATATTCATGAGCAAAGTAAATAGCGTAAGGGGGGAGGGTTTTCAAGGTTTCCTAGATGTAACAGGGGGCTTTGTCTTATACCTGCTTTTATTTTTTATAACTGCACAGAGCAAAAATAAAGATATTACCTTCCCTTTATTTACTTCTAAGGGTATTTCAAGCTTCTTATAGCTGGTAAAGTTGTCTTTGTCAGCTCCGCTCACCCAATTAGCAATTCAAAAATGTTATTTCGCTTTTATTTAAATTTATTAAGTGTGCTGAATGTCTTCTTTCCGCTTTTGTTTTTGTCTTGGAATATTTGCATTGTTTATGTTTTGAGTTTGTTGAGCTAATTAAAGCAAAGCAGCACAGATGGATTCCTGTTTTCTGTTCTTCTATCTCAGTTGTGGGTGCTTAGACTATCTTTCGGCTATTTTTGGTTGGCTTATGTCTCATTAATAACTCGGCACGTGCTTTCTGACGTCTACTGACTTATAAAGCTGTCTCATTAGCAAATCGACCTTTGCCGTTATTATAAATATAGTTAGCCCTTGTGGTGAGATATATGGGATTTCTAGTTTACTACTGCTTACTACTGTTTCTTTGGCGCCTTCTGTTTTTCCCAGAGCTTCTTTGATTAATTTCAATTGGAAATTGTTTACTCTTCTGCTTTTGCTCTGACTGATAATAATGATGAGGGGTCATTAAAATTTGAGCTGAATTGTGCTGAGCTGAATGTAAATGTTGGCAGATTATTGCAATTGCAATGACTGACGTACGTCATGCTCTATAAATAGGAAGGGCCCTTAAATATTTAATAAACTTATCAAATGTTTGCCCACTTACTAGCCGTCTTTCCGTATCAGATAAAGTTCAACCTACTATACACACATGCACTCCAGACTCTGCTCCGATTCGCTGGCAATTGAGAGCAATCTGGGGGAACTAAGTCGAACCGCCTGGTGCCAGTGTAATCCACTGATAAGCCGGCAAAATCCGCTGATAAGGCCTTTGTTTACCGCGCGGCGTTTGAAACTAATTAAACTTTGTAATGCAGCAAGTCAATCCACCGCCTACTCCTTATCGCCCTGCAGAAGTTCAAGTCGGTTCAGTATCTAAATTGAATTTAAAGTCCGCTGCTCACTCCCCCAACTGAACTCTAATTGCTAATTGATCGGCGGTGTGTTTACACAATTACATTTTTAAATGTCTGATACAAATATTTCGAGGCGCGCTAATGACTTGCTCACGACTGTTTGAAAAACAACTCGAGCAAAACTCCGAGAGGGTATTTATAGCGAGCCCCACCACTTCGACATTGCATAATTTGATCTAATTTCGAAATCAAATAATCAGAACCCACACACACAGGGTGGTTTGGAAAAATTGTGCCAGCTAATTATGGAAAATTGAAGAGGGGCGTGGATGAGGGCGGAGAAATGGCGATGACGATGGTCAAAGTGCACTCCACTGACGGATGCTCAACGCATTCTCAATTTAATTTGCGCTGCGTCATTGCGGTAATTCAGTGCTGTCGACCATATAGGGTATATACACATGAAACTTTATTCTCCCGCTGGCTTTCGATTTTGTCCACCACAAATGCCATAAGTCGAGCTGCTGCAGTTCCACAATTAAATTAGAAGCGGCTCTGGAATAGATGTGGTGCGGGGGTGGTAGGCTGCATAAATTGTGGCTAAGGTTAGGCCTGTTATTAAATAGATAATTGTTAGGAAAACTGCCATACGATCTCACTTACAAGTGGCAACGGGGCGTATTGAATATCGAATATTACGTATACGTTCAAAGTTGAGAGGCAACTTTGAAGAACAATTAAGAAAAGGGCTACTTGTGAATGTTTTTTTCTGAATAATTTGTTATATTAACAATATAGATTTTTATTAAATAATGATTTTATTTTGATTATGATCTTGACAAGTACACAAGTGTGAGCAAAAATTCAATATCATTATTTTATTTAAGTTTACTCAAAAGTTATTACTGTATAATAAAATTTTTTTTTTCTTATCTTACAGAGGAGGAGGCGTACATTTGTTTGGCCGGTCTGGTGGGCAGCAAGGAGAAGGTATTCATCAATCAAACCAAACTACAGCACGAGGTCACCTGGAAAACGGTGATGCAGATAGCCAAAAAGCACACGGTATGTAATAAAGCACCCTTCAGTTAAAAAAAAAACCATCAATCAAATGCTAATCATGCTAATTTGTCCTGCAGAAAAGTGCAACTTCGTATTTCCAACGTATTTGCCCGGGCCTGAAGCTGGAGCGCATCTTCATGGACTGGTGCTGGTGGATTCTAGCGGGTCTACCCTTCCAGCATCTGGTGCGGATTATGGACTGCTACTTCCACGAGGGCATCAAGGTGCTGTACCGCGTGGCCCTTGTCATACTCAATCTATTTCACAAGGAGTGCCAGTCGAACAACGAATGGAGTCCGGATAATATTAAAAACGACATTGGCAATGCGCTGATCAAGTTCTGCAAGAAGATCCCAGTGTCGCCGGCGAAGTTGCTCCATGCCGCGTTTAGTATTAGGGGACTGAGGTAGATACAAAATATAATTCAACTCGTACAGGCCAGGATTTTAATGGAAAATTTTCTCTATTGCAGTACCCAGTATATTTCTAGAATATTTATCAAGACTGAAATGCTACTAAAAAGCCGTTCCGTGCTCACCAGCGGTTCGAAGCAATTAATCAAATCGCGTTCAAGTGATAATCTGCCCACTAGTCAGTCGCAGGTCAACATCCAAATGATGTCGCACACCTTGACCATCCGAGAGGTATGTGAATCTAACCCTAACCTAATCCAATCGACACGTCCCCTAACCCACCATCACACAGTATACAGTATACAGAATACAGAAAACAGAAAACAAAGAGAAACCGAGTTAGGCATTCCTTCAGTTTAGTAATGACCCAAATAAAACTATTTACACAGCACAGCACTACAAGCAAACACCTTGTCTAATGGTAAACTCTGATTTATTTTTATTCGTTTTCTGTTTATGTTCCTCTCACAACTTCTTCAACTCTGAAACAACAACGCACCCAAAAAATAAATAAAAACCAGAAGCTGCACTCCGAGAGCTGTCGCAATTTGGTATGAGGCTGGAAAAAGCTATACAAAATTATTATTAAAGACAATACTGATAATGCCGATGTTGGATTGATTCTGCTTGTTCTGTTGATTTTCTTTCCACACTGTCTTTGAATGAGTTGAATCTGAACCTATTTGCCATTTCAAATTATTGAGTTTCTCGAGTCGAGTTTTGAAAGCATGAAATAAGGGAAATTATTATTATTATTGTTAATTTAAGGCAATCATGTGTATATACAAAAGTGAATTTTCGGAATTATCTGGATCAAAATTCAATGATTTAAATCCAGTTTATTGCCAACCTCTCTCCCCAGAACTGATTCGACTCAATTTTTGTGTTCGTTCTGCTTCCACTTGACTTTTGTGTTGTGTTTGATCTTTGTTATTTTTTATTTCGCCGAATGAACTAACTTCTTGCCACTTTTCTTTCGTTACTTATCAATCAAAGCAAAAGCACAGCCTCAAAAATAACCACATCTATATTAACCACACAGTACAGCTTTTTATTCGTTTTCGTTGCTTTTTGTTGTAATAAAACAAATATTGCAAAGCCAATACTCACATACAAAAATACATAAACAAACAAAAATCCACAAGTGAAATTGCTCCTTATATGAAATCTATATATAAAATGTTATTTCTATTTTTCTTGTATTTTTTTGCTGCCTTGGCAACGAATGAATGAATATTAACGATACAACAATAATAATTGCAAAAAAACAATATAAATTTGCGTACGCTTGATTAATGTATACATACATTTTCGAAATCGATGAAATACATTTCCACGGGTTCATTTGCCGCATTTGGGTGCATACTGTTAAATATTTCATCCATCATGATTATGTATAAACTATAGGGCGAAAAGTCGCCCGGTCATAGAGCCATCGCGATGGGCGTTTATCCCATTCACAATCTGAAAAGTCAAGCTTGTAAGAACGAAGATGTAAGTGAAAGTCAAAGTCCACTCCACTCCACTCCAATAAAAAGCCAATCAACAATCCCCACTGAGATACTACCCACACAACACAATGTTAATCGTACTTTTAATATATATACCATCAATATCTATGAAAGCTTTTGGCTCACGTTTTGATTCCACATACCATTCAAGCCACAAAAACTGCATGAAGTGCCAGAATTTGTTATCAACCTGATAGAAATTAGCGACTGATGAAATTTTTGATTTTTTATGTTTGATTTTACCATTTTTTTTGCCGGTTATTATCTATAAATGTTTTTTTTTCAGTTAGTTAAAATGTAGAGTTGGCTTAATTCTTCTAATTTTGAAATGTAATTATATTTTTTCAAGAGAATCGGTTGTTAGCGAAAAACCTCAAAAGCGGTCCCTATAAAACAATCGACACTACAACTTTTGATTTTTTGCCAGATATTTTAGGGTGAACAATGTAGGAGAGCCAGCTAGCACAACTGTATCTGCGGAACGGTTTATCCATAAATCGTTTTCATGTGTCCCCCAGACCTCATCCGCCATATTGCATATAATTTTTTGCTATATATCCATCTATATCTTTTCATAGCATTTTGGTTTGCCGGGCACAAAGAATTTCATAAAAACCTGGACGGATAGACAATTTGTAAGCATTGCATTGCATATTGAAAACCCTCCAACCTGTTATCCCCATTCCATCGCCATTTACCACCCATTCCTTAATTCCATAAAAAATGAATGCAATCCCTCGAAACTCCCATCCAAAATTGAAGAAAAAGTTTTCCATTCCGTGCCGTCTTAGAATATGTTTGGGCAAGTCTTTGTCTATGTAAAAGTGTCATTGTCCTGCCGTCATTAAATGTTAGTAGTCTGCAGATCATCTGAGAATTGAAAGAGTCGCAAAAAACATAAATTAAAATTCATAAATCAGCTTACAGTTGGAGAGCCGCCGAGCCACAGTTTTGTGATGCGCTGCTGCCGCGCCGCTGCCGCTGCTTACAGTTTGACATGAACTGCGCCGTAGTTTATTTTTGTAGTTTTTAGCCCTCATCGAGAGTTGTTGCCTCGTATATGTTTCTTAACCCTGGCTTTTAGTTGTTTTTCGTTGACTTTTGACCTTTTTAGTTCATGTTAATTCACTCTACTTTATCCACGCCAACGTATTTTGTTTCTGTCATTGGCTAATTGCTAACCCTTTCAATACGTTAATCGTAGTCGTAGCCAAGTTAAAGCCTACATTGGTGAAACAAAGTTGCTAACAAAATCCAATTCGTCTTCCCATAGCTGTTCACGCTGTGGTCCTGGCTGCCCGTGCGGATAACAATGTACCAACCGGTGCTGCTCTACACCACCGAGGAGCACGGCTGCTCGCTGACCACGTTCTATGTCCGGGTGGAGCAGCACGAGCCCACGCTGCTCATGATCAAAACGTGCAATAATGAGGTAAGTTTATAATTTGAAAAGTAATAATAATATTTAAGGTATATCGAGGTCCATGGGGTCGAGGTAATTGAAAATTCCATTGTGCTGATGATTTAAAAATTTAATAAATTATATAGTTGCTTTGTTTTCAATGATTAACCTTAAAAATATATTAAGCTAAAAAAAAATCGATCTTTGCTTTTAGGTATTCGGTGCATACTGCTCCTCGCGTTGGTTTGAAAGGAATGTTAAGGATGACAAGGGCCAGCGACAGGCCTACTTTGGCACCGGCGAAACCTTTTTGTTCTCCCTTTATCCAGAGCGAGCCAAGTACCCCTGGGTGGGCATTGAGGGCGACAAGGATCTGGGACACAGTTCCGAGCTGTTTATGGCGGCGGACTCCAAGATGATCACCATTGGTGGCGGGTAAGTTGTGCTACTGGAAGGTCCATCCATTTATATACTTATTAAATTTTTCTTCTTTTTTTTTTAACAGCGAGGGTCAGGCCATCTGGATGGACGAGAACATACGTTTTGGCAAGACGGACAGCTGCAAGACCTTCAACAATCCGCCGCTGTGTCCGTCAGGCGACTTTGAGATCCGGGTGCTGGAGGTCTACGGCTTCGTGGGCATCTAAAACAACTCCTCCTCAGTCTGACCGATATTGCCCGCCGATGATCAAGTGCTCAGCCAACCTGCTCGACCTTCCCCCGCGTTTCCTATACCCACTCAAACACCTACAGATTGCTTTCGTTTCCGCCATTATTGGCGGACGCTGATATACCAAGATGAGAAAATGTGTAAACATTTATAAAAACTTATTTATAAATATGTATCGAAAGTGGCCAAGCAGCAGCAAATGCCGCCGTTGTCGTGTTAATGTTAAATGTTAATGAAAAAAATGCAAAAGCTAATACAAATTATATATTATATAATGGAAATACTCTGTGAGTTCATGTTTCAAAACGCAAAGCTTTGGAATTACAATACCCTAGTTGTTATAACCCCTTTACATATATACATGATATCTATACAAGCATATACATAATGAATTATTATAAAGTGTATATCTAAATGTAAAACGTATTTCTATAGCCATGTACCGCAGCAAAGAAAAAATATTCCTTAAAAATCGAAAGCAGAAAACAACACCAGAAAACTTGGGCTGCATCTTTATTATTGTTTATTAGCGTTATTATTTCATTTAGTTCATATATTATGTATTTTTTCTTTCTGTAAACCAAATTTACTGACTTGACTGAATTCGTTATTAATGTTATTAATATTATTATTGCTATGTGTATAAAAAGTGTAACTTGTAAATTGCATTGAAAACAACTGAATGTTTCTGAAAGTTGTCCCCCATTTGGTCGCAAAATATATAGATAAAGAAAAACCAAACATCTTTCGATTAGTGCTGCTGCTGCCGCCAATAATATGCTCAGATACTACAGATATATACCATAGTTATATAGCTCCAAATTGATTAATATTTAGCTAATGCCCTAAACCAACGGAATTTGTTGTCGATTTAAAGTTCAAAATGAGGAAAAGCAAAGATTAGGCAGTGAAGAACTCTCACCCATGTGCAATTGATCTCAAAGCGAAAAACGAAAACGAAAAACAAAGAAATGTATTACAAGTTGAAGGCTACATAAGTAGGCATAAACAAAAACGGAGAACAATCAATTATTATTTTAAGATTCCATTCCATTTTCAATACCAACGAAATTCTTTGCTCACCTCCACCCAAAAACTGCACGTACACAAAATTTTTGCACATTTTTCTAGTCAATTTTTATGTTTAACAAAAAGAACATGGTGTATTTCCTTCCAATTCCCTCTCACTTTATACATTTTTGCCTTTGAGTGACTGCAGATTCCGATGGTTTATTGATCATTGCACTACTCAAGCGAATTGTTACAATTTAATGGATAGACCACAACGAAAATTAAGGAGTAGGGACAGTAGTAGCCACAGATTACAGGAAATGGCAGGCCACATTTCACAACCATAGCATTGCGGAGCTGGTACTCCACAAATCACCGACACAAATCCCACACCCAAATACGATCAAACACATCCATCCAAATGGCGGTCACCTGAAATCTGTGGAATGAAAAGAGCAGCAGTGGAACAGCAAAATAAAAATGAATAGTTTTTAGGTTTTAAACAAACTCTCTGTGTTGTTGTTACTATGATTCAATGTATATGTATACGCAGCATTATATAACCGAACTCTACATTATATATCCAACTACAAATAGTTGAAAAAGTTGATCCATACAAAGCTAAAAATATGAAAAAAGCAAATCTGTTTGTTATTTGTTTCAGAGTGTGAATCGAATTGAAACAATAAGTTTTACAATATTTGGTTGACTAATTCTTACACGCTGATGATATGAATTGTTGATAGAGCTTAAGTTGGGAAGTGCTTGGCGAGGATTGTTTTTGGCATTGGCGTGGCAGTTGTCCTCGAAGGATTCTCGGAGACTCCTCGGGGCACTGCCAACATGGACAGTATTTGGTAAAGCAAAAACAAACAAAGTCTTTTGTACATAAATTGTTTTCTATCTGAATTGTTCTCAATGTGTAGTTTATATACGATATCTTGATAAATATCCATATATTTATATTTGAATGTTATTTATGTGTAGCCCAGAAAGTGACATGAATATAATCCGCAGCTAAAACCCATAAATATGATAAACCAACGTGTTATCTATATACCCACATACAATAATTTATACAAGAAACTGGAAATATATGTAAATCTAGATGTGTTTGACGATCAACAAGTATATTGATTAAAAATTGAAACGGCGATCATGTGCATCAATTTTGAAATGTTATTTTTATTTATTTTAATGGATATTTTTTAAATTTATAAATCCTAATTACAATACACACACATACACATACTTACAAACACACGCAGATAAAGTAGGAGCCGAGTAAATTTTATTCAATAAATTATATTAAAACAAACAAGAATAATTATATTATATGAAGATATATGTATGTTAAATCATTTTAGTGGATGTATAAAAAAAATGGAAACAAAATCAAATAAAATGAAAATTTAAAAAAAGTATTTTTGATTATTCCGTGGGTTTAGTGATAAGTAATATTTGGAGGTAAAATTTCTCAACTTAAAGAAATATATACAAACCATAAAAAGTTTGAGTTAGAGAGAATTTCGAGGTTACCTGCTTTAAAACTTAATGAAAACAAGTTCGACTTGTAGATATTTCGACTACACAAAGATTGAGTGTATTAAGTTCGACTGAATGTGTTATATTCTTTTAAATGGATATAAATAATTCTGTTAGTTGACAATACGATTCTGGAGTATATAATGGGTAATAGGATACATTGTAATTTTGACCTTCTATGTGCTTCTCATTGTCCTTAGTTGTTAAATAGGATAAGAAGACCAAGTACAAAAGAGGCACTGGCCATTGATAGTGTAATTCTTCCAGGGGCTGCATTGCAGAAATCCGTGTTGCAAAGTGTGCATCCCAGGAAATTCATGAATGGCACCACAGGATCCGGCCCATCATCGCAATTAATGTTCATTGGCGAGGAGTCACCATAGTAGCAGGAACGTCGTACAAACCGCGTATCTCCAGGCGCTGTCAAAAAATCAGGAATTGGATGGGGTATAACTTGACCCAAATTCCCGAATAGATATACTTACCGCCTTCGTGGTACTTTGTAAGGCAGGTGGCCGCCGCTCCTAAGGCTCTGGTGCTTGCCACCACATCGCAATCCGTCGTAGATATGTCATCGCCCGCAAATTGCTCCCCACACCCTGGATTATTGACGGAATCGCATTCGTAGCAGGTAATGGCCCGAGCTGATGACGACATGCGTAAATATGTGTGTCAACGCGAGCACACAGAGAGGAAAACAATGGTTTGAAATTGTATTTCAAATCGGCGAAACTATGTATATATTTTGTATACAAACATTTCATTATCGTTCAATTATCGGCATTGACATTCCTTTTCTTTTCGATTTTTGTATTTTTTTATTATTCATATCCGGTAAATGTTTATCTCATTTTTCGGTATTGTTGTTTATTGAAACTGTTTCGTTTTTAAGCCTGACTTCAGCCCTGTTTCACTTTAGGTATATAGAGCTTGTCGAGTTTTTAGCTTTTAAAATATTTTAAATATCCCATGTTCCATTCAGGGAAAATTTCTAATTATATGGCTTTTGCACATTTTATTTTTAGTTTTAATAGCAAGTAAATTTTTAATACTGTTGTTTATTTAGACCGTTTCTTTTTTGATCTTGATTGCTGGCTTAGGCTCTTTATATATTTGTTTATATTACAACAAAGTATTTTATTTATTTTTATTTTATTTTGTCAAATTAAAACTAGTATATACTACTAAAATTAATGGAATAGAAAAAATGGCATTGGAAACTGAAGTCCTTCGGCCTAATATAAAGTATAAACACATCTGCTATACAGGAAAACTGTTTTATTTTACCTAATATTTAAAACTCAAAAGTTATGTAGAAGAAAGTTTACTTTATAAGCCACTTTTTCGATTGTTAAATTGCAAAGGAATATGAAAATGTTTTTTTCGGTGCGGAAATGGGATAAGTTGCGGGCGATAAGCTCACCTGAGCTGGCCAGCGTGACGAGCAGAAAGAGCACGGCAAGCGCACGCAGTGCCATCATCGCCATTGTACCGCCCCCGAAAACAGTTGATCCCACTGTCCGGCGGACGCGGTGAGTCAATAGCTATTGCGATGCCGATACGTGCGCGAATACAGATGTTGTCTTCTCAGCTGGCGGACCGATTTTAATCACATGATAGACCCACTATATAGCCACGAACCGCCGACCAACGACCACCGACCACCGACTCGAAGCGTTGCACAAAAGCGACTGAACTGAACTGAACGAGCGAACAATCGCATTAAGAATGTGAATTTGATTTTCATAACAGATTTTCACTTCTCTTCTTCGTTGGCATTTTCCCGGCGAACGCGTGTTGACATTGTGGGCTAACGAGGAGGTGGATTTCCAAAATATATGTTCAGGTTGCCCTTCCCTTCCTTTGCCAATCCATTTATCCCAGGCAAAAGTTCATTAGTGGCATTTGAACAAATAAACAATTTGGCATTCTGTGTAAAATTAGTTTTTATTAGTTTGTATTTGGATCGTTCAAAATTTGTTTGCCTTCTTTTCGGCTCATGTCTACTAATGTTGCTCATACGCCCTGTTTGCCGTTGATAGGCCATTAATACAATTGGACAGATTAAGACTAAATAGTGGGTGATAAGTGGGCATTGGTAAATGATATTTCTGGGCATTGGGAATACATCTAAATTGAACTAGGTTTACTTAAGTTATTGTGCCTTTTATTGTGCGATTTTTGCCCCACATTTCCACTGCGTCTTCCTGTCATTTCAGAGTAGATGAGGTGCCAAGAGAAACAAGACCAGACTGGCGAAGATTTTCCATTTATCCGCTGGACTTTCCGCTGCATTGCAGTAGCTCTCGTTGTCGCACACATGACAACTGGCATTCTGCACCGCCGTCAATGTGGGATCCATTTTGCACCACACATCGGTGGCATTTACCTCGCCAAAATAACAGCCTCTAACGATCTTACGTTCGCCATTTTCTGAGGAAACAAAACATTTAGTTAGTGTACTTTCAGGCTGATTTCTCATAAAAAAAACATATTTTATATGCTTATGTCTTAATGGGCTTTTACGTATTATCCAAGATATCATGAGATTGCTGGGGAGTCTATGAAAACGTCTGAAATAAGGTCACAGCTGTTTGTATACGCAGAAATATGTGGAAACGTATTATTTGTTTGGCCAAATATTAGTTTTATTTGTTTTGATTTGCGTCACAAACCATTTGGGTTTGTTCTTTTCTGAAAGATGAAAAACATTCTTAACAGGTAACCAATTTGATTTTATAAATTTAGTTTATAGGGATCTTTTTGTACATTTAAACAAGTTCTATATTTTTTTGTTTTTGGTAAATAACCCCGAATGCTTATAATATCATATAACGTTTCATTATTTATTTCAAGTACATTTAAATTTTACGAGTGATATTCGTTATTAATACGACGTGATTCCTGATTTAACTTATATCTTAGGTCCTAAAGCGCTCTAAAATTCATTATTCTGAAAGAGCGCATTTAATTTTTTGTGTTGTAAATTTTACTTAACGTTATGTGCAATAAAAAGGTCATAAATCAGTTCAAACTGCCAGTTCCCTCACACAATTCTACAAGAAACTATTTCTTTTATTTATCTAAGAAATTTCACTATAGCACATATGTACATATAATCGTGTTGAATGATTTTAAAATTGTAGATATTTTGTTTATTAATAGTAAATAATGTAAATGTTTCTACCAAGCTTAAGCATACATTTTTTTCATACTATTTCATTAAACATTTTGATTTGATAAGTTATATTTAAAGTAATTAATTGTTACCATCTCCATAATTTTGTTGATACATAATAACTTATGTATGTATCAGAATGAGTTCTGGGTATTTTTTGAATACATCGTCTATAATACTCACCCTTGAATACACGTTTCAAACAGGCCGTGGCGTTTACGCTGATCAGATCATTCTCCAAAAATCGCGGCGGGGCAATAAAAGCGCAGTCGCGCTTGAAATGGTTCTCGACTTCGAAATCCTCGCCACAACTGGCCTCGTAGACGGATTCGCAGGCGTAACACTTGATGGCGTGAGCTAATGGCATTGGTGGGATGAAAAGACCAGAGACGCGTCTTATTTATGACAGAAATGAGATCAGAAATGGGACAGCCGACGCGTCGGCAAACACAAAACTCAAAATACAAAGTACAAAAACAAAAAAAACAAATTCAAATCCAAACAGAACAAAAACAAACCTGAGGCCAGCAGCGAGATGAACGCGCCAAACAAAAGTAAATAATGCCGCATTGTTGGTGAGAAGAAAATCGTTTTGCCACCTTTTTCCGTTTGCGTTTGTAATTTGTTTTATTTGAGTGTTTTATGGAAAATAATTCAAGTGGCAGGATTATTTATAACTTTGCTCAACGCAATTGAAACGATCCACACGACTTTTAAATATAAACCGTATATCCGTTGTCTATAATATATATGCATTCAATATAAAGAAATGTATATTTTCATTTTCTATAAATGACTTTTACATATTTTGTTTGGTTTCAGGCCGTAAGGAAATTAAAATGTAAACACGCGTTGCCAATTTTCCCCTGGGTTCTTTTCAACTCTTCCCGAATTTCCCGGCTAAATTCTTGGAGCCGACTGTCTGTCGACGTCCGCAAACGAAATCGAACTAAAAGAATGCCAAAAGCATATTCCAAATTCAACTCCTTGCCGTTTTTCTCTTTTTTTTTCTTTCACGCTCTCTTTTTTTCCGCGAGGAAACCACTTTATGGCCATTTCGCCTGGCGTCATCGCTGAACGTTTTTAATTTTTGTAATTTCAATGAACATTTTGTGTTTCAACCATTAACTGAGTAAAGATTTGACGGGGTAAATGGGGGGTGTGTGGTCAAGACCCGAGGAAAATCATAGAGAGAACGCTTAAGCTTTTCCGCCTGTTCTATTATCGTCAGCCAAGAGAGTTCCAAAAGTTAAGTGAAAAAAAAGAGAGCAGCAGAAGAGAAGTGTTGTGGGTGGGGAAAAGCCTTTAAATGTGGCCAGACACGCTCCTACAACTCCCCCATTACCAACAAAAATCAGTTAAGAAAATCAATGACAATAAAATTCTTTTTAAGTGGATTGTTAATAAAATCTTTATTGTAGACAAAAATTGTTAAAATGGAGTATAACTATTAAATTGATTTAAAAGTGATTAGTGGGCTTGATTTGGTTGGGGTAATCCAGCGGTGTTATATGAACCCTTACACATTTAGGCCATCAGACGAGCCTAGCCAAAGTGAAGAGGGATAACCTCGGCAATGATGGTCAGAGAGAAGGATCAATTGCACCCATCTGTGCTGCATATCTCGCAGTCGGGATCAATCCTGCAATCTTCTGGTATGTTGTTAATATCGCCATAGTAACAGCCCCTTGCGATATATCTATAATTAGCAGCTGCAATGAAAAAGTTAAATATTAAAATTAAATTAAATTAAGTTAAATTATTAAAAAAGCACATTAATGAAAAATAACTTAAAGTGTAACTGAAAATTCAATTTTTTGTGTGTGAACAAGTCACTATCAATTAGCGTATTCTTACGATCATTATATCATAATAAATAACGCTTTTCTGTGTTTATATATATACTTAATCTAATATTAAATTGATAACTCCAAAATCAAATTTTTTTGTTAGCATTCATGTATAAATTCCACAGCATAAACATTATTTATAAGAAATGTGTATCTGTTCGAAACATATTATATTTCTGCATAAATATGTATGGTTGTGTACACATACACAAAACTTGGAAATGGTAGTATATATATAGAAATATCTAATATATATAGACTATTGTGTCTAATGTAATATTTATGTTTAGATGTAATTTAAATTTTGTTGTTGCATGTTTTTTATATTCTTTGATTTAATTACGACCACATTCACGCGTAGTATCATCTTTTACCAAATATATTTAATTGACCCTCCGACTTTTTGGGTAAATTGATCGCCTTACTTACAATTGAAGATATTCTTCCTGCAACCCGTGGCAATGCGAACCGGGAAGAAGCTCTCTGCGTAAGGAGGAAGGGAAAGCTCGCTACAATCCCAGCCCACCCCTACTTCCTTTTCACAATCGGGTGAAATGGCAGAATGACACTGATGGCACTTGATGGCGTACCCTAAAAGTCAATGATATTTGTAGATGGGTTCGGCAGAGTAATTCAGGAAGATTTCATACCCGTATAGGCCAAAATGGCCATAACAGTGAGAGCCAAGATCACTTTTACACTCGACACCATTTCCCTTTGGATCTTTATTTTTGGAATATGGTCAAAAGCAGACCTTGATGCCACGGCTGTTGGCGAGCGTTTGTGGCCACTTAAAAAGCGTTCAGTCCATTCCCCATCTTTTCACTCAGTAGTATTCCTCTCTGGATTCCACTCTCTTAAGTCAAATGAAATATTAAATAAATAAAAAGATCTTTATTATGGACAAAAATTGTTAAAATGGTGTATAACAATCAATAGTGATTTGAAGGTGACTAAAGCAGATCCCTGTAAGGCTTTTGTATTAGCCGGCTTGGTTTGGTCGGGATGGTCAAGCGGTGCTACAGGAAATACTATAAATCTTATGCCAGGAGACGAGCCACGCCTACGAAAAGAAGGATAACACCGGCAATGGGGGCCAGGGAGGAGGATCCGTTGCACTCGTCCTTGGTGCAGACTTCGCAACTCTGCAGCTTGTTGATGAACAGGACGGGATCAAGCGAGCAACCGTTCTCCGTGTTTTTGACATCGCCAAAAAAGCAGCTCCTTATTATTTGGGGCGCTCCAGGTGCTGCGATGGTGGAAATTATAGTTAAATTATTTATTAACAGTACTTTATAACTAAATAAGTGTCGTATTTATAGCGCAATAAAAAACAAGAGAGAACGCTATAGTCGAGTGCCTCGACTATTAGATACCCGTTACTCAGCTAAACAACTTAATATAAATATGCCTTCTTGTATGTTTTTCGCCGCTCGCATTAGCTCCCGATTTTTATGTTAAAATCGGTACCCAGGGAACACCTCCAATTTGGCTAACTTGATTTGATTGGCATAGTTCTTGGGATATAGTTCGGTATTGACAAATGAAAACCATCGCATTTTCCTTTAATAGAAATCCTTATCGAGAATTAACGTTGACTCTGTTGAGCACCTTGCCCAGCTGTTCCAAAGTCATCCGTTAGATGGCGCTATTGTGCCATGAAAGGCGGAAATGTAGGCGCTAGCCAGGCTTAAGCGTTTAATGGATTTTTGGGCGTTAGAGAGGGCGTGGCAAACTTTTATTTGGCCAATCGATAGGTATTGACGAAACAAATACATATCAAAAAAAATTTTCATAATAGCATCAAAACTGTGGCCACAGCTTGTGGCTTGTGGGCGTCAGAGGGGGCGTGGCACCATTTTGAAACAAACTTGCGCTGCGTAGGAACTCCTAAAATCTACATGCAAAATGCCAATCTTCTAGCTTTTATAGTTTCCGAGATCTCAGCGTTCATACGGACAGACAGACAGACGGACAGACGGACAGACAGGACAGACGGACAGACGGACATGGCTAGATCGACTCGGCTAGTGATCCTGAACAAGAATATATATACTTTATAGGGTCGGAAACGCTTCCTTCTACCTGTTACATACTTTTGCACGAATACAATATACCCTTTTACTCTACGAGTAACGGGTATAAATATATAAAAAAATTTTTTGAATGTAACTTTACTTTTTGTAATAACAAAAATAAAAAAATTATAAATTGCATGTAGATTTGTTTCACTATAACCTTTTATATTCTAAAAGCAATTCAAAAAATTGTTAATTAAGACCAGAAATTACGACATTAAATTGTGTTGGGCATACTGATGTGCACGGAAATAAATATACTAGAAAAGCCTTCCAAACTTTGTATTTTTAGGTTCTCTTTTGTACGTGTTTGAACTTTTAAATATGTTTGCTTATAAATGTGATACCTAAATTGAGTTTTCTTGTGTTATTTCCCTTTACAACAATTATTTTGCTTGGATCTTCTGCTGGCAAATATAATTATGAACAATTATTTGAAGCTGGTTAAATTATTAAAAATTAAATTAAAAGTTAGCTTATTTAAAGTAAAATTTAAGTATATACTGATAGATGAATTATTGTTAAAGCATTAATGATATTACAATTTTTTTTTTGTTTATATTGCTGAGGGGGTTGGCAATGCTATTGTATACATATATTCACGTTTGTATATGGTAGTTCTGTATTCATTGCCATGATCTTTAATCTAAGCACGAACAAAATCGATTCGAAAAAATTTTAATAGAAAGAGAATACAATAAATAAGAAAAATAAAAAAAAATGTTTTTACGTCAGCAAGAGAATACAATAATTCTCAATTAATGAACTTGTATAAGATCCCAAAGAACATTTATCTTCCCACCATTATATCAGATCTAGAACAAATAGCAAATAAAGATGTGACTTATTTGTGGGTGGACTGTAATGCCATTTGTTCGCCAGTTAATTACAGCTGCCACTCCCTGCGCGATGTGCAATAAGAATAGCGAAGCGGTCGATTGCAAATTATATTAACAAACAATTGGCTGAGGCGATGTTGCGGTCATCGAGCATAAATACTTTTCCGTTTCCCCAGAGAAATCTTCGAAAAAAACACGCGATAAAAAACTGACAGTAATTATTGTCTAGAACCTAGGGAATGGTTATGCCTGGTAATCGGTGGGCAATCAAACAAATTGGCTTCAAGCGTTGAACAAGTAAATCAACTCGATACTTTTATATTAACAGCTACTGTCCATGAAGAATTTATAATGAAGGGAACTTATTGCCAAGGGACGGGCTTTATCAACGTTGCATTGTGTTTCGTAAATAAAAAAGGCAGGGATGCTGGTAAAACTGAGGGTATAGATGATGATAATACGAAAATCTCACTGATTTCGAACTGGTAAACAAACAGATTCCCCTTATCTGTACCCTCTCTATAGACATGCATACTTCCTCTCTTGAAACCATAAGATTTTCCTTTCATAATCACATGCATGCAATACTTATTCAACTGGCAGCATTTCTAAATATATTTTTCTCTTAAACCTTCTGATTTTTCATCGTGCTTAAGTTGTCTGCCTTTTTCTATATTAAATCACAATTATTATTAACGGTTAAAAATAAACTATATCATCATAAATTTCATTGCGATTTCAAAGAGTATTTTTAACTAAGTAATTAATTAAGTAAATTTAAGCACTAAGTAACATAGTTAACCCCACAGCCGCAGCCCCAATTAGTTAATCATTTTAAATTGTGTGAGTAAGAATGGTTGAAAGTGCGCAATCGATTTGATGAGATCACGGTTATAAGATGCGTTCCCCGATCACCTTACTTACTTGCGATGGTCTGCTTCATACAACCGGTGGCATTTCGAACCGGGAAGAAGTTCTGCAGGAATCGAGGTGGGGCAGTCTTGGAGCAATCCAAAACCAGGTTTTCCTTCCCCTTAAATTCCTTTCCACACTGGGGATTAGTTATAGAATCGCACTGGTAGCACTTGATGGCGTACCCTGCAAAGCGATGATATAGCGATAGATTAATGTAGCAGAGTTATTCCATTAGATGGCATACCTGTGCAGGCCAAAGTGGCCAAAACAGTGAGAGCCAAGATCACTTTTACGCTCGACACCATTTTCACTTTTGGAAATTAACTTTTGTAAAATTTCTTGGGGCAGACCTTGATTGAGCGGCTGTTCTCGAGCGTTTGTGGGCGCTGAATGTTCGCTTCTACAAGCGTTCAGTCCATTGTCTGACTTTTTAGTCGGTATTCCACTCAGTATTTCACTCAGTATTCCACTCACTCAAAATCAAGCTTCCACTCGTTGTGGCTGTGAGTGGATTTGTGTATAAGTTGTGTGTTTTTAAATTTGTATAGAAGCGGACGCAATGTTTTTTCTCCCATCAGTTGACACACAAACGAGCCGCATATATACGTACATATGTTAAATATCAAGAATTTCGGACGACTTTTTTGGGGTGAGGTCAGCAGTTTTTGATTTTTATTGGCACTCCAAAGACCTTTTCCAACCGATCTTGTTTCCTTAACTAATGTGCTTTTTTTTAATAGCTTCTTGTACGGTGGAAGAAAATTGAAACTTATTATTAACAAAAAAGGAAGCAAACTTCGACAAGTTGGAGTTTATATACCCTTGCAGTAGTTACAAATCTACAAATCTACTACATTTCGATTGCTTTGTCTTTATTACTAAAAACAATGAAGCTACATACATATGTATGTATTGTCATTGTTTCTATGGCAGCTACATATATGATATTCTGGTCCGATTTTAATTTAATTAAAACCGTAATTTCATAATATTTTAATATTATATTACCAAATCCCAAAGAACACAAAAAATAAATAAAAATAAATAAATAATAAATAAATAAAACAACAAAGTTATAATTTTTTTGAATTCTTTGTTCCGATTGTTCCTATGGGAGCTATATGATATAGTCGCCCGATCAGGCTCGTTCTGATTTATATACTACCTGGAAGAAAGACAACTTTTGGAAAAGTTTCAAGCAGATAGCTTTAAAACTGAGGGATTAGTTTGTGTAGAAACGGACGGACGGACAGACAACGGACGAACAGACCAAGAATATATATACTTTATAGGGTCGGAAATTACTCCTTCACTGCGTTGCAAACTTTTAACTAAATTATAATACCCTCTGCAAGGGTATAACAATGTACATAGTAAATCCATGGAATCGTCATCGTTTTGAAACCAGTTGTCATTTGCTGTTTTGATTCTAATGCGCAGTTGGAAACACATTCGAATATTTCACTCGTTCTCATTGTTTTGCAAATTTTAGCAATTAACAACGTTCTGAGCTGTCAGATTACGAAGATCGCTAACTTATCGTATAGCTGAAGCCCTTTGATTTAGCTATACATATGTACATATAGGCATGAATCACTTGTTCATGACTCCGCTGTAAAACAAATCAATTAAAGCACTACCAAATTGTAGTTTTATTTTCACGCACTACAATTAACTCCGAAACTATTATTAAATTTTTGGTGAATATAAAAATGTATAACAAAAACCATAATAATTTTAGACATATAGGGCCTAAGTAAAATCTTTACAATTTAAGCGTTTATCAATAAAAACTAAAAATGATTTTTGGTCTATTAAAGGAATTGTGGCAAACGAAATATAATTGTGTTTGATCTATTATTATTTCAATGCCTTTTCAATTACTTTCAATTGCATTTTCTCGTTATACTTTAACTATACATTCTAAATGGTCAGCATGCAATTCAACGCCCAATCGAATTATGGTCGATTTAAATTGTTTTATTTCTAATCTTGCCATAACATGGACAGACACTCCATTAAGTGGCTTTCCCACAAATTTATATTTTCTTCAATTAAGTAATTTTCTGAAATTATGCTAAATGAGTTTGGGTTAATTGGGGCAGGCGGGGGTGTGGAGTGCCTTCGGATGTTTCAGCTTCCAGAGCTCTCTGATCTGATGAAGTGCGGCGGATCTCGGGGTCCGGAGTTTCTTGAACTCTGCTGAACTGCATTTAACACTTTGCAAACTCGAATCCGAAGGGTAAAAACATTACAGAAACTTGACTTGCAAATGAAATTGAATACAATTTTCTGTAATTAAGTAGGCAGACGAACATAAATCCCACTTCCCGCTTCAAAAAGGGGGGAATTGTGCGACTCTTTTTTTATGAACATACAAATTTCGGTTGCTCATGTGGGTGCACATACTAATTAGATTCCCAGGTGTTTCACATTTCAACCCCAGCCAAATCATAAAGATTCAGATTCGGCTTTGGTTTGACTCGGAGTTCTGAGTCACTGAACTGTTTTTTAAATTTCATTATTTGATGACTATAGTTAAAATGAGTCCTCCGTACAAATTGCAATTATTGGAGGTCTACTGATTTTACTAAAGAGGCTAAAATAAATAAGAAGTTACTCATGTCGGATGATTAAATGGGCTGGGCGAAGTTGTAAAGCAAATAAACAACTTGTAATACTTTCCCCTGATAAGTATTATGACAAATTCGTCATTGTCTGTGGAAAAAACCTAAAAATAATATATATTAAAGATTGATGAATAATATTTTTGTATTCGGAAACATAGAAAAAAATAGTTTTTCGACAAATGATTTCTAAAAATTTGTCATAATTTAACATATCTTTAATAAAATATTTACATTAAGTGAATGTCTAAAATTTGTGAGTTGGAAATGAATATTATGAATTTATGAAACATTTTTAAAACCGGATGCAAACCAACAAGCATTTTCGGTGATAAGTGTGAGTCAACCATTATAAATAAATTTGAAGGCCAAAAATAATCGCTTTAAGTACGGTTTAAGTACTTATCGTTCTATGATCTTGTGCAAATTGCCCTTTACACAAAAAAATTAGAATACGTTTCTCCTTGCTTGAGCAATAACATTTGTTCTTGTTATGAAGCTAACATTATTTTATCAAATTTTGGTTGGTTTTAAGCAAAATTTGCAATAATGTTAGAAGTTACTAATTTTCATTACTTATTAATTAAGCCCTGTTTAGAACCTATTTGTACTCGAATTGAGTATTCGCCTTGCCAATGCTGCTCATGAACATCTGAGAACCAAATAATGAAAACACAAGTTCACTTGGTATATTACTAGAACAACCTTGTGTCCTTCATTTATTATCAAATTAAATTTAGAAGAAATTTACACACAACATGGTTTATGAATAATACAAACAATTGGGGAACTGCGAGTTACGAGCTAGTTAAGATCTAGGCCAGGAGGCGGGCCACGCCGAAGAGGAGGACAATGGCGGTGGCAATGGGGGCCAGGGAGGAGGATCCGTTGCACTCGTCCTTGGTGCAGACGTCGCACTCCAGTTGCCTCACGAAGGGCAGCGAGGGATCCGACTGGCAGCCATTCTGCTGGTTGTTGATCTCGCCGAAATAGCAGCTCCTCACGATCTGCGGATGTCCGGCCACTGAAATTGGGGAGCAGAGTGTTTGATTTGGGATTAGCAACTGGGCGAACAACTTTCTCGGGTGCGGCTCACTAAATGAACCGATTGTTCACCCAACAACCTCGCACTTGTTAATTGTTTACTTAACTTGTTTTGGACTGATTCACTGTATTTTGTTAAGGTGGAAAACAAAGAATGCGTTTAAAAAATATATTCATATTCAGTTCAGGGAGTTTGTCTTGTTTGTCATCTAGAAATTTAATAATTGAATTGCCTCTGTGAATAGATAGCTCTAAAGCTGGCTTAGCTAGATAATATTCATAATATTTAAGGCGGAATAATTAATCGGCTAGCGAAAAAATTGAAATATGCAAACAGTTTGAAAGCGAAAAGCTTGCGGCATTCATTCAATCTCGTCATTGCTATTATTATTTTTTTATGGGAATCTAAATTAAGCTCTGCGTTTGATGTAATTACAAGAAAATGAGTCGCAAAATAAACGTGACGAGAAATCACGTAAAAAGGTTAAAAGTAACGTCTGAAGCGTAGATAGGTAAATATTCGCATGACATCAGAGACTAAAGATTTAAACCGATTTCCTGTGATGACCTCAGGGAGGGGCTAGATTTGAATTTTTCGGCTTTGGGGTTTTTCTTATATCTAGCTACTAAAAAGACATATATTTGTTGCTATGTTTTGACTATAATGTTATACAAATGCCGAATATTGATTTGAAATATTCTTAATTTTTTTTGTATATTTCAGAACACTTTTTATATCGAATATTTCTATTTTTCGGAACTGTAAACTCACCGCTCTCAAGGACCTTCTTCATGCAGCCAGTGGCGTTGCGCACTGGGAAGAAGTTCTGCAGGAAGCGAGGGGGGGCGACCCGGGAACAATCCATCAGCAGCATATCATCCGCCTCAAATTTTAGACCGCATTTCGGCATAGTTAGGGACTCGCACTGATAGCACTTAATGGCGTATGCTGTGGGGGAATATACATACGTCATTTAATTGATTGGAAAATCCAGATTTTTTAAAGCGATTTTTATGGGTTGGAGGTGTTTTGTTCAAGGAGATGTGAAGCTCAGTTTAAACAATAATTGTATTGCAATTTAATTAGGTAATTTAGGCATTGACAATTTAAATCTGATTTCTTTAAAACAAGTTTTAAAATGTTTTAATCTAAATCTTTAATAAGTTTTTTTTCCTTTTTTTGTTACATATGAAAACACTTTGAAACTAGCAAGACTTTATAAAAAAGCTATGTATTTTTATGCCATTGTTTCTTAACATTTGGAGTTTTTAAAAACAGTAATTCCCTTCTGAGAAAAGAACTAGCGTGTTAAAAAATTTAGATAAATAGAAATAAGACTCTACTCAAAATATGTAATAAACTCTTTAAGAAACGAAAAAAGGATGAGTTTTTTCTTTAAACATTTATGTGAAATTTACTGTTTAAACTAGATATATTTAAAATATATGTATTTTAGCCATATCATTCAGCACATTTTTAGCCAACCGGCTCTCCTTGAACTCCTTAAAAAATACACCACTTCCACTGCCCACATTTGAAAACGCAATCGCAAACACAACGCACCCGAACAGGCCAGACTGATCATAATGGCCATGGCCAAACTGCATTTCAGAGCGGACACCATTTTCACAAGCACTTTATTTGTGGAGTTGGGGATTATGAAAATTAAAGTCTTTCGAATTCAAGCACGAGTCTGAACCGCCGTCAACGATGTCTGCTGTACGTCTGAAATTGTCGAGCGATGCGAGTTCTAACAACAGCAATATCGCAGTTCCAGCGGCAACATCGCCGTCTCAGCAGCAATCGCCCCCAAAAAGATGAACTCAATGTCGCTGCCGCACAATACTCAGTTCTCTGCTTTTTGTTTTGAGTGAAAATTTCGGTTCGATATGCATTCATTTCTAGGTCTAATAAAACCGGTTCTAACAATAGGTTTTTGTATTTACAAGTTGTTTAGATAGTGACCAAAGCTTTTCATTTTACTGCATGCATTTACTTACATATTTGAACTACAAAAATAAATACTTTTCACATAGTTTATCAGCAACTTTACTTTATTTCAAAACTATTTTTGACTATACTTTAAATTCATTTGAAACAATTGGATGTTCTTGCTAAAGGCAACTTAATTTTTAACAAGAACTTGAAGTCACCGCCCAAAAGTATGTCATCCAATTTATAGTAGAACGATTTTACGCCGGCAAGATATACATTCATTTGGCTCATCTCATTGAGCACGATCGAATCTTAATGAGACGGAGAGATGGGGTGACACTAATCAACAAGGACGGCAAATAATTTGCATAAATTTAATTAGAAGTGGCCAGCTGGGCAGACATGGGGGCTTAAAATGGCTGAATGGAGGCTATGTTGGGGCCAGTGGAACAAGGACACTGGCAGGATATCAGTGAGGGTTGCATTGTCTCGTATGTAGGTCGACTAATTGGATTCAACTTCTATGGCTATCCGATATTTGTTTGGATTAATGTGGCAGTAACAAGAGGGAAAACAATCTTTAATGGAAATGAAAGCTTTAAATACATGTCTCAAAAAAAATGTGTGACCCATTTGATGATAGAATAACTTAATATTATAAACAACTTTTTAATTTTGTGTTAAAAATACAAAATACAAATACAAAGTTTATCGTAAATTCGAATTTAAATTAAAACTCTATATATTTCAATGTACATTTAAAATATTAGAAAAAACTGTATCAATTTGAATCTTAATAATATTTTTAGCGATTACCAAATGTATGAAATAAATTCTCAAAGGAAAACAAACTTTTGAGCGATAACCTCATTTTTCCCATGAGAGCAATTTGCGGTGGAGCCAAGCCGATAAGCTCAGATTGAAAATAGCCCAGCTGCTTTCAGTCTAGTTGCATTTCAAGTCGCGAGATGATACGTGAATTGTGTTTAATATTCCCCCTGCTGTTTGTACCAGCGTTGGCCACCTTTGGAACGCAGGTGGTTAGCTATGACAACAAAAGGATGCTCCACCTGATTGAGGATTTCAATGGGACCGTTTCGGAGCAGCTTTCCCTGGTGGCAGCCACTTGGGGAAAGCTTAGAGCCGACTACCCAAGAGATGTGGCCAAAATCGAGGACTTGGAGGAGACCCTGCAGCATGTGGTCTGTTGCAAGGAGAAGAATGTCACAGTGCGTCATCATCTGCAGGGGTATCTCATTCGCGAGCAGATTCGTGAGCATCTGGAGGTTCTGAACACCACTGATCTGTTCCAGCAAGCCTTGGAATCCGAGGAACATGAACTGGGAAAGTGGCAGTTGGCCGTAGGTAAACATTCCCAGAAACTCCATTGCCTCTACAAGCCAGAGCAAATGAACAGGATCCTGGAAAGAGTCCTTCGACGAGTTTACACTTTGGAGGGCTCCAGCAAGCTAGCTGCGTTTTTGTACCAACTCTACATCATTGGCAATCGGGCATCTTACGTAACAATGGTTCAAGCGGAACTGATTCTATACGAACGCTACAAGAGAGGTGAACAGAATAACCAGAGGTTCTCCGGATACATGGCAAAACTCTGGCAGAGCCTTCAAAAGGAGGACTTCTATTCAGGCCTGGATCAAAACACAAAACAACGCCTGGTGAATGCAATCATTGATCTTCTGAAATTCCTATAAATTGAACATATTTACCAAGACTTTAGTTTTGTGAATTAATAATCTTGTGAAATTCCTCTAAATAGAACATATTTACCAAGACTTTAGTTTTGTGAACTTTATTCGGTGTGATTTGTATATTCGAGTGCTTTAATACCTTGATTTGAATTTGGTTTCTTTGTTTCTCTAGCATCTGTGATAATTACATAGGTGAAGGCTTGTGTTCTTTACATTAAAATATTATGTTGTACATAGACTATTAGTGAGTATTTACTGTGCTTGGGGGTTCTAACTACTGGTTATTATTTTTGTTTTATTTATAGTGTCAATTGGATTTAATTTGGTATTGTTTTATTTTATTTATAGTTTTCAGTGGATTTGATTTTCGGGCTTTGAGCTTGGCGAACATTGGCACTCGGCCAGGCAAATCATAAACTTATAGTCGAACCTTAAAATTCAATCTGAATGTAAGCTAATGAGTGGGGCAGCTAGTGACCCCAAAACTAAGTCAAAACCGAGCTAAACGTAAACGTTAATCAGCAACAGCTTAGCCGGTGAGGCCAGGCAAAATATCACGTTCCAACAAAAATACAATACAGAGATGTCCTCTTTAGATGGCCAACTGTTGGATTAGGGCCACGATGGGCAGGAGCATCAATATCTCCATAACATAGGCTCCTGTGAAGGCTCCATTGCAGCGATCGGTGAGGCAGTCCTCGCAGAATACCCGTCGCACATTCTTCTCCGGACTGGTGATGTTGCACAGCTCCACGGGATCCGACTTGTTGGTGTAGTAGCAGAACCGCTTGGTGATCAGCTTGCCATTGTCTAGAATTTGGAAACCAATTTGGAATTAATAAGTTGTTTACGAAGAACCAAGTTATTAAAAAATTGGTTTATTCTTACTTTGAAGATTTTATTTTTAAAGAATCATTTAGAAATAACAAGGTTATTAAAAAAAATTGGTTTATTCTTATTTGGAAGATTTTATTTTTAAAGAATCATAAATTTTTTAAATTGTGAAAAAATAGGTTATTGTCGTATGATAATAAACCATCAAAAATAAATACAATTAACATAAAAAACAATTTTCTTACAATAGGTGGCAATTATAAATATGTGAATACACATATAAACATTTTAAATAAATTCTTTTTTTTAATAGGAAGCAATTTCCAAACTGTTGTACTTTATTTTATACTTTGTTCTATATTTTTGTTATTCAAACCGGATTACTCACTCTCCTCCACAGTTTTGCGGCAAACGGCTCGCTCGTGATCGGAATTAATGGTGCTGTTGCAGCTCCTCAGCAGATTGATGTTCCGCTCCTTGATCAGATCAGTGGGTATGTTGTCCTCCTGGAAGGTCTCATCGCAGAAGTCCTCCGCACCAATGGTGTCCGAGCTGCAGTGCCAGCACTGCAAGTGGTTCTTTTGATGCTGTTCATTTCCAGCTGCAAGAAAGCAAATAATTCCATTAGTAAAACCAACTTCAGTTGACCTTTCATGGGGTCACGGTAGGGGACGCGAATATTTGGCAAGCAAACATGCCATAGAAAAAGAAACTATGCTTGCGAGCTAAAAATAAATGAGGATGACACAGTTTTGTGTGCTTCCCCTCGAAGGACTCCAGTTTGATGTTGACATCACCATCGCATTTATGTGCCGCCCCCTTTCGAAGCGCCCACTGTGAAAATGGGGAATGCGTGCCAGTCGTGGTGGCGCCTTAGTCGAGCTTTATTACGTATACGTAACGTAGTCCACGCAGCTAAAACACTGGGTTACTTATTCCAAGATTTGAGCAGTAAAGCAAGAAAAAATTCAAATTAAAATCATATCATCCATATTTAATGGGCTATAATTTGTTATTACATAACACATAATTACTATTTCATTACCAATGAATATTTGATTTAATTTTGAATTTTCATGCAGTCAAATTCAGGAATATCTTAAGGACTTTTTTAGCATCATGATTTCTCATATTAGTTTTTAAGTAATGCCTAACAGGTATAATAGTTAAAAACTGAGGAATCATATTATGTAAAATGGTCTTACATTTAATTTCTTTCGGTATTAGTATTAGATACCTAGTTGATAGTTTTTATATATTTTATCACAGGTAGTATATATAGTAAACATCGGAATCAATTTATATAATTGCTTATATTGGAACTGGTATTACAATTATATTGGCTCTTACATTTATATTGTATCTGTAAGGGCATATACGTTTTTACTATTTTTGTATGTTTGGAAATAGGTTTTGTTTTAATATTTCAATAAACTTTTCTTCAATAATTATAGTTCTAAATCATGAATAGTGAATAATTAGTTTAAGCCTAATTACCTATCAATAACTTCGAAGCATATATATAAATAAACTTTTTTAATGAGTTCAACGATCAGAAACTCTAATTGATTTTTTTCCTGTCTGTGAACATGTTATTATTTCGGTTCTTTGTTTATTTTCCTTTTCATTATAATTTGTTATTCTTCCATTCAGTGCGTTCATTTCACACATCTAATTTAATTTTCCCACCCAAAACATAAGAATTCTGTTCGAATGAGTGTTCAGTATTTATAGAATCAAAACAAATGATTTAATTAGTGTAAGAGCTTAGATGATTTAAATAATTGTGATGGTTAATTAGTGCAAGAGCTTAGATTATTTAAATAAAGGTGATGGTAATGGGGGGAACTCCTCTAATTGTGTTGATAAGGTTGCGTGATTTTGCGCGACATTACATCAAGATCGCCGGTTGAGACCTTGAAAGAGTTTTGCATGTCCTGCCAGTTGAAAGTGCCAGGACTCGCCTTGTTTACCACAGGAAAAAGGCAAACATGCCACAAGTCCAGTGGAGCACTGGGGCACCTTGAAGGCAAACAATCTTGGAAAGGGGTTCCTTCGAGTGGTGGTGGCTGTCAAATATTGACTATAACATATTTATAATTTGCTTTTCCTAGCTAAATTACATTATAACACCAGAGCTGTCCATATTATGTATGCGGTGTGAAGTCTCCAATTGTCGTGGCCTTAGCATGTCTGGTTTTCCTTTCCTATATTGACTGGACATATGCAAAAACCAGGCCCACAGCGTTTCACTCCATTTTCTCTTTTGTTTTGCCATTTCAAGAACAATTTCGGAAAATTGGCACAGTCCAAAGTTTTATAGTGTAAGTAATTGTTTTCCACTGCTCCACATGAAAAAAGTGCCATATCCTAATTAAAATTTATACCATAAAAAATATATAACATTTAAAACATGGTTAGGAAAATTTGCTTTTGAAGGGTTAAATTAGATAAAACTTTTAGTTTTTATTACAACCACCTGGTTCCCATGTATTTAAAAAATCTAAAATATCTTTCACTTATATAATTAACTTTTCAGCTCACTTTATTGTGTTTTTTTTCTCAGTGCATCTTATGGACACATCAAGGTCGACGCCTAAGGGTTTTATATCGCCCACGCTTAACATTACGGAAATATTCGCTGAGGTCACGCATATGGCACGACTTGGTGTGGCTTTTTTTAAAGCAGTCGACGGGTAATTGAAAGCTGAGACTTGTTTGGAGGAAGTTGCACTCCACGCCCCTGTGAGCGTTCTTCTTGAAACTTTCAGCCCCCGAAGCCTGAGAGTTCAGGCTTTAAATAAACAAAAAACACCCCATAAAAAATGCAGTGCAAGAATAGCATATAAAATACGATACGGATCGGATGTGTGTCAGGACAATCTCCGCTTCCTGAATAAAGGTACCCCCCACTCTCTATCTTTGGTCATTATCAGTTTGCGCAAATTACGCAATTCATGCCAGAAAAGGGAGAAGACCGCTAGACTCTGACATAGTTTTCGCAATGGGGTTGGGATTTTTCGGGGGATGACGGGATGTCAGATGCCGAAGACAGCGGGAAACTGGAGCAGACGACATCCTGGCGCCACTCTGACATGCGCACTCCCCGAATCTCGAAAATCCAGATTGAATCCGTCGCAACAACAGAACAATTAGATAATTGCAGGACACCAAGCGAGGCTAATTGAGAGCAACAGGGAGCAGGAGCTGCTGCTTCGATTCACCATCTAATGACCCAATCTCAATCCTCAATTACTCTCATCATCATCAGAAGTGATTCAAAAAATATTTAACATACCGTGCAAATTCGTAAACTGCATTTGCCGTTTCACATTCTGTTTGAACCACAAATCAAGTGAACCACACTGCAATGCCTGTGGAAATAAATATTGAAAAATGTCTGGCAGTCGGGCGAATATTTGTATTTATTAAGGCGAGCAGGTTGCCAATCATTCAAAAGCGTGAAAATCACCGAATTGTGAAAATGCACTTGTGTATATTTAGCGATGTTCATCAGGAAAGCATTGACCCACGATTTTTCCCCAAATACAACGAGGAAATGTGCAGTATATTTAAAATATATATCTGATATAATAAAGAACTTCGTTTTACCGTACAATTATATAGTACGCAATTAAACACTAATGTTTATTTTATGGGAAAAATTTAAAAATACCAAATATTACTTTACAATAATAACAAATTATAAAAAATGATTTCCAGGACGATAACTCATCCTATAATAATCCTATAAGCCATATCAGTGTTTTTATATAATATTCTACTGAACACTATTTGAGTAAATAGAAAATCATCATCAAACTTTTTTAAACTGCAAGAGATTCTCTGGGTAATACAATTATAAATCATATTCAAATGTCTTTCCTCTTTCTACACGTGTTTCACCGCAAAATAAACAAATAAGCACTTTCTATATTTAAGCTATTAATATTTCATTATATCCCCACCACCTGATATTAATTTGTTTACGACAGATAAAAACAGCAGCAACCTCCATCATTTTGAGTGTCGTTCATAAATCTTCTTTCGAATCGGGAGAAACATAAAATGTGCTAAGTATATTTAATGGCTTCCACCTGAAGCTTTTTTAGTTGTAAGCCCAAAATTTTCATAAACACCGCAAGTGAAAATCGTTAAATGGCTAGCGGAAAAACGGCATAAACAAAATGGGGAAAATTGGAAACAAATTTCATTCATGGGCTCTGAGTATAGAAACCATCACACCTCAAATTTTGTGCGGATCGACGACCTTGTGAGGCAGATGGAATTACAGGTGCACAAAAGGAAAAGCTTGTTTAATTAGTGCTAGATGTTGACAGATTCACTATGTGTTAATATAGTTTTTAAGTTTCTTTAATCTCTGGTTTTTAAGTTAAAAATGTTGTAATACTTTGAAAGTGTTAGGCGAACTTTGTAAATATTATTAAAATTATAATTCCATGGATTGTTTTGTATAATCAATACTGAGTTTACTTTTAATTTTATAACTCATAATTCACAATAGCCAACTATGGGACTACATTTTTCACTGTTTTGCACCGAAAATCTATGAAGAAGTTGCATGTTTATTTAATATTGTTTGTTTTCATTTGGTGATCGACACTTCAGCTGTAAAATGTGGCTCACCTGTGATGTGCCAGGCATTGGCCAGCAGAAAGACACCAGCCAGGAGGGCTTTAATCGGCATCGCAGACATTGTTACTTTTTGGAATGTTTATGGGAATCCTTTTTGGGATGCGGAATGCGACTAGGTGGCGCCTGTGGATGTGTATATCCTTGGAAAGATGCGGGTTTTTCGAAATCGCTTCGAGAGCTGCGCGCGATGCAGACGGTTGCTCGGCCGAGGAACGACTGTGGATAATGCCGAGTCTTCTTCGCCGCGCTGCCACAGTTCTGCTGCTGAATGTTCTGGCAGCGCAGTTGCGTCGCTGCTGGCCTGGTCTGCCAGTTGTTGTTGTTGTTGTTGCTCTGCCGGCTCCTGGGGAAACCCTTGCTTTCGTCCTTTTATTTTTATTTTTTTGTGTGAGACCCAAGAGAAGCCCACCAGACGGGCAACCAGACTCACGCATTCGGTGGCTTTGTTTTTACTACTCATTTGCCCTTTTTATTTTTCGATTTCTTTAAAGGAGGAGCTGCAAACAATGCAGTTTAATGGATGACGTTGCTTTTGGCAGCGTAACTGCTGTCATATCTATGTAGGTAGAAAAACAAACAAGTATTGAGACAAGTGGGTGTTCTTATCAAAAGGTTATTTGTTGTCATAATAAATAAAATTGATATAAATAATTAAATGATTAGAAATAATTCAATACAGAAATGATAACATTATTTTTTAACTTTATCCAATAACATTCAAGACAGCATTAGATTACAGCAACGTAAGACATAAACAAAAGTAAGACATAAAAGCTAACAAAATAAATATTAAAGGAGTGAATCAGTGTTATTTATTTTTCAATTTGTTTCATGTCAAACTTAGTTTTAAAATAGGAATCCATATTTTTTTTCTCGAAAACCTAACAAATGCTCCGGGAACGAGTTTCGATAGCAAAGAAAGTGGACAACTCTTAAAAACTGTGAAGCCTTAAAAGTTGATAATACAATAAATGACAAAAATATATAGGTCCTTTATTTGGTTCTAAAAATGCAGGATAGAAAGGTGAAAAAAGTAGTCACATGGCTAAACCAACTTATTTTCAAAATTAGGTTTTTAGTTCAACTATCAACCAGATTAAAACAATATTTAATACCAGTATTTAAAACCTCAAGCTTAGTTGGTATAATTAATTCTATTTTTAGCGGAATTGGTTAAATTTACATTCTTATGATACATGGTCATCCTAAAAATATGGATTGCGACTCAGCTAAGCGAAGACTCCAACCTCTGAAACAAAAAGCTTTTCCCTAAAAATTTTTACCAGCGCATCTTTTAAATAAAATGGGGAAGCAAATTCAAATGAGTTTTTGAAAACCATTTAAATAAGGTATCCATTTAGCTACAATCAATAAACACCACTCTTCGAGTGATTTGAATCAGCTTATACCTGTGGCAACTTCCCCCTCATTAAGCAGTGGACTTATCTAGATCTGAATGCGTTCAGGCATTAAAAATGATTCACATCACCGCCAAAAATGATTCATGAGTGCAGGACAGAGCGGTGGCACAACATTTGGCAGCCGCAACTCGTCGGAGTTAGCCAAATTTGGCAACACTCTTACCAAATTGGCGACACACGCACCTGGCAGATATACGATTTCGTATGCAAATCTTGACACTAATCTGCGGCATTAGTTGCTCCTCCCAGTAGTTCGTAGCCAAAGTTGACAAAGCGTGAAAAATGCGCACGCACCCGCCAATCGATTTGCGGGCCAATCGATTTGGATCGGGCCAAGAATAGCCGGGGTTAAGGCCTGATCGGTGGAAAATCGCATTCGAATCGCTGCCTGCGCATGCGCAGCGACCAACAGCCAACAGCTGCCCTCCGGGGCGTATGCGTAACATTCGATTGTCGATTCTCAATATTTCTTCCAAAGCGGCTGCCCCATGATAAATGGCCAGTTTTATTGGAAACTCTGTACGACATTTTCGCCAGCCAACAACACCAGCAACAACAACAACAAACAAAAAAACTAAAACCCAAAACAAATAAAAGCCGTGCGACAAGTTTAAATGGCCAAAACGCTTTATTCGCGGCTTAGTTGCCACCCATTTTATACATATATATTTATTTTGCGTTATTTCACTAGATGTTGTAAGTGTTTTTCTTTTTTATGACAGCCTTCGCTTTTCGTGCCATGTGACAAATTTTATTTATATACACCGCTGGTTTTATGCGATTTTAATTAAAGCATAATGGAATTATCACGCTACCAGGCGGCACCCGAAATCTAGTAGCAATTTGTCTTCGCATTCAATCTGTGAACCCTGCAAATCTTACACTCAATTGACTGGGTTCAAAAGTCATTCAGAGTTGGGCAAAAATAAAGAAAGAGTTGGCGGAGATTCTGAATTTGCGTGGTTGGCAATTAACGAATTTCGCAAATTGAATGACAGTCTGAACTCATTTCCGCTTGGCGACTCTTCAATATAAGACTTTAGATACATAAAGCACCATATAATATGATGAACTGCAGGCAAGAAGGCAAACGTTCGTTCCTCAAATCAAATGCAATGTCAAGCGCAGTGATGTGAGACAATTACTTTTGATTTGCCTGGCAAAATGTATTTTTAATGTGAGCTACGAGTGCTTAAGTCGGTGACTATATGCACTGCCTGTGTACTATATGGAACAGGGTGTAATCTGGCTGATGTCATCACCCTACTTTAAGTTTATTTAGTTTTCCACAGCTTTTCACTGCTTTTAAGCAACTTATTTGTTAATGGTCTGGTATTACTTACTACATATGTTAATCATTTGTTTATATTAAGATTCCTAAGGAACATGACATTACGGATGTTTGGATATATTAAGCTAATAAACGGTGTATAAGTTATCTAATATATATTTGACAAATTTAACTAAAGATAACAGACATTGAAATTAAATAAGAAAATAGATATATTTTTTGTCACATTTTTTTGAATATATAAAAAGCCAGTAATCTATTTGGCATCGTTATGGTTTTATTTAGGGGATTATTGTGCAGATCAAAGCATACAAGGAATATAGCGAATTTGTTTTTTTTTGAGTCCTTAATGGTCACATCTAGAGATCAATTTAATGTCATATAATATCATTTAAGCCCCAAAAGCGTGCAATCATTGCTGGGAACGCATCCCACCTTGTAGATCCTGAAAGGAACATTGTATTGACGCTCGTCCAAGGTGATCAACATGCAGTTGAGGAGCTGCTGCAGCTGCCGCATCCTGAGGACATAGGGGGCACTCTCGGAGTCCTTGAAGATCGGCTTCCCCTTCGCCTGGCAGTGGAACAGGAAGAAGGCTCCTCTGGAGGCGTATTCCGGAATAAATCCAAAGGCCAGAGCCTGATCTCTCAGCTGCAGGATGCCAGTTTGCAAGTGCTGGGCGAAGAACACACTTAGTGCGGAGCCCAAGCTCTTGGTTTTACTGTACAACTTGCCGGACGCGAACTTATCGATGTCCACCCAAAAGTTGCGTCCATTCAGGCAGCAGTAGGTGTTCAGGGTCTCCAGTGTGGGTTCTCCCACGCAATCCCTGCGCTGCCTGGCCGCCAAAGTTTCCTCATAGTAGTCATATCCATTGAGCAGGATCGTGTCGAGCAGACGAGAGTTCCAGGAGTCCAGGGAATGGAAACTGCCGGCACAACAGGCTACCACACAGCAGGCCAGCACTTTGCCAGGAGCTGAGGTCCTTCCGGAAGCGGACTCCAGCGAGGTGCCATTCTCCACGGGTTCCACCTGCTGTGGCGTGCCCCACAGAGACCACAGTCGGTTGGATATCTCCACCTCGTAGCGCTTGTCCTCGTCGCTCTTCCTACGGCGTCGTCCTTCGGCGTTGTGATCCAGGAGGCGACTCCAAGGCGGCAGGGATTGTCCCGCTTCCATGGCCATCACACGAATGGCGGTGGACCTCCTTTTGGGTGGCTGCCACATTATTGAGGTGGGTGGTTAGAGGTGGGGGATGTCAGGTGTTTCAAGGCCTAAATGATTGTGCTTGACAAACGAAAAGTTTGATGGATTTTAAACTTTGTTTTTTTATTTTTTCTATTACCTAATTATTTCTGTTACCTAACGACAGTCCATTTGAATATTTCATAAAATTTATTTACTTTGAATTTCCAGATTTTTTAAATGTAAAATACAAAAATTTTTGAATATTGTTTATTAGTATTTTTTTGATTGCTTGTATTGTGCCAGAAAGTTATTTTATTAATTTTTTCGTATTATATCATATTGAATCTTTGAAAATCTCAAGAAATTATCTTCCCTCATACCATCTAATTTATTAACCTCCCTTTTTCTTTATATTCAAAATATTTAAAATCTAATAGATATTATTATTAATCTTTGAATAGATTATTCCCAGATAGCTGATTTAAGAAGCTGATTTTTAATAAATCCTCCCCTATCCCATCATCTTTTGAACTTATTGAATCTGTAAAAAAGTAAATAAATCTCCATTTGTTTTATCATCTAATTACGATTTATTTATTTACGTAGAGGCAGCACCCGAAGGCTTCCTTGCTTTCAATTACAAGTAGAATAATAAAGATATTACAAAGATGTACAGATTACAACAAAGTTAGGTGATCGAGTGTCGAATGATGTGTGGTGTAGAGTTGTTGTGACTACGATAAACTGTTTGATTTTCGTGGGTGAGGTGATAATGATGAATGGCCAGGACGGGTGGCATTCGGTGTCTCCAGTGATTTGTGCAGATTCGTGAGGGCAAAGTGACTAAAAACTCGTTGAAGAAATTCAGTTAAGTCCGGTCTGAGCACCGAAATTCCCGGCCAGCTTTAACTTCAGCTTGCAGTTCCGTAATTAAGTTCGGACCGGAACGGTTCGCTCATTTGCATAGCGGCAAGTGCCGGAAGGATGCCACCAGAAGTGGCACTATCAGGAGCAGGACCAGCGGAGTGGAGCCACTGCCTCCGTTGCAGCCGTCGGTGGTGCAGGTGCGGCAGTAGACGGTCTTTATGTACGACGAGGTCTGGTCGTTCGCGCACTTATCCGCCGAATCGTCCATGTCCTCGTAAAAACAGGAACGCGAAATCACCCGCTTGCCGTAGACTGAAAAAGGAGAGCAGCGTTTAAATATTTTCATTTAGCCATTTTAATTAATGTCTGCTCTGTGTGTGCGCATTAAATTTAATTTATGTGTACGTGCCGGCGTGGGCTGCTTATTCGAGCCATGAAAAAATCTCAGAAATGACATTTGAAATTGCCGCAAGACGGAAAAAAGACGGCTATGTGGTCATGGTTTATGAGCCAGTATCTGAGACTGTGCTACATAAAAAAGTTCATAAAAAACAGGATCAAAGAAAAACAAAAGGTCAAAAAATACCGAGCTGTTTTTAAGAAAAACAACATCGAAAACCTCCGCAATTATCTGGCTGATACACAACAGGAAAATGTCAATTTTTGTATACAATTTTAGTTTTAAATTTGATTAGCTTATGTTTTTAAATAATTAATAGCCCATTTTAATGAAGGTAATCAGTAAAAAGTAAAATAATAAGTGTAAGTCTGAACATTAATTTGATTAATATCAACAGTTTTTTGATAGTAATGGGTTTATTACTCCTTTACTTATCCACTTTTTGTACCCTTGCAGAGGGTTTTATAATTTTGGTCAAAAGTGTGCAACGCAGTGAAGGAGACATCTCCGACCCTACAAAGTATATATATTCTTGATCAGGATCCCGTCTGTCTGTCTCGAAGCGAAATAGTCCTTCAGTTTTAAGCTGTCGGCTTAATTAAGTAAAATTTTCCAATTATAATTCAAATAGCTAATGAAAAGACTGTATAGTGCTGTCTGATTCAAATAACATGGTATCAAAATTAATTATTTTTAACAAGTTTTGTTAAAGTTATGTTAATGTTGTTAAAGGTATGTTAAAGTTATGTTAAAGTTATGTTAAAGTTATGTTAAAGTTATGTTAAAGTTATGTTAAAGTTATGTTAAAGTGATGTTAAAGTTATGTTAAAGTTATGTTAAAGTTATGTTAAAGTTATGTTAAAGTTATGTTAAAGTGATGTTAAAGTTATGTTAAAGTTATGTTAAAGTAATGTTAAAGTTATGTTAAAGTTATGTTAAAGTTATGTTAAAGCTATGTTAATGTTATGTTAAAGCTATGTTAATGTTATGTTATTGCCATGTTAATGTAATGTTAAGGCTGGCATAGCCACGTCATACCTAATGAGAAATTTCGCCATCGATCGATTATAATTCCCAACTGGTTCTAGCCAAATCTTCATGGAGTAGGGACTGTGGCACCCGAAAAATCAGTTTATCCATTTGACGGAGAGTCAGTGTGTTTGAGTGTGTTAGTCCGATATCTTATTTGGTGATGCCTACTTATTTGTGTTGGTCAGCAGGATGCAGGATCAAGGACCTTTTAAGGCTACTGGAGGCATAAGGTGGTACCGGATGCAGTGCATCAAGAAACCAACGGAGTCCGTCCGACCGTACGTACGTCCGTCCGTCCGTTCGGCAAGGGTATATAAACTTCGGCTTGCCCAAGTTTGCTTCCTTTCTTGTTTTATTTTCAAGGAGTTTTTAACTGTGGTACTTACTGACCGCTCTTAATCTGCAAGGGGTTCAAGGCTACTTATATGTTTGGGTTCGGCAAAAAATTGCGGCAAAATGAGGCTGAGAGGCCTGCGAAACGCACACGATTCGCCAAATCGTACCTGAAACTCGACGAAACTAGAGACAATTTGCAATCAGACGGCAAATGAAAACCAGAAAGAGCAAATCGAACAGAAAAAAATGCACAACAAATTGCGTGTTGTGTGTGTGCAGCAAATAGAACAAAATGACAGACTCCACAAAAAAATTTCCAATGGAATACGGCAAAAGCGAACTTTAAAAGCAGCTCGAAATGGTCAAAGCTGGCCATTTTTGTGATTGGCTCAGACGGTGGACAGTGGGCCACAGTCAGGCTAATAAAATTGTTGACAATTGTCGCCTTATCACGGTCGTCGCATCAAACAAGGCTCAGAACCACCATCAGAATGCAGCGGCTGCCGTGTGTGCCACATTGCGCATACGCCGCGTGCTCCGCTCGCCAGAGCAGCGCTGCCAAAAATGTCGCTTGAACATTGTCTACCGCACACACAGCGCAATAAATTTAAATTTTAATTAATTTAATTATTTATGGCTCGTTATGTATGTTTCATATAAAAAATTGTTAACGCAAACATGGAAAATCAAAGTGAAAATGAATATGGTGTCTACTCCGTACACCGAAGTTATTTTACTCTTGAAAAGACTTGCATCTTGAATATATACCAATTAATATTTTATTTTTTATTTACTTTCTTAACTTTGGCTAAGAACTTTGATACAAGCTATAGACAACAAAACAACAATAAGAAAAGTTATTTTAATCTAAGCCTTTAATTTCATATATACTAAATCTTAATAAATTGGCTGATTGTAAAAATGTTTTGATCGATTTTCTTTAAAAAAGCGCAAACGAATAGTCAGTTAACCTTAACTTAACTTATAACATAAAAATGGAAACCATGAAAAGGAAAAATAAATCCATATTTATTTATTGAACGCTGTTAAAGTGGATCGCGCTTAAGCCCATAAAAATAGTTGACTCGTTCAATAAAACATATAAATCAAAAATTGACGTTATATATCTCTTTCTTTTGGCTCATCGAATCCCTGGAGAAAAGAGGCAGAAATAAGCTGTTAGCCGCCAAAAATGGTCCTAGGCCGACTACTTATTTTTTTTATTGGATTTAAAGCAACAGGTTGCAAAATAGTTGCAGGCGCACACTAAAATCAACAATCTGCAACTAATTGCTTGACTTCATATTTTGGCATTATGGAATACATTTTTAATTTGACATTTGCCGAAAAAGTTAGCCACTCGTCTAAGCTAAACTTCATAAGCAATTAATTTAACGGCAAATAAAAACCCAGATGGCAACAACAAGTTGCATCGCCTAGTTGCATTTTTCTCAGACACATTCTGCCGCCGCAGTCCCCCGACATGCCCCTTCATCATGCAACTCGTAATTGAGCGCTTCACGCTGTGCAACAACTTAATTAATTTATATGTATTTTGTGTATTTTTTCCTTAGCCCGTTCGGCCCGTATATTATGTATTTTGCGCATTACAAGCGCTGCTCATGTAGTTCGGGGACCAAAACTCAGTCAGAGATATAGATATAGCGACGGCTGAGAGTCTGCAATTGCAATTTTAATTGCCAACTGCCAAGCTCAAATCTTGCAAATATTCGCCGAGCCAATTTGTAGACGCTTGATTGCAAAAATTTAATGGTGTTCATTAATTGGCCATAAGAAATTGCTTTAAAGCGGTTCAAGAAATCTAAGCCGCCGCTTTTTGAAACATTTTTTGATGGTTCTTAAAATGAAATTATTCAATTTTAAGTATGGAAAATTAATATCTGACAGTTGGGTTTTAGAGGTATCAATTATTTCAAAAGTTCAATCTTTCGAAGATTGATTTATTCAAACTTAGTTTACTTGTTATCATTTCTTCTTGACATATCTATCCCCTTTAGAAATAACTTTTTTAGCAAATGTTAATCTGATAAGTTTGTAATTTATGACCGGTCTTTATAGAGTTTTTAATTTACGTTTATTAAAATGATGCAATTTTTCAGTCAGGTCAAGCCGTAATTGTTATTTTAACAAATAGTGGCTAATATTTTTATTGTTTGGTTTTGATAAAAAGCTTGCAACAAAGCTTCTCCAAACGCAATTACATCATTAAAAGTCCACATATTTTGTAATTCATTGTTTGACTGGCTGACCCACATTAAATCCTGAACCCGACTCGTCTGCCGTTTGACAAATTTATGCGGTGGCCAACAATGCAAAGTGAATTTAGATCAAAATGTGACGACACGGATCGCTTGCCGTGTTTAATTTTGTTTTGTTTTGATATGCTTTTTATTGTTATATGCAAATGTACAAATGGCTGTGACCATAGACAACAATAAAACTAGCAATAAACCAGGCGGACAGCAAAGTAAAATCGGACTTAAGATCACCGAAACCCACCACGAAATATCACTCATACGCCCCATGCGCCGGCTCTTTCTCCACATAAATTTGCCGTAAATTAGCGGCACATGCAACTGCAACTGGGGGCCAAAATGTCGCCACTTGTCGTTGTTATTGTAGTTGTTGTTGCACCGCCCGGCAACCAGCCACGCCCCCTTCAAACGCCCAGCAACAGCAACAGCGGCAGCAGCAGCTGCAGATCTAAGCCGTTCCATTGGCAATTGTCCGCTGTTGTTGTTGTGTCGCCTGCACTTGTTTTGACTTTGTCAGGGCAATAAATTTCAATCTTGTTTGACTCTCGGCAACAACCGGGTGTGAGTCGCGTCGATCCAGCGATCCTAGCCCCCAAATAAAATCCAGTCTAAGAAAAATTACAATTGATATCTTAATACATTTTAGCCTTTTGGAAAGTTTAATTTCATAATTATTTAAGTTTCAAACAGTGAAATTAAATTCCAGTTTAACTAGTCTTTGAAATAATTAAAGTTCATTTATTATGGGATTCTAATTCTCTAAGAATTATTTAATTTTTAATTCAAGAAAATCTTTTAAGGATATTTCCTTAATCTCACATTTAACTTTTACTAGTCTTTTACATAACTAAATTTCATTTAATATGGGATATTCTTATGTTTAAGTTTTTATTATTGGTTTTGCAGAATAATCTTGAGCTTCGGGTTGTTTGAATTCGAATGTATTGTATTTCTACTGATAAATTATAAATTTTTGCTGAGTGTAGCCTGTCCAAAGACCGCACACGCGGTCACAACAATGCAAATGCAACGGGTGCACAATTACTCATGCATGTGGATTTTTTCTTTTTGAGGTTCACTGACACAGAGTGGGATATGTTAGTTAGGAGGGGGTTTTCATCTCACCTTCCTGGACGAGTTTTTTGCAGACAGGCCGCGCATTCACCGACTTTGCGCCCACCGAATAGGTGCAGTTCACGTAGCTCCAATAGCGCTGCTGCTCAGAAATCGACTCCGGCACAAAGGGATCGTTGCAGAACTCCCCGTTCGAGACGTCCGTCGAGCAGCGCCAGCAGCGCAACACCGCGGAGGCTGAAATGGGTAATTAATATCAATTAATTAGGGCATTTTCAATTAAGACAACCTTCGATGCCTTGTAGGGCAAAATATAAATTGTCCCATTACTTTCTAGCCTAATCAACTGGAATCTTCATTGGGAAATACAATTCAAAAATAGATTAAAGTTACAAGACATTACAAAAAAATGCATTTTGCAATTCTTGTTGTTTTGATGTAGTTGTATTGCTATTATTCAACGAATTTTAATTGTATTTTCTTATCATTACTAATTGCTTAAAATTAAAATTGCATTCGTATAGTAAGTTGACCAATTTTAAGAACAATCCTGAACTATATTGGTTGCTATTTTCCCCAACTTCAATAGCATTTACCATTCAAAGTTAAGTCTTAACTGATTTCCTATGTTGTTCGGACCATCGACTATTAAAATCACAATAAAGTAAGTAACTAATTCTTGCTTTCCGAATCCATAACCGTTCGACTAATGAATCGCATCCCATCATAATCAAATGGAATGGCCGCTAAGCCATAATTTCCTGCTGCGTGCGATGCCGTTGGCGGAGATCTTTGAAATATTGCCGAACAGCCACTAATTTCAGTCGGGAGCCTTTTGGCCGAGTTATTTATGCGACAGGCTATGGGGAAACTGCCGTATAAAAGTGTCAAAAAGTTCGGCTACAGCTGGTTTATGCGTGCGATTAGCCACTGCGACTAGTGTGTAAATAATTATTTGATTAAACTGAGCCAACGATTGTTGACTGCACTGCGAAAAATGATTCTTTTCAGATCATATATATATAGTTTTTAGATATAGGATTAAATAGATTACCACAGAAGGCATAATAGTGAAGAGTCAATGAATAAACAAGAAAGGAAAGCTAACTTCGGGCGGAGCCGAAGTTGATATACCCTTGCAGAATATTCTGTAAATAATATTCTCCAAAATTATTCATATGATGCATTCTTAATACTAATAAAAATCCCAACTTCCTAACTTTAAAAACACCAAAGTTATGGCAATTTCAATCGTTCAGTTATATGGCAGCTATAGGATATAGTCGGCCGATCCCTATAAAATTTGGTAGGTCGGATTGATTGGCCAAATATAAAACCCATAGAAAATCCCAACTTCCTAACTCTAAAAACACCAAAGTTATGCTATTTCCTATCGTTATATGGGAGCTATAGGATATAGTCGGCCGATCCTTATGAAATTTGGTAGGTCGAATTGATTGGCCAAATAAAGAAGCCATAGAAAATCCCAACTTCCTAACTTTACAAACAGCAGAGTTATGGCATTTCCTATCGTTCAGTTATATGGCAGCTATAGGATATAGTCGGCCGATCCCGGCCGTTCCGACTTATATACTGCGTGCAAAGGAAAGAAGGGTGTGTGCAAAGTTTCAATTCGATAGCTTTAAAACTGAGAGACTAGTTCGCGTAGAAACAGACAGACGGACAGACAGACGGACAGACAGACGGACAGACGGACAGACGGACAGACGGACATGGCTATATCAACTCAGGAGGTGATCCTGATCAAGAATATATATACTTTATAGGGTCGGAGATGTCTCCTTCACTGCGTTGCACACTTTTGACCAAAATTATAATACCCTCTGCAAGGGTATAAAAATGATATTGATTGCTGTACCTACAGTTATAAAATGGTTTCCAATCTCATATTTTTTTATTTTTGATTAGATATTGTTAGATTTTTATTTAAGAAACTTGTCAATTTTTTAGTGATATTCTTTCTGCGTGTGACTCTGAGAATGGTTGAGTGATGATGATGACTGCGGCTGTGATGGCGGCCATAAAACTCGTTTCTCTGGCCAATTTAAACGTCAAACGTTAACGTTCGGGTTAAATGCACTTAGCCAACACTTTGAGGTGCGTTTAAACGAAAGCCTAGATAAGTCGAAAGGCGGGAGAGGGGGAACTGGGAAAGGGGAAAGGCCGGAGAAGTGTGCCAACGCATTGGCCGAAAAACGTGTTTTCGGCCAGCGACCGCATTTGGCCATAAACAACCAGCATAAACATTGCAATTTGCGTTCGATTCGCATTCGCATTGGCAGTTGGCAATTCCACGCAATTGAGAGCCAGAGCCAAAAAAAAAATGCCGCGAAAAATTGCGGCGTAACCGAGATGGAAATTATAATCATTTACAATATATTGAAATTAATTGACAGTTGAATTGTCAGATCGTTTGCAGAATTGTTTATTTGCGCGTCCGCTCGAAGTCGGTGGCAGTTTACTAATGGTAATGACTGTAATTCCATGGAAACTGAAAATTGATATTGTGCCTGTCAGTGGTTGCATTATGCCAACCGTTGTGGCAGCCGCAGCCGCAACTGCCCGCCAAACATGGTCAAAAACATACGAGTCCGAGTCCGAATCCGAATTCGAATCCGATTCCGAGTCCCATTCCGAATTTAATTTGGGCCCGAATGGTGACCGCTAAGTGCGTAAGTATTTGTTGGACGAGATGTTTTCGCCGATAGTTTTGGCCATCGGAATTTGGCTTTAATCATTGTGGCAAAAATGAGTGCGGGATAGGAAAAACGTGAGGTTCCAAACAGTTCTTTGATTTTAAACCACCAGAAAGTTTTGTAGCATAACTACATTGTTTGCTTAGCTCAATCAGTTTAAGTATAAGAAATATTGTTTATTGATAATTCGATTAAATGCAATTTAACTTTTAGTGGTTAAATGTTCTAAATATTGTTAATGTTTAGTTAACTTCAATTGAATGTAATTTAAGTTTTAAAGGTTAAATGCTATCAATACTTTAGTTTTTTTTGTAAGCAATATTTTTTTTAAATGCCTCACTCCTAATGCTGACTTAATTATTTATCGTCTTGAATCAGCCCTAACTTACTGCAAGAACAACCCACTTACTGCATTATTTCTGGATAATATTTCAGCCCCTTCTAATGCATTTCCAACTCAGTCAGTCAGGCCTATAAAATAGGTAAAGTTTAATGCCCTTTGCGACCATATCGGCATATGGAATTGCACCATATACCAGGCCGAACGTACGAGACGTATACAATGGGGCACAAAGTTTCCCACACACCGACCACGGGGTTCACATGCAATTTTTCCATTAAGCTCCAAACTTGAGGCGGGCTGCAAGTTGGACTTGCAACATTTGGGATCTGCCCCCGAACATCCATAATACATTCGAAACCCTACGACTTTGCCCCCAAAGAAACGTGTTGATTGTCAGCCCCGTTTCCACATTTCCCCCCAAAAACTCCCACAAATTGCCGTCCATATCGCGGCGCATTAAACTTGGCAACTTACGAGTGTGTGGAAGTTTCATTGTAGTTTCTTCGGAGGAAGGGTGCAACTTTGTGACCCTAAAAAGTAGTAGAGTTTCGGTTGGAGCTTCAATAGAAAGTTTAGCTTTGCCTTGGACTGACGTGCAGTCTAAGTTCGTTCAACTGCGAAAATGCCAACTGCAAAACTCGTCGAACGTTTATCAAAATTGCAGCATATTTGTCACGAATGCCTAAATAATTAGCCAGGAAAGGTATTTGAAAAATGTAAAGGGAAGGGCTATGGGAGTGTACTGCCAAGGCAATAAAGTTTTCTTTGGTTTCCATTTTCTTGACCTCACTTGTATCGTTTTCAAGGTTTTGCTTTTTAAAAATACATTTTAATATGTGTTTTGTATATTATTTAATACGTGTTTACGTCTGCTATTTGCAATATAAAACTATCCACAAGCTTAACACATTAAATGCATAAAGTACAAGGAAAAACAAATATATATACTTTCTGAAGAATTTTCATTGCAATGAATATATATTCTTATTACTGAATGGCTGAAAAATTTGCAAAATAACTTTGCAATTTACGCTATTATATGCCTTAATTTGTATGATAATCAAATTGAACTACATATATAGTTATTAGCTCAGAAAGTTCAAATAAATATACACTGCATCATCATTACATTTAATGACAAAAATTATGGTTTAGTTTTCACGTCTGTGCAACATTGTGTCATTAGCATTCTTGTATTGAATAATCCAAGGCAAAAAGTTGATTTGAACTAATTAAGTGCAAGCCTTGATTTTAAAAAACATGAACAAATTAATTATTTAACTAATCAGTCTTACCAATAAAATAAAATTTATTTAAATAAATTTATTCGCACATTTCATCGACCTATAAGAGACAATCTTGAGTTTAGAATATTTCGTTTATAAATATTTAATATCAAAACCAAATCTTAAATGTGGAAATTCATTTTCTTTGATATGTTGGTAGAAAAACTCAATCAATATTAATTTTTCTAGCTCGAGTGTATGCATTACTTGCACATTTTCCGATTGCAGTGGGTGTGATTTGTTTTTCTAGGGACTTTAGTTTACTTTTCATATTCGAGATTATTGCGATGCATGTCCAACCAAATTGCAGTGAATTAGTAAGCAACTGGATGGATTTAATTAGGCTTGGCAAAAACAAGGAGAACAGCAGCGGATTATTAATTAAGACGATCTGCCGACTGCGATGGCGAACTGACATTTAAGATTACGCGAAGGTTAAGGCTGGATATGCCTCATCGAGATACTCGATGACAAGCAGATGAGCTGTTCATAATAGCTGAGATAATTACATGTACTCGGCCATACCCTTAATTTTGTATTATCCCATATCGTTCTAGTCGATCTAAGCTTAGTCATTTTTATTGGGGTGGACCTGAGTGGTCAGTTGGGCTTATGCCACTCAAAGTTGTCATTCGCCACTCCCACGCAACATAAACACAAATAAACTTTTAATTGATGACATGACGAGATATGTTGCACGCTTTTTCATGGAACATTTGAGGTAAGTTTGAGTAATTGCTGAGACATCAAATAAAAATTTGTATGCCCCTTTTTTGTGTAATGAAGAAATGTCCAGTAATTAAATGACAACCATATTTTTTATTTCTCCACATTTCCCTCAGACATTTTTCCGGGCTATTTATAATATTTATTTTCTCTGCATTTTTAAGGTTGTGAAAATATTTTTGTGCTCATTACGTTCGAACGTTGTGCGTTTAAAGTAAAAATAAACACCAATGAGCGGCGGAAAAATATCGAACAAGTGCATAAATAATAATAAATCATGGAAAATAAAGATGTTGTATTCTCTCTTTTTCTCTTAAATTTCAAGTGTTTCTAGTGGATTTCGACAATTGCTCTGATAATGGAAAATATGTTAAGGAAAATAAAATAGATGGCGATGCATTTCAAGACTCTTATCAATGAGGCCAAACAATAAAAACAATTAATTTGTAAAAATAATGAACACATTATTTTCAAGAAATAATCAGATGTGAAAAATTCTTTATTTGTAAACTGATAATGACAAAATGTTAATAATCATATATTTTTCTGTAAAGTGATTTATTAATTTTTTTTGTTATTTCTTTGGTATACTTAATTATTTTAATTTACAAAAAAATTTTGTTATTGTATTTAGCAGGTATACTTCTCAACCATTATTTAACTTTATTATGGAGTCATTATACCCTTGCAGAGGGTATTATAATTTTTTTGTATTAAAACATATTTTTTTTATCTTTTGATCGTTCCGAAAGCAAAGTGCAATTGTCCATTGACTTTGTAATCATCTTATGAGAAACTTAAAGGTTGCACCTTTGCAACATATTCGAACTTTCTTTAATAGAAGCTCCCCAGTCTTTCTGCTGCTCTCAAATACTTTAATCTGACTGAGTTTTCCCCCTATTTTCCGCATAAGCGAACCCTTTTGATTTGGTTCAGTGAACTCGAGCTTGCCGTTTTTTTTTTGCACATTTGAATGAGAAATCACGCTCACGCACTTAAGTTAGTCCGTGCCACCAAAAAGCCCCACCCACTTCACTTAATTAGCTGCAGTTTCATGCGGAGTCAGTGCAGGTGGACGAAACGGGGTCCTGAAACCCACCTGTATTAAAAAACATCAGCAGGGATAATAGGCTCAGCAAAAGGCAGCCTGTTGAACCGAAGGACGTCATGTTTAATACTTTTTTTTTTAAATTTCTTCGTAGAAAATATAAGTTATTTCACTGCACAACCACTGCACTTTAAAAGAGGTTTTGAATTTGTATTTCTTGTGGCTTATATATTGCCAAAAAATATAAAATCTCCGCGATTTTCCGAACACGCATGCGACCCGTTGACAAACTGACTGCGAACTGAAGCTGAAAACTGAACACTGAACACTGAATACTAGGCGACAGTTGAACCAATCCAATAATAAAACGAACCCAACCCCAACGCACACGAATCGCCATGAGAGAGATCGTTGAAGGCGGGCGGTTGAAAGGCAACGATTGAACGAGTGCCGCCGCTTTCAACGAGAAGAACATTATTTTGGTGGACCAGGGGGGCTACTTCTGTTATTCGGTTTCGGATTGGGTTGAGTGGATTTGAGTGGAGCGACGCTGGGTCGGGTTTACGAGTTTACTGCTCCGCGATATGGCTGCACTTTTTTAATGGTGCCCGCAAACACTTGCAGTTTCAGTGGCAGCACTGTGGTCCAATTTGGAAAGATTTTTGGAAGATACAAGTTTAATAAATTAAACTTAAATGGGAAATCTAATAATAATAAAAATAATAATAATAAAAATTATTAAACAAAATAATTTGTCAATAATGGAATTTGAGACATATGTATATGCAGTAAATGCAGTTTTAGTATTGTTGTAAAAATTTATTTATTTCTTTTTTAATGCATTTCTATTTTAAGGAAAATGTTAAACGTTACATTAAAAGTTTTATATTAGAGACTTTTATATAAGTTCGAATCATTTTTGGTTTCGAAAAGGTATAACTTTATTGATATGAAACATCTAACACAGTGCGTTTAAAATGGTTCTTTCTCCAAAATGACTTACAAAGTAAAACAAATGAGTTAATTTTTAAACCTTTTTTTCTTTTAAGTTCAAGTACTTTACCAATGATTCAAATGATATCCAAGCTGTTGATCCCTTCAGGGCTCTATTTTACTTTTATACATTTTCTTGATAACTCTCAATTTTTTGACCCACTGTGCACTGAAATGTGGATTGGCGTTTTGCCACACCATTTGACGCCTAATGGCAGCCACCGTCGCCGTTTCAATCGTCATCGTCACTTTTCTCTGTGCAATATTCACTTCGATTTGACCGTCAGTGTCGCCCGTCTAATCAAGTGCAACTCTCTGATAAGGAAATGAATTCGGTTGAGGGGAATATTTTGTTTGGGGACAAATTGGCTTTGCCACCGAAAAATGTTGCAAGTACTTAATGCTTTTCCAATTGGAATCGAAAAGTGCGGGTATTTTGAGGTTTTGTCTTTTATTGCCGTTGCAGTTGAGTGAGTGCGTTCGAATTTAATAAAGTTTGTTTTGGGGTTGGATTAGTCGTCAAAAACTGGATTTTTTTTACGACTTTTTGTGGGAACCACATTTATATGAGTTAGTTATAAAAACGTTTTATTAGATGCATTTTACTATCAAAGAGGAAAGCAAAACAAGTTTGTGACTTTTAACATAAAATAACAAATCCTATATCAGGAAAAGCACGCAAATTTTTACCATTATTTTAGAAGAGTTTTGAGTCTCTTCATGTTTATGAAAGTGATTATTGTGTGACGACATTTTTTTCTTTGCATATATAAATAAACATATAGAGTAAATACTAAAAATAAATATGTGTTTGATTTTATACAATTATAAAACAAAGTTTTTCCCAGTCCAGAAAAGAGACAAGTTCAATGACCAGACAAATAATCACCTAATTATTTTTACCTTAATACCAAAAACTATTTGAAAAGCTATATATTGTGCCATTCAGTGATAACTACAACACAAAATTTGTTCTCTAATACAAATATAGTGTCAAGACCAATAGAAATTATAGTACTTGGACATGAAAAATGAATTGGGAAAGTTCATTGAACATGAAATATGTCACTTTTGGTAAGTCCAATAAACTACGCCTCCTAGGTTGAAATCGAGGGATGGTAAGACCATATAAAAACGAAGACAGCCCTCCAATAGATTGATTGTTCTAAGATATAGAACCCCAAGAAAATGGGACAATGACATGTGTTTTCCCTTGGGGTACTTTCCATGATTAGTCAGATTTTTACCGATTTATTGATGGAATTCGTTTCCTGGCTGCAAACAAATTAGAAAATAATTGAAGTCTGCTCCAGAAATCGATTATAAGTAGTTGAGTTTACTAAGAACTTATGTTGGTCATTATGCTGAAAGCCATTTAAGGGAAGCAATTAGGAGAAAAAGGTAAATAGTAATTAATATAATAGAAATTTAATAATTAAGCAGATGATTTGCCGGAAAGTTTCTGTATCCATCAAATTTGTATTTAATCCGATCTTGTCACGTTTCAGCATTTCCGTCAGCGAAATCTTGTTTGCTCGAACAATTCTCATCTGGGTCTCAGTCACTGAAAATGATTATGGCAAATTGGGGATGAAAACAGTTTCGCTTGCTTGACTAAATAATAGACCTTAATTATAGGTGGGTTGTTAAAGCAACTCCCAAAAAAAAGCAGCTTGGAGCACTCTTTATCTGAGACAGTTTGCTTACAACGTTCATTACAAAAGCGGAAATTAGTAATTGCCTGGCTTCAGAATTTTAATTTCTAGCAATTAAAAAATTTTCAATGTTAAAGATGCCAGAAAGTTAATTAATTTATTAAGCGAAAAAAACTGATTTATTATAGTTGACGTTTAATTATTTAATATCAAGTCATTTAAGTAAATGCAAAGTTAAATAACAACGTACAAATATGATTTTATTATAGATTGCTTAAAACAAAGTTCGATTGGACCCTTTCAGTTAATCTTTTATTAATTGATAACGATAAAAAGATATTATAAAATGAATTACTTAAGTTTCCTTTAAAATAAGAATATTAAATGCGAAATGAAAAATCTAAGAAACAAAATAAACTCATTAAATAAAAAATAAATGCAACTAAATGGTTAAACCATACGATATAAAATATATCTACAAATGTTGCTTGAGAAATTTGTAAGCCACTGAATCACGTAAATATACAGCCCTGTATCATAACCATTTAGTCAATACCAGAACCCGATCTCCATGGAAACGAACGTACTTGACAACCAAATTGCATAGTCATAACAAATAAAATAATTTTGTTTTTAGTTGTGAAACATATTACCGGAATGAAGTTACGAACGCGGGTCTGCAAAAAACACTCGATAAAAAACTCGGAGGCTCCAGAGGAAGACAGCCGGAAAAGCACAAATTATCCACTGAGTTGTGTGGATTGGAGCAGCAATGAGGATATCTATTTTGTGAGGTGAGTGGGGCTTTAAGTATGTAGGTTTAAATAAGAGAACATTAAAAATTACAACTTTCCAACAGCGATGACCACCAGATCTTCAAGTGGAGCGATGTGAGCCGGGATTCGGTGGAGGTGGCCAAGTTGCCGGATGACTTTGTGTCCACGGACCTGCACTGGCTTTTGTTGGGCGGCAGGAGCAGTGGTGGTGGAAAGGGCAGCGACACCTTGCTGATCTGCAGCAATGACGGCAGATTCGTGATCCTCAACAAAAGTGCCCGGGTGGAGCGGAGCATTTCCGCCCATGGAGCGGCCATCAGCTCCGGACGCTGGAGTCCCGATGGCGCCGGACTTCTGACCGCCGGCGAGGATGGTGTGATCAAGATCTGGTCACGATCTGGAATGCTGCGGTCCACGGTGGTGCAGAATGAGGAGGCCATCCGCTGCGCTCGCTGGGCGCCCAACTCCACCTCCATCGTCTTTTGCCAGGGCGGACACATATCCATCAAGCCACTGGCTGCCAACAGCAAACTCATTAGGGTAAATATATAAAAAATTCAAAAGAACTATCAACCTACGAATATTTAACTTATATTTATTTAATTTATAACAATTTTAATTTTACAAATTTATGAAGTATTTTACATTCAAAACTATATTTTTAAAATTTTATTTCAAAATGAATGATCTTACTTTTAGATAAGTTCGATAAAATCTAAAAACAGGAATACACACAAATTTTGGGAGCTTTATATAATATAAAACTATAGAAGAAAGAGTATGAAAATGTATATAGCTATTCACGTGATTATTGATAAAATAAAAAAATACTTTACTTATATTTTGATCTCCCAGATATTTTGGCATTTGAATATTTGATATGTAATTATTTATTATGCCAAAAATTTGATAATGGTTTAATTTTGTTTAAGCTATAATAAGTTGCTCAAACAATGATATGAATAGATAACAACATAATGAAGATATGTACATTTTCCATTTGAAAGTCAATTAGTAAAATAAAAAGAATTTAAAATAAATAATTATTTCCGAAAATTTTCTTACTCCATAAGAGTATTTTTGCTTTGATTGTAATTTTTATTTCCTAAATTTATAAATGATTGTTTCTCACATTTTTTACTGTTTATGAATCATTTAACTTTCTTAATTCTAGTGGCGTGCCCATGATGGCCTGGTGCTTTCCCTCAGCTGGTCGACTCAATCGAATATAATAGCCTCTGGCGGCGAGGACTTTCGCTTTAAGATCTGGGATGCGCAGGGAGCTAATCTGTTTACCAGTGCCGCGGAAGAGTATGCGATCACGAGTGTGGCGTTTAATCCTGAAAAGGACTACCTACTGGTGGGCACATTTAACCTACTAAAATTGTGTCACAGCAATGGGGTGAGTTTTGATCAGATTTATTACCTTAAAAACTCTCAAGATTGCAAGTAACTTCCATTTAAGTGGTCATATAACAGCGCTCGTTTCACAACTCCAAGTGTGGGCTCCTTCTTCAGCCTTTCCTGGTCAGCGGATGGCACTCAAGTGGCATGTGGCACTTCCACGGGTCAATTGATAGTGGCCTATGCCATCGAACAGCAGCTAATCTCTAGGAACCTCAAGGCAACCAGCAAGAGCCGCAAGTCGATTGCCTTGAAGGACATTGCCACTGGCACTCAGGATGTCCTGGATTTTCCACAGCGGGTGGTTAATTTCGGTCTGGGATATGGACATCTGGTGGTGGCCACCACCCACCAAGTCCACATCTATAATGAGAAATACATCAATACGCCGATTATTATCGACGGCAGAAATGATACGAGGGTCATTGAAGTAAGCAAAAAGTAAGTATCTTAATTATCTTTGAAAAAATAGGAAGGGTATAATGCTTTGTGAAGTCATTAACTTTTAAATAATTTTTTAATAAATAAGTCTTATACTTAAATTATTTTAAAAAATAAATGTGAACGATGTTAAAGTTGCGATCGTCACCACATTTTTATCTCAATAGAACCTGTTTTGGTTTGATTATAGTTACTCGTCTTTAGAAATATTGTTTTTGTGATTGTGTTTAATCGGTTCTTATTTTAATCCAAATAAAATTAATTTTCCTGTATTATTGTTTTCAGATACTTTATGATCTTGGATGCCTCATCGATATGGGTGTACACTTACACAGGTCGTTTGCACCTTAATCCGCGGTATCCCGGCTCCCAGGCGCAGATTCCCCTGCTCACCTGGCGATCCCTCTCGCTGGGTCTCGATGTCCTGGCCATCAGGGATAACTCCGATCCAACTCTGCTGCACCTATTTGACCTGATTCCAGGTGCCTCGAGGCAGTACGATCCCCATTCGCTGAGGGCCAAGCAACAACTGGCGGAGATCGCAGCCTGTCGAGCGGGAACTGCCGAAGATCAGTTCGTGGCCTTCATCGACGCCAATCGAGAACTATTCGTGAGTGAAACCCGCAATCTGAGTGGCGAGCGCACGGATGAGATCTACAAGATCGGCACCCAACTCATTGCGATCATGTGGGCCAGTGAGACGAACATCCTGGTGGGGGTGCACGACTCCTGCTACAGCATCTGGTATTGTCCTGGTGAAGGAGCCGCCGACCCCACCATCATTGCCCTGACCACTATAACACTGGATACGGCGTAAGTACAAAAGTAATACATTTATTGAAAAGAGCTATCACAGTTAAGGGCAGCTTTTTTTCAAAAACCAGGAAAATATTTTTAAAATTAAAATTGTAGTCTATTTTCATTTATGCCTAATTCCTTTTTTCCCAAGAACACTGTGTTACAAACAAATGTACAGCTATCCAAACAATTTTAAAATGTTTTTCATCGGAGTTATTAGTAGACAATAAACTACATCATTTTGCATTCTATTCTTTACACAACATTTTTATTGAAAATGCGGCTGTATCACCTTTTAACTAAGAACTCCCAAAAAACTATTCTAAAGCCAAATAGTTGTTAAAGAATTTTGAAAACAAAAAATTTTTAGCCCGTTCTTAAGGTCAATATTTTGAAAAAGCTGAAAGTATAATTGATTAAGGTCAGAAAAAGTTCACATTTTGTAACACAGTGATGTTATAAGCACTTTTAAATAAGAACATAATGATTTTATATAACTCTTCAAAATAAAATTAAACCGTAGAAATTAAAGGAAATTAAAACACAAAAAACTTACCATAAAATAATCCATTGTTTTAGCGAATTTGGAAAGCATATAACCATAGAGAGTTTCGAGGATGCGGTGGTCACCTTCCGCTGCGCCGGCGCCCTGCTCCCGGTCAACGTGAACATGTACTGCGAGGTGCTGCATCGCGCCCTGCTCGAGGGTCAGTGGCAGCAGGCGCTGAAGATCTGCCGGATGGGCCAGCATGCCAGCCTGTGGGCCACTCTGGCGGCGGTGGCCACCAGGAAGCACCAGCTGCAGATCAGCGAGGAGGCCTACTCCGCCGCCCTGCAGATCGACAAGGTGAGCTACCTGCAGCACCTGAAGACCCTGACGCCCTCGAGTGCCGAGCAGATGGCCGAGAACTCGCTGATGCTGGGCAGGATGCTGGAGGCGGAGACGATCCTTCTACACGGCAAGAAAATCGAGCAGGCGGTGGGTCTATCGCTGCGGATGCACAACTGGCGGAGAGCCCTGGAAATCTCCCAGAAACACAAGGGGGAGCAGCCGGACTTGATGCCGCGGGTTCTCCAGGAGAGGAGAAAGTACTTAAAGGCCCTGCAGCGTGAAGAATGGGATCCACTTTACCTGCCCCATGTCATTAAGGAAGAGGCTGATAATCCAAGTGAATAAAGTGATTTTAAACATTCATTTAAAATTATTATTTATCTGTTGTTAAATGCAAAAAATCATTCCAAATTTTAAAAGTGTTTCAGGAACTTTTTGGATAATATTGGGTATATTTTCTGAGCCTTTTAATAAGCGGGTGACAGCATGGGTTCTCCAGCCAATCCTCGAAGCACATTGTGGGAGGCTAAAGTGGCAGCATCGATGCGGGTTCTCCTGGTGGCATAGCCCACATGGGGAGTGACCACTGTATGGAAAGAAAAAATAAGTTAAGTGCTTCATGATAATGGGACTTAAAAGATAAGAAACCGAAGTGTCAGGGTTTGTCAAAAAATGAAGGGAAATGAATGGAGTAGGTATGCCCATTACTCTTTAATAACAATAAATGTACTATTTGTCAAGGTCAGCAAAATATACATGTTTAGATTTTAAACCAAAATCTTAAAAAAAGAACTAAGAATACTTACCAACATTGTCTAGAGCCAGTAATTTGTCTTTGGAACGTAGAGGCTCTGGATCCATAACATCCAAGCCAGCTGCAAAGATTCGGTTTGATTTTAAAGCATCGTAAAGATCGTCCTGGTTGACAATTTCTGCGACAAGAAATAAATCATATAGTATGTAATATAATAAATTCTAATATATAAAATACTAACTGCCCCTTCCAACGTTGACCAGCACAGCTGTTCTCTTCATTTTATTAAAAGCGGTGGCATTAAACAAGCCCTGGGTTTCCTTGGTCAATGGGGATGCGATGACGAGGAAATCACTTTCCGCCAGAAGAGTATCGAAATCCACCTTCGTGGCATTGAATCGCTTCTCGATCTCCTCACTTACACGACTCCGTGTGGTGTAGAGCACACGATCGATATCGAATCCGGACAATCGCTTGGCCACTGCCTGGCCAATGCCTCCAAAACCGTAGAATCCCACGGTGGAGTCACGTATATCCTGACCCAGCAGCCAGTCCAGATGGTCCTTATCCCAGTTGTCACTAAAGTGGAATTGAAAAATATAGAAAAAGCAATTTTACATAGTATGGAAAAGCTACTTTAAAAGATAGTTATCTTAAGACAAAAGTTTTGTATTGTATTCTAAATTCTACTGATGAATACTAACTGAAACAGATTTTTTAAGATATTAAGCTAGTTTTGTAATGTTATTACCTGTCGATCTTCCTTCGACCCTCCTGAAATCTACGAGCAGCAGCGATTAGTAATCCCACCGTAAGATCGGCCACCGCAACAGTGAGCATCGCAGGAGTACTGCCCAATGGGATACCCCTCTTCTTCAGCTCCGGAACATCCACATTGTTGATCCCCGAGGACATCGTAGATACCGCTTTGAACTGCGGACCGGCAGCATCCAAAATCTCGGCATTAAGGATATCTCGACCGCCCCAAATAGCAGCATGAACCCCCTGGATCTTCTCTAAAATCTCGATCCGATTTTTGGGTGGTTCGTTTAAAACTTGAAGGATCTCGCACTTTTCCTTCAGGATTTCCAGCCCCTCGGGAGGAACATCAGTATGAGCGATCAGCACTTTGTACGGTTTATTTGCGGACATTTTAGGGGACTTTTATTGCCAAAAAAGATATAATTTAATGATTCAAATAATTACAAGTTTGACGACAAACACTTGATAGATAATCACCGAATGGAGATTTTAAAAATCACGCTCTTACCTTGTCAGCAGTTTAATAAAGAGTTTTTTGAGATAGCTTCGACTTACCGTATATTCTCTTAGCTCTGTTCAAAACTCTTAAAAAGCTTAAAATTATTGTTAGCACTAGGGTTTTAAGTGGGAGGTTTGTATAACGACTGACCGACTGTTAGCTATGGTAGCAGTCTTTTATAGAGTGCCAGATATTGAAAACACTTATCACCTAAAAAGCTTACAACAAAATGCATGAAAAGCTTTAATGGTAAACTTTCTATGAAAAAAAAAATAAAAATATATAAATATTGGTATAAAAACATTAATATGTTTGTAGAATAACAAATTTAATGGTTTCACAATAAGTAATGTATTTGCCTATACAACAAATATGAAAAAGAAAAAACAACTGACATTTTAATCAGGCACTTCTTTTGAATTTATTTGATGTTTAACCTTTAAAATATGATATTAATTTATTTGTACTAAATTCAAAATTTATAAAAATTATTTAATTTCCAATTTGAGTTGATGTTGATATAGTTTCGGCTATCTCGAACTTTTTCTCAGTAGGCAGGCCGGATCATAGGCTTACCCTCAATGGCATTTAGGATATTATTGGCAGCTAGCAAACTCATCTCAATGGTTGTCTTCATTGTCTGAGTCCCCATGTGTGGAAGGATAACTACGTCAAAAATAAAGGATATATAACTCAATCCATAAATAAGGAATGAATTGATCTTAACTCACCGCAATTGGGCAGCTTAAGAAGAGGATTATCGGCGGGCAGAGGTTCTGGTGTGGTAACATCTAAGCCAGCGGCAAAAATCTTACCAGTTGTCAAAGCATCATACAGATCAGGTTGATTTACGAGACCTAATAATGAAGTACTATATAAGCTTTTGATTTAATACTCATATTTAGGGACCTACCCCCTCGAGCCACGTTGACAAACACCGAACTCTTTTTCATCTGCTGGAAGGCCAAGGCATTGAACTTGTCCCTAGTTTCGTTTGTGAGTGGAGCAGCTACCACCAGAAAATCACTCTCCTTTAAAAGGTTCTCGAAGGACACGTGCTCTGCCTTGAAGTCCCCGTCGTTTTCCTTTCGGTTGCGAGTGTGGTAAATTATCTTGGCCACATCCCAGCACTGCAAACGCTTCGCGATTGCCTGGCTGATACCACCGAAACCAAAGAAACCAATGACAGAGTCGCGAATTTCCTGACCCATCATCCAATTGATCTGCTCGATTTTCCATTGTGACCTAGTAGAAATTTGGAAGTTTAATGGGACAATACAATTCAATATGAAACAAAGAACTTGTCTTAATAAATATAAATACAGTTAAAATCTTATTGCTTTCTTAATATTAACTAGCTATAACTTAAATTTGTGTTATCTATTGAAAATCAATTTATTAAGGTATTATAAATAGACGGACTACTTAAATATTTTATAGTTTAGATACACTGATTTTCTTTTTAATTTTGATGGTTTTTGGAAATGAAAAAAGGATTTTCAAAGGGGCAAATATTAACCAGAACATTTTTAGTAAAAGAAACTCTTAATTTTTTTGTATTTTGCTTTTAAAAGTGCAATTTTCTTTTGTATCAAAAACAAACAGGTCATTATGAAATCTGCCCTAAGATTTATAAAATACCCAAAATAAAGCTACTCTCAGATAGGGTATATAATATCTCCCCAGTTGACAACCCTTATTCGAAAAGCTTTCTATATAAAAAGCTCTTTTTGCACTAGCCCCAATCAGCTGTAATCACCTCTCAATTTCGGTGCGTCCGGCGTGAAAATGCCGACCAGCTGCAATCATCAAGCCAATGGCCAGATCAGCCACCGAGTTCTTCACCACTCCGGGAGTATGTCCCAATGGGATTTGGCGCTTTTGGAACTCAGGGATATCCACAAAATCGATGCCCGATGACATGGTGCTCACGCAACGCAGCTGCGATCCGGCAGCATCCAAGATTCCGGCATTCAGGGGCTGATAGTGGGCCCAATAGATGGCATCCACGCCGGGCACTTTCTCTAGGATCTCCTCCCTCGAAGGCGGCACACTCTGGCAGATGATGGTTTCCGCTCCGCGGGATCGAAGGAGCTCCAAGGCCGGCACTGGGACATTTGGATGCGAAACGAGCACTTTGAAGGCACTGGCGGCACGAGACATATTCGGGAAATTTAGTTATCAACTAACAGCGGTCAAATGCAGCGCCAAACTGTTCAATGGAATTTTTCCAACCCAAAACAATTCTCAAGCTTTTTTCTCTTCTGCATCTTTTAAGCAACGATTTTGCTCTTTGAATTTCTCTTTCACTCTCATTTAAGCATGCAAATTTTAATAGTTCGCATTTGTTGGTATTATACTCTTTAAAAAGGTATTTTAAGTAATTCAATTCATACGATTTTCAAGATACAAAAATATTAAATTTTTTTTCATGTTTATAATATTTTTAATACAATCTCGTGAAATCGTTTTAATTTTTAAGCCAGTTTATAAAAGTTACAGTAATGAGCAGTTTTTAATTATTTGTTGTTTTTTTTTTTAATAATAAATCTGCATTTTTTAGCATACTAATCGATATGATTAAATACTTTAACTTCTTTTAGATTTTTGAAACAGTTTCTGCTTGAAGAGATATCTAAAATTTCAGAGGTAAAAATCGGGCACTATTAGTATCAAATATTTTATTTTAGACACTTCTAAATCTGATTTATTTCCCATTATTCGTCAAAATGTATAATTTTCCTATAATACAAAGTTGCCCGACGAGTGGAAAGGTAATACCCTTCCCTTTTCCCCCCTTTAGTCAGTAATTAACCATATTTAAATGAAGCACTTTGCATTATCAACACTTGTTTTGTTAGTTATAATTTTTATTTTCACATCTACGAGCATGACAAGGCCATAGATTGGCCTTTCACACTTCACTGGCCTGGCTTCCTACACTGGTTAATGCTTTTAGCCATTTTCCATTTGAATTTCTTAGTAGGCGGGCGACAGCATGGGCTCCCCAGCCAATCCTCGCAGAACATTGTGGGCGGCAATGGTGGACATATCGGCACGGGTGCGCCTTGTGGCAGATCCAATATGGGGCAGGATAACTAAAAGTTGGGGAAAAACGTCAAGTGATTAGTTTGAGTGACGACAAAGTCAAGCAAGATAACCAATTTTAATAAATCAAAAACTATAAAAACAGGGACATGAAAGGTCGAAAAATACGCGAAAATATGATAAAAAAGAAGAAACAAATCTAAAACCTACAATTGTTGGTAACCTTCAAGAAACCTTACTAAAATCTCTTTGAAATACTTTTAGACATTGTCAACTACTAAGCAGATAAGACGAAATCTCAATATTGATAAGGGGGACAGAAAGTGAGTATTTGGTTGGTGGGGGCCCCAAAGTCAGACTGATATCAATAGACCGAAATTATTTTGATTGTCCCACTTACCGGCATTGTCGAGGGTCAACAACTTGTCCTTGGGCGACAGAGGTTCCGGATCCGTGACGTCCAGACCGGCGGAAAAGATTCGGTTCGACTTGAGAGCCTCATAGAGGTCATCTTGGTTGACAATTTCTGGGGGTTAGAAGAAATCATTTTTAGAGTCCGTTGAAATCCCCATGGGGTAATTGAAACTTACTGCCCCTGGCAATATTGATCAGAACAGCGGTCTTCTTCATCTTGTTGAAAGCGGTGGCATTGAACACACCCTGGGTGTCCTTGGTCAAGGGCGAGGCGATGACAATAAAATCACTGTCGGCCAGGAGGGTATCGAAATCGACCTTCTTGGCATTGAACTCCTCCTCGATCTCCTTGTCCACACGGCGGCGGGTGGTGTACAGCACCTTATCAATGTCGAATCCGGACAGACGCTTGGCAATAGCCTGGCCAATTCCTCCAAAGCCGTAGAATCCAACGGTGGAGTCACGGATGTCCTGACCCAGCAGCCAGTTGAGGTGGTAGTTCTCCCATTGGTCACTAAATTAAAGGAAACAAATGTTTAAATTGAGAGATATTAATATTTTTCTATTAGGATAAAATAAAGATTTAACACTGATTACTTGAAACTACAAATATATAAAAATGTTTTTGCTTGAAAATGGATCATACAATTAATACTTTCAAATGAAATTAATATTGTATTTATATATTATAAATGTTTTGAAATTTTAATGTATATATATATATCTAAATCTTAAAAAAAGTAGTTACTCATAAATGAAACATAAAATATAAAACAAATTCTAAAATATAAAAAAAATAATTTAAGAATTTCATAAAACATTTCAATAACGAATTTTTGAGTGACAAAAACAAACGTAAACTGTATTATTTAAAGAACCTTTTAAAACTATATGGTTAAACGTGCGCTTTAGATGCGATAATAAAAATATTTTATAGTAGGCTTTCGATTAAAATCTCCCCAAAACAATGTAAGTAAAATACATAAATATATATATGAAATATAACAAAAGTTAGCACTTACTTGTCGATCTTCTTGCGTCCCTCGTGGAAGCGTCGACTGGCGGCGATCAGGAGACCCACTGCCAAATCGGCGACGGCGGTGTTGAGGACGGTGGGAGTGTGTCCCAGCGGGATCTTCCTCCTCTTCACCTCCGGCACGTCCACGTAGTCGATGCCCGCCGACATGGTGGAGATGGACTTCAGCTGGGGACCGGCGGCATCGAGGGCCTCGGCGTTGAGGGGCTCGTGTCCACCCCAGAGAACGCCATCCACTCCTTTGATTTTCTCCAAAAGCTCAGCCCTGTTGATGGGCACACTCTGCACCTGGGTAACTTCGCAGTTCTGCTTCAGCAGATCAATGCCCTCCTGGGGAACTTCGGGGTGTGTCACCAGGACCTTGAAAGCCTTGCCAGTGGACATGGTGCGGTTTTGATTCTGACTCCTGCTGTCCCTGCGTGGAAGGGAGGCATTAATGTCGGTGATCGCCAAGGCCACCACCAGTGGCAGCAAGAGCTGAGCTATCGATCTCATCTTAAAAAGCGTTGCGATCGAAGTCGAGTTTCGCGAGCAACTGAACTCAAAAGCGGCATACGCACCCAGCTTTAAAGAGCGGCGAGGACGGAAAGCCGCTGCTGCGACTGCTACGACCCACGATCGCAGCCGATAAACCAATGAACCTGTTTAGCATTTTAATCCGCGCTCTATCTCTTTCTCTATACAGGTATTCTTAAGCCTTCGAACAGCTGATTTCGATCTGAGTTCTCTTCTACGGCGTATAAGACGCTCAACTGGTTTTAGAATTTAATGGGAAGGCACGGGAAAAAAGTTATGATATTGGAGTTTGTTTCAAATTGCGGACTCTATTAAAAATCCCGAAGTATTTCAGGAAAAATAACACCGAGAACCTTCAAATAATCTTTAAAATATAAAAATATTAGTGCTCATGTATACGAGATTAGCCGTTAAAATAAATGTGTGGAATTTATTTAGAAGGCAGAAATTTTTATTGCATTAGCAACTGATCAATAAGTGAAAGGATAACAACTTTTATTTGATGTCAAAGAAATAGATGGGATTTTAAAGACAATTATATCTGTGGAAATTTGATTCCAAAAAGTCGCATTTTTTCATGATTTGAGAAATGGAAAATAATAGAAAGTAATACATGAAACTTTTTGTTTTCCTTTTTGTTAGGTAAATAACTTTGTACTTTTGGTAATTTATTTTACCAATATTAGCTGAACAAAATTAGTTCAAAAATAGTTACCAGCGCAACGTGTTACTTTAAACACGCCCAAAGTCATTAGGGTTATTTGGTTACTAATCTCAACAGTTGAGGCCCCCTAAGATTTATGGCGAAATTCGGAAAACAAAACCTTCCAGATATGCTCACATCTAATCATTTGCCCACGACTTATTCAACACATTCAACAAGACAATTTGATGCTTTTTTCGCATTGTTTATGAGAGGGAAGTGGAAAAAACCAGCACTGAAATTTTGATATTAATTACAATTCGTGTTCAATGTCACACAAGAACAAACTATCACTCTTAAAAGCTCTCTTAAACCAAGGCTTAAAAGAGCAGCGTTTCTAAGAGAACTAATATTTTTGTTATTAATATATTTTTTACACTATTAAATTTATTCTCTGCCAATCACACTCGCACGGCGAGAAAAACAAACTGAAATTTTTTTCGGTGAACCGGTAACCAAAAGCTATTTTCAAGTGCTCGCGATAAGTTCTCTTACTAAGTGTATGTATATTTTGTTTTTGTCCTCTTACCGTGAGATCTATATAACTAGAATACTTTTCAGCTTTGCGTTTGCCGCACGACTGAGTGATCGTAGCCCGAAGCTTAAGCTTTTTATAGAGGCCACATCATATCGCAAATAAATTATCAGTTCTGAAAAAAGAGTTAAATAGGAAATAATTGTTAAAATTGTTAAAAATAATTTAAGAGTTATTTTAATATTTACTAAATGTCAGTAGAATCAGTAGATCGATTACTTAATATTTTTTATTTTATAATGTATAATAATAATTATTAGGTTTAGTTATACCATTCTTGCTTAAGAAGTGAGTTTTTTATATGAAAAAAAAAATATTTTTTGGAGTTTTTAATCAAAAATATTGTATTACAGTAGTAAAAAATTTTATTTACTTTAGCATACATACTTTATTATTGGGATTATATTTAACGGAATTCCAGTGCTATCAGCCTTACGATCAGCAACTCTCTCTTCTGATTAGACCCGTGACTCGCCGTCCCTTTCTTTCGTTGCACATTGCGCTGTGCCTCCACCCCTCAGTCCATCTCTTTCCAGCTGCTTATCTCGCTGCGTTGTGTCATTGCTCCTTATCGGAGCAAGCGAGACAAAAGCGGAACTCTTTGAGGGGAGTGAGCAGTTGGGAAAGCTGCGCGCCTGCTCGAAATACCAGTTGGGGACTTTTCCCATGTGCTCGCATGCAATTTCCAATTGGAATGGGCACCACCGCAATCGGAGCCACTGGAGCAGTGGAGCCACTTGGCCATTTGCCTATTTAGCTTTGGAGCCACGGAACACTGGAGGCGGTTGGAAGGTTGTGGAACCTACGACCAGCACTATTTCGCTGTTTCGTACGCTTTTTTTGTGAGCGGATCTGCTCAAATTTTGTCCGCAGAGCAGCAGGCGCTCAGCAATAGCCAAAGCACACTCACTCACTTCGCCGTCGTCCCCACTTTTTTGTTGGGGTCTTTTTTGTCTGTGTGAAAGCGGCGGTAAGAACGCGTTGGCGTTGGCGTCACCGTCAGTGCTGAGCATTGGACTAGAAATTAGCTTTAAATTAATTCTGCAAAAATTTTAAATATAAAAATTTACAAAAATCAAAAATTATAAAGTTGCGAAACTATTAGTTATTTGTTTTTGCTTGTCAAATTTTTGTTAAAGAATGTCCCCTTTGACATATCTTCAATTTACTTAATAAAAAATAAAAACAATGAAAAAAAAAACAAAAGTTCGGATTGCGTATACGCCAAATTAAAAGTGTTGCCTACTTCGAGGCACCATGTGCAAATAAAAAAATGGTTGCGGAGATCGCCTCTAAATTAGTCATAAACGACTTATTTGGCTGCTTAAATTTTAGATTTTTAGCATTTGTACATATTCATATATAAACGGATTTTCATTAGTTTCGATTCATAAGAATTTAGCTATTTTATGCTGCCATCTCTTGTTTTAGCTGCTATTAATGGGGTTTGTCGTGTGTTTGTTGAGTGTTGGTGCTTTGTTGCACTGAAAGTGTTTTCTCTTCCTCTTACTTTGGGGAACTGGCCCAGACACTGCACTTTGCTTAATTGAAAACGAAACGGAAAAAAACCAACCAAGTTTTTAGCGCTCGATGCGAGGGTGGATTTTTTTGTTGTCGTGACGCTGCGTCGTGTGTGTTTGTTTATTTTTCGCCCCACACTACACTTTATTTTCTTCTTGCTTTGTTCTTTTGTTTCGTGGTGATTTTCTTGTGCGCTCCAGCGGCGGAGCGTAGCATATTGTCTGCTTTTCTCATATTTATGCTTTCCTGTTACCAAAACACGATGCGTCATTTTGACTGACGTAACCGGGAGACAACATTCCAATCGGAGACAGCTGTCTATCAGACGCGACCGTACGTCTGCCGCCGCCGGCATTGCCAACGCTGTACTGCGGTTTGGCGAACAAGCAATCAGCAACTGATGGCAGCACCCAGTCGCCAAAAGAGCGTCCATGCGGCAGACAAAGAGAGAGAGAGATAATGGAGAGAAATGCGGAGGAGTAACGGTGAAATTGTAACTGCGATAGAAGATGCGGGAGCTGCCCCAAGTTGCCACCGCTCTTGATCCGCAGCATTACCTTAACCCTCTGCGCTTACATTATGACCTTAGAATCTCCATATGTTGTGAGGATACTATTTATTACCGGGGATTTCTACAGAATACACTAGTTTTATAAAATCACATATAAAGGTTTATAAAAGTATGCTGTGCCAAATAAAACATCGTCTTTCAGTTTTCCCTCATCGGATTTTCCGTTTTCAAATATAATATTGCATACTATTGGGCGTCTTTATAAATTTGTATTTTATTTATCAATTTATTTAATTATTTTAATTGTTAAAAAACCCAAGCATTTGTTAATGACAGTATGGTTCAATTTGTATAACATATACAAAAGAGAATTAAAGATGATACAACGCTTTTGCTTGATTCTTAACAACACGCTTAGTGCCTAAATCATTAAAAAGGTACAAGTCCAAACACAATAGATAAAATTCACTTAAAGCTAGCTTTAATTCACGAAATTTCAGCGGGTTAAAGGGCATGTTGCAGATTTCTAAGCAGCATCCAAAGGCATCTCCATACTACCACATTCTGTTTGCTTCATATTTGGCGACAGAGCAGCGGGAATCGCAAATGGCGGCCGAGCTACAAAGCTGCAAAGTGAAGCGTCGCGCACTCCGCGCAGGCGCCTCCAGACCGCCCAACTCCACCGCCGACACAGGAAAGAAAGAAAGAATGAAAGGGGGTGAGGGCAGCACGAAAAAGTGGCTGAGCGTCACCGATTTTTATAGTGTAGGCTCCCTAAAATTGACGCGCAACATTGAGGCAGGTCCCTCTACGCGATATAACGGAACAGGCGACCAGAGTCGCCAAGCAACAAGAGAACAGGTCGAAAAAGAGAAAGAGAGAGTAGCCCCAAAGCAAGCAACCAGAGTTTGCGAGTGTGCTGGTGAGCCCCAAGTCGACAGCGGTACCTACATACCCCAACAAGAGAGAGGGAGAGGGAGATTCAGTGAGCTCCAGTATGAAAGATATGAAGTGAGCTCCGTTAAGGGGGAGAGAAAAAGAGAGAGGGAAAGTTAGCAACCGTGGGACCACTTGTACATATAAAGTGAATTTTCAATAGAGTGAAGCAATGGTTCTTACTGTAACGTTAAATAAAATAAAACCAACCACATTTTTTAATAAGCATATCTTTGAATTTTTATATAACAAAACATATTATTTTCCATTCAATTACAGTACATTATACAAAAAAAAATATTTAAGAGTAATTAGGGACAAGCCATGATTACTTTAAATTTAAATATTTCTTTCTCGCAAATCCTGTTAAAGCTTCACTAATTTAAATGGTATCTAAATGCTTTGCCTTACTTATATATTGTAATCAACTCCAAGTTTCTGCTTAATTTACAGTTGCTCAGGTGAAGTAGCTCTTACATACATCTCTCTTGGCTTTGTAATGATGTTAGCATTGACTGACGTGAGGCACGGGTCGTAATTTACATGTCTCTGTTGGTTTGTTGTTGTAGTTGTCTGTGCAACAGTCACCGTTGTTTACAGCACATGATAATTATGGGAATGCAAGTGTTTTGTTTTCGCTGTTGGAGAATTGAGAACGCGTCCAGGGTCGTGGGAAAGGGGTATGGGGGGTGTTGGAAATGTATAACCACAAGCATTTTAGCACATATTTTGAGGTTTAAAAAAACGGTGACTTCTTTTGAATTACAAAGTAGAACAGGTCTTTACTTTTGACGCCCTTTTTAGGGTCGACATATAATTCAAAATCAGTGTCTTAGTAAGACTTAAGTATGTTAGCCCCTTTAAGCTATTTAACATTTCCCTTTACCTAAACCAAGAAATAGCTTTCCGGTTTACCATTAAAATGGCATAGTTGCGATTAAAGAGCTCAAAATTTTCTAAAAACTGGGGAAGCCACACTGGGTCATATACCTTCCCCAACTATATCTCCATTTAATGAACATTTTTTTTGAAAAGCAAGCCAATGGCTATAATAATTTCCGATCATTAAAGTTAATTTAAGCTTAGCTCAGTCACCAGCATAAATCAAAGCCCTAAAAATTTAATTCGTCAATAGATCAATTAGAATATTAAAATTGGTTTATATTATCTACCATCGCCTAGTCAAAATCATACTGTTTTTACGGTTTTTTTTGCTATTCCTTTTTTTTACTCTAAACTTCGCTAAATTGTTTAAACTGTCACGTTATCTAAATGATTACGGGTCAATGCTATTGGCCAAAAACATTGAACAAAATGTTCCTGATCTACGCGATTGATGAAAAGACAAAATTGAATGTACAACAAAATCTTATAAATTGAGCCCTGTTAATTTATACTGCTCCATGTACCTATGTAATAATATGTAGCGTGCAAAAAATGTATTGAGATGACATCCTAGATAACGTATAATTATTATATATAAGGTCGGATTAACGAGCAACGAGCAATTGGCACACAGAAATGTTTACGACTCTGCTGATTATCGTTGTGGGAGTGACCAAAATATGGGCCACAGACTACATCCTGCTGATCGAGGATCCGGACATCTACGCGCCGTGCAGCGAAGGTCCTCCAGGATCAATTACCATCAACGATGCCTTCGATACAAGCGCCATGAAGATCATTGTGGACCCCGAAGGGATTCATATTACGGGGAATATTACAACTGTGTGGAGTTTACCGCGCACAGATCGTATTTCCGTAAGTTTCTCCGTCTGTAACGCAAGTTAAGTCAAATGAATTTCACTTTCAGATCTGTAAGTTTACTCCGTCTGAAATGGAAATTAACTCAAATTAATTTCACTTATAGATCAGATTGCAAGTGCTGAAATATAACCGCGGCAGCTGGGAACCGACAGTATTTAACATGGTCACGCCGGACTTTTGCGCCTCGATGTTCAATCCGAATCAGGTCTGGTTTAAATACTGGTTTAAATATTTTAAAAACCGCGAGGAGATTCAAGAAAAGTGCATCGCAACAAAAGGCGTTAGTATGGTACTTTTTATACCGAAGTTCGATTCAAAATGGATACTTTTTTCAGACCGTTCTGGTGTATGATAAGTTTAATGTAATTCCACGCATGAATAACGTCATGGGCCCAAATCTTAATGGACGATATAAAGCGGTGTTCTTGTTTGAAGCATTTGACGAAAAGAACGTACGACGAGATACATCCGTATGCTTTGAGGTGACGGGCGAGGCTGAGAAAGTACGGAAGTAATAATCTCGAGCCCTTCATCTCGTAATTATTAATCATTTGTATTATTTTATTAAAAAAAATTTTTTTAATTAGAACTAATCGATTTATTGTTCCAAATTTAAAAAGATATTTAAAGGTATTGGTATTAAGATATTTCCAATATCCCTCAATAAAAGGTATCAACACTGTAACTTAATTACCTGTAAGCTGTCACTAAGTACATGCAATGCAGAATAGTATAATGTCTTTATGTAACCGGCAAAAGGATCATATTCTTACCAAATTAAATATATATTCAAATTGTGCCTCAAAAGTTTTCAAGCTTTTGGGATAAAATAAAAACTCCTATAGAGTTTTGAGTACTTTATTTCAATTAATCAAGGTAACATCCCTCCGACGGAATACACTTATTAGCCGGATGCAATAACATCTAAATGTAACAATGTTAACAAGAAAGACAGTAAGTTTTGGCTTGGCGAAGTTTTTTTTCTATATTTCGATTCCGATGCTTAAAATGAGGCTATGTCGATTTTGGATACATTTTGTTGATCGTTACTTTGGCATATATTTGATATAGTCGTCCGATTTTTTCCGATATATATTATGGCAGCATTTGATATAGTAGTCCGATTTTTGAAGAAAATAAAACCGTATTTCTGAAATCGCTGGAAATGACCATATTTCGGAGTATATATGTATGTATATGGTTTATAGTCAAGGAACAACGAAGTTCTTATTTCCCTTTTCTTCCGATTGTTCATTTGGCCATTCCGACTTATATACTACCTGCAACATAAAGAATACTTTATGCAATGTTATATCGAATAAGCTTAAAAGCTAAGGGTCTATTTTGCGTAGAAACGATAGTGATGCCGATCAAGAATGTATATTCTTTATAGGGTCGGAAATGTGCCCTTTACTGCGTTGCAAACTATTGACTGTAACTATAATACCTTCTGCAAGGGTATACAAATGGTCCTAATCTACACGAAAATTTAGACATAGCTGGAAAAATGTCATGATTGTAACAAATTCTTATAAATTGTTACGAGCCCGGTTAATTTATACTGTTTCATGTAATAATATGTGGCGTGCAACAAGTGGATTGATAAGGCATCCTAGGTAACGTATAGTTTGGGAAATTCGCTATATAAGGCCGAATTCACGAATTATTGGCACACAAAAATGTTTACGACTCTGCTGATTATCGTTGTGGGAGTCACCAAGATATGGGCTACAGACTACATCATGCTGATCGAGGACCCGGACATCTATACGCCGTGCACTGAAGGTCCTCCAGGATCAATTCCCCTAAACGAAGCCTTCGATGTGAGCATCATGGAGGCCACTGTAGACGCCGAGGGAATTCATGTTTCGGGGAATGTTACAGCTCAAATGAGTTCACCGCGCTCAGATCGCATTTCCGTAAGTTTACTCCGTCAGAAATGTAGGTTGACTCAAATGAATTCACAAAATTCCAGGGCAGAATGAGTGTGCTGCACTATAACCGCGGTAGCTGGGAGCCGACAGTATTTAACAGCCACACGCCGGACTTTTGCGCAGCGATGTTTAACCCGAGGGAGTTTTGGTTTAAATACTGGTTCAAAAATTTTCAAAACAAGGAGGAAATCCAAGAAAAGTGCCTCACAACAAAGGGTGTTAGTATCGTACTTTTGAACATATATACAAATCGTTTCAATACGTATACTCTTTTCAGACCGTTCTGGTGTATGATCCGTTTATTGTCGTTCCGCGCCTTGACAACGTCATGGGCCCTCCTCTACAAGGTCGATATAAAGCCGTGTTCCTCTTTGAAGTGTTTGACGAAAATAACGTACGACGAGATACATCCGTATGCTTCGAGGTGACGGGCGAGATTGAGAAAGTACGGAAGTAATAATCTCGAGCATATTTGTCTCGTATTATTGATCATTAAATATTTTTTTTTAAAACCATTTCAAATAAACTACAAATTGCACGATTTATTGTTACAAATGTAAATACGTATTTTTATGAAAAAAAGATTTGGATGAAAAAGAGACCAGAATAAAATATATCACTTATATATTTTCTGTAACAATATTTTAACTGATGTGGAATTAATCGTGAATGCGAATTGAATTTAGTCTTTGAACAATCTCAATTCCAATTCCATGAGCCACAATGTCAAATTTGACTCATTTTTTATTCGCATAAACTTTTTTCATCAATCCGTAGATCATTATTAGTACTATTTAAATCCAGGGGTTTGCTTTAATTATATTAACAACAATTTTGCATCCAGCAATATTTAGTACAGTACTGACTTTTCAGCACGTGAAGCAATTTATTTAAAAGTAAAGACTCCTCAGGTATCGAAGCATAAAAAACCCGTGTCTATGTTTTTGTAAATCAGATATCACTGGTTTATTAACAATTAAATCTTGTTAACAGAAATATTGCACGAGATAAATTTAATCATATACTTTTTTTTACAAATACAGAGTGATGACATATGTGATAACAGACAATGAATGTTAACTTGAGTTAGGAGAATAACTTCCGCCAATTAAAATTCACTATATAAAATCGGATCGTTAATTTGTTGGCACTCAAAAATGTTTCAAATTTTGATTGTGCTGGCTTTGGTCTTGGCCATCGTTTCGGCCACGGACTACGATTTGCACATCGAGGATCCAGAGGTCTACTCGCCGTGTACTGATGGTCCGCCCGGTTCGATTAGCATCCCCGAAGCCTTCGACATGTCTAAAATGGTGTTCGATCAGGACGAAGATGGCATTCATATTTCGGGAAACGCCACAGTCAAATGGGACATACCTCGCACCGATCGAATTTCCGTAGTTTTACTGGATCTAATACCAAAATGCTGGACTCACTCCGATTACTATTTTTAGGGCTCGTTTAAAGTGATGCAGTTTAGCCGCGGCTCCTGGGAACCGACTGTACTAAGCCAGGTTACGACGAACTTGTGTCGTGTCATGTTTGACAAAAATCAATACTGGTACCAATACTGGTTTCAGTACGTTGCGAACCAAGAAGATTTAAAGAAGAATTGCATCACAACAAAAGATGTGGGTAAAGAAATTAATAAGATGAGTTTCCGTTTTTAAAATATCTTGGTTTTTTAGTCCGTGATGGTGCTCAATCCGTTCATAATGCTGCTACGTTTAAATAACATTAATGGCACTTCATTTCGGGGACGCTATAAGGTGGTGTTCCTCCTGGAAGCTTTCGATGAAAGGAACAAAAGGAGACCAACGTCCGTGTGCTTCGAGTTCAGAGGCGAGATTGAAAAGGTAAAAAAGTAAACAGACTATGTACCAAAATAATATGAGGCTTTTAAAACCTTGAATTGAGAATTAAAGCTGTTTGTAATAAATTTCGATGTAATGAATGAGAAAAAATGATAGGCTTTTAGTTCAGTCTTGACTCTGCCAAAGCCTATATTTTGTATACCATTGCTGAGTGTATTGTGTATAATTTTGGTCAGAATTTAGTAATGAAGTGAAGGGGACATTTCCAATGTATATATGTACATATATTCTTGATCACCGAAGATAGCTTCTGTGTTCTAACTTAACCAAAATAGGAAATACAAGCAAAAGAACGACTGTCTTGTCATGAATTGAATTGATTTAGATTTTCGTTTCTTTTATAATTATTTGCTAAAATTGCCAATCAATTCAAAATTTTATAACGAAGTAAACATGTAACGTAGGACATGCCAACATATAACCATTATTTCCCTGGCTTTTGATTTACAAACCGAAACTCGATTGGTTTTTTTCGGGATTTACATTATGATTTATAAATAAATAAATTTATTAGCTTTGAGCCCCAGTCTATTGTACATTATATTAATTTATGTATTTTCCATACTGCAAAATTGTATTGTTTAGTGGATTCTTTGGTTTTATGGACTCACTAAGAACATCACTATTTATTTTATTTTATAAGCTTACATTTTATTTAAAGCATTCGACATTTTCTTGTTTAAATAAGGCAATTGTGAAAAAAAATAGATAAAAACTCCATGTGATTAACATGGAAGAAAGCTTGTTCTATACCTATCAATTATTGTGTACAGCCTAATCCACGAAAAAATTTAATTGTTGTAAAAAAAAATAAAAATAGTAAATCCCCTCGCCTAACGAATATTCCTGTTGGCGTGTTTACTAAATAAATTCGGATAGCCCTATGTTGTTCAGATTAACACCATTTTAATTTTATTAATTGTGGAATAATGGCGATGACATTTGGGATAACGGACTGTGCAATTATTAATACCTAATTAGCTTGGTAGTGCCGTCCCTTGGCACTCGCTATATAAGGTAGGTTTAAACGCTTTTGGGCTAACAAAATGATCCGAGCGTTTCTGATTCTCGCTGTGATCGTAGCCAGCAATTGGGCCACAGACTACATCTTGAAGCCCGAGGATTCGGACTTGTATGTGCCGTGCACCGATGGACCCCCCGGATCGGTTGGACTCCGCGAACTCTACGACATGAGGAATATAATTATCGAACAGGATCCCGAAGACATCCATTTATGGGGGAACTGCACGACCGTGTGGGACATACCGCCCACCGATCGCATTGACGTAAATTTGCACCATCTAAAAACACTGCAGACCTCTAAAATCAATTACATTTGCAGGCCAGGATTACTGTGATGCGCTATGAGCGCGGTACGTGGCAACCCACAGTGTTCAATATGTACGCATCGAATCTCTGCTCCGTGATGTTCGAGAAGACTCAATATTGGTTTAATTTCTGGTTCAAGAACATAAGCAACCGCGAGGAGATAAGGAAGAAGTGCATTGGAACGAAGGGGGTACGTTTTGTCAACTTTCTAAGGTAAATCATCAACTAAAAGAATTCTCATTTAAGACTGTTCTGTCCTACCATAATTTCACTGTGAAGCCGCGTGTCAATAACGTAATTGGCCCTCCTCTTCAAGGTCGTTTTAAGGCGGTAGTTACCTTTGAACCGTACGACAGAAATAACCAAAAACGACCACTTTCTCTGTGCTTCGAGGTCAGGGGCTATGTTGAGAAAATAAAATAGTTATGAATTTGTAAAAACCAACCATTTGTATAATATAAATTACAAAATACAAAATAATTTGTATTCCCCTGCATAGGGTATTATAATTGTAGTCATATGTTTGCAACGTGGTTAAGGAGACGTCTCCGATCCTATAAAGTAAATATATATATGCTGATCAGCATTACCGACCGTCCGTTTCTATGTTAACTAGTGCATAAAAATTATCATTTTATGTATCATCTGTGGTATTAGTAAATCCGTATTTTCGAACATGTAAAATTGAATTAGGAATGACTGCTTTTCAAGCTTTAAAAATTCATATAAAATTGATATAAAATTGATTCTATCGGATATTAAAGATTAATTAAAATAAATTTAATTATATAACAATTAAGCCACAGATCTTGCGATAACATTTAGGATTACAGGCGGTTATATATCGGTAATTTCAACCGTTAAATGGAATTTTCAGAGCACCGATCGGATTTCCGTAAGAACTCTCTTGCCAAAATGAGATCTCCAAACAATTTCAATTGCACTTAAAGCCGAGGTTCATTGTTATAAAGTACAACCGAGTTTCCTGGGAACCGGCAGTATTCAATGTACACACAGCAGACTTTTATTCTGTGATTTTTAACGAAGATCAAAACTGATAAAAATATTGGCTTAAAATGCAGAAAAATTAAAATTTAGGAAATATTTTAATTTAGACCGTGTTATAAGCATCGTCGAAAGTATTGTCTGGCGACAGATATCTTTATGCTTTAAGATCAAGGACGAGCTTGAGAAGATAAGGAAGTAATTACCTTAACTCTGCAAATAACTTTTCATTTAATAATTTTCAACTTTTTTATACCCTTGCAGAGGGTATTATAATTTTGGTCAAAAGTGTGCAACGCAGTGAAGGAGACATCTCCGACCCTATAAAGTATATATATTCTTGATCAGGATCACCTCCTGAGTTGATATAGCCATGTCCGTCTGTCCGTCTGTCCGTCTGTCCGTCTGTCTGTTTCTACGCGAACTAGTCTCTCAGTTTTAAAGCTATCGAATTGAAACTTTGCACACACCCCTCTTTCCTTTGCACGCAGTATATAAGTCGGAACGGCCGGGATCGGCCGACTATATCCTATAGCTGCCATATAACTGAACGATAGGAAATGCCATAACTCTGCTGTTTGTAAAGTTAGGAAGTTGGGATTTTCTATGGCTTCTTTATTTGGCCAATCAATTCGACCTACCAAATTTCATAAGGATCGGCCGACTATATCCTATAGCTCCCATATAACGATAGGAAATAGCATAACTTTGGTGTTTTTAGAGTTAGGAAGTTGGGATTTTCTATGGGTTTTATATTTGGCCAATCAATCCGACCTACCAAATTTTATAGGGATCGGCCGACTATATCCTATAGCTGCCATATAACTGAACGATTGAAATTGCCATAACTTTGGTGTTTTTAAAGTTATGAAGTTGGGATTTTTATTAGTATTAAGAATGCATCATATGAATAATTTTGGAGCATATTATTTACAGAATATTCTGCAAGGGTATATCAACTTCGGCTCCGCCCGAAGTTAGCTTTCCTTTCTTGTTTTATTATATATTATCTTAACCAATATATAAATGGATATATGCAAAAAAAAATCTTTTTAATCCAGATTTGTACAATTATTGTAATGTCTATTATTAGACCAAAAATAATCTTGATAAATGTATGGCAATAAGATTTGATATGACATCTGGAATTAGTTTCGACTATTGCACTTATATAAACTTTATTATTTATTAATATTGAAACAAACGCTATAGGGACAGATAATCTTGATGCACGCAGAGAGTGTTTTTGGAATAACACCCTCGGATTACGGACAGTGCAAGGTAAAATTGATTAATTTCCTGTTTAGAATTTGGGTATATAGTTTCGATTTTAAAATCGTAATAAATGGCTGATATCTACATCGAATTCGGAAACATTTTCATTCAACACAATCAGTCGTAGGAAACACAACTAAAAATCGGAAAAGAAAAAATGGAAAGAAGGCATCATAATAAACCGGTCGGGGTGGTGGTAAAGAAGTACCCGCTGGCTGAATACAAGGAGAAGATCAACAGCCTGTTCCCACTGCCAGCGAGGCCGGCGGATATGTGTCACGATGCGTTCCTGAAGAAGCTCCTGGAGCCATATGTCCTCGAGACCAAGAAGGAAGTCCGTGCCGTGAGGGTGTCGGACACTTCCAGCAGCGGGCTCGAGGAGGATCCGGACGAGGCCTTCCGGGCGCGGATGTACAAGACAGACTACACAGCTCGGGCCAGCGTGTGGATGTCCAGGGTCACAAGGATTAGCACTCCCAAGTCGATCCTCAGTGCCGATCAACGCGATTCGGCAGCCCTGACGACCCAGATGTTCAAGGTGCGCTTTGCCAACCTAATATCCGACTTCCGGAACGTGTGCATCATCTACCAGCTGCTGCAGCTGCAGGAGATCCTCAACGTGATGCGGGAGTATCCGCCGGCCGGCACCAATCCCAATGACACCATCTTTGGCTGGTCGTACAAGCAGAATCTGAAGCGGTTCGAACAGCAAACGAACACCGTCTATGTGGACATTCTAGAGAAGAACAAATCGGAGGCCACGCTCGATGATCTCAAGTTCTATGTAGATCTCGGGGAACTAATCGGTCTAGTGCAGGCCCTCCTGGACGATGTCGTCCACGATAGAGATCTCTGCGCCCCTCGTGGCTTCATGGAACTCCTCAAGTGAGTAGGCACTCTATAATACGTATTTGGTATATTAATTGATGTTCCAATGTATTAAATAAGTTTGCCAATACCTAAACGGTCAAGCATCAACTATATGATTACCTTATATCTTTATTAAATATTCCTTACCTTAATATTTAAGAAAGAATCTGTAATATTTTCCTTTAGAGATACCCAGGTGGACATAGACAAGCTGATTGCCGTGCCCTACGAGACAATAATGGCCGAACACGACTCTTTAGTTGAGGAGGATGCAAAGAAGAACCGGGTTGGAAAATTCCACAATCCCAAATTGGTGGCCAAACAGCATGCCCTCAACAAGGAGCGATTCCAGATCGATTGTGAGTTTAACCAGTCGAAAGGTTTAACCTATTTACTATTTATACTTTATATTTGCAGATATGAGTCCCATAGAAACCCGATACAAAGTGAATTGGACACACGATAATGTGGAGCAAGGACAATATATTGATTTCCTTCGCTGCAAGGTTCGAGCAATACTTAAATAAATAATAAAAGTCCTTTATTCCCAGTCTTATAACCCTCTTTATAACCGATAAATGAACCCCACCTGAAATTTATCATAATGAAAATTATCACTTTTTTATTTAGGTACTTTCCGATGAGTTGGACAAAATTGAAGAGCTCACTCGCAAGGATTCGCATGTGTGGAGGAGCTGTCATTTGGAGTATGTGACTCTGATCGAGCAGTACAAGAATCGCATAAATTCGGTCCAGAAAGCCTACGACGACGACATGGAAACAGCCGAGAATATGCTACAGGCCACCATCAACAAGGTGAGCAAGTGCAAGGAGGACCTGAGGTCGTACAAGGAAAGAGTGGAGATTTTCCACCAGAAAATTCAAGAAGTGCGGGATAAGATGGCAAAGGAAGCGGAAAAAGAACGTGCCCGTTTGTCGGCGGTGAGTAGTACAAAATACAGTATATATGTAAAATAAATATTCGTATAAATATATCCTTCCCTCTTTACAGGCTCGTGCTTCAAAGAGATTGTCCAGGATATTGGCAAGACAAAAAGAAGAGAAAAAGGCCGCCGCCAAGCAGGCCAAGTTGGAAAAACGGCTGGCAAAGCGAAATAAAAGCGAAGTCGTCGCCCCTCCTCCTCCCCCTCCTCCGCCAACAGATTAAAGATCGTATAGCTTAACTTGAAAATTACAATAATGTTTATACGAGACAATTTGGTTTAATAACTTTTTGCCTACAATAAAATTTATTAATTCCAGAAACTAAATTTGTATATAGATATATGTTGTATATAGTTCTGTAATCTGTTTAAATTTCTTTGCTTGACATAAAATAGTTGTTCTATATAGATCAAATATCATTCGCCCAAGTTCTGTCTGTCTCTCTGTCTTACTTTCTAACACATTGCCCTGTTTACAGCATTATCGGTCTCACTAATTTTTAGATATACATACACATAACTACACTAGATACATTATATTCCATTTTGTTGTTTTGATTTGGAAGAAAAGGGTCGATTTAGAAACTAAAACTTTATACATGTGGTTTATACACAACGAAATTAGCGCAAGAAAACTTTACTTAGATTAGTAACTAAGACTAACAATCTAAACAAGTAAATGGCTTAGTCTAGGTGTAAACTTTAATTATCATAACCAACTAGTTTTGCATAATATCAAAATGAAAACCGCTCACAAAGTTAACACATAAAACAAATGGGTTTCCATACACACAATTTGGTTAGGTCTGTTACTAAAAACTAAACATTAATCAAGCTGAGGATTAGGATGTGGGATATCCGAGAGGGCTGCTCCTTAATTGTTGGCGTGCGCCGTGCGCAGTTTGGCCTTAACGTTCAGATACTCGGGATTCACATACTGCCGCTCCTCGGCGTCCTCCTGATCCTGTTTCTGGGCCGCCGCCTCATGCTTCTGGGCCCGCTCCATGATCACACGCCCGAGTTCTCCTTTCAGGCCCGGAATCCCGCCGACGATTTCCGCATCCGGCGAATGTTGCTCGGCGGCAGCATGTCGCTCCTTTTGCTTGTCGTAGGCACGTTGCAGTTCCGATTTTTGGTTCAGCACGCTCTTTCCTCTAAAATAATTGAAAAACAATTAATAATTAGATCTGATTTTAAGAAACCTACAATAGTTTAGGGATAAATTGAATTTTTAACGTAAGTTCTTTATCAAAAATGTTTTGTTTTGTTTGTCTTTCTTTTTAAAAAAAATTTGTAACAAATAGTTTGGCTAATTTTCTAATGTTTATCTTTGTACCTATGAGATACTTTTAAATTTGAAAGTTAAAAAGTTAAAAAGAAACTATTAGAAATCGAAAGAATTACTTAAAACGTCTACATATGTACATATTTTATTCTTTAAATATAGAAAGATAAACGTTTAATAATTATATACATAAATAGGTTGGTGAATTTTTAAAATGAATTTCTGGACATAACTACTCACACTCTGGCATTGAACTTGAGCTCCCGATTCAGCTCCTTGCGATCGATGTTCTCCAAGCAGGGATTTATCAGCTTCTTGGGCAGGATCAGTCCATCGGAGTCCGTCTGGACGCCAGTGGGCGTGGCCGGCGGGGAGCTGGTCATGGACATCATCGTTCCGGCCGCGTTCTCAGCCTCCGTCAGACTGTGCCTGAATGCTGTATCTGAAAGATAGATGCAGAGAGTTGAACGATTAGTGAATGGATTCGCATTCTTTCCCACTCGCTGACTACACAGGCAGAAATTATTTCTTAGAAATACGTATTTTAACAGTCACTCAAATTAACATCATTCTTTTTAGATTCAATAAGTTGGTTATAGTTAATTCTGTAATTTGTGCCTAGAGTTTTATATAACAAACAACCTATTTTGATTACCTTATCGAAATATAAAACCACCCTGAAATTATTAATTAATTGTATAACAATATATCCATTGCCTTCTCCTTAACTTGCCACAGCTCTGAAAATAATTGATAACAATATTTTTATCTGTGCACTGCTGGGCGATGTCCCCTCGTTTGACTGTGCCAAAGTTTAATTGGCACTTGGCCTTCCCCTCACAAATCAGTTCGGGCCTTAACCACCCAACAATGCACACAACAACCGCTCAAGAACCCAAGAAAACCAAACAAAAGACGTCTAAAGCTTCGTTGTCTTCGTCGTTTATTAAGGTTAAATATTTCTTCTCATTCATGTCATTGTCAATTTGTTATTACAAAAAAAAAAAAATAAAAAAATAAAGCCAGCAACCAACAACAGCTGTAAAACCGTAAAAAAAAATTATGAGAGGCAGAGGCACAGAAACTCGATTCAAGTCAGCGGTAAAGTTCTTTCCGACTGTATTCCTCTTGTTCTGCTTCTTCTGCTGTTCTTTTTGTAAATTTTTTACTGAACCGTCACCAGCGATGAACTTCTTTTGTTCACCCATCATATTAACCCACATCGCGGCGAACTAGTTAGTCGCTCGAAGCCCAAAACCTAAACTAGATTAATAGGCGATGATAAGGGACAGAAGAAAAATAAATAAAACACAAAAAAAAAAGAAAAGAACAAGCGCTGAAAGGGCAATGACATGGCTAAAACGGCTTCGCAATTGAGATGAAAATCGCAATAGGTTCAGTGGGTAGAATTTTTAATGGGTTTTGCTGACTGGTGCATCAGGGAACTGTGCCAAAAATTACCAATCTAAATGGGATTAAATTTATATAAATCAGTGATAAATGGGACCATCTTAACAAGTTTGTCAACCATTGAGTCAAATTTGTTTGGTGCACAGCCAAATACATATCTATTAATTAAACCAATTAAGTTGAAAGAAAAACTTTCCTGGATAATTTAAAGACAAACAATTTTTACAGCTATCTTAAAAAAAATTTAAGTAAAGGCAAGTAAATAAGGTTAATTGCCAAAATCAAAATTCAAAACTTAATTTTTGAACATCTATTGAACAATTAAGTTACTTACGTATTTATTTTTCAGGCTACATAACTTAAATTGCCAAACAAGTTCACACGAGTCTTAGCATTTCTTTGTGAGGGTTAACCAACCTTAATTGGCATCTCCGCTCAGAGTTCACGTTCGACAATCAATCAATCAATTTCATCAGAGTCATTTCAGACAATTCCACTGAATTATGGCTGATTCAATGGAAAAACATTCAAGATTTGTCCAACAAACCACCAAATCTCGTGTTTGCCGACTCTAATGGCCATGAAAACACCGGTCTGCAGTCTTCAAACTTTAACATTTTTAAGCCCTCGAGTAAAATGATGACAAAACCAGCTTTATCAGCCGCCACTGCATTATGCTAATCAAGATGTCCCATATGTGGCCCAATCGGAAATCGCATGCAAATCCGTTTTAATTGATTTTTCTTCGATTTCAAATACAAATTTGCATTCGCCGACTTTGTACTCGTAATTTGCATTTACAATTACAGCAAAGTCTGGTCTGGGTTATTCAGATAGTTTTGCTCAGATTGACCCAATGCAACCAATAAAGGAAATGTGAAAAGTTTAGATTTGTCTAGAAGATTGCAATACCCATTTCAAAGAAAAATTAAGTTTAGAAAAGATATTTCTTGTTTCTAATTTTAAATATAAAATTGAGATGAAATAAAAATATTTTATATTATAAATAAATCGATACAGATAATATATAAAATTCCTGCAGAAACTTTTGGAATTTTAAATCAATAAAAATGGGTTTAAAAAGTAACCATTTAAAATTTTACTTTTTTTTTAATTCCCTCATCAAATTAGAATACCCAAAGTTGCGAGGGTATTTTCATTAGTTTCAGGCAGGGCTTCACTTCACTTACGATGTCCATCGTCGCACAACAAGTTTTCACTTGCGCAATCGAGTGATTTGACTGGCCAGACCCCCTCCTTAACCCCTTCAGGCCCCACACTCTGTTAGAAAATTGTGCGCGACTGGCTTCCATGTGGGTTAATGAGTTGCACATGTACTGTGGAGCTTGGGTGTGAAATTAACGCAAATGAAATAAACGGCGGGCGCTCCATAAGGGACCCAGTCGAAGAAGACGCAACCCCGTGACAGCCCACTCCACCCAGGCTAATTATATGCAATTTGTTTTCACCGAATGACCGGAGGCGACCCACTCTAAGCCACATAAATCATGGCAACATTGGAGTGCATTGTGTACACAATTTATGATATGGCATAGGCCTCTGAATTATTATCAAGTGCGGTCTCCAAACGAAAGTTTTCTTTCAAGACAGGCCTATCCATTTAACCGGGTTAAGGGACCAACAAGCCATGACAGCACAGTTAAAGGCAAACCATTGTCATGGGGGGTTAACTAGCTCGAATCGTGCGATATGCATCGCAAAGAGCGGGGGCAATTTCCTACGTCTCGAATTGAGAGTTTAAAGGGCCTGTCTGTTTAAATTTGATTAAATCTAAAGTACATAGTAAACTACAGTTTATGTAAGTAATAACACAAAAATATTGCTTTGATTTCATTGGTAGGCTTTAAATAATAAATAAAACATTTTAAATAACGAAACAAAATTTCATAAATCTAACTTATTTTTTTTTACCAATTATTAAGAAATTACGCTTAGAGAGCAATAGGAAAGCTTTAGTAGTAAACCTTTAAAAAGTGTCTTATAATATATGATTTTACTTTAAATTTTTTCAAAGGGGTAATAATCAATTTTCATTTTCCAAAATGTAACACACAAAATCATGTTAAATTTCACTTACAAATTCCTTTGCATTTTTAAAAGCCCCAGTTTCCACACAAATTCATCGCAAGACCAAATACCTAAGACCTTTGGGCTTCTTTCAACCTTATCAGCCATGTGTGATGGCATGTCTTTTCCGAATTTTCTACACTTTTACCCGTGTTCAGTGGCAGTACTTAATCATTTTACACCATCGCCGAAAGCCAAGTCGGTGGAAATCCAAAACAAAAAGACGATTTCACTGACTTGAAGGAGTGTGTAGGTCTTTTGTCTGCCGACAAGAATAGCTTGAATATAGTGATGAATAAATGAACGAATGTGTGAATATATAAGCGAATGAATTATTCACGCCGCAGACTCGTCTCGACTCACTTTCAAAGATGGACATACGGTTCATGATGTTACTTGAGATATTCGGCGAGGGTCGCTGCATTTCGGTTTTTATATTTATATTTCGTTATCCAATAACACTTTTAATGTAAACTTAAATTTGTATTAAACGGCACAATTGAATTTTTCTTAAAATGGTTGAGTATTTTTTATATTTTGAAATAGATATTATAAGGGGCAAAACAATCGAGTGTTACTGCGCGTAGTATGTTTTTGAACAGCTGAGGTGTTGCTGGTGGTAAGTGTGCTGCAGCTGGTGGCTAATTGTAGCTCACATCTTAGTAGCACAGTGACTTTCGCTTTCCTCGACGTTCTTATCAACGCAACAAACGGCTAAAAACTGCGAGTCGAGAAGGAAAATGTTGGTAACCGGACCCCTGCAATCGATTGCTGCTGCTGCTGCTGCTGCTGCTGCTATTGCTGATGTTGCTGTTGCTGCTGTTGGTGTTGCTGCTGCTGCTGCAACTTTGTGCAGTGCTACGCCAACACGTAACGCGTTTGGCTCGCTATTTTAGGCTTCCTCATTTGCAGCAGCTAACCAAACACGGCAGGGTTGAAAAACGGGGTTGGGTTTGGGGTTGGGGCTGAAATGGGCGCCTTTTTTTATGCCGCCGGACTGGCTTATGCAAGCCCAACAAACGACCAAACAACAGCTGACCCAGATATGCATTTCAGCCACGAACAGAATGGAATACTTAGAAACAAACGTAGCCAGCGGCGGGTTAAAGCCAAAACGGATTAAATCCTTCAAAAAGTGAAAGCTCTTTGTTCTCAATCAGAAACCTCAACCCCCGGAAACCTGCACATGTTCGTATGAGCCCTATATTATCTATATAACTAACAAATAACATAGTCGAAGAATTAAATACCCTGTCGTTAATGGATTTCTAAGAAAAAAAACTCCTACTTATTTAATATAAAGTTCAATATACATACAAATAGATATTTTTAAATATAGTTGCCTTAATTAACTTTTTAATAATATGGCTACCTTGAATAATAACCGAAAAAAGTTTACTTTGAAAAAGTCTTTTAAAATGTATATGTAAACAGAAACATAGTTAAAATTAACTCAAATGGATTCGGTTAAAAATATTGATTTATATTCACCCTCTAACTTTTTATCAAAAAAAATTAAATAAACTAAAATCAGATAAAATAAGCAACTCTATCGGATGGTTTAAATTTTTTGTATGACTCGAAGGAAAAGCGCACATAAATTATAGGTTCCAAAGGAGTGCATTGATTTACGATACCCTCTTTTTTTAGCGCATTATGTCAGCTGCCACAAGGATGTTGCATGTTGGATGTGGCATTTGGCAGTGGCAGCTGGGGGCGGCAGCCTTGACCCGACGCTCCCGCCCGTCTGCATAAAGGACACACGTGGGCAGGATAACAAAGCACCCGAAAGAGGGGAAAGGGGGGCGGGACAGCCTCCTACCGGCAGAAGCTTTTCCGGAAGCTTCACTCTCTCTGTCTCTCTCTCTCTCTATCGTCCTCGTTCTCTTTCTATTTCTGTATACATCTGTCGGGGATTCTGTAGGAGCATCGGCAGCCTCCTCCTGGGGAAGAAAATGGAAAATCGACAGCCAACGGCGAGCGTTTTCCAGCTTCCGTTTCCTGGCCGCCTGGTGCTAATTGGCTCCATGGAGAAAATGGCCGCTCCACACACAACACAAACAAAGCAGCGACCCCCACACATCCTTGTGCCCCTTTTCCCGAAATATCCTACCCCGTTCTTAAGATGAAAGTCTAAGACATGGACCAACTTCTTGGATGGCATGCAAATAAAAAAGGAAAAGGGAAGGTCCTTCAGCTGGGGAAGTTGCAGCCACTCCAGTATTTCTCCAGCCGAGAAAAGGGATGGTTAGCGGGGTGGGTGGATGGCTGTTCAGGGGGTAGGAGGTGGTGGGGCCAAAGGGGCGGAACAGGGAGCCCGCCATTGAGCAACTCTAACTCAAATACTCCGCCTCAAATCAACCGGCGAGCAGCAAAGGGCACAAGCTGGATGCCAGACAGGAGCAACAGGAGTCGTTAAACAGGAGCTATGACGTCAGCAACAGGATAGGACAGAGACAGACAGAGTGCGAGAGAGATGACAACGCGGGAATAGGCACTAGCTGGTAAAAGCTATTACACAGAGAAATCAAATTTTTCCTTTCCTATTCTTAGAGAAATCAAGTATTTGATTGCTATTTTACGAAAATATTTTTAAGGTTTTCATTTTGAAAACATTTAATAAAACATTATTTAAAATAAAAATTAACAATTTAATAATAATTATTAAGATAAACTTTTGTTCAATTAAAATCATTTGTTTTTCTTTGATATTTATAACTTAAATGTAAATTTTTTGGAAACACTTTTTAAAACCCATTTTTATTTTTTTTATGACAAGACATTATTTCATATATGCTCTCTGCTATAAACTTCTAATCCGAAAATCGTGAACATTTTTAATTAATATAATTATTAGACTAACCTCAAAATCTATTGAATATTTTTGGTGAACCAAATTTTATAAAATAAACCTTTATAATTTTTTTTAATGTGCAGAGAGCTTTTAGTTGGCCTTAAAGCTTTTGTCAACTTAATGTTGCCTCTCTGTCCCACTCTGCATACCTTCTCCTGCTGTGATGTCATATATTCATCGACCCTTGGGGAACCCCCGTTCGTTCTCTCTCGCTTCCGCCTGGGGTTGTGCGAAAAACATCAATAAATAGATTTCCCTGATTTTTCAACAGGACAGCAGAAATGGCAGCAAAAGTCGGCAAACAAACAATCACAAGTCTCTAACAAAAAACCACCCAGGCCGCCCCCTAATTCCCCCTAACCTCCCCCCCTGATGCATAAACATTCGCCAACAGCCGTAAAAGCTTTGGGTATTGTGTTTCTAGCTGGGGGGCTCGTCGGCTGTCTTCCTGTGGCTGGTTATGGGTTAATCAGCTGTGCGTGTAGTCAGGGGTTAAGAAGGTTGCCTCGCTAATTTCAGCAGGAGCTCCTCACTACTTCATGTTGGCAAAAAAAAAAAACGAAATTGGGGTTGGCCCTATCTATTTGTTTACCACAAAGTGAGTGTGTTTGCGGGCTGTAAATATTTATACAACCAGACCAGAAATAACAGAAATAGAAACAGGCCAAAACAGTTCAATAAATAAACCAGCAATTGAAACTTGTGTTATGGCTAAAAGCAAATTTGTGTATATTGAGGATTTTCAGCAAAAAGTTTTCACACTTCTCATCTGGATTTAACTCACTTTTCAATGATAAAAATAAATAGTTGAACATAGTTATCACAAATCGACAAGGTTTTTTTTACTACTTTAAAGTTTTCTTTTGTGTCCGAACTAAGTTGGTAAGAACTTGAACTGACGAAGTTTTTGTGGTTATTGGCTTGAAAGATGGAAACGGCAAATATTAAACTTTTCATAGTCTAATAAAAACAAATGGAAAATCAAATATATGACTTATAATCTTGATTCCAAATAAATGAGTACGTTTTTGGTTTAGTTATTATTAAATCTTATGATAAAAGATAGATAATTCAAGTTTACTCATTCAATATAAATATTTCAAATGAATAAGTTTATTCAGATTCATTGTCTAACTAATTAATAATTCATTTTTCAATTTATTTGCATTGCGTTTTTATCCGAAATCGTATACTTATTGAGTTATTTTGCCCAATACTTTTCAATTTTCCTGACCTCGCACTTATGTCATGAAACTTTATTGTCGGTAGGCTCTGTGTCAGCTAAACAAACCCCACAGACTTTGCCTCATTGTAGGCGCGTGTTAGTCATAGAATTTTTATACCCTTGCAGAGGGTATTATAATTTTGGTCAAAAGTGTGCAACGCAGTGAAGGAGACATCTCCGACCCTATAAAGTATATATATTCTTGATCAGGATCACCTCCTGAGTTGATATAGCCATGTCCGTCTGTCCGTCTGTCCGTCTGTCCGTCTGTCCGTCTGTCCGTCTGTCCGTCTGTCCGTCTGTCTGTCCGTCTGTCTGTCCGTCTGTCTGTTTCTACGCGAACTAGTCTCTCAGTTTTAAAGATATCGAATTGAAACTTTGCACACAGCCTTCGATCCTTTGCACGCAGTATATAAGTCGGAACGGCCGGGATCGGCCGACTATATCCTATAGCTGCCATATAACTGAACGATAGGAAATGCCATAACTCTGCTGTTTGTAAAGTTAGGAAGTTGGGATTTTCTATGGCTTCTTTATTTGGCCAATCAATTCGACCTACCAAATTTCATAAGGATCGGCCGACTATATCCTATAGCTCCCATATAACGATAGGAAATAGCATAACTTTGGTGTTTTTAGAGTTAGGAAGTTGGGATTTTCTATGGGTTTTATATTTGGCCAATCAATCCGACCTACCAAATTTTATAGGGATCGGCCGACTATATCCTATAGCTGCCATATAACTGAACGATTGAAATTGCCATAACTTTGGTGTTTTTAAAGTTAGGAAGTTGGGATTTTTATTAGTATTAAGAATGCATCATATGAATAATTTTGGAGAATATTATTTACAAAATATTCTGCAAGGGTATATCAACTTCGGCTCCGCCCGAAGTTAGCTTTCCTTTCTTGTTATATTTACTATTTATTTGTGTTTGGCACATTGACTTGTGTTTGTCTGCCAACAAACCGCACGCAAGGCTATTCCTATTAACTATTCGTGCCACCACCCCCATTTCGTTTGAAGTTCCTATTTCTCTCTTCGAAACCTTTTTTTCCTCTAATTTTAATGGCGTGTCAGAATTTATTGGCCACGTTTAGTCGGCTGTTTAAGTCCAACGCCCATCGCTAATTATCCGGCAGGTGAGTCATGAAATTAGCTAATCCGCCACGCCCCCCACACCGCACCGCCTACCGTGGTCAATCACCCAGCGGGAGATGCAACCACAGGAAGTCGTCCAAGTGGCCAAAGGCATTCGGCAATGTAAGTCAGTCATTCCCCAGCTGCAAAGTGGCTTACCGGCTTTCACCTGCCCCGCCTCCTCACCGCCCCTCCCCAAAACTGTCCGCTTCAGTCACTCATTCAGTCATTCATTCAGTCGGAGCCACTAATTTTCCGCGTCGACATCGTTTGTCGTCTTGTACGCGCTTTTAATAACAATTTTCAGTTTAATTTCTTTCATTTTTTTCTCTTTTTAAATTTTTGTATTTTTTGTTTTTTTTTGGTTAAGCGGCTTGACAAGTGGACATATATAAATAAAATAAAACCGGTCAAAGCCCAGTCAAAGTCCACAAACCGAAAAGTGTTGGCATTGCGCAATGGGAAAGCCTCGAAAATAAAGCAATCTGACAACGGGACTATAAATAGTTACTGGGAATCGGTGGAAACTTTCTGGCAAACGCTCTAAAAAACTGACCTTTCCTTGGAACTCCCTATGGCCCCAAACAGCGTGAAATTCCGAGAAATCGGAACCCTGGCGTAAAATGCATTTCTAAATCTAAACAGCGATTTGCTATATAAACAGAAGCAACATAACAACTCAGCAGCACTACACATGTGGCATTCCAAATTCAACATTCCCCATAAACAATAACACCAACAATTTGACCGACCCCACACCACAGAAAGAATTTTTGAACAATAAACAGAAAATTTATTTTTGCCGCGAGTCGGAAACGTTTATAGTTCGAACAAATAGAAGTAAATGATGGGAAAGATTCGGTGCTTTGATACCTAATATGCTCAAAACTATCTATCCTACAAGTTTTTATCACCAGTTAGTGTAGACCTAACAAAAACAAAATAAAAATGTTTTAACATGTAATGTTTTTACTATGAATTTTTATATAAATTAAATCAAGATTCATTGTGCTGATTTCTGTATGATTAAAACCAATTGAGACATTAAACAACACTTACATAATTATACGTATATAAAACGAGGATACTATTAAAATTTATTTAAAATATTATAAATTAAAGTAATTTATTTATTTCCTAAAAATAATACGAAGCTATATACCCTATATACCGAGAACACTGGGTATTAAAGTAAGGGGCGCTGAGCGAGTCCATTAAAAGAATTTCGTAATCGAAATCCCGCATCGAGCCAATCAAGCTAAAAATTCTGAACCATAGCCCACATGCGGGTGCAAAACGCTTATCAGCCGGAATAATAATAGCTTGGACAAGAACGAAATCCACATGAAATAAATTTAATAAACATTTTTATGACTGCTCTTCATTTCAGTGCTTTTGTTTTCAGAGCTTTATGGAAATTTGTTACTTTTTGATGTAGCTAAGTAATCTCCAGTTCTGTTGGGGGATAAACGATTATATTTAAGCAAATATTTGATCATGAACGAGCATTAAACGAATACGTCAGTTCAGATAAGAACTTTTTTGCTTATCTGTAGAATTTAGGAAATCATAAATGGCAAATGTTGAAAACTGTAAAAAACTTTAATAGCAATGAGTGTAAAACTTTTAGCTGTTCTGTGAAAATATCATTAGATTTTATAGTTCCATTTACGAATGGAATGTTGCAAGTTTATTTTGTGTATTTTGTTGATACTAAATAGTGCTCATAAAAATTTGTTCTTTATGGAACACAATGGAATTTGTATATTTTGGAACTCTATAAAAATTACGATCTTTAAGTATATTGTTTAATGACTGTTTTAGACATGTTTAGCATGAGTGAATTCTGTCCACCCTGCGAAAGACCAAAGTTCACTTTTGGAAATTAATTCAAAAACAAAAACATTAGACACATCATCAATTATATTGTTGAATAAATCATTAGATATTTTTCCTTTTAATTACCTACTATTCTTTGACAAAGGTTTTTCGAATAAATTATTATTTTGTGATTTTAGATACACATACAAAATAGCTTTGTGTTCATTTTATAAATGATTTCATAACCTGGTCAAATTAAAATCTCTGAATAGGATTCTTAAAATAGGTGAAGCATCACGCCTGCTGATTTCATTCCACACGTATTCCATCCAAAATCAGATCTCTATATGAAAATGATTATGGCTGCATTTATGACATAATTTGAAAGACATTAAAGCCATTCGTCGGCTGCCTTTTATCGAAATGGGTCATAAATGCGATTAGTTAATATTCAATCGACACAATGCAACCCCACCCCCTAGGAAATTATATTTTTCAGTGAACGTCGGGGACTTAACAAGAAATGACTTCAAATCATAATGCGTGTAAATGAGCATTACAACAAAATGGCCTTGACAAGCCGAGAAACCAGTAACAACAATGGCCAAAAACAACAAACATCAAATTAGCCAATCAAAGCAGAAAAACAAAAACATTTCACGCGCTCACAGACAGTAATAATCATTTCAAACAGCTTAAAAAAATGAGTTTAAATCAAATTTATATAAGCCCCCAGACGTTGAAGAAATTGCAGCACTTAACGTATAAAAATCTGTGTTTTACCAACCGGCTTACAAAAAAAAAGGTAAAAACAATTAAAAGCGCTAAAAAGCATTCAAAGCCTTTCACTCTTTTTTCACTCGCTTATCTTCCATGACCGAGCAAAATCATTTGCCTAGCCGAACTCGTATAAAAAACTTCAATTGAAATTTTTATTATTTGATAACTCCATTAAGACCCCAACAACAACAAATCAATCAGTGGCGGAAACGGAACTAACTGCGCGAACCGAAAGAAATCAAATGGAACCAATCAAAGGAAAGTAAAACAAATTTGCATAAACAACATTAATCAAAGAAGATTTATGGAGGAAACTGAAGTTGAATGGCTTTGATTGAGTCCGAATCTATTTGAAATAGTTGTTTGTAAACAAAATAGTATTACTTAAGATGTACAAAGGTTAAAGTTTCTGACGTTAAAAAATGTAGAGGATAGAGTGGGTTAGAAACTCAAATTAAATTTTATAACACTATTCAATAACATTTTAGAAATGGAACCCTAAAAAAACAGTTGTTAGCATATACAAATAAAATATGCTATAACATACATATGTCAGCTAAAATAAATATATTTCGTTGTATGGTTCCACTTTAATATTTCCAGTTGAGCCCCATTAATATAGACATTTTGTTGTCCGCTGACGTCACCCGAAGGGATTTCAAGGAATTTACATTTACTTATCGTTATTTCTCATTGTTTTCTTATTCTCGTTTCTATACTCTTCTCTCTTTAAGACTCTCTTTTGGCATTTTTACATATTTGTTGCCTTTTGCTCGTTTTTTGTATCGCATGCAACAAGTTTCGTACATTGAAATATCAAAAAAGTTCACAGGAAACCATCAAAATGCGCAGCGCGAAGTCGAAAATTGAACAAGGCTCTTTCTCGTGACTCTCTCGCTCTCTCTTTCGCTACATCTCTTTCTCAAGTGGGTGTGTGTGTGACTTGGGGTGTTGTGTTCATGTATTGCCCTCTGCTCTCTGCTCTTTTCTCCGCACTTTTTCCCATTTTCTCCACTTTTTTTACTGCCTATGAAAGGCCTCGCGTCATTGCACTTCGTGTGCTTGTTGTTGTTGTTGCGAAAAGAGGGGCGGTGGGTGGTGGTAAATCAACACACACATACACATACAAAAAAAGAAAAAATGTACCCCCAATCTTTGGAGAGTGGGAAATGCGTCACGGGGTTGCCAATGGCAGGGAGCCAAACAAATGTAGGGAAAAATATTTGGGGGTGGCTTCCGAACAGTGGGGCATGGAAAATTATCCACAGCTGTTAATGCAATTATCGCCCCACATAAGCACTCAAAGTGCGTTGAATTGCAGTAAACTGTCAATTACGTCTGTTAGATAATTCAATTTTCCCATAAGCGCCCAGGGTAAATTTGTATGAAATTCCATGCAGGTGCACTTTTTTTTAAACTAATTGCATTTTATGTATTTTTCCTGTTTGAATATATACGCATTTTAAAAATACCTAAGGTTTGATAAATGATTTTATTGAATAAATGCTTCAATTAAAAATCATCTTTATATATAATGATAAAGATGACAGGACAACATTTAAAGTGTGTATATTTTTAGATTTATTATCAAACTAAATGGCGTATAAAATTTAATGATGGTAAACACTTAAAATAATTTAATAATTCATTATTAGAACGTTAGTAAAGCAAGAATAATTTTCCATTGCAATTCTTAAACACTATAAAAAATGTGTCTTCAAAAGTAAAAATTGTGTGTTTTGTATTCGAATATTTTACCCGCTCGTCAAGCAATCCGATTTTTCAATAACAAGTGTTTCTGTGTTATAAGGTGTCTTTAGCATTAAACTTGCAACTTGAAACATTGTTAATTGGCTAACCCACAAAATCATCAAAGGGTAACCATAGATCAACCTTGAAGATAGCCACTGTACATCGCCAGACAGACTTATGGTGTAACCAATTTCCATATTCAGTGCGATTCGGCACACTGTGACTGCGATTCACACTGCGACTGTGACCGATGACGAGATCGGCAGAAACTATAGGCAACCGACTACGATGGAGATGGAGGAAAACAAGACAATTCGACTGTCGACGGCTTGCCGCGGTTGAAAAGTCAAAGTCAAATGCAAGACATAATACAATAAAACAATTCAACTACAAGAAACAAGAGCAACAACGACGGACGAACAATAATCGCAGAAAGGAAAACAAGTTTTCACTTTTATATTTTTGAGTTACTCGGGTTTCCTCTACTCGATGGTGGGGGGGTTTTCATTTCCAAACGCGATTCAATTGCAGTTGGTTGTTGCCAGCGTTGTTGTGGTTGTTGGTTGTCGCTTGGGCAAATTGTGGCCATAATGATGAATTGCATAAGCCGGAATCGTAATCGGTAACTACGACCGCTTCAGTTGCTCATCCGCTTTTGGTCATACAGTCCAACTTAAATATAACAATTTCTTACCCAAGGTTCAAAATTCCCAATTGCAATGTTAGGTCTGACCAAAAAAAAGGAAAGTGGCTTTTTTGTCCAGCATATTTTTGCATCTAAACATTTGTTAAAATAATTTTGCCTTTTCAATTTTATTTCTGGAAGTGATTCATACAAATTTGAAGTTAACTTTTTGTGATAAAGAAAATAACTTTTTATTGTGAATAAATACAGTTTCATAGAAAAAGATTTTTTCAGTTTGTTAATTTGTAGATGCGTCATTTACGTCCTGCAAATTGAAAAGAATTGGTTTCGACTTAGCCAATCTCCCCTGTGATCGCGTAGATCAGGCAAAAACCTGATGCCACTCTCCTTATCTCTGGCTCCCCTCTTTTTCCGCAGATTTTCACAGGAGTTGAGGCTTTTTTCGGGGAGCAAGCTTATCGGGCTTGCGAATTACGCGCATTTAAAAATCTCCACACAAAACATGACCATAAAAGGAGTCGCTTGGCAACACAAAAAAAAATAAAAACAAAATATCAACGAAACGTACACAAATGGCTATTTGTGGCGTAGCAAAACAACAACACGAAGTGCGATGATTACGTATCAAGCACATGGCCGACGCCCCTCCTTATTTTGCACCCTCCGCCATACAATTATTGCCCCTCCCCCGACAGTTGAAAAACTTTTCATTCATTCACCCACCGCCTGCTTGCTCCCATTTTACCCTATGGGTTATGGATATATCAACGGATCCATAGGTTTTGCTAAAGATTTTGCTATAAGTAAGCAAAGGTTGCTGCTCATCTAATCTTTATCACGAAGATAAGGAGAAGCAAGAGTGCTATGGCATAATATTAGACCACTTTTTATTTAGATAACGCTATATTTTCTTTTAGATAACGCTGCGGGTTAGAAAAAGTGCAATTACCTTTATAAAAAGTGAAGAAAAATATAACAAAAAATGTAATCCGTTTAACTTCGGATTTAAAATCACTAGAAGTACTTTCTGATTAATTTTTTTATAAAATGCTAGTGTTTACTTCATTACTTTTCACTACAACTTTATTAGCGTAAAACCAAAAAGCAAATGTTTAACTTTATTTAAATATTTAATTATACATCGATGACTTATTCATTATTGACAGTCGTAAGTATAAAGTACATATACTTAAAATAATGAAACTTTGATAAATATTAAACCAAATTCCTTAACGAATCATATATAGTAGTATTCTAGAGTATTTTCAAATCGGGTTGAACCCATTTGCCATCTGTTCTTTTTGACTTTGATAGCTAGGTTGTGTGGCCTTGCTGCCTACTTTTTTGTCGCTTTATTTTTGCAAATCTAATCCAAATGGAAACGAATACCAGAAATGGGAATGTATTTTCAATTGGAATTTACATGTTATGCTATGTAGTTGACCTAATCGTAATTTGAGCAAACAAAACAGAATTATCTCCTACAATGGCGATTAATTTAGAGCTTGTTTTTTTCAGGGCTTGTTTATGGCAATGAATTAGTTTAATTATATTATATACAAATATAATTAGATTAATCAGTTAAATAGGGTTTCATGCTAAAGAATCTTTTAAAGCCATTTGTGCAAATTTTAAATATTCAACAGCTGCTGGGATTTGCAGAGCCTGCAAGTCTGCTCACTTCATTAAAAAATTTTGATGTGTCAGAGGGCTTTGGATGGTCCATCAATCAAGCCGAGATTAATAGCGTGCAATCGCGGTTAATATTTTTTTTCAGTTTTTTTTTAAAAAGGTGTCTGAGCTCATCAGTGACAATTTATCAATCATTAACCCAACCCAAATGGGCAACCATGTGATGAGGACGAGGGTTGATAATCCAAAGAGGAAAAAATAACCAGTAATTAGAAATTCATAGATAAAAATCAAGTGAAATATGAAGCCCCATATATGTACATATAATTTAAACATATGAGCGGGGCAATACCGGGGTAGTGCGAAAGAGAGATGGAAGAGAGGCTCCCAAAAGGGCTCTGGATACAAATGCCATCCCTCCAGGGGAGTGAGTGAGACAGTACCCATGGACATGCTAATCACGAACACAACGAAACGATATGAACAAAACAAAAACGAAAAAGAACGAGAGAAACCCACAAATAAAACCCGATTCGACAAAATCCGCTGCCTGCTGAACTTTCTCGGCGCCTGTTCAAATAAGTTTCAAATTTTGACAAATAAAACCATGGTTTTGTAATTTACGAGCATTTCGAGCTACATATTTTCATAATGATTGAGCGCGAGTTGTTGAGTGGAGTGTTTGCAGTCCCCGATTCTCGGTTTGTCTGGTTCTCGGGTCCCAGTTCCCAGGGGAGTGAAATAAAAAAAACAAAATAAGGACCTCTCCATGTCTCTTATTTATTCTGCTTCTCTTTCTGTCCCAGCTTCACAAGCCGTGCAATAAAACGGGATTATGAACGAGTGTGTTTTCGGTGTCTACTGTTTGTTTGTGTATACTCAGATACAGTACGACTTCCCTAAAATATTCTATCGTGAATCTGTTTTCACTAGTTTTCGAGAAGTAAATGCTGTAGCAAGAGAAGTCTTTATATATGGTAATTTAATACTAAATTTAAAGTTATTCGCAAAAGGTAAGGTGTGTTAACTATATTTCCTATATGGAAGCTTTCCCAACCACTTGTTAAAATTATATTAAACTATGTATATAAAACATGTTCTAAGGTGTTTACATAAGCCACGTTCTACTGTAGGTAGGGAGCCTTTTTTAACCAGTTGGTAGGGACAGGAGGTTGCTCCGGGTGCTGGCTGGAAGGGGTGGTTGTTGGTGCCTAAAGAAGCTGCATCCGACGGACGGAATGTGTCTAGACGTTTGATTACCGGGACAGACGCAGACGCAGATGCAGATGCCGCGAGGTCGTGGCACAGTGGACTTAAACCGAAGTTTAAGCTGGGCTCTAATCGTAATTGCCCCCGATTCTTTATACCACTTTATTGGTTTTTTGGGCTTGGCTTGACTCGAGCTGACATTAAGTGTTTGCTTATCAGCGTTTTTTTCGTTCCCAGGCGGTCATTGTTAATGTGTCTGTTGGTCTTGTCATCGATGACACAGTGGTGTGAAGTAGATAATGGGATAAGTGCGAAAATGGGTGGGTTATTAGGCTGGGAATTTATGGCATCGCGTCCAAAGACGATTAGACAATCAAAAAACCATATTAATGTGATTCGGGAGTGCGAAGTAACCGGATAGCATTTTGTATAAGTAGCCAACAAAACCAGCAAAAATTAAAAGATTAAAATACATTTTATGTAATCTCATCCAGGAAAATATTGAGATGAAAACAACCCCAGTGAGTGATCGTTTAGGGAGAAGGATAGAATAGTTCTGCTTCATAATTACTGATATCCGGTCTATAGCGTTAGGAATCGAAGATTATTAGAAAACAAGGATCTACGGTAACCAATCCGGTTTGGGGATTACGGCATCAAGCCGGTTTATGAACCCGGTTCTGGCCCGAATGCTCAAATCGCATTCCTGAATTCGCCACACACTATCGGTTTTGGGTTCTCAATTCTCAAGGTAACTCGATGCTGACCGATTCCCGCGACAAGGAAGAAGGCACGTAATCTTGTTCAGGGTTGTTGGCAATCGGAATCGGGCTCTTTTCTACCTGACTAAATCTGCGCATATTATTCAAAGCCTCAGTTTTTTTTTCCCATTTCGTCACAGTGCATTAATCAGCATTGTGTTAACCCCTTCCTTTGTTGTATTGTGTGCATTTCAAATCCCTTATTTCACAATGAATAAAAATATCTATAAATTGCTTAATATTCAGGTATCTCTCATGAGATTGCTGGTCACAGTAAACGGGTTGTTAACAATCTTTGGCTGCAGTTTTGTTTGAATAAAAAGCATAAACTCTTTGACCCAATATTTATAAATTGTAAAATATATTATATATGTACATACATATATATATTTTATTTTAAAAAAGTTTTACAATTATACAAAATTTAATTTAACTTCAATACTTTAAGCTATTAAAGATATTTAAAGATATTTATCTTAAAAACACAACGTTCACTGAAGATTTCTTAACAGGCCTTAAAAAACTAAAAGCTTGTAATGATTTTGATACCTATGGCAACCACTGTGCCGCAAAAATCAAGGACTCTCGATGGCTGAGCTAAATTTTTTGCACATTTGCGGGTTACTTTTTGCACAAAGGTCAAAGAGGCGCAAATCAAAAGGCGAGGCATTGAACGGGGGCCTTGACTTTTGCACTTTTGCCAAATGTTCTTTGCAGCACAGGACAGGACATTCAGCAAAACGGACGAAAAGGACAAAAATGCTGAAAATATAAAGCAAAATACCGAAAGTTGGTCCAAACTCACCACGAATGCCACAAGAGCCTGTTTAAAAGTGTGGTGGAATCCCGGCGGAGAGTTGGGGGTGGTGGAGATGGATAAACTGGAATTTCTGCCTCTCGACGATGTTTTGATTTTTCGCTATCTCTCTCTTTCGCTCAGCTGCTTCTGCTTTTTGGTTTGTTTATGTGTAATCCTTTTGTTTCTTTCGCTTTTGGCGCGCAATTTTCTTTTGTTTTTGTTATTGTTGTTATTGCTGGGCAATTTGCAATGCAATTTTTCAACACACGCGAAACCGTTTTGTTGTTGGCTTTGTTATTGTTGCGTTGGCCGTGTGATTGCGGTTATAGATGTTGTTGTTATTGTTGCTAGTTGCTGTTGTTTCGTTGGCAATTTTTTTTCACAATTTGCATTTCACGTTTTTTTGCAGCAGCAGCTTCGACGACTTTGACTTTGTTGCACAAACACACTGAGAAACACAGACACACACACTAACGAACCGAAAACAACAACAAAACAATCCGAGGAAGCTGCTGGCGTCTTTTCCTTTTGATTTTTCCCAAGATTACAAATCCGATTTTACTGCCTGATTTATTGTGGTTGCACGAATTTATCGCTATTTCCGCCGTCAGTCATTCGAAATCAAAAATTACGGAGCATCTAATGTGATTACATTAATATATCATCACAAAAATATTTGTTCTTTGAGAATTAAAATATCGTCTCGTCTTATTTAGCGCGACAAATCGGTTTCCGACGTTTTCTCGTTTGTTGTTTCTTTTTTCGCTCGAAAAATTACAGATTGTGCTGTTTGCGAGTTGCTTTTATAGATTTTTTGCTGGCTTCCATGTTGCAGCAGCATGTTGCAGTGCTCTCTTTTGCTCTTCCACTCTCTCGCAACATTAGTCACTTGGGTTTTAACCGATTTAGCCAATGCATGCACCATTAATGTTAGTTTTTAAATTCTATGTTACTTTCTAAAATAAGTTTTGTTGCTGAGTTTAATAACTAGAACCAAATCCGAAACAAAAACGTATGGCAACAAATAATAATACCTTTTTTTAACTTTCACTGTGACCTTTTTATATATTTTACTTTTCGTTACTGAACCAACTATGAAAAATATCTAACTATCTTCGAAGTTACAAACTAGCATTGACGCACACCAGACAAACACAACGGTATAAATCGGATAATTTCTATGTCTATCTTGGTCAAATTCTCCTTTACCATTTTATAGCATTTTAAAGACATTTAAAATATTATTAATTTTAAACGTTGACTCCAATTATATAAATTAACTTCATTTTTTTTGTTGCTACAAAAAATCTCCGACCTTGAATCGTTTTTTTAATTTCCAGATACGTTTTGTATTGACACTTAGCCAAGTTAAAAACCAAACAAATCACACGTTTAAATATATTTTATATATTTTATTTAAAGTTTTAAAACTTGAGGGCAAATAAGTGCTGGCTTATATTTCAATATTTATATAAATCTAAGGGTTTTACCAAAATAAAGTAGGACGTATTCTAAATCATAGTCTCTGAAAATATCACATAATTGAGAAGGACATTAAGATATAGTTATTACTTGTTATGTACATTTTTTCAGAACAGTCTATTGTACAGATAACGATCACAAACAACACATTTTTACCAAAACCACCGACTAGTAGTGGAATGGCGCCGATAAATAAATTATTCAAAAACCGATAGGCGCACTGCATTTAAAATTCCACCTGCAAAAGCTTTTCATTTGAGCTTTGATTTTCTGGTTTTCAGTTTGGTTCGACTCGACAAACAAGTCGGTTGTTATGTTTCTTCGCAGGCGGTGAATTTTTCGTTGCGTTGTCTTTATAACAATAACAACAAGTGATTATTCCTTAAAGACAAGTTGTGTTTAAGTGGCTTAGCATATGCCTAAAACATAAGGGTTACCGTTACCCCTTTTTTATGGCTCGAAATTCGAGACATTTTTAGATTTACTTCATTTTGGGTTATTATTTTGGCCACCTCCCCCTCTCTCCCCCCCCCACAGTCTTCCTCATTCTCGGCGCCACAATGGTGCGGTGGAGCGCTCGGTCACGACGTCAAGCGCGCCAGGATAAAGTGGAGCTGTTGGCCAGCAACAACAAAGTGAATGGCGAGGACGATACGTCAGATAACGGTACGTGCCAGGGGGAGTGTCCGCAACCCGCCGAAAAGGGGTCATTAGAGTAAAAGTTTCCCCAAAACATCACATTATTCAATGCTTATCAGACACGAGTAAAATATACCTATTCAAAAAATGCTTAAATAATTTTTTTGGTGAATAAAACTTAGTTTAAAAATACATAAAAAGAGGAACATTACTATAAACATTTCGTCATTCATGTCAGTGGCAATCATGCTACAATAAAATTCAAATTAATGAAGTAAGAAATTTAATTATCTTAGCAGTTTTCATCCAGTGACTGAAACTTAAATAATTATTTGTATGTAGAAACCAAACCGTCAGTAAAATTCAGACCACAAGTACCATATAAATAGTTAATAATACTAGTTATAAACTTATGTTTTATATAAATAAATTGTCTAAAATATAATATATAAAAAAGATATACCCAATTATTTGGTTTTTTACATAATAGAAAGACCATTTAAGTCTCATACAAAATATAAGAATTCATATACTAGTAGTACCTTATACCAAAAGCTCAGAGTTTGAATATTGCTTAAAGTATAATAGTTAGACGAATTGACCATTCAATAATCTACGATTCGCAGCAGTTAAAGAAGCTTAACTGCCTTTTAAGAAACCTGTTTGCAATAATAGAATTTTTGTATTTTACCCGCAGTTCACAAACAAATATTACAGTACTTGTTTGACAGGATAAATCAGTTTTAAAAAATTATCTAAAACCTTTCAAAAAAGAACAGCATTTTTTAAACAATGTAAAATTAAACAAAATTAAATGTCATTAATTTGAAACCAAAATAATTTTGTAACTTGGAAAATGGACTCATTTTAAACAGAAATTAAATTATATAATTAGAATATTGTATATCGAATGTACTTTCTATTCAAAAATAATACATCCCTCTTCTAAAAATCAAGATGCGCCCTTGCTGGTTGTATTATAAAGCTAGCATAAAGCTGCCAAAACGATTGTCATTTCGTCTGTTTGCGATTGCAATTTTACGACTGTGATTTATCTGGAACACTTTACTTTCGTTCTAGCCGCCTTCCGCAACTCGACGGACCTATCCGACCACGATGAGATCTTCCTCAAGGGTTTACTGCGCAGCAATCCCAGCACGCCCCACAAGGAACTGATGGTAAGTAGACCAGAACATATAAACGTGAAAAGTCGAGGAAAAATAACTCGGCACAATTTCTGACCCACTTATTTGACTTCGAGCATCTGCTGCTCAATAAGAAAATTGCGCATACGTTTTTCCACACATTTTCCATTCACACATACACATCGACACACACACACTCGCCATTTGTGTTTACTTTATCGATGGCATTGCATGCTGATTTTCGGTCTAGATAGAATTTTCCGGGCTGCTAATATGTGCGTGTGTTTGCTTTCTTTATTACATCATTTTCTTTGCCTCCCATAAGCAAAATAAAAAATGAAACCCTTCTCTGTAGATTTTCTGGCCTAATACATATACACTTCAATTGCCAACCATATCTTTTCTCTTTTGTGGCCATTATTATGGCCCATTAGCACTGTCGTTTTTTCCTTGCCTTCCCACTTATGTATTTTCGCACTAAACTTGACCTCTATTTCATCGCAAGATGAGTTTAGTTTTATGCAGATGGTGAGAGATTTTTATTAGATCATCGTGATATAACCATTGAAGTGGAAATTGGCTTGACCTAAACTAGTTTCTTGATTTTTTCAATTTTCTTCATCATAAAAACAGCCCGTAAGTTTGTAACTTAATTAAATTGTAAATATATTTTGCTGTTTAAGCGGCAAACACGCAAATAAACTATGAAAACAATGAGTTGATGTTAGCATGAAAATGAAAACGAATTTTATTTGCTCTGTAAAAAATAATTATGCCAGTTTCAAAAAATATGTATTAATGCATGATTAATTAAGTTCTGATAGAGTATATACAATTTTGAATTGCTAACCATTACAGAAAAGGTATTTAAACTCAAAGGTTTCAAAATTGGCAATAAGTTTATTTAGCTTTTAGGGCATAACATTTTCATAGTTAGTTGCAGAAAATATTTTAAATAAGAAATAAAAACCATAAACTACGTAATTATAACTTCAATAAAAATAATGCCCTAGTGAATAAACCTAAGCCGAAAGTTATTATAGCCTTAAACAAGCATTGCAAAAACAAAACAAACCAAAACAAAATATAATGGAAAGCGACATCGCGTGACGCTGATAATTAGAATCCAACATTTTCCGAGGTATTTCCCTGGGCAGGTTCATTCGATTGTGGTTTTTATGCTGCGGTTGGTGGCTGTTGAGAAAGGCAGTGAAAGTAATTAAGCTACGAGTCACGAGATAAGAAAATATGAAATGTCACTTACCACTTACCAATTTCGATTACCCCAAACTCTCCTGTCGTCACCGCTCCTTGGAACACTCCCCCATTTTATGCAGATTACATAAAACGGGGAACAAGTCGCCGTGTCAACTCTTTGACATCAACGCCCCAAAGAAGTTGTGTGTATTTGAGTGTGAATAAGAAAACCGGTTTTGGAAACATACAACGTAAACACGACGCTTTTTATGTTACCTGAGCTCGAAAACGATGCACAAAAAGCGCTTTACTTGTTGGCCTACTAATGCAGTTGTGGCTTATAGAGGTTCAGAAAGAGCGAAAGACTTAGCAGCAAAGATTGAAATCGGACTCAGATGCTGGTAAGATGACCAACGCAATTGGTAACAATGAAAAAGAAAAGCATGTGTGCTGTTGAAATCAATCAATTTCAAGCTAAAAACCATATACATATGTAATGTTTTTAACTGGATAAAATTATATATTTAATATTTCCCCGGGTCATACATTTTCCCGGAAATGTGATTGTGAAGGCCTTGCTTCTGAAAGCTTCTGGTTATTTTATTCTTTATATAAATTCTTTTCAAAGTTTGTGGCTTGGTCTTTTTCATGTTGTTGACCTTTTCGACAATCGTTTTGCAAAAGAGTTGCTCATACCAGCACTTCGGAAAATATAGCTTGCGATCGAATTTTGAAGTGTTTGGTTGTTAAATTTTACAAAAGTTTTTAAAAAGGATTTCAATAACTAACTTTGTTACCTACATAAATTTGTGTTTCTACTCTCCAAAAATTTTTAATGAATACTAAGAACTCCTAAAAATGCTTCACAATAATGTTTGATTTTTCACAATTTTGTAAAACTGACTTTTTAATAATTGACTAAAACCTTAAATTTTTAGTGAAACCCAGTTCAAATTTTGGTAGGATAAAAGTCTGAACTTTAATATTAAATAAACAACAAAACTTTTAGATGTACAACATTTGCAAGAACAATTGTAAAGAGTTGAAAAAAAGAATTCGAATATGAAACAGCTGTTGTTTTTCTCTGTGTGCATCCCCAGCATAGCCTTAACATAATGAGAGTCCCTCTCACTGTGAGAGCAAGCTTAGCATTTGAGCCACTGTAAAGAGTAAGCTAACATGTGAATAACATAGTTGCGTACAGTTGTAAACTAACTCACGTAGAGCTTTTATACACGGCAAGCCAGTGAGAGCGAGAGAGAGCGATGCAGAGAAAGAGATGACAACAGCTAGCCCTAGCTCGCTCACTAACTCGCCGCTTGTGAGTCAGTAACTTGCGAGCAGTGCTAAGGTGAGGTTCAGTTTACATTCCGGTTTAAAACGCGCGTTTCGATTTTTTTGGCCCATTCGAATGAGTGAGCATTGGTGCTTGACTGTATTGGTATTAATACGGTAGTGTGCGTGAGCGTGGCTTAAACGGGGCGGCTTCGTTGTTAACCAAAAGGCAACAGTTAGTTGGCCCTCTCTTTATCCCTCAGCAAACGCTTTTCCTCCACTCCTCGTAATTCCAAAGAAAACCTGTGAATTTTTAAAATCAACTGCTAATGAAAAACCAATCAATAATATTCTAAATACGAAAAAGTGGAACAGTTATTAGTGTGTTGTGCTAGTGCCTTGGTAACCCCACTGTGAAAAGCTTTTCCAAGCTCAAATTGATGACGTAGTCGCCTAGAACTGTTTTGTAACCTGGCCAACAACACAACAGTCTTGGCCATGTTTTGGCATTTCAAAAAAACACAAAAAACTCCATACTACCAAAACTTTTGAAACTCCCAAAAACCCCAAGAGAGGCTCTCTCCCGCACACACACATACACAGATATAGCCGCTCGCTCTTGGCTTTAAGCGCTCACCAGCGTTTTGGGAGTGGCTCCAAAAATAAGTGAAGAAAATACATAAAAGCCAAATAAAAATATTACCCACTGTTAAAGTAATTAAAAAGCGTAATGGCCTTAAAAACGTATAACTTAATCAAGTATTTGTGTAAGCCATTTTTTTTAAGTCTACAAATTTGGAAGCTACTGTTGGCCTTCGAAAAAAATAAAAAAAAAATCCCTTGTTTACGTGTTTTCACGTCTGTGTGTCTAATTAACAGTTTGCTTAATTAGTAAGCACCTGTTGCGGTACATTATATTTTGAGGCAATTTTAAACTGACGTTGTCATGACGAAAACATTTTGCTGAGTGGAGGTGAAAGCCCTAAGCCAAAGTATCAATTACAATTGTGGGTGTGTGTGAAAAAAGGGTGGGGATTGTCTGCCGCGTGGGGCTTCTTCAATTCTATTTTTCACACGGAAAAAGAGCTGAACTTAAGTAAAATCCATTGAACTCAGCAATAACACGATCTTTCACTGTTTTAAATGAGTGAACAAATAAACAAAGATCAAAAGGATTACTCATCGATGAAGTGGAGAATGCATTGGAGCAAATGATATTAAAAAGCTTTCTGAAAAATTATTTAAACTTTAAGGGACAGTCAATATCAATATCTGAGTTCTCAAAACTTGTCCTTTTTTATCAGACTTTTAGAAAATAAACCAATTCCTTAAGACCCGATAAAAATGAAAGGGAGTATTGCTATAGAAATCTGTTTTTTCTCCACACGCCCACTTGATAAATAAAATAATAATGGAAAGATTAATCATATTTCAGCAATACAAAAGTGAAACTTCCACTCTTAGCACTAAATTCCTAACATTCCTTTGAATTTCCCAAGATAAACATACAGATTGTTTTCCCAGAATAGATTTCTTATAGAGAATGCATTTTTCTCTTTATTCACTTATCAAATTCTCCAGCGATAGTGTTTTTTCATCAGTTTGCCGAGAGCAAAAGAGAAAAGCACTCCCACATTAAGTACCCATAAATATTGCATGAGTTGACTCAGATGACTTTCCCATCGTGGGCGGAATCTGCCGATGGGCCAGAATAATAAATATGTACATAAGTACAAGATGCGAGAGAATAACAAAGCCTGCAGACAGGGAAAAAATAATGCCGGAAGACGAAATTATGTGCAATTAAAGCAGAAAATTCACTTTCCATGCGACCCAAATTCAAATGGCAAGCGACCTAATTTTTGACCTAAGACTTCAAATATTCTGTTGTCAGCGCAGAGTTCACACGGGGTTAAATGGCAAAGATTGAGGAAGAAAAGAGGGTGGGGAGGGTGTTGGGCTGCCGAAAAAACTGGGACCAATTAACGCACTCGCTCAATTAAGTTGGAGACATCGTAACTTGACCTAGGGCAGGCACGCCCCAGACAAAGCACTGAATTTAATTAGCCGCACATGACGAACTCTTCGCTTTTTCTTCATTTTTTTGTAGCTGAATCCAACCGAGCCGCAGCCAGTGCCATTATTCCTGCCCGCTCATCTGAACAACAAGCCGATCTGCGACGACATTATCCGCAAGTTCTCACCCTCGAGGCGTCTGGAGTCGCGAGAGCTCGCCAAGCTTCTCGCCCAACCCCATTTTCGTGTAAGTAGTCAAGGAAAGAGATTGGGAAATCTTTTCACCACTCTCACTAGGTTATTGGTCTTACTTTCCACAGTCCACGTTTTTTGGACAACAAGGATTTGGTTTCAGGAACTGCCTTTTCTTTAAATGATTAGTCAATATTGAATTCTTTAATTTTTTTAAGCTGCCTAAGATTTAGTATTTCTTTTTATGAAATTATGAAAATAAATTTATAATAAATTTTAACTTACTAACCATAGTCAAAATTTCTCCTGAGCATAAGAATTCTATAAGAATTCTTCAAGAATTCTTCAAAAATTCTTTCAAGACTTCATTTTCAATTAATGATTAGTTAATCTAAAATTCACATTTCTTTAAACCGTCTAAGATCAAGTAATTTCTTTTAATTAACTCACAAAAAACTATTTTAATTTTATATATTTTTTTAGCAACATACACATAACGGATGTTGAACTTCCTGTAGCCTATTTATTTGTTCAAGATAAGACCGCTCTTTTTAAAGAATCCATTTTTTTTTGCTGACCCAACTCAGTTTTTAGAACAGATATTTTTGCAGACAGTTCGATTTTATAAATTCTTCTGCTAAAGCTAAAAAGATGATATACCTATTGATATTCAACATTTATCATAGAAAAAAGAATAAATATATTATGTATAATTGAATTATTTAGTAACTAGAATTTATTTAAACTACAATGTAGAGACATGTATTTTTTGTTCGTACTCATTTTTCAATACCAAAATATTCTTTCAGGCCCTTCTGCGCGCCCATGATGAGATAGGTGCGCTCTACGAGCAGCGACTGAAATCTGCCGGCGGATCCACCACCCAACTAGAGATCGCCAGCCAGCGCCAATCGGGCGGCTACCTGTTCACCGAGGACATTCTCAGCACCAAGATGCCAGTGGAGACCATCAAGATGGTGGGCCTGCGCCGGGATCCCAGCAAGCCGCTGGGCCTGACCGTCGAACTGGACGAGTTCAAGCAACTGGTGGTGGCCAGGATACTGGCGGGCGGGGTCATCGACAAGCAGAGCATGCTGCATGTGGGCGATGTGATCCTGGAGGTGAACGGCACCCCAGTGCGCACCGCCGACGAGCTGCAGGTGGAGGTGTCGCGGGCCAAGGAGAATCTCACCCTGAAGATCGGACCCAATGTGGACGAGGAGATGAAGAGCGGGCGCTACACTGTGAGTGGGGGTCAGGTAAAACAGAATGGCATCGCGGGTCTCGAGACGGGCAAGAAACTGACGGTAAGTTCGATGTCCGCTTGAACTCAATTTTTATTCTCCTCCCAAAGATTGTTGCTTGATTGCATGAATTTTGATTAGTTGGAAGGTGATCTTATGTAGTTCAGCTTCAGATTGTTTTATGGTTCAATGAAAATTCAATAAATGAAATGGGAATTATTAAAAAATAGTTTTTTATTTATGTTGCTTTTACTATATTTTGATATTTTAAATCGACTGCATTGGCTAATAACTTACATTTAAAATCCATTTATCAACTCAGAATCTTTTACCATAATTACAATTTGTATGGCATAGTTTCTTGTGCTAGCTGTTTTTTATTATTTTTATTTAGCTTTATCTCAAATATTGTTTGGCAAGAATATTTTTATTTAAAAAAATTAGTTATAGACCTAACATGTGATTAAATAAATATTAGTCAGTCCTAAAACGAATTCCCATCAAAATTCTCGAATCGCTTGCAACTAAGTAAGTAAATCTTGGCTTAGCAACCGAAAGAAACAGTTAAAAGCTTAATGAAATTTAAATTTAAACTTGTTTTTTGATCAACAGTGCTATATGCGTGCCCTGTTCACATACAATCCCTCGGAGGATTCATTGCTGCCATGCAGGGACATTGGATTGCCCTTCAAATCGGGTGATATTTTGCAGGTGAGTTGATATAGATGATCCCATTTTTTTATCATTATATTATTTAATAATATATTATTTCGCCCAAAAGATCATTAATGTCAAAGATCCCAACTGGTGGCAGGCCAAGAACATTACCGCCGAATCCGATAAAATTGGTCTTATACCATCTCAAGAGTTGGAGGAGCGACGCAAAGCTTTTGTGGCCCCCGAGGCGGATTATGTTCACAAAATTGGCATTTGCGGGACAAGGGTTAGTTCTTCTATACACCCTTTAAATAAAGTCTAAGTACATTTTAAAATATTTACTCATAGATCTCGAAACGAAAGCGGAAGACCATGTACAGATCGGTGGCCAATTGCGAGTTCGACAAGGCGGAACTTTTGCTTTATGAAGAGGTCACCCGGATGCCTCCGTTCCGCAGGAAAACCCTGGTTCTCATCGGCGTTTCCGGAGTGGGAAGACGTACGCTCAAGAATCGTCTGATTAACAGCGATGTGGACAAGTTCGGAGCGGTTATTCCACGTAAGAAAATTTATAAAAATTTATTTATTAACTAATTTTTATATCAATTTTCCAAACAATAGCTTTTTTCGATTTTATACCCTTGGCATTATGTATTATAATTATAAGGACACATATCCCACCCTAGATCGACCTCCTACATCATATAAAATTATAACTCAGAGACTTTTCAGCAATTTAAAAAATACTTTTTTAGTTTTATAAAAATTTGGAGGATTGTATTATGTAGCTGTGATAATCCGATATCATTTTTAACGATTTCAAATTTAGTGTTTTACTTTTTTAAAAATCAAACGACTATGTTTTACTTTTTTAGAAATCAAACGACTATATCATAAGCCACCACAGAAAAGATAAAAAATTGGCGGAAAATCGACCTAGCTTTATTGAATTTTAAGTATCGAAATCAAAATATATAATTTTTTATAAGAGATACAGGGAATTGTCTTTCCTTTCTTGTTTGAAATGAATTTCCTATCTTCTTATAATATTCTAATTTATTAATTTTAAATTTGAATGCTTTATTTAATAATACTTGACCCTCTTACCAATCCGAATTAGATACCAGTCGTCCCAAGCGTGCCTTGGAGGAGAACGGAACGAGCTATTGGTTCATGGATCGCGAGGAGATGGATGAGGCCGTGAAGAACAACGAGTTCTTGGAGTACGGCGAGCACAATGGCAATCTGTACGGCACCCACTTGCAGTCCATCAAGGATGTGATCAATAGCGGGCGCATGTGCATCCTGGATTGTGCACCGAATGCCCTGAAGATCCTGCACAACAGCCAGGAACTGATGCCATTCGTTATCTTTGTGGCAGCGCCGGGCATGGAACAGCTCAAGACGATCTATGCGGATCGGCGGGCGACGGGTTCCAATAGAAATTTATCCGTATGTTTGACGTAGTCCCCTTAGATTTGGCACTTCCTCTAATCCGAGCACGTATTCCACAGTTTGACCGCCAGAGTTCCATAAGATTCAGCTCAAGACGCGCCCGTACGCTCGAATCCCTGGCATCGCTGTATGAGGTAATGTTGCCTGACCTAGTCCTCCAGAGAAATACCTATAAATTGTGATCAATTCACTCATCCGCTTGGTGCACCTAGGCCACCCTAGTAGCCCTCTTAGATCTCTGCCTGAATACCCAGACATTGCTTAACACATTCGATTTGTATGGTTCATTTCAACAGGACGACGATTTGGTAGCCACCGTCGAGGAGAGCAGCTTCGTCCAGCGTAAATACGAGAAATACTTCGACATGGTCATCGTGAACGAGGACTTCGATGAGACATTCCGTCAGGTGGTGGAAACCCTCGATCAGATGAGCCACGAGGAGCAATGGGTGCCCGTCAATTGGATCTACTAAGAACGAAACGCTCCCCACAAGCTATTGCAATTTCGCCTTCCTGCTTGTAGAAAAAATATATACAACAAAAATCTATTGCCTATCATCACAATAAAAGGGATTATTCCAGTAATTGAAGCTTCAAATCACAGCACAATATAAATCTAACAAGAAGCACGAAAAATCTAGAATTTCCAATAATATTTCTGGTTGTTAAAAGGTTTTTTGTAATGAATGTATTGTGTTTTGAAAACTATATCACGATTAGCTCAGTATAATCTGTTAATTCCAAAATCAATTACTGTTATTTTCCTCTTTGAATATCAAAAATGTATATATGCAATATTTTGTATCATTTGAAATGCGCCCTCCGTTTACAATTCAGTTTTCCTTATGTCTAAGTCTAATTTTACGAAACGATTTCGTCCATTTTACAATTTCTTATTGTTTTATTTATACATACATAATGATTTATGTCGATGCATATATCTTCAGTTTATAATTTTAACGAATCTCCTCAGTACAACAATCCTTTCTGCCAATATTTTTCATGTAGTTTTTAGACTTGTTTGAATAAAATGTATAATTTTAACGAACTAGTTGAATATTGATGTAAAGTAAAACAAATAAAATACAAATGAATTTGGCTCAAAGAAATTGGAGATTTTGTGTATCCTTTAGCCAGGGAACCAAAATAAATTTTATTAGCTGAATTTTAACTCTTAGAATGTGTGGGTCAAATGCCAAGCATTTAAGCAACTATATTTATGAGGATTTATTGGTAAATGCCCAGTGACTTCTCCACCACAGCGTGGGGCTGACGCATTTGCTCGCTGTACTCGGGCAGATTCATAAAGTCCTCGAAACCGATAGAGTCGCAACGACCAGTCAAGACATCGTCCATGAAGTTGCTGTAAGAAATAATTGAGTAACAATTTTTGTAAAGAATTTGGCGGGATGATAAAGCGCGGATGAAAAACTGGGAAGACCTAAGGGTTTAAAAATAACAGCTAAACCATTTTATGGCCGAAGTGCCTAATCACTTTCATCTTTTCAAGGCTATACCTTATACGGGGAAGAACATTTAAGTCAAGAATTTGTCAGTAAATTTGCTTTAAGAACAGTTTCATAAGAAGTTAAGTTTCAATTTCACTTAAACTGTTTCCTATAAGTTGGTTTCTTATCTCTTTTACGATCTGATTCCTCAGATATATTTTTTGTATTTTATAGCACAGGTTGCCATGAAAAGATTTGTTCAAATATAATTGACTATATAGACTATAAACATATAAGTCAGAAAACAATTAAATGATAGCTCTTATGAGAAATCCGACTATGTAAAGAAGCCTAAAGTTGACAACTCCACTAGAGATATTATTGTGGCCGAGGTCTTTTGAAACACATATGAGATAATAGAGGTATCCTGCGATGCTACAGGTTGTGATGATATAGGATGTCATGATATACATAGGTTGTAATGATGATATAAATAGGTAGTGATAATATAGGTTTTATGATGATATAGGTTGTAATGGTGATATAGGTAGTGATGATATAGGTTGTGATGACATAGATTGATAATATGGGTTCCCTGTGATTGTGATGATATGGGCTCGGCTAATTAATGGGTTTCTTATGATTCCCTAAAACAGAACATAAAGAGGTACCCTAGGATGGCAATGACCCACCTGGACGGAAGGAAGGGCAGACGGCCCACCTGGCGAGCGGCGAACCGCTCCATTCCCATCTTGAGAGGCACGCCGAGTCCCTCGCGGTTGCGCAGCATCTGCATGTTGAGGTTGTACTGGTGCTCGTTGTAGTTGAGTTCTGAGTCGCGCAGCCGGTGGACGTGGGCCAGTTGGTTCAGGCAGTTGGCCTCAGTGGGCATTCCCACACGGCCGGTGGCATTTAGCACGGTCACATCCGTGGGCTGCACTTTCAGTGATGGTTGGTACTGTACCGCAAAGAATTTCACTTTATTAGCACTTTTATTAACTGGCCAATCCCATGTACTCACCATATTGTATTTTCTTTAGGGGATTTCAGGCTTTTAAAAGCGAATCTAGTGATTTACAAAATATCTTGTTGAATGACAAACAATTTCTGTTAGAGCTGGGGCAATGTTATCGATAGTATCGATGTTTCCAGAAAAACAAATGTGACCAGATTCTACCAAATAAAACTACAAAATATACCGCAAAACATACTAATTCATATTAAATCCAGGAGGTTCAGAACTTTGATAAAAATGTATCTAAAATCTTAGCGCTGACTTGATCCATTTTAATTATCCATTTTAACTCGGACTCAAACCGAAACCTTGCAAGGAAAAGGCGGTAAATTTGAATTTATGCTTTTGATAAGAAAAGATTTTAAATCAACAAAGTTAACGCTTAAACTGATAAAAGATATGGAATTGTGCAGCTTGAAAACTGTTTAAACTGAGCACGAGAAAAAGAATCAAAAAATAATTAAAACTAAAAAAATTTTAAATTATTTATTTTATTAATTGATAATGTCATATTTAATGTGTGTAGAAAATACTATTGTTACTAATTGAGTTCACCGGTTTCAAAAAGTATTTTTGATAATGCCTATGACTTCAACAGTGTTCCTTAAATCGATTTTAAATATTGTGAGTATGTTAAAAAACAAAATTTCTTTCTGACATTTTTAATTACTTTCTTTTCGTTTTATAAAATAACAATTTTTGGATGGCCAGACATCACTTTAATCCAATATAGTATTGATAAGTAAATTTTGGTCTATGTAAATTTGTTTTATTAGCGCGTTTAGCACTTTGGTCAAGTGACGAACTTGAGTGTTGTGATTAATTACACCCTCGCAACGCATATACAATATATATATGTATATCGAACTCGTCCGCAGCTCTAATCAATTCGATAAACAAAAGAATTGCTGGCTGGCTCGGGGCGTTGTTTTCCTTTTCTCGCCCACACCTTTTAGCGGCTTTTATGATCTTCTGCTCCACAGAGACGCGATTCATTTGCATCGAGTGACAAACGCGAACGAATGCGAACCCCCAAATCACACGACGGAGCTTAATTAGTGCATGGTCACTAATAAAGATTTCGGTCAGTGGATATTGTGTTAATCAATCCCCCGCACACAATAGGCGCAAACTGTCTCCGGGCGATCCGATCCTATCCAATCTGAACTTGAAACCGAAAGGCAGCCAAATAAAAACAATAACCGGATGGAAATGTGGCTTAGTTTATAAGTGGAAAAATATATATTTGCCTGGCTGATTTTGAGCGGAAACTTAAGTGGTTTGTTATAGAATGTTTGTTATTATAGAAGCTTAAATAATAAAAAATTCCGTTATACTATATTACGTTTTTATTCTAACTTATTATATTTGAATGAGAAATAAATTTTAATTTTTATGATGATTGAGTATACACATTATAAATTATTGCATCACATTTATAACAAACGCCATTTTTATGGCGTATTAAATTAAATATACAAAAATTATAATTTCCCTAAATAAACAAAATAAAAATAATAAACATTGATTGGAATTAATTAAGAGTAATAAAAAAAGGAGAACTCCATTACTTTATGGCATCCAATTAATGTCATTAGTATAGTTTCTATTGAAGAACAAATTACACCCTTGAAAATAATATTCAATAATACAAGCAATTATTTGCCTTATAGACATTATTTTTAATGAATGAATACTATATTTAGAAAATGACAATTTGATAAGTGAAAATAATCAAGAAGACAGTTCATAAATTTACAATCTTAATTTTAGAATGGTCATATTTATGTCGTCTAGCTGATAAAAATAATATTAGATAATATACATAAGATTTGTTTTATTACTTTGAGCTGTGGCAGTTATTGTTGAAGCAACTTAAAATTATTTAACTTCAAATTATACCAAATTTAATATATACAGTTCTTTGTCATCTTTAAGCAATTTATGAATAAATTAGGAATTTAAAATTTCAATAGAAGGTATTAATTTACCTTCACTGGTAAAAAATCTTGAGTGTTTTTTTTTTGATTATTTGTCTTAATAAGCACTCCCTTTTTCTTTCCCCTTCAAATCTCTTTCGACTATTGATTTATTGCGCTTACTTTCCGATTTACGACCTTCGACCAATTAATACATAGTAGACGAGTCTGGAGCGAATCAACCAATTTACTCATTCGAATATATGGATGACCAAAGAGTCAACTATGTATGGTCGGATGAAGATCTCAGGGCGAAGAGATCGAAATGTAAAAGTCAAATAAAATTATAACGTCAAGAATTAACATTTTTTCACAGCAATAAAGGCATAAAAGTCAAAGATGTGTACATAAAAAAAAACGAGGAAAGACATAGGCGCAACTAGGGGGGAGTCGATCAGATCAGGGGATTCCTTTTAAAAACAGTTTGATGGGACTGGTATTCTCTATATCTATGGTTTTTATACGTGCACTGAAAGATACCTTTACTTTAAGAATACAAAAAGTTTCAGGCTCTTTAAAAAGACTAAATACCGAAGATATAACAATAAAAGATTCAAATATAAGTAGAAATATTTCTTTCAAATAGTATAACGACTAGTAAATCTTTTGAGTTCATAAACAAATTTTCTATTCCTTTTTTGTTTTATTATAAGGATTGAAAAAGAAAATATTTGGAAACATATTTATTTTAAAAAGTCGAAAGATTAGTAAATCTTTGAAGTTCAAAAACAAATTTTGGAGTCCTTTTTTGTTTTATCACTTTGTTATCAGTTCATAATAACCAATTTCGTTTTTTGTTGAAGACTTTATATAATTATACCCGTTACTCGTAGAGTAAAAGGGTATTATTGTATTCGTGCAAAAGTATGTAACAGCTAGAAGGAAGCGTTTCCGACCCTATAAAGTATATATATTCTTGTTCAGGATCACTAGCCGAGTCGATCTAGCCATGTCCGTCTGTCCGTCTGTCTGTCCGTATGAACGCTGAGATCTCGGAAACTATAAAAACTAGAAGATTGGCATTTTGCATGCAGATTCTAGGAGTTCCTACGCAGCGCAAGTTTGTTTCAAAAGGTTTAATTTTATTTAAATGACAAATATCACAAGGAAAAAACATTATTAATTTTTGAGTGGTATTCAAAGTAAAAATGCAAGACCAACTTTATTTTAGAAGGCTTGATTTCCCTCAGTGCATAAGTACACCCATTTATGTATGACGTATGTATATGGTATAAAATTTATAATCTTTTGCTGTCGATCTCCGCTGGACGGTGAATGCTGTATGGCTGGCCATCGTTCGCCATTGTCGTCGCTAATAGAGACATACAACGGCCACTGGGAATTGATCACGAATCGAAGGAGAAGGAGGTTTCGTTAACGGCAGAAAAAGTTTGAATGTTTCGTTACTTTTCTCGGCTGCCATAAACTTTTATGGCTGCAAGACTCGGCGGAAGACGAGGACAATGGATTGGGATCCGGGATGGCAGATCGGAGGGGATCAGGGTGAAGAGAACAGGGAGCAGCTGTAAGCAGCCGTCGAGATGATTGGGCATTATGCCGGACCAGAGATCTTTCTTTTTTATATCCATAGGGGTCGCTGCCGCTTTGACGATCCTCCTCCCATGGGTGCCAATTAAGATACGAGGAAGAGGGTTGGAGCTGGGGCAGGGCAACTGCTCTGGACCCTATTAGCAGCCATATTGCCATACACTGGGAGAATGGTAAGTTAAAGAAAAGTGACTCAAATAATATTGTGTCTCTTAAATATATTAACTTCAAATTTTTAGTAAGGACTTACAATGTTTACTAATCAGCTATGTACTTATTACTATTTGATTTATTGGTGAACAACCATTTAATTCAATTATTATTTTGGTACACCAATTAATTTGAACGACAACTAAACGACATTTTTTCCAATTGTTTTTTAATGAGGATATGAAAGGATCATGTTGAACACCTCATATAAGTTGCAATTTTAAACCTATCCACAGTTTTAGTTTCCTAAAATAGCTACAGAAAAATAATGTATGTGCCAATTGAAGGTGAAAAAGACTCTAAAACCAATGAATATCTAAATATATAACTATTAGTAAACGAAAAAATGAAAAGTTTACAGTTGTCCCTAAAATTATTTGTGCAATTTTGGATAGACATTTTTCGAATTGAATTTCTGTTTAGAAGCATTATCTCTTGCATTATTATATTTATATTAAATAATTAAAACAAATTTTAATGTTCTAAATTTCAGAATCTGAAGCCAACAAAAATAACATACTGTTTTTTTTTTTAATTAACCGAAGCATATTAAGTAGGAATCATGATGAATAACATTTTCACAAACAGCTATGAGCACATTAATCTAAAAACACGGAACTTGAAAAATGTAATACTTGTAAAATATATATGTACATATTTACTTATATTTTCCGCTGTGCATGGTCGCCATAAAAGTTATATCCCGTTCGTGAGTGATCTGGGTAAGATCGCTTCGTACTTTTTATGGTCCCCATTCACTATGATCCCGATCCCCTCAGCGCCATTGGGCAACTGCCTTCTCATGAAACCAGATACATCGAACCATAAATCAACCGGCTGAGTGAGAGATGCCCAATTCCGTGATGCATTTTATCCATTTTTGAGAATGTCCAGGATATTTTTTGGGAATGAAATGGCGGACGCAAAACATAAGCCGTGAATTCGTCGTAATTTTGGCAGCAGCATGTGTAATGCAGTAGCCAAGAAAAATAGAGGGTATACGAAAACAAGAGGTGTCGGCAAAAGTCAAAAAACCATTTCGTTACGCCAGGATGACCAAAGGCCAGCGACCAGAATGCAACGGGTTTAATGGAACGGGTTGAGTTGAGGAGTTCCACACAAATCGGGGAATGTTCATATGTACAAAAAAATATATATATGTATGTACATAAATATATCTGCCGATCTCTCGACATGTGCATTTGGCGTAACAGAAACAAATGCAAACACGCACTGCAGTCGTCCGCTCCCAATTTGGTATATCTTTTTTAGCGTGTAGGTGTGAAAACGTCGTCCACTTCCTTTATCTGGGGGTATCTGTTTCGGTTTTTTGTTTTATTTACTGCTCACTGTTCACCCCGGGGTTTTTTTTTGCATCTTCGCTTACATAAAAGTCAAAATATTTTCGGTGCGAAATAAAATAAAACCCTGACGCTGTTTTAATCTTAAAACGTTTTCCGACTCGGTCACGGTTCTCTTCGCCTGGAAACGCGTTGTATCAAAATCTGGACAGGTTGTATATTTCTCTTCGCATCGGCTTCGACATTTCCGATTCTGCTAATCGCAAGCCCTATAAATCAACCCCTCAAGAGCCCCAGCCAGTGTAGAACTGCTAAACTTCTAGACTATAAGTGCTGGAGGAGTACTATATGCTGCTATCGTCTGGCACTTCAGATCGCCTTCTTTGTTGTGACGGGCGCCAAGTCAATGGGTCTGTTCCTTTGCATTCCATATAGACCGACTGGGATTTCGTTTTATTTTTTTATTTATTGGAATTATAAATTTGGAATTACAATATGTTGCATTCAAAGCTTTGATGACATTCCACATAGTACATCTTCCTCCGCTTCAGGAAAAAAGCATTTAGAGCACACATTTCATACATTTTTTATTTAATAAACATTTAGAATCCTAATATGTTGCACTTAGAGTATTACTTTTGCGGATATCCCATAATCAAAATTTTGAAACACGTACTCTGAAAAACATACCTATTTGAAATATTTTATTTGGCTTTATTTCGACCATGAAACTGGTACTAATATCACAAGTCTGATTTCAAAAAAATGTCTGTAATATAGTTCTTGTGTACAACTATCATGTTTGACAATGTTTGGAACTCAAAAGTTCAATCGTGTTTGTTCAGGTTTTAAAAAGAAAGTTAATTTTTTTCCATTTAAATTTTAAAATAGTAATTAAATCCTTAAATTTACTTATACACCACATTTTGTTTCGTATGTTCCAATAATATAAGAATTACATTAAAAAAGTTTTTTACTCTTAGACTCCTCAGTTCTTTTACATTTTAGTATAATACTTAACTTCTATAAATTAAGTTCGACTTACTTTTTAAGATTTTTTAGGATGACAAACCTAAATAGTGTTAATTGGGAACTTTCCGAAAAGCAATGTAATTCCACATCAACAAAAAAGGAAGCTAACTTCAGAAAGACAAAGTATATAGGCATAAGCTCTTGCCATTAAATATATACTAAATTAAATTTTGTTATGCTTTTATATAAAAATGAATGGCATTGGGAAGAATACAGTAAGTTTGATTTTTAATTGAAAACCTACTTTTACTGAAAAGTAACTATCCATTCAAAACAAAAAGTTAAATTGGTTTTTCCAATATAGTCGTCCGATCAACGAGGCCGTGTCTTATGGCATATATGTTTATATGGTTTGTTCTCTCTGCAATAGATAAATAACTTTTGGTAAAATTTCGTCCAATTTAAATCTAAATGGAAATGGACAGACCTTAACGACAACGTTTGATGTGGTATTTTAATTTTTGGGCTTTGCGGAATGGTCTCAAAGTATGTGTAAAAATTACTTATACGTCGTGTAACATCATGATAAAAGGCAACTGTACGTATGAGTGATAAAGTTGTAATTTAATGCGCAGCCCCTAAAATTTTTCCAAAAAATTATTTCTGATATTCCTTGAATACTGCAATGTGCATAGCATTAGCGCGTGAGAAAAGACCTTAAAATATTCAGACATATTTAGACCGCAGAGAGTGCATGCGCATTTTATAAAAATAATGTTTGTATCGTTAATGCTTTGTTGAATTTTATTTGAGACTATTCATAATCATAATATTTTAAATTGTATTTGCCTGTACAACCGATAACAAAATAGCAGAATAATGTATATCCCTGCATAACACACTCAAATCTAAAAATCTCATTATTAAAGGACACAATGGAGCTTGTCGAGGAGTGCCAACATAAGATACACCTTAAGATACACCATAAGATACACCATAAGATACGCCATAAGATACACCATAAGATACACCACATGAATTGCTGAATTTTTCATAAGCTAGCCAAGCGCTTTTAATTGACGTTTTATAAACTTTAATAACAAACAAAATTTAATCTTCCTCAGGCACACCAGTCGATATGCGCGAGTGCGAGTGAGCCAACCGTAGTATCAATAACAGGAATGGCTGAGCGATGAGGCGAGGGCGTGGGCAAAGAGGAGAGGCAATTAATTGATTGACGTTGCCGCTATTGTTGTAGGTATGTAGGTGGAGCGTAGCTGTGAAATTTAACCCTTGTTAACCCAATGACAAATTAGAATTCACATACATTTTTGTGTATTTATTGTTCATATTTTATTTAAATAGCTAAGCACATACATATACACACATACATTCACAAGTTATAAATTAATTGCCGCCAAAATTGAACTAAGGAAAATTGTGGATGAATACGTTAAAAATATTTATTAATATGATAATTTTGCTTTTGTGCTCGAAAAATGCATTACATTTACATTTAGTACAGCTAGATTATACTATGGCTAATTGTTATTACGATATATAAAAGTAATAAACGTTAAACTCTTTTTATGTGGATATTTACACGGGCTGAAGAATCAAGTTGCGCTCTAAAATTAATTGCTTGTACTAAAACTATGATAAGTTGCTGCGAATAACTTCTTTTAACGGCTGGGACGGCTGGTTTGAATTGTATTTTTGTTTTTCGTCGGCAACTTAAAGACTACAACTTACGAGCTAAACATTTACTTTAAATTACGTTGAACAAAAAACAAACATAATACAAGAATGGGACTTGTTAGCTGGGAGGGGTCATGACGTGTTTAAACCAAGAATATACAATCACAAAAATTAACAACGTGCAATATTCAAGGTGCAACGGTCGTCAAGTCCTCCTCCATTTTATTGGGTGCTTATTTTCTCGGATTGGTCGAAACAGTCTGACTGCATGACCTAAGGGTTAAGCCAAGTCCAAGGCGAGAGCGGGGGCACTGTAGGGGCCACCATCGCATTGGCCTCCCCCCCTGTCGCTTTCTCCCACCAGCAGCGAATGCTGCGGCTCCATGTAACCGTTATTATCGCTGTTGTTGCCGCCGCTTCCGTAGCAAGAATGATCGTGTCACATTGAGAGCGTTCCCACTGCCGCCGCAGCGGACATCTGTGCACTGTGCTGCTGCTGCAGCTGGTGTGAATGCGCTGCCGCCGCAGCCAGCGAGTGACTGTGGGCGGCCAGGTGAGGATGGAGACGCATGGCGGGAATGTTCATCGCCGCCATCGGGTTCATCGAGTGGGCCAACGAGTGGGGCAAGTGCAGGCCCGGCTCCAGTTTCGCCTTGGCATCCAACAGTTGGCTATAATCCGTATGCTGTACACCCACGCCCATTACATTCGGATCGCTGCCCTTCTTGTTCTGTTTGCGCTCCTTGGCGCGGCGGTTTTGGAACCAGATCTTCACCTGACGTTCCGATAGCGACAGCGACTGGGCCAACTCGCTCTTGCGCCGAATGGTAATGTAACGGGACGTGCAGTACTCCTTCTCAAGTTCCAGGCGCTGGAAATCGGTGTAAACCACTCGGTACTTGTCCTTGGTGCGGGTTTTTCCTATGGAAGAAACGAGAAAAGATTAAAACAATTAGTTGAGTTGGAAACACATTAAAAAACAAACTAAATCATGCGTAAACTTAGAACTCACTATCAAAAGCAATTACAGAAAAAGGAAATTTAAAACATCAAATATTCCACATTCCAAAAAGACTTGAAACCTTTAAGCTAAACATAAATTATTATAATTAACAATATTCCTAACTTATGCCTTAATAAAAAAATATAATTGATACCAGGGGACTGTAAATATTTAAAATAAATAAAATATCAATAAAAACCCGAGTGTCAGCACCAAGTTCTAATACTACTCAAAATATGATTACAAGATTTTAAGGAGCTATTTTTTTGATATATGAATATTATGATGTATAACCTCACGAATCTCTTGGATGCATCTAAACAAGAATTCGAAATACTACAAAATAATATATATAATGTATGCACGTATGTTTAAATAGTAATATTACGTTGCTACCAAAAAATTAAGTTAAACTAAAAAGATATATCAAGATCATGTGCGCCTTTTTGTCAGAGGGCCCTGAGTCTTGGCCAAGTTGGCAAGTTGCTAGGCCGCCTTATTCTCGGTTTAAAATGGGTGTCAACCGAGTGGAGTGACTGGCGTCTGGTGGACAAACATGTTTCTGGCCCAGCTCATCTCGTTATAATAGCTGACAATATTTAAATTATGATAGCCATAGAAGGCTGTCACATGTTTTATAAAAAGAATGGAGCAACCCCAAGTCGAAGCGGTAAACATGAAAAATAATTCACAAAGAGCCGCCAACGTTGGGAATAACGACTCTCCTAGAATTGTAGAATAGGTAATATGGCGCTGAGCTGCGCAATTAGTCAATCAAAATTCAAATAAATGACAGAAGACACAAACACAGAGGATAGAAAAACCCACAGACAACGGAGGAGATGAGCTGTGAAGGCATGAAAAAGGCCACGGGATCGTGGCACAGTCTGCTTACGTGATAAACACACCCACACCAGCGGGAAATATTTTAAAGCAAACAGCATTTCGGCTTGGGGATTTTGCTCTAATTTTTTATGTACAACGATACCGTAGTGTTCCCACAATTAAAATTGAGCAAACAGGCAAACAAACAAATATTTTCACAGATGATAAAGTTCAACGGTAACGGCAAGATATAGATATAGGAAGGGAGAGGAAAATACAGAGTGCAAAGAGTAGGTGTTAAGGACCTAAAGATGCCCTACGATAAATAATATTTGCCCATTAAAACAATCCATTATAATATAACTGAACTATTACATTCTAGTCTTTCGAATTAAAATTTGCTAAATTTCCAAAATGTATTAACATATTCTTAAATTATAAACAGAAAATGGTATCAAACCCATTTTGGTAGTGTATTTTCTCTCTTCCGGAAGTTTCAAAACAGTATTCAAATTTTGTTTTATCAAAATAACTTTATTACGTCCTTGGCATATTGAAATATGAAAGATTCACATTAATACTACAACCAAAGCTCCGTTTTTCACAAACCCCATTAAATCGTTTCTTCAGCACTCTTATCTCTCTCACTCTTCTATTTGTTTTTTACACTTTATTTAGACGTGAATTTATTGCTGTCGTTCTGGCTTCTCGTTTGCTTAGTCTAATGTGGCAATCGTATAAAGAAGAACTCAGCTGAAGAATAATGTTAAAACCCTGTTAAGTACACACTCATAATCTAGTTTTTTTTTTTCGCTTCATATTATAAATCTAAAATTTTCAGTCTGCCTTGCCATTTTTTAGTACCTTTGTTGGGAAAATCTTCTTGCGCGTGCGTTCTTGGGCCTCCAATCTACTGATAATGTGGGCTTGGCTCTCAGAACAATCCAACACACACAGAAAAATAACTTGTTTAGACAGACTTGACGGATTTGAGGAAGTGCACAAATAAGAAAAAAAATCTAAATTAAAACAACAATATTATCAGCTTTGAGGATTTACTGAGTAAATTGTAGAAAATAAAACATATTTTTGGATGATTTCGCAATGTGAGGTAAACTATGTACATATGAGTAAGATGAATCTATTTTCACAACTGTTGACGAAGTTACGTAAAAGAGTGGTTGATAAAGGAGAAGGAATACGGTTCTTCAAAACCGAAAGACGGAAAGCTAATTTATTAAAGGAATATGCGAAGTCCAAAATATAATAAATTCAAAACACAATTAAGATTCTTGATTGTGCCTTTTGTTATAAAGGTTTTTCAGCAGCTCATCATAAATGTAAAACTAATATTTAAAAATGTCCTTTGAACAGGTTTTATAAATTTCGGAATAATAGGACACAACGAAAAACTTCTTACCTAGTTAATAATTTCTACCCAATTCCTCTTACTTTTCGACCTCATTTTCACCATCTGTGGATCAGAAAAACACAAAAAACCTAAAAGAGTCTGCGGTATCTCTATCTTAGACACACAAACACACACTACGGAGCTTTATCTGGTTACCACTTGAAGGTTCCAATTTCTCACACCTGAAACGGAGCACAAACAAGAGAAAATCCGCACGGAATTAGGGGCAAACTGGAGTACACGGTCCGCAGGCGGTTGGGTGGTTCACGGGTGCCTGGCACCGCTGACCTTCATGGCCATAATCTAATAAATCGTACACGTATTATATGCACAACTATAAAGCCACTATCCGGCCGTACTGAGTGTTTTATTACGTTAATAAACCAAGACAGGACAAACGCCATGAATGTGGATTAAGTTGATCCTAATGCTAATGCTCCATTGTCTGAACCACTTAGATCCTACTGAGATCTTCACTTTCCTCTTCCCCAGGAAGATAAGATTGTGAATGAATTGTGAAAAAACACAACGGAGATCAGGCGAAAAAAGAAAAATAACCCAGTCACTTTTGCAAATAATTGTGACTTAAAATCTGTCTGATATATGTATATCTTGGGATATTCATTCGTTATATATAATGCTTGGCTTTAACATATTTTATTAGCAATTAAATAAAAATTGTGCGTCAAGGTGTGACATTTTTTTATGACTTTGTCACTGGGGCCCACGATCGCGTCATGAGTGAACGCTTTGTAATTTATATCGAATGGTGTACCTTCACTCGATATATTCGTCTATATGCCTGTAGCACTGCCTAATTGAAAGTTTGATTTTGAACTGTTAATGCTATTGACTGGCGTTTGTTTGCTCTATTATACCTCCATCCACATGTAATGATAGATTAGTTAGTTGGCTGGCTTTACCCGTCGGCAAAGTTCTAAAAGGTGCAGACCATACGCACCTCCTAATCCCAGTTGAGGTCTGTATCAATATCGATGGAGTTACAAACTGTAGAGTTTGAAGCCTCGGGGGTAAATCGTTGAACAGTTGTCCCGATAAGCTTTAATGGTTGTTCTTTACTCATCGAGTGCGTACATATATAGTATGGGTTTTCGAGGAGAGGTGTTTATGGGTTCTCTACTGATCGTTACTGAAGAAGTAATCACTGTGCGAAATATTTCACAGGGCTAAAAACAGTTTTTGATTTGTAACTGAAGAATTATCTAACTAACTAACTGAAAACATCCTTCTGAATAAATAACACTTTCTGATAATTATATATCTTATTCGTCACCTCCATTAACTTTTCTTTTGTGATTTATTGTGCAATACCTGAGAGATCTCTCAGTGTATGCATTAATTCCTGACTATACATCAACAATCCTACTGTCGACTCAATTGGCCCATGGGATGTAGCAGACATAACTTCAAATGCCGACAAAGAGAAACTTGTAAACATTGAAACGCGATTCTCTAATATCAAACACAACAGAAATAGAGCAAGAGTAAAGATCATTTGGGTAATAAATTATATCAGGTTGAGGTTTAGTCTTTTCCCTATTAGAACAGCTGTTGATTGCTGGGCAATTATGTGGTCCGCCCCCTGGGGAAAAATCAGTGGCCAAGGACAAGGACAGTTGTAGTTAGGTAACTGATGTTACCGATGTTACCATTGCGGTTAGTTACGGTCACTGGTGGAGGGTCTTCAGATGTTATGGCTTACTGTATCTGGGCGTGGTGGTTTTTTTTTTTCGCCACCCCCGCTGGGCGTTAATTTGTCACTGAGTGTTGAGCACCCCCTGTGACATCTTCCTTTCGCTTTGTCTCTTGTCCGGACCCATGAAAATCTATTGGGAGACATTTATTACCTGACTTCCATAAGTTGGCTCTGCTGAAATTTAAACGTTTTTGTGGTTGAGGATTAAAGCTTGTGGCAAAAGTTTTGCGGCAAAAGGAAGTCCTCGAAAGCCAACGGAAAGAGCAATTTCAGCAATGGCACCCCAGAGATTTGGACACACAAGCCGCAACACTTGACTTTTCAACACCTCCCCCTTTAGGTGGAAGTTCCCCTTGCTTTCGACCAACTTAAAGTCTTTGGCGAAATATTTGGGAATTTTCTTTGCATTGCTATTTCTTTTTTTGCACTGCTTTTGTTTTGGCATTTTCCTTTCCGTTTTCCAGCATCATAAATGTGGGTTATAGGAAGGGGGCGCATCGGGTTTATATATAGGTTTGTTCGTCTCTCACCACCCAAGCGACAATATAACAATAACATTTATTTGGCATTTTGCTGCTGTTTTAGCTGCTCTTATATCGTAAATATTAGCTCAAATTACATCATAAAATCATTTGATTCGATTTGACGTTTATTTTTCCTTTTTCTTCCTTTTCTGAGTAAGAGCCTACTACTATAACGGTATCCGGTCCTTGGGGGAAAATGGTGTGTTAAAGGGGTTAGAAAGACATTTCGGTTTTTGGGAATTGTAAATTAAGCAGGCAGTAACTCTCTACTTATTCTGCAAAGGGAATTGTTTGGTTAAATTTATGATACCAAATAATAGTTGTAAGAATTAGGTTTGCTCTTTAAATGTAGTAAATTAAGAAACTCTGCGTCTGAATTTATCCTTATTAATTAAAGAACATATATACATTAGACATTAAGAGTTAAATAATTTTGTTTAACTACAATTCTATATAAAAAAAAAGGATTTTTTAACGCTTCAAACAATTTTTTTTTAACTGCTAACAAAAAATTAAAACAAATTCGATAAATTTACCAAACGTTAATTATTCAATTATGTTATTTCGCAAATTGCTTGAAATAATATCCAAGAAATTTAGCTTGGCTTATAGACCGATTCATAAATAACCATTTTACATACACATATCAAATTAAACTCGAATAACAAAGGAAAATTCCAAATGGCAGCCATCAAACATGGAACATGGGACATGCAAACACTTTATACGACATGCAGACATATGCAAATGTAAGTATTTTGTTGAGCTGTACCCTCTTTTTGGAGACCACTCCCAGATATAAGCCCTCCTTCTTTAATCACTCTGGCACGCAGCCTTATAAAATGCGAGGAGATTGGGTCCGAATTCGAGGCGGAGTGGAAATAATAATATTATCAGATCGCGTGCAACAAACGAATGCCGCTCGTACGTGTTCAGATATATGTATATATGCTACATGAATATGCGGCACGCAACCTTATAGCACGCCAATGGCAGCGATGGTTCCAAAAACCCACCACTCCATCAGCAACTTTAACTCCAAGTCTGACTAAGAGCTCGTTTTATTTATGGCTTAAACAGAAAATAAGAGGTAGAGCAAGCGAGATGGGAATGAAGATGAAAGAGAGGCCAATACAACCAGAAAAAATGGCAGCCATCGAAAAAAAAATGCGGCCTGCTTATGGCCTGAATGAGACGCCATTAAAGCCATAAATACTCCAAGTCAGGCAATAGAAAAAAAGAGAAAAAATACAGAGCTCAAAAGGTGGAGGGAATACAAGGAGAAGGGGTTTTTCTTTAGGCCACAAAGAATTATTTTCAAATGTACGTTAATTATTCGCCACGACGACGACGCATGCAATATAATTTATGGCTATATGATTTAGAGGAATATGAGAAGGCAGAGGGGCATCTTTATGATATCCCCCAACCAAAAATCAACTCAAAATAATTGCATGCAGCCAAACGAAAAACACAGAAATCGCATTAGAGACACAAAAATGGAAAGATAACTATAGTTTTCTTAGTAAAAAAAGGGAAAGAAAATGAGTATCCGTGGAATGGATATGCCTCCTACCGCTTGCGTCCAACAATTCATTCAGATCCTCTAAGTTCGGCGAGCTGCACAGGTCTGCGATTCGGCGGGGATTTTACAAGAATTATGTATAAGATGAGATTTCTATTAGTAAAGCTAAAGTTTCACAGTTGTAAGATTATTTGAAACATAATTGCTTGAGAATTTCAAATCATATTGTTAAGTTATTTGTTAATTCATTTCGAATAGGGCAAGGCTATTGTTATTCATAACTAATTTTCCTACTGACCTTCCGAAACTGTTATTATTTGCATTAATAAATAGAATACTAATAAAAACCAAAGCTTATCATGGGCAATGTATATCAAGAAACACTATCAAAAGTCGTCTAAAATCTATTCGGTAACTATTGACCACAAAAATCGACTACAAATATTTGTAAACTGAATGGGGCCCACATAATTGAAAGCAAATTTGCGCTTCATAAAACTATTAAACAAAATAATAGGCAATAAATTCTTACAGCTCTGGCCGAGGAAGCAAACTATAAATTTTCTAGGGATACCCCCACCGATTCACCCTTATCTCAGTGGGTTAGCCCAAACGCAAACTCGCTTCGGGTCAGTGTGCAACAATATTTGTTTAAACTCTGAGGTGAAACTGAGCAAACGTTGCAGGCGCAAACACTATCATGGAAATATACTACTTAGAAATACAATCCGGCAGTCCGAGAGTCCCATTCTGGGCAGCCGTAATCCCCAAGCTCATCAAGCGTATAATCATCCTAATCAAAGTCGGGCATAAAAATCACAAATATGGCAATCATATATGTATATTCTCATTCATTCGTTCATTCATGGTTATGGGTCATTATACGATGATGGGGGTGTTTAATTTAGTTTTTTATAATTATTGCTACTTTATTGTATTGTTAAGCGATTAACGTTGGCCACCGGCCATATATGAGTATATGGGGAATTGCAAATCTTTCTTTCCGTTTTTTTGCTACCGTATCGTAAATGTTGTCACCTCATAAAAAGAATCGCCAAACAACTCGAAATGAAATCAGAATTTGCTTGGCGTCCCACTAGCTTCCACCCCCCCTTCAATCAGTCAATCATTCAATCGGTTGACTTTGGCCTGAGACATAAGCAGGTGTCATCCGAACCATCATCATCGCACACAATTTTGTTGTTGTCATAACTTAGCTCGGACCAATTTTGATTGACAATCGGATTTCCCTGTCGCTTGGCCAAGTTTTCCCCCCCAAACAAAAGATATGGACTACATATATCGTAGTATACAGCTAGACCATTATGATATTATGGTTTATGGCTGAACAGGAAACGTACGCTATAATTTACAATTTCTGGGGTCTCTTTCTCACTTTGGTGTTTACTTTTATTGATAAAATAACTTGAGGCAGGACTGGGTAAACGATGGTTTCAAAACCAGGGAAGAAGTGATTATATTTTAATTATTTTAGTGTAAAAGATTTAGGAATAATATACCATATTGAAGCATATAGAAAATGGGAAAGGATAAAATTCCGTTACAAGGGTCTTGACCGATTTATAATGATCTTTTTTGAATATTTGATATTACAATTTACCTGATAGTAATCTAGGTTTTTTTTTTGGAAACTTTTTCAATTTCAAAACAAAGTGTGCCAATATGGAAAAGTACTTCGCCTCACATATTTTTCTTACCCCCATTTTGAACAGTTACCATTTTAATTTATCACTTTATTGAGTAAGCTTGCCATAACCCCAAAATAAGCTCTGAAAATCCCGGGCGCCTCCAATATAAACTCGATACACCTCGAATGGTATATCAAAATAAATCGAACAACATATACAAAGGTGAAGACCTATAAAAATATATATATGTACGCCTGTATGGCTGTGTGTCTAGGGCTTTGAAAGCAACAAGACTAAAATTTCTGGTTATTACCAATATCAGAGTCAATACAAATAACACAGAGAAAACCCAAACATGATTTTGTTCTGTATTTGGACAACTAAGCCCAAAGTAAATGACACAATGGTAACAAGTCCGTGACAAATAGAGAGGGACATCCAGCGAGTTCTATGCTAATCCCGTCATGTCAATCAACGAACCAAACGCACACTCCATATAGATCAGTCCGAACCAAAATTTGACTTCATTTTGGACACATGGAAGGGGGCGAAAAAGAAACTATGGACGGGGGTGGAAGGGTAAATGTCATCGGCAAACATTGATAGTGCTGATAACGAAAACGAACCATAGTTCGACTGCAGTTAGTGGCCATTTTTAATAGCTTATCTTGGGGCCCCAGACCAGAGACCAGCCCCAAAATCAGCCCACATTTGTATCCTATCCATATCTCTGAAATATTACAACATTTTTAGATGCGACGGGAAAATCAATATAAATCCAAGCCTTGCCATATATTCTTTCTGTTCTCTTTTGTTTTCCCTTTCTCTATTCGATTATTTATGTGGCTAGATATAAATTTTCTGTTCATATTGACACATTAAATCTCAATGTGTCAGGTGGCATTAGTTTTTTATGTCCCAACACGGGCAATGCTGAAAATCTACAGACAATCCCGGTAAGAACTCCTTGGGCTGGCAGATACATTTATTCCCTCGGAGAAATTATAACGATAATAAATTATGGGTAGCAAATAATGCTATAATGGGTTTTTATAATGAAAAGTTGGCAAATTGTAGGATTACAAATTAATAGGAATGTTTTACGGATAGAAAATTAAGATAAATACTTCGGGTTTTCACATCTAAAATTTTTTAAAAATAATTCACGCCTTATTTTATTGGCGAATCTATTACGAATTAAAACTCGATCTTTTACTTTTCAAAAACCCTTTTCACAACTGCTGTAAAAAGACTCGCAAACTAAAATTTCTTGCCGTTTAATAATGATTGCATAGATTTGATCGTAAATGTCGCTATTTAGTTTTTATTGGAAGTAATACTAATTTTTATTGGTTTATGGCCCTATATTGTTTTAATCAATATGCCCGTCGCAAACGCAACGGAATCGCTTATCAACAATGCCTTTGACGTTTTAGATAACACGAAATAACTCTTTTTTTTTTGTGGCCACGTTTCCATATCACTTGGTACATTATTGAAGCAACAGAAAATAGAACTCGTAACCATATAGAGTATGGTACAGAACAGAACGACGGTGAGCGGAGCGGAAGGTGGGAACCCAGGACTTATTGACAGGGCGGGCGTTTATTTGATTTCCCCCTTGCTAATCTAATCGCAAAACCTGCCAGAACCACCAGCCATTGAAACAAAAGTACAAGGCATCTGAATCCACCGACAAATGTGGTTGCCGTTTTATTGCCACACCCCAAAAGTTGAAGTGGGCCTTTAACGTGCTCTACCACATGCCTCCCAAACAAAATGGAACTTTTATAATTCTATTAAAAATCACGAAATGTTAGTCATCGCAATAATAGAGCTTATAAAGTGATCTCTGGGAAACTAATTATATAATCTTTTATTTTTATATACCAAATCATTGTAGATAAAAATGCAAATATATTAAATTTTAAAACTTCTTATTACCAGATTCACCACTTTAACGTTAAGCATTCAAAATATATATTAGTTATTTTTAACTGAACATTTTAAACATTTTCTTAGGGTAAGAATTGATGTTTTTGGTTTCTATATCATTTAATAAGCCATTTATTAAAATACAGAAGTATAAATTAATTTCTGATTGCTCTCTGCACAGCCAAAAAGATAATACTTAAACAAAGGGGGTAGAAGAGGGATTTTGAATAATAAATAAGGAAAACTTAAGTTGCCTTGTCGGCTTGAACAGATGGATTAAGCGACATCGACAGCAACGGGCGACGGCAATAAACGTTAATTGCATACCAACAGATTTTATGGGCTTAATGGATATCGGCGATATTGTCGATATCGTCGTCGTCTTCTTTTTTCTTGACATGCGCCCCGGGGTCATAAATCGTGAGCAAATGTGTGAGTATTTATTCCCTTCTTGTGTTTGTGATCGCTGCATTGACATTTGCATTGCTTTTGCTTGTTTTTTTTTTGTTTCTTAAAAGGTGTGGGAACATTGTAAACAAAAAAAAAACTAAATAACCGAACAAAATTAGCATGACAAGTCTTTAATAAAATGGAGACAATGCAAGACTTTTGATTTTTTGCCTCTCAAAACTTCAAATTAAATAAACATTTTATAAAAGCATATACGATTTTTAGAAAATGTATAAAATAATTCATTGACAGTTTAACTAATTTTACACAAAAATATTTAAGGAATGGAAAAACTAATGGAATAGAAGAACTACGAATTATCTAAAAAAAATGTCATTGTTAAAAAAGGAAACTTTTTTAAGAAAACAAATAAGAACAAAACTCTAATAAACCATTAGAAAAAAACTCCAATTAGACATAACTCCACACAATGCTAATTGCTGTGGGATTGGTTTAGATCTCTCAAAACTTTTAAAGATGAATGAAGAATGCAGTGTTCTTCCGAGTTATCCACTTTGTTTGAGTTTTCTGTTAGATGTTGGATGGTTTTTGAAAAGTTGATCAAACCATTTATACATTTTTATAGTAAAATTGATTTACGATACAAAATTAGTCAATAGAATCGACCGAGACAGAGTCCAACAAACACAAACACTCATTCGGCTCGGCTAGTGTAAGGGCATGCCCATAAATCAAGGCGTCAAATCGGGGATCTCTCGACCCCAACTGAATATCATAAAACTGGAGCTTGAACAGAATTTGATTTTTATGAGCTAATTGGCCATTGGACTTGGATCCGTGGCAGGTAAGCGATTTCTTATAGAATGCTGTCGGGGGAAAAGCGCGAACAGCACGAGTTTGACGGGAAGACAATGCAATGTACTGTGCTGGGGAATATGAAATCTTCGAAGTTCGGAATGTGACGAGACGGATGCGGGAGAAACCCAAAAAAAAGCTGCGAAGGAGGAATCGAAGGTCACACCAATTTCAGTTATACCCAAATTGATCAGAGTGACTAACAAGTTGCGTACACAAATAAATGAGAAGTAATTCCAGATGTTTGTGAAATTTCTTTCTTTGCGAGCTGTTATTACAACAAAGAGTTGGGGTTGAGTTAAAAACTAAAATTTTACCAAAGATGGTATTGATTATACAACTGTTTTAATGCTTACCAGTTACCAAGTAACTACATATATTCTTACTAAAGCTTAGCTAAGTAACACTGTTAATTAAAAGTTCCCTGCCTTTGAATCAAGTCGAAATCAAGTTATGGTCAACGACTCTATTATACTTGTAAAACAAAAAAATCTAGTTTATCAACTTATAGTTATTTACGAAATTACTGATCTCTGCGAGTGTTCATAAGGTAGTTTTGACTAATAAAGCTTTTAAAAGATTTAGGAAAAACAGAATAAAGTGTTAACCTATTGTTCTGCCCAAAACTACTTATTTCCCATCAAAATGAATGGTTAATTCCTTGAATGACTCTCATCATCCTGTGTTCCCAAAAAAAATCTAAGTATACCCCTAACCAAGTTATATCCCTAGATCTTAAAGAACTCTTACCTGGTTGTGGTTGCGCTGGATAGGCGGGCTTCTTCATCCACTCGTAATATTGTGGCTTCGATGGCGATGTCCTGTTGTTATTGTTGTTGCTCACCGAGTTGTTATTATTGTTGTTGTTGTGAGTGGAAGGACTGTTTATGTTGTTGCCAGCGACGGCACTCAGATGGTGAGTCAAATGATGATGCGGCGACGAAGCGGAAGTTGGAGCCCCAGGACTTGAGATCTCCGATCCGGAGACGGTGATCGGTGGCGATGGCAGACCCTCTGCGATATGTTGCTGGTGATTGGGTGGCACAGAACCGGGTCCTCCTTCAGGGGCCCCACCACCACCTCCTCCTCCGCCAATGCTACTGCTGTTGGTGTCGTTAAGTTGTGGTGCTCCTGGGGCACCACTACTGCTGCTCCCAGAACTGGCGGAACTGCTCGAGGCATGGGCATGATGGTGGCTGTGCTGGTGATGCTGCTGCATCAGCTGATGCGCCGTTGTGGGCACATTCTGGACAAAATTATCCGCTGCCGCCGTGCTCGAAGCGGGTGAATGCCAATCCCCGGCACTTGCCGCCGCCGCCGAATGGAACATGTGATGGGAGTTGTAGTACATCTGGTGGGCCGCGGCCGCATGATGGGCGGCATGGGATGAATCCACATCGCCCAGAAACTGATGGTTGGGCGGCGTGTGGTGATAGTTGGACGTCCAGTTCCACGGTTGACCCGCCGCCGAGGCGTAGGCCAAATTTGCGGCCGTATGCTTTTGCGTGTAGGGCAGTGTATTGTAATAGTGCGACACCATTTTGAGGTTATACTAGCTAAAGGTACGCTTGTGTGAAGATAATCCTTCTTTCCAATTTCTGTAGGTAATCCCTTTTTAACCACTTTGTCTCTCCAATTGCAAGCCAATATTTTAATTGCACATTTTCTGAAGTTTTGGTTGGGTTATATATATTTTGCTTGTCAATTTTTACAGCTATCACTTGGCTAGTGATGTGTTTTGTTTTTTGAGCCGCACAATCACACACGATATCGATACTTTTTTAAAGCACTATTTTTCGTAGCACCCACTCACGCGATGGAAATTTGTAAAACGGTTACTAACTGTTTTTCCTTTATTCTGATATTATTCCGCTGATTTTCCGCTGCGACGTCAAGTCTGTACGCAAGTCGAAAACGTACTGAAAGCGTAAAGCAAACTCGGCTGATAAAAAACCCAAGCAACGGAATCAGATAAACAGGCAGAGAGGCTCAAACAAAAACAACCACCGAGAAGCAGCACGCACACTGGTTGTCTCTGTTTGGCCCATGGAAACTCCCATTAGGAGGCATTTTTTAACCCTCATTTCCGTTGCACGTTCAAAATTCAAGATGGCTTGTGTTTGATCGGCCGTCTCGTTCTTGGGACTAGTCCGTCTCTTTCTCACCGCTTTGCGATGGCTGGCGGTCAGGTAGGCCACGCCCCCTTTAAGCCAGGTAGGCAATTTGTCGTAATTTCTTGGCCAAGAAAAACCCCTTTTCCTTTATGGCCCGCTTTCGATTTGTACGTGCTTTAATTGCAATTGCCGTTGGCTAATTAAGTAATTGCATAGATATAAATGCGTGTATTATGCAATTAGTGGCTGTAAAATTATGTTTCCACGGTCGTAACATGGAATATAACTCCATCTGGAGAATAATCAATGTTTTGCCCTGCAGATTTAATTCTTCAAACATTCGCAAACTATATATGTAAATAGATAGTACACATTTAATGAGGTTAGAGCTGCATTGTCCAGAAACATGTTATTTACCAAGCAATTGTCGTTTATATGGGCGCTCCGATATACAGATAGTTATAGCACAATTGCTAGAGTTGTAAAGCTATGGCCATAATTGACATGTAAGCAATGATATTAAATCGCCGGGATGACAAGGAAAGCGGAAAAAGACTGGCATTGATAAGGTGTTACATGCAATATCTACTTTTCATGTAATATAAAAAGTGTTTACACAAATAAAACAGAGTTTAAAACTTGAAAATAATGATCCGATTTGAACAATTTAAAAACCAATGTAAAAACATTTAAAAACAAAGGCAAAATCGACTTAAAACGATTTAGTTAATACCAAACATAATTGCACAAATCTTTAAATCATTTTTGATATATATAAGCAATCAACGGATCCACGGGAATTAAACTTCAACCCCCACTCAGAGGGGGTTGTGGTTACGACTCTGCCATGATAATTAAAAATTAAAATAAAAAATTAATAAAATAATTGTTTTTCCAATAATCCTTTATAATCCTGAATATAATTTTAACATGTTTGCTTTTTTAAAAATAAACAAATTAAAAACAACGATGCAGTACATTTGAGCAAACGAATAGTAAAATAAAACATACAAATTTTGAGAATTGTTTTAAAAGTGTTAAAATAATTTTCAAATTTAATCCAAAATTATAATTAATAAAAAAAATGATGCACTCTACGAGACAAATTAATAAATAATATAATACCATAATACTTTATAATGAAAAATGTTTATTAACTCTCAGCTAATCGTGCATGAAAGTATTATTTAAAGTTAAAATATGTAATACAACAATAAATTTAAATGAGTGATGAAACACATATGTAAAATCATATTTCTGCAAATAGGACAAGCCCTTCTGGTATTTCCAATAACGTATTTACTCAATAATAATATGTACACAATAAAATACAAATTTAAAAAAGGTTCTTTAATAACGTAGCAATTATTTTATAGATGGTCATAATCAAGAAAATATTATAATCGTGAACTCAGATATTTATTAATAAAAATTATACAAGCATGTATGAAAAATGTTTAAAGTACATATATTCATATGAAGTAAACGAATTATAACTAATTTGAAACATTTTCATTTTTAAATATTGCAACAAAAACGCAGGGTAAAATTCTTTGTGATTTATGTCTATATAAAGTGAATAATTCATCGTACCTGTTATAAAACTATACAAAGGTTTAAATATTTAAAATTATCATAAAATATTTGTATGATCAGCTAAAATTACTTTGTAAGCTTCAACTTAAGTACCTCTGATCACGTCAAACTTATTCATTCCATTTCATTTCTTTTTCATTCTTATTAATTTTTCTCCAGAAAACTCAAACCCGCTAATCCCAATTGTAATCCCAAGAAGAGGCTAAGCTCGTGCCGATTGAGTAATACCAGAGAGTTCCAGAAATTCGTATCCTACAAAGATGTATAAAAAATAAATTCATTGATTGCCGAGATGGCTGTCAGTAGAGTGATCGTAAAACTGTAAATGTCGCGTCAAATAATTAGAAATGAATGCAGCTGACATAATGGATGGGAACCGAGATCCTTAAAAAGGACACGAAACAGAACAGAAGCACCCAAGGAAGTTGGCCTCGCGAAGGAGGTACTTAAAACTCACTTATTAACGCTGAACTACCAGAAACTGGTTCGGGATCGTGTCTAAACAAAAAAACCCTTAATGTCCGTAAGACAAAACATATTGTAAAACAATCGAAAGGGCCGCGCACAAAAGGCGATTTTATGATTACGCGAACGCGGCCCAAGGACCAAAATTCAGAATGCGATCGTAACGGTCGCGCGGGGACACCAAACAAGGCTTATAAGGTGGTGCTGGTGGGCTGACCTGCCCCTCGATCGGGCCCATAAAGTTCACACAACAATTAGGCAGCCACAGCCCAGATTTTGTTTTTTTTTCGCAAACCGTCAACAATTCGGCGGAATTTACTGCGTGGGCTGGGTCTTCGGGAGGGTAGGTCCTATGAGTTCTATAAGGTTGGGCTCTCATTTTATCCCAGGCACGGGCAAGTCATGTAACAGTCTACGATGTTACCTGGAAGTCATTAGGGGCACGCAAAAAGGCTAATCCCTAAGTGATCTATGTAAACATATGGTAACTCCATTCTAGATGAATCAGGAATTTATAAATCGTGTTACGATTCTTCATTGTACAATTTTGTAAATAAATTCAACAACCAAATTTTAGTTTCTAATTGATCATGAAAATCAATTGTCTTGAGTTCGTTTAAAATTTAACGATAATAATAAATTGTTTCTCTATTTTTTTTCCAATCCGAATCTTCAAGAACATTAAATTTCCTTTTTGTTTTAGATCAAGAAAATACTGTTTTTACCTGTTATACTGATCTTCCTTACAACATATTGATTAAATTTTAAATTAAAAGTTTTTATATATATTTTGTAAGTATTATTCTAAAAATCAAGACACTGGGGATTAAAGATCGGTAGAGTCGGATTAACTTAATATAATGATAAATAATCATCCCCTGAAACTGAATCACGTTAAAACAAAACTTTTATCAATGAACGTTTATTTCGATCTTTAAAACACTCTAATGCATCTTTATCTGCCCATCGTAAATTAGAATCTGTCCCGACATTGACATTAACAACCTGCCAAGAACTCGATGGTATTTATATATTTTCCTTCAATTATGTTAATAAATCCATAAAGAAAGCAAAGCAAGCGCCATCGCCCATAAAGCAGCCTCCAAAATAAAACTCAAGGGGCAATCAGACCATTTAGAGATATGTCCAAGTGCCAGACCCAAACCTAATAACTTATATCTGTAGGTTGGTATATATAATGTGGTCGTCGTCGCCAGACGGATGTGAATATGGATGTGGATGTGTCTTTGTCGTGCGGCATTTGCTGTTTGTCGGTTCATTTAACGTTTTCGAGAGTTTTATGGCCATTGGCCCCGGCCAAACCCCTCCAAAAACCCCCTTCGTTCCACCCATTGCCCCCAGTCGACCCCTCAGCAAGTGCATTTTGCGTTGTACCAACCACCGCCTCCTCAACCACCACAATCAAAACAACTTTATGGGTGCCGCGACATTAGCGATAAAATATCTTTGTTAATAAAACAAATTAATGTGCAGAAGAACAACAAAAAACGAAAAGTCACATTGGAGTGGAAAGGCCAAAATTATTTTTGGATTCGCAGCCAAACCTTTTTGTGAAATTTCCCAAGATTATTGCAAAAGTAGATCTATCCATAGTTGTTAAATTTTTTGGTTAAAGGTCTTTTAAACACGATCGTTGTTCAAAACGTTAATTCCATTTTCTTAATTAATTGGTTCATATTTGTATTATTTATTTTTATCCTCAATTAAAAAAGAATCACTAAACAAGCATTAAATTAAATAAGCTAATTAATGTTTTGGTAAAAGTTTATTTTCAATATACGATCATTGTCCAAAAAAATAGGCATTAATTAACAATGTTATGTATAGCATGGATTAAGGGAATTAAAATAAACAAATTTAAAAGAGTTTCGCTTAAAAACAAATTAAATACAAAAGGAATTTCATTTTGATATAAATCTCGCCCTAGTGAGTGCCTCGAAAACGAAGTGCACAACAAAATGATCGGAACATGCCACAGTAGAATAGGAATAGAGTGTGTATAGAACCATAAGACATATATCAATCGATAAATAATATTCTGACTTGGTTTCTCAGTTCCTTTTACAATTATTTAGAATAAGAATAGGCATCATTGACCGGGATTTCAGTTTCAGAAGTAAAAGCGTATAAAAATATATGATTTTTCGTATTGGGTAGCGGATGTTGAATTTTTCGATTTTGACATTGCTGATTCCTGGACTCGTAGAAATTGCTTTACAATATTTAAGTGTCGAATGGTGACGCTTTGGAAACCATCTCTTTACTATTTTCACAATATATTTTTGTATATGGTTGGTACTTAAACATTAAGTCAGTTCCTAAACTTAATATACACTTCACTTTTTATAAGTCCAGAATAAATGAATTTACTTAGGTTAAGATGAGAACTTAAATCGGCCTGCCAATCTGTTTACTTAAATATACTCAAATGCTTTTTTTTGTAAATTTCTCTTTGTGCACACGAATTTCAATTAAAAAAATTTTATTTTTTGTTGTACAAAATGTTATAAGTTAAACAAATCTATTAAAAAACTTCTAAAAACTGAACTAACTTTTGGTCAAATTGAACCCACGACTCCTATTTATCAGCAATGTATTTTTTCGAAAATCTATCTACGACTAGCCCCAGTCATTTAGTACTTAGTTTTTACTGCTGACCATCCAATCTTTCGTTAAATCTTGTGGTACGTCAATCGAGTTGATATGCAAACAAGGCTACACACACGGATTCACAGATGTACACAACTAATGATCCTAGGCCCTTAGATCGCTATGTCTATTTATATATGTACAGAGGGAAATTGCTTGTTTTATCATTTCTACGCGGAGCCTAAAACCTCATTAAGGATCATCTCGCGGGTCATCAGCTGTCCGTTGGTGACACGCGTTCGCGATCGACTCCGACTGAGTTGGGCCCTCCGTTCCGCTCCCGCTGGGCGCTGTCGCCGGGCCTGACGGTTTCGCTGACCAAAGGCGGAGCCAGTTTGCAGCGCCTCCAAGAGACTATCCATCACGCCTTCTTGCGTCTGCGCGGCATCCATGTCAACAACAGCCTTTTTGCGCTGCTGCCGCTCCTGTTGCTCCCGTGCCGACTGTTCGCGTGCCTCCTGCAGACGGCGTTTCTTTTCCAGCTCTTCGCGTACACGGACATTGTCGGTGTGCGCCGATTGGAAAGCATCCTTGAAGGTCTTGATGTCAGCAAAGAACTCCTCCATAGTGTATTTGGTGGGATCAAAGGCATAGTACTCGCTGAGATCCTTGTACAGCTTCTCCATTTGCAGCTGCATTTTACCTGTAATAATATGGAGTTGTTAATTTGTTACAGCCGCCATGCTTTGAGTTTGGTAAATCGATTTCTTCCAGAGAATATAACTTACCCAGCACATCCACTTGTTGCCTGCATTCCTCGGCAAACTTGCCCATCACGTCGCTAAACTTGTCATCGTCACACTGTGGGACCTTGTTGTTCTGCAGATCAGTTTCCAGATTCTTTACCGCAGCATTCATCTGCCGCATCGCCTTTTGGATGGCATCCATGTTGACCCGCGACGCCCTATTCACATGCGATAGATCGTCGTAGAAGTTCAGGGCATCTGGGAATTTCTTCTCCACCAGATCTGCTAAGTAGTGCAGCAATGTCTGCTTATTATCCGCATCTTTAGTGTTGGACAGCTTAGTTAGATAACTGATCTCAAAGCCAAAAGCAGCCTCGTTTTTGGAGCCCGAGTTCATATAGTTGCCCAGCAGGAGGATGAGTTCCAGTATTTTTGAGAACTTCTTGCTATTTCGCACCTCTTCGCATGCTGCCGTTCCTGCCACAATATCGGGTTTAATATCCTGCACCATATCCGCATAGGTAAGCTTAAAATTGAGATTGTGAAGACGCGGCGAAAGACGTTTAATTTCCCCTGAAAAGAAGTAGCATAATTTTATTTCGATTTTTGCAAACATTTAAAATATATTCTACATACCTATCGTAGCAGCAAACTGTTCAATCGGTGGCAGCGGTTCTCCCTTGGCCTTGATCTCCTGCAGACGCTTAAGTTGCTCTGGCGGTGGTAGGTACTGAATAAGTTGCTGCAGGATATTGGAAGACAGTATGGCGGTGTCGCAACGCAGCAAACAAATCTTGATTTGTTCGTACGATAGGTGCTTCAGCGATCCTCCCAACATGATAGCCAAATTCTGGGCAGTCTTTGAGTCCAGCACACGCAGATCGACATTTTTCTTGGTCAGCGTCGTTGGCTTGTCGACCGCATCCTTTTGCTCTTTCTTGACGGGTTTGGAGGAGAACTTAACGGCAAGTTCGGCGAGGAAATCGTCCTGGGCCAGTTTATCCTCCTGACATTTGACCCAGAAAGCCTTATCAGACATTTTGGCCGGAACGATAGCCTTCCAGTTGGCCCGCTTCATAGGATTCTTGACTTCCCACTTCTTTTTAGGCTTAAGACCATGAGGAAGCACCGGAACCATGGGGCCCATCATCATGGGCGGCGGTGGTGGACCGCCGGGGCGCATCATACCAGGCATCGGTGGGGGCGGTGGGCCTCCCATTCCGGGCATGGGAGGAGGCGGAGGCGGGCCACCAGCCATTCCAGGCATGGGAGGTGGCGGAGGAGGCGGCGGCCCCCCACCAGCTCTGCCCGGCATTGGCGGCGGCGGTGGAGGAGGTGGTCCTCCTCCTGGCGGTGGGGGTGGCATGGGTATATTCACTTTGGGTAGCTTATTGGGCGACGGAGCCGCCACACCATTAGCCTCCATCAGTTTGACTTTCTCCTCGAGATGAGCCGCCTTCGCCTCTGCCTCCTGTTTGGCGCTCTCCAGCTGCTCGATCTTCTTTTCATACTCCTCCGATCGCTTGGACTCCTTTGCCTTGGCCTTCTCTACAATATCGTCCAGCAGCAGAGATGTGTCTATATTGAAGTTCCTGTTCTCGAAGTTCGGATCACAGTAGCCCTTGTGGAAGACAATCTGCGAAATACACTCCTCAATCAGTTGATAATAGGCAGGTCGGAAGTAGAAGTCATCTCTGATATAAAGCAAATGCTGCAAGATGGACAGGAAGTAGGGTTCAGACGTGGTGTCAGTCACCATGTTTTTGAGCACATCGAAGCAATCCGTAGCATCATCCATATTGAAGGTGACGTTATCGAAGCGCTGCACAAACTCCTCGAAATCATCCTCCCGAATCTCGTTGAAGATCTTAAAGTGCTGCTGCAATGCCTCATTATTGCTGGTCTCCACGATTTTAGTGAACTCATCCAGACGATCATACAGACCCATCCGCATAATCTCACATCGCAGATGCAGTCGGAAATTCAAGTCAGTGGGGGTATTTGTGAGAGTATTAATGAAAATCAAACTGTGACAAGCCAACTCCCGTTTGGGATCCTGTTGGTCCTGAAACAAAGCATCCACTATGGGTCGGAACCTTTCGCTGGCCTTGAAGGATGTGGCTGCTATTGTGGTAATAGCTCGCAGCACCTTCTCGTAGCCATTACGCTCGTAGACAATGCAGAAGGAGGCTAGCAGTTTCAGGGCTTCGCACATGGTCTGCGGCTTGCGGGGATCCAGGGATTGCGCCAGCAGCAACACCACACTATGCTGATCCGGATTGAGCACCACATTCAAGCCCCACGTATTGTTCATGATAGCCTTCAGGCAGCGAATCGCCTCGAACTCAATCTTCTCATAGCTGGCATCCTTCTTTGACTTGGCCAATAGCTTCTCGATTGCCCCGATGCCCGCCACCCCGAATTCCTTGATCCACGAGATCGGATTGCTGGTGAGGGCCACGCGCAGAGATTCCACGCACTGGTAAACCTTGTGCGTGCTATGCTCCCCATTTTGCAGATACTCCACATAGTCTATGGGCTTCTCGAACCGGGAATTGGCGCTACGCTCCAGTGAGTTTTTACCTAGAATAAGAGTATAATATCAGTAAATGTAATAGATATCAGTGGGCAAATTAACTGGATAAGAATCAAGCTAATCCCAAGTGGGATTACACATATTAACTTCAAGAGTAAGGTAGCTTATTAAACTTGGACCCATTTCTTAGTTTTCATGGTAAGCTAGATTAGATTTAATTCTTAGTTTTATACAAATACGAGAAATCGGGTTTTAGTAATATAAATATCAACTTTAGCTTATAAGTATTTCAAGGGTGTTTTATTGCTTAAAAAAATGTATTTATTTAAAAGAATGTATTTAATAGAAATTGAAAGTCAATTTGTTTTTTTTTTTTGTTTAGCTTACAAACAAAGCCATAGTGGTACATTCCGCAATACCTCAAGGTTTTTTGCTTAAAAGAAAGAGGTTGTTCCCCGCTAGCAACACCCATGAATTTAGTCATATCATAGCTGATTCACTCGACTTTATCTTTAGTCTATGAAAACGACATACTTTCCCATATTGCTGAATTGGCAATTGATAAGAAAATAATTTAATTAGAATACCACTCATGAATGTCAACTAACATGACATTTAATCTATAATTATAATTAGTAAACAAAGTGATTTTAATTTAAATTAAATCAATATTTATAAATATATATTTTTTAAATGTGGGCAATGATAATTTTGATTTAATCATTTATGTGATTCATTTTCATATAAGTTTGTATAGCGTTTAAAATTGTTGATACTGAACAGTTTTATTTAAAAATCTTTACCTTAAGAATGTTAGATAAGGGTAGTTAAAAGGCACTTAATAAAAGAGAACCTTCAGAGGGACCTTCTGTAAAACCACCCACCCCCTGCACCACTGACATCATTCAAATTGGCCAAAACCCTGCCCACACTTTATATGATTATCCGTCAAAACCCAACTACGTTAACTGTTTTATTAATTAACTCAAAACGCCAACCGAAGCGTGTTAATGAACAGCTTTGTGTACGAGCATTTTTTGTTGGCCAGTTCACTGTTTGTGTTTTAAATTTAATTTCGCAACAAGTGGTTGGAGGAGGGTTCTGCCACAATAAACACGACCCACAATGAAATGTTTACTTCAGTTTCTCTTATTTTGTATTCAAAGTTATTTCCAACCTAAAAGATGCGTAGCTCAAGTTTATAGACAAGCATCAGAATTTATTTTCAGCTTGATTTTGTCATAATGTGTTTTACGTTTTCGCATATTTGCATTTTATGGCCGTTCCAAAGTGTAAGGAAAATCACACATAAAGGTTGAGAGAGCAACAACCAATACTCTCTTTTCTACTACACTGAAATATAATTCTAAAATCTATAACTTATTAAACACAATTTTTTAAATTATAAAAATAGTACTTTTTCTAATGGTTAATAATGACAGGAGACTATAGCTTCACATGTTTTTATAAAATTTGAATAAATGACACCAGCCAAAAAATACAAGTAAAAGGTAAAATTATTTACTGTGTACATTTGCCTTCTACTAGTCTATCTCTGTTTCGCATTCGCAATGCACTGCTTATACAACAAAAAGAACGAAGCGCTAAATAAAAAAATCATTTTCTCACTGTCACTTGACGTAATTTAAATTGTATAATATGCATGGTAAAGAAAATTTCAATGTCTTTGCATTCTCATTTTTTGCCGCTCGACTTTTGTCACGCATTCGTTCGAATACTATAGCACATTGGTATGACTTGATAAAACGGCGAGAAGATAGTCCGAGGTTGTGGCGCAATTAACCGTTACAAACGATAAGAGAAACTTTGATTCTACGCTTTTCATGACTGATAATGGACCATGGGCTGATGTGGAATTAACTGGAGCGAAACGCCAAGAATGAAGAAGCTGAAAGCTGAGTTAGCATTGAATTATGCTCAAGATATCGCTGGCGATGTGGTACACTGATAATTACATCGAGTGGTACAGTAGAGTACCCTAGTACTAATCTGGTTCAGTTCATGAAATGAGTATGACTGGAGAAACTTTATAAACAAACATTATATAATAAACTGGCTTATCAACGCCAAGGAAAGGAAATGCATATATGTATTTATTCAATGGGAATTATATTCCAATTGAATCATTTGTAAATAAATTAGTTGCAAATTATTAAAGACAATACTATTTCTTCTTAAGAGGATTTTGGAAAGATAAAATACATTAATAATAGGAAATATAGTTGAAACACACAATAGATTATTAAAATAATTTGCTTATAAGCAGAGTGGTTTGAAAACTGTATTTTTCTAATCAGCTTTAAGTTAATATATTTTACATTTTTGAATGTATACCAACTTCAGCTTTATAATTCCCAATTGCTTATAGCTAGCTTCGTCAGTAAACAGTTACAAATAAGAGCTTGAAACATTAAAATTTTAACCACTTAAGAACTTAAGTATTTTTAAAATGATCTTAAAGATCGTTGACATCACAGCTATCAATACGAATAATTGTTAACAAATTAAAAAAAAACCCTCGGGATAGCGGTATGTGATAAGAGAACAAATAAAGCGAAACATGGGCAAAAGCAAATTGGCAACTAAATAAAAATGGTAAGCAAACAAAAGCGAAAATTCGCAGACACACGCACACCGCTAAAAAGCAAAGCACACAGATACACGTACCGTTACCTGCTAATCTTATCAGAAATGGAATGCAATATACCCCGGGAATAAGGCAAAAACAAAGAAGGGTAAACAGTCATCCAACTTGGTTGCACGAAAATCGATTGTCTGATGTTTTTATACCCTTGCAGAGAGATTTATTAGCTAGGCAACTGGTTTGCAACTTAGAGATAAGGATCAACCTTTAAAATAAGGAACCATTAATACGAAGCAGTCTTCAGTTTTTAATATTCACAGCTTTTTAGTTTTTAACGATAAGTAAATAAATCTTTAGAGTCTGCCGTTTATCATAATAATATTACGAGATCTCAAAAACTATCTGGCTCTAAAGTTTTTAATTCAATAACTAATAATTTATCATCATTTTTTTAAATTTTGTAGTTGAAATGCTATTATTATAAGGAAGAACATTTTTATTATAGCGGCTAAGGGTATAAAATCATCGACTTGTTTTCCTTTTTTGATATATTTTGTTACCTTTTAAGTGCCACATAATCATCTTTTGCCGCTCCTCCTTGGATTTAGCCAAAAGGGGCTCCCTCTTATCCTTGGGTATGTTCATATCCTCTATGATCTCCAGGAATTTGGCATCCAGCTCTGCAACGGTCAGCTGCTGGATATACTGCTCAAAATCCTCCACGCCCGGCACCACATAATTATCCGCTGATACGGGTCGTCCGCCATGGGTTAAGGTTCCACTGCTCACTGTTCCACCTTTGGATTTTGAGGGCCTTCCAAACAGACTATCCAAGAGCCCGCCACCCGTGGATTTGGTTTTCTCGTGACGAGACATTCTGCAAAGAAAACAAATAAATTAAGTTTATTTTTAATATTTTTTTTTTATGGAAAAATCCTAACCCCAGCTTTTTGAGACGCATTTCGGTGAACAACTAAAAGAAAACTAAACAAAGGCCACTAAGGGTTTTTGAGACATGCGCAGTTTTTAGTATTTTTGGGGAGACAACTTGCCCAGCTGTTTTTTGTTTACAGTTGGCCGAGAAATGAACAGACCGCAATTTATGATGGGTTTCCAACGAATGCATCTAATCGATGGATGGGAGGTGGTCGATCATTATCAGCTTTCGTTTATTTACAAATATCTGGTATGCCCATAATGTCGATTCAGCATCAACGGAGTGGGGAATTTTCAATTAACACATACATAATGAGGAGATGAAGGAACCGTTTACACTGCTTCTTTGAAGGTGAGATCTTGGAAATCTGAAATAATGATTTCAGATACAAATTTCGAAAGGCAATCAATTAAATGTTCTTAAAAATCAATCTTTTAATCTTTTAAAGGATATTTACCAGCTCCAAAAATTGATTTATTACAAATATTTATAAAATCCCTACTAGTCTCTAAAAACTACAATTCCCTGCTCTGAGCTATTCAAAACATTTAAAGCGTGAAAACGGCTGGTTAAAATCACAAACAAAAAGCTAAAAGATAAATCAAGCAATTTGGACAAATTCATTAATAATGCGCACTAAATTTACAAAATGATGCGATAATCGCGGCAAGCCATAATAGGAAATGGCACGAAAGTCGGTGAGCAAAATATAGAATTAAGTATAGAGAGAACGGTTAAAATATATGCTTGATGAGTGATTCATTTGGCCAGGCCGAAATGCAGGCCGTTAGCATTTGAATTGGCTTCTATTGAAGGATGCGGTGGGAACACGCTTTAGCTTTTGCGTTAGCTTTGGCCAACGCATCTAATGAATCACTAATGGAATCACAGCGGCTAACACAGCAGCTGGAGAGGCAAAAAACAGCAAAATAAAAAAGGCAAACGAGCAACAGGTTTTGCGAACGCTTCTTGCTCGCTGCACGGAAAACAATTATAAGTTTAATTGACATAGTTTTTAATGCCTTAAATACAATTGTAACTCTGTAGGATAAACAGAGAAATATGCATATATAAACAATTAATGGTCTGTTCTTATTGAAATTATATACAAATTATATATAGAATGTGAAAAGTTGAAAATGATATTTTTGAGCGATTACTTATGAATATGTAAATAAATTAGAATGCATTTATTTATATTTAGTGTAGTTATAAAAAAAATAAAGATTTTGTTCCAACAGTTTTACAGAAATATTTAAATGTGCAAGCTTTAAACTAATAAGATAACATACAGTTGAAAAGGAAAACGATAAGATGACTTTTGATTGAAAGAATAAAAGAAGAGAGGGAGATATTAAATAACATGGTTAAAAATAATTTATTTTAAAACAATATTTAAGTAAAATAATCAAATCTGATAAAACATTAAATTAAATATTATGAAATAAAAAAATGAGGTATTGAAATTATAAAATCTTATCTCGGTAATGAAATTTTCTAAAGACTTAGATATTTCCAAAAATATTATCATAATTTAAAATTGTGATTTAGAAATTTTAAGTTATTCATGAAGAACTTTTGGTTAAGCTACTTATATTTTCAACTAAAATTTAAATTCTTCAAGGATATTTTTTTCAAGTGTGACGAATGGGTGTGCCAACTGTCGGCAAATCATTTACAATGGTCGGCTAGAGAAATCAAATTTAATATTTATTGTGACTCCGCAAAAGGCCAATTGTGAATGAAGTGGTATGTGTGTGTGGGAAGAGGAGAACGAGGATAGAAAGGGGAAAGAGTTGAGCGACAAGTTCAAGCAGGGCAACAATTTCTTTTCAGGTCGCTAATACACATAAGCATGTGCGGAGGAAATGCTTTCAACAAGATTTCTTTGGCCAAAGAATTTACAGCAATAGCCTCTTTCTCTATTTTGTTTACATGCACTGCATCTCTTTCTCTCCTCTGGCCCCCTCTCTATCCCATAAATGCATTAGTGTGTGTGCATGTCTGCTGCAACTGCGAAAATGTAAACAAGTATAAAAACTTCTAATAACCGCCTGGAATTCCAAGAAACGAAACGAGAATTGGTAAAAATGCGCTCACCTTCGTTTTGATATCTATGTCGCCTGCTCACTTTTGATTTTTTCGGTGGTTTACGTCATAAGACCAGAAAAATAATGGCTTGCCACTCTCGCACACACACACACACAAATTCACTCGCGATCAAACGGCTTTTGTTGTGGTTGTTGTTTTTGGTCTCTGGCTTTTTGTTTGTTTTATTGCGCGGCGCTGGCACAAAAAATAACAAGCTGCGCGCAAACACTTTTCTGCTCTTCGACTTTAGTTTTTCTCTCAGTGTATAATATCTTACTCATTTAGTTGTTGCTTTTGGTTTTGCCTTTGCTTTTTGCCACTTGTTGCTTTGCTGCCGCGGATTAAACATCAAATACAATCGGCTATCCGGCTTTTTTGCTACGCAAACACTTGTCTTGTACGTTATGGGCCACTTGGCATTCAGATCGCCAGCTTTTTGCGGCCGTATATCGCAAAAAATTAAATCTTTTAACACAAGCGTTTTGCTCAGCGCGTTGATCGGAGTCAGTGTGACCGTGGCGGGATCGTTTAACAATACCACAGGGGTTGAGAAGAAATATACTAAGAAATACCTCACAGTATCCGTTAAGGGATTTTAGCACAGACTCAATCCAGACCTAAAACTAAAATAACTCACATTCTGTGGTGGTCTAAAAATTGATATATACAATAATATTATTTTTTTCCCTTTGTCTTTGGGTCTTGACAAAGAATAATATACATTTTTTTAATGTTAAATTTATATAAAAGGTACCATAAAAACAAAGAGGTATTAAGAATATAAATATTTAAGATCAGTTGGCAACACTTTACCATCCATCAGCTGGTTTAAAAATTCAGATAGGGCGACAACCCTACCAGCTGTGTCTTGTATATTTGGTTGATTTCGGTCGAAAGTATTTTTTATCCTGGATATGCATCAAAATTGAGTGGAATGCAACGTGATAGGGACTCCTCCGGCTCCCACGCCCGCAAGGGCAACCGGCCACCAGGACTCAGGGGCAAGGAAATCGGCCTTTATTATCGCAATCTATCCCGGCAGCGAAAAATGGGAGCAGACCCAAAGGAGCCAGAAATCCGACTGGGCTGCAAAGTCAGTGTGCCCGGCGGTGTTCTTTCACTGGTCAAGGAGTACATGGTGGACTACAGCCGAGCACCGTCCAAGGAAAACTCCGATGTGGATGCCCAGTTTCAGCGGCAGTTTCGACACCTTTTGAGCGTAAACTTCGAAGAATTCGTTGCGGAGACGAAGGAGAAAAACGAAGGAGTGGATTTCACCAACCCCAAGCTGGACGAAAAGCTTCTGCAGGAGGTGGAGAACCGCCAGCAGGAGGAAAATGTCAGGAAACGTCAAGCGGCTCGCCAAAAGCTGCCCACCATGAAATACGCCGACGAGATTGTCCAGGCTGTGCGGGAAAACCAGGTTATCCTGATTGTAGGCAGCACCGGCTGTGGCAAGACCACGCAGGTGCCACAAATCCTCCTGGACGATGCCATCTCCCGGGGCTGCGCCTCATCGTGTCGCATTGTTTGCACTCAGCCACGAAGGATTTCGGCCATTACGATTGCCGAGCGGGTTAGCTACGAGCGCTGCGAGAGTCTGGGCAACTCGGTGGGCTATCAGATTCGTCTGGAGAGCCGAAAGGCGAGGGAAAGAGCGTCCATCACCTACTGCACGACGGGAGTGCTGCTCCAACAGCTTCAATCTGATCCACTGATGCACAATCTGAGTGTCCTGATCCTAGATGAAATACACGAACGCAGCGTGGAAACCGATCTTTTAATGGGTCTTCTAAAGGTTATCCTGCCCCATAGACCCCAATTGAAGGTGATCCTGATGAGCGCCACTGTGCGGGAGCAGGATTTCTGCGACTACTTCGAAAACTGTCCAATGTTCCGCATCGAAGGCGTGATGTTTCCCGTCCAGATGCTCTACTTGGAGGATGTCCTTGCCAAAACGAACTACCAGTTTCATCAGTCCCGCGATCGCCGTCCCAAGCGCGATCGTCCTGAGCGCCGGATGATGCATGAGGCGATGATAGGACCTTATCTGCGTCGCATCAAACACTTGTACGACAGCCACGTGTTGGAGAAGTTGCGACTGCCGGAGTCGGAAGGTTGCGAGGACATTGATTTTATAGCCGATCTGGTATACTACATCTGTGAAAATGAGCCGGAGGGTGCCATTTTAGTTTTCCTGCCGGGCTATGATAAAATCTCGCAACTGTACAATCTTCTGGATAAACCAAAATCTCCAAAGGGCCAACGATGGCAGGATCGAATAGCTGTCTTTCCACTACATTCCCTAATGCAATCGGCGGAACAGCAGACTGTGTTCCGACGTCCGCCGGCGGGCAAACGGAAGGTTATCATCTCGACAATCATTGCCGAAACCTCGGTGACCATCGATGATGTGGTCTATGTAATAAACTCTGGCCGGACGAAGGCCACCAATTATGACATCGAGACGAACATACAGACTCTGGAGGAGGTCTGGGTGACCAAGGCGAATACGCAGCAAAGGAAAGGTAGAGCAGGTCGAGTCCGGCCAGGGGTTTGCTACAATCTGTTTACCCGCGCTAGGGAGGATCTAATGGCGGATATTCCAACGCCAGAGATACTACGCTCCAAGCTGGAATCCATAATATTGAGCCTCAAGCTGTTGCACATAGATAATCCGTATCGGTTCTTGCAAACCCTAATTAATCCCCCCAATCCCGAGGCCATCAAGAGGGGAGTGGACCTGCTGATGCGGTGAGTTGAATAGATTACCCCTTGACAAACCTTGCTTATACACTTGTAATTTGAATCAGCATTGAGGCTCTGGACAAGTCGGGCATCCTCACTCCTCTGGGCATGCACCTAGCCAAGCTCCCCATCGATCCGCAGATGGGCAAAATGATACTGATGTCGGCTCTCTTTTGTTGCCTGGATCCCATCACTTCGGCAGCGGCTGCTCTGTCGTTTAAGTCTCCCTTTTACGCGCCCTTGGGTCAAGAGAGTCGAGTGGATGAGATCAAGCGGAGGATGGCCCGTAATATGCGTAGTGATCACCTATTGGTGCACAACACCATTATAGACTATCGAGAAAGTCGCTATGCGCATGTCGAACGTGACTTTTGCTATAAGAATTTCCTCAGCTCCATGACACTGCAGCAGCTGGAGAGGATGAAGAACCAGTTTAGTGAGCTGCTCTACAACTACAAGTGAGATTGTCAAGAGGTTTAATTAATTAATTAGATGCCTGATTTCTTTATGATTTTCTGTGTTTATAGGTTTCTAACATCCTCAAACTGCAAAGATACCGCATCCAACATGAATTCCGGAAAGATTCCCTTGTTGAGGGCCATTATAGGAGCAGGTCTTTATCCCAATATGGCGCACCTGAGGTAACTAATATGGAAGCACAATAAAAACGTGAAGCGTATATATATTTATCTGCAGAAAGTCGCGACAAATTAAAAACCGAGTGCGTGCTATTCACACCATGGCAACGGATGATGGTCGCCGTGTGAACTTCCATCCCTCCTCGGTTAACTGTGGCGAGAGTGGCTTCGATTCGGACTACTTTGTCTACTTCCAGCGGCAGAAGTCCACCGATCTCTACTTGCTCGATTCCACAATGGTTTTTCCCATGGCGCTGATTATTTTTGGAGATGGCGTAGAGGCGGGAGTGACCCAAAATACGCCGTACTTGTGCGTGGCCAAGACCTATTAGTGAGTTCAACAAATGTTTGGTTAAATTTGTAGAAAAATTAATGGATTTTCTTAGCTTTAAGTGCAATCAAGAAACTGCCGACGTTGTCCTAGAGCTGCGAAGCAATCTGGAGAAACTGCTGCTCAAAAAAGCCCTATATCCAGCGCCCATTGAAGAGAATGGTTATGAAAAGCAGTTGATCAAGTCTGTAAAATTTTTAAAATGATTGTACAACTTAATAACTTTTTTTTATCATCCACAGGGCCATTGAATTACTTCTCTCGCTAGACGAAAGACTTTGCGAGGATATTTCCTCGGATGAAATTGATGACATATAATCTGCCTCATTAGCCTGGTGTTTTTGTTTATTGTTTAGCTCACGAAATAGTCATCTTCGTGTGTTATTCTTATAGCAAAACATTGTATATGTTAATAATAAATTATACATGCAAACTCGTGATGCAATAACAAAATTTCTTGGTAAATTCATCCATCTAGTCATCCTCCAGGAGAGCGAACACGTTGCGGGATCTTGGAGGATCCTCCTCGATGGCACACTCGTCCTCATCTGCATTGGTCTCGTCATTGGAGCTGTCCTCATCTTCGTCATCGCTGTCAGCAGCTAAAATTAGTTTTTTATATTTATGTTAAAATTGAAGTTGTAACTTGTGCTAAATACTCACTATCTGAGCAGACCGAGGAGGTGTCGCCGTTGGTCTCACTTTCCGGCTCCTCCAGTTCAACCTGCTGGTACTTCTTAACCTCCGCAAGATCGGGATGTTGGAGCCAGTGATCACGCCGCTCCTCGAAACCAGGCGGATAGAATTGGAGTACCAGCAGCTGTTGACCGGCCAGACACATGCGAAGGATGTGATTGGCAGCCCGATAGCGATCCGGCCTGGCGGCCTTGGCGGTGAGGAATCCTCTCTTATAAGCCCAGGCATCGGAAATGGCCACCGCAGACCACTCGTCATAGTCCTCCGGCAGGTGGAGCCTTAAAAGCTGCGGTAGATTCATGTGCTCACCGAGGAACTTCAGGGAGCGGTAAGGAACAGCCAGTTGGGAGATCGGGAAACTGCCCAGCAGCACTTGTAGGCTTTTGGGTGTACTCGAAGGAAAGACTAGACCGGGACAATCGCACAGGCGGACCAGTGGGGTGAGGAAAATGGTCTGAAAGTGCTTCGTGTGTCCAGGCGTGCGACTGACGCTGACCACTTTACGACCTTTTAGGGCGTTGATCAGCGAAGACTTGCCAACATTTGGGAAACCAATGCAGCCAATGGTCAGTACGCCACTGTGATACTTCACATGCTCGTGAGGAGTGGTATCGATGCTGCTGCTTATCTTAAGCTCTCCCTCCACGGCTGTTGTCAGATCATCCAGGATGTCTAGCTGATCGCTGCGCATGTCCTCGCGAATCTTCTGTTCCCAGGCCGTCAGATCCACTTCCCCCTGGACGTAGCGTTGGCATTCTTTATAGATGTTGTACACCCCCTCCATGCTCCTGCGATGAGCCTGCGGTCCACGCTGGCTTCCTTTGCGCGATCGTGGCAGATAGGATGCAAAGAGCACCACCGGCAGCTGGGGGTAGTGGTCTCGGAAGTACTGCCGCCAGGCCACCACCACTTGTGGCTCCACTAGATCCACTTTATTGAACACCACAATAGCATGCTTCTTCAGCGTATTGATGATGTAGTCGTAGAGTGAGGGTGGAAACATCAGAGTGGCATAGCGCACATCCACAATGATGAGCAGGATATCCGAGAACTCCAGGACGCGCCACAGCTGGCGCCAGGTTTCCAGGTTCAGTTCGAACAGGGAGAGTTCCTTGGAATCACCAGCACGCTGCTTCTTTTGCAGCTCGTCCACGTATTCCTGGAAAATTATACAAGATTAATTATCAACTTAGTTTTGAAGATTTAACGCTATCAATACATAAATTAAATTCCATTTTGAGTTTATACGATCTCTTAAATTTAGAATTTTTAATATTTAGTAAATTAAATTATCTTTTTATTTAATGTTATACCCGCAGCGATATGTAACCGAAGTAAACTTGAGAAACTTCTTCAACGAGAAATCATTCTCGTTTGGATTGTTAACCACTTTTGACATGACCTACCTTAAAATACCGATTTTCAGTGCGATCAAGTTGCTCTTTGGAGTTTTCGATTTTCCAGGGTGGTCGCACTGGAAAGTCACAGCCGGCGAAATACCGGTCGTCCAATTCCCGCTCCTTGGAACTCAGAACTTCCAGGGGTTTGAAGCCCTCCTGCTTCATCTGCTCGAGTTCCTTCTTGCCCTCCTGGTAGAACTGGAGGTTATAGCGATTTACGTTCTTGTTTCGATTTCCTCCGCGAGCGAAAGGCTGTTCCATGAGTTTCCTTGTCGTTTCGGGCACATCGCTATCTTCGTAAGATTCCTGAGTGCTCCTTAAATATTTGGGCGGACCTGCCGGCGTAACATTGTTAGTCATACGCTCGTTTTTCCATCTTTCCTCCCCTTTTTACAGGTGGCCGCAATGTTTTCTCACCTTTTGTGTTCCGCTTTTGCAGCATCTGGTCCTTCTTCTTCTTGCCGCTGAAGGCCACCTTGCGCCGTTGCTGTGGCATTGTTTTTGAGTCGAATCCTGATCTAACTTCCGGTTAATTTTGTATTGTCTAGCGCTAGCAAAATTTGTATGTAAGTTGCAGTAATTGGGATTGAATGTTGTTGCGGCTTTTCCCTTCTGCGAATTAAACGTTTCGGACAAGTTGGCATTACCAAGAACCCAAACAGGGCTGTCGAGCTTTGGAAAGTTCGATAGTTGAGTCACGACAATCACGCAGCGGATCATCTACACTTCCCCAAATCGCAGATATATTTATTTTTCAGTTCATCTTCTGCAGCCCCAATACATTTTTTTTAAAATTAATTTTTAATTTAAATTGTTTTGATATTAGTGATTTTGTGATTTTCTCTGATCACGAATAAGTAATAAAAGCTCAGACAAGTTGGCAGCCCTGATACAATGGCGTTCAAAGTGCATTTATTTAACTTATTACTTTTCAGCTAAATACCCATAGGAAAATGCCGTTAAAAGGCATTAAAGTGCTGGAATTCGTTGGTTTAGCTCCGGGACCATTATGTGGCAAGATCCTGACCGATTTTGGGGCCACCGTCACCCGAATCGATAAGGTAAACATTGGGCTACTTTGCTTGTTAAAACGGATTTTTAAATTTACCTATGTATGTATTTCATTAAGGTTCTTGATAATCCATTGGACGTACTGCAGCAGGGAAAACGCACTATAAGCGTGGATCTGAAGAATGTCAAGGGTCAGCAACTGGTGCGCCGGTTGGCCCACAAATGCGATGTCCTCATCGAGCCTTTTAGACCGGGAGTTATGGAGAAACTTAATTTAGGTCCCGTTGAGCTATGTAAAGCGAATCCCCGCCTGATTTACGCCCGTCTCACGGGATTTGGCCAGAACGGAAGATTGGCACCACGGGCTGGTCATGATATCAACTATGCCGCCATATCGGGCGTGCTTTCCATGTTGGGCAGGCGTGATGAGAAGGCCACTCCACCCATTAACCTTCTGGCAGATTTCGCGGGTGGCAGTGTGATGTGCTCCCTAGGCATTTGCTTAGCCCTCTTGGAGCGCCACAATTCCGGAAGGGGTCAAGTGGTAGATGCCTCCATGGTGGAGGGAGCTGCTTATGTGGCCAGTTGGCTTTTTATGTCCCGGAATCTAGAAATTTGGGGACGGAAGCGAGGTGACAACCTCATCGATGGTGGCTCATATTTTTATGACACCTACGAAACCAAAGATGGTCTCTACATGTCCGTCGGCGCCCTGGAACCGCAGTTCTTTGAGCTTCTGAGGCAGAGGTTGCAACTCCCTGATGATCTCTCCCAATTTGGTGCAGAGCATCAGGATCGGGGAAGGAGGCTTCTCACAGAAGCCTTTCTAGCTAAAACCCAAGCGGAATGGTCACAGATCTTTGAGGATGTGGATTCTTGTGTTTATCCCGTGCTAGACTACAGGGAGGTTCATAAGCACGATCACAATAAGGAAAGGGAATCATTTGAGGTTATCCAGGGAACGCCTGTTCCACGTCCAGCTCCACTTTTAAGTAGAACTCCTGGAAAGTTGCCCAAGGCAACTGATGACAAGCAGCTGGGCAGCCTAATCGAAGAACTGGACCTTGAGCCCCAGGAATTAAAAGACTTATTAGACTCGGGAGTACTAACACTTCCGGCGAAGGCCAAACTTTAAAAGATGTATCCTCACATTAAATAAAACACATTGATTTTTGTTGCTCTTGCATTCAAAATTCTTTTATTCTCGCTCTTGCACACAGACACATTTTACATTTGCTAAAATTTCGCGTACAAACTATCAGTCATACAATTTGTTTCGGAACAGTTAGGCCGCGCTTTGATATTCAGAGGGGGGGTGTGTATTTAGTTATTGATAATACAGCATTCTACATAACGTAACATAATTGATTCTCTCCTATCGCAATCGTGGGTCAATGTTCTCTCGCGCATTCCTACTTACGGACTAAATTAGGATTAACTAGCATACCGAGTAGCACATACATATACTATATTTAATTCGGCGTAAGCACCGCGCGTCAGCTTCACCAATTTTTTTTTTTGTTGTATATTTAAGATAATCCATTATAATGTTCATATGTACGTAGGTGTAATGAGTTGTTTGTAATGTGGATGTTGTAAATTTCACTAGTTGGCGTTTGGTGTTTAGTATTGTTCTAGTGTACGTAGTGTATAGTCCTGCGTAAAGTAATCCTTGTGAGTCCTTAAGTAAGTTGTAGGGTTGTGTTGTTGTTGTATGTATATATAGTAAGTCTCAGTTCTCAGTATAAAATCAGTACCATATGTTACGTTTTTAATTTATTTTTAGTTCACACTTGCAATTGTGCATTTATTTGTAATCCTTTAAATGTTTACAAAAAAATATCATTTCTCTGCTGCGCGGGGTGCTTTTGTTACATTATATATATCCACACAAGACTCATACAGCACACTTCATACAGATGTTCGAATCACAGGCAAAGTTACAGTTGCGTTTTAAGTTTATTTATTTTTTAAGCTTAGATCAGACGACGAACACTCGAACACAAGGCAAGAGTTGAAGGGCAAGCCCATTGAAAACCCTTTAGTTCACACAGTGGAGTGTCCAAAAAGTGGGTCCACTATTCCTTTTTTATTAGAGCTTGCCTTTCAACCGTTTGCCATCCATTATATTGGCTTACTCTAGTGACATTAAATCATTTCTTAACAGCTAGATGAAACAAACTTAAAAGTCCCTCAATTTTAGCGATTTTGTATTCGTTTTTTTTTTTTTTTTGGAATGGTAACATACAAATTTTCTCAGTCACAGTTTCACGCACTCCTACTGTTTATAAAAGTGGGAAATGTAAGTATGTATAAAAGGTAGAAATTTGTGCTAAATGATTTGAGTGTCTTGTATTAGTTTGTTGGTGATTTCTTCTAGATATACTCTTCTTCTTTTATCATCAGTCACTCTCATAAACAACCATTGTCAATCATCACATAATTCATCATCATCATTCAATGCACAAGTGTCATCATCATTATATTCAGCACCAAGCTTCATACTCAATCAACACACCTGTGAAAAAGAAGGTTGAAAAATGTGATTATTAGCAATTATTACGATGCATTGTTTCGATTTTTTTTTAGATATGCTATTTTATATTGGTAAAGTGATTACAAAAATTCCAGGCATCACTTACATTTCGCATACCACAGCCATGAACGTTCGTGTTCCTTTAGGCGTTGCGCAGCTTTCGATTTCCGAAGATTCAGTCATTCATCTTTATCATCCGCATCCGATCATTCATAGCTAATATTAATGTTTATCTAATTAATTTTGGCAATTTGATGTCTCCTTTTAGTGTGCGCAATGCAAGTTGCCATTTCAAAATTAATATTTTTGATATGTTCAAATCTGATAAACAATATTACATTTTTGTTTTAAATAACCTCTTTCTCTTGGACGGCTGTTCGATACTTTATTGCAAAACCAGACAATAATTACCAATGAATGTTCTTTTTTTATTGAAATGACAACTTGTTGAGCTAAAGAATTCCTTTAAAGAAGTTCAAAAATTTGGTTGAAGTTTAGTTAAAGGAATTCTCGGTTACAATTTTGACATTTTTAAAAAGTATTCATATTATATGTGCGCTTATATATAGGTTAGTTCACAATAGTTCACTTCATTCCAGTTTTCACTTGTTCTTAGTATATTTAAATGTAGTGAAAAGATTTTAAACGGTTAGTTTCGACTTCATTTTTATCCTCTATTTACTTTTCATCGTTCACAGTCGCGTCTTTTTCGTAAGGTAGTTTCTGGTTATGTTTTTTGTATGGTTTGTTATGATAAAATAACTAAATGAAGTATGCGTCGTTGTTTTGTCCTATTAAGCAAGCTGTCATGTAATGTCTTTATGCTCGTTCTACAATTCTATGTAAGTATGATTTTCACGGAGGTCAGACATTTATTTTAAGATTTAAAATCCCTTCTTCGGGCGTCAAAGTCTGTTCGGAAAAAGTTGTAATTAATTCTTCGAAATTAAATATTTTGACACATTACGTAACGATTTTAAATCAGAAAATTTTTTGTCAAGCACCTCTGTTATTTATTTTTTGTTGTATACCCTGGTCCGTTGCGTATTTTGTTTTAGTAGCTTGCGTTTACCTAATATATATATTAATTATACATGTGTTGTGTGTGCTGCAGGTAGTTGCTTGGTTGTTGTTTTTTCTGTTTTGTTTGTTTCTCGTTGCTTTTCACCCCATTTTCATTTAATTAAAACATAAAATAAAGTGAGAGGCAAATTAAGCGTCGTTGATTGGAATTAATGAGAGCACACTTAATTGTATACACAAAAATAATAATAATTTCATGTTCTTGTGGGCTTGAGCATGACTGATTTAAACATTGGTATTTATTCTGCATTTCGATTCGCTGTTTGTTGTTTAATGGATGTTTTTGAAGTTGGGTTTTGAAACAGTCATGCCCGCCACTTTGTACGTCCCTAAGTCAATTCGTATTTCGTTTTTTAGTTGCTAGGTTGGTTTCTCAGTCGTCTTTAAGTGTTTTACATTTAGTTTCGTTTCGTTTGCTTGTAAATTTAAATTCAAATCCGTTTAAAATCTTTTTGATTTGCTGTTTGGCTTACGTCTAAAATCATTCGTTTCGTTTCACTAGACAAATTCTTGCGCTTAATTCATAATATCACACAACACGCCGATACACACGCGCGCCAAAGAAAAAGGAAGTCTTCGTCCATTTTCGTGGGGTTTCTCGCAATCACATAATACCATTTTTCAGAGTTCCTCTCAAGCATTCATCACAGTGTAACTATAGGCATAGAGGGTAAGGTGTCGGACAACAGGCACGCTGACTTTTAGATAATACATACTCGCTCTCAGCCATATGTTTCATTCCATCACATTCGGTTCACACTCAAGACATTCATTCTTATTTTTTATATTTTTTTTCTTGGGCTAGTGAGGATTGTAGGATAGATACATTAATTCTTATAACTTAAAGTGTGGTTCTTACAGCCGCTACTAGTTAATGTTTCCAAAGAGGTGCAATGCATTTAATATGTTCTACTAGTTGAAGCAATTGTTTTCTACCGATTTTTACAATTAAATTTAAATTTCACATAATTTTATATAACAGCTTCGTAAGCTTTTTGGTAATGCTTAAAATCGGGCTACTAAATCGCCGGATTCCGTGGCAATCCCAAATCAAGGCTGCCCTTAAAGCTGGATTTTTTTAAATGTCATAAATCCAGGAAGAGATAAATATCAATGTTTTAGTCAATGGGCAGCCTCTTTTTGGGCTTGCGTTACCAAGCGAGGACAATGGATAATGGGTAAATAAACTCACACGAAGATTAACAGGTCTTAATTAAAATATTGGGTCGAAACAAAAGTTCGGTTTTGCGCTTAAAACTATTGGGGTTTTATAAACAATTTTTCTTAGCATTTACACGTTGCACAGCAACAATAGATCGGACAAACAAACTTAGCAGATAGAATCTTTTTATCAGAGAATTCGGACTGGACTGCAAAAATAGAAAAATTAATGAAAATTAAAATTAAATAAAAAATTCAGAGCAATCATTAGCAGGATGGGTCGATTTTTGTTACGATATCTATACGATTCTTTAAACATTGCCTTTCCCAAAAATCGACTCAGCCCAATTCACCATTCATTCGCTGATGAAATACAGAATGAGAACTCAGTGTACTTACCAGTTTGGATGCATAACATTCAATCTTGAGGGTCTGGTGGAAAGCAGGGAAACATTAACCTCTAGCAGGCGATCTACTGCGTGATAACCTGGCTATTAATCTTCTTAATCTCCTTTACTGCCCAAGTGCACAGCATCTTAGTGCGCTGGCCCTTGGAGCGCTTGCCTTCGGCAAGGAAGTGGGTAATGATCGCATCGTCCAGAAGCGGATACAGACGCGGTCCGAAGGAGGTGCACAGATCGCCAATGAATCCTGCGGCACTGGCCATCATCGAATCGGAAACGTCGCCTTCCTGAGCGATTCGCTTGATAAAGGATATAATGTGCATCAAATGCGGCTCCATGTGAGCCACGTCGGGATGAGCTGTCTGGTCCACGCCCTTGAGGCCCTGGATAATGCCAGTGTAGGCTTCGAGAACGCTCTCGCGCAGCTCGTTGATATATTCATTCATGTCGAAATTATTGGCATCCGTCTGAAGAAAAAATAATAAATATGAAAGATCCACATTGCAAATGTCAATAGGGTATTTAAAAACACTCACCTGGAGATTGGACGCAGCTCGCAACATGTCTAGAACAACGCTCAGATATTTGAGGAAGTGGCTTCCAATGCTTAAAGCTATGTCCCCAAAGGCAGATAGGATTTGGGGCTTAACGCTGCGATGTAAAGTCGGTTCTTGCAGGTTGTTCATCAACACAGACATTATCTCATCGGAGTAAGGAACCATTAAATCTTTTAGGGCGCGGAATATATCGCCGGTGAGTCCGACAGAAGCACAGCAGACCTGGTACTCCTGGTGATTCTTCAGACCCATGACTAGGAAGTCCTTGAAAGCGGGCATGTACTTGGCAAACTGTACACCCAAAAGTTCCACCAGTGTGGAAACAGCAAGGAAAGCATCCTCCTGCACACCACCAGATTTTCCAGCACTTGAATTGAACATGGTCAGCAGGGCGGTCATAATAGCATCTGAAATTTGGGGCGCATCCCTCTCGTGGACCTTTCTCAAAACACTTTGCAGAGTGGCGCACAGAAGCGATTGCAAATCGTTGAACTGATGCCGATCGCTGTGGTTGTTTATCTGCGTTTCCATTTGCATCACCTGATTCAAACGCTCCAGAATCACAAGTGTAGTGCGCTGCACCACTAAATAGCAATCCAAGGGCGAGTTCTTAATCATATCCATGAGTGCTTCATAGGCAGCTCCCCTCAAATTGGCCTGAGCTCCATCCGATCGATCGGTGGTCTCCAGGAGCTGGGTAATGATGTACTCAAAGTACGGGGACAAGGCGTAGGTCTCTGGGGTCTCGCCCTCGGTGGTGACCGCTGCCTCGTAGGCGGCATCAGATAGACCGATGAAGGCCCAGCAAACATTAGCTGCCACGCGGGGCTCCGACTTTAAGCTCTTCACGAAACACTCAAGCAAAGTCTGTAGATATGTTTTGTTAATGGCCGCTTCAGGAATGATCTAAAACAAAAAAAGAAAGGAAAACTTTTAGTTTAATTGAGCAATAGTGTATAGAGGCAAGAATTTTAGAGGTATGTACCGAAAAATGGTATAACTGTGTTAAATAATAATCTAGTATATGCTTATATAAAAAAAACTATTCAATAAAATAATCTTTTTATACTAACATCGCAGATGCGTCCGAAGGTCCAAGCCGTGGTGTCGCGCACAATAACGCTGGAGTCGTACATCAGTCGAATAAGAGTGGGCATGGCCTGCTCCACAAGCGGCTTCAGCGTGTTAGTCTCCAACCCATTTAGCACCGAGCCGAAAGTCATCACTGCAGCGTCCCGGAAGCGCCAGTTGGGCGACTCGATGTTCTCCTTGATGAAGGGCAACACATGCGGCACGATCTCATCCTCGCAGCAGGTGGCCAGCACCATAAGACAAACTGAGGAGGCCTTTGCCGGGCTCCAGGTGTCCTCGTCGTCGCACTCGTCCTGCTTGGTCAACTTCTCGACGAGCACAGGCGTGAGGAATTGCAGGGCACCGCGAGCATAATGCTTAGATACTCTTTGCGGAGCCCTGCCCTGGTCAGTGGCCTCCTGACTCTCGATGGCCAAATCGATTTCCTCGTCGCAGACGTTCGACCAGAACTCAATGCCCTGCAGGGCCACCGCATCGTTTTCCGACTTCATGGCCGCCAAAGTGATCGGGAATAGAGCCTGTGCCATGTAAGGTTCCATGAACTGGTAGTAGAGGGTCAAAACCTTCACCAGACACTGGAGGGCGGCCACGCAGATCTGCGAGTCCTGGCACTGAGTAGCTTCGCACACCACCTCCATGATGAAGTTGCGCTCCATCTCCTTCTCAAAGTTCGACTTGGTAAACTCCAGAGAGTTGTGAAGTGCCGTAGTTGCCGCCAAACGGACATGATTGCTCGGCTCCAACTTTCTCATGCCGTGGATAATGGCGGTGAGAACGTCGTTGGACTGATTCTCCAGCACGCCGAAACGAATGTCCTGGCAGATGTAGCCAATGGCCTCCAGCGCCGCCTCCCTATGCATCTCGCTGGATCCCTCGCTAACCACCTTGTTTACTAGTGTCTGGATAAGCATGGCCCAGCGGTTCATCGGCAGCTCGATCACGGCCACATAGGCCACGCACTGGGCGGCGCAAGAGGGACGCGTGTTCTCGGTACCCAATGCGGCCAGGATCTGCAAGGATTTTTGAGTTATTTGTGTTAATTAGAATATTTGACAATATGACTCACGTTGTTCTTGATCAGCTCGCGGATCTCGCTGGGAAACTGATGCCATCGCTCCTGGTACTGTTGGCTGATCTTCTCGTCCTTGCTGGTCAGGTGATTCTTCAGCTGGAGACCGGCTGCCATTCGGGCCACCGCGCTGTTTGTCGTGTTCACCAAGATCTCTGACAGCGCCTTCAGGAACTCGGGCAGATTGCTGGCCGCCGCCTGCTCCAGAAAGTTCTTCGCCGATAGCAGTTCATTTTTGTCTGAAATGTTAGTTAATTTAGTTGTTTTCAATAAACTTTCCCTGTTCTACGCCCAAAATAGTAAACGAAATAAGGGAATCAGTTTTGCATGAGTTTTCAATTTCCAATAATGTTGATGATATTGAACTCCCCCAATACGAAACATAGGGTAGTTACTTGATTAGCTTAACAGAGAAATTATAGATATAAAAAAGTCATGAATAATATAAATTTTTGGGACGAATTAACAAATGATAGCTTAAATCCATAGCTCAAACTTATGTATAGATATGTTTAAAGATCAGAGAAATATGGTTTGGCCTCGCAATGTGTTATCTTTCGGGTTCGGCATAAAGTTTTAAGTCATACTTTATCGGCAACCGGAAGAACTGTCGCCAAACATACGATGCGGACTCCGAAGCGACGCCTCTCTGAACCCTATTCTTTGTGAGGTTATGGCATTTGTGGCCGTGGTTTATAAATCCTTAATTGTAGGAGCGCATTATATGCGCGAATACATATAGACATCGGAATATGTATAAATGCACATGTGTGCGAAGGCCCCTAGCAACCAAACATATGCGAGAAGCGCCTATATTGCAACCCTGCGCAACATATAACGCGCGTCCCTCCCGCCACACGAAGCAAAGGAAATTTCAAGACCGGGGGAGTGCGACCATTTACTATGTGTGTACATAAAACTCACCTGGCGACACCGTCTTCTCCAAAATGGCAATCAATTGCATGGCGATATCGGAAGTCATTTTTGCGCTCTTTTTTCTTCTTCTCTATATATATTTTACTTCACTTTCCGTTTCTTTTTGCAGGTCGTGCGTCTGTGTAGGTGATGGAATTTTTGCGTAATTACTAGGCAATACTAGTCTATCGGCTGTAGGGGTGAAAATAAAATGAATCAAAGTTAATATGAAACTTTAAAAGATTTATAAACTTCTTTTTACTGGTTGCAACACCTTGAACGTCACAAGAATTGATTTTTTCGCGCACACCTCAACACACACTCAAAAGGAAACTCCACATGCTACTCACGTTTTGTTGTCGTCTCCTCTGGAACGGTAAAAAAGCAAGGGTTGTGTACAGTTGATTTAATTAGTTATATTTATTATAAGCTTACTTAAAGCTCACACAATTTACTTCTTGCTTTTTCGGAGAAGGGCAATATATTATATTTCTTGTGGTCGCTGCAAGTTGAGTGCGAACTAGGGCTGGGAAAACACCGATAGCTCATTCGATTTTTTTTTCCCAATATACTAAAACATACCAATTATTATGAAAATGCTTTTGATTCCCCGAAAACTTAACGGTTGTGTTTGAATTATTCGTTTCTATCGAAAAAATTTCTAAAAATAAAGCAACAAGAAAAGAACTTAATATTCTTAGATTACAAATATTCTGACATAAAACTGGAAGGTACAAATGTTTTGGAAGAATACATCAAGGTTTACACTTAAAAAAAAAGAACTCCTTCACAAGAAATATTTTTTAACCGCCCTGTGCGGACCAATAAAAATTATTACATTTTTATTTGTTCCCAATAGGCTAATAGGGGGATTGTTTTTTCAAGCTCATCCATATGTAGATATTCTTCCAATTCAATTTCTTTTTTTTTAAATTATAAGCTTATACTAAATATATAAGAATTCCGTTAAGTTTGAATATTCAATTTTCCAGCTTGGACTACTTTGTTTTTCGTTATTCCTTTTATTGGAAACGCTGTAAAACACGTTAAAATTATAATAATTCGGCTTTTTGGTGTAGTTTATTTAATGATATGAATATAAATTGAGTTAGAATGGTTATCTTTTATGAATTTCGCGGTATTTAGCTCTGGTTGGGTGCTGCCACCCTCCCGCGAGCCGGTTGGCAGCCCCTTCTGTTGTTATAGGTGGCAACGCTGTCACAGGCAGTGCTGACGTTCGGCAAAAAAAAAGAGGAAACGTAGTAAAAACACTCGAGAAATTCCGAATATTCAGATAAATAATCTGCTAGTACGGTTTGTGCAAAGCCCTCCGATCCGGAGAGTGTGGGAGTGCGTCGCTGACACGTCCACGTTGTAGATACAACCCAAACAAAAAAGAGGGCAAAGGCGATTTGCCCAATCTGTGACTCCTGGCTTTTGTTGGTTGCAAACTCGAGATGATCCTGCTTCCCGGACTCGTGCCGCTCGTGGCCGTCGTCCTGCTGCACCTGGTGACCCCAACACAGGCTTTCTACCTGCCTGGATTGGCGCCGGTTAATTTCTGCAAGAAAACCGATGTCTCCTCCACATGCAAGGTATGATATACATATGTATGTACATATATATATGATACATGCATACATATACATAAGTTAGTGGGCGTGTTTGCCCGCAACAATTAGCAATGTTAGAAATAGTGATGTATAGTAGTGGTATATTGTTCTAATGACGGTCAGAAGCGGAAGCACTGATAACGCTAGTTACTCGCTATGTATACCCCGTATGTGCGGTCCATATCTTAATTTCTGGTGACGTTGACTTCGCTGGCTAAACACGCGGCCAAAAGCAAAAATTGGAGTTATAATGTTAGTTCAGTTGGCAGTCAAATGCAGGCTCGGTTCATGAATTTTTGGCTTGGCCTTTACTGCTGATGGATATCCAATCCAAAGAAAATTACCCATTTCAATTGATATTGCAAGATGCAAGCTTGATATAGCTCGATATATGTTCTTGTTATCTACTTGAAGATGCTTTTCATGAGTTAAAAATTGTAAATCTTATAGCAAATCTTTCCAACCGACCAAAAATCGAAATCAAGACAGTTTTAAAAGAATTCCTCTATGAATCACAACTGATAACGCTTATTCGTAATTACTATTACAATCATATGTGAGCAATTTACCTTTAGATACCCTAAAATCTTGTTTCATAACCTGCAGACCCTCTAATGCTACTCAGATCAATGCAATCTTTTTGAATCTGAATCTGAAATTCAAAAATTAGATTTAATTACAATAGAAAGGTGTTAAAAACAAACTACAATTTTTGCATTGCTTTAAGAAGCACAAAAAATTAATTTGAAATAATGGGGTTAATTGCTGCCGATGTTATTGATCAACATAATAAATTGATAAAGAGATATCAATATTTCTATTAAACTTGTATTTAAGAATGTAGATAAGGCTTTAAGGCATTTTGGTTATGCCCTTTAATTAACTTTTATTCACTGATAAATAATTAAGGTTCCGCTTAATTAATTTTTAAATGCCTAAAAAGCTTATAGATAAGATGATTCCTTAGCTCAATTTTGTAAAAAAAAACTTCAGGTTCTGTTGGCACCACATGCATATTTTGTATAACATATGTATAAGAATATTTCATAAAAATATAATATACGACTATTTCGGTGACACTTAAATAACTATATCGCCGATAAGATTAAAGGAGAACCTACATTTACCAAGAATTGATACATCTATCGTTTATTTTTTTTGTTAATTGTCTCCTTCAGTCGGAAATCTTCTTGTACGTGAACCGATTGAATACCGAGGAATCAGAATTACCCTATGAGTACCATCACTTCGACTTTTGTTTGGGAGAGGAAGCGAACTCTCCGGTGGAGAATCTGGGACAGGTGGTTTTCGGCGAGAGAATTCGTCCGGGACCCTATAAAATTCAGTTCCTGGAGAATCAGCAGTGTGCGAAGGTAAGTTAACGAGTTTTAACTGCTCCATATTTTTAGTTCAGACTTGCAATGTTAGTTTAGTTACTCATTAATCACATTTATATTTTTTTAGGCCTGTACCAAAAACTACAAAGGTGACGATCCGGTTAGCAACCGCCGCATGATGGTTTTGAAGAAGGGAATCAGCTTAAATTACCAGCACCACTGGATCGTGGACAATATGCCAGTAACCTGGTGCTATCCGCTGGAGAATGGAAAGCAATACTGCGGAACTGGATTCCCTATGGGCTGTCTTGTTCGCAGCGATGGCGAGGGATGTCCCATCAACCCCTTATATAACCAGCCCTTGCATTATTATCCCTTTAATCATGTGGATCTGGAAATTACATATCACAGCGGAGAGTCGGAAGACTGGGGTATTCAATTTGGAAACAGTGGCCGGATAATCTCTGTAAAGATTACACCCAAATCGATAAAGCACGCGGATCCCGAAAACCCGAATTGCTTAGGCAGTGAACCGCTGGCAATCAGTGAGAATTCTCTGAAGGCTGGAGAGCAGCTTAATATCGTATACACGTATAGTGTGAAATTTATAAAGAACGATGCCATTAAGTGGTCATCCCGTTGGGATTATATTCTGGAATCCATACCTCACACGAATATCCAATGGTTCTCCATTCTCAACTCCTTGGTAATTGTTCTCTTCTTGAGTGGCATGGTGGCCATGATTATGCTGCGGACTCTGCACAAGGATATTGCCCGCTATAATCAGATGGATAGCGGTGAGGATGCCCAGGAGGAGTTTGGCTGGAAGCTGGTCCATGGTGATGTGTTCAGGCCGCCGCGCAAGGGCATGCTGTTGTCCGTTTTCCTGGGCTCTGGTGCGCAGGTGCTGGTGATGTGCATGATCACCTTGGCCTTTGCCTGTCTGGGTTTCCTCTCGCCAGCCAATCGAGGCGCCTTGATGACCTGCTCCATGGTCTTGTTTGTTTCATTGGGCACTCCGGCAGGCTATGTCTCTGCCCGTATTTACAAGAGTTTCGGTGGTCTGAAGTGGAAGAGCAATGTAATCCTCACCTCGATCGTTTGCCCTGGGTGAGTTTTTTTTTTAATATATTCATTTTAGCAATTTGGTTTTATGTATAGTCAAATAATATCTCGTATTCTTTTCATTGTTTTTAGTGTTGTCTTCTCGCTGTTCTTTGTAATGAATCTGGTGCTGTGGGGAGAGAGTAGCTCGGGAGCTGTGCCATTTAGCACGTTAGTTGCCCTACTTGCCTTGTGGTTTGGTGTATCAGTGCCACTGACCTTTGTTGGGGCTTACTTTGGATTCCGTAAGCGCGTGAGTATAAATTGTGCTTATTTATTTTACAGGATATTACATGGTATTGTATATTTTCAGGCCCTGGAGCACCCTGTGCGTACTAACCAAATTCCCCGGCAGATTCCCGACCAATCGATCTACACACAACCTATTCCCGGCATCGTCATGGGCGGCGTTTTGCCCTTTGGCTGCATTTTCATCCAGCTGTTCTTTATCCTGAGCTCGCTGTGGTCTAGCCAGATGTACTACATGTTCGGCTTTCTATTCCTGGTCTTTGTCATCCTGGTCATTACGTGCTCGGAGACAACCATTTTGCTGTGCTACTTCCACTTGTGTGCAGAAGACTATCACTGGTGGTGGCGCTCCTTCCTAACGTCCGGTTTCACTGCTGTCTATCTGTTCATCTACTGCTGCCATTACTTTGTGACGAAGCTCTCGATCAAGGACAGTGCCTCGACGTTCCTGTATTTCGGCTACACGGCCATCATGGTATTCCTGTTTTTCCTGCTGACCGGCACCATTGGGTTCTTCGCGTGCTTCTGGTTCATACGCAAGATCTACAGTGTGGTTAAGGTGGATTAATCATCAAAATTCAAGGAAAACGAGCTCGTGCGAATGTATTTTTGTATGTGTAGCCACAAATTTACACTTAAGCCTAATGTGTGTGTGATTTCTGCGCTGTGCGCCCGGCACAGACAGTTTTCTGTTTATTATAATTACGATTGATATGTGTACAATAACATATATTTGTATCAGGCAAGAACCGTGGAGTAACGAAGCGCGCAATAATCTTTAATCAATAAGCAGCAGACGAGTTGCAGTTTAAGTGACTTGAAGCATCTTTTGTATAGTTCACCGTTCTGTTAATCTTTAGGCGTAAAGTTTAGCAGTGTCCATTTCCCAGCTCTAGCAATGATACAAAAAACAAAAACAAGCCCCGTAAAAAGTACTGAGACGCAAAACGAAGTACTTTAAACTCCGTTCTCTACTTGTAATATCAAAGCCTAACAACTGTAATTAGTGGCTCGTCTTAGCCGTAATTCGAGCAGGATTGAATTCACGTGTAATATTTTAAATACTTTAGTTTAAACTATTTAAATCTAACTTGCGACTAAAGAATAAACAAAACTATAAATTATGAAACGGCGCCATCTGGGGCATACTTTTTACTTGGCAGCAGAACTAGCTCTTTCTTTCAACCCTAGACAATTGACAGTTCTTGGATATTTTCTATGGCTTCCGCGAGCTGGTGAAACCAGGCGCAGTGCGAATAAACATTTCCAGCTCAGAGTTTGTCGAGCGGCGCATCCATGTCAGATATTGTGGACAGTGATGGGGACGAATACGATGAACTTTCGGAGCTGCGACAACGCCACAAGCCCGAGTCCCAGCCCTCGGTGGATGTGCGTATCTTTGAGATAAAGTCCTTGATCTTTTTCTAGATTTTTTTTAATCGGTTTCCAGGAGGCCTTCGATCTGGACGACCTGCTGCCAACCATCGGCGAGTTTGGCAGGTACCAGAAGCTCTTGGTCTTCGGCATTTGCCTGCCCGCCTGCATTCCGTGCGGTTTCTGTGCCTTTAACCAGTTGTTTATGGCTGATACTCCGGATGACTATTGGTGTCGCATACCGGAGCTACTCGATCTGCCGCTGGAGCAGCGAAAATCGCTGGCCATACCCAAGGAAGTGGTGAGTAATTGCAGCCAAATAGCAGCCATACGAGTGCTGGTACTCAGGCAATCAAGTCAGCCCATTGATTGTGCGTTGACGGAGGTTAAGGGTCGATACGTGGGTGGTTCGATGAGTAATCAAGGGGGAAATTGATGAAATGGTGTGGGAAAGGGAAAACAAACAGATGTCTTATTGATTTAAAGTGGGCTTTTAGTTTGTATAAAGAAATACCTTTACCGTTTCTTTTAAGGACAATGATGAACTGGTCTACAGCAAATGTTATATGTACGGAGTCAATTGGACGCAACTACTTGAATCAGGGGAGGAGGATGACTTGACCACCATGGAATCAAACAGCAGTTGGCCATTGGTCAAGTGCAGTCAGGGATGGGAGTACAACACGAGCATCGTCTGGTCCTCCATTGTGATCGATGTGCGCTGTCCCAGAAAATTGAACCTTCATTTCACATGATTTCTCATCTAGGAGACGCTTGAATCATTTCCTAAGCATAATGTATTCTTCTTAGCCAGGGGTTAAACATTAGCTTACTTAAAAATACACCAAATCCTCAACTTTCAGTTTGATTTAGTTTGCGATCAGGATATATATCCAACAATTGGTTTGGCCGCTCTCAACACTGGCGGTCCTGTGGGTGTTTATCTATTTGGATTACTGAATGATCGTGCTGGACGAAGACTTTCTTATTTCATCTGCCTGGCCACTTTGCTGGCGGGCAGCTTGATGACTTCGCTGAGCAAGGACTTCTGGACTTGGGCAGGCAGTCGTGTCATAGTGGGATTGACCATTCCGGCTGTCTATCAGATACCATTTATTATATGTGAGTATATTAATTGTTTTATAACTGGTAATGATATTAACTTATGCGTGATATATATATATATAGCTCTGGAACTGGTAGGCGAAAACTATCGTTCCTTTGTGACAGTGATGACATGCACCTTCTACACTTCGGGCATCATGCTTCTGTCCGCGGTTACCTATCTGGAAAGGGATTGGGTTCGCCTGTCCTATATCACCTCGCTGCCCTTTTACGCATATTTCCTGTACATGTTCGTTATGCCGGAATCACCGCGATGGCTTTTGATGCGAGGTCGTCTAGAGGAAGCACTCAAGATTCTGGAGCGCATGGCCATGGTGAATGGTAAACAGTTTCCAGAGGCTGTGCATCTTAAATTGGAAGCGCAAATCCGGCGGGATAAGCTGAAGAAGCAGAAGAAAAAAGTGGCCAATGTGGGCCTAATGGATCTATGTCGCACCCCCAATATGCGATTAAAGACCATACTGATCACCTTGAGTTGGTTTGCCAATGAGACGGTTTATCTGGGACTCAGCTACTACGGACCTTCGTTGGGCACCAATCAGTATGTGAGCTTCTTTTTGTCGGCCGTTGTTGAGCTGCCAAGTTACTTGTGTTGCTGGTATTTCATGGACACCTGGGGCAGAAGATGGCCCTTAAGTTTATCCATGATATTGGGGTAAGTAAAAATATTTCAAAAATATATTACAATACAACTTTAAACTATTATTACTTTTTAAGGGGCGTGGCTTGTGTGATCACCGTAATGCTGCCCGATGATGCCGTGGATGAGACCCTAGTGCTATATCTGATATCCAAAGCCCTGCTATCCGCCTCCTTCCTGATTATTTATCCCTTTGCCGGGGAACTGTATCCAACTCAAGTTCGAGGCATTGGCATCGGTGCGTCTAGTTATATTGGAGGATTGGGTCTCATTGTCATACCCTTTGTCACCTACTTGGGAAAGGACAATCTCAAGCTGCCGCTGGTTATCATGGGCTTTGTTTCAATGCTGGGCGGGATGACGGGACTGCGATTGCCGGAAACACTGCATCATCGTCTGCCGCAGACCATCGAGGAGGGTGAGGAGTTTGGCAAGAACTGGCAATTCAAAGATTGCTGCAGTTGCGCTCAAAAACCGTAAGTTTAATAAAGAAATTTGTTTTAAAAGATAAAGTTTTAAAGTATTTTCATTCAAATTTTAGGGATGTCTTATCCCAACCAGCGTCGTACGAAAACCTAGATGTCTTAGCCGGGTCCTCCAACAATGCTTCTGAGGTGGAGCTAGAGATGAGGGACAGTCGACGAGTTCGGGAGCCGACGCCACGCATTGATGAGCGCACACCCCTGGATATGACGGCCAGTGGAAGTGGTCGACCCATTCATCGGCCTTCGATGAAGCGCCTTGTGCGCCAGATGAGCGTTATGGATACCCAAAGAACACACGATGGCACCATGCAATTGACCCATTGGATTTAATATTTATCTTCAAAGATGTCAAATTAAAAATCAGTAAAAAAAAATACAGATTCGATTTAAAGTTTTGCTTGTAGGCAAATTAAACCTTACAGCCTTTAGCTTTTTTGTTTCAGCATTAGATAATATATTAGTCAACAATTATCAAGCTTAGTATATATTACTCAAAAAGTTAACGTTAATAAGTTGTTGCTTAAAACTGTAATACATACATTTAGAACATATAATTAAAAACAATTATTAAACTTTAATTAAAATAGAAAATTAAACAACTTAAAAGATCGTAATCAAGCACAATGTAAGCAATTGCCGTTGAATGTGTATAAATATAATAAAATAAAAAAGACAAAGTAAAAGCTTAGAGTTTTATTGACGATTATAACAATATTTGTGAAATCGATTCCTTTTTATATAAATGTTCCTTAACTTATTAGTACTTTGTTCAAATGCAGAATAACATTAATGCATAAAACCATTTCTAAAACAATTTCCCCGTTTTAATATCGATATTGTTTTTCCTTTAAATAATTGTAGAGCATTACGATTATGCCAAACTTGTTTACTTCAACAATAAACAATGCGAATTACGAAAGGTAAAGAAAAACCGAAACTTAATTCATCAAACATATCCGGTAAAAATAAATAAATAAATAAGTATGTATAGCATATAGCGCATGGCGACTTCTCAATCACAGTAATTGATTTATGCAATTATTCAGGCAATTATGCAATTAATTGTTGTCAAACAAAAAGAAAACTTGTTTATACAGTGAATAATGGAGGAATGCGCCAAATTGCCCGCAGCTGTCGCCCGTAAACTGCTGGCGGTCACTGTCAACCGTAGGAAGTGCCTGGACCCATGGGAATTGCCACATATATTCAGTGCCTTTGGAGGTCAGGGATATAATCAAATCAAAAGAAAAATATCCAACAAATAAATGTAATGCTCACTCTGTGGTGAGAACCCAATTTCGAGCAATTTAATTATAAAATCCGTTTATTCATGAATTTCCAATTTTCCAATTTGCAATTTAAAGAAAACATATTCTTCGATTATACCACCTAAGCAAGTGTCAAAAATGTATTAATTAAATTTCCGTTTCCAACAAAATAAGTAAAAAAAATTAAATTTAAACACAAACATTTTAGATATTATAATAAAATTTCCCTGAACATATTGTTCGATCAAACCACCCAGGCAAGTGTCAAAAATGTATTAATCAAAATTTCCGTTGCCAAACAAAATAAGCTAAAGAATGCCGAAACCAAAAACCCCATCGAGATTTGTAAAGTCTCCTGTTCCTTTTCGTGCTCCTATTCCGGCTCGTAAAACTGCTCCTCCAGTGTCACCGCCATGCAGGACGAGTCTCCTGGATCTGCCCGAGGACATCATCCGAATGGTTTTCGATTTCCTGCCCCAACTGTCGGATAAAGTCCTGCTGGCCTGTGTGGCACCCAAGTTTCGATTGGCTTTCGAGGGATGGGCCAGATCAAGGCGAAACATACTGGACGTTGACCGTCTGGAGACGATGCCACTGCCGGAGTTGATAAGATTCTTCAAGGTGGCGGGACCTTTTATACGAGTCCTAATCGTGGACTGCGCTTCATTCCAAAAGGAATCGCTGCTGGTGGAGTTCATATCGGAGTATTGCCCGAATCTGGACGAGATCAATTACTCCAATGCCACCGATGAGTTCCACTATCGCAGCATCATGTCCAAAATGACGCATCTGAAGCGGGTTACTATTGACTGCATGGACGCAGAAGATGTACTGAGCTTTGATTTGCAGTCAAACCAGGATTTGGAATCTTTTGAGCTGGTCAATGGATGCTATACTGGTATGTTTCTTATTGGAGTTACATTCTATTTTGTAAGTTTATAGAAAATTTTTGTGAAAAAAGGACACCATTGAGATATAAATATACTTACGCTTGAAGCTGAGTATATAATCAACGTTTAGGAATACAGACTTTGTAAAAACTGTGGTTTTTTAAAAATAAATGTTTTAAATCGTATAACATATTATAAAATAATTCTACATAAATCGTAATGAAATACATAATTAAAAAAATATAACCATAAAGAACATTGTCACGTTTTTTTTTTTCAATGACTTGTATTTAATATGTTTGTCTTACATTTACATTTATAATAATATTTACTTGAAAGGCAAACATCTCTGCGGTTTTCCCAATCTCAAAACCTTGGTTCTTCGGGACTGCCTTTTGTGGAACTCGGTGGAATTCGGAATACCTTTGAAATCCCTACAAACTTTGGATCTGGACGACTGTTGTTTTGAGGTGATGAACCAGAGCCTGTACCAGAAGATAGCGGATAGTTGTACGGAACTGGAGGAGCTATTCTTCTCCGGCTGCGACACCAACTTCGAGGTAATTGCCCATCTGCCAAACCTTCAGAAGTGCACCCTGAAAACGTGGATGACTTCAAATGAGCTGAACATCGGATTCCTTACCGTTCTGGCGGAGAAGAGGGGCAACAAGCTGACCCATCTGCATTTATCCGGACAGTTTCAGATCACCAATGAGCATGCCCGTTGCTTGGGTCAGTTATGTAGCCTCAAGGACCTTCGGTTTAGCAACAACGATGTCCTGGAGGACGATCACTTTAAGTTCTTCAACGATCTTAATCAACTGGAGCGATTTGGCCTGACGTGGTGCGGTAGGGTTTCGGACATCGGAATGATGAGGATGGTACGAAATTGCCTTCAATTGAGTATTATTGATTTTAACGATTGCGAGGAGATCACTGAGGACTTTGTGATCAACACCATTGGATGCTGCTCCAAGGGAACGGGTCGGAACATGGTTATTAATGTAAAGGGTACTAGGATCAGATCGACTATCTTAACGGTGGGTTGACTCTGGGGGAGATATTTTAATACTGACAATTTCATGTTTTTCAGCATCCGGAATATCTGAATCCTTTGAACCATGTAAAGGTCAATTTTATAAGCTAGTGATATTTGGTGAAAAAATATCTATCATTGTATTTGGGAATTAAAAAAAAGCCGTGAGTTAATAATATTAGTTTAATGTTCCAAATATAATTTATCTAATATTTTAGAATTCGTTTCTGATTTTATAGATCAGAATATGTAATTAAAAGATCGCCTTTAAAAATATAAAGAAAATCTAATAAATTGTTGATGCAATTTGATTGAACTAAACCAGATTGAGACTGTTTTTAATTTAAAAAAGTAATTATTTTATGTTTACCTTAAAAAAACACCATTGTATAATTAATTTATTCCATTTGTAGTTTTTTGAGACAGGTAAAAAATAGTTATCCTATTGAGTATTTTGAGTGGAAGTACTTTCAATTGAATTCCTGCCCATAACGGAAACACTTGATGCCCTTGGAACCCAGAAATCTTAGACAATGGGATCCTCACTGGACTGAGTCATGGCTTGGTCTGCCATAAGGAAGTGGACGATCAATATTTATGATCATGCTCACAATGCTCCATTAGCACGCCGATAATTGCGGACAAGCGTGTGTGTCGCTGCACTTTGGGCCTTTGCCTGTAACCTAACAAATGGAAGCGAACAAACAAAAAACCGAAATCGAAATCTAACAATACGATATTCGATACAGTTCTGAATCCGCGATTCAATTCGATTCGAGCGATCGATCGCTGGCAATAAATTTCCCATTCAATTGCTGCTCTATTGGAACTGAACTTTGTTGCTTTTGGCCGATGATGTCTGTGTTAGCAGCAGGAAGCTGGCGACCAGTTCAGATCAGCGACCAGTTGATTACACTTGAAATACTTATTTTTATCACACTTTTGGACAGAGTTTTAGAACTTCTAAAATAACTTAGAATTTATTTAAAACCTAGCAGTTGTTTACCGAAAAAAAACTTGAAAAAATCTTTTCTGAAAATTGAGAAAAAAAGTTGAGATTCTTATTATTTTTCTAAAGATTTTTCAGAAAGTTATTTAATTTCAAGCTTACGTGGATTATTTACTACGATCTTAAACGATTATTTAAATTATTTAAAAAATAACTAGATACAGGAAATTTTGACGATTTAAAAAAATGCAATCTGGGTTTTTATAGTTTTAAAGTGATTTGTGTAGCAAGGGAAAATAGATTTATATTTAGCATTTTCCATAATCTTCCCAATAACAATATTCAAGCCCTTAGCTTAATTCAATTTGAGTTTTATTAATTTAAAAGAAATTTTTGTAGCAAAGGAACTGGTTAATTTCGAGCTTTAGAAGTCATGTGGGTTTTTATAAACTATGTATAATGAAAACAAAAATAATTCAAATTTCACGCAATAACACTGTTTTAGCTTTATTAATTTTAAGGGATATATGAAGCAAATTGTAAACCATTTCTCTCTGTTTTGTTACAATAACTACCGACTGCAAATTACAGGAACACAAGTTTCTTTTATCGCAGTGTGTAGATCATAGATCGAACTCACCTGTGGCCAGTCCATTGGTTAGTCATCGATACGTTTTGTTTTGTTTTGTTTTATGTTTCGAACTGACCTCGAGTGGCTCCTTAAATGGCTGTCGGCTGCAATCGCTTTGACTCTCTAATCGGGGGGATAAGAGGGGGTTCAAGGGGGCTGGGGGCACCCAGACAAATGCCTTGACATGTTCAGGTGTCTGCCATGTTCAGCCAACTGACTAATTAGCGTACTTTAACTGGACCAACTCGATGACATTTGGCCATAAATCGCGGTGGCATCTTCGGCTCATCGAAAGGAGAGTTTGCATGAGTAGAGCAAATTAAGCAGGGATTTTGTTTACCTTCCCCCTTTGCTTTTTTTTTTGTCTTAGGTTTTTATAGATACTATACTCGAAGCGTGTCCAATCACGCCTGTGAATTATTTAAAAATCTCTGCTGGGCTGTCTTATTTCATAAGAGAGACAAGCCTTAAAATTGTTACCCTGATGCCATAGAAATTCGTGTTGTCGTTGTCGTTCGATGATGTTGCTGCTGCTGTTGTTGCTGTTGTTGCTGCTGTTGCTGTTGTTGTTGTTCGGGGGCCTTGCGATTATGGGAAATGGCTTTTGCTATCGCTTAGCACACCTCTCGATAGATGAACTTTTGGTATCGCTTAACGCCTGGGAAGAACCCCAAAAGGGGCGGAATCTGGGGGTTTTCATTTTAATGGAGTGAGAGGGAAGTAAAAGGCAGTCGTCCGCTGAGGGATTATCCCTGGGAAAAGTTAGTTACAAAACAAAAATCCCTTCGCCTTGCTTTGTTATCGAATTAAAAAAGGACATTGACATCTTATGTTGCATATGAATGTTGTTGCAATATCTTTATTTTTTTAAGTCCATGTTTCATAAAGAAATTATTTTAAGTATGATCAGATTTCTATGTCAAAACTAACCCACAGCTTATTCAATTTACAAACTTTAAAAATGTAATATCTGTGAATTATCTATCATTTTTAATTTTACTAAATATTTATTTTTAATGTTTGTATTAATTACAATATTCCACCATTTATCTTAATGTTATTTATTTCTTATGTGATAAACTCAATAATAAAAGCAACGTTTTGTATTAAAATCATTTGTTTAATGGGCAATCGAATTATTTTATTTAATTTTCCCGCCTCAAATTGTGGTCTTAACTATCTACCTTGTGTTTGTAGTTCATTATTCGTATCCACTCTTTGCTATGTTTTCAATCAATCTTAACAGGTTAACAAATCTCTTAATTTCTAATGTTTTTGTAAAACATTTATTCCCTCCGATTTAAAAAATAAACTTTTATGAGACACCCACAGTCATGCGGTGAACGACCCACTTTGTTTTGGATTCGCAAATTATTTTGTGGCACGCCACATGCTGCAACACCAGCAACAAAAAACAACAACAAAGACTTGCCAACATTAATTTAATATTGAAATTACAATATTTTCGTTTCTCTTTTCGTTTTTTTTGGGCAGATCCGAATTCATTTGATTCTTCGGAGATGTTTTCATGCACGATTCGGGGACTTGTTGATCATGTTACCAATGATGATGATGATGATGATGATGATGATGCAAAAGTTAATTTGCGAGTGCACACTCCTTGTTCTTTGGCTCCTCAGCTGATGCTGATGAACTTTTTGGGCAGAAGCGAGTGATTGGCACATTAGCAACAAATTGTTAGTACATCTTATTTAAGCCGTTTAATTAATTCCGCGCGTTCTGACTACCCGTAACAATCGAGGAAAACACAACAAATAAAATCAAATAGGTGTGTTAGACATTAAATCAGCGGAATTGAAAATACTCTTAAGGGCTTGAGACTTAATTTTTCGTTCTCAATAATCTGTAGCTATTCAGTATACATGTTTATATATTTAATGAAACAAAATGTAACACTTTAAAATATTAAAATAATTACATTATATTATTATACATATTATTTACACGAAAACATAATCATTTAGTTAAGAAAATATTTGTCTGTCATTATATGAATTATTTGATTAATTTTAAATAGACTTATGAGCCATGTATGTTTACTTTTAACAAACCAAATGATTTTGGCTTACCATAGTTATTCCTATTGGCTTTAAAACTTTTCAAACTCTATAACACGATGCAAGGGTATAGCCCGCATTAAGAATCGAAGAAATAGAAGACCAAATTGCGGGGAAAAACAATCAGCCAAGCCACGATGTTAGCCCGACTTCGAGCATCTCTGGGCCAGCATCTCTGGCCAATTGCCGGTCGAAGACGTGCCTAGGCTTGTCAAGGTGCCCCAACTTTGTCTGGCTTATTGGCTTACTGGCTTACTGGCCAAATCCCCCGGATCTCCACAGAACGGGCATAGTTATAGTATGTTGTGGGCACACATAGAAGCTACCTTCAATTTGACAAAAGCCGCTGGCAGACAACGCGATTGCATGTTGCCTTTCAATTGCTGACCAAGTTCTCCGTCCTGTTCTCCACTATCAATTGATACAAATCTATGCAATTTTAGAATATAGAGACATAAAACATGGCCCACTGCGACCAGCTATTGCCACACTGAATGTCAATAAATAATACAGTGGAGCCTCTCGACTATCCAAGTGCAATATACAAATATATATATATATATTTATATACTCATAGACAGAACATATCGGCTTGCCTTAGCTTGAGACAGGTCGAGGTCGCCTTTGAGCGCCGCAGGTGAGAAAATGGCCAACCGCCGCCGAGAGAGACCAAAAGATGCCACTTTGTTGCCTCCGAACATGCAACTGGTTGCCACTGCCGCAGACTTAGATACTGAAAAAAACTAGGGAGTGAAAACTTTTTAGTCACGTTTTAATTTAAAACTTATCTTGGGGTGGTAAAGCTCTATCACAAATTTTACTTACTCCCCTTGTTTCGATCTAGTATAATTGGGCGATTAAAAAGCCAACATTGTTATATAAACTTATTTATTCTTAATCGCACGGGTTTTTCTTTTTAGGTTTTAAAATATATTTTTAATGATTTAATTAGAAATATTTTATTTGTATTAGCAACAAATCGCTTAGTATTTGTTTTCAGTGTACCACCATCTTCTTCCAGTTTATAACAGGCAATTAGAGATGTCTGCAGTTGCAATTGGATATACACATAGATTATTTTGATGTTGTTCCATGACCGACCATTTTCTTAAATTAAATGCTTATAAACTCAAAGTTTAGGCGATAAAAGAGTGCATATTAACTTTAAAAATATATTTGTTTTTATTTAGACGCCTTTTTCTTCAAGAAAAACGCTACTTACAAAAATATCTTGTGATATTTGTTCTATGCAATTTGTTCGGATTCCAAAAAATATGTAACTAAATTATAACTACATTTTTTCTTAGTGCCAGCGGCATCTTCTTCCATCTTGGGAGCTAGCAATTGGAGCTGCCTGTGGTTCTGTCTAGAACATCGTGTGCTCTTTATCACTGACAGATTGTACTGGCCATTTAATTTATGGCGATTTTCACATGCTGTACTCGGAACATTGCTGGTGGACTGCAAAAACTGTGACGGTATCGAATTGCCGCCGGCTGATGGGGCATTCGAGTTATTCAATCCATTCGCCTGGGCAACCTTTAGAAAATCATCCATCTGCATAAATCAATTGTTGACTGCGATTTACAAATGAGCCGAGGCGGATATCTGCTCCTATTGGGGTGCAAACCATTTCCCTAATGTCATTTGCTTGAGAACCGATTCAGTGTCAGGTGAACCTAGACAAGTGTCTTTAGATTCCTCATTAATCAGTTTTGATGTCAGTTATATAATTTAGATTTTATACTGACTTACTTCGTGAAGACATACATTCATTTTCATTAAATTACAATATAAAGTTTTCTATACTACTAAAATTTTGATTTTGAAATCATTTGTGTAAATAAATTTTTAGACAATTAAGATTTTTGATTCAAGATAGAACTTTTAAATAGGTTTCGGTAGGCACTTTAAACTAAATATAAGTTCTTTGCATACATTTATACGAATTAAGTACATACTAAGAATATTTTTACGAAGCTTTTATTTTAGTTCTAAAATTAATTAATAACAAAACATTAATGAAATAGCAAAAAATACTCCTAGTATATGTAATATGTAATAGAACCAATCCTTTCATTTTGACCTTCTTAATCTTTTATGGCAACAAAATCCAAAATAAATCCTATGTCTTTTCCAATGTAATGTTCTTAAATTTATTTATTCCCTTTTTAAAATATTCCATAGTTATTTTCAGCCTTATTTCCACACAGCTTTCCATGCCATTTATGTCACGCTGCATTTTTATGGTCACTGCAAAAACTATTTTTACTGAGGGTAAAATTGAAAAAAATGGACTACAAAGAGCGGAGTGGGCTGCACGTGTCGTTATCCTTTGGCTATTTCCGGGCACTTTCGCTGCAACGGAGCGAGCACAACCGTGACGTCATGAGTGGGTGGTGTTGCTGCACACAAAAATAGACCACCCAGTCAAGGACAAGTGACGTCAGACGAGAGCGAGACGACTAGTGGCACAACAAGGACGTCATCGCGGAAGAGAGATGGCTAGACAGTAGGGGAAAACTGAGCCGCCGGCCGGTGTTTTTCCTCTGCCGCTGCCCACTCACCTGGCTGTTTTCCACCTGTCTGTGCCTCCGCCCCCCCTTTCTCCACACTTTAATTTTCACTCATTCATTCATGCCCGCCGTCTGCTGTCTCGCTCTGCTCCACTGCGCATGTCCTCCGACGGAAAAGTGATGACGTCTTTGTTTCGCCTATCGATTTCTCCGCTCGCTCATGCTTTCCCTGTGACGTCATTAGATGCGTGCCATCAGCCAGCCACCGTGCTCGTTCGAGTATAAATAATGCACGCCAATTACCGCTGGAAATTGATAATCGACAAAGTCAATTGATGGACCACCGCCTGAACCTGAAACTGAAACCGCAACCGAAGTATAATGAGATTTTCAGCTAATGAGATCCTTTTTGTGGGGCCTTAAGAATAGAAAAGTGAGCTTTTGATAAGTGGTTAAAAAATCGATTTAAGTTTTAGCTGAATTTAAGAGCGAAATGTTTTAAAGTGTTAATTATGCATTATAATATTTTATAACTAACTTATGATCATTTTTGCAAATACTTGGGGTAAATAGATAATTCAGATATATATAACTTTAAATTTGTTAATGTTTTGGTTTTAATCCTTTTAAAAAATATGCAGCTAATGTATTTTCTTTTTTTTCCTTAGCCTATATATTTAGGAAAATTTACCTAACAAATTTACCAATGTTAATGTTGTTTTTTGGTGTAATGAAGTTTTTGGTGTTACAAAACAATGAATTATCATTTTTTTAGTTTATTAGAATATATATTCAAAAAACTTTCCCCAAGTAATTTATTTAATATTGTAGTAATAAAACTTTGAAGGACTTCCTATTAAGTTTAAGAAACAAACTTTCTTCTGAAGTAATAAAATTAAGTCCCAGCTGAAGTCCCAAATCACAGTCATCATCCATAATTTAGACCAGAGAGGTTAGACAAAGTAATTACAGCCCAAACACAACCCAATCATTATAGTACCGCCGTTGAACCCGACTAATATCCTCTTATTCCCATCCCTGACCCATCTATTGATTTTACACGCACTATCCACTCAACCTGCGGATATATACAATGTGGGAAATATATATGAGCACGTATTAAGGCATATCTATAATTTTGGGCTTGTCCACTGAGGTCAAAGACACACACAGCAAAACGCCGGTTCCATCTATCTCCCTCTATCGCATTGTATTCAGTGTGTGTGGCTGAAGTTGTGCCGACGTCATATATACATATTTTTTTTATATCCAGAGGGGCTGGAGCTGCGTCAGTTAATTCAATTCCATTGATAACGCGACAGGGCGGAGATACCGTCGGAACATATTTAATGGGACACAAATCCATATAAGTACAGGAAAAAAAGAGTGGCAAAATGTGTTAATGATTTATTTTAATTCTAGCTTTTTAATTTTTTTTTGTTTTGAATTATTTAAATTGTTTTAGAAATAAAGTTTTACTTGTATTAAAAGATAAATTTATAGGTCAACTTAAAATTAGCTATATCTAAACGATAAAGATAAAACTGGAGAGCAAATTTGATTTTTTATGCACTATAAAATTCCATAACTAATTCATTAGCTTAACTTAATGTTTCCATATTTAAAATATTGTACGGCTGTTTTTCAAGTAACTGATCATTTTTTATACGTTACGTTACTATTTTTTCCAGTGTATAGATAGATAAGGACAACACAAGCGAACCGCAAAAAGTGTTGCCTACTTAGGGGCGTGCGTGACGAAAATGCGAGTAGCCCCGTGGATTTGCAGTAGGATGATACGAAGGGGCTTGTGGGGTTCCACGTGACGCGGTCAAGACGCAACGGAAGCAGACCATAAAATCAATGCCGCACTTCCGTTCATCCACTCTGGTTCCTTTCCCCTTTGAATCGCCGGATGGCGTGTCGATTGCTACGCAGGGAATTCAATTCCAAGACAGCGGGACAGCTGAGCACAGCGGGCGGCATTGGTGGGTGGTTGAGCGCGAGTTCCCAAGGTCGTCGCTGTCGGGGATAATGGGATAAGTTTTGCGGTCTGGCTGGGAAATGGCAAGCAGTTGGTCGTGAAGTTTAAGCAGATTTTAAAGAAGGAATATAAAACCATAGCTTAAATTGTAACATAAAAAAATGTGAGAATTAATTAATTTTTGTATCTATTCTATTCTCTGCATTCTGAAATATATCTTTCATAACTGATTATATTTCACTTCTTACCAGAATTAATTTAGGAAGAATCTTTATACTTATATTTAAAATGCAAAGTACCAGTTTAAAACTAAATTCGTGAAGTTATTATTTGTTGATAATAATAATTACATATATATTTTTTTGTAAAACCCTACTTGTTTTTATGTGGCCTTTTGTATTTGTTTTTAGTTTAACTCCTCCTAGGCCGCAAAATCCCAATTGGGTCAACAGCACCCAAAAATCCTTTTTATTAAGTCATATTTCAACATGACTTTAATCATATTTATCCAAATCCCCGCTGCAATAATTTACCTGTGAGCCCGTAAATCATCTGCCTAACCATCGACTTACCCCACTTACAACCGCAAATGGGCATTGCCTCATTGCAGCGGTCGTTTTTGCCAAAGAAAGATACTCATGGCAACTGGGCGTATACTTGATGATATTATGACATGTTCCCCTTTTAAACCCCCCACAAAAATGTTATTTAGGCACAAAATAGCACAAAATTGCCAGGCTAAAAAAAATCGAAAAGGAATACACCTATATATTTATGTGAAGTTACAAATATTAATAGTTAAACGAAGGCAGAAAAAAATAATGACAATAATTCGCCACAAAATGCACCTGCAGGCTAAGCAGTCAGCGGAGTTTTAGATTTCGTTTTCTATTTGGTATTATTTTATTTTTTTTTCGTTTTAAGTTAGCCAGAGGAAGTCACAATTTTTTGGGCAAGGCAAAAAGTGGGCATCGAAAGTGAAGTTTATAAAAAAGGGTTGGCGAATCCCAAAATGCAATTTATGCAAATGAGCCGAGAGGCGCCGTTGCAAATGCGGCAGCAATAGATGAGGACAAACAAAAAAAAAAAACAATGCAAAGTGCCGCATGCTAATTGAAATTTATAGGGGGGCTGGGGTAGTTTCGGTTTTTTTTTTTCTGCCAGCAAAATCAAAGCCTAAATAGCAATCAAAAAGAGCAAAAATTCCTTAAATTAAACTCACGAACTGGCGGCGCAACGATGCGAAAATGATACATGCATTAAGGCCCAGCCAAGTTGACTTGGCCAAAACGAAGCGAATTTGGCTCGGCACATTTAGAATATCATCGCAGTGCAACTACGACCACAACAATAAATAATAGACAAAAGGCAGAGAGACAAAAGCAAGGAGTGCCGATTCCGAAGTCGACGTAGACTTCCACTTCGACGGAGACGGCGACTTTGGCTTGGCATGTCATGCTTAATACAGCCAATAAAACCGCCGACAACAACAACAGCAATCGAAACTCTTTGGAAGCAACCCAATAGCAGTAACAACAACAACATCAGCGATAGCAGCAACAACAACGAGACTCCAACGCTAAGCTGTTTGCATGCACTTTTTGGGGCCACCAGCGGGTCAGCCAACAGCAGCAGCGCCACTAGCCCCACCAGCACCACTAGTACCACTAGCACCACCATCCTCCATACACCGTACACCATCCACCGCCAAAGGAACAGCAGCAGCAACACTTAAAAAACATCAAGAAAGGCAGCCCATACAGTGGTCTACCTTTGCGTATTAATTGATTAGAGGAAATAGACTCAAGAAACGTAATCGAGGCTTATAATAAATCCAGAAACTAGAATTAAAAACAATTTTAAATTGTATTTCACAACTTTCTAAATTATTACCAAGCTAATCAATTTTTTAATTCACTAGCTTACTCTTTAATTAAATAAAGAGAATATCTCAAGCAAGGATTTTCTTAAATAAAAATATATACAAAATACTGGTAAAATACCAAGATCTAGGTACCGAAATTTATTTTGTTTTGTCACCTAAATCATAAACAATATGTAACCAGCATTTGTACGTTTTGGCTCGTTAAAAAGTGTTTTTTTTTAATACGTTTTAAAATTGTGTATTTTTCTTTAATATTGATCTGTTTTATTTAAATCTTGAAGAACAATTATGTTATTATGTACGTAATAAAAAAAAACTTTAGATATAATATATCGCAGAAAACCCTTTTAAGCCCAGGGCAGGATTATTTTCCGATAGATTTGAAGCCACTGTAGCGCATGCACATGGTGCCTGCCACAGACCAGTTCCACTTGCGTCGCTCCCAAATCCAAACTAATATATATGTACATGGGAAGCCACACCACAGAGCACAGCACATTATACCCATACCTGCACCGATCCGATTCCCCCGGAGCCATGATAGCACTACGAGAGTCGGACCCGAGCAAAAGCATTATGGGAAAAAATCTAGTCGAAAACGAAAGGAAGAGCCCACTGCGCCCAAAACTGAAGTCCACCGACTCTGCTCGGCCTCTGCCTCAGTCGACGCCGCAGTCACAGTCACAGTCGCAGTCGACGTCGACCCAAAGATCTCACGTTTTGTCTGGGGACTCCAAAGTGGAGGAGAGCTCCATGGGCCGAGATCTCCGGCTCGTACGCTAACAACAGTTAGAAAACGTGGCTTTGCTTTGGAACCTGTCTAAAAATAGCCGAATGAAAACGAAATCTTAACCGGCCTCACCTCAAAGACGAGTCTACGGATCTCCGAAGAATTCGGATCGGGTTCCGAACGACCACTCACGAGACTCTCACTCTCCGTTCAGCCGACGCGGGCAGCGCAGTCGGGTGTTCGGGCCATAATTTTTTTTCCTTTTTTTTCTTTTTATTTCCCGATCTTGGGAGAGAAGATCTCAACGTATTATTTTCCCCGTTGTTGTTTACGAGCTGCAAACGCCGGTGTCAATGGTAAAGTGCATTAATATTCCCGCTTTTCCGGGGGACAGTGGGACGGGGGAGGGGAAATTTGAATCGTGTTATTGGTATATTGCCTAAATGATTTGTGGTGCAACTTATTTATGTTTGGGGATGAGGAAAAGGATTGATCTGGTTTATGAAGTGGCAGGATGGTATTTTGTTAAAGTGGAAAAGGGAAATTGGCCTGGGATTTGGTGTGAAATCGATTTGTCTTGGCTTAAAGAGGTTAACATAGATTAACATAGAAATTAACAGTCTTATAATAAAAATTATCCATGGAACGGCTAAGTTTTCAAAAATTAATAATTTCTAGAGCTACTTAAATTAACTTAAATTATTTTATTTCTGTACACAGCACTCCTTAAGTCTAAATATAGCTTCAATTTAATTGCAAAATTACGCCAATTAACAGCAAACTGTAATGGTTTGCCATAAATAGTCCTTTGAAATACTAAATCTTTTGAATTTGTATTTTATTAGATTATTATTCTTCTTGAAATTTGTAACATCCCATTCAACATAGAAACAACAACTTTCCACCTCAGTTAAACAAGTGGGATTCAGTAAAATTAACATATTCCTTGAAATCTGGTCCATATTCCCGCGAATTTTGCCTTGGTTTGGCCCACACACAAAATCGGGATGTCCTGATCCCTGTAAAACAATATGCACAAAACGCCAACACAAAATTTTCTACACAAAGAAAAAGATTTCAGTTAATTTTAACAAAAATTAAGCTTCTGTTGATAAAAAGAAATGTAGAATTATTCTTTTTTTTACCAATGACAATTTTCTCATAAATAATGATTAGGTATCAATTATTTGGTAAAAGTCTTCAACACTGTTATACACATATAATGAAATTTAAAATATAACAAAAGCAAAAACTAACGTTGCGACTAACAATACCAAAAACAAAACAAATATATAAGTCCGTTCATGTATCGTTAGGATATACATAAGAATTGAAATCTGGTTGGCTTAGGATATACATATGTGTTTTTCCCATAAATAAAGTTTAATAAGCTTCTCAAATTATATAACTTTTATTAGATAGAGCCAAAAAACTGCTCAGCTATCCTTTCTCCTTAGTAATTCCCTTATTAATTTATTTGTTCCTGTGTATATTAACTAAAGGAACGGAAGTTATGACAGCGGGAGAAAAGAGGATTCCCAGTGGGCGGTTGGAAAATGCAGGAAAAGTGGGTGAGGGGCAGTGGAGGGCTGGCAGCAGCAGAGCAGGTGAAACGGCAGCAAGAACAACCATCAATCTCGGCTGCGAGCAAAAGAGATGGCCAATGTCGGTTTTATGACGCACATAATTTCCGTTTCCGAAACTGTCCCACTGCACTGCATTCGGAAAAGCGGGCCATGTGGTGGGGAAAAGGGGGAGGGGAGTATGGTACGGATTTTCCGACGCAGGCGCTATAACAACGACGTCATCGATTTTCCTCGCACGAGCTGCGCTCAGTTGTTGTTGGCCGCAAATGACGTAATAGCCGGGCCGCAAAGGTAGGTCGTGTCCCGCTCGCTCACTGCCTCCCCCTCGCACACCCACTCCCTCTCTCTCTCCTCTCGCTCGTTCGCTCGCACACACGCGACGCCCGAGAGCGCAGCAAAAACGCCAGCTGAGGCAGCGCTGCCCGCCGCGACGCTTTGAATATAGTCGCGTGTAACCGTAAAGATAAGTTCAGTCGCGTCACAGACGCCGCATTGTTAACAACTTTAACCAAAACAGCCACCGCTCACGGAAAATCCAACATTAAAGAGAATATATATCCAGGCGGATTCGGAGATTCTAAATTTCCGAAATTCAATCCATCAATCTAAAACATAAATCCACATAGCTCTATAGATATCGCGATCAGTATTAACAAAAAAGAAAACAAACCATAGGTGTGAGTGCTCAAGAGTTAAACAATTGCAACAAGTTGTTGTTCTTATTGATTCGTTCTATGCGGAAACGGAAGCCGGTTGACAACGCTGCGTATGTGTAATAATTTCAATCGGTTGACAACACGGCGTATGTGTAGTCTATTAAATATACTTCACTTTCTTGAGAAAACTATTGATATTTTTTTGACTGACAAACGCTTCGTATGTGGTATAAGTAAATTTTAAACAATTTTGAATTACTTTTCGTAGAGACCTATAAATATTTTTGGAACTTACATTTTGCTAACATTTTTCTACAAATCCATAAGCACGTGCTGAAGAACAATAATAATTTCGGTTTGCCCGTGCGCGTGTGTGTATCTGTGTTTAAAGTGTAAGCAACGTCCTTGTGCCTCCTACTACTACAATATCTAATACATATATATATATATGTATATATAGACCCAAGCTATATACTATAGCGTGCGTAAGTCGTTACGTCGCTCACGTCGTCACTTGGCCATTGCGCAAACGCCGGAAAAAGAAAGCGAATAAAAGAAGGCAAGTTCAAGTCTAAGGACACACAACAACAGCTGTGGCAAGGACAGAAAAATGAAGCCCGATTATAACTATTGCAACAAGAGTTTCTGCGAAAAAGGAGTGGGCCATAAAATTGAGGGATAAATCGCCAAACTCGGAACCGCCGTGCTGGATCACCAGCGCCGTTCAGGGCGCCAAACAGGTGCCTATATAGAAACTCTAAAATATCTGTGTTGTCCTGTGTACTGTGTACCGTGTCCTGTTTTGTGTTTTTGTGTGTACCTGACTGTCTCATCATCATCATCATCACTTTTGGGTTCTTTAATTAAGAATCGAGGTCTATGATGCGCGATCGCCTTGCCTCGCTGATTGTGGTGAAGCAAGAGGGCGGTAGCAATACGAATATTAGCCATCATATTGGCCACCACCATCAGCCGGCCATTAAGTGTGAGACTTCGCTGTATGAAAGTGGCAGCGGCAGCCTGTTCCAAGAGATCAACAACAATTCCTGCTACAGACAGAATCTAAACACACCGGCACAACACCAGCAACATACACACCAGCAACACGCACAGCAGCAACATATACACCAGCAACACCTTTTGCCGCCACCATTGCCGCCTTTGATTTATCCCTGCCGCAATCTCTTTCCCGACGGTTGCGATATCAATCACCTGGCCTGCTGCAGTTCCTCCAACAGCACCTCCAACTCCACCAATTCCACCACCTCCAATTCACCCAACAACAGCCACTTTTTTGCCAATGGAAACACGTGTATGTATTTTGTTTTCCTTTTGGTCATTCGGTGATGGTTTCTCTTCAAGTTTAACGCCGTTTTGGTGTTTCCTTCTAATTCACTAATCGCACAGCACACGCGGCGTATACGCAATGTTCGTTGCCCATTGCCAAATCTCTCGAGAAGCGCCTGCATTTGGCTTACTGTTTGCTCAATCCGCCTGAGGGCAGGCCAAAAAGTCAAAAGAAAAAGGCATATCGAACAAAAAAGGGGGCGTGGCTGCGGGGTTAGTTAGACAACGCACAATGACGACATAAATTTGCATGAAAAGTGCTCAAAGTGCATCATAAAAATGGTGAAAATATTAAGCAAATAGAAAAAAATATGAGTGCAGCCACAATTGTAGTCAAAATAATAGTAGGTTTGCTGTTTTCTGAGAAATATACTAATATTATGAATAGGTAGGCATTATATATTGAATTATGTCGAATTTCTGAAATATTTGTTTTTGTTTAAAGAAACTAGCAAGTGCTTCAAATAATAGTAAAAACAAAATATATATTTTGTTGAATATTAAATTGAAAATTGTTCAGCAAAAGTATGTAAATAGGTAACAGTGTAATGTTCTTTAGTGATGTGATTAGTTTATTATGTGATTTCGGAAATATAAAATAAATTCTTATATGAATTAATGAAAACACTATATTGGATGAATTTTAGATTCCAATTTTTTTTTATTAAAATGTTTTTTAATAAAAGAATTATATAACTACTTCACATTGAGTTTATTTTAAGGTTTTTCAGTAGACTTTAGAGAGTGTTTAACTAAACAAGCACCTGTATTAATTGTATTTAAGTTTTCTGAACTGTAACTGTTCTGTGTGTGAACCTAACTTTTTTTTTGAGTGTTTGTTGAATGTGTGTGTATGTGTATGGATTTTCTTCTGCGGCGCGTCCCAGTTGCGCTGTTGTTATTGGTGTCGTACACATGTTTACCAGCGTCAGCAAAGCGTCGCAGTTGCAGCAGACGGCAGCGGACGCAGCCTGACGCAAAATGATTTATAAGCTGCACAATAAACACGGCGAGTACCAATGCAGTGGGTCCGATATCCACACAGATACTCACTAATAAACGGGAGGGATGGCCAATGCATTTTTATTAATAACCAGCGAGAACCGAATGAGAACATTATCGATTGAAGCGCAAACAACTGGGAGGAAGATCGATGGCAGTAGTGATATAGCCGTCAACTTTTTGGTTTTTCTTTTTCTTTGAGTGGGTTGTGGGTGGTTTGAGGTGATAGAGCAGGGGCTTAAGGCGAAAAAAAATCGGATTTATTAAGCCCACTAAATCGCCAATCGCCGTGTGTAGCTGTAACGGCTTGAAAGGCTTCGCCAATTCATTTGCTGTGGCTAAATTGTTTAGCCACTTCTTAAGCGGTTGTATTTTGCGGCTCACTTAGCGCTTATTAAGTATTACCCAGCAGTCAGCTTTTTAACATATTGTGGTTAAATTTGTATTTTTTAATTGAACTGGCACATCAGCCTTCACCTCAAGAAATTTATTAGCAGTGCTTTTAAAAGCGTTCTAAATTGATTTAGTAGTCATAAATACCGCAAACATTGATCTTTGTAATATATTTAATTTTTTATTTAACTTTGCACAGCTCTTAACAATTTATTAATTTATAATTATGAGCTCATACATACATAAATGCACATAAGCAGACTATGTTTTAAAAGAAAATCTTATTCTATGTATAATCTTAACAATTCTCTTATAATGGTTTTGCATTTATAAACCCATATAAGATTTATTTGTTCTTCTTTACTTTAGTGCCCAATTATTTTTATGATTTTAATAGCTTTATGTGGAATTTTACTTGATAACCATTAAAGCTTAATACTGTTTTAATTACTTAATTTAGAACCATAATAATTTTTTACCTTTTAGACTGCGTTAAAAACAAACCCCATAGGGTTACAAATTGATGGCAAAATTGAAATTGAAATTAAGTGCTCTAAAATTCAGTTCACTATTAGCTGTGGCAAAACAAACATCTCTATTTATAAGTTGGCTATATATTACCATAATGGCGATGGGCGCCAAAAGTGCCCGACAGCGGATGACAAACCAAAGCAAAACAAATCGCCGAAGAGCCGCACAGAACATATGACCAGGTGAGGTGCATCCCTAGGTAGTATATATAAGCCATGACGCCAGCGAGGCCATGAAATCAGCCAGTTTAACGGATTACACGGCACACAATTTTCACAGTACGGCTATTTTCCTCAGGCACGAGTGCTGAAAACGTCATCGTCGGCGGGCAAAAAAGAAAATAGATGACGAAATAGTTTTGGGGGATGCAAAAGATTGCACTCTCTTTGCGTCAGCTGCATCTCTATAAATATCATAATTGGTTCGGAATTATATTAATTATATTATTTTTATGCCTGGCCACGTGCTGATGACGTCGTCTCTTGGGATGATTTGGCTAATTGCCTATAATATAATCACAAGTCAGCGTTTTTGTTTTTGTTTCTTATGAGTGTTTATATTGTTTTTTGTTTTTATTTCGTATTCACGACAGGGCGTGTGAAAATATTGTTTCTTTCACTCTTTTCCCTTGCGATTCACCTTGATTGCTCATACGCCCCGTTCAACATGGCAACATCTCCTGGGCGTAGCCAATTGCATTTCATCATGGCCCAAAGCGACTGTATAAAAGGTTTGCTTCGACCACATATAAAGTTGTTCAATGCACTTCCCCGACCAAAGATCATGATGATCTTGGCTTCCCTCACTGATTAACCCCCAGCGAAATGAGCTTGATAAATGATGCAAAAATATAAAATACCTACTCACATATCTATGACACCCCAAAAAAAAAGAAGAAATAAAATAAAACCTAGGCTACCTTATTGTATAGTTATTCACGATCCGTCGTGCGTTGTGAGTTATCTCCGCGGCAGCTGTCGGGATGGCCATTGTTGATTGTTGCCGCTTTTGGCCATTCCTCATGGAGATACTCTATACCCAAAAAAAAAATGAAATAGCCATACACTCCCCGCACACCGGTTTCCATGGAGCAACTCCATCTTCAACTCCGACGGCTGCCAAGACCAGTAGTCGCCTACCAAGTTGCGTTTGATTTTTTTTCTTCTGTAGCTATGTGTATAAGTATGTTTATATAAATTTACCATAAAGACGATGGCACAGGTGTATGGAGAGGCGTTAGTGGTGTAGCCTACTAACATGGTTAGCATGCCAACATTTTTGCATGTCCACAAGTTCTTTGTTCTTCGCTTCACGTGTGATGGTCAATTTTGTGAACATTAAGTTCCGTTAATTGTTGGTTTAAAAACCATTATGAATGAATATCAAAATCTCTAAAAATATGCACTAAAAATAATGATGAAGCACACATTAATTTTAATAATTAAACAGGTGTTGTTTTATTTAATAGTTTACAATATTAATAATGTGGTTTACATACAATTATATGGTTTTAATTATATCTTATATACCTTCTAATAAACTTTGCTATTCCATGTCTAAATTTTATTAATATAGCTTAAATTAAAAATAAACTAAACTCCTGAAACCCATAACGTAATTTCCAATAAATATACTTTTTCCTAATAAGAAAAGCCGACTTACTATCTTAAAATACCTATTACCTCCATTAAGCTGTCATCAATTAAGCTTAATACATTTTTTTTTAATATTGCTAAGCTTCCTCCCCGCTTAAATCATAATCTTAAATCTTTTAAATCTATCTCCAACCTATCTCAACTAACTTCGATGGATTCACTCTCGTCTCGCACTTTTGCTATCCATTTTCGCACTATGCGAATGAGTAAAAACCACAAAAGTGAATTTGTTAATTTGTGTTTTTGAGGTGGTTTTTATTTTGTTTTGGGATTTTTTTCTTGTATGTTTGCTGGGATGAGATGCCCGCGTCTGGGGCAGATGAATTGGAAACTCTCGATATTAGCGTCTCGTGGGGACTGCTCTGCGACTGCTTAATTATTTGCGTTGATTTATGCGAATTTTATAACGAAATGCGGCGGGTAGGGGAGGTGCCATTATTGTCTTCAACCGCTGATCGATGGCCAAGACATCAACGAGATGAAAACCGAAAACCAAAAACCATAGACCAGCATTAGTTCCAGTTCCCCTTGTTGGTTTATCGAGGAATACAAATCAGATGCATAATGGACAGCCCACCTCAATTACGTAATAATTATAGTTTGTCTGGATTAATTGTGTTTATTATATTGATTGTGAGCGTGTTTCGTTATTAATTGCCGATCGATTTGCTCAATGTGCACTTCATCTTCAATTGGTTCACACGATGCCAGCGATTCGAAAACGAAAATAAATGCGGAAAGCGTAAATTCCGCGCGCACTTTTTCGTTTCTTTGGCTTCTGCATTGCTAAGATTATTTCTAAATTCGTCTGCTTTATTTTAAAATTAAACAATTGCCGCGTAATTAGCCAGCACCAATTTATGTCCAATTTCCCCGCCATCACAGACCATTGCTCCTCGTTCAGTTCGATGTCCAAGCTCGAGGTATTTCTGTCTAAACGGGAATAGAACTCTTCTCGGGTCGCTGAAATTATTTCAAGTGGTTTTCAATTCCGCATAGTTGGTTGTCAGCTGGGGTACTTTAAGGGTTTGATATATAAGTATAGCGGAAGTCATTCCAGTTTGATTTTTCTACTGTTTATAATAGCTTCCTTTTATTTTAAACAAGAGAATATTTATTCAAGAAATACCTAATAAGCCGTAAACCCTTTCTTCAGTTTTTAATGGTAATTAAAAACTACTTATATATCCTAACAAATTATAGTTAGTCAAATTATAGTTAGACTAGATCAAAAATGAATAAGTAGGTACACCCCAGTCTGTTGTCTACAATTTCCTCAGCATTCCACGGCTACGTTTGTTTTGATTTCGATTTCTATGCAATTTCCTTTCCCTTCGAGTGCAATGTCCACAAATCACGAGGCGCTGTGGATGTGGATGTCACACTGGTGGCATGCAAAAAGAACGTGTAGTCTGGCGGCGGCTGAAGCCCAGCCAAGTCGGTGTCATCAGCACCACCAAGTAGCAGTCACTAGCAACTAGCAACTAGCGACTAGCACCACCACCATCGTCATTATCATCTGCTGATCGGCGGCATGGGAATGCAATGCTATGGCGAGGCGTCGCCAGAGTTCATCCAACATCGAATATTGGACATCGGACAGGTTTTCCTTTGGACGTTTTCCCCCTCCCCGGATCTTTTCTTTTATTTTGGCCACTTTGTTGCCGGTTGTTGGTCAATTTCGGCTGGCAGTCTGCTGGCGGCTCTCGCATATGTAAACCTTAATTTGAAACTGATTGGATTGCCTGGCCGTTGGCCTCTTGTTGTTGCCTCGTTTTTCTTTTTCTTTTGTGAATTTTTGGTTATTTCTTAATTTTGCCATGCACTTGATGAGCTTGATTTGGCTTTGATTTGATTTCTGAGGTTTTTATTTTGATTTTGATTGCCTTGAATCTGTCAATTTTATATGAGAATAAGTTTGATATGAAAATGTCAATTAGGTAAGCATTTCTTGGAACAAAATGAATGCATTAATGTTTTATAAGGAATCAATATGATAACAATTTATTTAAAAAGTAAAACTTAGATTACTTTCTATGAAATTTAGCCATTTATATCGTCCGTAGCATTTTCTCAGAAGTCAATTATGTTAAATTTATTTTTTATTCATTACAAATTGTAAAGTTATAAACTAAAGTAACAGCGGGGCTAGTTAATCCATAGCTACTATGGATTTCGGCGACTTCATTTTTTTAAAATATTTTTTTTCATTGTTTTAAGATTTATGTTAAATTTACTTTTATAAATTGCATGAAAACATTATTTTTTTATTTCTCAACGTATCAATTTTTTGCGAAGATGCCTCGTTTTATTGCCTTAAAATTGTAAAATTACTTTTCAAATGTTTTAGCCACCTGACATCATATGGTTAGGTGTTTACTTTATTTCCATTCAAATTATCGAAGCTGTAATTAAATGCAACAAAAAGCATTGCACAACTTTTAACAAATTTCTGAGAGAACAGGCCAAGCAATAAATTCCAATCAAAACAAGAAAACACCGAAAAACACGTTAAGAATTATAGCCAAAAGAAAAATTTGCCAACATCACAAAAACCGAACATCAAGCATGAATGCGTCGTCAAAGAAACCAAGAAAATTTATTGTCCATAATGTTTGCCTAGTTAATTTTATTATTTTAATTATTTGCTGCTTGGATTTCCTGTGCGATGCACCTTGACGAATGTGTTCGCACAGTTGTGAAAAACGTCGTAAAAAAACGATAAGAAAAAGAGCCAAAGTTAACAAGTTTTCCCCTTGGTGCGTATGTCATTGGTTTTGTAATCAAACAAAAATTGTTTGCTAATAGTCTGACTGCCTGTTGCCGAGCTAGAAGATTCGTCTGCTTGGCCAGTTCTTTTCCAAAATGAAAATCCGCCAAGCAAATGAAAAAATATGTGGAAAAAATAACAACTTTACAACAACATGATGTACAAATTTTTGTTGTTTGCCTAAGTAAGGCTTAAATTGAAAAGATTTTTATGTTTTTACTCTTTAACAAAATTTGTGCTTCTTCAAAATGAAGATGCTTTTTGTGTTTTTTTCTTGTCCAAATTACTTTAATGTCTATCAACAATTAATATAATTTCATCTTCATTGTATTCATATTATATCAATCATTAGATAAACGAAATAAAATAATAATTTCCTAATAATATAAAATTTTATATTTTACAATAAAAAATAGAAATGAAGAAATGCTTACACGATTTATTAACTTATATCCTTATCACTTATCTTCATATATTTTAGAGTGCATTTTAAATTCGTTAGTTTGCTAGCCAATAATTCCATGTTTTTCTCGGTTACATTGTCAATTGGCTTGTTTATTTCATGTTTTGGCGCGTAACTTGTTTGTTAGCGTTTCGTTGTCGTCATCGCACTTGAAGTTTGAAGATGCGGCAGAAACTGAGATTGCATCTGCGGCATCACATTGATTGGCAGACAGACGGCCCACAGAAAGGCCGATCACACTGCAGAGTATTTTGAGGTGTTTAATAAAGAAAACAAGAAACCAATCATTTAAAAATAATAATAGATTAACTGAAATCACTTATTCGACCTAAATATTTAAGAAATTCTTGCGAAATTTATTTGGTGGAGAGAATTTGAAACTAGTTTTAATCTCAAACTGGTGCTATATAAGCATACTATTATTTTCTTATTTAAGCTAGTATCAAAAAAATGTTGTATAAAAATATAAATTTTGTTTATCCCTTTTTTAACATTAGATCCAATCCTTAGCTCAACTGCTATGCGGAATTCCAGCTAATGTTTATTGCAAAAAGTATGAACCGTAACTGAAACTTTGCTTAAAAGAAAAACAACGCCCTTTGGCTATAACTATTTTTAAACAGCCACCTTTTTGGCTTACTGCAGAGGCAGAAGAAGTAGAGCTCACGTGCAAAAATAACACCGAGCAGGGAAAAATCGAAGACCCCCAACGAGCCCCTTCCAGTCGCCTTTAATGGCGTAATCATCACAAATACAGAGGGGAATATACTCTATATATATAGACGTATATATACAGGCCACAGATACACCCCCTGGAAATGAACTACTGTGGCGTTGTGACGTCATTGTGGGAAAGTGCTAGGTCGGGGTCGTCATTCTGTCGGTATCTCTGATTCCGCATCTCTTTCGCTCTTTTTCAACAGCTGCGAACGAAAGTTGAACCCGACCGAACCACGACCACCCCACTTTTTTGCGCCCGGAGAGTGCCTCACGACTCTCACGTGGCCCTCAAGGTCGTTTGGGTGTTCGCTCCTCCTCGCTTTTGTTTTTGTTATGCCCCCCACGATGATTTCACACTTGTAGATACCGCCAGGATACACGCACACACACACACACACAGACACCCCGCGGAGGTCCTTGCTGCAATCGGTTCATATAACACGCCTTCTTTTACCATCAGAACTTTGGGCTTGTTTCTTTTTATGGCTGGGTCGGTTTCAAAGGACCTTGGGAATCGTGCGCGGAATTTAAGCAGAAAAATTCGGATTTCTAGGCGGAACCCAAATAAAGAAGACTGAAAATTTAATTTCAGACTTAAATGGACATTCTTTAAAGTTTTAGGAGTATTATATTTTATATTTATTATGCATACCAATAAAGGCATTATCTTTTAAGATTTTTGTATAAGAACAGGCATATCATTTCTCCTAACTAACAAATTTTTGTATTTATTCAAAGTCAAAGATTCTAATCAGGTTTAGTAAATGCAAACATATGTTGACAAATTTAAATTGAAAGTATCAATAAAACTATGAACATATTACTAATTTATGAAACATATTGTGGCTTCTGTTTTACGAATCATGCAACTATTAAGCAATTAAGGTTTTAAAAGTAAAAACTGTAATACGACTTAGAGTAAAGAAAAAGCTTAGACAATTCGCCGAAATTCTTAAAGATAGTGAAACCCCAGCCTATTAACCATCAATAATTTATGAAAACTCAGCCTAGCCTAACCCACGGCTCATAAATTAAGCCACGAAAAACGAATAATCATAGGGGGAAGTGCGTCAAAGAACCGACTTCTGCTCCCCTGAGACATGCAACATGAACAATAATCGAACACAAAAGACATGCAATTATACAACTCCAAAGCAAAACAGAAAAGCAAACAACTCAGACTTGGGGGGCTCGTGCCAGAGGCATATAATTAAAGGCCCGAAACAGTCACAAGAGTTAACACAAATCAAAGCCAGACCAGATATAGTACACACCTGGCTGGCTATATGTAAAAATAAATATGTTATATATATGTATGTGCGACACGCACTTGAAACTGATGACGTCCTTGGCTTTGGACGGCCACAATACTCGACTTGGGGTTCACAGCGGATCGATAAAGCCACGCAGGACTTTTCGTGGCCAGCGGCTGTTGCCAAGTCCCAAATAGAACTGGTGACGTCAAGACGGAAGCGAGACGGAAGCATTGCGCTTATGCCGACTCGCTGTCCCACTCTGCGTATGCGTAATATTAAGTATACCACGTGTGGGAGAAGAGTAAACAAAAACTTTTGTCCAACAATTAAATGTCCAATTAAACGGCAGATTTCCAGTAGCCTGACAATTAGAAGACACACAATATAAAAATACAAATAAAATCCCTGGCGAGCTGCAAGCTAGCTTCCAGCCAAAGATGCCATCGCAATCAGCCACATCAAGATTGGCTTAATTGAAGCAGCGACAGCGAGCGTGTCTCATTACCAAGTCAAACACAAGCTGAGTAGCAGACACCGACGGAGTTTGGTTATAAAAAAAAAAAATAACACAGGGGAAAAAAAGAAGAGAGGTATCGATGTGACAAGATTGTCAAATAACTGGCAGCAGTGACATCAAGCATTCGATGCAAAACGCGTTCGCATCGAACTCACACCGCACAGTATCTAAATGTGCCTTTGTGCCATAAAATACATCTTTGAATTTCCATAATTTTGCCTTAGCCGGTTTTTGCATTTTTTCAGACTGCTTTTTGCCATAAATTCGTTGCTCAAATTCAGAACATTGCAATTAAAATAACGGATCAGCCGTCCACTTCTCTCTGACAAAAATGTATTTTGTTTATTCAACCTAATCTGCATTTTCTCTGCCACTTTTGGCAGTTTCATAAACTTGAATTCATAAATTTTGCTGTGCGCATTTCCTGACCAAAAAAAAAAATCGTGATTCAAACTCTGACCTTGAGAAATTATTAGCTACTCCGCTTATAAAATTAGAATACGAAAGAAAAGAATTTGTATTTCTTCTTTCTTTTTTTTATGATTTAAATTTTAACTTTCGCGTCGAGATATGCAGCTTGCAGCGGGAATATAACAAGTTTTTTATAATATTAGATTGTTATATATGGCCATAGAATTCTTTTATGATATCTAGTTTGGGTTTTATTCATTTTATTTTTTCGTTTGTCAGGCATAACGAATGAAGAGTTGTGATAAATGCAATTATAAATGAATCGATTAGCAGAGAACACGTCTGCGGGAAATATTCCAAAAGATTTCAAAGCGATAACCGGCAAAGATGTATGTTTTGTGCGTTAACAATTTAAATAATTTTTATGAAGGGGAGTGGAACATAACTTTTCTATGCTTTAAAAATTAAAATAATTTTTATGAAGGGGAGTGGAACATAACTTTTCTATTAATGAATAGAAGTTTTGTTTATAGTTTCGAATTAAAAAATGTATTTTCATAAATTCTGTAAACGTCGTATATAATTGATGAAAAATTCCTTAGATCTAAAGGCACTTATTGCTCATTTAAATCTAATAAAAGTTTATACATTTATTTTCCGGCCTTGCCTTGAAAGCTTCGCATTTTTTACGTCATTACTACACTCGCACCTTACTCAGAACAGGATCTAAATATTGTGCGATATTTTTTGCGGCACCCCCAAGTGTAATCGCCAACCTCCATTAAGCGGTTAATTTATGCGCTACTAAGAAAATACATTTAGTCATTCTTCCCAATGAATCTCCACAGTGTGTATATATCTGTATCTTCAGTTTTATTGTCCTAACTGTTTGGTGCATCATAAAAATGTTTAATTAATTTTTTGCTATATTCATTATAATATCGCTTTTAATGAGTTGCTTTTAGCAACAAATTAACACTGCGGGACAATCACTTGACTGGCCAAAAAAAAATTTAACTTTATTTGTTATGGGCACAAAGTTTGTTTCAATTCATGTGCAACTTGGGCAGGGTTGCATCCCCTTAAAGGGGATTTTGATAAAAGTTATTAAAAAGGTATTTATAAAAATGTTCTTTGTTTTTAAGAAATTTGAATTCTTTGTTTTTAAAGAACAACTCAGTTAGTTTAAAGCTCCGTTTTGATACCAGATATTTATTATTATAAAACCTAATGTTTATTCTTTTATAGAAATTATTAATTAAGGACTTAATAACGAAGGTTTTCTTGTGGCTATTAGGTTTATCTCCTTTTTAAAATATACCCCTCTAACAATCCATTAACTCTAAGCTCCTGTCTTATACCCTGAAATCTGAATGCCCGCATTGTGTTCTAGTTTTCTGATGGGGCGCCCACCATCTTCTCCAGCGTTTGGAGCTTTGACTTCATCGCGGTTGCGAAACTAAGCCATAAGCCGCGGTGATCCGAGCGGACTCTGGCCTTGAAAATCTAATATTCTCATTCTCATATACTCAATTAAAGCCGGTGCCAGTTAAAACGAAGAAAAAACGGCGCTTAGTTACATTTTGCAGATGCTTAAGAGCCGTCAACAAAACTCGATTGCGATGTGCCAGACGGTGAATAAAACTTAGCCGTACATGAACGTGTATTCAGTATCCATGTGCATCTGCAGGTGACTTGAAAGTTCTCAGACTTTGGCTGACCAAATGGCGGAGATGTGTGTCTCCATGTACTGCACTTTAAGTCTGAATCTGAGGCCAAGAAGCCTTCACTTATGTGGTCATCTCGATCTTTTTTTGTAATATTCCCCAAGGCATTGTTCTAGCACTCCGTTCATCCTCACCAGCTGGGAATATATTTCGTTCAATTAACACATTTATTTTGCAATCGATTTAATTAACTCTCTTCAGAGAACGCTAAATACGTCCATTTGGAAGTTAAATAATGTTCGGGGGCTACAGGTTTTGGCTTAAGTTATGACACTATTAAATCCTGACCAGTGACAAATCAGCATTCAAAATGTATAGCAAATCCCATTAATTGATTAAAAATATGACAGTTATGTATTTAGAGCTGATATTAATTTAAATATTCTTATTTTGTAAATAAATGTGAATTAATAACTCGTTAGCGGGGTATTTTCAAAACACATTTCAAAGATAAGACATTGTTAATTTGAATTTATAAAATTTAAAATATTATAATTTGTTTTTCTATTTACTTCATACTCATTATTAATGTTAAAGTTGTTAGAATGTCATGGAAAGGCCCTAATGTAGTATTTGCATTTATAAGTTATAAGGCGCGATGGGATAAGAAGAGCAAACGAATATAAATATGAGTCAGTAAGGTGTAAACAGTAGGGAAAATCCCATAAAAGTCAGTGAATATTGATGATCGCTTAGTAAATCAATTGCCGCTCCCCACTTAACCGAACAACCAGCACTTCCACGTCCTTTGAGCCACTGTCAATCGAAAGCCTTGAACCACAAACCTCACAAATCGGTAACAAGCAGCGCTAACTAACCGGCGTTGGGCAAACCAATGCAAACCAATGCAAACCAAACAAGACAAAGGCTAAGACAAATAGCAGATACGAAACGCGCCCAGTTTTGGCTTTGGATATTCAATTTGTTTGGACCTCTTTGGCTTTTGGGGCCGACTTGCCCAGTTAACTGTTAACGGTCTAAACGCTCCGGCTCGATCGCAATTGGATAATGAATGATGCTTTGAACTGTGGCAAATTCTTTTGTGTTTGCCTTTAACATTGAACTTTTCGCCATCTCCAGAGCTGCTCAGCGACAGATACAGATATAGATTCCGAGATATACCTCGATTCCCACAGCTCCGGATGATTTATGGCCGAACAATACCTATGTATGTATATGTATGTAAAGCGGGGGTACGGAATGGGCATTGCGGATCTAACGGATGAAACAGAACCTTGTTATGCATTTAACACGCCACAGAAAGAGGGAAAAATATCTATGAAAAAAAAGTATCCAACTAAGTACAATAAAAATAAAATGCGATGAATTATGGGGCAAGTTTTTTTTAGTTGCCAATCAGCATAATCGGTGATCGGTGGATCGGTGGATCGTCGAAGCGATGGTTCGTTAGATCGGCAGCCATCACTTGCCGGCAATTGTGCATCGATCAAGAGACACCGATTCCGACCTTGTGCATCAATCGGCTGGCAGCGAAAGAAATGCGTGCAAAAAATGCCATAGTTTTTGCCTCAGTTTTTCGGCTGTTACAACGCTCCAATCCGCGAAGGTCTAACAAATTTTGGCTTCCAATTAAAAGACGAAAAAAAAAAAACGAAATCAAAATAAATGCCGATGATTTCGGAATCGCATTTGACTGCGTTTCTCGCGTGCTGTCGCCCAATTGATGTTGCCAACTTCGAACAATTAGCATAAATTAAAATTGGTTTACGGCTGAGTCGAAAGAGACGGCTAGAGGTCCGAGAACCCATGATGCGACCGACAATCCGCTAACGATGAGAGTAAAAGTGATCCAACCGGTTCGGCTCGGATCCCCATGCTTCTATAGTTAGTCTCTGAATTTATGACCCGAGCAACACCCACTCCCCACCAGCCCCCAAAAACCGATCCGATGCGATCTTAGAACCAAACGCAGCAATCTCCGATCGCCGCAAATAAAGCGACGAACAAAAGCAGTGCTAACAAAGTAACACGAGAGAAAGATGGTCTTCAGATTAGAGACATCAAATACTCTTTCTAAATCATATGAAAATTATTTTAAAACTATCGAGTTTTAAATATTTAAATCTATAATAAAAAACAAGTTATCAGAACGAATAATTGTCTAAGCATACATTGGGCTTAAAAGGAAAATATTTTTTAAACGGCCTTGTAAGATGGGAAATTTTTAGAATATAAAAAAGTTTTAAAATTTTATGGTAATTTAAACAAAACTTTTATTAAATTAAGTATAGTTAGTTATAGTTACTGAAAAGTAGATTTTAAACTGAAAATATTTGTATTATTTTATACTTATAACGTACTTTTATGTTACCATTAGGACGAGAAAACGTGTGTAAAATATTATTTTCGGACAACAGAACCTTTTTTGTTTATAATTTTATTATTATTTATTTTATTATTAAAAACTCAGCTCAACTGTTAAATATCTTGGCATTGTCAAAAGTCCCAGCTAAATAAGTAAATTGAAAACTCTGAAAATCCCACATTACCGGACGTTAACACTCCCTTAAAAGGGTATAAAACACAGAAAAGCGTTGCGCATGCGCCGCATCATCCGCAGTTCTGTTCATTTTTTTAGCTGCTGCTTCATAACTGTGACTTGTGTTTGTGCTGTGATTTATATTCGAAATCGCTGCTGCTCGTGCGCTTAACTTGCCTTTTGATTTCGCCTTTGCTTTTGCTTTCATTCGGCGCTGACCAGTCCGCTGCTAAATGCGCTAAAAAGAGAAGATTTAGATACATTCTTGCACAAAAGCGTTGATTTGACTAAATTAAGCCACGACAGCAATGGCAACAACGGCAGCAGCATTAAATTGTAATCAATTTATCTGTCTGTTGTTTTTCTTTTGCCACCGCTTCCCATGGAGCTTCGACTGGTTTATTAGAAAACCATAAAAAAAATAATAATACATTTGGCGCTATGTTCTTACAGCTTTATTTTGCGTGTCGCTGCTCAGTGAGCTGTCAACAGTGAGATTATCATTATTTCTTCGGTCAAGCTTTTGTGGAGCATAGTGTTGTAGTTCTTTTTTTTATAGCGGTGTCAGTTTACCTATTTTAGATTGCACAGCTAATCAAAGCAAACAATTAACAGATCTTAAAATGTTTGTTATAAATAAACGCAAAAGGAGTTTATTAGTATTTCTTTGGGTTTGTGTTAAATAAAATGATAATTTAAGGCAGGTGTCGCATGTAAATTGAGGTTTTCAGAGAAATAAATATTGATTTTTATAATACATCAATAGGTTATTTATATATACTAAAAATTGCATTTCAAAATATCAATTTTTTTTTGACTTGTTTTGTAATAGTAAAACTAAAACGGTACTAATTATTCCGTCATTGAAATGTATATTTAAACATTTATACAAAGGTTGGGCAAATGTTTTATTTGTCTTTTGTTTAAAGATTTTATTTGAGTTTCATATGCGGGTAGCCAAAGTTATCATCACCGTTTAGCCAAAAACTGAAACCTATCCTCAGAAAACTCAATGAGCTGCCTTACAGACCAAGCCATTTATTTTGCATGCCTCAACAAATTAATTGTGTAATTAAGATTCCCCGCCGAATTCAAATATAAACGAAACGCATATGGAGATGGCTTCCTCGTCGTCCTGCTAAAAAGTCGTGACTCTTCTGCCAAATACTGCTGCCTTGGCGGTGAAATCAGTTTGCGATCTTTTCACAGCAATAATGCATATTAAAATGCCACGCTAATTGTTATTATAGGCACCTCCTCCCACTTACCTTACCGCTTCGATCTATCCCTGAGTTGGACTGGCAATTAAGTAATAGACAAACAAACTTTGGTTTGCGTGTTGCCGCTGCAACTGCAACAGCAACAGCAGCAACAGATGCAGCAGCAACATCTACACCACCAGCAACACCAAACGCCACAGCCACTGAATGGACAAATTTTTATGCACAAGCTGAAAGCCTGTGGTTGTCTGTTGGCCAAGGCGTCGCTGTTGTTGCCTTTGACTATTAATTACCACCAAAAAATAAAAAACAAACTTGGAGAAAATCGAAGCCGGCATTGTTAACACAACTACTGTTTTTGCGTGGGTTAATGGGAAAAAAGATGCGGCAGTCCCTAGAAAATACAGAATAGACTCAATAAGTAAAACCAGAATTCTGCATTCTTGAAAATTAAGGTTTTCAGACCATTGATAGAAGAAATTATAAAATGTATTATTTTATTTAAATAAGGTTTTCAGACCATAGATAGAAGAAATTATAAAATGTATTATTTTATTTAAATAAAATTTTTGTTCTTCGGAAATCAAATTTTTATTTATTTAACTTAGTAAATATGCTCTATATAATATGTAAATTAAATTTTATTATTTTTATAAATCCAGTCTGATAACTACTATTACTTTAATAGAGGAAAATGTATTTTCTTTAATGTATAAAAGGCAATGTGTGTTTCTGAATAACCATTTTATTTAGTACCGATATTATCAATGTGAAATGCTAAATCATATTTTAAATAATTAGATCTAGTCAACTGTATCGCAATTAACATCTGTGACCTCTAAGAAAAGTTTCTACTGTACTTAAACAAGTGCCTTCAATTGAATTTAATGGTTTTGGCCGGGATCAGAAGACAACTTTCCGCGGACTGTGAGAACCCACACAAAAAGCGATAAAACCCCGAAAATAAAACAAGATCTTTGGTGGTTTTATAGCACCGAGCTTTCGTTATGGGGGAGCGTAGTCACGATGCTGGCCCCTTAGTTTATTTTTCTGTTTTTTGTTTGCCTCTAATCCCTGCAATGCGAATGAGTTTGGCGCCCCCCCAAAAAGCCAAGACCCACACGACCATAATAAAACAATTATGACGAAAAACGGAAAACAAAACGCCAAGACTAGGGCGACCTATCGATGGCAAAAATTTATCACACCTTAGTTAACCCCGACACCTTGCCGAGCCTGAAACAGAGACAAACGTGGCTGGAATGTGCCGAAAACGACAAAAAGACAAAAAAAAAAAAAAAAGAAAAATATGGCAAACGTCTCGACTTTGACTTACACTGACTGCAATAAGTTAATAGTTCGAATTCGATTTCTTTCGGGGAGAAGCGCCCCCAAAAACTGGAGACCAACTTTGGTGTTTTTCCTCGCGCGCTGGAAAACAAAGCTTGTCTAATGCCAAAAACCAAAACGAAAAATCGGAGAAAAACGGAGTTTGGCTTTTGGGTGCGTTCCGTGAACTCCACGATGTTTTTTGTGTGTCAGCCGGCGTGCCAGAGAAGCCGACAACCAGCAATGGCAATAGCAACAGAAACACTAGCAACAGCAACACTAGCAACAGCAACACCAGCAACAGCAACACTAGCAACAGCAACACTACCAATAGCAACAACTAGTGCTAATGATGTAGCCCGATCATCATGATGATGATGAGGCTTCGGGGCGCTTCGTGTGCTTCATTATTGATTTAATAACAGTCTTGAAGACACGCTTTAACTGCAGCAAGTTGACTTCGGCTCAGAGTCAAGTTGTTGCCGATGATGATGCCACGAATTCCTCACCACACCACACCATACCATACCACATCAATATCCAAAATAAAACCTAAGCAGAAATCCAAGAGTGGCAAAAATTTAAACCAAACCAAAACGACAACGTCATGTCAATTTGGGTTTAAATCTGTGAATGAATATGGGGATGTGCTCTGGGGATAGGTTTAGCTTTGGCATATAGTTGCCGATCATGTTGATGATGATGTTTGCTTGTCGGGCGATCGTGTTTGTGTTTTATATTTATAGTGCGCCAAATGGGCATTTTCCCTTTATGACGTGGGCGTTATAAAAATGGGGAATATGGGTATGGGATGTGCCTAACATAAAATGGAGAAACGAAAGTGAGAGTCTTCGGGTTTACGGCCTATTAAAAAATAATAAGGAAGCAAGGATGGGATGGCCCATGGGCGTATGAGTAATTCGATATGTTCGCGTTTCTAAATATATGAATATTTTAATGTAAAGTAAGAGGTGAATAGGAAGTCTAAACAATCGGACATGCTAAGAATCGTGTTAGGTTTGGGTTCAAAAATAAATCACCAATAGCGGTTAAAAAAGTTGAAATCATAAATCATTTTTTTTAAACCCATATCATAATAATTGTATTTTAGTTATGAGTCTTACGTAATAATTACAGATGATTATTAAATATATAAAAAACCCCCTTTTGAAATCTCAACAATTTCCTGTTTAAAAAAAACATTTTCCCAAGAATCTCTTCTTTATTTTCTGACCGCAATGCCATTTGGAACGCTTTGTGCATGCGCCAAAGGTAGGCAAATTCCCAAATAGATAAATCTATTGTATCTGGCAGATACAAAACTCAAATTTAGATATGCAAACGTTCGTTTCCAACAATTTTCCCGTACTCACACTAAATCAAATCTTCATGAGCGCGCCTCGCACAGCCCCCAAACGACAAATATATGGGTTAGGCTCAATTTGCGCGGACTTGGGGGAGTTGGGGGATCCAGAGGGTCGGCGGTCTTGGGGGAGGAGGAGGGGGCTGAATTGTGCATCTTGCAGATACGAAGGCAAGACAAAAGGCAATATTGGCGTTTTAATGCATGTTTTGCCTTTGGTGTTTGTGGCTGCTGCAACCTGCTGGGAAAAACACGGAGCTGCTCGCTTTGTTTACGACACTTCGGGGGGGTTGGCGGGGTTTAATCGATTTGGGAACCGATCCCCCGCATGCTCCTTACCCCACTCCCACTCCCACTCCCCCACCCCTCCTTCACTCCAAATGTTTGCTCAGCGAATGAAAGCGAAAACCCAAATGCAAAGAAAAACTGAAACGTGCAACAATGGGCATAAAAAGGGTAGAGAAGCCAGCTGGAAATTAACACTAATACGATTCCAAAGCGCAGGAGTTTCGAACCGGCAGTACCAACATATATACATATCTACTGCCAGACGTCGCGTGTTTTGATAGCTTGCTGATATTTCGGAGAGTTTGTTGGAAAAAACTTACAGAAAATCAACAAAGCAACTGGCATGAAAAAATGTTGATCTTTTCTAATGATTGATTTTACATTTAAAGAAAAAATGGTATTCTTAAATTGCCAAATTAAATATGTCATATTTTAACGGTAAGCAATGTATTTAATACTATTTTCTGGGTAGCATAAAGATCTCTGGACATTTACATATATGGTTCTGTACTATTCAATAATTTCTATTTCTAAAAAATTAAAGCTCTGTTCAAAACATAGAAAGATTGTTGGACAGTTATTGAAAAAAGTGCTTAAGTGTTTTTTTGTTTTAATTTATTGCCTCTATTAGTAGTATAAGTTTAGGTAATATTTCCAAATATATAAATAAATTTCAAATAATCACTTTTTTATTGATTTTTTTCCCTGCAAGAAAAAAAAATTGTGCCAAATATTTTGTATTTATTTTTTTGCCGGCCAATCTTCCCACCTCGAGCTCAGCTGCACCTTCTTTAGTGGCTTTAATTTTGCGATTCGGATGCGCCTGGCAACGGATCGAAAAAAATCTTAGCCAGAAACCGAACGAAAATCCATTCCATGCCCGTAATTATGTAAGCGGCGTTCCAAAACTGGCAGCTTATTTATCTTTGTCTCAGCCATGTCAATCAGTCGGTGGCTGAGCCAAGTCGAAGGCAAAGGCACTGGTACCACAGCACCACCACTAGCACCACTGATGCACTGCAGCATCATGTGCACCTTTGACCCGCCGAGTGAGCCGAGTTTGGTGGGGCGCCGCTCAACATGCAAATTAGGCGGCTTCAATCTGTATAATAAATGTGGGGAAAAAAACTAAGACCTAAGCTGGGTAATTCGCATTGGTATTGGAAGTGGGATTGGAGCTGGAAGTGGGACTGGGAGTGGAGAATCAATCGAGGGTGAGGGTCTTCTAAATGACTGGAGGAGCCGTGATTGAACTATATTTGGAAAATCTATTTAAATTTTAAAAGCATCTATCTTATATGTCTTATTTTATACTTTATTTAGTAGCTACTTATTTCTTATCTCTTTAAAATTATTAAAGGCCAATCTATCAAGCCCAAATCTGTTTATAATTCAAGAAATATTGTAATTCTTCTCTTTTTAATTTTGCAACAGAACCAAGTTTATTTTACCAACTTATCTTAGTTCATTTAGATATAAATGTTTGCATCCGACTTATCTTTTTTATGGCACCCTAAGCCATATTACAGTATTAAATCTTCTTTCTTTAAGACTATCTGCTTTCTTCTTAAAAGCAGACATATTCCATATTAAACAAGAGAGAACGCTATAGTCGGGTGCCCCGACTATCAGATACCCGTTACTCAGGTAAAGGGAGTGCGAGGGAGATGGAGATAGAAACTTTGATCACGCATAACTTTTTAACGAATGGTCCGATTTGAAAAATTTCTTCTACATTTCGATAGGTATTGATAAACACAATAAAACTGCATTTTTACTTTTCCGAAATATTTAAATTTTTAAAATCGTATATAAGCGATTGTGGGCGTTAAAGGGGGCGTGTCACCTTTTTGAAACAAACTTGCGCTGCGTAGGAACTCCTAGAATCTGCATGCAAAATGCCAATCTTCTAGCTTTTATAGTTTCCGAGATCTCAGCGTTCATACGGACAGACAGACAGACGGACAGACAGACGGACAGACGGACAGACGGACAGACGGACATGGCTAGATCGACTCGGCTAGTGATCCTGAACAAGAATATATATACTTTATAGGGTCGGAAACGCTTCCTTCTACCTGTTACATACTTTTGCACGAATACAATATACCCTTTTACTCTACGAGTAACGGGTATAAAAATACTTGAGTCAATGTTGCATTAATCAAGCCAATTTCGAGGGGATTATCAAATACTTTTGCACGAACAAGTCATCTAAATTAAGTCAGGCAATCTTAAGTTATTCAGTTATATTTAGATATACCTAGTAGACTGACTCATACGTTGGCTGCTTCGCTTTGGGCCGCAAATGAAAAGAACTGATACTGGCATCGATGATGATGAAGGCGATGATATAACAATTCAATTAAACCAGTTTACACAATGCGAATAAGCAGAGCGATCGAGGCATCTGCAACTGTTCCCTGCTAACACCTTAACGGCAGAATTTTTTTTATGCGAATTTCATGCAAATATCTCACACCGCTTCTAACCAGCTCAAGTTGCAGTGGATTTTTTCTCTTTGCTAATGTTTTTTTTTTTATTTTGTATACAAATTTTCATTAATTTAACGAATCCGCTTTTGCATAATGACCAAGTGGACACTGGGCTGCGAAGCGTTGACCCATTGCTGAGGATTTTGGGCAATATCCCGTGGCATGTGCACACAGAAAAATGAATACTTAAAAAAATGTTTAACTAAAATAAAAATCCCAGCAAAAGAATAATGTTAGCTTATGCTTACAACGACTTTGACGTATTTCCTTAGGTTCTTCTACATAAATTGAAATGAAAGCTCAATCCTACATTGTAATGCGTACTTTTAGTTTAAATAATTTATCTATGGGGATATATTTAATGTTTTTTCTTAGTGACACTCATTTAAATGTTAACTTTTCATCTTGGGCCGATTTCTTAATATCATGTAAAAGTTCTAGCTAGTAATTTGTAAAAGAAAGTAAATATGGGGGAAAAATCAGATGAACTCTAACATGATAGTAAGAACAGATTCAATGCTTTTTCAATTAAATTGCAAATTTATTTTCTGTGCATTTTGGCGACAAGTGCCAAACCACAGGTATTGGCAAACTCACAGATATAGACATATAGGCAGAAGCGGCTACAGATACAGATACAGATTCAGATACAGATACACATGAGCAACTGGTTGAGATGCGCTCAAAAATGACTTCAATCCGCTCGGATGGTCGTCTCGGGTTCGTTTTGATTTGGCTTATAAATCGGAGGGAGCGGGGATTGCGACTATGAAATGTCCAAGATGGCCTTCGGTGATTTTTGCAGCGATTAAAAACCGATGACGATGTGGTCGCCGCCGGTTTACTTAGCATTCAAAGTGGCGCAAAGAGATTTATACGAATTGTTGCGACAATTTCAACTCTTTTTTTTTTTTTTGCCCTGCTGCTCTTGACTCATTCAATTGAAATTCTTGAACAATGTTATTGTCTTTTAATGATATTGTTGTTGTTCATCTCAACAGTTGATAGCCAACACTTTCGACCTTTTGCCACGGATAGTTCTATATCGGCATCTGCATCTGCATCTGTACAATACATGGCTGACACAGATTCAGTTTACATTTAATTGTGTGGCGTTATGGGGTTTTAATAGATACGAGTTCGAGCATATCCCCAGAGCTTAGGTACTAGCCATTTTGTATGCTTGCTAGACTTATGTTCGCCTCGAAGATTCCATTAAAACTGATTTAAAGACCAACAGTTAACTGAATATTATTTACAATTAAGCGATTTGTTTAAAGACTCAATCTAAATGAGAATGACTGACACGATCATCATCATGTTGGGTGCTAATTGATTTGAGGTTTCCCTCAAAGGCTTTGTTTTAATTAAAAATTTTATGGGTTACACTTGCCTCGAAACAAAACAAGCATTTTACAAGACGAATTCTACAAAAATTAAATTATTATTATTATATTATATTTAGCATGGTATTAAAGAGCAATTTAATTTTTAAATATACAATTTATTGGAAGCCCTTATTATTACATGTATATATTTTTAGAAATAATACAAATAAAATTTCCAAGAAATGTTCAGCCAATTAAGCCATTCCAAAGATCAGATTTTATCAATTGATTCCACGAAACATTACTGTAAATATTGCCCTAAATGAGAATTGAATATTTTCCTTTCTTGGCATGTCAAAAGTCACGTAAAGATTTTTATTTCTCCCACATTTATAATATTCACTTCTTTCTATACTTCTCTTATTTTTTATTAATAAACACACCTTTTTTTGTGAGGCAGCAGACATGGCCTGAAACAATGCCTCCGCCCCAGAGAGCCAGAGTTCCCAGATCAATATGAAATATCATTCCAAATATGGCCTTGGGTCATTTAGAAAGCAATTCATCGAAGACGCGGCTCTGGCTGAACCGAAGTCTTCGATCTGCAAACAAAGAAAATAAAAATAGAAATAAAAAATGCTGAATTAAACTACCGTGGGCTACTGCCAAAAATGCTACCGGGAAGAGTGCGCGATAAACATTTAAGATTACCCATTTTAACCATTGTCTGGCGATGGCCCCAAAGCAAATAACATTAAGAAATTTGTATTTTGGGTTGGGTATGCATTTTTACAACATTTTTTTTGGGGCTGCATCTTCCCCGAAAACTGCGATTTTCTAATTGTTTTTCTTTTTTTCGGGACCCAAGTCGAGAGAGATTTTCTGGCCGGCTCGTTAACAAATTTATTACAATGCTGAGGAGCAAAAAAAAAAAAAAAACCTGGCCATTGCATAAGCTTTGCTAATTTTTTTTCGTTTCGTTTTTCTTCTTTTTATATAATATCGTTAATACATATTATTTGGCAAGCTCAGAGCTCAGGCTCTGTACTTTGAACTGCGAACTCGCAATGGAGGCAGAGGCACCAGGCACCAGACACTGGGGACCTGATCAATGGACCTGGACATGTAGGCATCTGCCGAAATTGACAGGGTGGGAGGATCGGGGCATTGGGGAGGTGGGGAGGTGGGGAGGTGGGGAGGTGGGGAGGTGGGGAATCTCTTGTGCAGTGACCCAAAGAAATGGTAATGCGAGTCGGATCGTCTTCGCTTTTCGGCCGGGTCAAAATGGCCCATGCCCGGCCACTCAGTCATTGAGTCAGTGGGTGCCACAGTCAAAGTCTACGTCTCCGTGTGAAGATCTGTGAGAAGTATACAAATGGGTCTCGGGTTCGGTTCAGTCTCGAGCCAAAGGAGTTTACTCATTTTGGGGCAGGTTTTCTGCGCTTTTTCTTGGCTGCAACTTGGCGGCTTCGATGGTATCGCCTTTGAAATCCACGACAGCGACAAAGCCCAGACTCATGGCCTAATAGACATGGAGGAGTCCCCAGTCTCTAGTCCCCAGTCACCAGTCTACAGTCCCCAGTCTTCAGTCCCCAAACGAAACTAACTTCCTGCAGTACCTTTGATGATGATGCTTCGTCTGGGCCTAGACTTTCACTATTAATTGTCGATTTTCATCAATTGTTGTTCATTGTTGTACTAGCCATCTTTGTTGCTTAATGGGTAATGGGGTTGGTATTTAAAGTTGTGCAAAAAAAAAACAAGAAACAGGCAAAAAACTAAAGAAGAGAAGAAAACCCAATTTCTGTTTCATATCGAAATTGGATCTATTACTCAATGAGGCGACCGAGTGAGAGACAATTTGATTGATTTATGCAATACCCAGCGACTAGTTGGACCTTTTTCCATTGTCAGTTAATTGCTCAATGCAAAAGAAGATGCACTTATATCATGGGCAATTTGTGGGCTGTTTAGGAACAGCCTTGTAAGTCTTAAGGAATTCCAACTCATTTGCATATCGGTTAGCATTTGACATGCACAGAGAGGTATTTAATGATTTTATATAAAGTTTCTCGCGAAACCAAGATATTTATTGGGCACTCACAACATTTATTATGTTCCAGTGCAATAAAAAAAGCTTATTGCAGTCTTCTGGACCTCAACATAATTGTAATACATTACATTTACCAAAAACATTTTACTAGATGATTTTTAATACATACTTGAGTTCGTTTTATGCAACTTTTTTTTTGAATATTTGGCACTTTCAAAAGATTGGCTAAGCTTGTATGATTATCAGTTGGAATTTTTTGTTGTTGCCAAATGCATTATTCAGTTATCTTAAAGGCAATTTATGCGTATGGCAAGCATTTAAATTGTTAATTACTTTTATTGACGGGGAAACTGGAAATTTTAATAGAATCAAAAAATTGCTTCCAAATTGCATAAGCTTTTGTATGTTTAAGTGATTATAAGAATTTTAATTACTTTATAAGATTGTTTGTTTTATTTAAAGCCGTTTCATAAAAGCAAAACCAATTTTAAAATCAATTTAACTTTTAATTTTTATTTTCCACCATACAAAAAAAACATTATTTTGTGCAATATTTCAAATTCCCCTATCATGAATATTTATAAATTGTATATATTTTATGTATGTCTTTATCTATCCATCTTTTTTTGCATTATTTTTTTATGACTGCCCCCTTTGAACTGTGTCCACGTTTTCTGTTTTGTTTTTCGGTTTTTGGTTTTGTCTAAGACAACTGACACGACAGCCGCAGCAACATTTATTAATTTGTCAAATTCAAGCCAAGACAACACACGTTAGGAAATATTACAACAACAGCAAATCTAGTGGGCTATGATTATTATTTTTCGTGTTGCCAGTTTATAACTAATTCTCGCAGATAAAAAGTGTCAAGAGTTAGGCGGCCAAAAGTCAGCAGAAGTTGAGGAAAAATCTTTGAAAAACGATTAAATGAAAAATATATACACAAAACATCGCTTGATTAGCGAAATATGACCAAGTGTGAATAATAGGTTTTTCGAGGATTGTCTTATGATTATGACTGCTTTAATTAATGGTTAATAGAATTTGCTGACAGTTTATGAGATACCTAAAATTTTGCTTATTTTGTTACTGGCTTTTTGATGCTTAAAATTTGTTTGCACCCAATTTTCTGGGATTTATTTAAAGAGCCGTTAATGCAAAAATTTAACGATTACACAAAAAAACATTGTTAAAAGAATGCGGCTTCATATTTAATAATATGTGGGTGCTCCCATTATGTTTGGTATTTATTTATATTTATTTTTCAAGAATTCCTACTTCAATTTCCAGCATAAATTATGCAAATTATGAAAAATGATTTCGCAGTGGCGCAGCGAACTTTTGCTTGCATTTTGCAATGCGAATCAGCCAAAATATTTATTATAATCAAAAGCCGAACACCCGCAACGTGGCCAGACCACGGAACCGTGCAGCATCGGACAACACAATTTATTACATTTTATGTGCCGCATTAACCGAACGATGGAGATGTGATCCTCGTTTAGGTTTGTTTCTGGCATTTTTTTCACCGATTTTCTGGTGGCCACAGCAACATCTTTGTTGCAACGTGAGCTTGCCTCTTGGCCAACCCCGCGACACAATGAGGAGGTGTCTGGGGCCTCTTGGGATATACAAAATATATCCATATATTTATCTATGTGGACAGCCGAGCCTGGGACTGAGACAACTAAAAAGACTGAGACTGAGACTGAGCATTTCTAATTAAGACATTCGATACGGCGGCTTGCGTGTGGAACGCGAGACAATTGGGCAACGAACAGCGGCAACATTAGCACGGCAGCAATATGAATCTGCCCATATCATCGCAGATTTGGCATTTCACCAGCCATTTAGCATTAAGCTCACCCCTGAGACTCCTCCGTGTGGCATTCATGCCCGCTTGACTTTGCGTATTCTAAATTGCTAAAGACCTTTCCTCGATTATCCTTGCAGGTGCAGCAGCAATAACAGCAGCAGCCACATCACCCACTGAGTCGAGGAAAATAAAACCACTCGTTGCGGGGAAATTGAAAAGCGAGAAAACTGACAGCAACTGCGAAAGCCAAGCAGCAGCAGCAGCAGCAACAGTAGCTGCCAGCACCTCGGCAACATCTGCGACAGCGACGACAATTGCTGTTACAGCAGTAGCAACATCGACAGGAACAGGAGGAGCTGCAACTGCAACATCAACGGCAGCGGTGACAGCAGCAATCCACACACAAACTAAAATCAGCCAACTGAGGCTTAATAACCAAGCGACAACAAGCATGTTACTTTTGCAACCCAATGTAAGTTAAAAAAAACATATTTTATTTATTAGGTTATTGCAACAAAAAAAAATTAACTACAAACCAAAGCATAATATGATATTCTTAAAAGTTATTCTTTTAAGTCAAAGTTCTGTTTTTTAAATAAACTTTACTTATCATCAAATTATTTTCTGTAAATGTACGCAATAACATTAATATAAAAGATCAAGTTTTTCCGAAATAAAGTAATGAATCTATGACTAAAAAAACATATTTATGAGCCAAGATAGTTAATATCTAAAATGCAAATTTGACGGACCATGGCCTTAATATTGAGTTTATAATTAAAATATCCTTTTTAATACTTATTTTATCGCAGGCAATTGAGACAATTGAAGTTAACTAATAGCAAAATCATTTTTTTTTCATCAGTCTTTAAATAAACCCTCTTCAAAATTTTTTCATAATTTGTAATTGCGCCTGCTGAGATAAAATTTCCCAAACATAAATTCAACAAACATAAGGTGTGCAAAAATCTATGCAAATTTGGCAAGCCCAAAATGAATGGCCACGCTAATTGCCAGCTGCTAGGAGGTGACTCCTCTCGAGTGGAGTCAAGTTGCCGCGGTGGTGAGGTGAGGAGATCAATTGCAGGCACAACAACAACAATTAGACATCTATTGTTAGGTGAGATATGTCGGGAAAACATTTTGGCAGAAGCATAACCAATTAGGAAATCATCAGCGAGGAGTTTTCCGCGACTTAGGGGTTGCTATTTTAACCAAAGAACCAATGGCAGTTGCTGGGGGAAATGCGCATGTCGCATGCCGGAAAAGCTAGACTCCACCCTTAGGGCTAGGATATCTGGACGGGAATGACGAGCTTACTAACTCATTCGACTGCCGACTGTCTTTCGTTGCAGAGCTCCTTTAGTTCATTGTCGCCCTTCGATAATTTCTCCACGCAAACCGCTACGACGACCACCACAACGTCGCCATCGGCAGCTGGACACCACCAACACCACCACCTCCTCCATCAGCAAAATCACACCCAGCAGCAGCAGCAACAGCAACAGCAGCAGCAGCAGCAGCAGCAACATCTCCAACAGCAACACCAACACCAGCAACTTGTGAGCCCGCAGCAACACCTGCTGAAGTCGGAATCGCTGCTCTCCCATGAGGAGGATCAGTTGATTAGCAACCTGACCGACGCGTCTGTGGTTTCCCACAGCGAACTCTTCTCGGATCTCTTCTTCCCCTCGGACTCGAACAACTCCCTGCTCTCCCCGACCACCAGTGGCTATCCGGACAATCCCGCCGAGGACCTGACCAGTTCCATTGAGAATCTCACCAAGTTGACTTGCCTGCGGGACAAGAGATTGTCCTCGATTCCCGAGCAGCAGTTAAGTTCCGAGCAGGAGCAGCAACTCTGCCTGCTGAGTCTGCGTTCCAGCAGCGATCCTGCTATTGCATTGCACGCCCAGCAGCAACAGCAGCAGCAACAACAGCAGCAGCAACAGCAGCAACAACAGCAGCAGCAACAGCAGCAGCAACTCCAGCTGATCTCGCCCATCGGTGGGCCATTGTCCTGCGGCAGCAGTTTGCCGAGCTTCCAGGAGACCTACTCCCTGAAGTACAACAGCAGCAGTGGAAGCAGCCCCCAGCAGGCCTCCTCCTCCTCCACCGCCGCCCCCACGCCCACTGACCAGGTGCTGACCCTCAAGATGGACGAGGACTGCTTTCCGCCGCTTTCTGGCGGCTGGAGTGCCAGTCCGCCCGCCCCCTCGCAACTGCAACAGTTGCACACCCTGCAATCCCAGGCGGCCCAAATGTCGCATCCCAATAGCAGCAACAACAACGGCAACAACAACAACAGTGGTGGCTACAACTACCATGGGCACTTCAATGCCATCAATGCCAGCGCCAATCTCTCACCAAGCTCCTCGGCCAGTTCCCTCTATGAATACAATGGCGTCTCTGCCGCTGACAACTTCTATGGACAGCAGCAACAGCAGCAGCAACAACAGCAGCAAAGCTATCAGCAACATGTAAGTTTAACAATATTAACGAAATATTAAAAATATGAATATGGTTATCTTCCAATCCTCACGAATTCAAAAACATATTTTGTTTAACTTTTAAATTTTATAAGAACTTATGTGGTATTTCTGTTGTGAAATTATCACGATTTCTATTCCAATATACCTCAAAGTTTCTTAGAAAGATCAATTTACCTTTATACAATACAAACAATTTTAAAACTTTTTTTTTACTAAGTTTTATTAGCTTCATTGTGTTGAAAGGACACATTTAAGACTTCAGTTTCAATTATGAAATTAATGAAATTAATATAATATCTATTAGATCATAATGTAACTTATTCCAAGTTAAATTAATTTAAACCAATTGAATCATAGACAAATATAATAAACATTTTATAAAATTCACATTTCTTTTGCTGAAACTCATATATTTTATAGTTCATTGTTTTAACAAAGTATGAAAATAACTGATTAATTTGTATTACTTTTGTTTACCCCTCTCAGAACTACAACTCGCACAATGGCGAGCGTTACTCGCTGCCCACGTTCCCCACGATTTCCGAGTTGGCGGCGGCCACAGCGGCCGTGGAAGCGGCGGCGGCGGCCACCATCTCGTCGCCTTCGGTGGGCGGTCCCCCACCCGTTCGCCGGGCATCGCTGCCGGTTCAGCGGACCGTCTCCCCCGCCGGCTCCTCGGCACAGAGTCCCAAGCTGGCCAAGATCACGCTGGGCCAGAGGCACACCCATGCCCATCCACTCCAGCTCAGCTCGGCTCCCAATTCGGCGGCCAGTTCGCCGGCGAGTGCGGATCTCCAGGCGGGCCGCCTGCTCCAGGCTCCGTCGCAATTGTGCGCCGTTTGTGGCGACACCGCAGCCTGCCAGCATTATGGAGTGCGGACCTGCGAGGGCTGCAAGGGATTCTTCAAGCGGACCGTCCAGAAGGGCTCCAAGTACGTCTGCCTGGCGGACAAGAACTGTCCGGTGGACAAGAGGCGTCGCAATCGCTGTCAGTTCTGTCGATTCCAAAAGTGTCTCGTTGTGGGCATGGTCAAGGAAGTGGTGCGCACGGATTCGCTGAAGGGACGACGGGGTCGATTGCCCTCGAAACCGAAATCTCCCCAGGAATCGCCGCCATCGCCGCCCATCTCGTTGATTACCGCTTTGGTGCGCAGTCATGTGGACACCACACCGGATCCCTCGTGTCTGGATTACACCCACTACGAGGAGCTGTCGATGAGCGAGGCGGATAAGGTGCAACAGTTCTACCATCTGCTGACCAGTTCCGTGGATGTGATTAAGCAGTTTGCCGAGAAGATTCCCGGGTTCTTTGATCTCCTGCCGGAGGATCAGGAGTTGCTCTTCCAGAGTGCCTCGCTGGAACTGTTTGTCCTAAGGCTGGCCTACCGGGCCAGGAGCGATGACACCAAGCTGATCTTCTGCAACGGCACCGTTCTGCATCGCACCCAGTGCCTGCGATCCTTCGGCGAGTGGCTCAACGACATCATGGAGTTCAGCCGCAGCCTGCACAACCTGGAGATCGACATCTCAGCCTTCGCCTGCCTCTGCGCCCTCACTCTGATCACAGGTGTGTAAATTCCTTTTAAGTAAAAGATGGTTGTACCCGGAAATGGTCAAAATTTGACCGAAAGAGGATATATTTTTTCGGTTTTACCATATAAAAGGGAGAATATTTCATATGACTTACAGAGAATACATAACATTGCTTACCTGACCAACCTCTAAAGATATCTGAATATAATTCCAAAATTTGTTTTAATTACTTATTAGTAGAAAATATAACATTTCATCCCTTTGTTTCCTCTAAAAATTTCTAAAGTAAAGGCTATTAAACTCAAAATATTTTCATAAAATATTTTGTTGCATATTAAAACATTAACCTTAAAGGATTATATATATTTTTGCTATTTAAGGATGTTCACTTTTTTTGTTTAGGACACATTTTTTGTAAAAGCAATGAGCTGTTTTATCGATTTGATTTGATAAAATTAATTAATTTTTCCAATATACCTCATCTGCAATGAAAATGTGTTGGTATACCAATAATATTTCCCAAATTAATCCCCTCTTTGTGGCTTATTTAATCTTCAGAACGCCATGGCCTGCGGGAGCCGAAGAAAGTGGAGCAGCTGCAGATGAAGATCATTGGCAGTCTGCGGGACCATGTCACCTACAACGCCGAGGCCCAGAAGAAGCAGCACTACTTCAGCCGCCTGTTGGCCAAGTTGCCCGAGCTGCGATCCCTCAGCGTCCAGGGATTGCAGAGGATCTTCTATCTGAAGCTGGAGGATCTGGTGCCGGCGCCAGCCCTCATCGAGAACATGTTCGTCACCACATTGCCCTTCTAGAGGCGATCAATCGTATCATTACAACATTGCTTCCTTAAACTAGCCCTAAGCCATGCCCCCATTAAGATATAGGAAATGACCCAACTAGCTTTAGTAGAACCCTGAAATAAATAAATCTCACAAAAAGAAAACCGAAATAAAATGCAGACCCAGGCCATATCTATAGAGTAGAGGTAGATAGTTTGCTGGACAGCCCCGGCCTCTTCGATAATTACGGACATGAATATTTGAGAAAGGGGTTTTTCAGTGTAAAAAACCAGCTCCTGCGTGACTCGTCAGCGCCGGAAATTACAACTTGTTGACGTTAATTGTTAAATTGTTTAATTTCAACTGTCAAAATCAATGGGCAGACACGCAATGGAAACACTTTCTATCCCCGGACTCAAAGCTTGCTCAATATTCAGCACTAACGGACGGACGGACGGACAGAACGCTCTCTTGCCTTTTTGCTATCTTCTAGTCAATTGTTTTAGGCAAAAAAAAATAAATAAATAAAAGCGTGCAGCATAGTGTTATATAATTTATACCTTAGACTTAGTAGTTCTCTTCAAGAATAACCCCAAATAAGTTTCACAAATTGGAATGCAACATTTGGAAATTAAATAACTACTATTTCCTTTAAATTTCATTGGAAAATTGTCAATCTATTGCCAATTTGTGGAAATCTACTATCATATCATATAGCAAAGCCATGCTTGCCCTTAGCTAATATATATTAAAGACCCGCATAAATTTTGATAACCCAAACAAGTATTTCCGTTAAAATCTAGACTAAGGCTCCTAATACCTTTAGGCTAAGACTTTTTTGTTCGATTTATCAATGCACCAAATAGTGCACAATGAGAGTTTAAGTACCTTTTTGTGATGATTGTGTCTGACACAGAGAGAGTTGCACACAAACACACAAGTTAGACCATAAGCTTAAATATATATATATATATGAAATAATCTGTAGAGTAAGCCTAAGTATTCGGTAATCCAGAACCCTTGTATATCCGTAGTTTGTACGTTCCAAACGAGAGAAAAACTTTATTTAATCTTAAACCACTCCAACTAAGTTCTCAAAGAAACGCAAATGGATCGATGGATCCTTCTCTCTATATGTGTGTGTTATTTCGATAGAAAACCCCTCTATGTGATTTTGTGATAGATTGGCATTGAACTCTATATATATTTATATATACGTCTATAATATATATACACGCATAAATATATATTTTTATGTCTAACTTTTGTATGGTTTATTTTATACGTACCACCTTTCTTTGATAACAAAAAGTAAGAAATAAAATGAACGTTAGATAGCAAATATTTTAAATGTATGTTATGAGGAATTTTCAAAGTACCGCCTTTAGCAACTTTCCAATTAACGTTTGTATTAACGAAAGACATTTTCTATGTGTAAAATTCAAGACTTCTATAACTAAATGTAAACTAAAAAGCAAAAACACAAAAAACCAATGTGAATAACATATCTCTTCAAGCTTTCGAATGCACGGAATACGTAGAACCGAAACCCAAGTGTTACTAAATCTATTTAATATATTGGCATACCAGTACGAGTAATAAATTCGCAGTAACTATACAATTTAGATAGATCATTATTAAATTATTGTACATGTAGCACATCAAATGTTCAACAAACTAGATTTTGTACTATCTTTAAAAGAAGAACTTAGGCCAAGCTAAACTAAGTATAAACCATGATCTACATGCGGCTAAGCTGGAGCTATAACATAACATAATTGGGTTGATTTAAAATAAATGGGACATTTTTAATTTTTGTTTGTTTAAGGTTTGGATGCACTAATAATTTTTCTAATCAAATATATAGATTACCCTTAAAACTTCAAATAAAATATAAATACAAATTCACAAAATTCAGAAATTGAATACTAGGAAAGAGAATTTCAAAGAGACCCGATTCATTTGAGTTCACCCACCTCAAACATACATCCTAAGGACGTTGAGAAGTTAGAGCAATATTTCATAAGGAAAAAGCACATTAAATTAATTAAAAATATAGCTAAACTATACCTGAACTTGTAACGGTTAGGAGCGATAATAAAACAGGATTAAACAGGAACAGTAAGGTGACCAAAATAGTTTGAAACGAGACGTTAGATAGGTTCGGGTTCGAAACCCTCAAAGCGATGCCATTTTTTTAGCCGTTACAACAATAAATACATTGGATATCAATCATGCACATGAATATGAATATTATAAAGATATATCTAGCTATAGGAACCTACTTTGTACCTACACAACATGGAAACATCAAACCTACATACATGCATATTTACACATATATTTTGAATAGAACGACAACTTTTACAAGTTACTTTTGGCCCAAGAGCTATATATGTACATATATAGCTGGATATGGCCATACCGGAGCGAGCATATACATATATATTTTGGTTTACTGTTCTTTTGTAATTTTATAAATGCATACATATATACTACGTGAATGTCAAGTGTGGATTCATATTTTTGAGATACAGTTACAAAATGAAACAAAAACCGTAAAACGTGAAATTTTTCGATGAAACGATTTTAAATGAGAACTTTTTAATATTGCTATTAAAATGATATATACACATTAATATATATATTTTACTATGTAACAGATAGGATTAAACTAGAAGCAGCGCATAAAGCTTTATACAAAAAAAAAAAAATGAAAAGAAAAAGCAAAAGAAATTAGCACAATTAAATTTATAAAGCTAACTAGACGTTTTTCGAAAGATAATGTTATTCGTAATAGAGCGCGTCTATTGTTGCAACAGACGCTATATCTCCAATTCGCCCAACCACACAACAGATAACTTAAGCTACATATATATCCAACCCAATTATGCGCCTACTACTAGCGATGAGCAGAAAGATGAAAGGTGAAACCTAAAGACGCTATAACATATATCTATCTGATAGATGAGTACCGATGCTATATGGCCCATTGTGTAATTTTAATCTTGTTTGATCGTTTCATTTACCAGTTAAGTATCCAAAACAGTTCGCATGCGAGTGTGTTGAAACAACATTTAGCTTGCAATTCAATTAAATCTGCAATACGATACCCAGCAAAGCGAATCATTTCATTTCAATTTAAATTTACATTTGAATTAAATAAAGATGTAAGCCCAAAACAAACGTTTTTTCTATATCTGTCTTTTGAGCAAATTAGTTATACGAAAAACCAAACCGTATTTACATAAATGTATACAAAACAAATCGTATATTTTCATTGGTTTGAAATAAATACATAAAACAATTTAGCATTGGATATTTTTTGGGAAATGGAAGCCGGGTTTAATTATCTTGTCTTTTTGGCGTTTTATGCTGTCTTACGATAAGTTTTTGTGTTAATAAAATTTGTATTTTAGGATGTTTTTGTTAATATATTTTGTAATTACAAACCGTTTTTAAAAGATTGTCTTTAACCAATGGCATTTGGTTATCTTTTTAATCAGATATTGAGTACTTAAAAGCTAAATTCCAATTGGCAGTCTTATATACATTTATGCTAGGTTTTAGACAATTTACAAAAATAGGCAGTATCAAATGTAGACTGGTAGAAAGGAAATTATGTCGTTCCGGCACACTGGGCAGCGGTTCTCTAAGTGGAGAAGCAGCTGCTGCGAGCACTCCTTGCAGAGGCAGAGATGACGGCAGGGCATGATCACGATGTTCCTGCTACGCTCCATGCAAACCACACAGCCTCCGCGATTCGGAGATCCGGCGTTGTCCGGATCATTCCTCACATTCTGCATGACACGCTTTAACTGCTGATCAGTCCAGAGGTAAACGCTTTGCGTCTTTGTTGAGATCTCGATGCGTGCCCGTTGGAGCAGGTAGATGAGCAGCAGGTACACATAACGTCGGAACATATAAAGAATCAGCAGCAGGGAGAGTCCAATTGAAAGCCGGAAAACACTGTTCAGCAGGATCAGGCCACGGGCCACAATGGAGTGCACCAAAAAGTCCAGGAGGTAATCCATGACGTAGAGTATGAACCTTGGGAGTAGCATTAACACCCACAAGGTGCCATTCCCCAGTTCAATAAGCAAATTGCAAAAGAACAGGGCCAAGGTTTGGCTAAAATTCCGGGCATTTTTCAGGCCACCCTTGGTGCCGCCGTAGAAGTAGTCCGTCACATCCAGCGTAATGAGGCACAGGTCGCAGTAGACCCTATGGATCTCGCTGGCCGCCCATCTCACCAGATTCCATGCCCGAGTGCTGCCCTCCACCAAACAGTAGCCGACGAAGTAGCTGCCCCACAGAAAGTAGTACACGCCGGTAACCACCGCATCGATCAGGATGGCCAGTGGACGCAGCAGGAACTCGTCCACAAACTCCACTACCAGGACTAGAGTGTACAGCATGGCGGGGGGTGCATCCTCTCAAGAAATCAAAATAAACGACTAAAAACAAAATCAAAACAAGAACGCCGGGGAATAAGTGTGGCCAGCCGGTTTTAAAATCGGCATATCGAACTATCCATCTGACAAGGTAGCGCCACAAATGGTATAGTATAAATTTATTTCCTAATTTTAAGCGAATTATAAAAAAATTCATTATTTTAAGACTGTTTATTCTAATGCCACATTATCTTAAAAATAATCAGTAGTGAGGCTTTAACAAAGCCGTAAATATATATATTAGAGGGATTCCTGAGTCTAGCTAATACATACATATATGCTTTAAGCTTGCTTGTGTAAAATTAAAATAAATGCAGAATAAATATATTTTATATTATATTTTTCTTCAACAAGTATAAAGAGATGAAATACGGGTTTGAAACGAAAGCGGTTAAAGAAATCCCTGAAGTTAATCTGCAGAAATTTCTGGAATCCCCCTAATATTACATTCCAATAAGATTATTATTGGATCTATAATGAAACAGGATTTGTTTTTTTTATAGTTCAATAAAATTTTATAAAAATATAACCGCTAAAAAAAATGCATTTGCACTTACATACGTAGGGCTTTTTTTGCAGTCAGTGCAATACCATACTTTTTGTTTTTGGGGATGAAACAGTAAAAAAGTTACTGTTGTTGCTGTAGCTGTTTTTCCACCATTGCGAGGACATTTGACAAGTAATCCTTAATTTCCCCTGAAAGCTTAATTATCAAATCAACTAAAATCGATTAAATCTTTCAATTTTCCGCAGTTTTTGCATTAAGCCAAAGTTTCTAAGGTCCGAAGGTCCAAGATGGAGGAATCCAATCGCGGTATGGCTGGCTGTGAAAACGTATCACAGTTCATGCTTGATGACCTACAATTAGCTGCCGAACTTGGAAAAACTCTATTAGAACGTAATAAGGAACTGGAAACATTTATAAAGGAGTACAAAATCAAGGGAGATGAGCAGGAGCTTGAGATCTTGCACCTTCGCAAGCATATAAATGCGATGACCGAGGTGAATGATTCAAGGCTAAAGGTGTACGAGCAGTTGGAGGTGGGTATTCAAGATCTGGAACGTGCTAATCAGCGGCTTAACATGGAAAAGAATCGTGATAAGAAGCAAATAAAATCGCTGACAACCAATACCGAAGTCTTGGAAGCCCGCTGCGAGGAACTCAATCAACTTTTAGGCGATGCCCGACAATCTCTGAGCACCGAACGACGTAAAGTGGATCAATATCAGCAGGAACGTTATAGAATGCAGCATTCATCCGAGGGTTCCGTTTCCAGTCATAGCATTCAGTCATTATGCAAGGAACAGAATATGGACCTATCCAAGCTGGATGTTATGGCAATGGCAATGGCAAACTCAACGGGTCTGGAGGAGCTCTCCTTTAGTAGTGCCACAATGTGTGAGAGAACCGCTGTGAAGGGTGAAGAAAACGAGGAGTTGGTAAAGCTACTTAGCGAAATGGAGATCATAAAACGTGATTTTCTGGCCGAACAACAACGTTGCACCGAGTTGGAGGAACAGTTGGTGACCATAATCCAGGACAACCAGGGTCTGCAAAGTCGTCTACTCGAAAACAGTGCCAACGAGGGAACAATGTCGATGCACGAAGAGTTTTCCCTCCTCGACGACGTGAGACAAGGTCAAATGTGCAGCCGCTGCCTCCGGGATATTAACGAAAGTAATACCAATATGGACGATCAATCCTCCATCGCTCCGACCGAAGAAATCTACGAAGACGACGACCGAAGCATACAATCTTGCAGTGAAAACACCTCGAAATGCGACAGTAGTGCAATTGAATATAAAGAACGTTTTCGAATTCCCGATGATCTTAACCCCAATGCCAGCGACAAACCAAATCCGTATCGGGACCTAGTCGAAAAATACGAGGCTTTGGTGGAAGTAAAGAGAACCTCAAACGCGGCCAAGAGCAATTTTGCTAACAATTCAGATGGCAAAACTATAACTGAATTAAATCAAAGCAAGAAAACAGAAATAGTCGTTAATAGCTCAAAAGAATCTGACCTAATGTTGGACTCAACTCGTAAACGCACTCCAACCGAATTTTCGGAATCTGAAACTACATCATCGGGATTTTCGGATGAAACTAGCAATAAGTGCACACAAACCGACGAGCGACCTAGTTTCTTCCTTTGCTCAATTAGTAATGGAAATGATTGTAAATTTAGTATTTATGACGATGTCAGTCCCATTGAATCTCATTTTCGTAATCGTCCGGAGTACAGGGATCTTTTCAAGGAGATTTTTGGAGTGCTCAAGAAAGCTGCTGATAATAACGAAGTAGACAAATTACCGTCCTTGCAAGACGACGCACAGGTTATTGAAAAATTACCATTGGTTCCGGCAAAAGTACCGCCAGTAACACCCGAACGGGAAGAATCTCCAGATGAATTCATCGATGATACACAAAGCGTCGTATCCTCGATTATATCTAATCAGTCCATAGCAATGTCCGAGTGTGTAACCAAGTTGGAACGCAAAACAGCCAAAAAACACATCTTTGAAGTCCGAAATCAGCAAAACCAATCGGCTCTTACGCAATCTACATTGTTAAGTAACTCTTCTAAGGAAACGACTGTCGGTGAGGCCACTATCAAGCCGATTAAGGAAAATGGACAGGTACTTACTCCACTCAAACGGGAACCCCTCGAATATTTAACAGTAGGTGTCGGAATCAAAAAGAAGAACCGACGAAAGCACCGAAACCAGAGCGCATCTGGAGATCGCATCGAAATATTTAATTCCCGTGAGTTCACACCCAGAAACAGTCCGCTTGCTATGAACAACCGTAGTGGACAAGGCAGCTCAAAGTTGTGTACGGACACATTGAACACGGAATTTGGTCGCAGTAATCGCCGACGGACAACACCTTCTTCAAGCAACTGGAATGGTTCGCCAATGGTAATCTATAATAAAAATATGAATACTCCTCAAACTTCACGTGGACGTGTTATAGAGTTAAACGGTGTTGAGTTTTATCATAACACGGTATCGCAAGATTTACATAAACTCAAAAAGCTAGATCTATCTTATGCTGAAGTACTGCGCCGCGCCGATGCCGGTGATCATATTCCCACAAAATTACATTCCCAGCGACTACACAACAACGGAGCCAACATACGAAAAAATCATCATCAGTATCGTCAAAAGTAATCTTGTTTAGAGAATGTAAATAATTAATTATACATTGCATTCTAGCCATAGGGCATTATAAAATTTTTTAAATTGTATGTGCCATGAAGTCTAGTCCGCTTTTTAATATATAGACAGTTAAATTACAATAACAACTTTACTATTACCGAAAATTTAACTGTATTTCAGCATGATAAAATAAATTATTTAATGACGAAAAGTGTGTTATTCGTTAATAATATTTTACAGCAAGGATTTTCTAACGAAGCTAGTCCTGACCATAAACTAGTCCCACATTGCTAAACCAACATCTTGTCAAGTGATAGGAGTTTTCAATTTCATACAAACATTTATTTTAAGCTTACAAGGTAAACAAAGGCGAAAAAATTCTCTTTTTTCACGATTTGTCAGGCTAACTACTTTCAAGACCTCCGTTTGAAATACCCAGTTTGCTAAGCAAACTTATAATCTCGCTGTTAGTTCTCATGACAGCCATAACTTCCTGTTGCTGCTGCTGCATAACCCTCAACCGATTTCGCTCCTCGATCTTGGCCAGCTGGTTATTGTTGTTAATTGTCTTTGTGTCTACATCCAGCTTTAGTTCGGATTTCACGTGATAAAGTTCATCGCGTATGCCATTCAATTTACGCTCACAATCTCGCACGTCTTTCTCCAGAATTTGTGTTTTAAGATAGACGGTCTGGGCCAACTTGTACCAATCCGCCAGGCATTCCGCGATTTGAGCAACTGTCGGGTTGACATTTTCCAAAAGCAAGGCTTTAATGCGCTTGCCATTGTGATCCACTTTAATTTTTTCCAAAGCATGGAACTGCTCATCGTTGTAAGTCAGCGTGCGCGTGGCACGGTCCCGGAGCAAGTGCTGCCATGAGTCTCGCAGCCGTTCCACCAGATATTTGGCCTGGGCACTAGCCCTCGTCCTGCAGGGACACTTCTTGCCGTGCATAGAGGATGTCCATTGGTCGCTATTCAAAATAATTTAAATTCAATTAATATTAAAAATACAAATATTGGCATATTCTTTTAAACCCACTTGAGTTCGTCGTCTGTGACAAAATGTTTGTGCATTTGTGAAATCACATCGGCTGCTCCATCAAAGTCGCTTTTGACATTTTCCAAGGCGGTCAACAGGGCTTTTAGCTCCTGATCTCCTTTTGTCTAATATAAAATCAAAATATAAGAAATTTTTAATAGGAAGTATGGACCACTCACCACTCTCGCCATGCTTTGAACCACATCTGCATAGTCAATCACAGTGGAAAGCAAGTTGTCAAAACTCTCAGTTTTTCTTAAAATAAAAGCATTAATTGTTATGAAGCAAATGTGCCAAACTTCAACTCACTTTAAAAGTAGAGTAATTGTGGTTATAAGCATCTCTATGAAGTGCTCTACCCCTTTTTTTATAAGTATATCCATGGAAGTAAATATATCCACGCGTCTTTTGCATTCGTGACCAACACTACAAGCGGATTTAGCCAGGCTAGCGTCATTTTCCACAGACACATTTGGAGGAAATACGGGGAACTTGGGCAGATCCAATTGCTGAGGCAACTGGACATTGTTATCATCATTGCTGTAGAGGAATATGGGTTGCTCTGTTGTGGTGACAGGGAATGCTTTAGCTGGAAGGAACGCAAACCATTGGAATCGAATAAGTTTTTGAAAAGTTCTTGACTCACCTATGGTTCGTGGAGTGACCTTCTTCTCCAGATGCTCGTTATTAAAAAGTAAGATTTGCTTCTCCAGCGGCACCTCAGTCTGAAGGAAAATGCGCTCCCGGAAGTTGTCAATCTGCTCGTCGGGCTCCAGAAATACTTCCACCGAACTGGTGCGATTGGTAAAGAACACATGGATGACGCGCTTGCGCAGAATAAGCGTTACCTCGTGGAAGAACCTATCAAAGGACCAGGTTTTTTCCCTGTTCTCTTCCAGCAGGCCAGCTAACAGAGGTGTCACCAATGTTTTCAATCCCTGCGAAAGATGTGCATGCGGTGGCAGGGTGGTCGACCACTCAATAGGTCCGTTTTCCGATAGTTGAGTGCCAGAAATCACCCCGGAAGCCTTCTTGGTGGTGATTTGATGCATGGTCTCTCGGTTCTTTCTTCCACCAAAGGGTCTAAAAGGCAGATTGCCAGTGGCCACATGATATAGAGTAACCCCAATCGACCACAGATCTACATTCGCGGTGAAGGATCTCTGGATGGACTTCCTCAGAACAGCACGTTCGTAGAGATCGGGATGGAGATACTCCTCCGTGCCGTAAAGCGAAGCAAACGGCTGATTATCCTCCAGTTCACGGGCGGCACCAAAGTCTGTAAGCTTGTAGATGGTCTGCCCGTCCTCCGAAATGAACTTCATGATGTTTCCGGGCTTGAGATCGCGATGCACCAGCTTGTTATCTCGCAGGTGCTTCATACCGGCGCACAGGTGCTCCAGCACCAGCAGGAACTCGTGTTCCGGAAGTCCGTACGAGTTTTCTGGATCATCCAAAATGTTGAAGAGACTTCCCCCGGTGCACAGCTCCATCACGATCACCTTCCCACGACCCTCCTGATCCTCCTCGATGGCCAGCAGTTTCACTATGTTTTCGTGGTTGACCTTCTTCAGAGCCTCGAATTCTCGCATCTGCACATCCGCCGGTCGCATGTGACTGTAGGGATTAAAGGTCTTTACCGCCACCGATTCGCCGGTGATCTTGTTGACCCCCTAAAAGCCGAGAAAAGTGGGAAAAGAAAGTGAGTCAGAAGGAAAATTCTGAAGACAGTCGGTCAAACTCACCTGGAATACGGAACCGGTGGCCCCCTTTCCCAGCACACTGGTGGTGCACCAGACATAACTCACGGAGCCGCGCAGAAAGGACATTTTTGAGCTACTTTCCACCTAATTCTGTTTTATTTTGATTTATTTCCAAGCGCCTGCATCGATAGTGACAAACAAAAGCACTTGCAACGAAGTCTATCGATAACACTGGGCCTCGAGCTGAAAGCCGATTACTGTGACTACTTCACCTAATAGCTGCTACTTCGATACCTCGCCTATCGCTTGGCCGGACCATCTCCAGTTTTTTGTTGTTTTACGTGCGCGTTGACATTTTTGCAGCGCCTTTTAATTTATTATTATTATTTAAACTAACTAATAATGGAGTTGGATACTTGTTAGCCATTAGATCGATTTCGATTTTCAACGAATCCCATGACAAAAGCGCTCGCAGGACAATATACATGTATTTTCGCAAATCAATGCGAACGCCGTGCCCCGTCGGTTTGCAAAAAAATAAAATAGCCAATTAGGCATTAGCCACGGTTAAGTTAAGTTAAAGCGACTAAAACGATGCACATGCGACTGCATTTGGTGCGCTTTATGTACATAAATCTACTGCTGAGGTGAGAAAAACAGAAGACTGCATAAATCGGGGTTTTCTAAGGGGATTTTCCGATATTGCAGCTGCTGTTTCTGGTTGTACGACAATGTGGCAGCTGCAGATGCACAAGCACCAAGTAACAAAAGAGGTGGATCAGCAGAGGGAGCGGGAACTGGAAATACGGATGCAGCTGGTAAAACCCACTTAAATCCGGACGAACCGGCGGCGCCACAAAAACCGGATCTTCCTCCTCCGCCACTCGACGAAGGGCTAGTAGGAGCCTTACCCACTTCAAATGAAGAAGGGGTGCCCACTGTTACGTCCCCGGATTCCCGGCCAAAACCCGGGGCCACGTCAGTGCCCGAGGAGGTGGAACAGCCCGCGTTATCAACCGCACATCTTGCAAATAGCCATAGTGAATATGTTAGTGAATTCGATTTAGCCGCTGATGATGTCTCCTCATCCACCGCCCAAGTGCCAAATAATCAATTAAATTATAATAATCGTAATAGTGCCGGGAATGTGCATAGTTTTAGTGAATTGCAGCAATTAGAACAACCAAAGGAGCTGGTGGAGGAGCCACAATTGCCAGAGCTTCAGCAACAACAAACGCAGGCGGAAGAAAGGTGAGTGGTTTATTGATCTACAGTTGCGGCCAATATATTAGTGGTAATTTTTACAGTGTATGGGAGTCTGTATAAGTGAATCAATTTCCAAAACTATAATATTGTTTGTAAATAGGAAACCAAAAAGTATAGGGCCTATAGTTGTAAGACATTTCTAATTAATTAACGAAAAATTTTCCTTTCAAATATATTTCCTCAATTTCCAAAAACGGTAATAGTGGAGTTCTTATTTTAAATTTAATGTTTAGACATATATTAACATTTGCAAAACAATAAACAGTTGAGTTCAATGAATATTTAAAAAACTTCCCCTTTATAGTATTTTTACCTATACCATTTGGAAAGCCCATGCGCTTGACATTGGGTGCGTTTGGGTTTTTACTGATAAGTTTTTCTGACCCACTGACGTGCCTTTCTATTTGTGTTTCTAGGGGAGTATTTCCCGCTGGCGCAATTTTAGTTATCAATACGAAAGTATTTTTCGATTGACGTGAGTTACTTGCTTGAACTTGAACATGAATTAAACATGAAAAGCTAATTTTAATTTACTTTGCCGAAGTGCAGAGAGGAATACAAAGAAATAAATATACAGGGGTTGTAAATGTGAGGCAGATAAAAAATATTGCAAAATTTGGATTGTATGGCTGAAATGCAATATTCCTTTATTTTATTGTCTCCTTTGTGCCCAACAACTGGGATTATTATTAATAAAAAACAAAATTATTTTTGTTTATTGATAATTAAAAAAGAAATTGAATTTTTTAAATCAACAAAATACTATTGCCTTTACTTGTTGTAAATAATACTGAGTTTATTCAAACGGCGTTTAATGTTTACTTCATGACGTTATAGAAAATAGATTTAATTCCCAAGGTTTAGCCTTCATATACAAGTTGTGGTCTTATCAGCTGTGCTAAAGCTATTCGTTTATTATATAGGGGCTCTGGATTCTCCGACTAACCCTTATCAGGTTCTCCGGGTTTTTGTTGTCACGTCTTCGGGCTGCGGGCACGATTTAAGTTCGTTCACATGCCGCAACCCAACAACATCTGGGCGAGATCAAAGACGACTTTCACTCATTTGGTCGCTGGCAAGGTCACCGCTGATTGTTTTGCTGGGGGCTTGCTTTTGTTTCCTATAAATAGCACTGTCCAATAATATGATTATCGATGGGCTATATGATACTATTCGCCGGCTACGTGGCGTCATTGTCAGTTGTGATTTTTGAAATATTCTCAGGCATTTCCCGGTGTAGTGTTTACTTACTTGCACGCGACATCGCTACGTCGTTAATCTTTGCCACTGCAAATGCACTTAAAATTGCTGATAATTGTTTTGCTCGGCAGCCACAGGGTTTGGTGTATGTGTTCCTCGTACGCTATAAATGTATAGTATAACATAGTATACCAAACGCATGCATTTGTTTACGATTCATTGATAGAATTTTACCCCCGCAAGTTGATATTGATTAAGTGCTGTAATTGCTACGTAACTGGCGTTTATTTTTAGACGTTTGCTGGCGCCATTGGGTAATCTTATCTAGTTCTAGATTAAATTGCTTTAGTTTGGTTTTATGTGCATCCACATTGCACCTATGAACTTGGCTTTGAAAGGTGTTAACAGTTTAATTATATTTGTATAAGTAATTATCAAGGGACTTAAATATTTTGCTAATGTCAATTCCTAGAAAATACGCGCCAAAAATATCAATTACTTTTCATCTACAACTATTTTGTGATAAATATTAAGTCCGATTTGTTGTTCCCTTGGTAAACGTTAGTTTTAAACTGAAAACACGTGTGGAATTTTGCATTTTAAAACCCATTTTTAGCTTTGCATAAAGATGAGAAGAGCAGTTCTACTATCTCAAAGTCAAGTCGGTTCAGATTTGAAATTAAATCCAAAACACGAATTTATGCCAAAACACACAAAGTATTCGTAAAAGATTGTTTTTTTGCCTAATAAACATTCTAAATTTATTCAGCACTCCAAATTCCTAGAAATTCCTAAAAATATCTTCTGACTACTTTAAGTTTTAATGAATTGTTAATAAACTAAAAATACTTTAGGTCGTATTTTTTCACAACTTTAGAAAGAAGGAACCTACTTAAATTCGTTTAAACATTTAAGCGTACTAACTTACTTAAAACAAATTAAATTAATCAAAATTAACTACTGCTTAAATAAATGTCGATTTATATAACCGCCGACAATTTCTAGAAATTCCTTTCGCCAATTAAAGTGCTTATATAGCCCTGGGGTTATTAGGTTTTAGCAGTTAAGCCGACATGTGGTAAAATATTTTAAATAATAACTCATTGCGGGCATTTCGTAACCGGGGGCCAAACTATGTATATGTGAATTTTATATGAAACTGTCTCTGTCCAGACGTGATCGCCCAGTGCCCGAACCCAACGCCATTTCCATACCGATTGCAATCCGGCGCAGTTGCAGTTGCAGCTCTAGCTCCAGCTTCAGCTTTGGCTATCACCCACGCGTTGTCTTGTCACAATGCCTTTTGCCGGTAATTTGCTTTACAGTTTTTCAATTTATTTTCCCCACCGCCTCCTTGGCGTGAGTTTACTTTCTAAATGCCTCCTCCGTCAGTCAGTCTGGGCCTATCTTTGGTGGCCGGCCATTTCATTCATCCCAAAAAGTATAAAAAAAATGATCTTCGGTTTACGATTTGCAGGCACTGTGGGTGCAACAAGTGCCAAAGAAAATAATATAAAACACAAGTATTCAATTTTCGGACTTAATAGTATTCGGCACTGTTTTTCCATTTCTTTACTCTCTAACAATTGATTATAGTAGCTCTTAAAAAACACAATTGCTCGTAAAATTTGTTGTAAAAACAACGATTTCTATAAGAGAAAAACGTTTATTATGAACTCCAAAATGGACAATTTAATGCTGAAGAAAATAAAAACTTAGTTGCAAAATAATATGAAATAGCATCATTTTTATTTTAAATACATATTGTATAATACAAATTTTTAAAAACAAACAATAAACACTTGGCTTACCCACTGTTACGAGGTATCAAATCGGCAACGTTTATTCGCAGATCCTTTAAAGGCATCGTTGAACATATTACCATATCGTTGGCGACTCGATTTTAGTGCGCTGCTTTATCGAGGGTGGTAAAAGTGTTAAATGGGATCGAATCAGAGCTGGCTTCGATTTGATGTCATGTTTGTGTCTGGCTGGTCCCATAAATGGCTTTATCAGTACGAAATTTACTTTCATTTTTTGCATTTTCCTCGAACAATTTTCGCCAGCGCCTCCTGACAGACATAAATAAATTTTTCCAGCCGCGTCGGTAGCACGCAGCCGACAGAATCAAAATCCATTTCGGCCTTCCAGACATTTCACACATTTGCTGTTAGAGACTGTATATACATATGTGGTTTGTGTGTAGTATCCGAGTATCTGTCAGGTGATCGGCGAGCGAATCTTTCGCTGGTCGGGGAATTACTTTCACTTTCGATGCAAAGGACTCCTCAAGGAGACTTTACAATTTGGGCTTTCAAATGCATCATGAGCTTGTTTAGCGTAATCAAACTTGGCAAAAAGCTATTATCATGTGTATATGTAAAATAAAACGCAGTTGCACAAGAAAAAAAGTTTAAGAGTCGATATATATTTCTTTTATTGTTTTCATTTTATTATATGTAACCTTTTTAATTTAAACTTTTTTATGACGATAATAAAACATTTTAATTTATTTTTCAATAATGTTTTTTTTAATGTTCAAGATTTATTTGAAAATTTGAGTAGCTTAAAATTCATTATCTATTGATGTAAGTTAATTACAAGGAAGAGAAGAGTCTTAGTTCGTTAGGCTTGTAAAAAAAGTTTACTCATGATGGCTATCAAAAACACTTTACAATAAAGCAAGGCTCTATATAATCTATTTATCAAATAAAAAAAATTATTTATCAAACACCAAATAATATAGAAATTAAGAGAAGTTTTACGAGAGCTTTGAAATAAAATATAAACCAGGAAAAAAGGAAATTACTTAGTTTTTCAATTATACATACATTTTTAATTTTAAAGCTCTGATTCCGGAACGATCTTTCTTTTCTTTGTGTGTCCCATGGACTTGCCCATTAAATTCACAGATCGTTAACGGCGATCAGCCAATTGGCACTTATGCAAATGTCTCGGACTTACAACTCCACAGGATTATTTTATATACGTGTATATAAACTAACCCCGATCTGCTGTCAATGATCGCTCAACGAGCGGCATGAACGATCCTCTCCCACGACGGAAAGAAATGATCGATCTTATCGCCTCGCCTCAATGTCCGAATACTTAATTGATTGTGAGCGTGCGCCCATTGACTTTCGTCAATCAATTTCGATCGCTGATCGTTGATCGCCAGGTGATCGCCAGGTGATCGCCGATTACTGATCTCGTCCAACTGCATCGATTAAGCCGCTGTCGTACGCCTTCACCTGTCTTTTCTCGTAGACATTCCTCTCGCATTTTTCCCTCTTTTTTTTTTGTTGTCCATTTTTCATTCATTTATTTAGGCGCCTCTCTAATGAAAATCGGAAAACAAAAAAAAAACGCTCACAATCAAAGAGAGAGAGGGTCTTGTGAAAAGCCGGTTTCTGCCGGCATTTTTCTCTCATGTCTTTTTGCTCCCCTTGTTTTGGTCTCTTGCATTTGTTATTTGTTACTGATTATCTGGCGAAAAACTCGGGGAGGTGGAGAGACCAGCAGACATAGACGTAGACGTGTAGACGTTTTGGCATCGTGCGGAGTGAAAAATGTTTGGGACGCGTAGGTGTCCTACTGCGGGCGGGGCGTGGGGGAAGTGGGTGGTGGAAACGGCTGGTGGGTGGGCAGGCGGAAGGGGAGGGGCAAGGCAGCTGCTGCCGCGACTTTGAGTTATTATACACTTTTTGTTGTTAAACAAATTAATTCGAAATTCTTCAGTGGAAACTGTTTGTGTGGCTGCACTTTTGATGGAGGTTTATTGAGTTGTGGGGATTGTTTTTTTTTTTTTTTTTTTTTTTAAGAAATGTGTCCATGAGTGGGATGATACAAAGTTTGAATTCTGGAAATATTTAATTGAGGAAATAAAAGGCTATTATCATTGATAATTATCATATTACCCAACAACTATTACTTATAACAAGTAATATTGTAATACCATAATTAGCAATAACCAATATTTGCTAAATTTTCTTCAAATCCAATTGCAGTTCGTTAAAACCCAAAATATTTATTTTATACCACATTTTTTATGGTTGTATTTTCATACTTTTCCAGGAAGCAGATTTCATTAGTCATTTTATGATTATTTATTTGTTTAGTCGACTGTCCAAACTGTCCGAAGATACGTACATCAACATTACAATAAACATGCTATGCAAAATGCATAAAAACAAGCACTATCTTAACTACCGATCGAGGATCTTGGCAGCGATCTTAACACAAAGTTCAATTGCTTTGCAGTGACCTAAACTCTGAACTGGAATCCACCCTCTAAGACACCCAGAAAAAAACCCATAAAGTCCCCAGGTGCAATTCAAACTTTCTTTCGCTGCTTAGAGCCCCTCTCCTGATCATCCCCCCCAGCCCATAGTCACCCACTCACCTGACTGAAGGCACTGCCAATGCTTCAACCACTTAACAACTCGTGTGTGTACCTAACGCTTTCAGTGACTGCAAAGGGGGGATATTAAAAAAACTACTATTATATTAACATTTTAATACCATTTTGTTTTTTTTTAATGTTTTGTATTTTTGGTATTTTATATAAAGGGTTAATTTTGAAAGTATGTTACAATAAAATAGTTAACTACTCAAATTAATGAAATACCATTTTATAATTTTAGAGCCACTTAAGGTCAATGGCAAATTAATCAGTTTTGATATCTTGTGGTTTCTAGTTTGGAAAATATGATAGCAATTTTACGTTATTTAGACATAAATGGTTTGATAAAAATTAGTTTTAATAGGGCAAAGCAGTGAATTCTCATACAAATTAAATGAAATCTAATAAAATTCGTGTTTCTCTCGGTGCAGATTTTCTGTTATTGTTGCTGTCGCAGTTAGTGTTGCATTTGCTGCTGTTATATTGCTGATGTTGCTGCTGCTGTTGCCATGGCTCATTGTGTAAGCGCTTTGGGTTCGAAAACACTTTCGCATTACAAGTGTTTATCTTTCAATGGCGAAGTTGCTGCGGCAAGTGCAACAGCAATAGCAATTGCAATTGCAATTGCAACTGCTGCTGCAACATCGGCAACTGATGCTGCTGCAGTTGGCATCGTTCAATTCAATTGACACTTTTGGCCCGCATAACCTTTTTGCTGTTGCACAAAAGGAGTCAAAACAAATTGCTAAACATATACGCATCAAAGACAATTGTCGGCACTGTGGCTATGTCTTTCACCCAGGCAAATTTGATTTTATAGACCTTATTTGTTTAGCCAGCAGTGCAATCTGTCTGTGCCCACGTTGCAAATTTACGATTAACAATTTCACTTTCCGTTGCACTTGCAATTATGCTCGGCTAAATATTTGCTCATATTTATTGGCCTGATGTCTCTGTCCAGCCATCGATCGCTATCGCCCGACCATAAACTATATAGCCCAGACTCACGGGCATGGTAAAAATTATATATATATATATATAGCGTTATACTTGCACGAGGATATATCCCAGTTTTTTGGGCTTGGCCCACGCTGCATGCTAATGGTCCTGGCTGGCCAACAGATTTAGACATAAACCTGTCACAAGGCGGGGCCAAATCCCAGACCAGCGGGCTTCCTGTGCAGGGGGACTGAAGTGGAAGTCTGCATCGAGATCGGGGATCCATTGTGGGGGCTAAAGCCGTTTCCGACACCTTTTGCCACCCAAATGCAGCTGGGCCCCCGGGCAAGGAATACAGCCCACAAAAAATGCTTGGGAAATTCGACTTAGCAAAGAAATCCTATTTTCCCCACAGCCTGGTGGGTGTAGAGCATTGGGCTGCCTGAAAAATGCATATAAAAATTTAAATGACTATCCCAATCGGAATTTTTATTGTACCAAATAAGATATTATTATTTTATACATTTTTATACTGCCAATCTTAATTTAGCCAATTAAAGTGACACGAAACTAATTCGAAAGTGAGTGGATTTATTTTGTGTGGACATTATAAAAGTGTAATTGTTATCTTATAGTTTTACTTTTTATTTCTAAGTATTAATTAGTACAACAAGAAAGAAAGTAAAATGTATTTTTAATTATGCATACCTAGTTAATAAAATTACACATTTTGTGTATTTAAATTTTTATTGGTATTCACTTTTCATTTACATAAATTATACAGTTGTATACTTGCTTTAGCCGGTATGTTTTTAAGAAATAGCTCAATATTTACTATTTTTATAGTTAACATAATTATTATAATAAAAAAAAAACATTTTCTAAATGACTGATTTTAATATTAGTAGTAGAGTTTATAACTCGGTAATCCCTACCAGATTTTCCCAATCTTGTAGTAAAATCATTTGAATATATAAGCCAGCGAATGACTTCCTCGAGAAGGGGCTGTTGAAAAATGATCCACTGGCACCACTGAGCGCATTTGAAGCATTGCCACTTTTAGGGGCTTTCCTTTCTGGCCATCAATTTGGATTTTTTTTTTTTTTGAAGACAGTACACACACAGAGAGGGGCGGGCGTTAGTTTTCCTTAGGACGGAAGAGGGGAAGCTGTGCGACAAGTTTGCCGGCAAAATGCAGTCGAAGCAGTCAGATGCAAGTGCAGGCCGATCCAAGCTGATTGTGAGATGTCGATGTGGATGTGGATGTCGATGTCGATGTGGATGTGGTTGTCGATGTCTCGGGTGCTGAGGTAATGCTCTCTTTTCGACTCTCTTTTTCTTCGGCTCGGGGAGCTTGTTTTGTCCGATATCGCGGCTCTCCGAGATATGGCGGCAAATATATCTGCACACTTGGACCACAATTACCTAGAGCCGAGTCTGTAATACGTTCAGTTCTCATTTCGATTTCCAGTGGTGCGATCGTGCGCTTCGCTGCCTTGCCGGTGGTGCCACCTCATCCTCATCCTCCCATCTTTGGGTGTTTGAGATCGCGAATCGGAATCGGAGCCATTATCTAGTATCCTTATTATCCTTGCTAACGATCGTGCTCGCGTGTGCGTGTGTGTGTGTGTGTGTGTAGATGTGCCTGCAGTGCACTTTTACTCAAAACACTTGATTTAATTTGGAATTGTCAAGTAATTGCCGACACAGAGAGAAAACATAACAATATCTAGTTAAACACAAAAGTCTTGCAAATTTACTTTACTTTTGATTTTTTATTTTATTTTGAAAAAGTCATAAAAGTTTCATTGTATATCGTGATTAAAAAGCTAGGAGTAAACAAATATTAATGAGTTAATTTCACATTCTCCAGATTTAATCAATTTATCTTTCATCATTTTGTTTTCGAAAGATTTATGTTGCCAAATAAAGCTATTTGAAAAAGTTTTTTTTATAATAAAATATAGTATGTCATTAAAAAGTCCTTAAAATGACTTTAATGTATTTTTTAATGAGACTATGCCTATTTTAATATTGTAATATTTTTTCTCTGGGTGGCATACAAAAATAAAAAAATTCTTTAAAGGACATCCATCTAATGAAATAAATACCAACCAAAACCACAGCTGTCATCCCTTCTACCAATTCCCATTTCGAGTTTAAAGTTTCTCGAAACTAGTCTACCAAAATGATTTCGCATATCGATCGAGTAAATATGAGTAATAGCTCTTAATTGCAATTATTTCCGCCAACACCTTCTGTTTGCCAAGTGGCAATATTGATTGTAGCTTTGGCTCAGTTAATGTTTAATCTGCCAACCGGATGGCCATTAAGCTAAACTGCCACCAAATGCTTATAATTTAGTTTGTTCATCAAATCACTATTTGTAGCCACTCAAAGTTGTGTAAATTTTGATGGAGAGCAAACAGAATTCGTAAGATTTGTGAGGAACAAATACTAGATGGTTGATCTAAAATAATTGTAAGTGGGCAACACCCACATTAGAAAATATTTAGCTGTGATATTGTGCTATATTTTATGTGCGTGAGACATTTCAATGCTCTCCGAGAATAACGACAAAAGACATTATAAATATTTCAACTAATACTTCTTGGCTACAGTCCAGACATATAAAAATCTATACATATAATGAAAATTGCAATCATAATTATGCATGCAAACATTTTTGCTTTGATAGTTTTGTTTTGGTTGAACTTCAAATCATTTTGTTTCTGGGTTAACCTACAGACTTGTGCTCAAAATCTCAATTAATAACGCTCCTAATTGGGCTCTTATTAGTATAAAAGAATTAGCAACTTGCTAAAAGAACGAATCTTTTTCGTCAAAAATTACGTGGTTAGCGTGAAAACATCATTCATAAGAGAATTTTCATTTTACCAAAAACGTATGTGACTAATAGTGCCATAAATATGTTTATTTTAAAAACTTTTAAAAGATCATTAAAATAAAAATGATATTTTTGAGAAAATTAAATATCACCTACAAAAATATATTTTAAGATATTCTGTGTCTAATGTTTCCCGTTCTTTTGGAATTTTGGTTAAGAAATATCAAAATGAATTTAGGGAGAGTTCCTATAAAATATTTTCACTTTTTACACGATGAAAAAACTAAAGCAATTTTCACATCGTTGCTGGAACATGTTGCATTTATTAATTTATTCAAAATTCAGCCGAAAAGAAAAGCCAGAAATTCCTGACAAACGTGTAGACAAGTTGTTAAAAAAAAAATCAAGAAAAACGCAACTGCCGGAACGGCCAGGTTAACCCAAAATGCCTTACATGGCTTGACTTACTGCCATGGCAGACAGTTTGAATACTTTACTTTGCCTTGTTGTTCAGACAAGTCATAAATATATATATGTATATATGCACAGCCAGCTGGGGAGTTTTCCTTCTTCAGAGCTGGGAGCTTGGAGGATTGTGGGCGTTGTTGACATGACTCGCGGCGCAGGCCAATAATTATTATAGAATACTTGGTCTATAGGTCTATGAGGTGAATTTACATATGTTGGCCAGGCACAAATGGGAAGCTTCTCGCCCTCTTGGAAACTTGTAAATTGGACACATTTAACACGTTTGTCTAGCTCCTAGTTGATACACTTTTCCTTTAAACTGGTGAAAGAGGAACTAACAGTTGCTAATTTCGTTTAATTAGCTTGCGCCTTTTAACAAAAGATAGGGCTAAGTAAACCGCTTGGGCTATAGACACTCTCTTGTTTATTATGCAATAAAAATGCAAACAAATGTGCACTAATTGTTGCATGTCGCCCCTCGAAAGGGTTATTTTCTCACCTTTTTTTTTTGAACCACTTTGTTTCGTGACGCTTTGAGAGATTCGAGGTGGGCCAAGTCCACTCAAGAGTTTAATTTTTTTTGTCCCTGCTGTCATCTCAAGTTTCCGGTTCGGAGTACTGAAGATCAGATGAAGACGATGCCAAGTCGTCTGGTGTCTGTGGCTCGTTGAAAAGTTTGGATTTTGTTTTTTTATAAAAAAAGTGTAAAAAATATAGTTCAACTTTTTGATAAAGAAGACGACTTTTTTAATCTAAACTGAGAGTTATCTATATTTCTCTAGTTTATACTAATTGTTTTTAAAGACAATAATAGTTTACCAATATACTTAAAAACTATTATAAAATTTGTATATTTTAAAACCTTTTATCAACAAATAAACAATACATAATAGCGCCTCAGCAATTTTATTTGACTAGGTCAGAGACTTTTAAGTTCTGATTGTAATTACAATTGTATTTTTTCACAACGCCGTTTGTTAATTTTTTATTATGTCAAAATCGCATTTTTGTTGTATTCATTTTTTTGTTTACTTGAGTTCGTGCTTATTTTTATTTTTGGGCATAGTACTTGTTGTTGCTCATATTGTAGTGAATGATTCGCTGGCTATCAATTTATTTCTGTTTTACTTAATGAATAAACTTATTACATGGTAAATTTAATAAAAAATGTAAATAGTAATTAATATTGAATTCTGAAATTCACCTGTAATTTCTAAAGGAACACCAACAAGAGACACCATTTGAACTAAACAAAAACAGACTAGGCAAATACGTTTTATTTGGGTTTATATTTTGTTTGTACCTAAATCCCCATTTAATTCTTGTGACGGAAATAGGAAAACCCAAAGAAAAGAGCAAAAGTAATCTGATTGCGACTTAATCTCGTGCATAAAGAAGCAGGAAATTCACATGTGCAAGCGTTTTTATAGACAACAAAAGAGCTGAAGCCATGACATAATATATGCCTACAATAAATGTACTATAATGAACACGAGAACAAAGTTTATTCAGCCCCCCAATTTATTGTGCGAATTGTTGAAAGCGGTCAGTGACCAAGAAATGCCTTAAAACATTGAAGTGACGAATACATTTTGGCTATCGCTACCAAAAATAATTACACTTATCGCATTCTCAACTTGACATAATTTGATCAATTTATTTATAAACTGTCAACGCCCCCGCAAGATTTTTAAAATCACTTATTTGACACAATTTTTGTTTTCATGTACATTTCCTTGAGGGGCATATATGATACATTGTACCTTTCAGCCTGGTTAATTAGTTTGATGGGTTTTACATTTGCCCTGTCAGATCTCTTCTGACACAAGCATCTTAAAACCATTTTTACACAAAAATATGTCTACATAATTGCAAAAATATTTTTATATATTAAATATATTTTTTCAAAGCTGCAGCCATAATGACAAAGTTGAGAAATTATTTTTCTATTTATAATCTTGTTGTCTTCAAATTTTTGTTTTGACTCTCAGATTTAAAAGCTCTTAGAACTGTGAATTCCCCAAAATGATTAAAATAATTGTCACTAAGTACAACTAATAAATATGCGATTGCTATCACGTTTGCCTTTTAAATGTGGATCATCGAGTTCTCTGAGTGTCTGGTTTTTTTGCCTCCCCTTTTTCAAGTTTCCCATACGCTGACGTTTTTCACAGCTGCACTGAGTTCGCTCTTAAGAAAATTAAAAACAAAACGTTCTCATTGTGAGTTGGAGTATTTGTTTCCATATTTACATACTTCACACCTCCGTCATACAAGTATTATGGCCTGCTCTAGATATTTACTTCTCGGCAATCAGCTGGATAAGATTTCAACGTGGCTTATATTTCGGTTCTGAATTGGTTAGCGGATACAGGCGAGTGAGTTATTAAATCTATAGCAGGGTCACAGCTGTGGTTGTTTAATCAACGAATACGTAATATTTCACAAATAAATTATCACCCGCAATTAGAGCCCCAAAAATTTAATGTAAATAAAATGATGCTACAATTCGTGATGAAGTTTATTTGTTGTGAGTTGAAAAAGCTTAAAACAAACCTGACCATGTTTCTAATATTCTTCTGGATTATATGGTTCTCGCAAATAATAGCCATATCAACAGTGTTCATGAGGTGGGATATTAAACGAACTTCAAAGTCTTAAAATATAGAAACACGTTTAGTGTACATATGTATATTTATATCTAGATATTAATTTCACAATTTTTTCAGCTTTCCAGAGATCATTACGGAGCTGCCGACGGTCACTGTTACAGAGCTGCCTCTGGATCGGGTGAAGAACCGCCTGGATTCTGTAATCCTAGATGATTCTCAGGTTGCAGCGAGCAACCATAGTGATGAGAATCAACAACAACAGCAGCATCCTCATCAGGATGAAACTCAGCAATTATTTGAGGCTGACAAAGAAATCCCTCAAAAAGGTAAGAAGATGTTAAATATATATTAAGAAAGTCTTAATAATTTAAACTATTATATAAACTCTTTTATATGCTTCTTAAATGCAAATATCTTATTAATTAAAAGAAAACATTCTTTGTTTAAAACTCTACTTTTACCCGTATAACAAGTCCAACTTTATTTATATTTCAGATGAGCAGATGCCGAAGATAAACGATCCCGGAGGAGGCATCGAATTAGATGGATTAGCCACACAGGAAGCTACGCCTGCCGTCGATGGGAATGAGACCAGCGAGGAGCTGCAGCCTGCAGGAGGATCGCCAGGATCGCCTGCATCCAATGACACAGACGCCGCGGCGAATCTGACGAATGCCAACGAGGAGGTGCCCATGCCGGTGTTCTCCGAGTGGGCGCAAAAGCAAATGGAGGCGGAGGCCAGCCGGGAGCAGGCCATGGAGCTGGAGCAGCAGGTGGTAAATAATTCCGCCCAACGAAGAAATAACACGGGATCATCGACCGGAAAGCCACCGACGCTGAAGCTGCGATCTAAGAACTACGCATCGCCGGATTGCGGAGCCAAGATTATCGCACACAATTCCGAGTCCAAACATACGGAAGCCGTGCTTACTCAATCCACAGATGAGTACATGCTGAGTATTTGCGAAAGTCGGATTTGGTTCGTCGTAGAGCTGTGTGAGGCCATTCAGGCACAGAAGGTGGATGTGGCCAACTATGAGCTCTTCAGTTCGTCCCCGAAAAACTTTACGGTGGCCGTTTCGAAGCGATTTCCCACCCGAGACTGGAGCAATGTGGGTCGCTTTGCGGCGGAGGACAAGCGAACAATTCAGACCTTCGAACTACATCCTCATTTATTTGGAAAATTTGTACGCGTGGAGATCACCTCGCACTATGCCAATGAGCATTTTTGTCCACTTTCGCTATTCCGAGTGTTTGGCACCTCCGAATACGAGGCTTTTGAAACGGAAATCCGACCGAGCGATGACATGGATGATTTCTACGATGACTATGGAGCGCAAGAGCAAAAGGCAGCCGTGGGCAGTGGTGGCAACATCTTTCAGAGCGCCTCCGATGCAGTCATGCAGATGGTTAAGAAGGCAGCCGAGGTGCTGGTGAAGCCCACAAAGGCACTGAAATGGTCAGCGGAATCTCTGCTTTGTCAAACGCCTGCATTTGGTTCCTACAGCTGCAGCAATTGCAATAGCACCCTGGTGGATAGGATTAACAGCCTTGTATCCTGCCAGTTCCAGCAGCTCCAAGTACTCCTCAGTATCAGTCGTTTGAAAACAGATCTCCTACAGAGTCGCGTGTGCCAGGAGGATTTCGGAATAAGCTTGACGGGCTCGGATTTTTCGAGTAAATTGAGCAAGGAGCAGAGCTATTTCCTCAGCATGCTGCCAGCGGAACACATTGGTGCAATGTGTAAGGTGATCCAGGCGGAGCAGAATGTAACCGATCAACAGCAAACGAAGACGCCAGCCATAAAGCATCATGTCAGCTCAGCAGAAAAACTGCAGGATAATGCCACAGCTGCCGGAGTCCGTCAGGACTGTGAGGGCAGTGAGGGAAGTGCAACAAGAAGAACCCCCGAGAAGGAACCCCCAACACCGAGTCTAGAGGTTGTGGTGCCCGAAACCAGCCAAGAAGTGCCTTTAATGGAAGATAAGACGTCTAACTCCGGCGAAACAGTTTCCACTACAAACTCTACGCCAGCCGATGTCAATATATTCAATGTGCCTGCGGAATCCGAGGAAGTGGTGGTCAAAATGCATCTCCAACCGGAGCCAACGCTAACCACCACTTTGGAAGCCAGCGATGTGGAGTCCTCGACCAACGCTCCAAGTCCCAATGTGCCGCAATCCTCCAACGAAGCTTCGGCAAATGGAGATCTAGCAATTGAGGAGGCAAATTCCAATAATTGGGAGAGTATTGACAATCTGCTGACCACCACGGTGGCTTCAATTACCGCTGGCGGTGGAGCAGCTGCCGCTGCAGCAGCTGTGGTAAATGGCAACGGCAATCTTGGTGTGGCAGGCGCCACCGGGGCAGGAGGAGCAGTCACGGGATCCGGTGTAAATCTGCAGCAGAAGCTGACAAATGGCGGCCAGTCGGAGAGTGTGTTCATCAGGCTCTCCAATCGCATAAAGGTGAGTGCTCCAAGCATACTCTTTCAAGTGGGCTTCCGCCCATTCATGTGCGTCATCAGTTGGCGAATAATACAGAAATTAACAAAGAACCAAACTAGAAACTAGCTAGGCAACCACCCACATAGTATGAAGAGGGGACAGTAAATTATACACTTGCAAGGAGTCATGTAATTATGTTTGGAACCTGGTGCTAACAGAATTAGGCATCAAAGAAACTTATTATACTTCTTTTGAGAGCAAGTGTTCTTTGGTTGAAGATCTTTCAATACCCTTTAAAGCCAAAAGCCTTGAGTAACTAAAGTAACTCAGTATAAATATTCTTAGAGAGTGAACTAATTCATATCTTTAATTCTCATATACACGATCGTAAAAATTTTAAATATTTATCTTTTAAAATGCACTGTTTTAATATTTAATTATAAAAGTTACTTAAGCAAGTTTCGTATGCTAAAAAGACCTGATAAATTTCATATTATTGAATTGTTGTATTATGCACTCATTGCCAGTTTTCTTTTCTGAAAATTCTTCTAAGATTTCCTGAAGCTTTTTAAAACACAACTAACTTTCTAATCCAACAAAGTGTATCCTCCATTCGCCGTCCGACTTTCCAATATCTTTTGACTTGTTTATAGTCAACTTGCGTGCTGGCTGCTCATTACAAGCGGCAGTCACTTCCCGTTTTTGGACTCCGCCCAAGGACTGTGCGGTGCTTCATCCTTGTAACAGTTCTGCCAACCGATTCGCTACCTTGCCGACCGACGTCATCAATATACATATGCGAATCCATTCGAAACCATACTAAAACTACACAAAGAAAAATTGCTTACTGAGAAATCTGTGAAATACCAGCAATAAACTTTAAAAACAAAGTTTTTTCAATCTTCACTAATTTAATTTGACTTTTTACCAAAAACCTGCTTTAAACAGTTCGTGTGACATCTGAGTGATATTTTGGAATGGGTTACATTGTTGTAAAATTCCTCTTGCTAATATTAGTTTGATTATAATTACATTGAGCCTGCAATATTACTTATTTTTTCCTGTGTACCACCCACAACATTCGCTAACCGCTGGCGTTCGACGACGCTTTCTGTCTTTTGCAGGCGCTCGAACGGAACATGTCGCTATCGGGACAATACCTGGAGGAGCTCTCGCGGCGCTACAAGAAGCAGGTGGAGGAGCTGCAGCAGACGCTGACACAACAGACGCTGACGGTGCGCCAGCTAGAGGACCAGAGCCGGCGCTACGTGGAGCAAGAGCAACTGTACCAGCAGCAGAGTGCCGAGCTGGCCGGCGAGGTGAGGGCTCTGTCCTACCAGGTGCAGGCCTGCATCCTGGTTATCATCATTGTGGGCACCTGCATCTTCCTCATGCTTGTCCTCGGCACCGTCTACTATCGCAAGTTGCGCCGACAGCAGCAACAGCTGCTAAAGAAGGATCAGCCGAGCAATCCACCGGCGGCTATCAGACCCAAGCTGGATCGACGCAAATCATACGAACAGATGCCCAATCAAACCACGCCCAAGCAACGCCGTCCCAGCGAGGAGGCCATGCTTATTCTGAAGGAGTGCGGCGACAGCAACTTGCAGGAGCAGGATCCGTCGAGCAGGCAGCGCAAGATTTCCGTTTGCTATGGCAGCAACAACAATATAGCCGCCAATATGCTTAATTCAGTCACAAATGGCAGTGGAAATGTTCGGGGTTCTTTGCACAGGCGCAAGGGAGCCAAGCACTCCTGGCATAACAGTCTGGACACTACGGAAACGTACTGCGGCGAACAAACCGATAAGTTCTTCGATGTGGGTAAGTACACGATAAAACAGCCACCTATCAAAACGAAACATAAACAAGTAATACCCATTTCAGATACCCTCAAAAGTATAAAGCAAAGCTCCAGCAAGGCGGGCAAAAAGAAATCCCAGCAGAAACAGCAGCAACTGGCTCTCAAACGTCAGGAATCTGCGCCCGCCAGCTTCACGCAGGATGAGCTAGCCGAAGAACCGGCCACGCAGAGCGACTTCGATGAGAGCCTGATTCTGGACGACGATGATCTGGCCAACTTTATACCCACCACCGATTTGGCCTACAATGAGTTCATGCCCGAAGGACCCTCGGGCTATCAGATACTGGACACAGTGGATGGGAAAACAGGAAAGGAGCAGGGGACTAAGAAATCGCGTCGACTGTCCTCGCCGGCTTTCTTCAAGTCGCCATTTAGCAAGAGCAAAAACAAGGGCTACAGCTTCAATGGCATCAAGAACAGCCACTCGGTGCACGAGCCCACATCCTGGGAGTGGTACCGCCTGAAGCGGGGCGAGAAGCATCAGCAGCAACAGCAGGCTAAGCTGGCCAGCAAGAGCTTGCCCAGCGCCAGTTTGGACAGCTCGTCGCTGTCGGAGGTTAATTTTCCCCTCAACTCGAACACCGCCACGCAAAATTCCTTCCGGATACTGGGCGAGGCCATTCTGTCCTCCGGGGAGGGACGCATCACCCCGAATGGGAATGGCAATGCAACGCCGGGTGCTCTGGCCAGTAGCAGCAGTGGGAGTGGCAGCGGTGGCAGCACCACCTCATCCACCACCAAGAAGAAACAGCGCGCCTTTAACAACCTATTTCGGAAGGCTTTTGATTTTTAATTACAACCCAGTGTTTCGATCTAATTAACGTTTTTACACCAACGCATATTGTAATTATTCTTATCGATTCGGATAGACCCCGTTGCGTTCGGCCAGCCATTCGATAAATTGTTTGTACAAAACGAATTGTTATTTTTTGAGGATTTTATGAGGCCCGAGAAGTGAAGAAAAGTGAGAGTTCCTTTTGTGTTGCATTGAAATGCAAATGACTGTTAAGCAAAAAACAACAAATTTAAGTATAGTACTTATATATTTTGTAGTGTGCTTGCTTGCTAGTTTAAACCAGCCTAGGTTAATTGTATACGTATATTCCAAGCCTCGTCGTTCTTGCTATATTCGCCCAAATCCCACGATTATGTACTTTAAGTGATGAAAGAAACATTTGCAAATTATTGCCACATTTAGTTTGTTATTCTTAGCAATTTCTATATACAATTAGTTAATAGAATAGTCTTTATTTATAACTAAATACAATTAACATTTATTTAAAAACGTAATCGTTCTTGCTAATGGGTCTTTCAAAAGATTATATTTTCAACTCGCTTAGGAACTCTGCTACCTCGAGGGCATCGTCGCTGGCCAGTTTTCTTTCTTTGACGGCACTATTCAATCCTCGGCCAGCGGTGCCCATACACTTTTTCCACTGTTCGACAGTTTTGTACTTTTCATCATTGGCACAATAGATAATCTCATTGATGTCTTCGTCTAATTTATAGCTGCACACAGCGGGGAAGACTTTGTGCAGATTGTCGAGGGCCTCGGCACGAAGGCTTTCATCGCGGCACACAAGATTGAGCATGAAAAGACCTTTGGGCCCTATGATCTCCTTGATGTGCTGCAGGATTTTGTTGGCTAGAAAACTTTGGGGCGGGCAACTCATGCCCAGGCTAAGATCCTTGCTGTCAACATCAAACAAAACAGCATCGAAGTGGATATCTGGGAAAGAAAACACATCACATTAATAAATCCGTTGAAATCTAATTTAGTAGTTCTCACCTTCATTGCGACAGCGCTCCACAAACTGCAGCCCATCATCAATAACCACATGGAAACGTTGATCTTGCTTAAGCTCGAAATACTGCTCAGCTACCTCCAACATAATAGGATCAATTTCCACAGCCGTAATTCTAGCATTACTGTAATGGTTTTCGGATAAGAAAAGTAACCTTGATATACGTGGTCAGAACCTACGGCAAAGCGGAGTGAAGAAAGCTGCACAGTCCACCACCGCCCAAGCCGATCACCAGAACATCCTTTTCCACATCCTTCTTGGGATTCTGCAGAGTGGTCGCCAGCTGAACACCGACGGACATGTACAAATGATGTTGACATGCCAAGTAGCCAAAGTCGATCTTCTTGCGCTCCTTTTTTCCTTTGATTTTGACTATAAAAAATTTTAGACATGAAACAAATGATAGAAAAATATGTTTTCTATAATTACCTGTTTTGACCAGGGCTTCGGACTGTACGACAAACTGATTGCTGAGGAAAATAAGGCGTCGCAGGGTTTTGCCGTTGGCTTCCACTTCCTCGATGCGGAAATCTCCTGATATCTTCGAGAAGCCACAGATGAGAGTCTCCCTTTTACCCACATCGGATCCCAGAGATAGATACGGAATCTGTTCACTAAGTCCAGCCGGCGCTAGGTTTTTTATGCTGTCGGCCAACTCTATTTTAACTTCGTCCAGCGTACTATAAGTCTGATCGCGATGAAGGGTAACCACAGCCAGTCGCTGGAAGTTTGCGGAATCCTGCAGCTTTTTCCGGCCAACAGTCGTGGCAAATAGCCACTCCACCTCCCTTCCCTGAGGTACAATGAACGCCGCATACTTGCCCAGCCCTCGTGCAGGCGGCTTATCCAGAATGTGAATCGTATAGCGAGGGGTTTGCTCCGAAGGTCGGTGCAAATCCATGATCACCTCGTTGTGACCAGCTATGTTGGATCTGGCCAAACCGTTGCAAACCAAAGCGGCTTTTTGTACAGAGGAAACTGCGGTATTCAGTTCGGAGGTTGTGGCGAACCTTTGCATCTTATCGTTACCGAAACCGAATTCGAGAATCTAAAAATGGAAAATGTATAAATTCCAAACCATGTTCGTTTTTAAATACAATTCGAGTTTCTAGAATCTACTCACAGGCATCGGAAGACTCTTGAACTTTGTGGCAACAATTACAAAAACGGGCAGAGTCAAGGCATCCTCGGCATTCTTCTCCTTGTTGGCCTGTTCCACTCCCAGGCAGTGGACAATTCGCAGCATGCAATTATGCTTGGGCAGGAACTCCAACAGAAAGTTAAGGATGTGCTCTTGCAGAAGAGAGATACCCACATAGCGACCACCATTACTAAAATATAAAAATTGGAAAACATAAGAATGTTTCTTATAGAAAAGGGGAGAAAATGATTATACCGCATTGTCCTTAGTATCTCCTTGAAATAGTTCTCCACCACCAGACGAGTTTCGGGAGCATCATCTGCAAACAGTGCGTCCAGTGTTCCTTTGTCCAAAGCCACTGAGAAGCTTTCATCTGGGAAAGTCATGGCTGTGGCATCCATTTGCAGGAATTTCATATCGGGCCGGGATTTGGCATTCAGATCCAACATTTTCTTTACTGCGACAGGTGAGATATCAATGTTTGTAATTTCCCTATTAAGAAGAAATAATTTAATTAAATAAAACCGTTTGCGTAAGAGATTAAAACGGAATTCTAAAAGTATTAATGAATATATAAATATTAAAAAATACAAAATACAGGATAAATTCATTAGATATATATATATATATATATATAAACAATTTATATATGATGGAATATACCCATTAAGTAATTAAGCTTTAGAATTCTTACCGAAATCCCGTGTCGTACATATCCATACTTAGTTTGGAGTTGCCGCATCCCAGCATTAGAATCTTGTCTACCGGCTTAATATATTTGTGGATCTGATCGCATAACTCCAGATATTCGCCATACCTTTAGAATTAACATAATTATTAGTTGAGCAAAAAACACATGTTGCTGTAGTGTTCCCCAAAAAAGGGTTTAAACTAAAACTGCTCAAAGCATACCACTCAAAGGCCTTTTCGCCCCGCTTCTTGAAGAACTCGTTCCAATAATCCGTCTGAGCGAATTCCTCCCGTGTTTTGGGTAGTAAATTCATGGCTTTTAATAACAATAAAAAGGATGCAAAAATAAACAATAAAGCGGCAAAGTGTGATTTAGAGGTGGGGAAACATCGATGATTTTAAAACATCCATATAATCGATACATGGCTTTTTTTTAGCAAAATATAGATACCCACCAAATTTTAAGCGCTCTGCAGTAATATTATAAAATCTTAAAGTAATTTAATTTTCAAAATGAAATATAATTACAACGTTTAGGTTAAAACATATGTTATTTTTAATTAAAAGTCTTAAAAAACTCTATCCGCTTTACAGCACTGCTTCCATCTCTTAGTGTGACCCTGTCGACCGTTAATCACAGCGAACAAACATTCACAGCGACTAGTCGACAGGCACTGATTGGACAATTTCTTTGCTGAAAGCAACTGCCAAACAGTTTTCTTTGCTCAAATCGCCATTTATATAACGATTTGCAGGGATTTTCGCAATCCCCAGAGTGCTCGATATTATTCCCCATGGTGAGGTCTCCCGTGGACTAGGAATCGGCCCAGAAAGCAGGCAAAAAGCGAGGTGAAAGCAGGCGACACTTCGTTCAAGAAAAGGGGGAGGAGGCGGTTCCTCTAAAGAAATCGAATCCAAACGAGAACTCAACCACTTGGCAGCGAAATGGAAAATCACTAAGCCATTCGGCAGATGCAAAGGGAACTGGGATCGCGGTCCAGACTGGGATTGGGAATCGATTTGGGAGCCGCAGCGCGGTGTAAATGCGTGCGGCCGTTGGCCTGATGCTGTCGCACGGTGGTGGTATCGTGGAGCCAGCGATGTCCCGGCCGGATTACGAGCAGAGCGCCCTGCACCACAGCTGCCTGCTGGTGCTGCTCCGCGGCGTGGGACCATCGCGTGCCCGCATCCTCCAGCGGGCGTTCGAGAAAGTGCGACGTGTCAGCCACATCCGGGTGAATGGTGGGTGCTTCTACCTAAATTTCCTTCAAATCCATATAATTCATTTAAATCCTTTACAGATTCCGCTGGCCATCCCCGCTCTATTTGGATCCGCTTCGTCCACGATCACCCCGTGGAGCACAATGATTGGGGCGACTTTCAGACACATCGTCGTCTGCTTGGACTCATCACCATTGGCAAATTCGAGAACCAAACAGAACTCAATGAGCTGTGCCGCCAGCACGAGTCCCTGAAAGTTCGCTATGGATCCACTCTGTACGAATCCCGTGCCATTTTCTTTGGACCCGATGAAACGCCCTTGGAAACCATTGGAGAGGCACTAGCACCACCACCAGCTGGAAGTTGTCGTCTCCAAGATGACTTCACCACGCCCTCGAACTTCAAAGCACAAGCCTTTTTCTATCGCGAACAGGATTCGTGTGCGGATTTAGAATCTCGAATTGGGGACTTTGCCAGCGCTTTGTTTTGGGTCCTGGAATCGCGACGTTTAGAGCGATCGCGTGAGAAAGCGGACAAGGTGAGCCTGCTGCTGGCGCCCTTCGAAAAACGCGACTTTGTTGGTCTGGACATGGAGTCGAGAAACAATAGAAAAAGGTGTGTGGGTCGAGTGATGAAGAACCTGGCGGATCTGTCGCTGCAAGCTGGTCTGGTGGACGATGCCCTGAGTTTGTACCACAATGCTAATGAGACCTTGAGGTCGGTAGGCGATTCCCTGTGGGTGGGTGCGACTGAAGAGGGTCTCTGTGCCGCTTCAGCGATACTCTTGTATCCCCAAATGCGAGAAATTGAGACGCTGCATAGGAACTCTTCGCTTCAGGAGGCTGGTGAGTATCGAAAATACACTTTGGATTCCCCTGAGTAAATCGTAATAATTTTCCAGGCACCTCACCTCTGAAAAACACTCCTGAAAAGTGGCGTGCCAGTGATGCCACCAAGAAGATTAGTGCCAGTGAAACCACCACAAACAATGTGGATTGCTCCCAGCAACAGCAACAGCAGCAGCAGCAGCAGCGTATAACCTCGAACTCTTCTTCCTGCTCATCGGTGTCTTCCCTGGTGACCACGGCCACCAATTCGTCCGCCTCGGATACGTCGACCACCTCGTCCTCTTCCACTTCGACAATATCGGCGGCACCGATTCCGGGACACCAGAGGAACGGCGATCTGCCGGGGAACATACTCAAAGCGGAGGAGATCACCAACTATTATCGCAAGGCCATCATTAACTACAGCAAATACAGCCGTGCAGCGACCATTGAGACGGAAGCGGCTCTGAAAGCCTCGCGAATTTGCATCGAACAGAATCGGCCTCTAGATGTGGCCATGTTCCTGCAGAACATGCTGTACATTAACCTAAGCATGAGCGAAGCGGAGCGGGTAAAGAGATTTGAGATTATAACGGAGCTGTACCAGCAGATTGGATACCAAAGGAAGGCGGCATTTTTCCAACGACTGGCTGCACTTAAACATGTACAACAAGGCAGCCAGGCGCCGGATTGGAATCAGAGCTATCGCCTCATGTTGGGCAGCTTTACGGGGTATCTGCTGTGTCTGGATCCGCTGGAGGTGCTGGAGAATGCAGCCGGCTGGCCGGCGCTGCAGATCGATCTGGTCCAGAGCCTAATAACGGCCGCCAGACGATTGGGACACTCCGCTCTAGCCACGCGCCACATGACCTTCCTGCTGCAAACCCAGTGGGATAACATGTCGCCCACGGAGCAAAGCGAGATGGCTGTGCAACTGCAGGTAAAATAACTAAACGAAAAAAAACTAAAGAACCCAAAGTAATGATGAATTCTTTCAGAATTTAAGCGCACAGTGTGAGGGATCACCTGTTCCTTTAGTGCTCGAGAATGGCACTGTGATACCGCCCGCTAATCTAACGGATCTGCCCTACTGCCTCGATCTACAGGTGAAAGATTTGCCCGCCCACCTGCGACCGCAGAGAATAAAGGTGGCCAAGGCGGATAGTGGACCGTTTCTTTTTACGCCCATACACTTTAATTCGGTAGACAGAAGGGACAAGAAAAAGGACAAAAATAAAATAGGTGAGCAGCTACAGTATATACAGTATCCTCCTTACTAACTTCCTTATTTGTTCAGCTTTCCAGTGGGTCCAAAACGATCTCAGTGAGGTCACCGTACGCCTGCGCAATCCTCTGCCCTTTGAGCTGGCAGTGACGGACATGAGGTTATTGACGAACGGTGTCGTCTTTGAGTCTCTGCCCCAGACTATCGTTCTGCAGCCACATGTTCCCACGTATGTCGCGCTCCATGGAACGCCCATTGAGCCGGGACAGCTTGATCTGCAGGGCTACAGTACACACACGCTCGGCGTAAAGTCCAACTGCCGGCTGAAGCACATGCGGGGGCGCAGCTTTCCGCCCAATTACCTGGTGGATGTAATACCCGCGCTTCCTAGAATATCCGTAAAAACTTCCCTGCCCCAGACCGCGACGTTTGGCAGCTTGAACAGTGCCGATATTGTAGTGACCTCCGCAAGCTTGACCCTGTACAATGGAGAATCCTCTAGCTGCACGATAACGATCACAAATGAAAGTACAACGATGGCGTTGGAGCACTTGGAGGTTAACATCAACTCGAATGTGGAGCAGGAGCTGCAAAAAAAGATCTTTCGGATAGATGAAGAGGCTTTAAAGGTGAGATTAAAGCGCGAGAAAATAATTTATAGCTAATATACCATTTATTTTCCAGACTAAGCTGCCAGTGCCTCCCCAAAGCTCGATTGAAATTATATTGTACGTCTATGCCGAAGCGGATTTCGTTTGTCCCCAGGCACCAGCTTCGGTCCATTCGAGCGCTGCTGCCGGGGATTACGGTGCGGCGTCCCTTACGCACTACTCCAACATTTCGACCTCTGGACACGCCAGCTTGCCCTCGAGAGTCAGTTCCCCGCAACATCGTCGGCACGAGCCTCAAAACTCCAGTTTTCGTTCAACGTTCTCGGGCGGCCAGCCATCGCTGGCTGCTTTGAGTCTGCAGCCAGGCGGCGTTGGACGAGGAGCAGGACCTTCCAGTCTGGGCTCGCAATATTCGCAGCACATTGAGGCGCAAGTGCGATTGAAGTACTCCGGCGGAGAGGCTCTAACGGCCGGCTACTGCCGCCAGTGTGCGGTGTCTTTTAACTTAGAACTTTTGCCCAGCGCGCAGATAACAAGCTGGGATGTCCTTCCCGCTGAGGTGTAAGTGATAATGTTATTAATTTTAAAATTACTTTTCATTTTATCCATCTCATATGCAGAGCCTCACAATTTTACCTGGTACTTGACATTTCCAACCTAACCGCTCAAGAGATGTCGCTCAACTATACGGACACCAAGAATATACTCATCGAGGCCGAAGAGAGCTGCCGGGTGCCCATACCGGTGGATCGTTGCTCCCTGGAGCAAGTGGTTGCTGCGCGGGCAGCCGAAGTAGCTGAGAATCTGGAAAGGGGTATGAAAAATGCATATTCAAAATAAGTTTATCAAATAATGATGATAATCCCCTGCCTTTTAGAACTCTGTTTTCGCACGCAGCTGTTGTCGTTTAATGATGCTTTGAGCAAGCTCTGCTCAATTCACATAGCTGAACGGGTTAAAATCAATTGGCTGTTGACGGGTACAGATATTCAGGGAATCGCCTCCCTGCGAGGGATTGTTCTCACCCAGCCCATGGTCGATTTGACGGCTGTATCACCTTTGGAGTGGGGTAAGCAGTTTGGAATCTTTATCGATTTCGTTATTATTATTATTTTTCTAATTTTAGCCATCAGCCTTCAGGAGACGCCTGTGCAGCCGCACAGTGAGATCGTGTGCACGGTAGGCCAGCGTTCGCTGCTTAGCATCCAGCTGGCCAATCAATCCCTGCAGCCGCTCAGGAACTTGGTGCTGAGCATTAAGTTCTATCAGGATTACCTGAACGGAATGGAGAATTACAATTTGGAGACACGCGTGGCCATTTCAGGACCAAATAAGTAAGGAATATTCTATTCAGTCATTTAAAGAAATCTAATTGTTGGTTAAATATCTTACATTTTTAACCACTTAGAATTGCAATTCCCATACTGGAGAAGCAGGAGCAGAAACAGCACACTTGCTCTGTGATATTCTTTACGCCCGGACGCTTCAAAGCCAGCATAGAATGCACCAGCAATCCGCAGAAGCAGTCGGAGGCACTGCTAACCCGTTCCTGTCCGGCGGAAACCGAGAACGCCGGCCAATCAGTCATGTTCTCCTCCAGCTATGATGAGCAGCAGGTGCATGTTTGGAAGTTCATTCCGCCTATCGAGGTTACCGTCGTGGAGCAGTGAAATGTTAACTGTCGCTAGTTTAATTTCGTTATTATGTTTGTGTATGTATTGTGTATACCCAGTCCTCCACTCCCGTTAAATAGTTTGATTCCCGCTCTGTTATACCCGAAAACACGAAAAGCAATTGTTTGTAAAGAATTCTAAACTAGATACAAAATATAACGCATAACACTGTATATAACTAAGCTCAAACACAAAACATAAACTGTACCCTAAGCTTGATAGAGAAAATGGCCATAACATAAATCTAATAGAACCTATAGTCCATGCCTGTAAAACATATACATATTTAAACAAGCGTTACGCCGTGGTGTATTTATATAGATAGCAAATGTTCCGCGCACTAAAAGCCACGCCAAGCATTATACATTTTGATAACAAACTCGTATTTACAAAATATTTTTATACAATTACCGGGGCAATACACATGTATCATTATGAACTACAAATTAATATTGTTGCTAAAGAAATTATGCCAATGAATTGTGTGAATAACTGTAGTGTAAACGCAATAAAACCTATTTGACGAAAAATGGAATGTGGTCTCCTTCCGTTCTTAACCGAGTCTACGGATGTGGTCCATGGTGAACCCGTTTCGGTTGAGCAGAATGCTGAAAAGCACGTACACGTAGTAGCTGCCCGGGATGAAGGTCAACGCCCCAATAATGCCCAACGCCCACACGCGATCCGATCGTTCCCTGCTCGTGTCCGTCAGCCAGTTCAGAATGGCGAAAGCAATGCAGATCTTAAAACAAATAAAACAGTAAGTATTTATAACATAAATACATGCTAAATTTTATATTTTTGTGAGTTTCAGCTGCTTACTGTTTTTTCTAATTAAAAATATTCCAAAAAGGAACTAGGTATAGAAGCTGGACACATATATGTACATATATATAAATACATATACATATGTACCATTGTACAATTGAAGGATATTAATAATTATTACTCACTATCCCACCGATGAAAAGCAAGAGGATGATTGCAATGGTTTTCCAGGGGACAGGACCACGGATCGCCGGTTCAGCCCACTGTTCGTTTACAAATCCATCCGTCTCGCAGGTGGACTCCACCACCTTGATATATTCCCCTTCTCCAGAGGCTGCTGGCGGTGAAATCCCCGCATTGAGACGACGACGTGAATCTGTTTTGGTGGGCTGCTGCATATTTGGTATACTCGCCGAACTTGACTGGCTGCAAATTGCACAAAAATAAAGCGGCGATTTTATTGAACTTCAATGTTATCAGAAACAGCTGGCAGTGAAGCTGCCAACCTGGGCAAAATATACAACTACAGTAAACTGTAAATAAAATACATTAAAGAATAAATACTGTTCCACTTCTCTAGAACCAACCACCATTATTCGGAATCAATATAAGAATATACCAAATTTTTAAATAACGTTAAGGTATGTTACAAAAATGCTGCACATTTTTCATAATGAAAAGACCAGTTTTTATTATATGACTTTTACCCAGTTATACAAGTCTGTTTTGTTTATTATACTGATCGCATTAATTCTAATGATGGAATTTATTGAACATAATTTACACTTTGATGAATTTGTACTTAAACCAAACAAGCAACATTAAAAAGAGGTAGACTTTAGCAAAATAAATGTATTTTTATTTATAAAAGTTTAATTAATAACATGTTTTGTTTTAAATAATATGATCAAAGAATCCTTTTTTTGGTTGACATCCACAAAACGCTGTAAAAAAAAAACTGGATTAGGATATAAACATAATTATAAAAAGCGTTATAAACAATATGTTATCAGTTCTACTATCAAGATAAATCATTCATAGACATCAGATGTCCCTATCATATGATCTCATCAGAAAGAAATAAAGATTTTTTTTGAAAACAACACTTACCAATCTAAAATTAAGTTTTATTTATATACATCCTTTGAAACCTTGTTTAAGAGGCATACATCTGCAAAAATAAAAATATCTGTATAAGAAAACATTGAATTTGAAATTCATTAAGAATTTAAACATAGGCCATCAGTTCTACTATCAAGATAAATCAGTCATAGACATCAGATGTCCCTATCTTAAGGTCTCATCATAAATGTTATTATTAAATTCAGTTTATTCTAAACAAAAAATAATACTTACAAAGCACATGGTTCAATCCAATACGGTGGTTTTATACGAAATTCCCACCTGAAAAAATTAAAAATATCGGAATTAGTACATCGCGTCATAAGGAAACATTTTAAATATCATTTTTATGGTCAGTTCTACTATCAAGATAAATCAGTCATAGACATCAGATGTCCCTATCTTAAGATCTCATCATAAGAATCAAGGGTTTCAGTACCATAATTAATACTTACAGAGTCCTTAAAAAATCCTTCTCTTCGAGTTATTCCAACAGCTATATTCAGATTCTCTAAAATAATTAAAAATTAAAGAATATAAGGTAGTTAGTATTTTTTATGATAATGATATACATGAGGTAAATCTATTTGTAAAATCAGTTCTACTATCAAGATAAATCAGTCATAGACATCAGATGTCCCTATCGTATGGTGTCATCATAAAAAACGTGGAAATAAGCATTTAAAATATTACTTACTTATAAGAGTACTTCTTGTATCAGGCAACCGCAATTACATCTAAAAGAAAAAATATAATAATAAGTACGTTTCCAGATAAGACTACACTTATGACCCAGCTATTTGTTTAATCAGTTCTACTATCAAGATAAATCAGTCATAGACTTCAGATGTCCCTATCATAAGATCTCATCATGTTGGTTAAGATATATTTTTAGTCAAAATATTACTTACCATTAAGACGATTTACAATGTGTCCTGAGAGGTCTCGATATGAGACTCTTTGGGCGAAAATACCACGCTGCCCAATAAAAACTGTTATATTTCCAGGTTCGTACATCTTTCAGGACAATTTTCAACATTCAGCTGCCACAGAGATATTTGCCAATGTAATTGGTATACATTTTTTGATCTCTCCTTTTTGAAATCATCATTATTTTATTTTATGTTTCTATTGCTTCGCAACACGTGGTGTGGTTTCTATCTGATATTTTAAACTGTGACTATCACAGTGTGACTTCACTCGTGTTCGTGAAATCACTTAAAATAAAATACCAAACTTGATTTATTCGGTATTTTTTGGTGTCTTTCGGGTGGCGCCCCCTTTTCAAGATTAATTTGAATCTGTCTGCTTTTCTATATTTTTATTATATAAATAGATATTGCGATTCGGACGCCGTTGCGGATACATAACTTGGTCTAAACACTTCTAACTCTCGCATCCTAATTGGCCAACAAATTAAATTGCTTATTACTTATGATTTACATGGCAGTCGATGACCTTGCATGTGACTAATCTGAATCAACAAAACTAATCTCACTCGATACAAGCTGTCATAACTCGAAAAATAAGGCATTTTGGGGAACAGTATTGAATTGGAACCGTAAAAAGAGAGATTATTACCATGCCTCTTTCCCTTTTGTACATATAATAAATGTAAGTGGAGACCGATCTTAAAAACAAAATATTTGGTAAAAAACAAATTGCCAGTAATCTAGTTTGATTAAATAAAATTTGATCGTTTCCTGTTTCTTCAAATATAATCGATTAGGAGTTGGGGACAAGACAAGAATGGCTGATTCTCTTTTTAAAGTTACAGGTTTAAGGAGCCCTTACAGAGTATAATCATATTTTTTGGGTTACGACAGTCTTGCGATAAGTGAGCTATCTGTATACTAAGTGTGTCCCAGGAAACTCATGGGTCCCCTGTGGATGTGGTTGCCTCCAGCGTCTGCTGCTCCTGCTCCAGTTCCTGCTGCTGCGCCAGTCGCAGACGCTTCTTAGCCTGGATGTCGGCCAGCGTTTGTTCGATGGAACGCATGTCCTTCTTGTTCTTACTGGGTACGAATCCGTAGCTTTGGTTGGTCTCCGTCTTACGGGCCGCCTGCAATGCGGCCGACTCTCCGATGAGGTGGGCGTACTTGGCCTTGTAGTTGGTAGTGGGCTTAACTTCGCTGGAGTCGTGATCGCCGGAAGTGGATGAGGATGTACAGTTCGCCGCCTCGGAAATTGAGGCCTCCTTGTCGCTCTGCTCCTGCGCCAGCCGCTCCCGCCGCCGCTCAGCATACTCCTTGGCTATCTCCGCATTCCAGCCATCGCCATTTCGTCTGGCCGTGACCTCATCCTCACCGGGAGCATGCTCCTTTTTGTATACAACAGAATGCCGGTCCACATCCTCGCGGCCGAAGCTCATGGCAATAAAACCGCCATTTTCGGCTATCTCGTGTATCACTGACCGATGCACCTTGTCCAGCGGCTGAAACTCGATACTTTGTCTGTCGTCCTTGGCGAATCTTCCCATCCGTTCGTCCACATACTTCCGGAAACGGAGGAGCTCCTCCTTCTGTTTGTTCTGCATCCGCTCCATCATTTCGCGTTGTTTCTTGATCATCGTCTTTTGCTGCTCGTTGTTGGCAGGCGGGGCATCCATGGCATTGAGTATCGTGTCGAGCAGGTCCATTTTCCCGCCGCGTTTCCTCGCTTTTCCGTCGTGTTTTCCTTTCCTCACTCGCTGTTGTTGATCAAAAAAAAGAAGTCCGAGGGAATCTCAGTTAATCGAGCGGCTGGCTCATTTTGGGTTTCTCGGAGACTTACCACTCTCTGGCGATTATTATTAGCCCGTTGTGGTTTTCGATTCACGTCGATTTGCTTGTTTTGTTCGGGTAAAATTAATTATAATTTTATATTGGCAACCGGTGCTTGTGCACCAAAAATACTCTGCGAAAAATACCGAAAATAGTGGATGCCAACTCGGTCGTAATTGTAGTATTTTAGTATTTTTAAATTACTCAACAGCTGTTTACACTTAGCGGGAGACACAGATTTTAAAGTTTGTTATTTACATGTTGGAAAATTTTAGAAAAACTTCTATGTATAACAAACGTTTTATTATAAATATACTAATATATTTAACAGTAAAACCTAAAGCTACAAAGTTATAAATTCATTTATTCATCGATACCTAATTTAATATACTATATAAGAAAAATAGAAAATATGTTTAATTATTTTAGATGTGCAAATGATTTGAAAATGTTAACAGAAATTATTCATAGCTTAAGGCGAAACATACTCCAATAGCTAGAAGATTTTGAAAACAAATATTAATAGAAAAACCAATTAAACCAATTTCAAACTTTTATGAAAGCTTGCAGCGTAGTGTAAATGAGTTCAGCAAAAAGAGTTGGCAGGTCTTGTGAGGCGCATTTGTATTTAAAAACATTTTACTCGTTAAATCTAAATAGATACCGTTTTTCAATTGCGGACACGTGTTACAATGTGTACAGAACGATTCACACTGGTTCACTGGTTTCGCAAAGGACTCCGGGTCCACGACAATCCCGCTTTATCACAGGTTTTCACTGCCGCCAACGCTGCACCAGGTCAATTTTTCATCCGCCCAATATTTATATTGGATCCTGGTATACTCGATTGGATGCAGGTGGGCGCCAATCGGTGGAGATTCCTTCAGCAAACGCTAAATGATTTGGATCAGCAGCTGCGAAAACTAGATTCCCGCCTGTTTGTGGTGCGCGGCAAGCCTGCAGAGGTTTTCCCCAGGATCTTCAAGAGCTGGCGTGTGGAGCTCCTGACTTTCGAAACGGATATCGAACCTTACTCCTTGGCCAGAGATGATGCCGTTCAAAAGATTGCCAAATCAGAGGGTGTTAAGGTGGAAACCCACTGCTCCCACACGATTTACAATCCGGAGCTGGTTATAGCCAAGAATCTGGGCAAAGCTCCCATTACCTATCAAAAGTTTCTGGGCATTGTGGAGCAACTTAAAGTACCCAAAGTTTTAGGAGTTCCAGAGAAGTTAAAGAGAATTAATGACCCACCCAAAGATGAAGCGGAGCAGGAGGATTCAACGGCATATGATTGTCCTACCATGGAACAATTGGTCAAACGACCAGAGGAACTGGGACTAAATAAGTTTCCCGGAGGTGATTACGTTTATTTAACAAGTGTAGTTTCCTTTTTTTTTTACAATTTATAACCAAATCATCCAGGTGAAACAGAGGCCCTGCGCCGCATGAAGGAATCATTGAGCGATGAACTTTGGGTGGCCCGCTTCGAGAAACCCAACACTGCACCCAATTCCCTGGAGCCCAGCACTACTGTACTGAGTCCCTACCTAAAGTTTGGATGTCTTAGTGCACGGTTGTTTCATCAGAAGCTGAAAGAGATCCTCAAGCGCCAGACAAAGCACTCGCAGCCTCCTGTATCGCTAATTGGCCAACTGTTGTGGAGAGAATTCTACTACACAGTGGCGGCTGCTGAACCCAATTTTGATCGGATGTTGGGCAATGTCTACTGCCTACAGATTCCCTGGCAGGAGCAGCCAAAACACCTAGAGGCCTGGACCCATGGACGCACTGGTTATCCTTTCATCGACGCCATAATGCGACAGTTGCGCCAGGAGGGTTGGATTCATCATCTGGCTCGGCATGCGGTGGCCTGTTTTCTCACACGCGGAGATCTCTGGATCAGCTGGGAGGAAGGGCAGCGGGTATTTGAGCAGTTACTGTTGGATCAGGATTGGGCCCTGAACGCTGGCAACTGGATGTGGCTCTCGGCCTCTGCATTCTTTCACCAGTACTTTCGCGTCTATAGCCCCGTGGCGTTTGGCAAGAAAACGGATCCCCAGGGGCACTATATCAGGAAGTATGTGCCGGAACTCGCGAAATATCCAGCTGGCTGTATTTACGAGCCCTGGAAGGCCTCGCTAGCGGATCAGCGTGCATACGGTTGCGTCCTGGGCACAGATTATCCCCACCGTATTGTTAAACACGAAGTCGTGCACAAGGAGAACATTAAGCGGATGGGTGCCGCCTACAAAGTAAACCGCGAGGTGCGAACGGGCAAAGCGGAGGAGTCCTTCGAGGAACAGCCAGAAACCTCCACTACAGGCAAGCGAAAGGCGCGAAAGGCATCCGGAAATGCCCCTAAGCGAAAACGTTAAAATTCAAATATGTATGCTACTAAGTAAGTGGTGGGTATGTACTATATACATATATATTTGTTAATTGGAATTTAAAATTGAACAAAATTTAATATAATTAGGTATAAGTTTACATTTTCCATGTTATCCCCAGTGGATTTTTGTTAAATTATTAATTGTACCTAAAGTAGGGTAGATATAGTACTACAATTAATTTGACTTAAAATATAATGTTAACTTAATTGAAGTTAAATATTTCCACATATTTATCATTATTTTAAATATTAGTTGTTCCCTGGAATATTTGTAAAGCCATTACAAGGCTTACTAAGCTATTTTGAATTGTTGAATTTAAAATAAAATAAATATGGACCACTCAAATTATTGAATCTTAAAAATAAAATGCAGAAATAAATGAAATTTGTTTTAAAGATATAACATTATTTTATTTAGTGGACGTAAGGTGCTTAACATTTTCCAAAACAATTTGGCCTTGGAATTAACTTCTTCCCCATTCGAGCTGTGTCAGTTGTTGAGCTAAGTTGTGAACTTCAGTCATATCAAAAATTTCGGCAACTTAAGACCTTCGACTTTTTGTTTGTAAAAAAAGTAATTTTTTAAAATTTCAATTTACAATTTTTGGTGTGATAGGTGTTTAATTCCCAAACTTCAACCCACCGATTGAGACCATGTTTCGCAACTTGTCGGTGCTAAGGAACAAGCTGGCGCTGCAGCGGATCCTCGTTTCCCGCTTGTCCTCGCGTTCCAATATGTCTACTGGACGTACGTGCCTCACCTTTAGTCGTCCGAGGAACATCGATGGCGTGACCGTGATAGATATTAATATGAATGATATGGCCAAGAATGACGTCGAATTCAATCGTAATTTCGTCAATTCGTTAACATCGATGGACACCGCCCTTTTCCAGGATGCAATTCAACCAAAGAGCACGGATGTTGTCGAGTCACCATCGCCGGAGGACTCTGTTCCCGCGGCCACCGTAGACATCCTGCCACCTGGTGCTCCCAGTTCAGTACTAGACGTTGACGGCAATCCCATTGTGCCCATCGAGATCGATGGCTGGAATCAGGACGAAGAGGATCCTACCGTGCAGAAGAACAGCAAGGATGTGGACATTGGCAGTGACGAAGAGTACAAGGCTGAGATGGCTCTGCGGGTGCCAGAGATCAGGGAAGCCCAGACGGAGTACAAGGGCATCAAGGTGAAGCTGCCGGAGACGGCTAACCAGGATGTGGGCACTTATCGGTTCCGTCGCGACTCCCAGGATCTCCAGGAGGTTGGTGATGACACGCGTCTCGTCCGGTTTGACAAGAAGTAGACGAAACGTAACTTTCGCTCAAAATTGTACCCACTATCTTCATTTTGCGTTATCTTAACTACTAATGATTTAAAAAATTGTCTGGATCTGCTGGTCGACTTCCACGTATAACTTTTCCAATTTTTTAATAAAGTCGGCCATTACATATTGAATAATTTTTTAATGAAGAACGGGGTTCGAAACGAGTCAGCAGTAGCTTTTAATGTAACCTTTACCGGATTTTACTGATATAAATTTGATTAGTTTTATATCCTTTTATAAGGACAAATACGGATACCCACACAAAGAAAATGATCAGTGGTGAATAATGGGTCCTAATTGGATTAAATATCACATTTTGAAAAATTAAGCACCAAATTGATTTAATGAAAATAGTTTAAAAAATACGATTTTGTGTATAATTTTTATTTTCGTTAAGGTGGAACGAAGGCGACGTGTCTAATTGTTTGTTATAGACGCATTTTTTATTAACTAAGTCATATTATATATGTACTTACAATTTTTTTAAAAATCTTTTTGAATATAAGCAGTTTTTATTTGATTTATTAATTTTCGGAAAAATTGGGTAAACGAAATTCCTTCGCGGACGAACTTCAATGCTCCCAAGTCCCGATCTAGATGCAAATGCAATATGCAAAATTGCAAAATTGTTCCGAGTTTGCTTGATGACTATTATCCTGGGGGACAGTGATGCGGACATGGCCACTAAGAACTGTCAGTTGGCGCCCGGTCATGGTTAAATGAAAATCCAACTATTGACCACGACCACTATTTTAACCCAACCCAGTCCGCTCTCCATATCACAAAAGATCGTTTTGTGGTCAATGGCAACCGAAACCGGGGCAAACACTTCCCATAAATTGCATTAAAAGCGGGCCAGGAGCGAAAACTACTCGTAACAATGCAGCGGACATAAACACGCTGCAAAATGTTTGTAGGCTCTAAACCAAAATTGAATTTGCGGTTTTGCCGGCGGGGCGTGGCTGTGGGCGGGTTGGGGGGCGGGGACGCGTTGTTCGGTGGGCGGTAAAAGTGTGTGCAGGTGGGACATTGCAAATAACTGTAAATGAAGCTAAAGTGCGGTTGGCCGAATGGGGATGCAATAAAAAAGAGCGAAGTGGTAGAACGGTCAACAAGATTGATTATAATCAATAGACACAGTGGCAAAAACTCGATGCAATATTATCTTTTATCTAATTTCGTAAAATAATAAAATATATATTTTTTATAAACTACTCAATCAATATACACAGTGGGAGAAACTCGATGCAATATTATCTTTTATCAAAGTTCGTAAAATAATAAAATATATATTTTGTATAAACTACTCAAATATAACTATATTATAATCAATATATACAGTGGCAAAAACTGAAATCAAAATTATCCTTTATCATAGTTCGTAAAATAATAAAATATATATTTTTTATAAGCTACTCAAATTTAACCAAATTAAGAGCTTTTCTATTCTGATTAAGCAAGGGCTTAATATAAAATAAAAGAAATACAACAATAAAATTTTGTTTAATTCGTTTAATTTGTTTAGCTGGTGGTTTTAGTAATAACTGTATAGGTCGTTGTCTTCATTGCTTTCTGTTTTTGCCTCGCATATTTTCGAATTATGAAAAATGTTATTCATTTTTATTGTATTTGCAAACTTGTAGGCCATTTGGAGAGACTTTTTCTGTCTTTGATAATACTTAATACACTTTTTATCTATTTTAGTATCTTTAATTAGCCCATTAATTGTGTCTATGCGATTTTTCATTTGCTTTTCCAAATACTGGCGACGTTCATCATAGAGCAAAAATTCAGCATACAATTTCATTTTTTCCCTAATTGAATTCCCCTTGTTAACTTTGTAAAGTTTTTTAATCCACTGCGAAAATTCAGCATTTCCAGTGGATAAGTATTTATATTTTTCCACAATATATTCTACTCTCTTTGTTGCGGTTGCATTTTCCTGCTCAATTGTCTTGCCTAGGACTGTTGGAGGTATCTTTATATGAGTTGGAAATCTAGGATTATTGTACTTACTGTAGCCAATATTTCCCAATAGAAATATTGCTAAAATATTCATATTGCTAACTCGAAAAGCTAACTGAAACTGACTTGTAATATAGGTTAGCCTACAAGTATAAAAGAGTGTAACAAAATGATTCGAGACGCTATTATATGATCGACATCGCAAATAGTTTTATTTTAAATGATTTAGCTATACAAAAAAAACGAGTCATCGAATTTAATTAAGCTAATAAATAACCACATATTTCCCAAAAAAAACAATAAATGGTACATAAGAGAATATAATTTGATTCAATTTTATTGGATATTAAGTTTAAACAGTTTACACAGTTTATTGCCAAAATGTAAACAGCTTTAAATATTATGCTGTTTAAATATAATATTCATGAATACATGGATTTTTAAAAAAATCAAGCATTGTTTTGGCTTAGTAATAATCATACAAATTTTGAAAATCATATTTTTTGCTTTCTTTTCCATAATCATTTCCATAATCATTTTCATAAGGTCTTTTTTTTCTTTCATTTTGAAATGCACATGGTACACTACTTGTATGCAAAATCTCTTCCTTCTTATCATTGGTAAATTTATATGCACCCTGCAGTGCACTTAGCTGTTTTTGGAAATATGCAAAACATCGTCTACCTCCTGATTTCAAGCGAATAAGAGTTTTGAGCTCGTTAATGCGCTCAGTAATTCTATCTTCTTTGTTTTGACGACTCTGGTCGTATAACTCAAACCTAGCTACTTGTGAAAGTCTGTAATGTGTGTCGATTTCTTTATCGGTGTAAAGATGGTAAAGGTCTTCTATCCACTTAGAGAGTTCAGCGTTTCCAGTAGATTTGCTTTTATACTTATTAACATAATCTCGCGCTATCCGGTTAGCTCGGTCGATAAGAACTTGAATTTTACATAGGACTGTGAATTGCCTCGTATTATTTTCAAATAAGTCTAGGGCTTATTATGTACTACTCACCGCAGCCAAGATTTGCCAAGAGGATTAGTCCTATGATCTTCATATTGCTAAGTAGTAAGGCCAATTGAAACTTACGTTCCAAAGTTGATAGATTTTCAGTGTTGAGTTTAAAGAATTTGCTAACAGGGTGTAACAAAACAATTTTGCAAGCTAGATATTCATCCATATCAACGTCGAGATCTTGGAAACTACGATCTAAAAGCTAGAGATATGAGATTTAACAAAAGGATATAATTATTAAGATAACGGATCCTGTCCCGTCCGACCCTTAAATTACGTGTGATAGAAAGAAGATTTTTGGAGAAGTTTTGTCCAGAAAGCTTTAACATGGGTAAGCCGAAATAAAGATTTTACGGAAGAAGAACTGACAGAAAGGAGTATATGTACATGTCCAAACCATCTACACCAATATCCTTCCGACATGGAAATGGTGGCAGTTTGCGCCTGGAAATGATGTGGTTGGTTAGTTGCGGTCCATGTGGTCTTTGTTGTTGTTGCCTTCCCTGATGACGCTGGGCATGGAAATGACGACTGGCTGACGGCAAAACTTTTTTTCGGGCCCGGCCAAGTTGTAACCGTAAATGTAACTACAGCAGTTAAAGTTTGGCCCGTCGGCAGTGGGTCAGACATCCGACATCCAGACATCAGACGCCAGACCACTGAAGTTTTTAAATGAAAATGCCCTAGCCAACAAATTGCCAGCCAACGGCATTTGTGCGGTTTTAAAATAGAGCCGATTTTGGGGTTTATAAGCAGATAACTTTGAATATGGGCCGGGGTTTCTCGTTAGAAATTATTTTTCCCAGAAAGAACGCTGACAAATGAGTTTCATAAACCCTTTTAGGTACGTAATCCATCAGTATTATTAACTAAAAAAAAAATGTAAGCTGACGTTGTAAAAATGTTTAATTAAACGTTTTTTTAAACAGTCTTAAACTTCTTAAACGCAGACATTTTGTTTGACTTACTTTAAAATTCATCATTATAAATTAAATTAAAATTTTGAAAATGTTTTAAGACTGTTATATGGCACAATATATTTCGAATCGGGCTTGTTCATTTAATTATAAAAAAAAATGTTTAATCCTGCAGTCAAAACAATCGATAAGTCAGCCAGACGAGATGCAATCAAAGCAATCAGCTTCAAATGGACCGCTCTGGTGCCACGCCCCGATGTGCCACTCCCCTTCCATCCTCCCCCAAACCGGAGGCCATCAACATCATCATTATCATTACCGTTATCATCGTTGGTCGGCTGGCATTTCCGCTGGGCCCGAGAGTTGGCCAAGGGCCATTACTGAAGTTGACCAACTTTTAATACCCGCACTGGCCATGTTGCGCATGTGTAATCCCATTAAAATCCAATAAGTTAAATTATTTCCATTATTATTGTGTGAACGCACTTTGTCGCCGTCCGTCCATCAGTTCATCCGCCCCCTCCGCCTGCCAACCTCTTTTGTGTCCTGCGTGATAACTGTTCATGTGGGCGTTTATCTCTCGTATGGCTTTTGTCGTCCACTCCTGTATCCCACCACACCTCTACACTCAAAAGAAAAGTTCTTTTAGATTTTAGAAATTTGTAACACCTTACCATTTTTGTGGATTTTAAATATTTTCTGTAAGTTGTGAAATTTATTTAATTTTTGAGTTCCGGCTCGAGGTCATCAATTAAAAAATTTTAAATAAAAGTTTCAAATTTTATTTTTTATTTTTTCCAATATATTTATTTATAAAATTAAAGAATTATCTGAATATATGACTTTTCTGTAGATTACTCATAAGGAATTTGAGCCAGAAATTAAATGCATGGTTGGTTTCTTAAAATAAATAAAAGATGGACTGTCAATAATTTATAATTGAGAAGTTCTTTAATTTTTAAAAAATATTTTCCTATAGTTTATAAATAATTGACATAAAAACTTTTATTATTTTTTTTAGATAGCTGTTAATATTAAACAACGATTTCGTTCTTCGTCAGTTTTGATTTCAAGTTTTTATAGTTTCTCAATAAATCCCTTATATAAAGAGAATGAATTTGAAAACATGGAAATAGTTTGAAAAGATTTTTCAGTATTTTTATATTTAAGTGTAAGGTTTTGAAACCCGACGGCAGCACTTTTGACCAATATCTGCAACACTTCAAACGCTGCTGGCTGTTTCTGTTTCATCTCAGTTGTCCGAGTGCGGTCACGCCTCCATCCTCCATCCTCCGCCCTCTGTCCTCCTGTCCCCTGTTTGTTGGGCATTAAATTGCATTACGTTCGTGCAATCATAATGATTGCCATTGCCATTGCCGTTGTTGTTTCCATTGTGTCGAGTAATTTGCGTATATTTTTTAATTACTTGGATGCTGGCTACGAAGCTTAAGAGCCGCTGAAATGTCGATGGGACTTAACTTAAATAATAGATTTCATCAATGTCATCAGTCTCCTTAGATGGTTCTTAATATAAAGAAAATCGTTCTGATACATTAAGCTGCTTTCATACAATTTTAATTAAACAAATAAAATGATCTTGATCGTTTTTAATTGCGGAAAGGCATTCAATATTATAATCTTAGTGCCTTAAAAGTAAAGTAACAATACATAATCCCCACCCTGCTAACCAAAACTTTTTTTTGATTATTGAAGTAATTTTAATTTCATTGACTAACAAAAGCTGTGTAAAGTTCTGACTTAAAACAATCTTTTCAAACTTGCCTAACAAAGATTACACGGTAAAGTCCAGTCAACCACTCCTTTAATTTTCCAACAAATATGTATTACAAGGAATTGAAAACTTGACCGGACCAAGCCCTTTGATAACATGCTTACAATGGCATCGTTAATGGGCCCACTGGACGGATGCAATCACCATCAATATCCAGCAATCAATACTCAATGAGCCAATCGAATGCAAACCAGACCATAAATGCCTGTGAGCCACTTGAAAGTCATCAAGGCTGTTATCTAATGGAATTCTTAAACTTTTGCCGGCCATTTCCCTTCCCATTTTTCCCAAACCAAAAGGTTCATAATTAAACATGCAACGCATAATGGTGCTCTAATGGCTAATGAACGGGGTGGCTTGGGTGGTTAGAGTTAGAGAATGCAAGATGCCAGGCGGTGTAAAATTTGCATTTTTCCCTGTTTTCCCTGCCCCGCTCTTCGCCACGCCAATGGAATTGAAAATTAACTCATTAAACTTGGCGGCGGCCAACGCGTCGTATACGTAATGCGGAAAGATCTTGCCAAAGATTAATGATTTTCCAAGTGACAGAGGAAGAGGTGGAAAAATGGAGATATAGATCTCCCAGTGGCGAGAATTTCCATGCAATTATTTTCATATCAACTTCAATGCGCCGTGAAAAGTCTCGCGCGACGAGGAGCAATGAAAAACCGATTTGCTGTTGTGACAATTGTAATTTTTCACTCGCTTGGTTTCATTGTCCGAGTTAAACTGATGGTGCCACTGGCAGTGCCACTGACACAGCCACAGCCACAGCCACTTCCTCAGTTCCTCAGATAATCAGAGGTTACTTTGCCTTCTCTGAATTTTATTTAAATGATTACGGTTTTTCATTTCCCTTTTGCAGTCGTTTTTTTTTGTGTTTTTTTTTTGTGTCTCCGTTCGGCGACCATCACGTGAGGCATAAATTTTTCATCCGACGGGCGGCTCGTTCTTTCGGGTATATTTTGCACTCCATTGGCATCTGGTATGGGGGTGATGACCAATTGGTTTTATGACCCATTCCGGCCCACTTATTTCCTCCTGTTTATGTTGGCGAATTTCCTTTTACGAGCCCCTTTTACTTCACTTCATTTTGTTAATCAATTTCTGTTCGTATATGGCGCCGAAGACAGGCCTAAAACAATATTTTTAGACGTATTGCCTGCTCAAAATGATACAAAAAAAAAGAAAATTTGATGAATACCAACCGGTTGAAGATTTTTAAAAAAGATAAACGTTTTGCTTTGACCTGTTTGTATGTGTTGTTAAGAATCGGCCTTCAAACTAAGTAAATGGTCAAGTAAACAATTTAATATAAAACAATAAATGTCTAAAATCCTATGTCTAAAAAAGGATAATGAATTTTGCCTTAGTTTCACAAATTACCAAATTTGATTTCATTTAAAATTAGCTGACCGCAAATTGAACGATTAAACTAACATATACCAATAAACATTCGTCAAATATACTCCAAAGTTTGGCTTAAAATCTAGCTCGTATAAATATATTTTAGCTTTGCGGTTTGACCAAAAACTCGGCACATGCCAATTATGCAAATCCTCTTTTCGCTTATATGACCTCAACGACATTCTCCCAAATGTTCCGAAATGTTTTTATAAATTCATTAGAAAATAAGTTTCAAGTAGACCCCTTGTGCGGCCCGATACTTTACCTCCTGCTGGGCAAAAATGACTGTCTAATTTGATTTCCTTCTCACCAAACAAAATTTGTTGCAAACTACAAAATGATAAGTTGAAAGTTTAGTTAGATTAGGTTGGGTTTTGGGGGAAAAAAAGGAAGGAATATAGTTGTAAAAATGAACAAAAGTTGCGAAATTTAAATAAAATTAACTTATTTTACTTAGAGACTTTAAAAGGGGAGGAAAAACATAGTAAATTATTAGTAATGAAGTTTTGTAGCTTTAACAAGGCACAGTTTGTTAGTCTACTAAAAATATTAAACAGAGTTACAAGTAAAATTAGTAGATAAAGTACAAAAAGTTTACATTTTATATTTTAATAACCAAAATTAAATCTTCACTAAAAGCTTTACCTAAAATTTTGGCTGCTGCATATTTCGACAAGGCAAAATCATACAGATAATTTCAAAGTAAATTTCAATTACCGAGTGAAGGGCATTTATAAAATATGAGCCAGATCCGTGACCGGACCGCAGACATGATACAAAAGTAAATGCAACATTTTTCGAAATATCTTCTATTCCCCCGCAAGCTCTCGCAGCTCTTTTGTTGCCATTTCTGAACGACCGCAAGCCAGTCCCCGAACATTGGCCAGAGGACCAAAGGACTAGAGGAGCGAGGACCGGTCCCGGTGATGGGGCACTGAGTAATATTTATTATCACAAAACATTTGTGCAAATGTCCTGCTCGCATAAGCAACGACGTTGTCGGCCAGTCCTTGGAGAACATTTATCTTATTATCTTTGCATATAGCGGCGGCAGCAATAGCAACAATGTCGCATAAATAAGACTCAGCGCAGCAACAACAATGCGATGATGAGCAACATTAGGCAAGGACAAACAAAGGCAGCGAAGGATTCAGCAGGGCTCAGGGAAAAACCAAAAGTCAAGTCAAGCCAACAGACCGCAGAGCCAACAACAACACAGTTCCAGGAGCAGAAAGTTGAAATTTTTGGCAAAAGCCTTGCCAACATGACAGTAAAAGGGAAGGCGGGCGTTTGGAAACAGGCCGCAAAAGTTGCTCATACGCCCCGTGTTCCCAACCCTATTTTGTATTTGATTTGCTTTGTTTTTCTTAACACACACACACATGGCAACTTTTTGCCTGTGGAAAATTTTTTAATTGATTAAAGCCGCATTTGCATTGCGGCTTACAAGCAGCTTAACAATTTGCGTGTTCCCCCATATTATTTTTGGGGCTTTCGCCTGTATTTTGTTTTATTTTTGCTAGTTGTTTACTTTACAAAGAGTTGCAATTGAAATTGTTGTTGCGTTTGTCTTTTGCATTTGGCATTTTTGGCCAATGCAACTACGGTAATTAAAAATATATCCTAAGCAAATGGCATACGCAGCTACAAAAATTGTAGATGAAATATTTACACAATTCCTAAAGTGATACTGTTAGGCTCATGCGCGAATATTTGGCTGTAAATATTTGTAGGATTCAGTAAATATAGTGGAATATCTATGTTTGATATGCAATAGTGTAAAAGGTTTTTTTGCCGAGCCAAAAATATTTTGTTATTGTTTTATATTTCTTTAAGCCACTTTACAATGTACTTGCTGTAAATGATTTTACGAAATCCTTTCTGTAATAAAATAATACATATCGAAAAGTAAAATACATATTATTTGTTTTTTAATAGAAATTTTCAGGAAAGTAGCTGAAATGCCAAGTGAAATTGTCTCGATTCAAGGATGGATTTTGTTTTTTTCAGAGTTATAAATTTTTAAAATTATGCCACCTATAAAAGATTTTTCTTCATATAATTTCAGAACATTTTATGGAGTAGCGTTAAATTTGTTGTGTAACATTATTTCAGAAAAGGGTCTCATTTCACTAAGGATTATTTAAAGTTTTGACACTAAATTGAAGAAATGACAAAAATGACAAGTTTGTCTTTTGACCACCTGCTTATTCCATTTTTCTATCAAAATTTTTTGACATTTTTTAAGCGAAAACAAGAAGAAAGAGAAGGTGAAAAAAGGACTAAACAAATGGCTTCCAAATTGCCCACGGGGATTGCAGCTAAGAAGAAACTGGCAGAGAGTGGAGCACTCTCTTGGGTTCCTTTGGCTGGGCCTAAGCCAATCTGCTGCAAATGGAAAAATAATAAAATCAAAAGGCAAAAAAGGCAAAAAGCATAGCAAAGCCATTGCAAACCGAAACCCAGCCGATGGGGCCAACGGAAAGTTTCAAACGAAAAACTTGGACTCATAATCAGGCGGTAAAGGTCGAACATTTTCTTGTGGTTGCCAGTGATTTTGCATCGAAAAAAGGGTGCAGAAATGAAATTGAAATGCAAACATATACAACAAACATTTTATGCTTACTTTTTAGTTTAGTTTTATAGGTACATTGATCTCATTTTTATTTTAAGCCTATGTATTTCATGACATTAATTATGGTTTAAATTTAAAATATAGAAATATTATTATCGAAATATTAGAAATAATTATTTTAGTCTTTTAGCAAAAAAAATGAAACTTTAACATTTGCAAAACTCATTAGGTAAAATTTTCCCATTTTTCATAATTTTGTTTCTCCAAGGCAAATTTGTTTTTGAATTATTCTACCTTTCTATTTTTTTTTAAATTTCATTACATTTTGGCAAAAATACAAAAGTATGGCAGCGATTTGTTGGCCGTGCGGGTATCCTGGCAATATTTATGCAATCGTGAAACCCCCGAGCAGCAGTAATAACACCAAAAACTATGCCAAAAACAACAACAACAGAAGGTTTGCATGTAAAACATACAAAACATTTGGCAATTTTTATCAGCGTTTTTGCTTACATTATTATCATGGTTGTTGTTGCGCCATTTTACAAGATAAGTATTCGGCATGTGATATTTTTCAATATTTGCTGTGGTCTCTGCAGTTGTATTATATTTACCATTGCAGGCTGCTTTTATAACTGAACTCGTTTGAGGTTATTGCTTTATATTCATACTACTGTTTATAAAAGAGGGGTTATACCAAATTGTATGTTAAATATATAATAGACCTTAAAATTCGGTGTATATTTTTGAAAATATTTAAACAATTGTTTTATAACATCAGTTCTAAAAATATTACAAATATTTTGTTATTTAATTTTAAATGACTATATGGTTAGTCAACTTTGTTGTATATATTAGGAAAATATATATTATACTTCATTCTCGTTCTCTTTTCTGGTCTGTGAAGTTTAACCATTTTGTGCACATATTTTTGATATGGCTGTGTCGATTTTTGCTTTGCCATTCGTTGTCAGTTGTGTGTTTTGTGTTTGGTTCGCATCGCTTTGCTACTAATTTTTGCAGCATGTTCATGAACCAACAAATTGCTCTTCCCATTGCCAATCCCGAGTGCCACGCCTCCTGCATCTCTGCATTTTGGTCCCCTTTCCCTGGCGTACGCGGCGTATGCGTGTTAGCCAACTTGTCGCTGTTGTTGTGGGTTTTGTTGTCTGACAGTTGGCAGGAAAAATATTAACGGTGCCACAACGCTTTTAAAACACACATACCTACATATATAAATGAATAGTGGTTCCTTTTTTCGTGTTTGGTGCAAAATATTTACTATAGTTTAACCGGCATTCTCGGTTGGTTCCAGTTTTTTCCGTTGTCGCTCGCACAGTTTTCAACTATTTTCGTAATTGCGGCGCATTGTCGCTGCCATTAGTTTGCTTTCACTGTTTTGTGTTTTTTTTTCATTTTGTATTTATGGCTCTTTTTATCCATTTATTTATGAATTTAGTTGGAAACAACTATGTTTAAGGATTTATGATTTTATTTTCTGTTTGTTTTTTAATTCAATTCATTTCTGAACAGTTGCCATAAACGATTTTTGGATGTTTTTCGCTATTTTGTATTTTAATATTCTGTAATTATGCTTGTTTTTTCCTTTATTTGTGTATTTAGTTAGAAATACCGATAAATAAGATTTTCGCTATCTATTTTTAAGCGCTTGCCGTTAAACATAGTTGTTTATAGAGGTAATCTGCTTTTAAAAGTATACTCTTATGTGTTATACATTTTTGTTTTTCAATTTGCATACATTTTCCTTTTTAAGATTTTTTTATTCAGTTATAAAGATTAAATGAGTATTGAAAGGTGGTAGATTCGTAGAACCCTTAAAATGTAATTTCTATTACAGAGAAGAAATTACTTAAGCTATTCATTATTTATCTTATTTATCTTTATCTATTTATCTTATGCTACAATGCTACAATTGCCAGTCAATGGCAGGGTTACTAAATAACTGACGAAAATGATGATGAATTATTGAGAGTTTCACAATTTTGGTTTGTGGCATATCTACCATCCTTGGGGTGTAATTGAAATTCCATCGTTCTACCGATAAGGGGGAACTGAACCATCGACGGACGTTGGGGAAATGCATGATAAGTTCTTCTGACACGGCCAATCATTTGGCCATGGCTTCAATCCCCTTCCCATACATGTTCGCCTCCAACGCATTTCTACGTGTTTCGCGTTGCAATTTTCAGCTAAGCTCATGTGCAAACGAGCAATTCTCGTCAGCCTGAAAGACGAAATTTCGATGCAGTTTGAGTTTGATTTTGAGCTGCAGATGCAGTTTCCTTTCAATCAGCAAAGCTGATCGACAATTCAATGCAATGGAATTTGCTCAGAACGAGGCAGGACACCAATTTGGGCTTTGCTTATTAATTCGGATTAGAGGAAGGGCGGCGGAGCCTAATTGGTCTCGTTTTGGTAATTGATATTGAACCATGTTTCGCTTTCTAAGCTGCACAGAGGAAAAAAGTCGGCAACATCTAACTCAAAAGAAAATCAAGAAACAAATTGTATATATTTGGAATAAAGAATCCTTTTTGAATACACCTTTTTTGAATTCCTTTGAGCATGCGGTTTCACACACCACGTAAATATTACCACTAGAAAACACAAAATATACCATAATATACGATTAGAAATTTAAAAAACGCAATGCCTTATCTAAAGCATGATACATAAAAACAGACTTAATTCTAGGATAATATATTAATTTTTCGCTGTGTAAGTTCTAGCTTAAACCGGTTCCAGAACTTGTATGGCGCCTTTGCTTAGCATTATTTGGCTGCCAGCTAACTGGGTAGCATGAAGTAGTATGACTGGTGTATCCAATGGAAATGCATTGCAGCCAATGGCTGCTCATCTTGTTCTACTACCGGTGCTCCACCATTGCTGTCAAGAAAAATCTGCGATGCTCAGAAAACGTAAAGGATAGCGAACTGCTTAATTGTAATACATATTTTTAAAATCCGCCATTTTCGGTTTAAAAACGAGTTAAAAACGTAACTTGCACTTTCAAAACAAATGTTTAAGTCTTACAAACTTTCGTCTGTAGTTGATGTTGATTTAATTTTCTAAGCCAGGGTTATATGTTATTTAATAAGGATTATTTTTTGGGTTGCTGGAATGTCCACTTTGGCGAAAACAACACTAGAAGCAGGTGAGAGCAGCTTAAATGTCTACCAGAAAAGGATGATTTACTGATGACGCTAAATAAACGATTTAAATAATAACCTTTGTTTCTTAAGAATGTTTTTGATATAAAGATATATATAAAGATAAATACGATTAACTGATGTAAAAAAATATATATAGTTTTTTGTTATCTCCTCATTCTATACACAGTTATGTAGAAAGAACGGCACTTTACTTTAATTGAGGCACATATCACACAAAAATATTATCCGTAAACTACTTATTCCTCAACTTAAATGTATTTAGTAGATCAAAAATTGAGCCTACATTAGGTGCACATAAAGTTTAAAGTAATCCAAACTTGTTTTCACTTTCATTTGAAATATTAAGCACACAGTTTTGCTGCACTTCCTGAACTTAATCGCCAAAGGATAGGTTATTTATTTTTGCCAGCCGATTGGCAAAAGTTTTAATTTATTTAGTTCAGCACTAAAATTCAATTATGTCGCTCTGCATCCCATAACTCTCAACTCCCCTGGGCTCCTGGCATTTCTCTATTTTTCTCCACCCACGCAGTTTTCGAAATGTTAAAGTTCTCACATTACGCATACGCCGCGTGGGCCGCCCACGGGAGATACGTTTATGTGTGCATGTGTGTGAGCCTTTTGTCGGTGTTTTCGTGGGTGTATGCGATATTGTTATGGCTTGCGATGCGGTTCATTTGGTTAATGCACCTCATGTGGGTCAGCCTATTATTCACGGTTGCATTGTATAATGACAATTTCTCCGAGTGATGCGTGTGCGCGTGTGTGGGTGTATCCATGTGGGGAAATACTCTGAGTGTGTCTGTGTGTGGGAGTGCCTTTGTTACCTGCAGGCTTTTTGTTTTGTGAAAACTAAGCCATCGATGATGGCTTGGCAGCCGAAATAATGAAGCAGCCATCTGGAATTTAATCCTTTTCCCTGACCAGGACCAAAAAAGCCATTGAAACACACAGAACAATGGAATCAGTACTATAGTACTAGGAACACTCCCTATTTAAACAATTTTAATGCTTACTCAATCAGATATATTTTTAATGTATTTATGATTTTTATTTTTTATTGAGTTCCAGCTAACTTTCTAAAGGTAGTAAATGCAAATTCTTAAAAACATTTTCTTTTAATTAAAGTTTTGTATCGCTCAAAATTGTACTGTTCCTAAATGTGTTCAAGAAGATTATGTGTACAAGCAAAAAATATAATAAATACCCAATGCAACTTTTTGAAATATTTTGAATACATTTGATATAAATTGTAATTTAATTTTCTTTACTATGTCCATAATTGTGGCATTCTTTCTTACTTTGTCATATATCAATGACGGACTAGCATACAAAACATATCCATCAGAAATTCACTCATATTTGTAAAGGGCAAGAACGACATTTGCAGCATTTTCCCAAAAAAACATTTGACATTGCATTGTGTACCATTTTCTAGTGAATTTTGACGAAATGCTAAGGAATCCAATGAAGCGCCAAGGATAATGGAAGGACCTCGAGGAGCGCGATGAAGAGCTGCTGACCGCACCATTCATTTTGTCATTTTGCAAACAAGTCGCTGTAAAAGATAAGTCGCGCCAAGTACGAAACTTAAGCCACTGAAGCGTAAGATACACACAAAAGCAACAGGATGAGGATGACAAGGATGCTGTGAGGCAAGTGGAGTAGTAGGAAGATTTACAGCAGGAAGAAATAAAGGAGCAGCATTAAGAAGTACCAGCGAAGTATAATTTTCCAAATAAGAGACATTCGATAACATTCAATTGCAATGACCACATTAATTTTAATATTTAGAAAACCCTAATTTGTCATATGGAAACATTTTAATTAGTTTGGTTTTTGTACATAAAAGTTTCTATTATATTTTGCATCTTAGCATTTCAAAAATTATTGTTATACCCTTGCAGAGGGTATTGTAATTTCAGTCAAAAGTTTGCAACGCAGTGAAAGAGACATTTTCGGCCCAATAAATTATAATTATTCTTGATCAGCATCACCAGGAGAGACGATCTAGCCATGTCCGTTTCTTGGCAAACTAGTCCTCAGTTTTAAAGCAATCTGCTTGAAACTTTCCCAGAAGTTGTCTTTCTTTTGCAGGTATTATACATGTCGGAACGAGATGGTTTGGGCGACTATTTACCATAGGAACAAACGAAAAAAATGTATATCTTATCAGTATTACACTTTTAGTTTTATCAAAATCGGACAACAATATTATATACCTGCCATAGAAAAGATTGCAAAATTCAGACCAAAATCAAAATGTAGTCGTTTTGTAATAACTGAATGGGTATTTATTGCTTCCTTTCTTGATTTACAATACATTATCTTAAGTTAGTCCAATTGTCTTGACTAAATAAATTAAGTAAGTTGCATTTACCTTGCGAAACATTAAGAAGAATGACGCAACGTGAATTTAAAATAATTATTAAAATAAGAATTAATTGGGATACTCCCGGCTTCTGTTGGTGGCACCTTAAATGCATTTTTTGCTGCAGGCCGGCTCATATATCGTTGTTTATGAATGCGAGTGTGAACGGGCCATTGTGTTAATGAAATTTTCGTGGCCGTGTGCGCGGAAAAAAGTGCTTTCAATAAATAAAATGGCTGGCCAGGTCGAGTGCTCGAGCATAATAACGCGTTAAAAAATTACAATAATTTTTAATTAACATAGCGAGTGGGCAGAAGTTGCGACCAGGTAAATGAAAGAAAAATATGAGAGAGCTATATATAATTGCGCATTATGCAAATGCAGTTGCTCCAAACAAAGGATGCAGTTGATGCGGAAAATAAGGAACGGAAAACGTGTATAAATTTAATTTAAGTAAGTGTGTGGCTAAAATATATTTAATTCACAAATTAAACAAAACAAAAGGGGGAAATCGAGTGAAGAAAAGGGATTTACCGTATTTCAGCCATTTGGGATTTGGCCGAGATTGCAGCTGCTTGAGGATTGCATTTCCACCACTCAAGAGAAAGTCCTTTTTCCTTTTCTGCAATTGTCAAGGAGCACTTTCGAGGCAGCCACGCCCCTCACTAATTTTATCTATTTCTTGCACTTTGGCCAAAAAGCAATTGTCTTAGACAACGTTTCATCATCAAGGCAGACGTCGCCGCCCTCAAGTAGGAAAAAAGGGGGGTTGTGGGTGGCAAAATGGGTGAGTGAAGGATGGGGTGAAGGGCACTTGAGCTTGAGCTTGTTGAAAATCAATTTCTTGCATCATTGTTTGCCAAGTGAAGTGCACTGGAAAATTTCTTCGTAGCCAACAGAGCAGCTCTCCCCATTCAGCCCTATTCCACACTGATTTCTCTCTGCTGGCAGTATTAAAAATCAACGTCATATTGATGCACCGAGTGCAAAGCCAAATGAAAGCAATTAAGCTGCTCAACTTTTAGACTCCGTCTGGAGAGGGGAAAGGTCTGATCGGGAATGGGCTGAAAAAGGTGTTAGGAGGGGGCCTTGTAACTGCTCCTGAAAGATTCATTTTCCTTTGCCTGATTACTTTTGGCCAATCGCCATTGTTGTTGCTTTGGCCCAAAAGCCTGCATCAAAGTTGGCTCTAACGAATCGTAATAAAGGAATTAGCTATGGAAAAAGTCCTGGTCATGTGAGGCTGTGAGATTTTGGCTTTCTGCTTTCTGGATCAGTACCTGCTACAGTCAGGGTCACATAATTGGGGGAAAAGGTATCGGGGGCTGAGGAACACCTAGACGTGCTCGAAGTTCAGGTCTAAAATATTAGCTTAACACTATACCCTTTAAAGGGCTTAAAATTGCCAGAAATAATAGTTTTTTAAGCTTGGCATAATTTATGTAGCTGTGTGTGGACAGAAAATAACATTTTTGAGAACTAAGTTTAAAATGTGATTAGTGGTTCGATACAGATGCCTGCCCTAAAACGATCACACATTTTTTACCAAAGAAAAGTCAGCTAAAGCATATCTTAAAAGACTCTGAATTTGTATATGACCAAAGAAGTTTAGATTCTTAAACTGACTGCTAAAACTTGAGTAGGTTTTTAAGCCAATAAAAACCTTGGGTAAGAGTATCCTATCGCGTATCCCTAGATCATCCTTTTTCCTATGCTGCTATTGTTGTTGCTAGCACCGCCATTTATTTCGTTGCACTAATTTGAGGAACACAAGCGCCAATTCCTTTTCGGGAAACAAGCGAACGGACAAATTTGCTCTAGACATCCTGTGTTCCGTGCCTTCGTCTTCGTCCTGGGCGAAAAAGTTGTAATTCTATTTTTGAAATTCGTTTAGTCCTCTGTTTGCGCAAGAATCCGTTATTTTCTTTGTGTGCCGACCTCCCCTCCCTCCCGTACAAAAGACTCGTCCCTGTCACCCCAAAAACACGAAATGAAGTTGCAAACTTTTCACTCTTTACTCATTTTTGTTTCTTCATTTTCTTTTTATACCCTTAAAAGAGGTTTTTTCATTTTGTCCCGCAACTTGTCATTTGTTTTGAAAAAAATTTTGAAAAATGTAGTTAATTGCTTTCGAAGGAAATAATTATGATCAATTTAGCGTTATATTTTAATAAAAATATTCTAAGAATACGCATTTTTGTCAAAAAAACAAACAAATTTGGTTCTGATAAGCAGATGTCTTAACTATGAAATACAAAATATAATATTAAAATATAACAAATGTGTATTTTTTAAGAATACTAAAGACTCTTTCTTATTTTGAAGTTTTTTCTTTACTTTCCTTTCTTTTTTTTAGTTTGAAACCTTCGTTTAGTTTGGCCATGCGTAGATCGCGGAGGGGCAAAGGCGATAGCGACGATTGGGTGGTTTTTCAGGAGGTTGGACTTATGGGTGGTTTCATGGGGGGGTTTAGGGGGTGGGGCAGAGGTACAGGGGCAGAAGTATCGGTGGGTCGTCTCAACCGCCGCTGTCATGTCATCATGTTGATGAAGCAACCGGATGATGAATGGACGTGCGCCACAGTGGAGCTTCAATTGATGCAATCAGCGTAAAGTGACAGTTTTTTTTTTTTGCGAATTCCTCTTTATTTTTTGTCCTTCGTTTTTTGTTACGCTAAAATTTTTTTTCCCAGTTGTTGTTGCTGGTGGGTTGTGTTGCATGTCGCACGTTGTTCGGTTTGTTAGTGGTTGTTGTTGTTGGTGTTGTTGCCAGTGGTTATTTGACTGGCGGTTTGATGAGTTCGATACGATTGGCTTGCGTTATTTTGAGGTAAGGTGTTCAATGCTATGGCTAAAGTTTCTGAAATTAAATTTAGTTAGCGAACGAATTTTAAATTGTTCTCTGAAAATTTCTTCAATTTTATTAACGTTCAATTTTGTTTGAAGTGTATTTAAATATTTTCAAATACGCTGTTTGATTAGACAAACGTTTTAGTAGCTTAATCTTTTTTACACATTGAGGTCAGACGAATTCTTTTGACAATCAAATTTTACAACTCATCACGAATTTGGTTTGAATCGTTGATAAGAGGTGTCTTAGGTTGAGGCTTGGTTTTTCTCTATCTCCGAATGGAATCAAATTCGAAAAAAAACTGAGCACGATGAAAGATACTACGTTCATGTACTAGTTACAATTGATATACAATTTTTGTTATTATCTTACAAAGATCTTTAGGTTGACATAGAATGTGTGAACAATGTTTTTTATATAACCAAACAATCCGGCATTTTTAATTAAATTCGTTCTTATTTTAATGTGTTTTATTTTTTAAACAACAAGATATACACGCTTATATTTATTTGTAAGATATTCTTAATAAACGTATGCTCGTTTTTAAGATTTACAGATTTACGTCTCATCAATAAATTAGAGTGACCCAAATAAGTTACCACTCCAATCAAGCCAACTGTTTAGCTAGCCAAATAAACTATATGAAATCATCCCCATTATCGAAAAGCAGGATAAACTACAATTTTTCTTCTTTTTGTCCTGGGCAATCAGAAAATATGAAAAGCTAAAAAAATTAGGTATATTGTTTGACCAGTACTTTTTTTCCACTGGCATCGCTATCTGCAGCACAACAAATTCAACTTTTCTGTGCGATATGAAGAAAATAGAAATTGCTTTTTGGTCAAATACACACTAGTGGAAATCGCAGCGAAAAAAGAGGGAGAAAAAACCGGGGCAAACAGTAAAAAAAAAATGGAAATTAAGTTGCTACAAAGCAGATATCCAAGAGGCAAGCGGCAGTCGGCCTGAATAAATGCACGAAATCAGCATAATGTAATGGAAACAATTTTTATGACAACAGACCAAACGAAACCAACATCAGATGGGATCGGATGGTATGGGCTGGTTTGGAACCGAAATGGCCATGGCCATGGGAGGATGCCGTCTTCCTGGGGCACTGTATCAAGTCTCTACTTTCGGATCCGGACCAATGTCAGCGTAAAACTGACAAATTAGCATTTTTTCCATTTTCCGGACCCGCCCATTTCATCCACCTTCCCCTCCTCCACCAACGCCCCGCCGACTAAATATTTGTCCGGCGACCGCAGCTCAGAAAATATATATAAAAAGAGTGACTGGTAAAATAGTTGAGTTGAGTTATTTTTGCAGCTGACCTAATTTTATAATGGAAAACTTGCGATAAGTCGGACATAAAAAAAAATGCGGAAAATGAAAAGGCAAAGCTTCTGATACACTTGCAATGGAATGTTGTGTACGTTTGGTAAAAGATGCAATTTAGTACCGATTTAGGGAGCAAACCATTTGTAATTTTAATTTTACACTTTCTGAAAAGTATATTTATTTTGTGAATATAATTAAATACCTAATTGTAAGACAATTTTATGTTTTAAACTATATTGTCTTCTGAGATGTTAGATTCGGCTCTGATCTCTTCGAATTTAATTTTTGCTGTTCAGTCATTTTCTTCTTAGTGCTATCATTACTAAGAACTTATTATTAGGTAACAGATTAATTGAATTGATACATTATATTTAATTTCAAATGAAATAGTATTTTTAAATGAAACATAAAACTGGTGTATAATATTTCCGTTAACTCGTACAAAGGGTATGGGTAAACTACTAAGAAGGCGACGACAAAAAATTGAAGGCAATAGATGGAGATGAAAAGGGAGCCGGAGCTGAAGATCCTTATGGAGGAGACAGAGCTTCAGGCAAATAAATAGCCGCTTGGTCCTGTTCTGCTGCCTTTTCATTTCATTTCATTGCATGCCGAGTGAAGGAGACGAATAGATGGGGGGAAAAGGGAGGGCAATAGGCGGGCAAATAAATCTCTTTTGTGTGGACCTGAATTTAATTTCCACATGCTCATGAATAATTTTCAAATTCAGTAAAACGTGAAGCGTATTTCCGGCGCCCCTTTTTACAGGTCACCCCCCGCAAGGACGACGATGTCGGCGACAGGGACTGGCACTCATCTCACGCTCAGTCCTTTTAGTCCTTTTTGGGCATAAAAAGTTATGTCAGCAGAAGATATATGGCCATATTAGAAGGCCCCCGCAAATCCTCCCCGATCCACCTGCTGAGATTGCAGCCTTCAAAGTCCTTTGCATGAGTTATTTGCCCAAGATTTGCAAAAAAATAAAAAATAAAGGGATCCGCCCCAAAATCAACTGGCATACCTTTAAATGCGAAAAATCCCTTTATTATTTTTGTACTCTTATTTTGCGGTTTTAAAAAACTGTACCCATAAATTACATCCACTTATTATATCTTTAATGGCCCTCTGGAATGACCGTGCTCGGTTCATTTAAAATTATTTAAAATACTCACCATTAAATGGGAAATATTTCATGTGGCACTTCAATTAATGCGAATGTTGCATGTGACAAAACAACGATAATTGCATGGCTGAGAGCGTTCACCACGTACATCAATTTTAATGGCGCAGACAGGCAGGTGTGATCCATAACTATAAATGAGTGTCGATTTAATAGTAAATCGGGGTCGATTAAATTTGTTAATTGGAAACAAATAGTGCGGGTGTCACAAAAATATTGCATAATTATTACACTTACGTCTGCAACAAAAAATCCAAATAACAAACTAGCAGAAATATTTTCATTCATATTAATTTTCAAAAATTAAGAGGCTAATATTTCTTGTTGTACACACTTTCCACTCCGCTAAAACCTTTGTATTTATTCGAAAATATTTTTTAATCTGTTACTGGTCGTTTACATATACCAGATTATATATCAACTTAAAATATATTTTAAATTTAGAGATTTCTCTATTCATTAAGTTTATTTAAATATTTGAATCGTATTTTAGTAATGTTACACAGTTTCAAAAGCTGGAAAAAAAATGATAATTAATAAAAATAAGCTTGGTTAATGAGAATGAACTTTCTTTAAGTGAGTTATTTGGTTAACCGTAATGGAACTCAAAATTATCGGAGAGATAAAAGTGGAAATGATCCCTTTTTAATAATCGAATATTTCCCCATACCATTTTTAAAGTATAGTAATATCATAAAAGTAGTACTTGCAAATATGCATTTTTTGAATTAAGTTCGAAAAACAAAAGTAATAATTTGATATATCATTTACGTAGAAATAATAGCCAATCAATAATTATTTGAGATATTTGTCTAGGAAACCTCAAACAATTGGCAACAACATGGTTTATTTTGGATTGTGTGGATTGTGTTCCACTTTGCTTTGACAAGTGGGCATAAAATAATACTCGGCAAAATGAGGAAAAATATTTATGAACTGCTGACGTCGGCAGTCGGCAAAGGGGAAAAAACACAGGCGGCAAATGGGAGAAACGGGGGTGCGTTAAGCTCACTTCAATGCATTTATTTTGCGAATTTCATTTATCAGCTAACTCTTCAGACGTCAGAGCAGCTGGAAAATCCCCGTTTGCCCAATAGCTCTCGGAAATCAAGGACCACAGAGAAGCTTATCGTGGCAAATCCTATTGTCGTCATATTGACATAACCGCAAAACCAGTCGCACCCCGAAAATAATAAACCACAGGCATCGGACCCTAGTTTCTTGTGCTTGGCACTACTCACCATTCATCTTCTTGGAAATTTTGTAGCGAAACATTTCGGGCCCGTCCTTTGTCCTTCGTCCTTTGAGTCCTCGTTGCGGTCGCTTGGCCACATTGAATGTCGAAGTCGACGTGCCAGTCTCAGTCGCAATGTAAGTCAAAGACCCACTTGCAGCTGCTGAAGTTTCTCGACCATTTTCAGTTTATACCTATCAAAAGTATGCTATTTCACTTCCCCAATCAATTCGTACTCTTCCAAATTTAATTTCTATCTGTTTAAGGAATCTCACTCTTTTCCCAAAATAAATAAAAACTCTTACTCAAATCTATAATATATAAAAAAAAAATATTATTGGAATGCTAGATGCAAAATAGAAACTTTATTGTACAGAAACCAAACTAACTAAAATGTACCCATATGACAGATTAAGGTTTTCTAAATATTAAAATTAATGTGGTTATTGCAATTGAATGTTATCGAATGTCTCTTATTTGGAAAATTATCCTTCGCTGGTACTTGTTAATGCTGCTCCTTTATTTCTTCCTGCTGTAAATCTTCCTGCTACTCCACTTGCCTCACAGCATCCTTGTCATCCTCGTCCTGTTGCTGTTGTGTGTATCTTACGCTTCAGTGGCTTAAGTTTCGTACTTGGCGCGACTTATCTTTTACAGCGACTTGTTTGCAAAATGACAAAATGAATGGTGCGGTCAGCAGCTCTTCATCGCGCTCCTCGAGGTCCTTCCATTATCCTTGGCGCTTCATTGGATTCCTTAGCATTTCGTCAAAATTCACTTGGTTGCCGGTTCGCTAAAGATTTTCCCATAGAAAATGGTACACAATGCAATGTCAAATGAATTTTGGGGAAAATGCTGCAAATGTCGTTCTTGCCCTTTACAAATGTGAGACAATTTCTGATGGATTTGTTTTGTATGTTAGTCCGGGAGATAATAAATTTATTTTGTTGGGATATGCGGACGTTTTGACATGGCGAAACGTCATTGATATATGACAAAGTAAGAAAGAATACGACAGTAATTATGGACATAGTACACAAAAATTAAATTACAATGCATATCAAAGGTATTCAAAATATTACAAAAAGTTGCATTGAGTATTTATTGTATTTTTTTTCTGTACACATAATCTTTTTAACAAATTTAAGAACAATACAGTTTTGAGCGATGCAGAAATTTTATTTAAAACAAGAAAGGAAAGCTAACTGCTGGCGGAGCCGAAGTTGATATACCCTTGCAGAATATTCTGTAAATTATATTCTCCGAATTATATTCTTCCTAACTTTAAAAACACCAAAGTTACGGAATTTCCAATCGTTCAGTTATATTGCATCTATAGGATATAGTAGGCCGATCCTTATGAAATTTGGTAGGTCGGATTGATTGGCCAAAAATATAACCCGTAGAACCAACTTCCAAACATTACAAACATCAAAGTTATGGCATTTCCGATCAATCAGCTATATGGCGGCTATAGGATATCGGCCGATCTGGGCCGTTCCGACTTATATACTGCGAGCAAAGGAACAAAGGGTGTGTGCCAAGTTTCAATTCGATATCTTTAAAACTGAGAGACTAGTTCGAGTAGAAACAGTCAGACGGACAGACAGACGGACAGACAGACGGACAGACAGACGGACAGACAGACGGGCAGACAGAAGGACAGACGGTCAGACAGACGGACAGACAGACGGACAGACGGACAGACAGACGGACAGACGGACAGACAGACGGACAGACAGACGGACAGACAGACGGACAGACAGACGGACAGACAGACGGACAGACAGACGGACATGCTTATATCAACTCAGGACGCGATCCTGATCAAGAATATATATACTTTATAGGGTCGGAGATGTCTCCTTCACTGCGTTGCACAGTCTTGACCAAAAATTTAATACCTTCTGCAAGGGCATAAAAATGTTTTTAAGAATATGCATATGCTAACCTTACAACGAATGCTATTACTAATACTATAAAAAGTATTACTTTCACCATCAGCCATATTAATTTATTTTTTGATACCTCTTTATTATGATTATCAATTTGTTTTTCCTCTTCAGTCAATTTGAATTCGCATATATAATTTTTTTTGTTAGAGCAGCTCACTTTCTTCATAAAGTGGTTTCCTGATTGCAACACCACGCATTCATCAGATGAATTCAATTTATCTGGTGTGCCCGATTCCCATTTAAGGAAAGTATCTTTTTCTAAATTTGAGTATTGGATATCCAGAAAATAACTTATTTGCGAATCCAAGTTTTCATTTAAAGCGCTCCATTCCTGTTCATTTTTTAGGCTAACTAGGTAACCATTTTCAAAGTTTTTACATTTATTCCAAGCTTCTAACCAAGTAAGTTGTTCATTATCTTCAATATGGTACCCCTTTTCACCGATCACCACTGTAATAGACATTTTCTCCCTCAGTTCTTCTTGTAGCCGTTTCTCCTCGTCATATTTTGAATATAAGTCTATTATCTGGTATTCTAGTTTTTTTTTCTCGTTTATATCCATGCTGCCCAAGTCAGGGACAAAGTTAAAATTGTTGAGACGCTGTCATAAATTACATATATAAAAATAAGTTACCCTTCGCGAACATGGAAACGAATAATCAAATAAGCTTACCTGTCCCTCTGTGAATTTTGTAAGTCCGCCAATCCCGCAAAGGATGAGTACTAGAAGGTACCGCATTTCGTCCGAAACTGTTCTTTCATTTACGACGAGAACTTTAAGACTGTTAAAAAAGAGAGAATCTTGAATGCTGATGACGTGTCGGAATAATAAACACTATTTAACACAATTAAATAAGGGAATGTCAATAGTTTGTTTCCGTCAATAAAACTTACAATTTGTAATCAAATATATTTACAATGTTTTTCATGCTTTTGGTGTTTATGCATATTGTATTTTTTGTTTTTGTTTCCAGCTAACCGATATCTATAGCTAAATTATTTTATTTTGTTGTATAGTGTAAGCGATAACGCTCGCTTTCAATCGCTTAAAATAATTTCGTCGTCAGAGAGAATTTGAAATTTTATTTCGTGTACATAAGTTCAGATGAGGCACTGTGATTAAAGATTAAAAATAAAGAAATAAATTGAGAGCAGTTTTTATTCAGACCGAGAACCACATATTTCTTATATACTTCTTATAAAAAAAAATTGTTTTTATAGAAGCAAAGTTTTATTTCCCAATGGAATATATTGTTAAACAGCAAAACAGCAAAATATTTTTCATTTTTATACCCTTTCAGAGTGTATTATAATTTCATTCAAAAGCTTGCAATCCAGTGAGGGAAACATTTTCACCAGGAGAGTCGATCCGTCTTTCCTTCTGTCCGCCTGAGTCACTCTATTACAAGACATCGGAAAATAAGAAAAAACTAACATGACAACTTGGAATGCAGATTTTTATAGAATCAAATCGCAAGTCTTTAGAGGTATGCCACTTTGAAATCGGCTTAAATTTGGTAAAGGTATGAACTTTAGAAGTACAATTTTGAGTCACTCTATTACAAGTCATCGGAAAATTAGAAATAACTAACACGAAAGTGGGTCGAAAATTTGATCAACGTTGAATTGAAAATAATTATAAAAATGGACGATTTTTCGATTTTTAAAATTCAAATCAAATTTAGTTTTTTAGGTGAAACCTTTTTATTCGAAATCAGTTGATACCTAAGCAAAAACATGGTAACACATTGTATAATGCTTATGATTTTCAGTTCAACCAATGGAATACTAAACTTTTATGTAATCATGTAAAATATTTGGCTTACTCCATTTGCAGCACCTCCAGGATATATGTATGTTAATTTTTTGGAGACCAAATGGAATTGCATATTTTCCCCATCATATAAATTTGCGGCTGGCCGCACACACTTTTTATTCGTGGTCAGAATGCAAAGTGTGCGCCATCATGTTCCCGGTGATTCCGTATAGTCCCTTTCCCCAAATCACCACGGTGGAACTCCAACTCCCAGAGTTCGGATCCTGGAGAGGAATGAGGCTGGAATTCCGGCTGCCGGTCATGTCGTAATTAGCAGTGCACGGGGTTGCCGGCGATAATTAATGACGTTGGTCACGTTGGTTTCATGTCGATTTCATTTCATGACACGGCCGCAGTCACATCGCCCCGATCCACCCAGTTTCAGCTACTTCTGCCCCTCGATGCGGTGATTTGTCAAGCGTTCGCATTGAAAAATAAAGAAAAACTGCTTCGACCTCGACGACTGCATGTAAATCTACATTAAATTGAATTTCATTTGGCCAGAAAAAAGTGCGAGGGCGTTTGACTTTTTTATTTTATTTTTTTTGCTTCTGCTCCATTTCGCTGGGCGTTCATTAAACGCCGACCATTTTGAAATTCAATGCAATTTTAACTTTCAATTCAGTTGAGTTGAGTTCAGCTCGATTCGATTCGATTCGTTTCGGGTTGCGCATAATTGAATAATTTATGGACGTGCCGGGCCAAAGTTGTCTTTGATCAAGTTTGCCCAGCGAAGCGGTTTCTTTTTTGGATGTCTATTTTATCTTATTTCTTAAACCTTTTTTTAATCATTAAAAAAAAAGAGGAATCATTTGTTTTTAATTTTATTTAAGAAAAGGGGTGTCGATGTTTATCTTATAAATCGAGTCATTTAAAAGCTTATAAATAGATTAAAGCATATATACAAAATGATGAAGGGATCCAAATATAATAAAATTAAAACTTTTCCACATTTATAATAAATATCCACATTTTTAATTATTTTTGATTTGAAATACAGAACTTAATACTTAATGTTACATCATACTGTCATTTATTTTATTGAATATAAAGTTATTTCAATGTATACATTTTTTGTAAATGAATAAACAGCAAATACAATCAAATAAATTTATTGAAGCTAACATTTTGGCTTAAGCTATATATTTCCATTTCAATGGAATTCTACTACACAATTAAAACTTTTCGCTTGGGTGATGCAATAAATTAAACGGTCAGATGATTTAATTTTCCACATTTCCAATCCGCTCTTCAGACATTTTATTAATTGTAGTCCGTTTTTGGAGCGGCGACTATTTACATATCACTTGATTTGCCAAATTCTCTTAATAGATTGCGGACGAGGCAGTCGAGTTGATTAGAGTGCAAATGCCAACGCAGCTTGTTAACTAATTGAGTGGATATCCCTCACTCACGCCACTCGATTACAAAATTAATTAAAATCATTTTGTTTGATAGTCCGCGTTTATGGGACTTCACCGAAATTGAAGCCATGGATAAGAATCAGGGATCAAGTGAAATGCCACTGCATATTGCAAAATGTTTGATTTTCTTGAGCGGAGCACATGTATTTGCTTTTGCCAGAATTTCATCAAATATTTGCATATAATACACACAATGGCCATCACAGTGTGTGTGCGAATATATTTAATCGACAAATACTTAATGCTCTTAGCCTTAATGCATTCAACATCAAAGTGAGTTATTTGGTCTACTTGAAATACATCAAATTGTCTGTACAGCTAAATGTTGCTGCATTTGTCTTTACTTGTGTGAAGCTGCCAAAGTGAATTTTCCAAAATCCTATCTGATTTTGATAATCTGAGGAATTGACTTAATGGTATGTTCGCTTTTGTGACTTGATCTGGATTTCTTAATCTACTTATTGTATAATCAGATAGAAGAACTTGTTGAAGTCGTTAGAGTGCTCGTATTAAGTAATATAAATTTCAGGGGGACAAACTTTAGGTTGTTTAATTATTTATTATATTATTATATTTATCGTTTGTTTTATTAGATTAAAATTATTATGGCTTAATACTCTAGCCAAAAAGTAGCTAGGTAACCTTACTTCATTTAAGGGCGGCGGCTCTTAACTCTTTATTTTTATACCCGTTACTCGTAGAGTAAAAGGGTATATTATATTCGTGCAAAAGTATGTAACAGGTAGAAGGAAGCGTTTCCGACCCTATAAAGTATATATATTCTTGTTCAGGATCACTAGCCGAGTCGATCTAGCCATGTCCGTCTGTCCGTCTGTCCGTCTGTCCGTCTGTCTGTCCGTCTGTCTGTCTGTCCGTATGAACGCTGAGATCTCGGAAACTATAAAAGCTAGAAGATTGGCATTTTGCATGTAGATTTTAGGAGTTCCTACGCAGCGCAAGTTTGTTTCAAAATGGTGCCACGCCCCCTCTGACGCCCACAAGCCACAAGCTGTGGCCACAGTTTTGATGCTATTATGAAATTTTTTTTTGATATGTATTTGTTTCGTCAATACCTATCGATTGGCCAAATAAAAGTTTGCCACGCCCACTCTAACGCCCAAAAACCCATTAAACGCTTAAGCCTGGCTAGCGCCTACATTTCCGCCTTTCATGACGTATACAATAGCGCCATCTAACGGATGACTTTGGAACAGCTGGCCAAGGTGCTCAACATAGTCAACGTTAATTCTCGATAAGGATTTCTATTAAAGGAAAATGGGATGGCTTTCATTTGTCAATACCGAACTATATCCCAAGAACTATGCAAATCAAATCAAGTTTGCCAAATTGGAGGTGTTCCCTGGGTACCGATTTTAACATAAAAATCGGGAGCTAATTCGAGCGGCGAAAAACATACAAGAAGGCATATTTATATTAAGTTGTTCAGCTGAGTAACGGGTATCTAATAGTCGAGGCACTCGACTATAGCGTTCTCTCTTGTTTTATATTAAAAGTAGGAAATATATTTTAAACACCCATAAATAAAACAATCAGCCAAGATGATGTGAATAGTTTAGCTATAATCAAGGATCTAAATATGTAGTTAAAGTGCAGTGCAATAAAAGTAGAAAAGAAAGATTTCCCATAGATACCATTTAATAATCAGCGTTGCACCAATATTTATGTACATATATGACTTAAAGTAAATATTTATCATACGAATAGCCCATATTTCAGCAGATTAATTGCGCTTAAATTTTTTTTAGTGAAATTAATGTTCTTTGTGCCAATTAACTTTTGTTTATTGTTTATTATTTTTTGCACAGAAATAATAATTTGTGTTTGCCATCGATCACAGTTCACTCGTATTTCGTTGTCACCAACCACTGGCTACAGCTGGTTGAAGGGGACCAAATGCTTGGAAAAAATAGATCTGACCCGATGTCAACCAGCTACACACAGCGTTGCAGATAATAATTTGTTTAATATCATAAAATTGAATCAGGTTTCTTTTGTGCACTGTTTGCATTTCATTACGCACGTTTTGTTATATATCGGAATCGGTAATATCAATGCACCGGCAGTCGCATAAATCAATTCACACTAATTACGACCCATTGTTGTGAACGATTTTATTAATATTTTTTTGTTGAGAAAATTTAATTGAATAAAATATGCACAAGCACAGGCAGTAAATCACAATGCATCGGTCAGCCGACATTGACAATAATTTTTTTTCGACCTCAAAAGTTTTCTATTAAGTTGGTTAGTTGGATACCCTAAGTTAAAGTAAAAGTATGTTTTGAATGGTAAAAACATATGGAATTTGGCAACTCATGAAGATGAGAATATTATTCTTAATGTACATACCTTTATCTCCGATGTGCCTTTCCGCTTAGCTGTTAAAAAATATTTTTAAAGTATTTAATATAATTAGATTCTCACGTATTAATAAATATTAATATTTATGTATAAATGATAATTTTAATGAACTTAAATTGCTGCATTTAAATTAAGAAAACATAAAGAAAGTAGCTTTTCATAATTTTTTATTATTATTATTAATATTTACCATCGATGAAGGAAATAATAATGGACGCTTTAAATCAAAACTCATTTAATATGTGTTTTCCTTATTTAAATTGTCAACCAAAACCTGTAAAAAGAAAAACTCTTTAAAATATATTCCGCATTTTAATTTGCCAGCTTTAATGGCCAGGATCATATATCCTGTTCCAACGCTGTCCTTCTCTTTCTGCCACTCATTTATCCGATTGTTGTTTTGCATGCGGCACATTAGCTTCATTTGTTCTATTGTTTTGATTATGATTTACAATGCCCAATGCGCAGCTTTTGTTGCTTTGCTGAATAAGCGGTTCTTGTGTGTTGGTAAGTGTGTAATAGTGTGTGTAAGTGTGTGCGCGTAAATTTATGTTGAACAAAGCATAATACATTTGCATAGGGAAAAAGAGAGAGGCATTTGGGCCACACAATAAATTTCATTTAAGCTCTGCACACTATTTGAATAGTCCTTTGTGCAGTGGATTTTTTTCGGTGTTTGGCAAACACCCACAAAAGTGTTATTAACGCTCATTAGACTTTGGGGCTTAAATCCCCTTAGTACATCAATTCCGCACTGCTTAATTATTTAAACATTTTAATTGGTTGACAAATTTAACAGTTACAAAATCGGAATAATACGGAGAAGATATGAATGTTGTTACCAAATCTTTAGAATTTGTTTTAAATGTGATATTTTGTTTATATATATATTTGTAAAAATAATAAGGAACTTACAAATTCGTTGTAATGAAATGTGTTTATCTTTATAACTATAGATAACCGTTTAGTAAACAGTGCAATTTATTAACTTCTGTAACATTTGCTTTTCACAAGGTTTCAATATAATTTTAAAGTGTGCTTAAATAGTTGCTGCAAACTAAGAATCTCTTGTTTTAAAACTAGAAAATTTTGGCTCGATCGACTACGATATTGTATTAGATCTGATTCAGATGGGGCTTAACTGGTTCCTCTCGCCTAAAGTTTAAATTGCCAGTGGTATTCGGAGCCTGCTCGAAGGATTGGTTGGGAAAGAAATGGGCCTCAAGTTTCTGGACACCATCCGGAGTGCTCAGATCGAAGGCGAACTTCAGGTATTTGTCGAAGTAGTTCTTGGTTCGATTGCTGTTGTGCCGTGAATTACGATGGCTGAGATTGGGCGACTTAGGGGCTCCCTTTAACCTGGAATCCTTGGATTCTTTGTGCTCTTTTGATTCCTTTGGTTCCTTTAGTGTCTTGTGTTCTCTCGCCTCCTTAAGTTCCTTAAAGTCCCTGAACTCCCTGGCTTCTTTTAATTCTCGGATTTCTTTGGGTTCTTTTAGCATCTTGAATTCCTCGGTTTCCCTGAACTCCTTTATCTCTTTGGATGTGAGTTTTTGAACTCTACTTGTGGTTGTCACTGGGGTTCGCATTGTCTTTGATTGTTGGTTGCTTAGATTAACCTTGCTTTGGTATTTTGGAGCCACGGCTGCTGCTCCGCCTCCTCCTGCCGCTCGGATCGGATTTTTGGAGGCTCGAGCCAGATCAAAATGACTCATTTGGCCCACAGCTTTTGACTGTGTGGTTGGTGAATCCTGCACCTGCTGTTTGGATGACTTGTTGCGCCGATTGTTACTCATCTTCGGTACCTTCTCCTTGGGCATTCCCACATCGTTGGCTTGCTGTCGATATGTCTGGGACATCGGAGGATTCTCCAGGCGAGTGGACTTCGCCTTGCGGGTCAATGCCGCATTGTGGGCCATTTGATTTGTTTTATTAGCACCGCGAGGCCAATTGATTAATTTATTTGTAGGTTGCAACAAATCAAGAAAATTATTATCTAAACTTATTGGAAAAACAAATGTTGTAATGAGGCAGAGACTGATTTACTATTTGATAGCAAATTCGGGGATTATATGAACAACTTGTGTTTGGAAATAGGAAACACGGAAACAATTCCGTTATACAATTCAAAGTTAAAAGTTGAAAATAACATTTTAGAAAATATAAATTATATTGCTTAAGCTTATATTAAGAAATTAATTAGTTTGTTCTTTCCAAGGCTTGTTCCCTGCACGAAGATTGAATCTGTGACTAAAAGAGTTTTTTAAAAAAGTGTATAAAATATTCCACATACTCCTTTCAATTCTGAGGAAAAGAATCCCATAAACAATTCTAAAAAAAGGTTAATAATCCTCCGGGGATAAATTTCTTTTCTCTTTTTTAGACACGACAAAAAGTCAAAGCTTAAAATGCGAGTAATTTACCAAAGAGAAATGTGAAAAAGAGACGCAAAGATAAAAAGACTTTATTTTTGTTGGATTACTTTTTCGGGGCAGCTGCTAAAATAAAAATAGCAACACCAAAAAAAAACAATTAATTCCGGATAAACACATTTTATAATTAAAAAATTCCTTCGCCTTTTTTTCGCCTCGCTCAGTCTATTTGGTTTTTGTGTGAGCTCGCAAAAACAAAGCCAGCGAATAATGCGAAAGAGCCAAAGAAATTAAATGAGAAAAAAAGAGGAGATGGGAAAAGAGCTTAGAGAAGTGACAGCTGAAGAAAAAGAGAAACGGAGAACGTCAAACTAAAATATAACCAAGAAGTCCAACAACACATGGCGTATACGCAATATTCCTTTGATTTTGACACAGAAATTTAATCATCTTTTCTGGGAAAAAAGGAAACCGACTAAGCTGATTAGGGTCTCTTTTTACTAATTTCTTCCTTATTTTCCTCATCTCTTTTTTTCTTTTCCTTTTTTTCGTATTTCCGTGGACCAAGTAATTTATTGTTTGTTGTGCGTAATTAACCCGCTTCGTGGTCGCGTTCTTGGCTTTCACACTTTGTTTTGTAGCCTTTTGCCTAATGACGTTATGCACGTTTTGAGGCAAATTTTTCCCTCTTTTATTCTGAAAAAAAATTTCATTTCATTTTGGTGATTTAAGTCTTATCTGCGTGTAAAGTCGTCCACGTAATTAGTTTCATTCCAGCCTCCTCCTTTCACGGAATTCTTTTTTTTTTTGTTGCCCCCAGTTTGCGACCTGTGCAAGTTTTTCCCCTTTTTCGCTTACATTTCACAAAATGTGCGCAGCTTGGCTGAAAATGTGAGAGAAAAGCGGCGGGAGTGGCAGTTGACGGGGCCAAATGTCAGCTTAGCCCTCGCGGGCAATGCGAAATGACAGGCAAATTAAAGCTGAGTGGACGGGTTGGAGATGGCAGCGAGCAGACAATTTATCAGAGATACACATAACATGATAAAGGTATAAAAATAGCCACGCGCTAAGCAAAAAGAAAATGGCAGGAAAATCTCCTCTGACATTTACTGGAAATTATCCGAAAGGGAACAGGTTTTCGACTTGTTCGGGGAATTTTCAAATGCATAAAATACGAGTTTAATAGAGTAACTTTGTAAAACAAAAATGTTGCTGAAGCGGAAACATTTAAGCAACTAAATAGTATTCAAAACTTTTCAAGATTAGCTAATAAATAAAAAAAATGTTCCTTAAGTTCGGTAATTTATAATAATTATATATATATTTTATATTTTTTATGATTTTATATATAAAATAATAACGTCATACATTTACAAAATAAATACGATTTCCCTGGCTTTGAAGTGAGGTTGTAAAACCTTATTTATTTTTATTGAAATTATAAGTTTGATAACCCAATCTTAAGGTTTATTTAAACAATAGCTGTTAGAAGAAATAAAATCATTTAATTAAATGATAAATTACATTTTCCTTATTATTTTTTTTCCCCACTGCCATTTAAGTTCCCTAAATAAGTAATACTCACTTAATGCTCTCCCAACGAGCTGTCTTTTGTCTCAACAGAATCAGTTCACTTTTTTTCTACTAATGCTTAAAGTTTCCTTAACGGGCTTAAGGAACAGAAGGCAGAGAAAGCTCTAAGAGGGAATTGTCTTGAAGGAGTTCTTGTGCTTAGGCAGCCTGTTGCCAATTGTCGAGCAAACAACTATTTACTTGACATTTGCAAAGGAATGTGTTCTGTTGTGGACCTCTCTTGACTGGCATTCACTTCTTTTATGCAGGTCCCTTTATTGTCTTGTTTGCCTTTTTTCCCCTGATCTTTTCTGTTTAAGCAAGGACTTGAAAGAATTGTTTAACAGCTCCATGAAGTACACATAAAAAAATACGGCTCAATAGATAGATGAAAGTTTTATAATATATAGATAGATATAGATAATTTAATTTGTGAATTCATTTGACCTTACAACATTTCTTCGGCATACAGTTTCGGAAAATAAGTTGTTTAAAAATAAGGCATTCCCTATTGTGCAATATGGAAAAAGGCTCAATTACTAACATGGTACAGAAAATTTGTTGTTGTATGGTTACTTCTTAGAGAATTGGATTATGAAACATACAAATATCCAATTCTCTAAGAAGTAACCATACATCTACAGTTTGTAAAAATTAAATTATACCATATTCCAAAAATATAATTTTATATTGCTCTTTGCAAGCTTTTGGCTTTAGGCTAAAAATCAGATCCCAATGATAAGAAAAATCGTCCCATAACAAAGAATACCCATTTTTTATCTGTGCAGTTGCTCTTTCCAGTTCTCCAAGGTATTGATGTCAACAGAACGTTGCAGCAACTTCTCACCTGCCTCCTCACCTGTCCATTCCACTGAATATTTCACCGCTCGACTGACAGTCAATTGGAGTTCCCCGAAAAAAAAGGGAAACGAGAAATACATATATAAATTGCAACATAAATTATACGCACATGGCTGGGGGAAATCGAGCTGGGATAGCTTGTCCCATGTGCTTAAGCGGAAATCGTGTACAAAATGAAAATTCAGGAGGAGGAAAAGTCAACCCTGACCCCACCCGAATTTCGCTTCCTTTTTCTCCTGTCGCCGGCGCCATTCGTTGCTGTTAACATTTCCGCTTTATTTGTCTGTCTGCCCCTTAGCCCCTTTGCCCCTTGCCCCTGCCGCTTTATCTATGCCCGCTTTTCCCGCTTTTCCAGCTCGACATTCCACCTACATTTGTTTGGATTTTTGTTGCTGCAGCTGCAGTTTTATTTTTGCAGTTCCTTGCAGCTCGGTTTTTATCTCTTTTGTGTCGCCGCTGACGTTGTCTAATGTTTTAAATATAAACTCGAAAATAATGCAGAAAATAAAAACATAAATCAACGCAAATATCGCTTTTGGATTTCTTTTCAATCTGCCCAAGTACAGATAGAGTTGGCGTAACTTTTCCCTTTTGTTGGTTTGGCTTGTTTGGAAACCATAAATAATTCACACACAAGCTTATCTCTTAATGCGATAGTCTGAGTTTTCCTCGCCTTTCTCTTTGCGTTTCAGTTTAGCAATAATCAGGATGCAAAGGGGACTAGTGGGTGGATAAACACCTTGCGTGGTAAAAGTTGTTCAAAAAATGTTTACATCTAATTTGCATTGCTAAAAGATATTCCCCATCATAGTTTTGGTAAAGTAAATGTGTTATTGTATTTAAAAAGGGTGAAAACTAAATACTTAAAATGCTGGGGTAAATAACTTTTCTTAGAGATTCCTGACCAGTTTTGAAATCTACGCAAATCAGTAAAATTATTGCCCCAACCTGATATACAGCTGGCAATTTCCATCGTTTGGACCTGTCAATAGTATCCGTCGACTACTCATTGCATTAACATCATTTGGACCTGTCTGCTGACTTGCTCACAATTCCCAACTGGCCGAGCGAAAGTGGCAGTCGAATTTCCCGTTTAGGTCTCGCACCCAGATGAGCGATCAATCAAACGTGGCATGCAAAGTGGGCCACCAAGGATTGGTCCGTTCTCCGGGCTCCTTGCAAATTGAAACGTGAGATGTGTACGGGAGGACGACGCATCCTTCCTCTTCAGTTACCACCTGGCCATTTAGCCACACGAAGCAGTTAATTAAATGATGAAAGCATTGACGTGTCGCAGGGACCAAACGGCCGGAAAGAGGACTCGCTGTCTGAGTTGGTCGGGAGCAGCAGAGAGTAGGGAGTAGGGAGTAGGGAGTAGGGAGTGCTGACATGCGGGGAGGAGGACTGGCAGCATGGAGCATGCCCATGTCCTTGGGCAGGACTCGCAGCTTGACAGACGCACGTTCGGCCAGTCCATAATGCAATAGAGAGTTTGGAACTCGAAGTGAGGTAGCTACGAACTCTGGCAAAAGTGTTGAGCTTAGGAAAAAAAGTAAGTTATGGAAAAGTTTTGGAAATTTGAAATCGAATATTTATTTAATTAAGAAATTGTAGGAATTACAATATTAGAAGATACATATATGTTTTTAAATATTTTGTTTGCTAACAAGTTGGTAATTTTTTTACTCTTTTACCATAATAATTAATAATAATAAGTTTAATAATGATATATAATACTTCTTTTAAGTAAATGTGATAAATTTGATTGAATTCAATTGAAGATTAAAATAATGATGAACAAGCTAAAATAATATGTATATTATATACAATTTATAAATATTGAAAACGATAAGTTCTGCAATCTATTTTTAAAATTTTAAAAATATTTCAACGGAATTTTTTGAAAGAGTCAAAAGTATGATTTTTTGTTTGATTTTTCTACATTTTTTTAAAAGACCTAAAGCGGTCTAGTATATTGAAAACATTTTTCTTCACAAAACCAATTTCTAGCATTTCGAGGCTGTGAATCAAAGCATGTTGATTGTGCCAAGAGCAAGCCTAGCCAATAAGTTATAGTGCAATGTATAGGGAAATCAGGAGGGGCTTGCACCACTGTGGTTGCACTGGGTGGACTCGGATTGGGTTGGGATTCAGTGTTCGTCGGGGTCACGTAGATGCTTCAGTTGCATGTCACACGCCGCTTGATTGGTTGCCTGATTCGTTGATTGCCCTGCTCGCCGCTCACGTGACAGCGCGTAACCCTCGGGCATTGTCCAAGGTTCCAACCCGCAACCCGGTACCCGGAACCCGGAACTCGGAGCCAGGAATCCTCACCACTTACAATCCACCTGCCCCACACTCACTCACCTGTCAGTCCATCAGTCCGCCCGTCGATCTCCGCGCGTGTGTGTGTGTGTGCTCATTCTAATTTTCATTTCACTTCCACTCGAGTCCCACAAACGCAAACTAACCGATGTTGGCCAAGTCAGTTGGCCAGGTTGCTGATTTGATTGATGGCTGGGCCCTGCTGCTAATGAACTTACATAAGTGATACCGTTAACAAGTTATGGCCCACTGAGTTGCTGTTGGCCCAACAATTTGCTCATGCTGCAAATGTAAACAGATTTTGGACTAGTTTCTGTTTGTCCCTCGGGCTGAAGAGGAAACGTTGTTAATTAGTAAAGTTGATAAATTCACGCAGATTTAACAAATCAAGTGGGTAGCAAAGTTCCCTTTTTTCCTCGCTCTCTGATGCTGGCAGTGGAAGGTGAAGTTTTTCTAGTAGTTTTTATTTTGGACCTTCGTGCAGGTATTTTTTATTACCTTCAAAAGTTGTTGACCATGTTCTGGGAATTTTTGCCCGACAGTGGTTGGCAGTTTACATGTGGCATTCTGTAAGCAGAGAAATATGTGAAAGTTGATTAGTACATTGCGTATACGCAGTGTTTGCCAAAGGGAATATTTGTATATGTACATATATTGTTATTAATTAATGTGATTTGTAAGTTGCAGTGGGGACAAAGTTTACTCAACTTATATGTGGATTAATTAATGTATGGAAATGGGCATAGAGAACAATGAGTTGACAATACATTACTGATAAAATTCTATTTATTGTAATCATTTTTTTGTTTCGTAACATATCAACTGTTTACTCAATGTTTACTAATTAAGTTTTGGTTACATTTTACCCAGAAATAGTAAGTCCCAAATGAATTGGATAGAATCGATTAGCTTAGATGCAAACTTTATTTCACCAGCTGTCTACTTTCTACTTATTTATTTAGTATCAATTTTATGTAATTATTTATTTCGGTAAACTCTGCTGACTCACTAATGAATTCAATTCAATTAACCAACATTCATATTCAGGTTTTCCTGCCTGTCAACATTTCAGCATGTCAAGCACTCTCCATCTAACTTCTTTCCAGCAACTTTGTTGGCCCAAAACACATGTGAGTGGGCGAAGCCAAGTCAACACTTGACAGCCAAACGATAATTTTCTTAACTAAATTGTCCAGGGCAAGGCAAACAAAAGTTGGGCAAACAAATAAACTCATCGAAGACATCAGGCCATTAGGTTCACTTAAAGTAGTTGGACAAACAAATGGAGGTGAGTGGAAGAGGTGGAAATGGAAATGTGGGTGGGAGAAAAAACCACAAAGTTTCTTAGGAAATCGCTTCAACTTTTGCATGTTCTACCGTGCTTTTTCCTCTTATTTTTTGCTTGTTTGTTCTTCAATGAAAGGTTAACTCCATAACAACTCCAAGACTCAACTGCATTGACTGACAAGTGGTGTTTTCCCCCATATTTTTCCTCTTTTCGCGCTTACAGACCCAAGATTTTGCAGCTCCAAGGCGAGACAACATAAATCATGAACAGACACAGCGGCAAACTGGTGGAAAGTGCTGGGAGCTGGCCACAAAACTGCGGCGGAAAAGCCGCAGTGGAAGAAGAAGGAGCAGCTGGAAAAACCGCAAAGCGTTTTTGGTCTTTTGCTGTTTTGGCGGCGGCGCTGGCGGAAAACTTGCCACTGGCACTGGCAGAAATCGCTTCAAATGGCTTTAAAAGGCCATCAACTCGGTGAGCTCGACTCTAGAATTTTCCTCGCCAAGCGGCAAACTTTGTTTGTGGCAGCTGCAGTTTGTCTGTGCAAATTGGCGATGGCAACTAAATTGAAAAGTGCCGGGCTAAACGCCCGAAAGTAGGCAATGGTTTCTGCTTCTCAGCAGGATTCATTTCGTTTCAGTTTGCACCGACCGCAGAAAGGATGTTTTTGCTTAAAGTTCCCGGCTTCTCGGACTCCTTCTTTTTTCCGACTGTCTGCCCTGGACATTTCCTGCACTCGTTCGTGTTTTTCCTTTAGTTTTTTTTGGGTACCAGCTTGCCAGGATGTCTGGCCATTGAAATACTCTCCCTTCGCCCATATAGACACTATTAATTTGAGTCCTTTTGCTCGGTTCAGCATTTTATTTAATTTTTTTTTTGTTTCAATTTCGTTTCGGCATTCACTTGATTTGTGGCTTGTTATCGTGATTTTTCTGCGCACAAGAAAATTAAGTGTTTTCGGGAAATTCTTGCAATTTATCTCGTGGTTCTATTTGATGTTTGTATTGTGTTATACATAAATATTAATAAATTCAGTATATAACGCTGTTTATATAAATAAGATTTTATTATCACTTTTATTTTTGCAACTCCCCAAGAACCATGTATTTGATAGCTTTAGAAAATTAAGTGTTTTCGGGAAATTCTTGCAATATATCTCGTGGTTCTATATGTTGTTTGTATTGTGTTATACAAAACTATAAATAAATTTAGTATATAATGCTGTTTATATTCATTAGAATTTTGTATTACTTTTTTTTCTGTAACTCTCTCAAAACTATGTATTTAATAGCTTAAGATATTAAATTGTTGAAGAGCTTAAATAAAAAAGCGTTCATTTACCGCAACTATTTTTGTAGCATACTTTTCCGGTCTGATCCAGTCAAAGGCGAACACTAATTGAAATTCCTCTTTTAGGAAAGCCAGACAAAAATGCGGAGAAAATACTATCTGAACAATACACGAAACACACACATATGGCAAATGGTTATCGATGCATCCGGCAGCTGTGGCAACTTCCGGTCGACTGACCCAACTCCAGATTTCTATTCGGGACATTCAATGAGCGCGACAGATTATCCGCTCGCCACCCACAAAAAGCTAGAAAAAAAACCGGGAAATGCTAGCCGAAAAGCAGGCGAATCGGAGGCAGATGGCGGTGGTGGATGAGACCGACAAAAGCGACAGAGTCCGTAATGATGCGGAAGTGGACAAAAGGCAGCCACAGCCTCACAAAAGCCAGAAGCTGTAGCTGCCAATTCCACAGCCCACGGACTGTGGCCATGACTATGGCAAAAAGGGCATTCTAAAACTGCGGTCAATTGAAATGGCAATCAAGTTAGCGGGCACGTCCTTGTCAAAAGGACATGAACCCCGCACAGCACAGAAAACTCAAATGGGATGGATGTTCGGCCATTTGCTGAAATTCACACCACAGGACAAAGAAAGCCAATAATTACAAAGGACAGGCAAATTGAGCTGCGATTTATTGGAAGTAAGAATGGATAGAAGCTTTGAAAAATATACTAATTATAAATAAAAATCATTAATTGTTGAACTAAATTAAATTTAATAAAATACCCATGGGTATAAAGCAACTATGACTTTAAAATATTTATAAACCACCTTTTTTTTAACTTTCTTTTTCCAATCAATAAAAACCATTTTTTAAAGAAAATTGTTGATTATTTGTTTTATTTTAATACATAGTTAAACAGTTTTTGTAGAGCAAGCTTTAATTTAAATTGTTTGTCTATTTAGCAGAAAATAAAAATTAACCTACAGTGAATGTTTGTTATTAATGACTTAGGTGTTATTCTTAAGTCGAAAGAAACTTTTAAAAATGTCTTTTCAGATTAATTTAATTATATTATTGTCATTATTTTAGGGCGTTAAAAATTGGCCAGCCAGTAAAGTATATAACAACTTTTCCTGCACTTCATCTGAATGTACAAATTTAAGAATCCAAGTGCTCCGCTTTTTTTTACCACAGTCGTAATTTAATGAGTGCTTGGCACTCTGCATTTCCCCTTTTAAGTTGGAAATTCTTCACCCAGTTTCCAGAGCACTTTAAGCCCGATTATGGTTTTGGCAACGTTTTTTTTAGCGCCTTTTGTTTTGGCCGCGCACTTTTTGTTTGCCGTGCTCGTATCACTGCACAAAGGAAAAGAGAGAGGTCATTACGTGCCCAGCGAAGTGTGTATGTGTGCGAGAGTTTTCCGCACTCCGTGTGTGAGTGTGCCTGCAATAATGATTGGAAAGTTTCGCTTTGCAGTTGGAAATGGAAATATACTGCAACCAAACACGCCCCAAGTCGTAAATATTTGGCAGGCCATGGGGGTCATTTGCATAACAAAACTGCATGCGGTGCAGCCATTAAATAATTAGAAATGTTCCTTTTCCCAATGCATATCTCGGGGGGAGAAAATTGGGCGAGGGGATGGATGGCCAAAACTTTGTGCAATGCCGCCTTGGCCATTAAAGCGCAATCAACTTTCGACATCATTGGCGCCAAAGCAAAAACCACAGAAAGTGGAGATATTTCAGTTTATTTCAATGCAGGAATTTTAAATACTCTTTAGGGAAGTAATTAAATTTTCCTATTTAATTCAAACAAATTATACAAATTTTGAAATGAGTCATAGTGTTGTCGATTTTTAACTGTCATGTTTAGGTTATAGTTTGTAATCTGTCAGAAAAAACTAACAAGAATTTGAATTGTTAGGATACACAATTCGTTTATTCAATGCCTCGATAATTTTTCGAACGAGAAATCTTTACAGGGTCTGTTGTCAGAAGAATCGGAAAAAAGTGTAGAGAATTATACCCGAAATAGAACAGTAATATTAAGTGTCATTTTGGTTTTACTGATCGACAAATAATAATTAAAACATGGCCTCAAGTTAAGACCAAAAAAGTTAGATAAACTCTCACTTGGTATTGAGGAAGTAAATATTTACGAAAAATAAATCAAATTCAAAACTTAACTCGTCATTGGCCCTAATTCTTAGATCTTAAATTAATTACCAATTCATCTCTTTAGGATACTACTTGGTTATGTTATATAATATTTATTTTTTTCAAAACATAACTCGTCATTAAGAAATTGCCCTATTTCTTAGATTTCAAATTAATTACCAATTCAACTCTTTAGGATACTACTTGGGTATGTTATATTTTTATTAAAAATAATGTTTCCCAGAAATATGTTTTTCCTCGACATATTTAAATTACTCTTTCTAAAGTTAGAGCATTCCTCAAACTTTGGCACTGCATTTGGGTCGTAATGCGCCCGGGGTGGCACTCGCATTTTGAGGTTAGTTGCTGTCATAAATTTTTAGTGCCCTGACGTAGCTTTTGTTTTGCAGTTGCTTTCCCTTATTTTTTCCAAGTAAATTCCCTTTGTTCGTTCGCCTGCTCTAATTGGCAGCATTTGATAAATGCAATTGACTTGCATTTTTCCGTTTTTGTTCAATTTTTGCCTTTTTGCGCTTTACTGCTTTACTGGCTCGATTTTAATTGCTCGTTAAGTAGTTTTAATGGGTGCGTGTGGCTTTATGGACTGCCGACCCATTGTTGAGTCATTGCGAGTGCATTTAGAGAAAAAGCCTTAAAGCCAGGTCCTAACATTGTGGCCAAATGCTAAGCCAATCTAAGGCAACCGAGAGATTTTGTTGCGCGCGTGGAAAATGGGGAAATGGAAAAGAAAAAGCATGTTGGAAAATTGTCAGCGACAAGGGGCGACAACCACAAGTCGAATTGACTTTGGCGCTTTTGGCTTTGACACGTTGACATACAATAAAGGTATTTGCCTTGGCCACGCCCTAAGCTCAGCCCGCCTCCGCATATAGCTTACAGCGATTGTCACATGGAATTTTCATCACCCAAAACGGCGACGTGTCACTCAATCCTGTGTAAAAGGAGGGAAAAGGAAAAGGAGGAAAGTCCTGGATGGAGTGGCTCATGTCATCGTGTATATTGAACTTGCGGAAAGGATTCTTCTTCCCTTAATACCATTTAATAGGAGAATCGGTGGGAGCATTATTTTAGTAAGAAGAAAATATAAGATCGAACCCATGGCGAAAATTAAGGACTGATTTCTCAATGTAAAGTTAAGATTTAACTTGTCTTTAAGAAATCGGACATTTTAAGAGGTATAAATTTAATTTAAGTAATTATTACTTTTATAAGTAAATAAATTACTGAGCAAAAGGGTGTATAACATTCGTTAGACTCATTTGCATTTTCCTTTGAATTTTCCTTGCATTGAGTTTTCCTTTTTTCCTTTTCTTTGGGCTGCGCTGGTTTCACACTGATTACACAAACGTGAGTAAGCTGCTTTCAGCATCGCGTTCCACATGCAAACATCAGTTCATGCATTTATTCATGTACTCACTCATTCATTCATTCACTGCTCCAAGGATGTAGTCATTCATTTTCATCATTTGTATGTTGTTAAGTCAGCAAAGGGAAAGAGAAAGAGAAAGACCTGGGGAAAAACTTGACGCACTTTTTTCTGATTTGCACTTACCCACCCGCCGGTAATCCCATCCCCTGATTTTCTTATCTGGGCGAGTGAGTGTGTGGGATTTCCTTGAAGTTTCCTTTCTGGTTGGTCATGCCAGCAGATTGAACCCGGCTAACTTTATTTGGCTGGCTTTTAGGCCAGGCCTGCAGTAGGCAAAGTTTGTTAATAATTTTAAGTGATTTGCCAGAATGAAACCAACAGTTTTTTAATTGCTCTTTCGGGTGAAGGATTTTCGGAGAACACTTCTTCCCAGAAATGAAAAGCTTAAATTTATTTCTAGAAAAGTTTGCAATGCTTTTGCTTCAGCTCGCTTAGCTGAAGTGTTTTTCAACCACACAAATTCTCGGAAAACTGGTCAGAAATAGCTTCGTTTATCATTTCTAACTGAAGAATAATATTTCCCTAGGAGAAACACATTTAAGGCTAAGCCTTTCATGGAAAATATATAAATAGCACTCATATTAAGCTGACTATTTCAGATACCGTAAAAGGTTTTTATAATTCAACCAAATAGTTCTTTGATTTAGTTGTAAAAAAACTTTTTACTGATTTACAGTTTTAAGTACAGTAACTTAAACTATCACCTTTAATGATTTAATTTTTGTATTTACCTCACAAAGTGCAGTTTGAAAAAAATTACAGTTTAATCTTCTTGAACACTTTAAACTAAAAAGAAAAACATATTTTCCACAATTTCGAGTTAATTGCTTTTATCTATTCCTACTTCATCTCTTCAATTTCGAATTATAACCCTAACGAATTTCTAATGGTATTCAAAGCCAAATCATCATAAAATCCCAGCTGAAAAATGGCAAATGGTCTTGGGAAATGTATGCTTTAATTGACGAGCAAACCAACTGACACACAGATCAAATTTCAATATGCTAATACCAAAAAAAAAGGAAGAAACAACATGAATAGAGTAACAGCCTTGTGGCATTTTGAGAATGCAAATTAACGCTCGAGATGGGATTCAAATGAAAAATGCTCCTGGCCAGGAATAGAATATTGATGTTATCCCCAGCTAGACCAGTTAGTTGCTGTCGTTGTGTGGTTATCAATATGGCCAATATTCCAATTCATAGCACATCCACACACCAGCTGAGATACAAAGAGCTACACTCGCATATTGTATCTGCATTTATGAAAATGCCAAAGTTTGAGTGGGGGAAAACGGCAGCTGAAACTATCAAAATGCATGCCAAGAGGCAAACAACAGAACCAGGCAACACGAGCTGCCGCAACATGGCAAACATGAAACCGAAACCGAAAACTGTAACTAAAACTGTGGGCAACATCACCTCCCATTCCGCCCACACAAATGCTTACTCTAGGCAGCCGAAATTGAAAACAAAAAAAGCAAGAGCGGGCCAAATTTGCATGCATATTTACAAACTTTCGTTCGGAAAAGTCAAAATGATGGCAGTACAGTCAGAAAAGAGATTCGCAAACAAATGGAAAAATCTCAGTCTCTCGGTAGTTGGAAAAATCATATTAAAGTTGATGGAGTGTAAATATTGTAACATTTTTGTAAATTCTTAAATTGGAACCTATTGATTACACCTCAGAAACTTTAATTAATATCATAAGTATTATATACAATCTATTTGTAAATTATAAGAGACTAAGAGAAGGTTTCGTTTCAATTTTGTAAATAATTTTTTTGTACCAATTTAAGGAATTTAAGTGTATAAAATAATTAATATACTTTTGTGTTTAGAAGTATTATGTAAATAATGTTGGTTGCTCTTGCACTAAATTAAAATCCGATGTGCATTGCACTTTTATTTTTGAAAATAAATGTTTTTTAATATTATACATATTTATTTTTGCGATCTTTTCTAGACTTTAAGACCATATTTTTTATAGTGTTATAGCACTCCTCTTTGCATATTTTGCGCTCCTCTTGTGATCCTTCCTCTCTGTCAAGCCGCATTTGATGTTCGTTTTGGCAACTATTTGCGAATGCAAATTGCAAACATGCAACAGGGACATGTTGCGTAAATGTCAATGTTACAAAAAAAATAAACCCCAACCAGCCAACAACCAAATACACATGCAAATGTCTCTTTGCCAATCTCTCCAGGGATTTCCCTACATATATAAATGCTAAAGGGGGATATAGCTACTATAGCGCCTTCGTTGATAAGTAGTTTTTCCGAAGGGTTTTCTTTTCTCAGCAGCTGAATAACAAAAGAAAGAAATTTGCAAATGGCTGGTTTGCTGTGTCACTTGATTGACAGAGGAGTTGCACCGCCAAATTGCATGGCATATGAGAGGGCGTGGCCTTAACGAGGGGGCGGAGAACTTGCAAATGGGATTTCCTTTAAAAAGATAAGGCAAATAGCTGACCAGTTATAAACGAGATATAAAAAAAAAGATTACAGATTACAAAGAAAACATGTCTGCAGGCTGACAGAAACTTTTTTTTCATTTAAAATTATTTTGAAATGTATGGGTTTTAAAGTGATTTTCAGTTTGAAGTGTAACAAGGACACTGTTAATAGTAGATCTATTCAGGGGACCGCAGTTATGTAAAATTGGCACCAAGCCGAACTGAACTGAATATTTCCACAATTTCGGGAACATCGCTGAAACTGAGTTTCCATTTATTTATGACTGTTTGAGCCCCCAGATGTTTTCCCTTCTTTTCTCTTGTTTTTAATGCTTTCCCCATTCGCGTGCGAGCTTTTCGTTTTATCAGCAGTTTGTTATGCCAACTGGTCCACTTCGACATCCTTCCTCTTTGTATGTTTGAGTGTGGATTTAATTTTATGCCCGCTCAATATTTCATCTTTACTTTACGCACATAAATGGCATACATATATGCATAAGTGAAATTTTTCGAACAGAAATTGAAATATTTATGTGTGTTTTTCCTCTTTTATTTTTTCTTTTTTTTTTGTCCTTGTTGTGCTCTTTAGCGTTGTCCTTACGCTGTCCTTGCCGGCCACATTGTCATTTGCTTCAAGTGTCAAGCGCTGCTGAGTGGCCAACGATGTCGCCATTTCTGCTTGTCGCCCCCGGTTTCCGGTCTTTTCCTACTTTTCTCTCCTGTATTTTCCTGGACAGTGCTGAGCATTTTATTTAATAATTTACTGTATCTGAAGGCTAAAATTTGGACTTAGTGAATATTTTTTTACATGCCAAAAGTTATTAATATAATTAAAAATCGAGTTCATATAGAGTTCTTTAATAGTTGTTGCGGTTGGAACCATCTTTTATAGATTGGTTAGTAATATACTTTTTTCGAAATAGGTTATTTTTGTTGTATTACTAATTATTTACATAATATTTATAATATTATTTTGAATGTAAACCCATTTTTCACTATTAATTGTAAATGTTTTCTTTTACTATAAGTAAAATGATTTAAAATTCATTTAGTTATGGCTATTTGTAATTCTCGGTTTGGCCAACACTGCTCCTGAAGTCCACTTCCCATTTTTCCCTGCCCACTTTTCGGGGTTTATTTGCGTTGGCGGCAAAGTGTCTCGTCGCCTTCGTTTTCCTTTTTTTTCCACCATCTGAAAATTTTCTGTTTGTTTTGCATTTTCCGCTTACCTCCTGCGGTTGTCCTTTTCCCCTTGGTCCCTGCTGATATATTCAGATATTTCCAACGCTGTTTCTTCCATTTTTTTCTGCATATCTTTTCAAATTGTTTATTTTTCTCCCTGTGTGTGTGTGTGTGTGTGTGTGTGCGGAGAAGGGAGTGGGCCCGTAAAATGTGTTTATGCTGCCCAACTGCCATTTACCCTCTCGATAGCATCGTACTTCCCCGAACCCCAACGTTTATGTGGAGTGCATAATGGTTGTTTACTTTTTAGCCTCCCCCCTCTTTTCCCTCATTTTGTGAAGTTCGGTTTTCCCCATCAGTTTTTCTTACGATTTTCATTCACTTTGAAGTCTGCCGCTGTCATTGGAGACTTCTGCTCGGCAAATTTCATTTGCCGTACTCTGACTACGGGTTTTCGGACTTCGATTGAAACAGAGTTGGGAATTTACCGGGTCTTAAAATCTGTCAGAAGTTGACAATAATTTAAAATTGAAAAACAATTTAAATAAAATTATGACATTTGTAGTAATTATAAAAAACAATATATAAATAACATATAAAATTTGTACATGCATTAAAATACATTTTGTAAAAGTAATTCAATAAATGCTCAAAATTTAATAAACATCTTAAAATAAGTAGTTATTGAATGAATACTTTAATGCTTTAATCTTTTTTCCTGAACTTTGCCTGAAGTGTATTTCAGTCTAATGACTCTTCATCTTGTCTAGTCTTTTTTGGTTTGTTTTCCTTGGTCTTTCATCAAATTTGCGTACTCAGCTTACTCCACTCTGGTTATCATTTTATTCTCTATGTGCGAGCATCATTTGAGGTCTTTTTTTAGCACTTTGTGCACTGGCACTTGGGCAAAACGACGCCGGCAAAGTGTCCTTAAAATAGTCATCAAATAACAAGCACACAGCCACAATGGCACAACTCCTTCTGCTCGGTCCTTCTTTTGGATTTTGTATGCATGTGCATGCGCCGAGCTCTTCATAAAAGGTGTTGAATTCAATGCCTGCCTTGAATTACAGACTGCCTCCGTGAAGAGGGGATTTGCATGGGCTTTAAGTCTTTAATTTGCTGGATGCCTGGGAAATGCCTGGCAGGCGGTCTTCGGATAGGACAACACTAATTGGTCGTGTCGCAGTCACGTAGAGAACTCAGTTGTCCAGTTACTGTATCTGTATCTGAACCAGTTTCTGTATCTGTATCCGTCGGATGAAGCAGGCCAATCAAACCCACAGACTACTGACCAGATGGCCATACATGTGTATATCGTTTATTTTATTTGTCATTTAGAACAAAAGTCAAATGCTTTGTATGCAAATACCAAAAAGGACGAGTTACAGGAAATCTAAGCATACGCCAATGTCAGTTGTATCCTGTATCTCTCTGGTCAATGTATCTTTTACTTGAGCCCGTGCGTCATTCATTCTGGCTTATTCAGTATTTGCTGTTTTCGGTTTTTGGTTTTGTGAAAAATCTGGTTTTTGTTTAGGCATTGAAATAAATAAATGCATGTGTGCTGGCTTGTTTATTATGCAATATGCATGACCACTTTTTCCTGAGGATGTCTGCAAGTCAAAGGATCAGCCCGAAACTGTAACTGCCAAAGCTTCCTTTCAAACTTGTAAAATATTGCTATTTGCATACTGCATTTTAGTGCGTTTTCTAATACAATTAAGGCCAGCTGCCTGTGAGCTCCTATTTTGTATATAATCTGATGGTCTCTTATTTGACTTGCTTCGTTACTTGTCGTTTTTTTTGTTCTATGGTTAGTAGCAAAAGTTTTAAGCAAATTTCTCATGCATATATGCAGATGTGAATGTCCTTTTTACGGTCACACGAGCACGAAGATGGCAAGGGATAATCCTTGAGCAAACAGTCATGGAAAAAAGTCAAGCTTGGCCATGCGGATTAAAAAGAATGATTCTGTTTGGCATATGCAGGCTTTTAACTATTGTTCATATTTTACAGCACAAGTCTTTTCTAAATGAATGCAGTAAATCTGTATTCCGAAGCACATTTTTCAGCCCGAAGTGTGCACTTTAAAATACTCCCCAAAACTGACAAATTAATTTAGAACTGCTTAAAATGTAAACAAATTTGCCGGGCTAACAATGTTTCCTGACGACAATTTGCAGCCAAATTAAATTCCTCGCGTGGACAACGTTCGCGTTAGTTACACTCTTGCACTCAGTCAACAAAGATGTACGGCAAATAAAACAACCTGAGGAACGGCGAAAGGATAGCTGCATCAACAAACCGGAGGCAAACATCCAAAGGATAACAGCCACGACGCGAAAAACATCAACAAAAGCAACCTCACGTTGGCCCTATAAAAAGTGCTTTAACTTCATTTTTGGCGGAGAAACACAGACGGCAGGAGTTCAAAGAGAGTGCCCTCTGATTGAAAGTCCTTTCTTCCAGGCAGGATATACACATAACTACATAACTCTACAAAGTGCAGAGCCAAAAAAATTCGGCTCTTGGAAGTAAGACATTGTGGTACAAATGGAAAAGATTTTAAGGAGATTAAAGGTCTGAGTGTGAAAAGGCTTTCAAATTATTATAAATTCTATTTGATTATTTGATATTATTTCTATGCATGAGGATGCATAGATAATTACGATAACACAATTATATTAGCCTCTGGATATTTATTAAATGCCTTCTATTGTTTATTGGTTTCTTACAAAATATGATAAACATGTAAGTGAGAGCATTAAGAATATTAATTTTGCTTAATTGGTTTCCTGCCTACCTTTCCCCAATTTCACCAACTCTTCTAATACCTGTCGAATTTGCAATTTAATTTTCTGCTTGGCTGACTCGCAAGTTTGTTTATTTCAATGACACGACCTGGGGAACTGCAACTGCGAACTTTAAATTGCAGAAGGCAGAAAAGCAAAAGGAAAATATACATATAAGCTGGCGTTAATTACATTTCCATTTCCATTGGCGAAAATATCAATTTCAGCCCGGAGGAAAGTGCAACCGAGTTGAAAGAGTTTCTCAATGCCTTTTGTATTTTGCGGGCTAAGCAGCACAAAAAGCGATTTTCTGCAATTGATATTTTGTGGTTGTTTATTGTCAACTTACCCTGAAAATTGAAAATTCGATGTAGATTCATTCGACCGCAACGTTAAAACGATTCTGCAAATAGATGAAGAGTGGAAATACAATAATGAAAATCAGTTTCCACATTTAAATGCAACGTAAATACGGGCTTAACTTGTAGTTGATTTATTTATTTGATTTAGAATTCAGCATTTTATTTGCCTGCTTTTTGTGAGCACAGTCGTATAATAACCAAATAAACAAGCAAATAAATGTGCGATTCGGCGCATTTATAGTTCAATTACGGCGAAAACGATGCCAGAAGTTAACAGAAAAACCTCCCCAAATCCCCCGCCTCAATTCGAGCATTACGGATTCAAAGGCAAAAACCATTTACCCGGGTACTCGGAAACTTCTCTCGCTTTGTATAAATATTAATGAAGTAGGCCATAGAAGTGCGAGTCGACTCGAGTTCAGTTGTTTTTGAATGGAGCATTTGTAACAAGAAATCCTGGCCTATTTACAAGTTTTCCATTCATTGTTACTCCCACTTTTCCCAGGCTTTTCCCCCCTTTTGCCCCCTTTCGCCTTCATAGCTCTTGAGTCGCCGTTTATTTGCATAGGATTCGCATAATGGTGCGGAGAGAAACTCACTGGTTAAGTCACGCATCGGCGCTTCAATTGCTGATGGCGGCCACTCGGTGCCTAATTAGCAAATGTTTTGGTTATTAAATGGTCCATGAAATAGGCGGGCACTGTACACATTGCTCTGCTGTGCATTTAATTTAAGCATGGCTTAAGGCCAGTGTATAGCTACACAGCAAGAAAATCAATACATATATTCCCCATCGTCAAAATTAATTGTTAGCTAGCAAAAGAGCAATGAAAAACATCCATTTGAATTTTTGTATATTGTTATTACCACAACAATAAGCCATAAAAATGTCGTATGAAGATATGTATAAATAGCATTTATTTTCTAAAAAGAAATATAAAAATATAATAAATATTTATGGCATTTTCTTTCTGTGTAGAGTTTCAAGTCGAAAACATGATTGAGGAACAGATGGAGTGGTTGAGCTTCCTGTTCCTCATTACGCTCTTAAATGGAGACAAAAGACTTGATTAGAGTCACAAGAGTTTAGAGTGTTGCTATTCCTGCTCCCTGCCACGCCCCCATTTCGAATGCCTCCCAGTTGAGTCCATTAAAATCCACTCAAGTGCACTTAAACATTTCCGAGTGCTCTGGCTGACAGTTTTGCGTTGGCACTAATGACAGTTAAGATTTAAATCCTATATATGTACGCATCCCTTTGTGTTGCCTCGTCAATGGTTGTACTCTTTGTGAAGAGCATTCAAATAAAATAAAAATGAAGAATAAACATATAATTTCGACAACATGAATTAAATTTTATTTGCAAACTAATATCGGGGTCATAGCTGATTGAATAATATTTAAAAAAAACATTGTTATAAACAAAATACTCAAAACTAGGAAGTAAACTATAAAATGTGAATTAATAAACTGTTCATACATAAATTGAAATTTATTTGATTTTTAAACACGAGTTGGTTGTAAAATAATTTAAAAACACAACTATTTCAATTAGATAGCGTATGTAAAAAAAAAAAGGAATTTAGTAATATAATATTTCCAAATATATAAAAAAAAAACCAAAAAAAGAGTATACAAAACCACGTTTCCTGCCACATTTTCCAGTCACCTCTATCAATCTGCTTGCTATGTGGATGAGTAATCGTCTCCGCCCACAAAGTTCGCCCCGGGGAAAAAGCAACTTGTCTGTAATCAAGGAAACTGCAAGTTTTCGCCTTAACTGTTATCGCTTGGTGATTCATTTTTGTAGCGCTTTTGAATGGTCCATAAAATGTCGCCGGGTGCAAGTGCAAGAGTGCAACCAGTTGCATGTCCTCCATCCTTTTCCTCCCATTTTCCCGGGTGGCACCCCGCCCTATTATTAGCACACCCTTCTCCTGACCGCCTGCAACATTGTTCGCTGGTATTTGCCGGCCATAAAGGACGCCAAAGTTCAGGCTGAAAGGTGTCGCGCCTTGGGCCGATCCACTAAGTCGCTTCGCTTTAATTAAATTGACAAAGTTTTTGCGATGCGAAAAGTTTGCAGTTTATTTTTTGGGCCGCCCCGCCAAAAGACAAAAGCTTCTTGGGGCGGTCGTTTAAAAGTGTGCTTTAAATGTAAATGGCATTTGGTTGGCCTCCTTTTTCGTTTAGTACCTCTTTTTGTATTTTCGTATTTTCGTATTTTCTATTTTTTTTTGTGCCAGGGCATTTGTTTTTATGGCAGCCGTGTGTGTGCCGATTTGATTGTATTGTGGCTCGTTCTAAGTCGCAACTAACGAGGACATCAACAGGATGCTGCGCAGGCTGGAAAAAAGGCCAAAGGCAGCACAAAAGCCGATTGCAGTTGGTTGGTGATTAGAGTGGGGTAAAAATGGGAGCCAGCCAGCGACACGTTGCGAAAATTGCCTTAACTGTAATTGCCAGGACCTGCCTGGCCTCCTTTGAGCACCCAGTCCGCCCTCAAATTAGGCTTAAATGCTTGAGACAGCTGCCTATCCAATTGTTGGCCGTCTTTCGGGGGCTTTGATGCTCTCCATCTGATTGGTTTTTCCCAAACGAAAATCTGGCCAAACGAGAGCTAAGCTGTGGCAGAGATTACCTGGATTTTAACTAGTTTTCAAGAGGAAATGGCTAGTGCAACGAGGAGATAAATTCTGGGGAGTTGGCTTAGGCCTAACTGAATTGGGACTTTTCTTATTTTGAAGTTCATTTATTCGTATGCAAAATATATGCTGGGGAGAATACCTGGTGAATTTGGTTCCATTATATATTTCTTTAAGACTTAAAGAGCGGTTTATCAACAAGTATAACACTCCTGCCAGCATATTTGTAACATCAAAATGGAGATTAGTTCTATTAAAATAATACTATTATTTAAAACATCAAATAATCTTGTCAAGAGATATTTTGCAGACTCAATTGAATTAATCAATATTTAAAAACTATATTATTTCTTCCATTATTTAAACCAAATAACAAATATGTCCATCAACTGATATTTGAGCTAATAATGCATGTTGGTAAAACGAAACACTAATAGGATTTCTGTCGGGAATGTGGAATGAAATGTTAGAATATTTTACTGGTGCTAACAGCCGGCCAAACATGCCAAATTTAATTGTGGAAAATAATTTTCACGGCATTCTCTTTTCTGAAATATAAAAATTTCTCAAATTTCATTAAGCTCTTCGTTAAGGTCCGCTCTGTTTGCCAAACAAGAGCGATAAATTTCCAGCTTATGCCAGTGCGCCATAAAAACAATTTTATGGCATACTTTTTTTGTTTTTTTGTTTCACTCCAGCAGCGAGGGAACAAAAAATAATGCAATTAAACAAATAAATTTCCCAATAAACCTATTTGAGGCGGGGCCAGAAAAAAAGAGGCAATGAAAAGCGGGTATAAAAATGGCGTAATTTACCTCAATTAACACACCAGCTGGGCGGTGGCTGGACGGGCAGTTCGATGCAGGAGGATGTGTGTCCTGGTGTGGGTTTAATTGCAGCCAATGGTCAGTCAGACAAAAAGCAGTAACCCAGCATCCGTGGCCGGCCACGCCTCGTTCTGGATTTAATCGCCGCCCCCCCCTTAACGACACTCCAAGTGTTCGCAGTCGAAGCCATTAAAAACTGGAGGTAGCCGACTTAAACTGGCCTTCCTGTTCGCCTTTTATTATTTTTTTTTTGCCCCCTTTTTGGGCAAGTAATGACCAAAAACAAATCGACAAGGAGCAGCATCAGCGGCAGTACATGTCTGGTCCTGGACCCATTTAATGTCCATGTAAATGTGAGCTAACAAACCTACCTGGACGCCATTAAAGTTCACTTTATGCTGGCCATTTTACAGTATAAACCAGTGGAAATAGGAGAGATATCGAGCAGGGTCAAAGACACTGTGGTGCAACTGTTTCTAATTGTGTGCCGGCCTGCATAAAAATGCTAATTTTATGTCCTGCACACATAGCCGAAACAAGTTTCCATCTTGTAAATATTTTCATTATGGTTGGGCGAGCGGCAACAGCTGTCCCTTCAGGACATAAAATGGCTGTTTATGAACGTGCCCAGAATGGCCGAGATGCTTCCACTATAGTGGCCCCATTTGGAAAGTTCAGGGCTCAAATGCCAAACTGGGGAGAATCCTAAATAATCGGAATGTGTTCTCGGGCTGGACACTGAGTGCGGTAATAATTTGCGAAAGATAAAACTTACACAATTACTCAGAGCTTAAAATGATTGCAATGCTATTTGGGAGAAAGTACTTTTTAAAAGGTTTTCGCAATTAACCTTAACCTGACTTGTAATTTATTTTAAATTTCATATTAAATTAGCTACGACATTGAAAATAATATTCGAAGCTAAGAGCGTTAATAAATCAATGAAGATAAAATTTAGGCATTCCAAAAAAACTTTAAGATAATTTCGGACGAATATTAAACATAATTCAATTTAATTTGTACTTTTTTACTAGCTAATTTATATATATGGTATTTAGTTCATCATTTTATATTTTTATTTTGATCTTATTTTTTATAAATAACACTTTCTTGGGTAAACGGTATTTCATGGAAGACATACATAAACTTATAGAGAAAAAACTACTAGTAATAATTTCTATAAAACAATGGTTTTGAGTAAAAAGGAAATATACCTGACTAATTAAACGGGCTTTCATAAAACTAATAATATATAAATAGTCAGTTGCATTATGGCAAATATCCCACATGTTTTTACACTAATTAAACGGGCTTTCGTAAGGTACATGTGTTTTTAGAAAAAACTAATAATAGATAAAGAGTCAGACTGCATTATGCCCCGACATGTGTGTACGTACTTAGTGTATCTATCAGTGTGTTTCCCCTGGCTGCCTTTGTGTGTTCTGTTCTGCAGCTTCTGTTGCCGCATTTATTGTTGTTTTTACCCGCTTTGTGTGAACGTTGCTCGAGTTTCTGCTTTTGTTTTGCAGCTGCAGCTCTTCTGCTTTTGCCTTTGTTTTTGCCGGCTTTGCCGTTCGGCGTTTCTTGTTTTGCCAGCTTCCGTTTCCGCCGAAAGTATTTTGAGTGTGTGTGTGTGTGTCTGTATGTGTATCTGTGTGTTTCGCTACTGAGTTTTGCCTTCCTGTTAGCGCCTTTGGGAGTAGTCCTCCAGTTTCCTACATTGCCTCCAGCTTCATAGACACTCAGAAATAATGTTGGTATGCTTTTCTCATCTCCAAGCGTAATATGACTAATTTTTTAGAGACACAGTGAATGTAAAATAAATTTGTATAAAATAAAACTGAATTAAAATTAATATTAATATTAAAATAAGAGTCTAACAATCAAATATATGTGATATGATAACCAAAATGTTGTAAAATGACTTTTATAATGAAAACCATTCAGTAAAACGCTGATCGAAATAGCCATCTAAATTTCTTTATATGTAAGACCCACACCTACAATTTTCTTACTCCCCAAACTGGGTTCATATTTCGCCATTTTTCGTTTACTTTATGAAATTGTAAAATATTACACAAATAAATAGAAAACTGTTTGGCCGGGGGAAAATGAAGCTACTTAGGATATCGCCCGGGGACTTTCAATGAAGCCAGATAGCAAGTATAATTTCTCCCAGACCGCGTATTAAAGTCAAAAGCTTTGACAGCGTTTCCCGCCTAAGAAGTTTTCCCTTATTTTATTGCATTTTTTTCGGGGCTTGATAAAAGCGCCAGAAAGTCGGTAAAGGGACTTGATGATGCTGCGCTGACGTGGCGCATTCGTGGCTTGTTTACAGGGGCGGGGATTTCCAGGGGGAGTGGCCGATGTTGGTGTAAACTCATCGCATTTGTGCAGCTGTTTGGCTGGCAAGTTATTTTTTTCGGGTTTTTTTTTGTTGTCTGCTGACGACATTTTGTCATGTTGTTTTTGCAGCTGGCTCTTCCCCCGTTTGCCTGCAGTCTAATATCAACACTTTTGTGCTACGTAATTACTTTGAAATTAGTTTGCGTCGCAAACTTTGCACATTATGCGCATCCTTATGCCCAGAGATCTCCCCTCCCCAAAAGTATATGTATATATATATAACCCTCTAAGCATTAAAGTTGCCATTAGCGCGCTTCTCGCCACTTTCTATATTTTCTTCCATTTATTTGTTTGCTGTTTCGACGCTGTTAGTGCATCTTGTTTGTTATTTCATTAAATTAAATGTTTGGGGATTTTCAGAGCTTCAAGTGTACGCGCGTACTTGTCACGAAAATAAAAATAAATATCATTGAATGGCTTTTTAAATAAACAGCAAATGTTGAGTGCATTTTGCTAACTAATGTTTTGGACACAGTCGATGCGAGAAAAATTCTACATTAAATTATACGCTTAATTAAGTGGGCTTTAGAGTGGTTGAACAAATGGAAAATGCCAAAAGGTATTGGAAAATGGTGATTATTTTCGACCATTTATACCAATTTATTTTATCTATGTTTTTTGAGCCTGAATAATTTAGTCATTAGCTGGATTATTTAAATTATATAAGAAGGTCACTGTTAATTAACAAATTTTATGTTGGTTAACAGAAATATATTATTATTAGATTATTTTTTGAAATATACTGTAAATTATTTTCTAGCTGTAATCATTTCAAATAATTTACTTAAACTGGTAGACAACTCGTTAAAAAACTATGTAAAAATACTATGCAAATAGATATTAGTAATATGGAGAATTAAGGATCCTAAGATATTAAGATCATCAAAATCATCTTAAGGAATAAAAAATATAAGTTAGTACGTTATAAAGATAAACAAAATTCTCCCATAAAAATCCTGTTTTGCACCTCACTTAACTAAGAGTTTATTGTTCCATAAAGGCTTTAACTACAACATCCTCATCTCCACGATTCCGATCATTACGTGCCAGACAATGCGTTTTGCTGTTTAGCTTTTCATTTCATGAAAGAAGAAACTGCACCGCAAAAACAACAAAGTCAGCAACAGCAGCTGCATTCCCAGAAAACAAATAAATAAACAACTGGCAAAATGAGCACAGCAAATGAAAGGGACGTGGATGTAATGGGGCGGTGATGGGAGGGGAGTGCAATGTACAGTAAGGCTAATGGCAAAAATAATATTTAACCAGAAAATGGGGGCGGGGAAACTATGGATTTACTGCCTGAAATATATATATGCGGGGGCGGAATCGTGGACATTACTATCTTTTCCGCCCTTTCAATTACAAACGCAAACATTATGTGCAGGGACAACGTTGCGTATGCGCAACATTAAATGCAGCCGCTGCAGAAACGCTGAAATGATGTTGCCATCGCTCTGCGAAAGCTGTGCAATTAAAATCATGCAAGTTTAATGCGTAATGCTAACACGGGCATAAGTAAATAAGCGACAAAAGCAACAGCTCTGCCGCCGAGCTGCTAAGCAAACATTTTAAAATATTTAAATACCAAGAAGCAACAACCACTGAACCAGCAACACATACAACACCGGCAAAACGACTTTATTATTTGAACTTACCAACCTCGAGATACTTCTTGTTATATTTTATCTTTTTTCCTCAACTTTTGTTTTTTGTTTTGTGGCTAAATAAAAAGTCTGCAAACAGCTCAGAAAACGTTCAATAGTAGATGTCTAACTCAGCCTAAATTTATAATTATCTCTTGTATTATATTCAAACTAATACGCTAGTGCAGGTTTTATAAGGGTTATAAAATGAAAAACTATATTTAATTTGGTAAAATACAGATTGGTTATTTTGCAAAATGTTTAAGTAATTAATAATAATAATAATCCTGGAATGCAAGTGAATTAATTTAAAATTAACACAACACTGGAGTTTCAAAAAATTAAAAACAAAATTATATTATCCAAATAATAAAATAGTGAGTAGTAGTCACTTTAAATTTTGTAAAAGTTTCATAGTTCTAAAGAAATAAACTCTATCTGGGGACCCAAGAACTCAACATAGAAAATTTAGTTGCATTCCAGGTGGTTTGTTTTACAAAGCTTTTACATTTTTTCCTCCTGCTGCATTCATATATATTCAGGAATATACAAGTAATATACCCGGCGACCTTTTCGAGTACCGTGCATATAAAAAGGTAAAAAACCGTTGACGTGTCGTGGCTGTCGTTGTTGCTCTTAGTGTTGGTGTGACTGTTGGTGTTGGCCGGGTTAAGTGCCCGCCCTGTATTTTTACGCTTGATTGTGTTTTATGGCCAGACGACGCCCTGCGAGAGGAGAGGAGGGTAGGAGGGAGGCGGCGGCGAACATTACTCGTCGCTGTCCCCGGCAGCCACAGGACCATAAATACTGTGGCTTGTTCTCGCATGTCCGTGTCGGCACGCCCATTCCGCAACACCCACTTTTACCCTCCCCCCCTTACCGACATCCTCTCCTTTGTGCGGCCTTTTGCCCTTTGCCCTCCCGCCCAAAAGAAGCGGGGAGCAGCTGCAGTGGCAGGCGCTGCTGCTCCTGCATTTTTTACGATGCAACCCAGGTTGCACAAATAATGCACAAGCCAATGAAGCATGCCACCGGCACGTTTGCAAATGCGTCCCCCTCAGAAACGCCCCACGTTTCAACAGCGATTTTCAACTTTGTGCGTTTTTCATTTCTTTATTACTATTTCCTCCTTTTTGTTTGCCTCTCACTAATGAAAAACTTCGCATCCGGCGAATGCAAACAATAATTATGGCCAAAAAGGGGTTGAGAGGCGGCTGGATCGAAGAAGACGAATCATAAGTTGGCATTGGCAGATACGACCACGCCCCCCTTTGCGGCTGGGCAAAAAGTTAATTGAAAAATTCTTGGCAACCAGCTTGTGCTGCAAAAGGAATTCCATTTCCTTGGCCAAAAAGAAGGGATTGTGCTCTCCGAGTGCTTATAAATAATATTTGGCCATCTTAATTATGGTAAATAAAGTGAAGAAAATATTGACTTGCGGGCAAAACTTGTTAAGGGGATCTTATGGTAAAATATATTTACAGATTTTAAAACCCTTTAAACTATTTCGTTTATATTTGATGTAAATCAATCTACTTTATTTTAGAGGTTAAAGAGCAATGTTATCTCTTTTCAAAAAAATCAAATAAAGGTAAAAATAATCAATCAAAGTTAATTAGACCCTAACACAACTATGCATTAATATAAATTGATCATTTAACAAGTCAATTTTTATGATAGCATAAATTGTATATACAAAATTACAACCATTCCTCAACTTATTTCACTATTAATTGTGTACCCGTTATGGTTTAATTAATTTGACTGACCCTAGGCCTAATAGAAACCGAAAATCATTTATTATTTTAATTAAGTCAACAACTCAACTGCTGCTGTTGCTGATGGCCAGGTGGAAAATTGCAGAAATAAATGAGCAAACTGTCAAATGCCGTGCCTTCAAGGCGGAAAATTGGTAGTTTTCCGGGTTGGGGAAATGCGCAGGACAACGGCAACATGTTGCTGACAGTTGTTCAATTCGCATCAGAAAAGTTGTTCGCTTCAGCCGTTGCGGCCTTTCTGCCATCATTTTTGCATTAATTAATAACGAGCTTCATTTATTGATTGAAGTGAGCAATCAGTGGAGTTCACTGCCTCGGGACAAACGCTGTCAGCGGCCATTTGCACAAACTTAATTTGATTAATTAATTTTTATTCTCAGAAAAAATAATAAACAATGGAGTAAGAATTCTGTTTTTGGCTGAATAAAGTGCTGCCAAGACAACACTTAAGTTTCATGTCAACATGTATTATATTTTCCTGCTGACAAAGAAAAGTTTGAGCTACTTTTTCGGCAGCCTTGCTTTATGCATAACAAATTTCCTTATAACAAGGTTATTTCAGTTGTCTACCTTTCTTGCATATAAATATGAGATGAAATGCTGAAATACCCTGAAACCCTGAAATATTCGTTTATATTTTTGGATTTCTTTTTTTTTCCTTTTTTTTTTTGTGCCCGGCACTTAACACGCCGCGTGTTTATTATGTATGGAGCGTAGTCAACGATACGCACTCACGCACATTCGGAGAAAAGGAGGAAATGTTGCTGAATAAGTAATATTTGCCGGCTCTTGTGCTGTGGCCCATTTAAGTTAGATTAGCCGAGAATAATATTAATCAATCACGCCTCAGGATTTTGGCCAGGCACGCGTCTTTATCCTTCGGCAGCCATTTTGTTGCTCCATTTGCCTAAGACCATCGGCTGTTTGGCCCCCATCGCTGGTGTGCATATATCCCGTCGAGTGATGTTGATGAGCTCCATCATGTTGTCCCGGCTCTTCGGCTGACAGCTGCTGCCCCTTGGAATACGTGTCCTGGCTTAGTCCTTCGCTTTGCCTGTTGTCAACTTTTGGGGCGCAAGAAAAATTGCCAAAGTTGAACGAAAAAAAGCTGGTTAGCTGGGGGGAGAATATATGACTGGGTGACGGAGACCCCAGGACCTGTATGTCCTGTCAGTCTGCTTTTCTCTCGCTCTGTTATAACATCATTTATATAGCTACACAGACGACAGACAGCAGCTACTCTCGTTTTTTATTTGAATTTATGCTGATAATGTGCAGAAACAAAAAAAAAAAAAAAACAATGGGTTTTTTTTCGGCACCGGAGCTGTAGCAGCTGCAGCTAGGTGGGCTAGGATCCAGGTCCTCTGTTCCCCCAGGGATATGATTAATCTGCCCAACGCCACGCACTTTATCATGGGCTACATGCAAAAAGCATATTAAATATTTACAACCCGCTACCATTTATTTTTGTGATGCAATTCCGGGTGATGGAATATGGAATATTTTATGGCAAAGTCAATTCATTTATTGATACACGTTTAAGGAGCTTCTGCCAGGAACATTTATATCCGAAGGATTGTGCTGACGCTGTAACAATTTGGCAGCTTGTTGCATATTGAAGATATTTCCCTATGTTTTTTCCCATCTATCATCATAAATTTCCAACTGACGCACCCCCATTGGCAGATGTTCCTGTCCATGCTCCTTTCATGTTTGCTTTTCGTGCTGAACTTTCCCCCGATTTTCTATCTTTTCGCCAAGGTGAGAAATGTTTCCGCTTTTATGCGGTGGGCGCGGACACGCGATCCAGCTTAATGTCTACTAAAAATCGAATCGTGATCCATCACATCAACTATGTCCGCTGAAAATGCAAGGTCGACTTTCGGAAATTCACATTTTTCTCTTTCACCCTCCAAAAGTGATGTGATTTTCGTTGCGCATTTATGTATAATTTTATATTTATGAGCTGGCTGTTAAAAGTCGCTGGTAGCGACTGGTGTGTTTATGCTTTTAATGCCATTTTATGACGGCCCAAACAAGCATATGCATAAGGGAGAGTTAAGTTCGTATAAATTCCCCGACTGGGCAAACATTAATCAAACTTTTATGCCAGCTTAAAGAGCATAAAAAACGGGTGGCCTACTCATTATCAATGCACATAAACGCCGCTGTGTGCATACTTAAAGCGGAAACTACTTGCCTTAAATAATACATTTTCCCCAAGCCTCTGGCGAAAAGGACACAGCGGCAACATCTTGGGGAAAGTGGAAAAAAAGTTTAAGAGCACTTGATGACTTGCCGCCGGCATTGGCTGTACACCACTGCGGATACGCGACGTGTCCCAGGCAACCGCAGCCGTCCCAATAAGCCACTTAAAAAAGTTTATAATTAGCAACAGCAAGGAAGCGGCAAAAAATTCAGCAGTAAATTAAAAATTGTAGCCGATAAGTAACAAGCGAAGAAAATTGAGAAAAACAAGAGATGACAAGAAAAGATAGTACAAGAATATTTAAGTTTTCTATAGGTTAAAAGTTAAATGTTCTGGATATCTTAATATTACATATTACATTTGAATTAAGCTGCAAATAGTTTATTCTCTTTTTAAATTATTTTAAATAATAAAATATCTTTCAAATCTGAAGCTATATTATTGAAATATTTTTTAGGAACATAATTTACGAAAATTGTAGTTACTGAAGTAAGTAAACTAAGTAAAACAACTGTGTTTTATCTTTTCGCCCTTATCAATAATTATGAATGCTCATTAAAATGCGCTTCATGTACTACTAGCTTTTCTTTGGCAAAGTCAAAAGCAGCTGGAATATTATTTTTAATCAATTAAGTTTTGTCAGGCGCGCCCAAAACTAAAACATAAATGATGAGCATGGCACGTGACATGTCTGCTAAATGTTTGGGCTTTTCTGTTCGCCTTTCCGGGCGCTTTTCCCTTTTCCATTTTCCTTTTCCCATCCACCAACACTAATTCAGAGGCACTCACTCACTCGCTCGCATAAACATACAATGGCCTCGTTATCTTTGCCCATTTGGTCGCCTCATATTTACTTACATCTATGCAGTTAATAATTATGTCAGAGCCTGTAGCTCGGGCTTGTTTGTGTGGACTCACGCCTCCTTGTTATGAAATGCCCCTATTATATGCTCTGCTGCTTCTAATAATGCGCCCGTTGCTGTCATCTGATGGCCTAGGACAAAGGCGAATGGGAATCCTTATGGCCGGCTCCTGTCCATGGCCCTCCCCCCCCGCTCCCTTTCGATCCCTCAAGATGTGCAAACAAAAGCGCAGCGGCATTTAACTTGTGTATGTGTGTGTGACAGCTGTTGTCCTGTTGTCTGGCAAGCGGATGTGCGAGCATTGTGTTGGCACATCCGGTTACATTATGAAACTAACACACACTCTCACACACACACACACACACTCGCTCGAGAGGAGCGTAGGCACACACACTTGGGCACATAAACTTAAATGGTTCGTCCTTTTTTTGATGCTGCAGCTGCTACTGATGATGAAACCCGAACAGTGGTACTAAAAAGAACTACATCGTGATACGTGTTTTTATAAGCGATGGACTTTAAGAAAGATCTGATTATTCAATTTAACCTTTTGCTTCTAGTAAATGCGTTAAACTTCATACTTAAGTCAGCTTATGCTCAAAATTAGCGATGTATACAATAATATTTATAAATTTTCTGTTTAATTTTTAGGCAGCCATATCAAATACTTATTTGTATCCAAAGATTAAGGAGATATGTTCTTGAAAACAATATCTAAATTATTTTCTAAGTACCTAAATATCACGTAGCTCCACTGTTTCCACAGAGTTAAGTATACTGATGTTTTTCTTAGACCCAACTGAACCATAAGAAACCGCTTCGAAGTGTAACTACAGGAGCTCACACGTTGCGGCCATAATTCATGGCTATTCCAAGGACCTGGACAACAGGATGCTTTTATCCAATGCCAGTTAAAGACAATTTTGTGTGCGGAAAATCTCAAACTCTCCGCTGATGTTATTATAACAAGAACATGGGGAAAAGAAACGAGGCAAAAAGAAGCCTGTTTATTTTCTAAGATGTCGTCTCCCAGTTTCCCAGTCCCTTAGGTAAGCAGATAATTACATAAAAATGAATAATAGTCCCCGAAGAGGGAAGCAACGTCTCAAGAGCATCGACAAGAGCTTATTGACTAAATGTGTTAATGATTTTGCAAATTGAATTGGGGTTAGGTGGCGAAAGGAACCCAGGAAGCCAGGAAGCAGACACCTGCAGCAGGATGTCAATTTAAATAGCCGGAAGCCAAAGTACCGGACTCCAGCGGGAGGTGTGATTTGTGAACGTGGAGCGGAAGTGGCCGCCCGATAAAGCCCAGGAAGTATCCCAAAAGGAGTTGCCGACGAAGCAGAGGAAGATAGATATTCTTGACTACACTTAAACCAATTAACCACAAAATGAAAGATAATATTTCTCTTAATAAGGTTATTTATTAAAAAATTGTATATAGCGGGAGTGCCAAAGAACTCACTAGAATTTTTGAATCATTAAAGTGTCATTAAAGTTTTAAAGTTCGATGGGTTAATTTTAATAGACAAAATTTTATTTTCCAATGCTCACTGTTTCAATGACACCTTTTTAAGTAATTTTAAATCTTCATTTATTTTAGGGGCACACCAATGATTTTTTTTTAAACTTATAAAAGATAGGAAAAGAATGTACCTAGAATTTGAGTAACAAGAGTAAAACGTTTTTTTACTTAAGAATAAGCTACACTTTTAAAATTAAAGAATTAAATTCCACAAAAATCAACTTTAAAAAATGGATTAAAATTGTTTTTCAAGTGCAGGGACTAACTGCGGCTGACCAAGCGTCAAGTGCAGCAAAGGAAGATAAAAGAAAATAGGAGAGAAAGAAAATCAATCGATGGCGGGACAACGGCAAAGTTATTAGTTTGGCGGGACACTAAGACAAATAGCGATTATAAATAAGCCAGTGGGAAAAGCAGCAGAGACCAGAGGATGAACCTCGAGCAGTCTTAGTCCCCTAAAGCAAATAGAAATGTAATAATGCGATAAGAACAATGGGGCCCCCTTCGATCCATCCACCAATCCATCTCGAATAGCTGAAGCGTGATTATGAGCAGCCTAAACGTATTAGGGCTCGGATGATTGGACCCTCTCGTTCCATTCTCTCTAAGCGATAAAGCAAATGAAAATTGCGCTATTTGTTTACTTTCGCCAAGGGGTGTGGATAATTCGTGTATATGTACGTGATGTATGGCCGGGACATATGGCCAAGCTGTCGCCGCCTGACAGATGCTGCCTTAGATTGAACATTCTGCAGATAATCTGCAGTCTCAGCAAAATTTACGCCATGAAATTGAGATATCGCAACGATGGTTGTGTAAGGAAAATGGTCCACGATTCCATAGAAATTGTGAAATTTTGTTTAAGAAAAAAACTGAACAGGATTTTTTCTACATCCATGGAGATAATTTTGTTAAATGGTTCATCTAAATTATACAATACCCTTTGAAATGACTTTTATAAATATTGTTCACAAAGAGCTACCCTTTAGTTCTTAAATGCTTTATTACGACCTTTTTAATCGTTTACCACAGCAATCACTATATTTTTTAGACTATTTATATAGATCTTCTTTACTCAGAGTTAATTTAGCAAATTGAAAACTTAAGAATCAGCTAGAGCAACAGATGCGTTCGGGGCATCAAATACTGCTCAGCTGCAGCTTACTTGCTGTCATGCCCAGACAAACATTGGCCCTTGGTAACATCCTCCCATCCTCCCATCTCCACATCCAGTGGGCAACCAACCTGTCCGGGAAGTACGAGTAACTATCCCTTAACCCCTGTCCCCAATCGTCCGTATATCACCCTTTCGCCCGATTCCTGATTCCTGTGCTCTGCTGTTCGCCACAGATGCGACTCGCCGTTGCCATTGCCTTTGCCTTTGCCTTTCCTTGCCTCATTTTCAATTGATGTATCTGCCGACGTTGTATTTTTAATGCGAGGAAACGATGCCAGGAGTGGGAGTAGGAGTGGGAGTGGGTGTGGCCGGGTAACTGGCTCCGGTGGGTCTTTAAGCCATGTGCAATCATCGACGTGTCTGTTGCCCTGGATGCTGTCGCTGCCATTGACGCAGCATCTGCCCCTCTGCCCCCACAGCCTGCCCCTCGATCTCCGATGGCAAAATGTGAGCCGCATTTCCGCAAAGTCTGTGAGCTCAACAACGATAGAACAAGGAAGAGGTCGAGGAGCTGAGGGGACTTTAGACAACATTATAGCTGTGGTGGCACAGTGGAATACAAAATATTGCAAATTTTAAAACAATTAACTCTTAGAATTTGGAAAAAAACTTAAACCTAACCTTATGATTTATTCAAAAACATCTGAAGATCTTAATATTGATTTAAAACTGACTTCAACTTAGAAAAATAATCCTTGGCGTATGGTTATGATTAAACTAAAATATCTAAAGACAACTCAAAGCGGATTCTAATAAAAGACTTATTTAAATGTAACATTTTTTCACACGGGGTTATTCATCCATATAAGACCGTAAAATTTCAATCTATTTATGGTATAGTAGAACCACTGTGCGCAGCATTTCCGTTTCTAATGCGGAATTGCGAATGCAACAGACAAGACCAGGACGGTAAAAGAGTAGAGATGTGGGAGGACTCACATCGACTTTGTCATTATAAATTGAAAGACATTTCTAGTCGCGTTCTCCTTTCCACGGGGCAGTGGGTGGGTTGAAGGTTAGGAGGGGTTGGCCCACCACCTGATTTGTTGGATGCCGCGGGGTTAGCCGAGCAGCATCCTTGTGGCCCCGTCTCATTCGGAGGTCGTCCGATGCGTTGCGATGCCTTTACCTAACTGCATCCGGCTGACAGTTCAGCTGGATCCAGCTTCAGACACTACATCTCTCCCCCCACATCCCTGCACGATTTTCCACCCACTTTCCCAACTGCTATCCTGCTATCCCTAGTCCTGCTTCCTGTTCCCAACTCGGCAACATGTGTCGCTTGAAGGAAATTGAATTTTTATTAAAGGAAAACATTTTTATTGCAGATTATTTTCGTTTTGTGCCCAAGCTGATTGAAATTTCAACTTCCGCCTGGGGCAGCAACATCAATTGAATTACAAAACTTTTGACATTCACTGGAAAAGTATATGGCCTGGTATGTGGGTAATTAAATTTCACAAAAATAGTCGTTGAACTAAAATGTTAGCTCTGCTTAAAAGGGCAATTCGTTGTTGATTTGAAGATTAACTTTTTTGGAATCATATTCTTGTTGGCAAAATACTTTCTGTTAATTAAAATTAGTAGATCTTTCAAATTATTTAAAAATAACTTTGGTAACTTTGCTGCAACTTAACCAACTTGTATACATGGCATTACACTTTAGCTTTTCATTGTTGCAAAAATCAAAAAAGAAGGCAAGCTGAATCGACTAGAGTTTTTCGATTTTCCACTTGCCCGATTCGGTTTTTCTTTTTTCGCCTTTGCAAACTCAAGCTCGACTTGTGCGCAATTTGGATTCAGAGCCACAAATTCACTTTGGCAGACTGTCTGGCCCCCGTTCTCTACCCTTTATACTCTACAAAAGAACCACAACCCATTTCTCGGATTTTGTGGCTTTAAAATTATAGTCGGTTAGATGCGCTGGATGGCGCATAATATTGCAATGCCATCTTTTCAGCGCTGACACAAAAGTCTGTAGGTTAAATGTCGTCGTTGTCGTTCTTGTCGTTGTCATCGTCCATTGCCACAATGGAAGTATTGAGTCATAAAATTTATAAAAGCATTTGCAATAAGCAAGCAGCCAAAAAATAAATGCGACTGGGCGGGTACTTACCATTTTATCGATTTTCGGGGCTAGGTTCAGCCTCCCTCCATCTCTTTCTCCATCAATCCCTCTATCTCTCTCTATCTGGAGATTGGTATGGTCTTTTTGGTTCGGTTTTGGCCTGCAATGATGCAAATAGATTTGCTGGTTGTTAAATTTGGTTATTTTTAGGCGAGCTGACATGGAAAAGTTTCATATTCAATTTGGACACAGTTTCGTTTAATGTAATAAGAAGTTTTTTCTGGATTTCACTATTTCAAGGGTTGGCTAGTTGGTTTTAAAGGCTTAACAAATATATTCTTTTTTTTATATTTTTAAACATTTCTCATGAATAAAGAAATAAAACGAACCGAATTGCAAAATAAAATAATTTGGCAAAAAACTAAGCCCAAGTCAAATTGTATGGACATTTTAAAGGAATACAAAAACACAGTCCTATTAATTATAATTTCAAAATGTTAAATGCAAAACAGCTACCTTCCTTTTTTTCCACATAAATTTGTAAGTTTAAATTTGTGGAACAAAACTTTGGTCCTTTATTTTACTTCTCACCTGACCCAGGACCGTAATTAAATTGGTGAAAAAATTAGCATATAAGCTGGTAGCCCATTTATTCAAATTACACTCATTAAGGCGACTTACAGACATATAAAAAGGTATGTTTAAAGTATGTTTAAGTTGGCCAAGAAATTTGCAATTCAAAATTTTAGGTAGAGTGAGGGAGGAAACTATAAAAACAGGGAGCCCAGAAGGGAAACTTGGCACTTTTGTTTGCCGTCACGTGCACTCAATAAACTTTGAACAAATTTGCATTTGCAGCGGCAACGACAAAGAGCTGCTCTGGACAGTGACACGCCCACCCACGCCCCCGGTACCTACACATCCTTGCACATACCTACACATCTATACATCCATACACACACACCACTTTACAATGCGTTTTTTCAGCACGAGATCAACAAAAAGCGTAGCATTGAATTTCAAAAGAAGGAAAGCGGAAACAAACTTGAGCACACAACGTCCATTTCCTGTTTCTGTTTGTCCTTGCTGTCGTATCCTGGCCGTTGTTGTGGTTGTTGTTGTTGTCCTTGCCCATTCGCACATCGATTCGGCTTGATTCAGCTCGATTTGCAACGGCTTTTGGCACGGATTGTGTTGAGTTTTGTTTGGCATCGTTGGACTCTGGTTACCCCGATTCCCTTGAACCAAATTTTACATTTTTTGTTATATTTTTTCTCAGGTGGGGTCATGACCACCCGTTACGGAAAAAATAACCCTTCGGTATACTTCTCCGGCAGCTTACATACCATTTTCTTGGCAATTTTTTGCAATCATCTTGAACAGGTAATGAAATGCAAATCGAACCATATACGCATTAAGTCGGATGCATTGGCAGTTTTGCCAAGAAATGAAAGAACAGCAATTTCTAATAAAAAAAGGCGACTATATGTATTTGCGTATGAATGAGGAATTCAACACTGAAAAGTATTTAGCTGACTCTGTTTTGCAGAAATAAGAAAAATTATATTTCTCATTAAGGAAAAGTGATAGGTTCAATTGATTGACTGTCGATACTTCAGTTTTAAACCATATTAAAATATTTCCTATTAAAATAAAAATTAAGTTGTAAAAAGTAGACTTTTATCTTAGTTGAAAATTAAAAATCTTCTGACGGTTTTTGTATACCAAACTCAAGTTCGAAATCACTTGTTTCATATTTTAAGAATTTTTTGTTAAGAAATATATTTCAAGGTAAAACAAAAGATATATGCTAGAAAATGTTATGCGTTTGGAGAACCTAAAAAAATAGCTTATAATATTATGAGCAAACTATCGTATTTAAATACCCATTTGTTATCCTTTTGTTAAATATTTTTCCTTGTGTATGATCTGTGTATATAGTTGAGTGGCAAACAAATTGCCGCCCATCTGATTAACATGAGGAGCAACGAGGGTAAACAACGAAATGTGCAGGTAACCCAACCAGCCGAACCACAGAAGTCTGTCCGCTCCTGCTCCTTCTCCCAAAGGCATCAACGGCCAACTGGAGCTGTTGGAGATGGAACGGTGGATCGGTGGAAAAGGCGGAGGAGTATCATCAACAATGTGGTGGAATCAGGGGGGGGAAATGGTGCTGGCGGAGCAGTGGTGCACAATTTTGCAGCTGCAAACGAAAGCGAGAAAATTACTTTTCTTCTTTTCAGCAATTTTGTTGCTTCTTGCAATTTATGCAAAAGTCAAATGTTGATTTGTGGCCCAGGACGAGGAAGGACGATGAAGCTGGGAGCTGGGAGCCAGGACCCTCGACCACCTGGACCAAAGCAGAGACCACATAATGCAGAACCACCACCATATTGATTTAATGCAATCTCCATTGCCATTTCCCATTTTCCTGCCTCGGTTGAACTTTGCTACCCTTTTGCCATTTGCCATTTCCCACATTTTCCCACAACTTTGAGAGTGTGGGATATTTTAAAAATTTGTGCTCCTACGGCTTGAGAGTGGGAAAAGCACTTGGCTATTTGCATAACAATTGGCTGGGAGCCGGGCAAACGGGCAAACGAGCAAACAACTTTAGTTTGATTTGCCGAGTGCCATTGATCCGCATCATCATTATTATGCTCATCTCCAGCTCTAAGTGAATCGAAGTGGATTTGCAATTGTTTGTCTGCCCTGGGAGCCGCCTCAATTAGTCCGTCTCCGATGTACAGAGTTATGTTCTTAAAGATGGCAAGTCGATCCCCTTTGTAGCTGCTCTTGTGACCCTTATTAAATTGGCCGGTCCCCCATTTTAAGTCCTATAAATTGCCAGTAATTCGAGTCCCCTTTTTTTTGCCAGCATTTCCTTAACCTTTTTCCCTTGGCTTTGGCTTTGGCGCTAACCCGTCTCAAGTTGATTGAAAAGTTACTTTTTCCATTTTCTGAAGGGGTTCCCATTTAATGGCCGGCAACCTTCTGCTTTTCCAGTTGACATTTTTTCCTGTGGCCAAATGGATTTTTGTGCTTAGTCAAGTGATCAATATGTAATGGAATTTTCCCACGTAAACTATGCGATGATATCTTTTGGGTTCATAAATTATGCAACGTTTTGCTGCGCACGGAATTTTACTCTGATAAATGTTTTTATTTTCGTACATTTATTTTGCACCACGCCTATAAATTAACTTAATTAATGTTCTGCGGTTGACGTCCTTTTTTATTTTTTTCTGGGACTTGTGTTATTTTTAACCAATGCATATGATTGGCATGCAAATTTTTGGTAATATATTTCTCCCATGCAAATTGAAATGCTCCAGTGCTTTAAGTGCTCTATTATATGGGGCTCAACCCATAACAAAGTTCATTACTCGTATGTCAGGCTGTCAATTAAATGCTTTTGATGGGGGTTGAATAAACGAATTTCTATTTCCGGAATCTGTGAAAGATTTCAACTAATTGAAACTGTTCCAGGCCGCTCCCGGCAGATGTCATTCGAACGAAGATAAAAGGGGAGCAGATCTACTCTCGAAAGCAATTGCCAAAAGCGCTTAAAGACAATATTTTGCCATAAAGGGTGGTGTTCGGGGTGGAGAGGTTATTGGATACCCGGAGTTCAGAGTTTGCTGAGGTCGGCTCCAGCTGGGGGCCAAAGTAAAGCTCCGTGCTGCCAAAATCTCTGTGTGCATTGGCAATCAGTGTTAAATAAACGAGCAGGCCAAGTGCCACAGACAGGATGCAGGACACAGACGGATAGCTGACGACATGCAAAATGCATTGGGATTTCAAGAGCCTGGCAGCATTGATAAAACTTTCAGGAGGCGCTCAAGCCATCTGATTGATTTCTACCAGAATTCTGCACCGAAATGTCCAGTTTCTCTAATGCGATTAGAACTAGCTAATTAATATGCACGGACCCAAATTGGTTTTGCTAACTCTAATTAGTTTGAAAACGTGGCCGCATTGTCTAGTCGGTTCTTATCAATGCTGGACACTCCGTAGTTGGAAATTTCTTAATTAGGAAAATCCCAGTCTTAGACCAGCATTTCAAGACAATCATTAGGCGATTATGCTAATTTTCCAGGCTCACACATTCATCCGAAATTTAATTTATGTCTACACAAAAACGTATTTGATGCAAGACAGCAACAATCACGTGGTCATAAGGCACAGGGAAAAGTTTTAAGACATATGCAAATGGTAATCAAATCATCTATTCGAAGCAAGCCCAGTTTAAACATTTATGTTAAATTAATTGCCCTCAAAAACTTGCCGAGTTAATGGCAAGTTTTGAGAGTCTAATCAAACTTGCCACATTAGACAAATGCAGCTGAAAACTCGGCTGTGTCAGCATAAACTTATGAACTCTATTCCAACCACTCAAGTTGATGATATGGCACTTCAGAGCAAGGAAATAAAGCGAGGAAAACTCAATCAATGACGGGTAGGAATAAGGGAAATTTCTCATTCGCTGTCGTCACCTAGAACATAGAAAATGATGTGTCGAAAAGCCTGAACTCAACGGATATATATATATATAGAAAAAGGAGAACTGCCAGCGACATTGACAAGATGATGCCATGCGTCTAAGGTTAGAAGCAGATAAAAAAGGGAGATGAGGGGGATGGGTTGATTTATTACAGCCCGATAAGGAAGCGCAGAGGAAGTCGGAGGAGCAGATAAGCCAGGTCCTGGCAAATGCAATTGGCAGGCATTATGGGCAGATAAAAGCGCTAGACAGGACGAAAGAGACTTCATCAAGCTGAGTGGCTGCATTGCAGTTTTAATGAAATTTTCGCCGGAGTGGCAGCGACATAAATCAGTCAAAAAGGTAAACTTAAGAATTTACATAATAAGCGAGAGCCAAAAAAAAATTGGAAGTCAGGAAAAATTCATATTTTCCTATATATATATATTTTATATGTATGTATATATGAGAAGCGAGCTGGAAACTCCATTAATATTGTGCGCTCAGGTGGCTGGAGTTTTCTTCGATAAGATTTAAATGCACTCCCAGTGGCTGCTTTTCACCGCTTGCTTTCCATTTATCTTTATATTATATTTTCGCTGTCGCATAATATAATCTTTTGCGCTTTTCTTTTGTTTCAGTTGACATTTTTTAGAACATAAAACGAGACGCTAAGCTGCATTGCAATAGAGTATAAAAGCCAGCCGAAGAAAACTGAAGCATATAATAATCGTATCTTTTTAAACGGTTTTGCTTATTCACTTAATTAAGTATGAATTTAATATTATTAATGCTGAAAAGGCATAAATGGATGGCCTTTATCAAGTCACACTAAACTTTTAGTTTTTATATCACTATGACCACCTGTGTAATTTAATAAACTAAGTATGGTTTCATCGAAAATCAATCATATTCAAATTACCTTTAGTTTCATTTAATACCTGAAATGTAACACATTCAAAAGCAACCATATTAAATTTCTATAAAAACAAAGTAATTTATTTCAAAAACGTCATAAAAATTAAACAAGTAGCCTCTTGAATTACTTGACAAGCAATTTAAACACATTTATTAATTAAAAACGGCAAAAAGTGGACTCCTATTTCGCGAACCCACTTCAAAATACAACCATTTAATAATTAAAAGGTCGTCAATTGAATTGCATAGCTAATAACAACAACCAGCGAAAAGTGAGCAAGTTGGGACACCATTCCAGCTCCCTTCGCTCTATCTAATTACAAAAGTTGAACGCGTTTCCGGGCTGACAAATGGCCGAGTTGGCTTTTCAATATGTTGCGAGCGCATAAACTAGACATCCATTGTCCTGCCAGTGACAGCATGTGGTATATATGGTACATGGCCTCGGGGAGGAGATGATATAGGGATGGTTATGGTGGCCGGCTGTTGTTGTTACCCCTTTTTGTGGCACGTGAAGTCTGCTCTGTGCGGCAGCTGCGCTCGATAGTTGGCCTAAAGTTTTAAATTAATGGCGCAAAGTTTGTAATTAAATTACGGAGTAGTCGCTCGCACACAGACACAGACTATCCTATACTATAAATATTAAGTATGCCTGCGCATAAAAGTAAGCTGCATTGAATTGGTTTTCGCCCTTGCTTTTTACTCTTCTGCTGTCTATATTTTTTCATACATGCCATGTGCACTCTTGCGATGCATTGTGTACCAGTGTTTGTGTGCAAGGATATTATGCCATGGCAGTCGCAGCTGCCGGAACAATATATTAAGCCGTTAAGTGAGGCAACGACGAACGCTCTGTTCTGGCACAGATTGCGGCACAAATTGTCCGGGCACTATACTGCGTATACGTAACATAGCTTTCCAGTCACTGCAGCAAAGATACTGATGCACTGAGACATACCACATTTTTGTAGTAATCGATGTGAGGCCAAAGTTAAGGATCACATCTGTTGTGAACGTAACATTTTAAATAAAACTACATTTACATACTTTTTAAGGATCATCTAGTGCGTGAAGGTAAAAATATTAATATTTTTTTGATGAAATAAATAAATGTATCTACTGGAGACTTTTTTATTGTTCTTTCACCTTTTTGGCAAATAATTATTTTCGTTTTGCTTCCTAATTTATTTTCCTATATATATATATGTTATATGTTATGTTATTTTTTCTGAGTGTACAAAAACTCAGACGACGCTGACACAATTACAATGCATTAAAGTTATGATGAAGCCAGCTATGGTGATGATGATCATCATGTCCTGGGAACGGGAATCGAAATGGGAATGAGAATGAGAATGGCCATGGATGTGCAACAATTATGAATCTCTCGCGCTGTGTCGCATGTGTTGAATACTTGACTGACAGCTGAAGGATGGCAAGGACACGGGACACAGGACACGCAGGCAGTCGAGCAGGAAAATCCCGCTGACATTCGGAGCGAATGCGATGGAGACATCAGCATACCCGCTAGCATTTCACATTCACATATATACAAAATAAAAATCATCCTGCCAGGATGCTGTTTCGCGTGCAAAAATATTGCTGAAATCGTCGGAGGAAATATTTATGTCCTCAAGCCAAACCCAGTTCAAATTAAATACACGTGAAGAGAAGGAAATACGATTTTCGGACAGATTTAATCCATAAAAATGGCACTTTTGGCAGTTTTGGAAGGAATCAATTATTTACTAAATAAATTTTACGTTCTTAAATTTATAACGCCTTTCCCGTTCCACTTCCATCAGGAAAAATATAATCATATATTTTTCCAGGACTGCCCATGTTCACAAGCTTATAAAAATCAATAAAATTGGAAATCTTTTTCAACGAGTACGAATTTCAGTAGTGCTTTAAAAATAAATGTATGAAATAAACAATATTTTCGGCACCAGTTCGATCTAAATAATCATTATGTTTTTAAAACTGCGTCCAAACTAAACTAAAAGAAATCAAGCCTTACATTTTAGCTAATATCTAAGCCACCAAACGTGTTACGGAATCAAATTAAATAACCACTAAGCTGCAGGAAAATAATAAATTGCACAAGTATATTTGATTAATGGCAACTACTTTCACCAGGATATTAAGTTTTGGCTAACCGAAGAAAAAGTGGATGGCAAAATAAGGGCAGATCCAAAAAACAGTGGCGCATCATTCGAAAAGCCATTTGTAAATAACATAACCGAAGGGCATTAAAAGCTAATCCCGTTTGAGCCAAAGGCAGTAACGGCAGCTGAACACGTTTACATGGATGCGGAGGAGGATTAGGTTGGAATCCCTGCCCCAAGTCCACGTCACTGTTGCTGCTTATCCAGCTTCTTTGCCATTTTCAACCGCTGCATATTTATGTGATTTATGCTAAAATTCTGGACCCTCGACCCCCGACCTTCCTTCGGTTTTGTGGGTTAACATGGTGTGGCCTGGAGCGACATTTGGTTAAGGTCCCCTTTGCAAAAGGAAAAACAAAAGCGGCAGCGTAAAAGAGAAATGCGGAAAATTAGGTTTGAATTTCTACACCCCAACTGACAGGACCTGCCACCTTCGGAACCTGCTGTTGCTTCCCTATGTAGTACATACCTGAACCTGGCTGCTTATGTACCTGTGTTTATATATATATATATATATTTATAAAGGTTTTGTGGGGCATTGCGGGACGTCTACTCGATTATTAGCCCTGAAGCCTTGTGGTTATAAATTCAAAGCGGCAGACACATTCTTTTCGTTACTTTCCTTATTTTCCCTTTTTTGGGTGTGTTCAATACGGCCTGTTTCTTTTTTTATTTTTTGAGGGACCCACATTCTGTTTGCCTCGCTGTGTTGCCTTTTAAATGTTTATGCCAATATTTACATTTCTGAGGTTTGGCCCAATGATAAAATATTTGATTTTAACACGAATACAAATGGGCAAAACACGAAGGCTTTGGGCAGTCCCCAAAATAAAATGCCAACGACCCGTCTCAGCTGGAAAAAGAGGCAGCAATCGTGATAAGCACACACTTGATCGATGGCGCTAATGGTGGCTTATTTATTTTCCTCCTTGGCCGTCATTCAGACTCACAACAAGTCCCAGATAAAGGAAATGCTATTTTAACTTTTTAATTGAAAGTGTTTGTGACGCTTAGATTTAGAAATTTACGTAGTGTTGGTATATATTTAGCCTTTTTATATGTATCTATGTATTCCTTTCCTTAAAATGTTTGTAGAACCCCTTCCTTTATTTAAATTTTCCATCTCTATTAAATCTAATTTGTGTTAATTTTACCTTCACATTAACTCTTTCCGGAAATAGTGCTAAATTAATGTTCTCTCTTCATTTCTCTCTAACACTTTTCAACGCATTCGTATCAATTAGGCCACTAATTAACCTTAATTATCTTGTCAGCTGTCAATTAGGCCGGGCCCAAAACAATTGGCAGTGCAAAATGCTAATGCAAATCTCAGGAGGCGGCCGGATTCAGAAAACCAGCCTTAAGACAAGGCTGAGTTCACTATTGCGATGGGGAAAATCGGCTTAGATGCGCTCGGCCACCTTGAGAAGTATTCGCAACCCGCTGAGCTGTTTTTCATTAATTAATTTACTTGCAACAGAGAAGCTCCTTCTCGTTGCATAAATATTTGACTTGCGAGCAGCAGCAAAAATGAGATTCATTTTCTTGGAATTTAAATGAATGGCTGTCAGTCAGGCAGTCGGTTTGTCCATCCGCATACTGAGTACAATTAGTGTTGGATTCAGCAGTTTCCTTGCTGTTTGCTATCGCGGCATTGGCATTGCATAAAAAATAAGCTGTCTTTGCATTAAGCAATAAGAACAACAAAGTCGCGGTCCGCCGGGAAAATCCGGCAATAAGCTTTTCCGCTTTTCCCCACTGTCTTAGCCGAAGTTTTGAGTAATGAAACCGCTTCGCGAAAAGTTCTGTGCTGTAAATCTGTTGGATTAATTATTACAACTCGGAATTGTTTACAAGGAATCCACGGCGCTTTGACTTTTTGCTTTTTGTTTCTTGCTGATTATGCTTTGTTGGCTTTTCTTTTGTTTTATTTGCAGCTTATCTCTGCATAGTTTTTACTCTTACTCAGCTTGCTTTCGAAGCACTTTCTTATCTAAACGACATGTGTATGAACATTTTGCTGCCTCATTTGGTTCAACTTTGGAGATCAACGAGGCGCAAAAATCAACTGCCAAAGATTGTGTCCCAAAAACAATTGCCACCCAGAAGGGTCTTCAATTAAATGCTCGAATAAAGTGCAATGTCAGAGTGACGGGCAGCAAAAGGTTCCCAAAATTGTGAGCTTGGAAATTTTTTAATTAAAAACTAATGTGGCGAAAGTGTGGGGTTGGAAGATATACATACACCCCTACATACTCACCCGCACACACCAAGTAAATTACGCCTAATTGCGAGTGTTTAATTATGCACTAGTTTAATTTTATGGTCTTGTGGCTTGGGGTCCACCCGAAAATATATGAAGACATTTGGGTTGATGGCGAGTGTTGTGGGCTGCCCATACGCTCCACAGGATTTGGAGACTAGCGAAGAGTCCTTCTCGCCTAATCTGCTTGTGTGTTTGCTGATAATTCCCAGCTTTCATTTACGCAAGGGTAGTCAAAGTAGCAAGTAATTGCTTGCTAGTATAGTTCGTTGGGATGGCTCGTTTGAGGGCCTCATGAGCACACAGGAAGAAATATATTCCCTTTCGAGGGAAAATATAGAATTTTAAAGATTAAATACAATAATATAAAGAGTAAAAGTAAATAGAATATAAAGTTGTATACCAATAGATAGAGATCAAGTCTATATTTCTAGGCGAACAAAATTCAGTCCACTTAAACTTCTATTTTTACACAAATTGTTTTCGGGCCATAATAGAAATTTACTTTGCGCTCAAGAGGAGCTGAGAAACAGGAGCCTGTTTATAAGCACTTGGAAATTCCTACGCCCCAACACAAAAGGAAAATTGCTAAAAGTTTATTTTCTCGGTTTGCTTTCTGTTTTTGTTGTCGGTCTGGCCTGAAGGGGTGTGGCAATTTGCGGTTGCAAACTTATAATGTGTGCAAATTGGTCTATGAAAAAATCATGTGTGAAAATTTCAAAGAGGAAAACGAGGCAAACGGGCAAGGAAAAAAAACTTGGAAATTGTATTGCCTACTTTTATGGGCTGCTGAAAGAAACTCATAGAGGGTGGTTTCAAGAGTCCATATCCCCCAGGATCGTAACGACCTTTTGCGGTTTTCCGTCTGCCGACATTCAAACTTCAATTAGCCCCTGAAAATAGATAGCCCAAACAAAAGGTTGAAAATAAAAGAAAAGCAGAGCCGACCAAAGAAAACCTTTCCCCATCGACACCTTTTGCAAATTGAACGCTCATTATTCAGACAAAAGGGAGACGATGTCGAATGAAGGCCGGGTCTGGAAACAATTTAAAATTAATTGGTTTCAATGTCTGTCCTGGCTGTGGTTGTTGATGATAGTAGATGAAAAACCTGGCCTACAAATTGGTCAGCTTTTCTCCGCCTTTCCTTTTGTGTGGTTTTCTCGGAAAATGAAATCATTTGAAAGTGTTTGCAGCCCCCCAACTGCGAACCTTCGAGCCCATGCAAACAATGAAGGCGAAAAGGGTTTCTACTTTCCTTCATTTCGTCTGCAATATACTCTCTTTTTTTTCTCAAGTTTGCCTAACCATCAAAAGGATGAGACGGGAGGCTGTAAAAATGCAGGGTTGGAGTGAAAAGGCGGCCTAATTAAATGAAAATTCATGGCGTATGCTCTGACGAAACTTTTCCATGTTGTTTTTCGTCTGGCTGTGTTGATCTTGTTTTTATTGTCCCCCTGAAAAGTATCCCAAAATTACTGCCAACAATACTTTGAATATTTTTGCAACAAGGCGACAAGGGGGCGTGTCTGGGTGTGTAACACATAGCACACAACCTTGTTTTGTTAATAAGATACAATGTTTTTCAAGCAAGTCTGATACTCTTAAATGGCGTTCTGAGTATAGCCCTTATTTGATTTAATTGATGTCTCAAAATTTTTTCTTACTACAAAGTAATAAAAAACATCGGAAACAAATTGATTTTTAAAAATTTTGTGTTTTTACGCGTGTTTTATTTAATTATTATTATTAATAATTTTTTTAATATCTAATGTAATGTCTCAGGTTTTCTTTTTAATATACTTTTTTGTATAAACGAATAAATATAATAAGCTAAAAAGAAAATTGAACCTTAAGCTAGGCGGTGAAATCATGTAGGGCATTGCTTGTTCGTTAATTTGATTTCACCCTGTTGTTTTTATGCCTTTTAAAAGCCGTTTTGTTGCCTGGCAGCCAACGAAGACTGAGCTGCGTGTGTGGTTTGGCAATTATTTGAGTAGTACTACAAGGCACACACCCACACTCGCACGGAGCGGAAAACAGAAAAACACACACAGATGTACATAATTACTTTGTGTACATTTGCATGGCAAACGGTGGAAGGGGAGGGAAAATCCTCGCAAAGAACAATCAGTGCGAAACATTGTAATGCGAATACGTATACGCAGTGTGTGCCAGTGAGACTGAGGCTCAGTTTAGAGCTCCTCCTCCTCCGCCTGCTTTCCGTGTAATATGCTGCCATGTTATGTCGTAAATGTCGCTTTTTATTATTTTACATACATTCTTGTGTTCGCCGTACTTTCTCGCCCAGCTTCCTACTTTTCCTTTGTTTTATTTACATTTCAACACGCGTTTGCCCAGATGTATATCCTCTCTGTCAGAGCCAGTCTTGCTGGCTGTCAGCCGGCTCTAAAAACGGAGCACATATAATTTTCTGTGTAATGACAGTCTGTCTGGAATAGACGAGAGGAATGTCTGCTAGCCAAGCCAAGAAATATTTAATGTTGCTGATTTTTCTAATTAAATGTCTGCCAACGAGTTGGCAACTGATTAAAGTCGGTTATATGTTCGCAGAAGCAGCCATTTATTTTGCTCGCGTTCGCCACGCTTCTCTGCACACATTTGTCGCACCTGGCGTATGCGTAATGCATTGTAATTTTTCATGAAACTCTCAGGCACTTCCTTGGCTTTTATTGCCCACTCTAAGCTGATTTATTTGCGCTCTAATGAAATTTGTTTCGTGTGCAGCGGGGCCAAAAAAAAGAAAATTAAAAGCGCACGCTTCAGTTAATTTTAAACAATTTTCCCTTGTCGAAAAATGGGATTTTATGAATTTAATAATGTGTGCACCATATAATACCAAAATTTAATAAAATTTCCTTGGCAATTTTGTTTACAAAAATTTCATTAAAAGTATATACATTTAAAAACCAAATTAAACTTGCCTTTAGCTTGAGCTATTAGGTAAAATGTTCTTTTCTTAAAATATGCTTTCTATAATAAGATTAATACAAAATTAACTATTTTAAGAAAATGATATATTGGCTGTTTTTTAGATATTTTTTTTAAATAAATGCTATAACTTTTTATGCTTATGTACTTGTTTTACGATGAGTTCTAAATCTATAAATAATTTTTTAAAAGCTCTTTTACTTACTCTTACTTTTCTGATATTTTTAATTTCAATTACCTTTACTGCAAACTAACTACCATTCGAAGCAACTGATTAGATTTTCCACAAATTTCCGCCACAAAACTAATTGAATTTCTCCTATCATTAAACAAAGCTCACGCATAAAAACTAGACAAAAAAACAACGAACAAAAACTTAATTAATTAAAATGCAATTGGCATTCCGGGCCAGTAACCGCAGCAAATAAATTCATCAGGATCAACAAATTCACAGCTAATAAAATGCAATTTACCATTTATATGATTGCCATTTGTTGATAAGTACAAAATAATGTGAGCTAAAACTTACCGCAATATTGTGTTTAATTTTTAGTTTGATTCGGTGAATTGTTTGGGTGGGTTTGTTGGACAATATTTATGGGTCTGTCTGTGGCGTTTTAATTAAATTGATAGTGAGTGTGTGTGGGGAACGTGCCGCAAATTAAACACGCGACTCACTGAGACGAGACTTTTTAATTGACACACATCCACGGCACTTGAGTGGGGAAGAGGATGGTGATGGGCTAAGGATCGGTTCAGTCACCTTACAGTCTGGGCTTGTTTTATTTTTTTGGGCCGAACACTACGCGACATGACGTTATGCTGCAGGACGAAGACTGAACGCGACGCGTCTACTTCTGTTGCCGTGGTGTCCGTGGCGGTGCGTGGGTGTGAGTGTTGCAGGTTGCAGATGCAGCAGCAGCAGTACTAGCAGCAGCAGACGCAGTAGCAGTAGCAGTTGGAGGAGGAGCAGTCAAAACGGAGCTGAGTAGACCAGGCCACCTACAACACGCAACGACGACTGAACGAGCGATGGCCCAAGGACCAACAGCACAGCCCCAAAAATACAGAAGTCCTTCGCAGCAGCAGCAGCACCAGCAGCAGCAGAGCTGCGGCAGCGACAGGAGCAGCAGCAGCAGCAGCGCAGCAGCAACATGAAGGAAAATCTCGGCTAAGCGAGCACGAGAGAGAGAGCGAGTTTCGCGGGCGGCGGAAGAGAGAAAGCGCCGACCCGAGGTGGGCATTTTCCGTTTTCCACGACGAACCCTGCAATTTGCGTAGCGCATCGGCATTTTCCGACGTTGCACGGCTGTAAAATTGCTCGTACAATGCAATGTGTTGCCGCCAGGCTGTTGGTGTTGCTGTTGGTCCGTTGGTGTTGCTCCTTCGGAACGAGATGGAAACGGGACAGCCAGAGCTGGCTGATGTAAAGGAATTTCCGTGGATTTATGGGCATATTTTGTATAGTCTTAAACTGGGCTTTTAAACAATAATGAAAGAAGAAAAGGCTAATGCATTTATTTTATATAAATTAATATTATAAATATAAATTTTAATTAAAGGTAACATTAAACAAATAAAAGATTTCTTATAGTTATAATCCGAAATATGAAATATCTTTGTTTTCTTGAATGATCTTGGCTTGCCATCAAGTGGGAAAACTGCTAAATTGTATCGAGCTCATTAGCACGGAGTTTATTGTATAGAGGAGATATTCAAATCAACTAAAATTAACAATGTCTTGAGCGTTAAAGTTAAGTTTTAAGGACAATCAAAAAATGATATCTAATAATATTCAATTTAATCGAAACCACAAAAATATATTTTTTTTAAACATACATACATATGTCTGTAATATCACAATATCGTATTTTTATAGTCAGAACGATGGACTTCTGCTTAATAATTCTGCTTAATCGATATCAATTTAAATGATTTCTTTAAGTAAAGGTCTTCCTTTTCAGAACTCTTCAATTTAACAGAACAGTGGGCGCAGCTCTGTAAGGAGTTAACAGGACTTTTAAAAGCAGCATCACCGAAGCGGAAGTGAAACAGTCACGGTTCTCTCTCTCTCGCAGTGGCTCTCCAGTTCTCTCTAGCTCTCTCGAGTCTCTCCTGCGCCTGCGCTGCCAGGACGAAGCCGAGCCACAGCCGAATTCCGATGCTGTCCCTCGGATTTCCGCTCGTCGATATTCAGAATCCACGAATTCCTGGCAGCGGACAAAGCGCAACTTGCTCCACATATTCTAGCCCTACTTACACACATACAGCACGGCACACTCACACACGCACAGATACAGGATTACAGCGCTGCTTTCGCCCATTAGCCGATGCTGCGCTGCCGGCGTAGCAGTCGCTGCGCAGGATGTGCTTTGTTGTTGTTTCGGCCGGCGCTGCTGCTGCGCTGCCGCCAGCTGTTATCACCAAACATTGACGCTGCTGATAACAGCAAAAGTGGCAACCGAGGCACATTAAAACCAACAACGACCCAATTCTTTTGCCGCCATTGCCACTCCTGCTGATAATGACGAGGATAATGATGATCCCTGCGCTAGTCATTGGCCCCACTTGCCAATTCCCATGGGTCAAGCCGGGGAGCAGGTATTTTGATTGGTTTTCCACTATGCCAGTATAGTTGGGTGCACTGCGAGAAATCAATCAGGATACTTACGAATATTTTCAAGTTCAGATTAGCGAGCTTGAAAAAAACATTAAAAATATATACATGGAAAAACGTTTGCTTTTAAAATTAACTTTATTTGGTTTTTCAAACAGAACAGGAATTTTAAATATCTATAATTTATGTGCCAACACTACAATATAAATCAATCTAAAATTAATATCTAGATAGACCTACTTTTAAAAACAATTCTTATTTCAAAATATGTAAAAAAGTTATAATACCCTCTGCAAGAGCATAAAAACACTATTCAATTTTAAATATAAGAAATATTTGTATATTTTGCTTATGAAAAATGTAAATTATCAAAAGTTTTCCTGTATTTATATTGATTAATTTTGTTCAGTGCTTGAAACTGTATTTCTGTGAGTAAGAGCCTTTTAAATAACTCACCAAACACAAAAACGATTTAAATGAACATCGGCCATTCTAAAAAAAAAGCATTCCACTTTGGGCCCTGGCATTTTAATTCTCATGTTTAACTTTGAACATTCTGTACCTTGGTGCCCCTACCCTCGAACTTAATTAAATGTTGTTGGAAAAACGCTTTTCATTTAGGCTGCATAAATTACAAAGCAAAAGTACCACTCGCAACTTCAAGGAGGAAGACAAATCTTTTTTCGGCCCTCCCCCAAAAAAGCCCGAGGCGTTGACTAGTGGCTAAATTATGGGGTGTGGCTGTGGCTCGGCTTATGCAAAATAAAATAAGTGTCTTTGGCCATTTGAAGTCTCCCTCTAGTTTTTTTTTTTAAATAGAGGGCTTATAAAGTGAAACAATATTTTAAATTAGTCATGAAGTTAAGCTGGTTTAGTATCCTGAAAGGGTTTTGCAGCAGATTGTGGATTATATTAAGGAACCATCACTCAAAACATATATATTAGTTATAGACTTATTTAATTTAAATATGTTAGATTAAACTGGATTACTGTTTATTTGTGAATTATAAAGTTTAAACTTTTATTAAACTTTATAATTTGTATTAAAGAAATTAAATAAAATAATATGACAGAGTTTAAAAGTTAAATAATGGAAAATTATTCATGTAAACTTTTTCCGTCAGTAAGTCTTCTTAAGTTAACCCAGATGAATTCAACGACCCACTTTTAAAACTCCCTTGGACTTCACATGAGGCCTCCGCAAATTGATGTTTGCCTAAAAAGGCGCAAAAGCGATGACACTTTTTTCACCACAGGACACTGGCCAAATTACACTGGGAATGTCCTGCAGCGTTTCTACAGCCCCAAAAAAAGACAGAAAACACTCTACTCCGACTTGTCATTTGTTTCTTATTGTAATTTATGTGCAGGCAGCGATTTATGATTACATTGTGATTTATAACGAATAAAGGCTTCAGCTGCTGCCGTTCCAAATATCCAAGGGTTGAGCAGCAGGAGGCTCGAAGGACTCTGCCAACTCTCACCTAATGTCACACGGCTGGTAAAAGTTTTGTGCAAGTTGTCAAAGTTTTTCAGCAGTTTTTCAGCTGCTTGTTTCAGCTGCTTTTCACCGACAAAGTTTTCCCCTCGATATTGTTGCAAGTACAACGCAAAAAAATGGCATACAATCTGTCAACGTTACGCAGGAATGGTAAAGAGGCAGCCGAGCAAGTCAAGAAAATCAATTGGAAATTGGCCATCGAGTTTTCGGGTGGCGACTGTCTCAGGTGTTTATGGAAACTTTTTTATTAGAAACTCAGGAAAGGATATTCCTTAATTTAACGAAACTGGCCAAAAATGCTTAATTTAACATTGTTGACACAATAAATACTTCAAAAAAGTTTAATAAGTCGTTTTAAACTGACAAATCGTTGAAGAATAAACATTTTGAATTGTATCATCATTCTTAAATAAATACGGATTTTAACAACCCCTTAAAAATTAAAAATATTAATATTAAGTAATTTTTGTTGAAAATTATATTGTTAGTTAATATTGATTTATATAAGATTTATTTAATTATAAGATTATATTTAAATAGTATTAATTTCACAACCTATATGTTTAAAAAACAAATGGTGTTCTTGCTTAAGGATATTGTAAACTTACGCCAACAGACACATTATTATAAGGACTAAGCGAATAAATACACGTTATTTATAAACTCAATTTAAGAGGAATCGCTTATTTTCGCTATCCGTTTTTAAGTGTTTTTATCTTACAATTGACAATTACATTTCCATTAGGCGACGACCGCCCCGGAAGCGTCTACAAATTGGCGCTTATACATTTTTCATGTACTTGGCATCATTTTCGAGTGACCCCGAGTGACAGGAACGCGTGTTGGCCCGTGTTGCGGCTGTTCCGCCTGAAATGTCAAACAAACACGGCTCAAATTAGCCAAACCACCCGGCATTCGGTCGGTTTTCGGGTGGTGTCCGTAATGCGCGTGAATTGTAAAACTTTATTTTGACAGCTTTTGCCCTCGGACACCTTGGGCCAGGACATGTCAGACGGATGTCAAGGAGCAGGAGGCTGACGAGTCGAAACTTTTCCTAATGCCATTAAAGCGTTTCAAACAATTCCAAATTGCAGCATATTTTTTGCTTTTCCTTTCCTTTTTATTACATGTTTATTGTTTGTTTTTGTTTCGACTCTCATATTGTTTTATTAAGAAGCTTAGGGCATATTGAGAGCTATTGTAAGGAAATTATTTATTTGTCGTTCGATTTTGTGATTTTAAATACTTATTTTTCTTTGTCTATCTTATGTGTCACCTAAATTTGTGTGCTTAGGTGTGGTTTATCTTAGGTTAACTATATATTTTTGTTTGTGTTTTAAACAATTGTATCCTTTCATTGCAATTGAATTTTCGAAATATCTGGCTTAACTTTTTACTCTGTTATCGCATGCATTTATTGAAGCAAAGTGTAGTATTTTTATTTGTCAGGAATAAATGCAGTGCATACACAGTAAATATTGTCAAAAATTTTAAGCGGATTACGGCAATTAAGTATTCTGTGGGAGTATTATAAAACCTGTCGTATTTTTTTTTAGCCAGATGATCCGGTGGTTGTTTGGCTACCAATAGGGAAAAATTGCCAGCGGAAAAGGCCAGATCATCCTTCAACTTTAATCATGGGCCAAAAAGAAGTCTGGCGTGTGCCTATTTGCCACCTACCTGAACACAAAAATCATAATTAATTTAGCTTGAAAACTGCCAGCCAACATCAACTTGAGCCTAATTTGGGCACTCTTCTGCCCCCCGGGAGCTGTGCAGGAAAGTGCTTCGTAATTACTTTTGGCATGGCAGCGATGAAATCGCTAGAAAATCACACAATTCAGGCAAAGGAAATTAACTCATTTCCACATAAATTAGTTCCGATTTCCGACGCTCTCTGGCGAAATATTATGCGTCGATTATGATTAACGATCATTGGCGTAGCGGGGCCAGGACTTTCATAAATAACTCACAGGACTCGTTCGGCTGGGAATGAGTGGGCACAAATCGTTCACGCCTCCTTCCCCAGGACATAAAATATCAAACGACGCTCGCATTTCGTTTCTTTCTGCCTTATTTTCTTTGATTTCGGCTTGGCCATTTTTTTTGCCTGCCCAGAAATTTATTTATGAGCCCTCTCTGTTGGCGGGCCATTTTTAAAGGACACGACAGGACGACGCTTTTGGGCGGTCTCATTGCGCTGGCAATTACGCGATTCTCGCGCGTCGAAATATTGCCAAAGTCATTGACTTGGGTCCAGGCCATTTATGAATTATATAAAACCAGCTAGAGCTGTACGATGCACAGGGGAAAATAAGACAGTTCCACTTAAAAAGATTCAGGGAATATGTTGTCTACCCTCTAAGAAAGCAGTTTCAAATCAAGTTCTAGCTTAGCCTAAACTTAATTTGCACTTAAAATTTGAGTAGTATATACATTTCATTATTTTATTTTATCCTTTGATTTTCAATTACATTTATTTATATCTGTATTTTTGAGTGTATTTAAGAAAAAACATCTGCAAAAGGCGGGACCGAAGAAAACCTCAGACACGCCAGAATATCAATGAATATGAGTTATTTGCACGCATCCGAAAGTTTTTCACTTTACAGAACTCATGAAAAATACATTAAAGAATCTGAGGCGAAAAAAAAAAATGCCAGAAGAAGTCTTCTGAAATCTGCCGAGTTGTAAAAAGCGGCTGTCATTAAAAATGAATTTGTGCCAAAAGCGCAACTAATGAATAAGGCAAAGTCACTTCAAAAAAACGCCCGAAATTAATGTGTATGCCTGCTTAGGATAACTCACACCCTTGAGAGTCTGTGCCAATCAATCAGCTAATAAAGAAATGGTTGACCAAAGATTTTTTTCCAGGGGATTGATTTGTTTTGCCTTGGTTTGCCTTTTGTATGACGGAAAACCTCAGTCTCGGCCGCAATTCGAATTATACATTTGACATATTAGTTCTGGCCGATAAAGAAATTGATTTCTGCCTTTCAACAGCAGCAATCTCGGCGGCTTGTATACCCACAGCTTTTTATAGAAAATTGCTTTATTGAGTGGGCGAAAGGTTGAAAATGGGGTTCAGATGGCTGGGATATTTTTAGGCAACGAGTAAGGGTTCCTTTATATTGGAGAAGTGCTCTCAACTAAAGCCCAAACACATTCATCACCTTTTAAGAAGCGGGCATAATCTTGATTGGCATTTGTCCTTAATGTTTTGGTTAAAGGATAAGAAGGCAAATACAAAATCATTCAATGTCTAAAAAATATAGATTTTTATTTAAAGAATGTGATTAACTATTTGCTTTGTTAAATTATTGGCTTAAACTTCTTATGAAAATTCCTTTTTTGAGATAGTGATCCCAAAAGTCAGACGCATGGGAAGAAAACAAAACACTCAATTGGAAATCATCGAAGACGTCAATTCCTGAGAGTCGTTTGAGCTGCTTTAACAGTTCGCTAACAACATTGTTTATATTGTCCGACCGATGCTTGAGCTATATGATATGGACACGCGACTGATACTTACTAATGAAAAAATCCAATGCCAGGCGGAAGCTGTCCGGTTTGTTGGATGAGGGGAAGGCAAACATTTTGGACGGCTCTTGTCAACAGCAGGATGTCCAGACATTCCGCACACCCGAGGCAGCTTCGGAATGTGGGGGCAAGCCCAAATCCCAGAAGTGGACCATTGGATACAGTTGACGTATTTTGTTTATGTGCGTACGCCATTGATGACAGGCAGCCCGTCGCAGAATCTATACGATGTTATATCCCCCAGAAGCACGTGATGTCATTAGCTACAAAACCGAAACGGTTTCGGTGGCATGGGGTGCTTGACGAGGGGGTGCGGGCGGTGGGTCGGCGTGACAGTCTAACGCATTTGTCATAAACTAACGAAAAATGCCACGAAATTCGGAATGGAAGCCGACACGAGCACCACCAGCACGGCCATCACCGCCAATACCGCAACCACAACTCCGAGCACACACGCCAATCAACGTCAACATACCAGCTGGCCAACTGCAGCAGTACACTGAACGAAAAAAAAGGAGATAGATTGAAAGTTGTAAAACATTTTTTAAGTCGGACAAAACTTTTTTTGGGTGTCTATTTATGATAATTACTGAAAAGATACGAAGGTTTTTGTATTACAAAAGATTACAAACAATTGTTACACTGACCCTCCACATATTACAAATTTATAAAAAAAATATTAAAACATCTTAAATTAAACATCAATGATAATATAAATTGAATACGTCGGTTACATCTAAATATTTTATAAGTTTACAACCAGCGTCTATAAACATTTACTATTAATCTGTTAATTATTAATTAAAGATTTTGGTGATACAAATTGTTTATATTTTATAATTCGCTATTAAAAATAAACACTGTCGAAGGTCCCGATTATCTTGTGATTAAATTATATAATTTTTGATAATAACATATATATAATATTATGCACGTTTTCATTTACCGGTTCCAAGCTACCGCTCTATTAACAATTTGTATAATTTTGTAAATTTGTTAACCAAAGTTTTTTTACTGTATTGACGCTGCAGTTGTAGTAGGAGCCAATATCAGTGGCTTCACCATGAGTATCGGTTCAGCGATGAGGTTGGAATTGCCATCGGCCCCGAATCCCGGCTGAGTGATCTATGCCGTCCACGGCCGTTTATTGAAATTCCTTAATGAGCATCACTCCAAATGACCCGTGGTGACCTCACTCCTCCAAACACGCCAGTCAAGTGAAATGCAATTTCCGTTGGTGTTCGTAACAGGCCGGTGTAATTTGCAGGCAATTCAATTAAAACCAACATGCGATGTTGGCATAGGAAAAAAAGAAAAAAAATAACAGCCTGTACAAAGAAAACGCATATTTTTTAACTTTGTGGGTGAATTTGAGGTATTTTTAATTGGTTTCATATAACATTTAATGTATCAATAACCAAAAAATCAAAGTGCAGCTTTAAAAACAATTTGGAAAATATTCAAATGAAAATGAAAGCACACATTTTATGTGGTACAAAATAAATAAACATTTTTTTTATAAAGGCCACGGCCAAATAAATAACACCTTGCGAATCCAGTGACTTTACCCAGCTACAAGTACTTAAATGCCGTATCAGTTCTCATATTTCGAGCATTAATTTCAATTAATAGTACTCGAGATTGGGGAGCGTGATAGATGGGGTAATACCACTTGGATTCGGGTTACGTGAAGTGGGTGGTTCTGGGTGGGGCGTTTTGTTGCCTGTCTTGCAAATCGTTGTTGCCAATTACCGCTAATGTCGCACAGTTGCCGCATTGCCATAAAATTAATGATAAGAGCGCAATAAAATAAGTTTTACTGCAGGCGAGAAGGAGGCGACAGCACAAAGCCAAGGAAGCGCAACAGCTGTGGGTGGGGATGGGGTGGATCCGAGCCACTATATATTCCCTATATAAACCACACCTCAACCACCCTTCCCCATCCCCCTCGCAGGCAAAAAGTGGGTTGTGTCAGCAAAAGGTTATGCCACAATAAAATTAAATCCAACAAGCGTGAAGTAGGTGAAGTGGTTGTTCGCTTCGCTGCTCGCTACTCGCTGGCTTTGCAAATTGAAAACCTTGGACTGTTTTACGGCGAAAGGAGTTACGAGTTACGACCGGTGGCTACTAATTGCCAGTCACGGCTTTAAGTCGAATCCTCCGCTAAGCGGCTTACTAAGGATCTCCGCCTGTCTGGTGTCCATTGGGTCATCAGTTGTCGCTCCTTTTTTTTTTTGCCAGCATCCTTGCTTATCGCTGGAGCGGCAGACAAAGCCGGGCCTCCACACATTAGCATATTTAACTTTTATCCGTGAAATGAGCTTTGAAATGTCGGAATATAAAAAGCCTTATATCAATCTCTGCCCACTGGCGGATGTCCCTTTTTTTTTCGTCCTTGTTCGTCTTCGTCGCCGTCTGCGTCTGCGTCTTGGGGCACAAAAACTTTTGGAGCACCTTTGCAACTTTCTCCCACTTTCCAACTCCGCCTTTTTTTCTATGAATAAATTGCGCAGAATTTATGTGCAAAGTTTCGCCCCTGAAAGGAAAGTGGCTAGCGGAGTTTTAGATGAATCTGTTTGGCTTAGTCTGATGAGTTATCTGCGTAAATGCAGCAGGAATAGGTAGCAGCGCATCCAGAGGCAGTTGCACAATTTATGGCTGCAATGTTAATTGAGCGCTGGGCGGTGCTTTTCAGATGCCTTTGCTTTCTGCAACCCAAAGTTTCGCCAGCGACGTCAAAGTTGAGTGCCAAGGAGAATTCCAGTTGCACTGGGGCCATCTCTGCTCCGAAGTTCGGCAGAAACTACCCAAAACTAGGTGGCAGAGTTAGTCGCTCCCGGAAGGCCGAGAAATTCCGAAATTCAGAGTCGGAAGGGAAAAATCAAAGTTGCATATGCACAAGTTCTTTGAAGTTACTTGATCAAATTAGGTGAAGTAGCTGGAGTTCTATTCGAAGAGAGCCTGAAAAGATTTCGGCTTGCCGTTTCTGGTATAAACTAATTTTGTTTTGAAAAGAATCGTAGATTTTGTAGTATTTTTTAAACTATTTCAACTAAGTATTTGAGAGTATCTTAACACAACTGATAATCTCTTCAGCTTACTAATTGAATTGTTGTTATTAATACAAGGCTTAGTTTTATTTTAATTTCAGAAATGTTTTAATGTCTATTACTATATATCCATAATTTGGTAAAAACCTTATTTATAATACTTCAAAGCTAGCTAGTAGCATCTAAAAAACTACTTGCCGTGCAACATTTGCTTGCAACATAAAATTAAATGCTACTTTCCTTGTGTCAATTAATGTATATGAGTCTTAGGCGTAGCTTCACTTTTTATGGCTAATTTCCATAAAGCATTCGCTTATCATAACTCAAAATTGCATGTAAAATGAAGTTGTTCTTCGCTCGGTATCGCTTAATATTGTTGTTTCAACCGCCGCTGTTGCTGTGGCTATTATCGCGATGGCAGCGTGTTGCCAAGCGTGTAAGGATTAAGATTTACGCAGTGTTGTGCCAACGGAAGGAAGGAATGCTCGAGGCGGGGGGAGCTGGATGTGAACCAACTGTGACACATGGGTGCCTCATTTCCGACAATTCCACCGAATGCAAAGTACCCCGAACACGCACCCACAAATTTGGCATAGGAGGTGGAAACACCGGCGGTTGGGAGGGGGAAATGCGAAATAGCTAAGTGAGAGTAAGGAGCTAGGAACAAGACACTCGTTGTCACACTTAAAAAAAAAGCAAAACCTGAAAATTTCAAAAATATTAAAAAAAAAATTCTAAGTTGAAAGTTTTTTCCAATATGATTAATTAGTTTAAGTCTACTTAATGTGTTTTTACATTTCTAATTTCTGGTTAAATTTGTTAAATTTGATTTGCAAATCTTAAACATGGAAAGTCGAGAAAACTTCAGCAAATTTATTAGGTTTATAAAATTGAGACATATTTATGATTTAAGCGTCTGTTTCTTTATATTTTTGTTTAGTGCCTGGAACTCTGCATCTTTCGGCTCTCGTCTTTTGGCCGTGACGTTGACGACGGGCTGCCTAGACAACAGCGACGACTCGGTTGTGGCCGCAACGTAATATTGCTGAAAACCGCAGGGCGGCGTCACAGGCCACGTTGCGTATACGTAATATTTCAGCATTTGCCTCACGCTTCGCTGCCGATGGTGCGCTGCTCCTTTTCGCATGTGGATGTGTGTGTGTGCGGTCTACCATTATCTGTCTGGGAAGCCATTAATTTTTCAAGATTGATCCGGTATGCAAATTACTTACACAGAATGTGCACGAAAGCGCCAGCAGCGCCATCTACCGACCGACATGCTTCCTTTACTACTTTCTCTGTACTTTCTATTATGCCTCTTTGCTTCTGTATGTGTGAGGTGGGGTGGAAAACAAATTTTCCAGCTACTACATTTTATTTAGGAATTTAATTCTATGGGCGTGACCCGCCCACAGTTTAAAATAACAAAATGAATTTCGTGTTTGGGGCTTTATTTCGGTTCTTTCTTGGGTTACGTTAAATGCGTGCCAGATAATTACATGCTAGCATTGATTTAATGCCCATAAATTGTTTCATTTGCTGCAGTTTTAATTACCCCCATCCTGGTCATTTTCCATGGCACGCCAGCGGCCCTCCAAAGTGCACTTAACACATTTATTTTCCGAGCGCTATGAAGGTCCGTGGCCCGCCCTTTTAAAGGTGGGTCAAAGGGCATGGGATGAAAAATAATAACACATTCCCCGGCTTGAATTAGCCGGACGTTGTGTAAAGAGCAGTTAGATTTGTTAATTTTTCTGTCCATATTTTTATTACTTCTGAAGAATTTTTTACTATACCCAAAGATTCTTTTAGATAATAATATCTGTGTTAATAAAGATTTTCTTTTTTATACAGAAAAAAAACTAGTCGAGAATACCAAAAAAAATCGACTCCATCCACTTATATTACATTTAGATGGATATTTAGGCTAGAAACTAAGCCCTGGGTTGTTTATCTTAGATAAACTCCACTAGAGAATTTTCTTTTACTACTTTTGTGTGTCTGATGGCGAATTCAGCGAAAATGACAGAGATCACTTTACGGCTGGCATGATGTTAAACAAAGCTGAGTGCGGTGATGTTGATGATGCTGATGGGGGTGCTGTTTACAAGGTAACACAAGTACCTAAAACTCGCACACACTCCTGGCACACACACCCACATACACACAGGCAAACAAAACGCGTATTTCCCGAAGGAGAGGGTCTGATAACAATCAAGACAGCTCAGGCAGAGGAAACAAAAGCCAAACACTGCAAACAGCGGCCTAACAACATGGTCAAACAAACAGCAGGCTCAGGACTTTAAGTCCGCACCGCTCATCCCCACCACCACCCACTCATGCCACCCACCCCCACCCCCTGGAAAAGTCATCTGCCATTTACAGGAGCAAGCGAAACCGTGAGCTCTGAGCCGCAACGCGTTATCTTTGCCCAAGCTTTGCATAAATCAACGAAGCAAAAAACGGAAAAAAAATAAACGAAAAGCACCAGAAATATATTTTCCAAAAACCGAACTCAAGCGTTAAATTGAACGTGTTTTTATACACGGTAATCACACCAGTACAGGGGTATATTGGGGCCTTGCCTTTAAAAAATATCTAATGCTAAGAAAACTTAATGGGAACACAGACAATTTTATTTCATTTCATATCTTAAGTTTAAGATTGACTAACCAATAATTGGGGCCACAGTATTAAATTTTAAATTTGGCGAAAATGATCTGGCCCAAATAAGTAGGCAATATTTTTTGAACCTGACCGCATGGTATTTTATTGTCGTGTATTTTATTTTATAATATTCTTGTGTGCCGGACAAATTATCCAAAGACGCGCCCCACGTGAAATGCCAAAAAAAATAAACTTTAACATTGCATGACAAAAATCAAAATTCGTAAAACAAACAAAACACGTCGACGGCCATTTAATTGGCTTACATGCCAACAAAACCCCCATGGGTTTTGTCCCACACTCACATACACATTTCTACGTGCGCGTTGCATAAATTACATGAAATTTACAAATAAATTACGCGCATGCAAAAGGCAGACGCAGTTTATGATGTTTTTTATTCCCTCCCCCGTTATTTCCTGGTCTGTGGATAATTTTTATAATTGGCAGCTAGTTAGGGGAAAGCTCAAAGACTAAACTACGCTAAACAAAAGCCAGTTATGAAAATAATTAAAAAATTGCTGTGTTGTTAGCGCAAATTAAACAGCGGTTTTGTATCCTAGTTGTGTGGGCGATGATCTATTTCTTTTAAGCTGGCTAATAATTGTTTTTAAATATTTTGTTGATGTGATTATTTATAGCTTCTGGAATGAAATGAATAACTAAATACAATTATTTAAATGAAAATTTTTATTTTTTCAATACTTATTTATATACAAGAAATAAAAGCTTATAAAATACAAACAAATGCTGAAGCACTTGTGAATTTTGTCTGCATTTCATTAAATTCTTGCGTTATTGTAGTCTGTTTTGTTTAAATATATTTCATAGTAAATTTCTGCGGAACTTAAGTTTTAATCCGCACCAATACTTAATTACCTTCTTTTTCGATTTTTTTCGCGCCAAAGCGGCTTTAAAATGTGTTTAATTAGTGTGGCATTTCAGTATTGCATTGCGACAATTGTTCTCAATAATGCTGGGTGGGTGGATTTTCTATAGCGGGTGGTTGCGGTGGGTGGCACTATATAACGTGTGGGGTGGTTGTGGAAATCTTCAGTGGGTTGGCTTTTGGAATGGGTGCGTTATGAGTGCCGCCATCGAGGACATGGCGCGAACGATGTTGAGTTTTAATTTATGCACATTCGCAAACGTACACATATATGGCACACGCATGCCATGTCCTCGATAAGTGTGCCTGTGTGTGAGTGTTTGGGTGTGTGTCTCGCGAGTTTTTCATCGACATTTAATTGAAAATAACTCAAGCGTGTCAGCAACGCGCGCGGTTAATGAGCGAGAAACTCGAATGTCTGTCGCGAATTTTCCTACCCACCCCTCATATATGCGTCTCTTTTTATCCCCAACTACCCATCTCTTTCATGCATGCAACATTTTCTTATTTTTTTCAACATTTTTTGTCCGCCAGCAGCACGTGAATGACATCAATGACAGTGAAAAGGCGTTTTTCTGCACTTAATGAGGGGGAGTTAGTGGCTGAAAGAGAGGGGGAGAGCCCGAAGAACGAGACAGCCAGACACACACACACATAGGTTCGCAAAAAGCTAAGCAAGTTTTTGGCTTTTTATCTTTCTGCGTATGCGTGTGACAACTTTATTTATGTGTCTGCAAGGCTGAGCCAAAAAAAGTGGAGAAAGGACGAAGAGATGAAACTTAAAAGACATTTCCCGCAGCATTTTTTAAGGGGGTGTGTGCCATTAAATCAGTTGGAATATGTAGGTGAAGTCAGAATAGAGATAGAGATAAAGATGTTCCCTTAAAGAGCTGTCCAAACTACCGGCATAAATCACAAGTTCTGCTGATGTTGGTAATCCGTAGACATATTAGGCGAAACAAGCTATGGAGGAAGCTCCACCCACTCAAGCAATGACATATAGATTTTGTGTTTGAAAAATTGTATATGCACAATTAACAATTGAATGTTGTTTCTTTTTACTAGTGTGACCTGTAGTTTTATCTCAATAAAACGTATATATATATAATTATGAGTTTTCAAAAGCCGAACAATGGTCTAATGAGACTATTTAACAAATTTAATTTAACTTTCGTAAGCGTTATTTAAAAATTGTTAATTGTTATTGTTAATACAACCTAAAGGCTCGAAAGGCTTTAAAGTAAAATGTAATAACATTTTACAAAATAAGAATAAATAAATAACATTTCCACAGATTTTATAAAAATTACAATACATGTACAATTTTTTTTATCTCCCATTTTTTTTTGCCTTGTTCCAATGTTGCATTGTCAAAGGGTTCGAGATAATTATTAGTATATTTGATATATTGCCATAAATTTGCATATTTTGGCAAATTTTTGTATGTAATGCCCAGCTTGAATTCAAATGAAATAATTAGAATAATAATTGCTATTTCGACCGGACCGAAAATTCCATCAAGAATTCATGCAAACCTCGCATGCAAAAACCAAATTGCGGATTGTGAGGGAAATTGTGTGGGTGCTTCCCCTGAACCAAATTAAACTTTAGTTATTTATATTAAAAATTGTGCTTTATTGATGTGGTTTATATACATGAGGCCGGCGTCCTTTTGCCCTCTTTTATGAACGGCAGTGGTTTAGTTTTATTTTTTTCCCCGCTCACCCAGATGTTACATATTGAGGGATCCACATTCGGTTTTCAGTTGAATTTCTTTCGGAACACACTTCGTTTAACTTGACCTTTTTTTTGGGGGGGGCTAGTTATGTGAGCTGAGGGCTGGCCATGTGTTTGGCAATTTCCTGGCTACGAACGAGTTGACCGCAAAAAAAAGCTGAGCCAAAGCCAAAGTACAAAGCACGAATGAGAGCAAATAAAAACCAAACCCAGGCAATCAACAAATACATTTCAACAGCACCTTATAAAAGTATTTGAACCTTATGCTGACCAAATTTTATCGCATTTGACACACACAAACCTATATGTATATATATATATATTGGAACATGGCATTGATTTTGGCTTTTATTAGCTGCTCACAACAAGGCGAAAGGAAAAATGGGTGGGCGTCGCACTTGACTTCATCACCCTTTTTAGATCGGGGCTTTTTTGGGGGGGGTGAACTTCCACTGCAATTGCCGTAATCCATTGCCGGAGTGCCAGCTTGGCTGGGATCACGTCCAGCGGCGTTAGCCGGGAGTATATCTTTTTAAAACATTGTTAAAGTTTTACCCCCACTATAGCTTCGTCTGCTGCTGATTGGCAACCCTTCAACCCAAGCTTTATCACTGGCTGCTATTTAGAAAACGAAGGTATATAAGTACTGACCAGATTTTGTCTTTAATTTAATTTATTATATAATGAGGGTAAATAAAAACAATAACTCATTTGAATGGGAATTATATATAGTTAGTTAGCTTTAGAATATTAAAACTTAATACTACAAAAATTAAATCTAAACAACAATAAATCAAAAAATTTTAAATTGTAAATTTTAATTTTATATATTTTTATAAGCCTAAGTTTCCAAACTTTTGTAAGTGTGTGCTACAGGCCTTAAGCCAATAAATTTACTTCTGTGTTGAAAAGGAGCATTGATGGATATTGTGAAACATCCTTTGTCAATTTTCCGGCTAAGAGGTATTTCGGAGCCGTTCTCCTTGAGTGTCTGTCTTTTTATTGAATTCGAGTTCAATTTGTTTTTATTGATTTGCCATTTTGCACTACCCCCAGAGATGTGACGGAAATTGTCAATGTTTTACAATAGTTGCGCAACGCCCGCCCCTGAATTTCCCTCCCGTTAACCCGCCAACGCGACCCCGGCTACATCATCATGGCTTTTTGAGTTTTATGTGCACTTGATAAAATTTCAATAGTTGAATATTCCCCCCTAGCCCCGCCTCCCCCTGTGTGCACATCTTGTTGTTTTACGCTCGCGTTGCCTTTCGGGATTGCCCTTAGTTTTATGTGATATTAAAATTGATAGCAAATCGCTGCTGCAACGCATTTCAAGTACTCACTTTTGCAGCCAACCCCCCGTCGCAGCTTTGTCTTCTTTTTTATGGCTCTGAGCTGTGTAAGCCAAGTTCTGACGCTTGGGCAAATTGTTTTTCCATGCGAATTTCAATAAAGCCAATTCCATATTGCGCATACGCATTGTGTGACGTGGAATATCACTATGGCATGCTTTATGCTCGGCTGGCAGTCTTAAATCTATTTTTTTGTACAAAGCCATACGAATAAAAGAAATGCAGTTGGGAACTATTGAACCATCAGCATTTTACAATCGGGGATTTGCTTTTAAAAGCTTATTTCTAAAATTTAAAATATTTGAATAGGAGAAAAATTATGTTGATTATTTAGACTGCTTAAAGCTACAGCTCATTTTTTTTTGCAAATAGGTAATGTTACATGTCCTGTAAAATATTTTCGAGAAAAAAACAACGTTTTCTTGCTTTTAATTAAAGCTAACATCTAAAAATTAATCAAAAGCTCAGATAAAATTCATCAAATCACTTTCCATTCACGTAAGCAATAGGATTTCGCATGCCAAATGTGTTTGCCCATTTAATTGTTTCTTAGAGGCCATAACAATGATAGAGTAACAATGGCCCAGGAGCTCACATATGGACAGTTGCGGAGTGCTCGACTAATGCAATAAAACGCAGACAATGTGTGAAGTTGAGCGTTCGAATTTCCGAATGCATTTTCCATTTTCCAATGCACGGCTGCACCGCCGACCGAAACAAAGAAAACGCACAAAAGCCAAGCCCCCTGATGCTCCCTTTTCCCCCACGCCCCCTTTTCCTCGTCTATGTGGGCGTGGCTGCGTGTATAATTTGCGATTTATGTGAGCCATGTTGACAGCAGTCGCGGAGTTGGTGGGATATGTGGGGAAAGCGGGGGGAAATGGCAAACAACAGCGGCTAACACGTGCTGTGCGTCATCTAATGCTGCTGACAAACACCTACACGGAGACACACGAACACAGGCGCACACACCGCCAAACACACACCGACACACACTCACACATACACACCCCCACACGCAAAGGAAGTTGCACAATGTGTCAAATGTCATATATGTGTCGCTAATAAATTCACTCAAATGTTTCAATACCCGCACGCCTGCCAGCATAATAAAAAGATCCCCTCGCACTTCGCATCTCATCGCGACACTGACAAACTGCGAATCTATGGCGACATAAGCAGACAGCAGAGTGAATTCTCAAAGGATGGGGCAAAAAGGACTCTATCTACACTCAGAATATTTTGGGAATCTTCAGACCTTGTTTGATAAAAAATATATAAATTAAAATAAGTATTCATTTAAAGAAATAGAATATTCCAAAAACAAAATGAACTAAAATTAAAGCCATTTTTCCTAATTTGTTTTTTAAGCGAGAAGATTATTACATATAGAGTAAAGTCAGTTTTACAGATATTTTGTCATTAGGCTTAAATATAAATTCATTCAGTAACTTTTTATTTATATGCTTTTTATTTATTAAAGTAAAAGAGGTTGGTATTAGTTAAAGTTGCCTTTCAGTTTCAATTAAAGTTTAATGTTTTTTTTGAAACTATCATTTTTCGAGTGTATCTAAGAAGTGAAATATTAAATCAGTTTGGCTGGGCGGCTCTCCTTCTCTTTTGTCTTTTATGTTCCAAATGAATCTTAAATTACCAACATATCCCGCTGTCAATTGTATTGCCTCTGATCGGGACCAAACCAATCATGGCACGCACAAGCAATTGAAATACCCCCTTTGACACCCACAAGACCCTTTTATTCGTGGGACTCTGTCTACTAATATTTTGAGACCAGCTGGAATTGACTTTGGGACTAACTTAATATTTAACCCAGTGTTTGTCAGACCAAAAACAACAAACAGAAAGGTTTTATAAACCAATGGGAATTCAGAATTTGTATTATTTAAACACAACTGTTCAATTAAATATGGAAAAAACCAACAATCTTCTTTAATATAGGTGTTTTTGTTTGCATAACTATTTATTGCTAAAATGTACAAGTTTCTTTCATCAGTAAGTTATGGCCAGGAATAAATGCAATCTCAATTTTCTTTTGCCAAATCTTAAAAGTCGCATTAAAGGGTAAATAAATTTATAAAAATGATCAAAAGAAAGGAGTGCAAAACTATTATTGCCGTATGAATATTTATAGTATTTTGTTTAGAAATAAATTGCTGCCGTAATGGCAACGTCTTCAATGCACGCCAAATGAACTGCAAACGAAATAAAGCGGCCCTTATATAGAAATATAGCTGTCTGAGGCCCATTGCAGATGGGCCAAAGTGTTTGTCATTGAACTCGAAAGTCGAAGCCGGCGAAGGAAGGAAGCAATTCAGGGCGGAGCTGGAGAAGTTGAAATCCATTTAATTGCAAAATCACAGCCAAAATGGGCAGCGGCGGATGTGTTTGGCTTGAGTGTGGGATTGTTTTTCCTCGCCGATTCTGATTCGGTTCTTGGCCGCGGATCCGGCCCGAAAAGCCAGATCCGTGCCAGAAACCTGAGCCGGATGAGCGGCCAGGCCAGCAGCGCTGCCAGCATCATCGTCAATGCAATCATCATCATCCGCCCCTCCTCTCTCCCCTTTCCTATTTTCCCCCATCTTGGCACGGACTTGGTTGCGGAACTTACGGCAAAAACACCCATACCCGTGCCCGCATCCTTACGGACATTCCGGCTACGTTTGCCCGTAACAACAAAAGTGCATAAATTTAATGCGGATTTTGGCAAACGATGCGACAACGTTGGCTCCATGTGCCAAGTTCTGAGCCCCGGCAAAACCCCCGTGTCCCGACATCGTCGGACACATCTCTAGGCCTCGGCCAAAGCCCAACCCCAACCCCAACCCATCCCATCAGACCCTCGAAATTACACCCAACCCACACGACTCAGTGAAATTCTATGCATTTCCGTGTTGGCATTTGTCGCTGGTTCATTGTGTGAACTCGGCGGGCGAGTGCACGGCTGCAGATTGCACAGTGTTTTGGGGTGTGCTAAAAAATGTAGCACTCACCCAAATAAAGTGCAATCTATGAATGACTAGGAAAAAAATGTGATTTCATTTTACAGAAATTGCCTTTAAAAAGTATTTCAATTTATCCCTTAAAGTTCGCTAAATTCACAATCATGGCAAGAGTGCTACCAAAAATTGTATGTAATACTAGCTGTACCCGGCTCGACTTCGTTCGCTTAAAATTAGTTTTGAGTATGGTTGTCAAGACTTTCTTATTTCTTATTTGCGCGTTTTTTGAAAACCTTTGTGTAAACAACCTTTGTAGAAGATCCTTCAAGAGAGAGAATCAGAAGGAGTAAAGTAAAAGTCGTGAGCTTGTATACTTTTTATCAGTTACAATGTTATCAATGCAATTTTAATTTGCGCACAAATATGTATACTTGTTTGTAAATTGGAATTTGTTGTTTTCAAATTTCTTGTTTTGAATGAAACGAAAACCTTTGTACACACAGTAAAATATTGGCATCCAATACAAAAACAGCAAAGTAACGTATTATTTTCAGATTCCACATTTGATCGATAAACGGGTATAATAAATCATTTTATTTGTATTTAAGCACATTATCTACTTTCGAATAGAAACATACACACACATTGTATGTATGTACATGTATTTTACATATAAGCAAATCAAAACATATCCAAATATACATATGTACATACGTATTTGGTCAAAAGTTCGAATCTTAAGATTAATATTTAACTTGGAAACATTTTGGCTTTGCTTACAGAATTTGTAGTAATTTTCTATTTTCTTCCATGGTGGAAATTAAATAAGGCTCTTACTTCTGCTACAAAATGAAAAATAAAACCTAAGCATTTGATCCACAGGACTGACTATTGATCGAAAATCATATTGATCGGAGCAGCAGTTTAAGTTTTTAAAATCCTAAACAAATTTAACTTAAATTGCCTCTTTCCCCTCCCCTTTCCCAGCAGCACTACCCCTTCCCCTCATCAGTTTTCTTGGCTGTTGCTCTCTCGGCCGTCGCTCTCTTGGCTTCTGGGTTTCGATCCTTCGACAGGCTCCCGCAAAATACAACGCAATGACTTAGAAAATCTAAAAAATTCGTTAAAAATACTTAAAAAAATGTTAAAAACTTGAAAAATTAAACTTAAGCATTTGGGCCATAGAATAACTATTGAGCGAAAAATCATCTTGATCGGAGCAGCGGTTTAGATTTTTTAAATCGAAAAGTTATGGGGGATATCAAAATTTCTTTTAGATTTCTAATTAGGACTTTTCAAAACCTAAAATTCGGAAAAAACCAAATATCGAAATTCCAACCAGTTTAGAAGTTAAGCTTAAATACATCAACTTTTTTTGCTCAGAATAATGGATGTTGGAGCTGTTTGGGGCCACTGGGGGGACATATCGGATCTTAGTGGGCGCCCACGCCCCCAATGGAATACTGTGAAAAAATTTGGCTGCTCTTGCTCTTACGGTTTGGGCTGTGGCCGTATCCCCTTAAAAATCGGTCTTTCATTTTATAATCTTTAGGGATGAAAGTGATCCAAGTAAAAGTCGTGAGCTTGTATACTTTTTATCAGTTACAATGTTATCAATGCAATTTTAATTTGCGCACAAATATGTATACTTGTTTGTAAATTGGAATTTGTTGTTTTCAAATTTCTTGTTTTGAATGAAACGAAAACCTTTGTACACACAGTAAAAGATTGGCATCCAATACAAAAACAGCAAAGTAACGTATTATTTTCAGATTCCACATTTGATCGATAAACGGGTATAATAAATCATTTTATTTGTATTTAAGCACATTATCTACTTTCGAATAGAAACATACACACACATTGTATGTATGTACATGTATTGTACATATAAGCAAATCAAAACATATCCAAATATACATATGTACATACGTATTTGGTCAAAAGTTCGAATCTTAAGATTAATATTTAACTTGGAAACATTTTGGCTTTGCTTACAGAATTTGTAGTAATTTTCTATTTTCTTCCATGGTGGAAATTAAATAAGGCTCTTACTTCTGCTACAAAATGAAAAATAAAACCTAAGCATTTGATCCACAGGACTGACTATTGATCGAAAATCATATTGATCGGAGCAGCAGTTTAAGTTTTTAAAATCCTAAACAAATTTAACTTAAATTGCCTCTTTCCCCTCCCCTTTCCCTGCAGCACTACCCCTCCCCATCATCAGTTTTCTTGGCTGTTGCTCTCTCGGCCGTCGCTCTCTTGGTTTCTGGGTTTCGTTCTCTCGACAGGCTTCCGCAAAATACAACGCAATTACTTAGAAAATCTAAATAAATTCGTTAAAAATACTTAAAAAAATGTTAAAAACTTGAAAAATTAAACTTAAGCATTTGGGCCATAGAATAACTATTGAGCGAAAAATCATCTTGATCGGAGCAGCGGTTTAGATTTTTTAAATCGAAAAGTTAATCTTAAATGTAGCCCCCAAATTATGGGGGATATCAAAATTTCTCTTAGATTTCTAATTAGGCCTTTTCAAAACCTAAAATTCGGAAAAAAACAAATATCAAAATTCCAACCAGTTTAGAAGTTAAGCTTAAATACATCAACTTTTTTTTGCTCAGAATAATGGATGTTGGAGCTGTTTGGGGCCACTGGGGGGACATATCGGATCTTAGTGGGCGCCCACGCCCCCAATGGAATACTGTGAAAAAATTTGGCTGCTCTTGCTCTTACGGTTTGGGCTGTGGCCGTATCCCCTTAAAAATCGGTCTTTCATTTTATAATCTTTAGGGATAAATTAATTAAGTAAGTAATTAATTAGAAAGTATTTCAAATTAATTTCAAAACATGTTAAGAGTATTGCCAAAAATTGTATGTCATATAAATAAAATAAATATATTTGCAGTTCACTAAAAAAAGACATTCTAAAATCAATTAAACCAAACTAACATATTTTCATTCACTTAAATTGAACATTGCTTAATTTCTCAGTATGCTTTCCCAATTTATATTGATTTAATGCAAAAGAGTCATATTGTTATACAAATAAACAACGTATTGTTTTTTAATTTTATTAAAAAACTATTTCAAGTTTAAGGGTATTTCCTAAAGATAATATATTTGTATTCAAAGAGAAGAGTTAAAAACAAAAAACATTTTTAAATTAAAGTTTTAAAACCTAAGCATTTATAATTGATAAGAAACCACGATTCATTTCGGCTAACGAAGAGAAAGGGGCTCAGAGGCTTTCCACTTGACATCTCTCACACTCTGGGCCTTTTCTCCATCTCCATTTCTCTGTGCACGTCTCTCCTTCTCCGCTTCTCCATTTCTCCGCTTCTCCCAACTATCTCCGCCAGAGGCCCACGCTATATGCATTATAATTTGAGTGGCATGTTGAGAGTGGCTTTTGTTTTGCTTTTAATTAGATTTACATTGGCCACTTTTCAGTTGCGCATCCAGTTTCGGCCTCCGCCCAATTTTCCCCCGGCCGGCAGGACTCCTCTTCCCGGGCCTTTCATCAAGTCTGGCCTAACTAGCAATGCGCTTTGTTTATTTTGGCGCCTTCTGCAGTGGCCATTTTCCCTCCATTTTCCCCCCACCAGTTTTCCCGCCTCTGCTCCATTCGTCATCTTGTTGTCCTTTTTTTCGGTTGCTCTTTGTGTTTTTGCCGAGTTATTTTCAACAGCTTCACTTTTTGCACTTCCGCTTTGTGTGTCACTAATTGCTTTTGTGTTGCAGTATTTACAATTGTTTTGATTCATTTCCTCTCCTCCCCCAACAGGCGCCCCACCCCCTCAAACCATCCCAAGTCACTTAATTAAATGCACTTTGAATGTCCTGTCTGCATTTGCCTCTAGGCCTTTGCCTAGTGTTGCCTCTAATCACATTCTCTAATGAAATTTAATGAAATCTCCCACTGTGCTAATGCCGCAGAGAAAACGGACAGGTTGAAAATCTTTGTGTTTGTCAGGGGAGCAACAATCTGACACACAAAATTTTAATGTTATTTTATCCGTATACCTATAGGCGAAACAAATTGTCATAAATCTTTAAACTTTAATCATTGCATTACAAGTATATTGATTTGCTTTCCATGTTGTTCTATACTTTGTAGTAACTTTTTAAGAAGTAGAGTCAAATAATTATTATTTTAAATTTGAAATTCTCCACTAACAAACCGGCAATATATTAAGTAAAAAACTAACCATTTATTTATGTCCGTAACCACCCAAAAAACAGAACAGTTTTCAACTTTTAGTCGATTTTTAGTTTTGCATTCAATTCACAGCTTGCAATTTAATTAGTTGCGAACCAAACTTAAATGAGGAAAATAACTCAACGCTTTTTCGAATGGTGCGGCATAATGAGTGACGCAGGAATATCCAGTCGCTGATGAGGCTGCTAATTCAAAACCGGAAAAGCTTTTAACCAATTTACATAATTTACCCCGGCTCAGTCCAAATCGTCTGGACGGGCCAAGCCATTTTTCTTTTGGCCGGCATCAACTCGCCACCCAACGACATCTTTAAAGAAATTAATTAATGAAATGTTGATTAACTTTTGCCAGCCAGCCAGCCAAGTTGAGTTCCGCCCTTGCTCCTGGCCCTCCTCTGTCTGAGATTTATGTCAAGGCATTTATCATGGCTCGAAAGGAGTAAACAAGTCCTGGGCGTTGCGGACTTTTCAAGGAGCAGTCGCATGGGGCGTGGCCATAATCCACAAAATTATGCGCACTAAAGCTATTTACAATTCGTAAAATGTATTTTTTAAATGTTTACAGTGGGTGTGGCTGGGCGAGCTTTGCTTTGGTTTGGCTTGCTCTCGTTTTGTCTGGCATGACTAATAAAATGGGATGAAATCCTGTGGGCGTGGTCGCCTGATGGCTTGTCCTTGTCTGGGGCTAATTAGCGTAACTGCGCCAAAAAAGCAGAGTGACATTTGCAAGGGTCAGTGGGTAAAAAGGGTGAGATTGAAAAAAAAAAATTGGCGTGGCAGAATCATCAATGCTCTTATAAAAAAGTTTATTTTTATTACCCTCTTAATGATCTTTTCGGATGGAAGTAAGAACACATTAAGGTTTTCCTGTTAAATAAGGTTTATATTTGTATTATTTGGATATCAAACGATCACAAGATTCATATCCCGGCAAGATGTTTTTCTTGTTATGAGGCTTCAAATAATTGGTGCTCAGTTCGACAGAATTTTTTAAGAGAGGTAACCCCTGCTGGGGAGTAAGGGGTTCCTCCAGGAGTACTGGTCCTGCGATTTCTGTCCATGGCTTGAATCCGATGTGGCGCATCTGGTCCACTATCTCCTGTTCCAAATTGCTCTTATCATCCCAATCTGCCAGGGAAGCAGGCTTATCGTACTTTCTGCCGGATATGTCACGAAGATAACTCATCACCTTTAGTTTGGCACGATTTTCCCGTTCCTTTTGCTTGTCTGCCGATATATTATCAAAAATGGCAAAGTAATCTTGATCCATGTCTATGCTTCACAATTAAAAATCGTTGCTCTATAATAACATTAATAAGTTGGAAAAGAAAATATCTTTAGCTATTATGTTAATTTACCAAATGAGCTGCTTCACTTGCCACAATCAGGCACAAACTGAAATTAAACATTTTATAATGACAAATGGTTTCTTGTCAGATTTGACGTAAATTAAAGGGTTGCTTTATTTTAATTAATTTAAATGGGCTTAAACGCCAAGATTTAACTAAAATCATTTGATAAAATGACTTGTAATTTACTTATAAAATTGAATTTGTCAATAAACCCATTTTGGTGATGCTTCTCACTGATTTCAACGAATTCAGCCTTAGTAAATCACAAACCAAATTGGGAGCCTACCTTTAATCTCATTGAATTCGAAATGACCATATTCCACAAAGGGTATTTAATAGCACATTTGGCATCGCGCATCGCGCTGCCCGTAATGCGATTAATCATTGTCCATTGGATTGTTTTGAGGGTCGCCCATGGAACTCGTCAAGTTGGCCCTGGTTGTTGTTACTGTTTCGCCTGATTGATTTATGTTTCTAAGCCCATTGTTTGGCACACAAATGGGGGCGGGGTGACGCCTTCCGAGAGGCTTAATTAGTTTGACCCAGGTGTTTGCGAGGCGACTGGCCAAAAGGAAAAGGTCTCAAGCTACAAGGGCTATTAGTCAAAGTCGTGTGATAAGTCACAGCGAAAGGCTTAAAGCGAATGAGGAGGCGGGGGGGGTTTGGGGTGGATTTATCGCGGGTCTGATTATAGAATTGCATAAAAAATGGTTAGCCAATAAACCATTTGTGACGTGCGATTCATACCTTTTGTGCGGCCCTATAAATAACATGACACAATCTATGGCAAACACATTATTTGGCAATAAAATGGAAATCGATTCGAGCCAAAGTTGACAAATGGCGGGCAAGGAACAAATGGAGCGCCGTAAGAAAAATAATATCGACTATCAAGGATTTTCATGCTCCTGCTGGCTGCTTTTTCTCCAGCTCCTGGCTGCTGTGACAATTTACATGGCCCAATTGCAGTACCCTTTCCCTCTTTCCCCAGTTCTCCGTTCCCCCGACTCAATGGCTTTTCCATTTTCCCGATTGCCCTGCCACGTCGTTCAAATTGAAATTTTTTTTCCGTAAACCTCACAGACATTCACATTCGCAGGACACACGTACATATGTATGCATGGGGCATCCTTTTGTGCTGCGCTCCCTTTGTACTTGTCATTTATGAAAATTTGTTTATTTTCGTAATGCTCCATTTGCAAATGTAGCCAAAGTAAATATTGCAGCTGGAGATGGAGTTTCCCTCTGTGAGTTATTTTTTATGGTTCTGACTGCGGAGCATAATTCATGCGCCTTTTGTTAACATTTACATGACCCCCATTGCCCCCTGGATATTTATCGGGGAAAATATACTGTCATATTATAAATTCGCTGGAAAAAAAATCTATATATCTTTGTTGATTTAATTAAACAAAGGTGACACTTTTTTCATATAAAATACCAGCTAAAATATTGCTGACAATTTGTATGCAAATTTTCCTTTTTTTTCCTAATTAACTTTAATTAATTTAGGCATCTGCTTTTAGTCACTTGCTGAAACACAATTATTTTCTGCATATAATTATACATTTTATATATAAATAAAAAATTAAAATGCTTAAGTCTTAAGCTCTTATAAAAAATTCAAAGTCAGGTAAAATATTAATTGTTTGGCTTAAAGTTTACAAACTTTTGTGTATGCACTTTTTTTAAAGTCATCAGTTTTAAATTAAAATTCATAAAGTTCAATACACCAATTATGAAAGTTATACCTCCCCTTTTAAATGAATTCATTTTTTTTTTTGCAATTCGTACTTTGATTAAATATTCATTATTGATAATAAATTCTCGTATAAGTTTGATAACATAAATTATAGCATAAGCTTTCAGCAAGGACATGGCCCTGCGCCTGCTGGCCACCCACAACAGCAAGGACAGTTAAATTAATTGGCTATTAATTATAATTTGTGCTAAATGGGCCGGCATGTTATTGTTTGTGCTAACAAGCCATGGCCGTACACAATTAAGACTATTTATTTTTTATCAATTAAATCGACAATTTTTTTGCCACAAGACTTTTATTTGGACCTGTGAGATTTTAATTATTTTGCAAAATTCATATTTCTTAATTGGATAATAATTATTAATGAATTGGTATTACATTTAAATTTAATCAAGAAAGAAAGCAGGTGCTTCCATTTCAAAGGCTGTTTTTAGTTCTTAAAGAAAAAATTGTAACTTTAAAAGATCATATATCTTTAGTGTTAATCAATTGGTATTCCATTTTTATTTATTCCACAAAAAATCAAGGTGCTTCTATATCAAGGCGGTTTTCAATTTATGTTATTTGTTATTTGTTATTTGTAATATTTTAATAAGGTGACCTATATCCCATATTGCTTGTATTTTGATTTTAAATATACTCTTTCAAGTCTCTGCTTTAATCTACAAGAAAACTTTAAGAATATTACGCTTTCGCAGTTTTAAACATTTCGTCGTTATTGATGACTCTGCCGTAATTAAATATTTATGAATCACATGAAAAAAAAAACAATTTTATTCAGTTCCCTCGTATTTCCCTTCTTTTGTCAATCATACAAAAGAAATGACAAATATCCCAATCGCGAAATGAAGCTTAAATCATTGACCCATAAAGCAAATGTCAATAGAGAGAAACCAATAAGATAAAACTTCCGCAAGGCATAGATTTTTAATAAATTTCCATAACCAAAGCTGGCTAACTACCCGGCTTTTCCACTCACTTTCCACCACCGAAAAAAACCAGCAAAAGCGAACTGTAAACATATTTCCCATATTACGTCACAGTGGCTTGTCAAAAAGGAGTCGCAACATCAAATGATGGAAATAGAAAACAAGCTGCCTGCCATAAACAACGAAGCCGAAAGGACAAATAAACAAACAGCAGTTAAGAGGGGAAAAATGGGAGGGGGGAGGGCGGTGAAAACCCGCAAGCGAGCCATAAAAATAGCTGAGGCCAAAAGCATTCAAACTTATGCTAGGAGAGAGCCACCGAAAGCTAGCTCGCGACTGGCGCTTATATTTTATTGCTATTATCCTGTTTACTTCATGTTTATGCACACACACACACACAAGTGCACAAACAGGACCAAATACAGACGCGCGAGCACATGTTCAGTTATGCAATGGTGTGCGAATTAGTTGTGGCAGTGAAATGAAAGTGGATTCCTCGATTTTGGCATTTCATTTCTAGTTCATCCATTACCCTTTTTCGAAAGGGTACTACTCATTTTTATCTTTGGGGGAGAATACCTTAATTTCTTATCAAATTTTGTATAATATACTTATAGATTATATTATATATATAACTTTTTTCAACGAATTTTATTAAAGAGCTGTTATGTAAAGTTGAATTGAAATATGAGTTGAAATATTTTGTTAAAGTTAAAGTACAAAATTGTACAAAAGAAATATTGTTTATCATTTCTATTCCACTTAAAAATTAAAAATTAATTTGTAGTATGTAATAAATTTATTGGTTATAAATATTTCACTTAAAGTGCTTAACAGAAATAATATATTTTTCTTCTATTTCAATCACATAAAATTAAATAGGTTTAAAGAGTATAAAAGCCACCGGCTTTCTTACGTTTCTCCATCATTTTCTTTGCCACCCATTTCTGTTCTCCTTTTTACTTGCGTTCAATTGAAATGGACAAGTTGGGGATTTCGGGGGGTGGATCGAAGATTTTGGGGGTGGAGTGCTATAGTTTAGTGACGTGTTTATATTCACGCACATATGGAAACCCGAGTCAGATGTCGCCGTGTGGTTTTTACGAGGTGTCCCCCCCCCGAAAATGTCCTTTATTTGCCAGTTGATAAGGGGGAAAAGTGCCAACCTTGTACCTTTTTTTGTGCTTCTTTTGGACAGCAGTCACTAGCTGGCTAAGCAGCCAGCGAATCAGGCGAAAGGATCCATTGTTCAGCTCTCCCTTTGTTAGACTTCCACTTGGGGTTAAAAGCATTGAATATCTAAAGAGACAACACTGTCATATTTTCAAATTGAGTGTACAAGTGCTTTCACTAAACTTTTGCGTATGTGATGAGGGGGGATAAAGGAGGGTCCAACACATTTGTTAGCTTTAATAAACATTTATATGACTTTGGCTTAAGTGCTGCATACTTTCGGGTAGTGGCGGAGGGGGAGCTGGAGGGGGGTGTGTGATCATGGAGCAGAGTCTGGGGCAAACAAATAAATTACGTCGCCAGCATCTAAGAACAACAAATCAAGTAATGCATGCATAAATTCAACAATTTCCACAAGTAGCCTAGAAAGTAGCTGAAAAGTCCCCTGCCCCTTGGAATTTTCCTCCCGCTTTTCTGCTTTTCCAATGACTCGCTTTGTAATTTATGACTTGACGCTGGAGCAACCACAAAACCAGAAGCAAAAGCACCAGCACCACCACTAGAACCAATGACAATTTTCGGAACAATTTTCGCGAGAGATAGAAATGGAGAGGCGGGAAAAGCGGGGAGGGATAGGAAAAGCAAACGCCTCAAGAAGTGCCCAAGTATGCCGGTGGTTGTGTGGGAAAATTGTAAAATTGTTGAAATATAAAACTTTCCGCTGCATAGCGAGCTAACGATGCGGAAACCTGAAGAAAGTTATGTTATCAATTTCAGGAGCAACAAATAAATTTAAATTTACCACAAAGGACGAGTGAGGCCATCTTCTTACCAAAAATTATGACCAGCAGGGCCAAAGGCTCAGCTAAGATCCCCTAAGTTATTGCCAAACTTTGATTTGGGTTCTTGAAATTAAAACGAACACTTAAAAGGCCAGTTAACTGGCTTGTTTAAGTTGTAATTAATTCTAATGTTTTGGTATGCTGTTTCATTCAGGGTTGTGGAAAGAAAATAAGGCAAAGGAAAAATATAAACGGTTTCCTAAATTCTGAAATTAAATATGTATGAATTTCGTCCATTCATTTTTACAATAATCAAATACTATACCTTTCCTCCCAGACTGGAATTTATTTTTGACACCTCTCCCGCAAAATTGAGGCTGTCGATATAAAGTGATAAGTGGTTTTTTGGTTATAAAATCAATTTCCCCTCGAGCAAGGTAATTTCCTAAAGCAATAATTATGCCAAATGTCAATGCAAAAAAGCAAAAGGAAAACCGCAAAGAAAGGAAAGTGGTGAAAGGGGAAAGAAAAACTATCTTACATTGGCCTTTCGCCCCCATTTCCTCAGCCACAATTAATAACATTTTGTGTGTGTTTGGCACAAATCTTGAACAGAGCCTTATAAATCCTTGAGCATTTAATTCGAACAATAGGAGAAATAATTACGAGTGCCGAGCACGTGAGTGGAGGGCACTTGAGCGGTTTGTGGGTGGTTAACAATGGCTGCGGGTTGGGTGGGGGGGGGGGGAGTGAATCCGGATAAGCCGTGAAAAAATTACACCAACTGAAGGCACTGAATCTCTGACTGACGGACTGCTTCGTCCAACTGACAGTCAGCCGGAAGCAGCAACAAAGTCTGCGCCCTATATGCGAGTGGGTGTGCAAGTGGGTTTACTTGTCAGGCAGTTAATCTAACCCATCAAGAGCCAGCCATCCAGCCAGCCAGCTATCCAGATATTCCAGTCAGCGGAAAGCGCCGTACACCAGGTGCAATTAAGAATTTTGCACGGAAGCCAAGTCAAGTCAACATGCACGGAGAGGAGCGGGATGGGGATCTTTTCTAGGCTTCTATACACTGAGAACTACATTCCATATTAAAACATTTTTCGAAATTGTGCACAGTTAATTAAACATTAATGAACTCAGTCTTGTATCTACCAAATTAATTTATTAATTTTTAATAGCTCTTAGTAGACATTCTCGTTCAACCGGATTCTCAATATATATTTATATCAGAACGCGTACGATAACGATTATTTCGATATATTATACAGGTCTAAAACAATGTGAGGTCGGGCTAATTGGTTTGCATAAAATCATAAAGACCTTTCGCTTTTAAACTTTTTTGACGTTAAATCGCCACATTCTTTAGAAGTGCATTCTTAAAAATTGTCTTCATCAAAACCCACTAAATTTATTGTAATAATACTTTCGAATTTTTGTGCACGGATAATTTTTTAAGAGTTGGCCTTCCCTGCGGGGAGCTAGAACCAATACTTTGATTGTTTTAAGTGCCAGAAATTACCTTATTTATTTATTAATAGAGGAAAACCCCATTTTTGGAGAAATAATCGTTGGCAAGCTTACATTTTTTGAAAAGGCTTACATTTTTTTGTGCCCTAACGGAAATCGACCCTTAGCAATTAAATAGAAACAAAAAATATTCTTATATTTAAATAACTTATTCAATGTCGTAGTTGAAAATTGTTTTAATAAGAAACTAAGGTTTATTTTGAAGTGCAACTTCCCAGGTATTCATTGCTATCTTCCCACCTCGCGTTTACTTCGCTCCTTGTGCTCGTTTACTATTCATTGTAGCGTGCCATTAAGATTTGTTGTTTGAATACATTTACCATTTGTTAGTGCAGCGCTCAGGAAGCCCGCTGCCTCTGTGTGCGTACGCGTATCTGTGTCCGTGGCTCCGGCTATGTATTTAGTATCTGTGAGCGCTGTGCGAGTGTTCGTTCCTGCACTCACAGCAATTATTTACTCGCGCTTAAAGCTAAAAGGCTTTAATTGCGCGATTATTTGTCTTCTTCATTAAGCGAAACACGCAAATCTCAAAGGCAAAAGGAAAAGGCTTTGAATTAAGGGACTGATGGGTGAAGTGAGGGTGGAAATAAGAAAGTGGAGAGGAAAAGCAACAAAAACAGACGTTGAGGGTGAGTGTGTGTGTATGTGTGGGGGACAGTGGGTGCCATAAGTGTGTAAGACGTCAGGAGATTTGTAGGTTGGAGCGAGGTGAAATTAGTTTGATGAGGGAAATATTTTGGAGTGGGATTTGTTCTAAGGGTGATTAAAATATCTTTGAATGGAATAATTATTCTCGGGTGTGGTAAGAATTTAATAAGCAAGAAACAACCATTTAAGATGGTTTATTGATATAGAAAATAATGGTAATTTATGCAGTTTTCTTTTGTACGTAAAAAATTTAATTTAATTTAAATCGATGCATATTTTAAAATATCCTACTTTGACATAATAGTGGCTCAGCCTAAATTTACAGAAAGCTATACTTCTATTTTCTCTTTAATGGCTTTTCTGTCAACATTTCAGAGATTAAATGAACCTTGCTGCAACTGACGCTGACTTTCTGCAGCCACTGTTCGCTGCACATGCAATTCCACCCACACTTTCGCCCAATTGCAACCTTCTCCACAGACATGCCACAAAAGCAAAAGCACATATTCAGCGAAAGTTTCTAAATTATTACAAAACAAGCAGTCAAACAAACGGCAACATCAACGCCAACACCAGCCAGCAGAGCAATTTGTGCCAGGAGTATCTCGTTGGGGTTGTGGGCGTTTGTGCTAAATATATATCGGCAACAACAAGAACCGCCACGGACGATGACGACGAGGACAATTAAAAGCACACCTTTTGCAGTCGCCAACCTGCTCCTCAATAATTGACGAGGCCTCCGACCCGCCCCCGCACCAGCTCCTTTAAACCCTGACTTCGTGAGTCCGGACAAAGGGGGGAAACATCGCGCGAAATTGTTGCAACGTTTTAGTTTTAATTTCTGAGGACAGAGGATAGTAAGGCACCGAAAGAAATACTCAATTTTTTATAAAAGATTTAAGACCCATTTTTTTATAATTTTAATTTCTGCTGAAATAACTCAGACTTTAAAATAATATTGTTCGCTTTGTACAATGTTAACAAATACCTGAAATACATACAAATTCCTAAAGTCTTTTTATTATTATTTTTTAAAACACATATTTTATTGACAAATTTCTATAAGAAAGGATAATAATAATAATAATAATAATAACCATTATCTAACATAAAAATTACTTAGTTGACCTGGAATAACAGGTTGTCAAAAACAAATTAAATAAATATAAATTAAACAAAATGGTTATTTGAGTGGTTCAACAAGGCTTTTACATTATAACAAAATCTTCAAAATTAATATAGATAGTGATCGCACTAAACTCTGATGAGTAAAGTTATAAGCTGGTTATATGATTAATTAGTGAATTAATGATTATTCAAACTGATTTTTTCTCTGTAAGAAGTGGCAAAAAGGAATTTAACCTTAGCGCCAAGTGTTTTATTATGTAGTTTCAGTTGCTGGAATGTGTTAAGGATGCCGCACGTGTTACCGCCTCCCCACCAATTCTCCTTTTTGTATTACTTCGTGCGCGAAATTAAGCCAAAGTTGAAGTTTTGGAGGGGGAGTGAGTGGTGGATGGTGGGTTGTTAGGCGGTGGGTGGTGGGTGGTGAAACGGAAGCCAACCGCCAAGGCAGCGGCAGAAAGAAAAGTTGCTTCCCTTCCCGCTCCGCTGGCAATCAAAGCGCTGAGTCAGTTAGTCAGACATATTGGATCGTGTGATGGAGGAGGGGTCAGATAAGCCAGTTTGGAATGGGCCGCTACTGCCAATGGCATGATAGTCGTTCTGGCCCGGGTTTTGGCCATAGCTTTGCCTGTATTCAAGACAATGTAAGCGGACGGACCTCGGTTAAAGACACCTTCGAACCGAACGAACGAACTTGGGTGCGTGACTAACGGTATTTAAAGCCGCCGGAAGCAGTTCCAATTTAAGTTGCAGCCAGGGGCTCGGCCCGCAAACCGGGCCAAAATATCGGGTTGGTCTGGGCCAGGGCGCAAAAGCGCCAATAAGGTTGCATTCATTAGGCTGACTCAGCCATTGGGAGCAAGTTTAAAGACTCCTAATACTGTTGATATTCCAGTGGTAATTATGAGAAGGTGCAGCTAAAGTTGACTCCTCTCAACGCAAATATCTAATGGTGGGCTGGAAATTTTCTTTTACCACATTTGGTTGGTTTTAATTAAATTTACGCTACAATGCAGTCTCATCTCACTTCAGCATTTTAGTTGAAAAGCTGAATTTAGTCTGGGAAAAAGGTATTCGTCTTTGATACAGAGATACAACCAGAATTATAAAATGAATCCTAAGTGCAACTGTTAGACTAAATGACAAAAAATTAAATTTGTTTGCTGTGAATGCCAATGGATTTTAAATTTTATAAGGAACGAGGTGTTATAACAAGGTGTGTTTTCCTGTTTAAAAATCTGCCCGATCGGAGAACTATAATCTTTGGCTGCCTTATGAACGGTTGTGTATATTTTTGAGAAGAAATGGTTGTTTTTATTAAGAGAAAGAAATATAACCTATGCTGTCATATGTATAAAGCCAGCTTCCGTTCTCGTTTAAATCATACTAGCTGTGAACACTAAAGATAATAAACATGACATTTTTAAATGCAACACAAAATAGATCAACTTTGTAACCATCTATAAGACAGTTTTTGATATTATACCAATCAATTTGCAACCCAGAGCCAGCCAATCAAGGCAGCATCCAGACACAAAGTCTTTGCCCGAAATTCCTTTCTTGTTATACTTTCTTCTGTTTGGCTTTTTTGGCAGAAACTAATTTAAGTGCGAGGCCAACGGCGGGGTGGCAGCCACATCATTAAGTCGAAGGCGAAGGCGCAGTCGAAGCTATTTTATTTGTTTAAAATTTCATTGAAGATGCGCTCGGCAGCGTCGCGTCGCCTTGTGGCGAAATTAAAACTGCTGGTTAAGGCAGAGATGAAGATGGAGTTGGAGTTGGAGTTGGAGATGCAAAGATGCAACCGCTTGTGCGAAAAACTTTATCCTGCTGGCTTTTTGTGGGCACAATCATTATACGCCCAACTTTGATTGAGGCCGGCGCTTAATTCGGGTTTGGGTTGGCAGTCTGAGTCTGGCCGACTCACTAGGGGCATATTATGCCAATCCCGACTGCGTTCCGCAGTCTGTATCCGTATCTAGCCCCCTCGATAGACAACTATTTACACAGGCTGTCGCGCAGCAAAGTTTTCGGTATGCGGGAGATCCGAGTCCTGGCGAAAAAGGGGTATGCACTTGGAAGAAAAGGTTTCCCATTTTTTCATAAATTATCTAGTATTTCAGGAAATATTATACAAAATATAATAAGCAAATATCATGACAATCAATGAATTCCCAATAAATACAACCAGCTTTGCCAGGAATATTCATAAAAATTTAAAGTTTAGCTTAAGATAAATCAACATGAATTAAATTGTTTTACTGTCTTTTCTTACAGAAATTAGTCAATAAAACGTTTTTAATATACGATTAAAGAAAGCTTTTAAAAATTAGGTTTTAAAATTGGTTATATTGGTATGCAGTGGAAATGTGGAAGGTCATAATTGGCAAAAAAACTTATTAAAAACTTGCATCTCATAGACTTTTAGTGGTATTTTAAAAATCTAAGTGTTTTTTTTAGCACCCACAATTTATTATATTTAAATATACCTTCTTATTATAAATATAAACGACTAAATCCAATTTGAAACATTTTTCCGAGTGCTTGATTTGGTCTCCGAGGCAGCACACATAAAATTCGACATTCGGCAACTTTTAACGCACCCGCATGCATTTCAACTTGCGTCAAATTGTTGCAAATAAAACGCGGCCCCAATGGCTTCCACTTCCACTTCCCGTTTCCCGTAGTCCCCATTCAGTCAAATCCCTCTGACACCCAGCGTTTGAATCCGCTCGTAATTTCTTAAATAGTTGTTCATCATTGGTGCCGGCGGGTTAAAAGGGTGAGAGGGTGAGTGGGTGGTGGGTGAGTCGGTGGTACGTGTGCGCTAAGTGGTTGTTAGCATGCATTCTGCATGGTGGGTGTGGCCCAGGTAAAAATACTTGTGTTAATTTATATGGCCCCCGCCCGACTGACGTTTGCATTTGCATCAGCCCCCAAAAAAAACCGACGTCTATGTGGATCTATGGGAGCGTTGCAGCAGATTGCGTTTGCTTGTTAAGCGCAGATTTGTCAATTAGGCTGACGTTAACTGGTACATAAAACGACGCGAAAACGGAACTTTTGATGGGGCCACCAAAAGAGTGGAGCCATTCTCCTCCCAAACAGAGTTACCCATCAACTAAATTTACCACCAGCATATATTGAAAGTGGATTAGGAAAATTGGCTGTGAAAATGGAAAAATATGAAGCTAACAAATGGTGAATTTAATCACAGTTTATAGCTACTTTTTTATGGTATTGAAAAATGTATTTATTAAAAGTTAAAAACCTGACACACTTTAATAGAACTAAAATTTATATAATACTTTATTATTACGGCTAAATAAGGGATATACAATTGGAATATTGAGAAAATATTAGTTACTATTTACTGTATCATCTATCTATACCACTAAAATTATTATGTATTTCCCCAGAATACACAAACATATTTGTATTAACTATACTTCCTTGCCTATCCTAAAAAAATGTTCACTCTTCCGGAAGTGTTTTTATACATGCCCCCAATCTAATGCGGATTCTATAGTATCATTGATTGCGTCGGGGATGCGCCGAAAATGAGAATGATGTACAACAATATATTTACAGGGTAAGGAGAAGCAGGGATTCGGGGACTTCAGGGTGCAGGATGCCAAATCCGAGTTGTTGTTTGGCGGGCATCTAATCAACCAAATTTAGTGTCATTTCAGCGCAGCGTGTGCGTGCGACATGTAAAGAAGCATTTTTGCAAGTATCAATGACAGACAGGACGCTGCGGGTGTCATCAATTTGAGTTTGTTCCGCCCCCTTCTGCCAACCCCATCCCCTTTTGCCACTGATTTGCGCTGATTTTGCAGCCGCTGCCAGGACACATAGATACACTTCAAACAAATATACTGCGGTTTCTAGATGAGAATTAATTTTCTTATAACAAGGCCAATTTTAAACGGGTAGTTTCCTGGTGTATTTATTGCTTTATATAAATATTTTTCTTTTACATTGATTGAAAATTTAATTTTATCCCTTGTCTTTCAGAAAAAATTGGAGAAAAACACCGTAGTTATGCGGTTAAATCTGAACAATGTTTGCTTTTCGATTTGATGAAATTCCTCGCTTTTTTAAAGTGCACAAGAGACGAGCACAGGGAAAAAACCATCAAATCCATCAACGGGTTGAAATTGCAACATTCAACAAAGAGCTCCCTGGCAAAAAAAAATGGGAAAAACGAAGCCAAAGGACAACATGCTGATGCTTCAATGCTGATGGGTGGGGAGTGTTGGGTGGTGGGGATTGGTGAAAGGGGGCGGGATGCTGATGACGCTGCCACCCGTCGAGGATGCGTGACACGAATCCCGGGCCAAGGCGTGTCCAAAGTAGATGCCGCTTAAAAATTTAAATTGTATTTGCGGGCGCTGGGTGGCGATGATTCGGCAGGTGGTGGCACACTAAATCATAGCAAAAATGTGCAGAGATCCAGTGTTCAATACCCTCTAGGAATGCCATCAGGTGTGAGGCCTGAGGGTACTTTTTGAATTCAAATCAGCGGTGCAATGTACGAGTATATACAATTTTGGTCAGTGTCCACTTTTATGTCACTATTTTTGCAAGTTTAAAAGTGTCTATGAAAATGCAGGTGCAGGTTTTTTTTTACAAACAGTTTATGCAAAATTGTGTTTTAAATAAACAAAAAATTACTTTAACAATATTTAAATTTACATAAAACATAGAAATAAAGATCTAAATGATAAGCCTACCCTATATTTTATTCATTATTATTAGATCATTTTGAAAACTGTGAGTAATTTTGTTTTTATAATGTTTTTACATGTATATATATATTTGGCGCCCAATCTGGGGCATTGATATGAAATATTTAAATTCACACCTTTTAATAAGGCGATTGTTAAACTGAAGATAAGCATTGATTCATATTTTTCACTATTAACTTAAGACCCAAAAACTTTAACTTGCATTTGCATTCAATATTTTATCAGACCGTGGCTCTTTCCTATCAAGTGCAAACGATACCCAGAGACTAATCCACTCTCCGGTTATCAGTGGCAGCCCAACTGCTGGCACACCCCTTAAAAAAAGAAAGAACACCCACCACCCCTTAACCTTAACGAGCCACAAGCGACACTCTCATACCGCCTTTCGTTCTCATGTAAAAAATTGCACATAAAAATTGCAAAAGCCTTTGCGTTTTCCTTGGTCGCCGGATGGTTGGAAGGTTGGATGGTCGGTGGGTGGGGATTGGGTGTACTATACTATACCATCTGAAATTCAATCGTAGATTCCGGTTTCGGGGCTGGAAGACGAAAGATGGAAGCCACCCGGGCACGGGCACACCTGCTGATGAGTAAATCTTAAGTGCAATAAAGAAGGAGACGCAACAAAATCCAAAGTACGTGCAGCTGAACCCGGCCGAAGAGAACCCGGAGAACCCCGGCTAACCCGGAGGATATTCCCGGAACCCGAACTGGGCGTACACTTACTTAGTGGGATTTCGGTCGTGTTCAAAGTTTGCCATTCTTTTAAGTAGTACATACGTACATGTACAACGTAATATATAAGGGATTTTTTTTGTTTTGCTCTACTTTAACGTTAAATCGTAAATTTTGCAAAAATGAAAACTTTGAAGCGCCTACGTGACGCACTGAAGTAGATTTTATTCCACCCCACCCCCGCCCAGGTACGAAAGTAGTTCGCCGGATTCAGGGCGCAAAAGTTACGCAAAACTCAGTGGCAAGTGTTAAGTGCGTTTGGGTTTAGCCAGCAGGAGAGACGTCTCAGTTCTAGCCCTAACCCCACAGTGTTTTCCATAGCCATCACCCATTTTCCGCCCACCAAACAGCTAGTTAGGAGAAAAGCCTTTGCCGCAGCTGAAGTTTCTGAGTTGGCAAGAAAATTGCAAAGCTATTGCACGGAAGAAGTTGCCATAACAATGACCTGAAGGAGTTTCGCAACTGTTTAAAAGGTTTTGGACCCCACAATTCGCCAAGTCGAGAGCAAAGGTCAAATGGCTTTCGCGAACTTTGGTTTGAGATATTTCAAAAATTCAAATGGGCTTAATTTCTACTAGAATTATTTCATTTTAAGTAGGAATTAAACCCATTTAAATTGAACTGGACGCTGCTTAAATTAATATTTCCCTAAATGACAATTTAGTGTGTGTTTGCCTTAGAATAAATCAAATAATAAGTAGTTATGTAAATTTAACCTCGTTTGTTTATTTATGTTGAACACATCTTGTAAATATAAAGTTATTTGCCAGATTTCTTAATTTGTATCTTTTCAAATGCAGATTACATTGTATAGTTTTTTTTAGTTTTGATTGTATGAACATTTTTTTAAGCCAATGTCACTATCATAAATTTACCTGAGATTTAATAAATGCCCTCTCTTGCTATAGTTTCATTAATTTGCATAAATAAGACATCATTCACGGCACTATTTCCATTTTTCACATCTCTTTTTGAGATTTTCCATCAAGATTTCGCATTCTACATGTGGACCTTAAATCAGACAAGTCGTAAAATAAAGCTCATTCAGTATTAAATATTTACCTACTCTCCGCTTGTATCTCTCTTTTATGTGGATTGTAAAATTTTCAAATTAAATTCCGGATATTAACGTATCCACATCTGACCCCGAACATAATGCTACCAGTCTAACAAAAGCATTTTTGCATATTTACTTAAATAAAACCATTTTAACGATTTACGGTGCAAAATTTCATACATTTCGTGTCTTGGTCTTTATGAGTGTGTGCATGTGTGTGTGTTTATGAGTGTGTGTGTGTGAGCTTAAGTCAATATGAGTGTATGTGTGTGTGTGTGTTGGAGAGCATGAAAGGCCCTTGACCAAGTAACCATAAAGCATGAAGCATGCTGCAAATAAGTAAGGCTAGACAGTCTTATAGCCAGGGAAATGGTGGTGGGTTTCCAGGGCCAAAGGACCTCTTAGGGGTATGGGGCTCTACTGGTCAGGAGAACCTGAATCTCTGAGCTATACGAGCTCAAAGCCGTCTCTTCTTCTTGCTCATCCTCGTCCTCATCCTCGTCCTGGTCCTCCTTCTCATCCTCGTCCACTTCTCGGCCTGCCATGTTTCGAGTTTCATGTTGCGTTACGTTTGCGTTTTGAGTGGGCGGCGAAGAATCGTTGCAGAGCGATAGGGATAGAGCGAATAGGGGCAGAAAAGTGGGTGTGGCAGGTCGGGGCTGTCGCTCGTAGCGGGAAACATGAAATTTTAATAATGTTTATAATGCCAAAAGGATTTGTTAGTCGACGCTGCACACTGAGCTCTATATGCACACATAAGGGGGTGGTCATGACAGTATTATGGAACCCGAATGGCACTTTAAAAATACAATAAATAGTTTTTCATATAAACAAAATGGCACGGTACCTGGTCATCCCGAAAAGTGCAGTGGCATTTTAAAATCAAACATACATTTTCTCCACAAAAAAGTTATTTTAATACATTTTAGATGTAAATTTCAATTAGTTTCAAAGGCAATGGAAATCGATTGTCAAGACAAGTGTGTGAATGGACAAATTTAATGATAAATCTAATAAATATTATACGATTAGTAAAAGCTGAATATTAAATAAATAATTTAATTTAGTTTTAATTTAAGAACAATTAATTTTCCTAACTCATCAGTGCATTAAAAACTCAGTTTATTTAAACCGATTTATATATATTAGTAATAGTTTGATAAATATTGTTCTTAATACGACTACACATTTATAACATTGTGCACCGTGCATATTAAAGAAATATTAATTATTTAAGGAATTTTCTTATGAAATTTAAATGACCAATGGATCAACCCTCGGAAACACACAAGTGTGCCATGCTGCCGAGTGTGGGTGTGCCGGGTGCCGGGTGTGTTTACTTGAACGTACATTGCCATTAAGCGTGGTCGTCGCTGCCCCTCCCATATCCACATCCACATCCACATCCACGTCCACTTCCACATCCACATCCACATCCAAGTCGATGGCCCAAAGAGGCAGCAATGACATATTGCACTGCACAAATCCGCAAACAAACTTTATATGAGTGCCGAAGGATAAGAACAAACAAGCTGCGCTTGCAGCATCATTGACATATATACGTATCTGGCCGTATATATCTCTCTATATCTCGGGCGATGGTCAAAGTCCAATGATGATGAGAATGATGACGACGAGTCGAGTCGTCAAAAGTCGAGCTCAATTCAGTCCGGTTCAGTTTTCGATGGCTCAACCTGTTCGGTTGTGATGGGCTAAGCAAACAACGAAGCCACTTGTCAAACTGTCCGCTCCAGAATTCCTCATTGTCCACTTTTTGTAACGCACTCAGAAAAACAATTGACCTAGAATGGAAAATATAAAGGTACGTGGGTAGTAAAAGTAATATATAACATTTCTGGATATATGAAATACACACATTTTTAATGTACGACTGTTTTATCCTTTTTGTGATCTCATTAAAATTTCGATTAAGTGTTTTATAAAACTGAATAAAATGTAAATTATTTGGCTTGTTAAACATATGTTTTTTTAAAGAAGTTTTTCCATGGATAAAAGAAGAAGACTAGTGTTATTAATTCAAGTTTGTTTTTCTAACTGTGATCATATGCCGAAATGTCCTTCGCTGAGTAAACAGCCAAAGAAGATTAGTGCCTGCCTAGTTTTTGGTTCTGCTTTCCCAGCACTTCCACTTCCACTTTTGATATTGAAAGCGAGGCGGAGATTCTGGTCAATGAACCGCATGATTTTAATGCTGACCTGGTCGGAAAATCTGACCGTGTTATTAACTCCTGAGCTGGCCGTCGAAACAAAATATTATTTAAGCCTGGATGGGCACGCAAAGAGATGCAAATATGTCGACTTCCCCACCTTTCTGTTGTCGTGTGCTTATTGAAATTTCGTTTTACGACATTCGATATAAAATTTAATTAGGCAGTTGTCTGAAAAGCACATGGGTGGATATCCAACTCGACATTGTGTAGGCTCCCTTTTGTGTTATCCAAAGGATATGCAACATCATTTATGGGGGTTAAAGGGTGCTGGAATAACTGAAATATCTTTATTTTATGTGGCAGTGAGAAAGGGTGTTATTGAAAATTTAAAGGATTGGGCTAACTCAGAGACATTGAATAAAACCCCACAGCTACATGCCAACAACATTTATAATGAAATTAGACTTCAAATGATTCCATTTGTTTAACTATTGGCATATGCTCTTTTAATAATCACGTTAAATTATACAGTAATGTAGTTTATTTTTTCAACCTACCCTAAGTTTACAACGTTTTTAAATTTATTTATTTGTATCTAAATATACAAAAATTTGCTTATGAAAATAGCGAATTGAAAATTCGACTTGTATGTGAAATCTGCTTTGCTGGTGTTTCTATTTGCTCGCATAAATTTTCGGGCTTATCTTTTTTGTCGGCTGAGTCGAAAGCTTTAAAGTACTGCCTTGGCATTGGGAAGGTCTCCCTTCTTATCCGCAATCTCCATTCATATTTTGCCAACTTTTCACTGCCTCCCCCCGCTCCTTTTTGGCCCATTTCATTTGCGCTCTTTGCCAGGGCCAAAACAAAGCAATTTCCTATCTATCAGATTGAACTATAAATTTTATAAAGTTGACTGCATATTCACGGCAATCGAAACGTAACGAATTTAAATGGCCAAACAACGAGGAGCAGAGCAACCGAAAGTCAAGAGCCCAAAAGGCCATCGAGGAGTATGAGGCAATCGAAATGAAGCCCGAAGCGATTTCGAAAACTCAATGGCTTGAATTTTATGAGTTTTGGCGCTCGTCGCCAGCTTCCAGTTCTCAAATCTCCGGGCTCCCCGAGTCCGATTCCGCTTCCTACCCAATTTTTGGTTATTAGTTTTTCCACAGAAGGTTGTACAGGCTGACTCCCCTCTTTTTTCCTCGGAACACTGAGGGAAAATGTCATCAATGAAATGTAATATTGTATTACAGATATCTTGAAAAGAATTCCTACAATTAAATTTCAGTTAATTTAAAAAATCTTTTAAAAAACATTTTTTAGCTCAATATTCTATTTAAAGCTATATTTGGTAATAAAATTAGAATATATTATTATGCTTAAAATTTCCACAAGATTTTTATCGTATCTAACAAATATTTATTTTAAATTTGCTTTGCTTTGCTAAATAAATTGCTACAAATGTACAATTCTCTTACTGTTTTATTTTGTGATATTGTTTTCAATTTTTTTCTTAGTGGAGGTCTCCATTTTTCCCTTGCCTGGGATTTTTTTGCCTTGTTTGTTGTGTTTGCTCTTGTGGCCATGCCGCGACATTATCGACTCTCGGGGACTTAATGCCGCGAGCTCTTCATTTTGTGTGTGATATTTGGGGAACCCGGGTTCCCGAAGGGTGGCACGTGCCCGGGCAATAACCATAACCCGGTTCTGCTAGCGAGTCGCTTTCTGTACTTTTTTCTCTGCCCTTAAACAACGCTACTAATTATCGCCCAAAAAAGAAAAAAAACTAATTTCCTCGGCAGTGTTTTGGTTCGCTTTGCCATTAAGAAAACTTCTACAATTATTGTTGTTGTTCTGGATGTTGTTTTCATTTTTGGCGAATTATTGCCGGTCCCTTTCAAAAATGTCCCACTTCCTAGCATTCATCTCGTTTAATAAAATCGAAGTAATGTTTTCCCCCAACGCTTTTCCCTTTTTCCACGAGGGGAATGCCCCGCGCTTTGATTAGCGAAATTAGCGACAGACGCGATTTGTCGAGTGTTGAGTGGGAAGTTTTCGGGGTCTTGGTGTCTCTTCCGCTGAAAGGGGATTTGGGAATGGGACTGGCGGGGTGGATTTGTCCCCAAAACTTGAGCGTTGAGTTAATTAGCAAAATTGTAGCAGCAGATAGCAACCGGAGAGAAGTTTTTAAAGCAATTTACAAGCGTAAATTGTAACTTTTTGACTTTTGTCTGAGTTTTTGGGGTGTGTGGAATGTCCTAGAGATGGAAAATGGCTTATTCGGATACAGTTCGATAAGCGGAAGTTAAAGGTTAATTGGGAATACAACCCCTATAACTTGAATTGCACCCAGTTTGTAGCTTTTGTTACCTATAGTTTTGTTATCATTCGTCAAATTTCAAATGTATTATTACAGATCTTACGTCTTATGAAAAATTTCATAGGAGTGTATTTAATGTAGATTGAAGCGCAAAAGTAAACAAAGACTCAAACGATTCCGAGACAACTCGACCCAAAAAAAAACTGGGCCTTGGAAAATATCAAAAAAAAAAATAATTTGAAAAATATTTAAATTTACCATAAGAAATCATATTTATCTTTGATCATTTATTTGAGTAAGTAAGTGCTATATAAAACAGGAATAACAAAAATGCTTTTAAGTTAAAAAATATTTTCCCAACATTAGGTAAAATAATAACTTTACTTTAGGTAAAATCTTAACTCTGCCTTAACGTTGGGACAACTTTCTAATTTTTTTAACCAATTTAATTTTTTAAGCCACTTGCTTGTTTCTTAGATTTTAATTAATTTATCTTTGTAGTCCCCAATTTCAAGTTACACAACTGGCTTTACCCCTTTAAAAGTTTTCCCCCTTTTCGCCAGAAAACTGCCATCGCTAATTGCTCTACACTGGGGGCGGTGGGCGTGGCGCTGGCTGGGAGCAAGACTTTTGTAATTTGTATATGATAAGTCATTGAGCTGCCGCCTTAGTGGCAAAGGGGCGGTGAAGGGGCTGCCCAGATCGCTGGCTATTAATTTGAGCTTAGTTTTGCGGCGCTCGACAACAAAGTCAGATGAAAGCCGGCAAATTAAAGTTAAACTTGCGACGCCAGCCACGCCCACTCAATTATGCAGTGCACACAAAAATACTCGTTTATCTGCGAGAGTGTGTGTGTGTGTGTGTGTGAGAGTTTTTGGTGTGGGTGCTTGCCTTGTTGTTAAATATTTCGTTTCCGCCGGCACAAGTCGAGCTGCGTTCGCATGCTTGGTATGCAAAACGAGGCGCTGCCAGTGTCAGGACTTCAGGACTTCTCGTCCTGCGTTGGCAATAGTTGCCGCAGCCCAGGAGCAACTGCACAGCAGCAACTACACAGCAGCAACTGCACAGCAGCAACTACACAGCAGCAGCAGCAGCAGCAGAAGGAGCAGCTATCCGCATTACACACAAGTGTCGGGGCATAAGTTGTTCCTCTTTCCTGGCACGCACACTCGCCAAACTCGAAAATTCAATTTCCTGTTTTTCGTGTTTGTATGTGAGCAAACCTATTTTTTCAGAAACCCATTCCAGGCAGCACTCAAAGAAAACTATATAAAAATGTTTTTTGAATAATTGTTTGCCTACTGAAGCTAAACCAAACAATAGGACGATAAATCATCAACTTTGACCATTCGGTTAGAAAAATTTTTCCTTTTGGTAATACCTAGGAAACTGAAAAAAGGCACATGCCTTCTCAGAAGATTGAAGCATTTAACCGGCCGAAAATAAACTTTTAACAAGTTTTAGCACACCTCGTTTATCCTGCATATGTGAATATACAATACAATAAAATTAAAATAGGAATAAAGACCGTAAGACCGTTCTAAAGGAAAAAGTAAATGAACCTAAATCAAAATCGACAGGTTGATTTCGGTGGTTATTTGATTAAAGAAAGTGAAGTAAAAGTAAAGTATCCATTTGCTAAGTAAGTTTAATCTTTAAAAAACATGTACCAATTTAAGATATACTATATTGTGAACTTGTTATGTGGATCATATCTAAGAGCATTTTGATCAGCAACATCTGCAAGGGCCTTTCTTTATTTTGAAAGATTTTAATAATTACCAAAATCTAATGAAAGATTTATAAAGACCTTTAAAACATAAAACTTCAGTTTTAGGAGTAAAATATTTTAAAACTCAGTTTTGCTTAGTATGTTGTGTTTTCTTTAAGGTTGCTATTATTGGTATTGCAAGGATGATTATAGCCCGATTTCTGTGAGTGCTCATCTAGCCCTTTCTTTGCCCCGTACGTCTTCTTGTTTTGTGTTGGTTTGCTTGGCGTTTTGCATTTTGCATTGTATTAGACGTGCATTTTGCATGCCCAGCGTGAAGTGTGTGCCGTGAGAAGTCGAGGGGGAAGGATGGGTGCAAAGGGACAACGAGGAGCCGGAGCAAAGGAGCCAAAGGAGCCAAAGGAGCCAAGATCTGCTGCTCTGGTTGCAGCTCCTTTTCTCCGCGGGACACACACGCGAACCACTTCCGGCCTTTGGGCCATATGCGTGCCGATGCCACCAGCTCCCCATTTTTGTGCTGGCATCGTTTGCCAAAACAATTGTTAGCCCTTGACGCTAAAGCTAAAGCCAAAAGCGACCAGCAGGCGTCGAGGTACAGAACTTTTCAATGCAATTTTTGTATTAGAAATTCATTTCCACAGCTCAAACAAAGCGTGATCGGCGGGGGCGGAAGTGGGGAAGTATGGGGGCGTGGCAGCAGCTGGTTGGATGTCCTGGCAAACGGATGCATTGCCATCAGCACGTCTGGCAAACGCAAAGAGTTGTCCTCGGAGTGCAAAGAAGACTTGTCGTGGATTTAAATTTACTCATGTCATCCATAACAGGAAGCGAAGGAAGGGTGACGAAGTTGCGTGCACCCTGCAAATAATTAATTTATTTTTATCAACAATAACCCAATACCTAGTTTTCTAGATTCAGGAGTCCTTCAACAAGAATTCAGTGTGTCTTAACTAAACATAAATAGAGATAATGTTGTTTCTAAAAACAAAATCTACCTTTTTTTAATTGGGAGTTGGCATACAAAATACTGATTTTTTTATTGGATATATTAAATTTAATTATTTAACATTGTTAAAGTTAAATTATTTAAGGACGTAGTTATTCTAAACTTAAGACACATTAAAAATAATAACAAATTTATACACTACTTTATATTTTATAGACTACCAGATAATATATATAAATCAACTATGGTATAATCAAGAAATCTTCTTTAGCACCTAAAACATAATTTATCAAAAGCTGCTGTGCTTAGCAAAAGACATGAAAGCCGCATGTTTATTTGCAATTAAAATCAATTTATCTATATGGATTTGTGACATTTACTTGGCCATGCCAGTCAGGTAGTAAAGAAGTGGGATTCCCAAAGAACACATGAAATGAGCGCACTCGTGCTTAAAGTTGCTGGAGTTTCCCTCGATTCTTTTTATACCCTTGCAGAGGGTATTATAATTTTGGTCAAAAGTGTGCAACGCAGTGAAGGAGACATCTCCGACCCTATAAAGTATATATATTCTTGATCAGGATCACCTCCTGAGTTGATATAGCCATGTCCGTCTGTCCGTCTGTCCGTCTGTCCGTCTGTCCGTCTGTCCGTCTGTCTGTCCGTCTGTCTGTCCGTCTGTCTGTTTCTACGCGAACTAGTCTCTCAGTTTTAAAGCTATCGAATTGAAACTTTGCACACACCCTTCTTTCCTTTGCACGCAGTATATAAGTCGGAACGGCCGGGATCGGCCGACTATATCCTATAGCTGCCATATAACTGAACGATAGGAAATGCCATAACTCTGCTGTTTGTAAAGTTAGGAAGTTGGGATTTTCTATGGCTTCTTTATTTGGCCAATCAATTCGACCTACCAAATTTCATAAGGATCGGCCGACTATATCCTATAGCTCCCATATAACGATAGGAAATAGCATAACTTTGGTGTTTTTAGAGTTAGGAAGTTGGGATTTTCTATGGGTTTTATATTTGGCCAATCAATCCGACCTACCAAATTTTATAGGGATTGGCCGACTATATCCTATAGCTGCCATATAACTGAACGATTGAAATTGCCATAACTTTGGTGTTTTTAAAGTTAGGAAGTTGGGATTTTTATTTGTATTAAGAATGCATCATATGAATAATTTTGGAGAATATTATTTACAGAATATTCTGCAAGGGTATATCAACTTCGGCTCCGCCCGAAGTTAGCTTTCCTTTCTTGTTTTTTTGTAATATTGGAAGACGCCGCAGGACAGGTAACTAAGGCAGTAAATGACAGTAAATGATTGAACTGGCCCGCCCCGGCCAGTGACAAAGTAAGACCGCTTACGTGACCCAGGACCACGGGAGCCCGGTCCTCGTTCTCCAGTCCTCCAGTACTCCAGTCGTCCGGCAGAAAGGATCCCCACATGATTTCAAATTCCATGCAGGTAAAAATTCCGGCGCTGAAGATTGCAGCCAAAAGCCAGAGACGGAGCCAAAGCCATGAAAAAGTGGGAAAGCAATTCAGATTACTGCAAGAGGGACAGTGGAGCTGCAATGAATTGAGCTGTGAAAGCGGGAATGCACTGAAAAAAATCAAGATTAACAGTCGAACTAAATTGGTTAAAAGTTATATTAATTGTAGTATTTTCATTTAATTAGTTACATCGCGATAAATAAAGTTTTAAAATAATTAATATTTGAATAATCTTATTATAGTATAAAAGCTAGACAAATTAGTATATTTATACCCGTTACTCGTAGAGTAAAAGGGTATACTATATTCGTGCAAAAGTATGTAACAGGTAGAAGGAAGCGTTTCCGACCCTATAAAGTATATATATTCTTGTTCAGGATCACTAGCCGAGTCGATCTAGCCATGTCCGTCTGTCCGTCTGTCCGTCTGTCCGTCTGTCTGTCCGTATGAACGCTGAGATCTCGGAAACTATAAAAGCTAGAAGATTGGCATTTTGCATGTAGATTTTAGGAGTTCCTACGCAGCGCAAGTTTGTTTCAAAATGGTGCCACGCCCCCTCTGACGCCCACAAGCCACAAGCTGTGGCCACAGTTTTGATGCTATTATGAAAAATTTTTTTTATATGTATTTGTTTCGTCAATACCTATCGATTGGCCAAATAAAAGTTTGCCACGCCCACTCTAACGCCCAAAAACCCATTAAACACTTAAGCCTGGCTAGCGCCTACATTTCCGCCTTTCATGGCACAATAGCGCCATCTAACGGATGACTTTGGAACAGCTGGCCAAGGTGCTCAACAGAGTCAACGTTAATTCTCGATAAGGATTTCTATTAAAGGAAATTGCGATGGCTTTCATTTGACAATACCGAACTATATCCCAAGAACTATGCAAATCAAATCAAGTTAGCCAAATTGGAGGTGTTCCCTGGGTACAGATTTTAACATAACAAGAAAGGAAAGCTAACTTCGGGCGGAGCCGAAGTTGATATACCCTTGCAGAATATTCTGTAAATAATATTCTCCAAAATTATTCACATAATGCATTCTAAATACTCATAAAAATCGCAACTTCCTAACTTTAAAATCCCCAAAGTTATGGCATTTTCAATCGTTCAGTTATATGGCAGCTATGGGATATAGACGGCCGATCCCTATAAAATTTGGTAGGTTTGATTGATTGGCCAAATATAAAACTCATAGAAAATCCCAACTTCCTTACTTTAAAAACACCAAAGTTATGGTATTTCATATCGTTATATGGGAGCTATAGGATATAGTCGGCCGATCCTTATGAAATTTGGTAGGTCGAATTGATTGGCCAAATCAAAAAGCCATAGAAAATCCCAACTTTCTAACTTTACAAACAGCAGAGTTATGGCATTTCCTATCGTTCAGTTATATGGCAGCTATAGGATATAGTCGGCCGATCCCGGCCGTTCCGACTTATATACTGCGTGCAAAGGAAAGAAGAGTGTGTGCAAAGTTTCAATTCGATAGCTTTAAAACTGAGAGACTAGTTCGCGTAGAAACAGACAGACGGACAGACGGACAGACGGACAGACGGACAGACGGACAGACGGACAGACGGACAGACGGACATGGCTATATCAACTCAGGAGGTGATCCTGATCAAGAATATATATACTTTATAGGGTCGGAGATGTCTCCTTCACTGCGTTGCACACTTTTGACCAAAATTATAATACCCTCTGCAAGGGTATAAAAATCGGGAGCTAACTCGAGCGGCGAAAAACATACAAGAAGGCGTATTTATATTAAGTTGTTTAGCTGAGTAACGGGTATCTAATAGTCGAGGCACTCGACTATAGCGTTCTCTCTTGTTTTACATTATCTTCTAGATCAATTTAAAAAACTAAGATCAAAAATAATAATATATTTTATAATACATTTTTAAAATTTAAATATAAAATAAAATTTTTGTAATATAATGTTAGCATAGTAACACAATGTATACCACAGAATGTTCTGCAACAGCTCATTTTAATAAAATAAGAATAGTTAAAATCAAATACATTATTATTTACTTAATTGCTTTAGAGGCAGTTAGAAGTGCAATACAAGTTAATTATAGAACTTTTTTATTCATTTCTTCCTTAATAAAATAAAATAGTTTTTCTTGTTGTGTGTGAAATATGAAATATAACTGCGGCAAGTTTGGGAGCGAAGCTCAAGAACAATGCAAGGAGGAGCAGGGCACGTGCCAGGTCCAGGATTTGGCCCCAAACCAACAAACGAACCATTCATCATCATCACCATCATCGGGCTCAGCCTCGCAGCGTGATTATCCTCATCGAAGGCAGAGCCATTAGCTGGCTGGCAGATCCTGAAATCTGAACACTTTATGCTGCATTCTTCTGCAATTCTGCAGTCGGGAGTTCAAATTCACGCTCCAAGTCCCTCGCCATTGTTCGCGGCTGGCAATCTATAAATACAGCTCTAATACGTGACGGCAATTTGGTTGTCATTATTTTGTGTTCCAAGTGCAACAGAGATTTCAGCGTTCCATAGCAATCAATGAAAATTTCACATAATTGTGAGACAGCAAAAACCAGAAAGATGGAAAATTGATAGGAAAGAGCGTTTTCACAGCAAGTTAATTCTATGATTTCTAACAATGCCAAAGAAATTGTCTAGTGTAAAGTGCCATGAAAGCTTTCAATTGCCAGTGACAGGAAAAGGCTGAAGTAAATTATACACGATATAAGCATTAGGTTAATTGTCAAAATTCCACTGGGGCTTAAATTGATTTTGATAACCAAAGAGGTAATTACTAGAAGATATTCTGTATAAAAATAATCCAAATTTCTTGGGTTTTATTACGTTACAGTTAAGTATTAATTAAGTATTCAAATTCAAATAAAAATAAATACATTTAATAATTAGCTTAGTTCACAAAAAGTTCCCTTAAGAAAATAGATTTTATAAGCTATTTCCTGCAGCTTTTTATGTTCAAATTATTATTATTAGTAAAATAAAACAATATATTTCACGGTATATATGTATATGTTTCAGAAGCTTAGTTTTAAACGATGCGTTCGCTCAAAGAGAAGAAATATAATTAGCATTATAATAAAGTGCTTAAATAAAAGCCGCCATAACCGGCAATCCTCTTTGCCATAATGCAAATAAGAAGAAAACGGACCCTTAGTTTATATCTTTGAGGCGTGGATAATTTTCAACAAGAAAAGTTATATATCAAACCACAAATTGGACCTCGTAAATCCCACTAAAATGACAAAACAATATAAATGTTTTTGGCCACCAAATCTGCGCGCCCGCACCCATTTTCTGGACAAAGCAAAGTTTGTGTTTAAGGCCCCACTCACATTTAGAAGAACAAGGGGATACATTTATATAATATATATGAAATAAGGTAGAAGGGCGATTCATACACATATTAATATGTATGTCAGAGTTTTTGCATGCGCTGCACAAACAAAACGAATAAATTCATGAGCACCAAAAACGATTTAGCTAAGCCGCTAAATTGCCTAAATTCGATGAGCGAACAGAGAAAAGAGCGGGGGAAAAAAATGGAAAATCAAGCCGAGTGCAAATACTTTGGCCTGCGGTTGGAAATGGAAAAACCCTACACCACAACAAATATTTTTGCCAAACACACACTCCCGCACACATAAATAAAATAAAGGGCGCCAAGCCGAAGGCATAAAAATTTCATCGATTTCCGGTTAAAGGCAAATATTGTAACCATAAATATGAGCTGACTATAAATATCGGTGGCGATGGGGAGCGGGGGGGTTAAATATGTGCGCGTCGTGCGTGAGGGTTAACCGTGGAAAAGAGGGGGGCGTGTGACGTGGGGCGTGGCACTTTCACGCCAATGTGGCGATAATGCGATTGCTTTCGGCTTTGGCTTTGGTGCGCGCGATTACATTTCGATTTGATTTCGATTTGCTCTGGCATCGCCAACGACATCAGCATCGATTCGACATTTTTATTTTATTTTATTTTCATTTGAGCGCTGCCAGCAAAGACAAAATTTAAATTGTTTCTGCCATCGGCTGAAAACAAATTCTAAATAAAGTGGAACGTGACAAACGAATGTTTCTTTCAATCCAATTGCAACGAATCGAAGCTGAGGTACATAGTATTCCTCACAGGTAGAAACTTTCAACACAGAAAGTGCAATGTTATTTGAATAAAAACTTTTTATTGAAAATGTAAGTTTTACATTTTTTCCATTTTTTTATATTAATTATCTAGGCCTGGCTTAAATACTTTTTAAAGCCTATTTTGTTATTATTATAGACATTATTTTATTTTAAATATCTACCTATTTAAAAATTTTGTTTATTAATGAATGCCTTATTGTTTTTTGGAGATTTAACTGACCTTAAATAAATAATGGAGTATTATTGATTTAATATTTTGAGTATTTTTCTATAAACCCACATTCCTTGTGTATATATTATAGGCCATATGGAAACCAACATGGCCGACCTATTTACTTAAAGCCCGCACTTTTTGGCACGCACATTTGTTTACCACTTGCCTGCGCAACAATAACTGTGAGTTTTCAGGCCATTTTTATACTTTTAGGCAAATTGCAGAAGCAGAAACCAAATCAGAACAAGAATCGGAGTGGGAGTGCGACCCAGAGCCCGGAACAGTTGGCGGCTGTGGCTGCCAGGCAACCGAACCACACCAATCCAAACCAATACGGCTAAGTGCCCGGGAGGCAATCACATCGCCGTAGTCGCATGCGGATTTGTATTTATGCCTGGCACTGTTGGTAAACAACAATTTGCCATTCGGCCATCAACAAAGCCGCTGCGGGGGCTGGCGGGAATTAACATTTTGGCCAACAAAAATGGATTGAATAAAATAAAATGCATTGTCCATGCAGCATCAAAGCAATATTATTCTCCGAATTTTTTCACATTTTTCTATTGTATTTTCTCTGTTGGGGCTTGATTTTGGTTAAACTTTAAGCTTAAACAGTTAGTAAGGGATGTTTTAATAGTTTTATAGGTCTCACAAATTTAACAATATATGTTATAAAATGGTGAATGTAAGACTTCTATCTTATTTAAGAACATTTTTGATTGAATATAAATTGAATTAAAATATAATCAACAAGAGAGAACGCTATAGTCGGGTGCCCCGACTATCAGATACCCGTTACTCAGGTAAAAGGAGTGCGAGGGAGATGGAGATAGAAACTTTGATCACGCATAACTTTTAAACGAATGGTCCGATTTGAAAAATTTCTTCTACATTTCGATAGGTATTGATAAACACAATAAAACTGCATTTTTACTTTTCCGAAATATTTAAATTTATATTTAAATAAAATCGTATATAAGCGATTGTGGGCGTTAAAGGGGGCGTGGCACCTGTTTGAAACAAACTTGCGCTGCGTGGGAACTCCTAAAATCTGCATGCAAAATGCCAATCTTCTAGCTTTTATAGTTTCCGAGATCTCAGCGTTCATACGGACGGACAGACGGACAGACGGACAGACGGACAGACGGACATGGCTAGATCGACTCGGCTAGTGATCCTGAACAAGAATATATATACTTTATAGGGTCGGAAACGCTTCCTTCTACCTGTTACATACTTTTGCACGAATACAATATACCCTTTTACTCTACGAGTAACGGGTATAAAAATACATTTTGTTATTGGTTTAAAAAAAATTAGAATTGACAATTAAGAAAAACTCAGTAAACTTAAAAATGACCTTAAGATGCTTTACAAAACTTAATGTTAGTGTGAATAATCTTTCTTTGTTATTTCCTTAAACAAAACTTGGCTAATTGATTCCGTTGTTTTGTGCGGAACATTACCCTCCAGCTTTTTCCCGGAATAAACAACCGCTAACTCTCCGTCTAAACCGGAGCTTTACAAAACCGTATTCCCCAAGGGCCTTTTAATTAAGTATACGCCGTGGTGTTTGCAGTTTCCACAGCTAACTCTTAAATCAAAGTAAATTGCTTCGTAAGCCGCGCTAGTACATATGCAAATAAATGAAGCCTATTAAATTACTTATTTGTTTATATTTTTATACCCTTGCAGAGGGTATTATAATTTTGGTCAAAAGTGTGCAACGCAGTGAAGGAGACATCTCCGACCCTATAAAGTATATATATTCTTGATCAGGATCACCTCCTGAGTTGATATAGCCATGTCCGTCTGTCCGTCTGTCCGTCTGTCCGTCTGTCCGTCTGTCCGTCTGTCCGTCTGTCCGTCTGTCTGTCCGTCTGTCTGTCCGTCTGTCTGTTTCTACGCGAACTAGTCTCTCAGTTTTAAAGCTATCGAATTGAAACTTTGCACACACCCTTCTTTCCTTTGCACGCAGTATATAAGTCGGAACGGCCGGGATCGGCCGACTATATCCTATAGCTGCCATATAACTGAACGATAGGAAATGCCATAACTCTGCTGTTTGTAAAGTTAGGAAGTTGGGATTTTCTATGGCTTCTTTATTTGGCCAATCAATTCGACCTACCAAATTTCATAAGGATCGGCCGACTATATCCTATAGCTCCCATATAACGATAGGAAATAGCAAAACTTTGGTGTTTTTAGAGTTAGGAAGTTGGGATTTTCTATGGGTTTTATATTTGGCCAATCAATCCGACCTACCAAATTTTATAGGGATCGGCCGACTATATCCTATAGCTGCCATATAACTGAACGATTGAAATTGCCATAACTTTGGTGTTTTTAAAGTTAGGAAGTTGGGATTTTTATTAGTATTAAGAATGCATCATATGAATAATTTTGGAGAATATTATTTACAGAATATTCTGCAAGGGTATATCAACTTCGGCTCCGCCCGAAGTTAGCTTTCCTTTCTTGTTAATAACTAACATTTAATGAGCCACCCTCTCAAGCCGCAAAAACCAGCGAGGGCTTAAAACTGATTAAAATGAATGACGTTAAGCGGCGGGCATATTTTAATTATTTAATGCTAATTAATATGTTTTGTAAAACCACAAAAGCAGCGGCAACAACAACAACAACAGCCACTATTACTATCCAGTGGCAGCAGCTTGCCATTAACATTTCATAATGAGTTTTGCATTTAATTTTGTCAAAGCCTGCTAAGCTCTGTTGACAGGCGAAAGGCGTGTGACTGTGCGTGTGTCTCCCAGATACATGTGGCGAACTATTGAGACAGACTGTAATTAATTTGTTTGTTGACTTGGCAACCAAACTGATGGAACGGGCATGGCACACTCGAGTGAGCGTGTGTGAGTAATTTGCGGGCTGCTCGTCAACTTTCCTTTGCATATCTCACAGCTGTCACAGACCGAGAAGTGTTGGCTTAGTTTTTGATATTTTTGTACAGGGCACAAGGACTTAAGACAGAATATTTTCCTGGGAATTTCCAAGAAATTCAAATGCCTGTGTTGCCTGTGTTCTGAGAAGAGAAAACGCTTTGCAGAAAGATAAGTAGAAAGATCAAACCTTATATGTATTGAATGAAAAAGAATAAGCTTTAATTTTGCAAATAAAAATGGTATAAATTTCTGTTTCTTTTGATATTCATTATTATTCAATAGTTTATAAAAGAATTTAAAGCTAAAATTAAATCATAAACAACAAGAAAAGTAGTTTTAAAAAAGAATTTAAATCTAAAGTTATTGAGCATTAAAAAAGATTGGATGACCAAACCTTTTTCCCTGCCATTTTAGTTGAAAAACTTTTGAGGAACGTATTCTAATCCCCTGCCGACTTGTTTCCACTGCCCCGCACTCCCTGCTGATTTATGCTGCACATTAATATTTTAATGTCTTCATTGCCCGGGCCTAGGCAACAAAAAATAAACAAAAACTGCCTGCGTCTCCGGTTGAGAGTCCCCAGCAATCCATTAAACGTTATCAGCCAGTGACACAGTCCTGGCTCATTTCAAAGTCCCTCCTCCGTCGCCCGGAAAAACACACCCCTGGTGACTGTTTACGCACATTTGTCTTGTGCCGGAGGAAAGGCGGGAAAACTTTTTGAGGGCTAGCCAAACTAGCACTACGCAGAGAACCGGAGATACACAGAGATAGATAGATAGAGGAAGGACTAGGCGAAGGTTTTTCCTGCCGCCTTTGGCTAAATTCAATTATAGCAAATCGTATGCAAATGAGTTTGGGGCCTGCAAAAGTTAAACAGCAAAAAGTGGGAGACCCTGTCGGCCCCCTCGAAACGTTTTCAATTTCCAAATTGCATTTCCTTCTCTGGCGCTTTCCCCACATGCTTTTTGGCATCCTTTAGGATTTTCCGGCTTTTGTTGCATTCGCACTGCTTAACTGCATTAAGCATCACACCTACACGTGTTTTACTCCGCCTTCTCTGCTGTCAAAGTCATTATTCATTTTTCACTTTGTTATTTCGCAACGTGTGCAGAATTCACTTTACGTTTCTAATTTCATTTTTTTGTTCCTTTTTTTGCGCACTGGCAAAAACACGAAAATATTTTTGCTGGCGTAGTTTTTTAATTAGTTGGTTGCCTGGTTGGTTGCTCTAATTATTTATACACATAAAATATATATTTTTTATAGATGGCATTTGCAGGTGAATTTCAAAGTTAATTTTAAACTTCCATTTCGGACTAATTGTAAATTGATTTTCGATGTTAAAGTTTTAGTTATAGTATTTAAGGTGGTACAAAAGTTATTGGATAAGCAGTTCATTTTCCAATATATAATTTTTGTTTAACATTGAAATATATTTTTTCGTATTTTAAGATATAGTATATATCATAATCAGTTTACTAGTTGTTTTCATCACAAATATTCGTATTTCATTTTTCTCATTTGCTGCAAAGATTTTATACTATTGATGAAATATAAACCCTGAAATCATTCAGCCAACTCGTGTGCACTTTTCGTCTCTCGACATTCCCCTCATAATTGCCGAAATATCGAACACATTGTCAGCGCATTTTCCAATCCCCCATTTTTTGCCCAATTAAATGCAGCTTAAATTTTCCCCTCCGAATGCAGGAAAACCGAAACACACACAGATATGCTCATTCATGTGGCCCTCGAATTGCCAACCAACTGCACAATTTTTCAATCAACTAAAAATGTTTAGAATGGCTTATATTCATTCGCCAACCGATCGAACTATACTGTGCGCACTATTCGCTCCCCTTGAAAATGTGTGCCACTGATTGTGTGTGCCGCAGTTGCAAAAATGCCATAAAATAAAAAATGTCAAAAAAAAACTAGGCAGGGAAAACTAGGAAATGCAGACAAAAGTGGGAAAGGGAAAAAAGTGAGGGAGGGAATGGAAAATATTAGGAACCAAAGGAGAGCACACGGAAAATAATGGCAAAAACAAGTTGTTTTTCAAATTTATTTATTTTTTTCGGTCTAACATTATTTATTTTTTTAATAAATTAAAAAATACTCATATTTTTTACCTTTAAAAAACCAATGAAATAATATTTGTATAACAACAGTCTTTGGTGATAGCTGAATTCGACAATAAAATATTGTTTATTTATTATTTTGCAGCACTTTTAAGAGCTTACATATAACATCGATGTTTTAAACTATGTTTCATTGTTAAAAAAAGCAAAATGAACTCACAATTTTTCACTATTTAGCGTTTGTTGAATAATTTATCTTATAATTGAACCTATATTTTCCCTGTGTAGTAGGAAAAGAGATGGAGACTGTCTGGGGGCGCATGAAATTGCCATTTCCAATTAACGCCATTGCAAAAATAGTTAAATGTTCACAGGACGATGCAGCAACAATAACATCCCCTCCTGTCCGAAAACAACAACAAAAGCAGGGGCAAAAAGGAAATAGAAGAGGGCAACTCGGCCGTGGTGACAGTGGCCACCAGTGGCTGCCATTGGAACTGCACTACTGCATCCATTTGGGTTACTACGCCTGTTTCCGTTACCATTCTCATTCCCATTCCCATTCCCAATCCACAGCACCTGTTCCCCTTCCATTTTCACACAGATGCCAATTTTTGGCATTGGCTTACTGGCGAGTTTTTCGCAGCTATTGCTGTTGCAGTTAGCGGTATGTGCAACTAACTCTATTAACGAACCGGAAACGGAAATACACACCCACACGGAGAGCTATTGAACCAGTGAAAAATTCAAGGGGGTCACCAACGGCACATTGCGTGGCCTAAAGACACATGTTGTAAATTTTATGTCGATGGAGTTTGTTTTACCAATTTTTTAAAGCATTTTCTTTAACTGGAAATTATTGAAATTTGTAATACTGTTTAGTATTTTATTACTTCTCTTTCTTCGAAAAACTTTAAGCTCCAAAGATTTGTCTAAAATATATTCTTATTATTCCTATTACATTTTTCAAAACAGCTTTAATATTTATTATTTACAGTTTTGCTCTACCCTCAAATTTGTATTAAAGTATCTTTAGTAAAACAAGATATTAAGACCATTCGACTAAAGTGAAACTCAATTTATCTGCTAGCTTGTTCTTCGACATATTTCACGAACCATTCGGTAAGACTCATTCAACCAAAGACGTAGAGATATTTTCAGAAACATTTTTCGGATGGAAAACCACAGCGAAAAAACAAATGAAACGTTGCCATGTTGACCGAATTTTCCGCGGCTGTGTGTTGATAACGTTTGACCGTTTTTAAATGTCCGTCCCACGCACCCCTCCACCATCCAAAAAGAAAAGCAAAAACCTTGACAATATTTGCACGTTTCTATTGTGTGCGCTGGAACTGCGTTTAAACTGCGACTCGATTTTTATCGATTTAATCAAGCGGCGACTGCTGTTGTCTCTAAAGGTTGCCAGTGCTTTTATCCCATAGACGAATATACATTTTTTGTGTTGTTCAGCAACCCGAGGGATACAAAAAAAAATGAAATGGGGGAAAAAGGTGGGCGGACAGAGAACGCCAGCGATTTCCATACGTAATTGCACTGTAATTGACAATTTATTGTGTCAATCGCAATCGAGGCGCAATGCCGCATCGCATCCAGCGTTCTGCCAGCGGTGTGTGCCGCGTTTAATTAACAAGGCGACAACGATGCCAACGGTTAATGGGTGGTACGGTGGGTGGTGGGGTTGTGGGTGGTGGGCGGTGGGTAGAGCTGCCGCGGGTGGTGCGAACCAGCCACGTTTGTAGCCAACCAGGGAAATTTAATCTGTTTTTTAAAACGAGCTGGATAAGTTGGGGCAATCAAGCGGAAAATCAGCAGTAACGCGCCAAATACAAACGGCACCTGATCGGCTTCAATCTGCTGGGAAATATATACCCCAGGCGGGGGAAAAGGTATTAAATGGCGTTAGAGCTCTGAAAATAGAAGCTGGCTTACCTGAAGCTTAAAGATGGTTTAGTTTTTGATTAACAACTCCGTTTTGGGATAGTACATTTTAAAAAATATAAGGCGAGAGTTTTTACAAAGAGCTTTCATATAATAGTGATATTTATGTTTAAAATCATTTACTAATAAACTTTTCTGAGGCCTATTTATTTTCCTAATATTATAGATAATTTATTTATACCTTTTTATTTAAATTTTTTTACCACTTGACTAATAAACGATAGCATTCTTAATACGGGCCATAAGTTCTGATATCTAAATAACTATGATTTTATCCAGTTTTACTATATCCCTATTCTGTAATCACGGCATACCTTAAAAACAAAGATCCTGGTTAATTTATAGCCGCCATATCGGAGCTAATCAATGCCCATCAAGCTGGGGGCTCACTAAACACAGCGCTAATAGTGGCTTCCGAAAAGGATTTATGTTCGGCCCATTGGGCATCGCCAAAGCTGGGCATTGAGGAATCGAGGCATCTCGGCATCTCAGCATCTCGGGCTCATCAGCATCCATCTTCGAGGCGTTGCCCGGTCATGGGTCTCTAATTGGCCATGGACGAGGGCCTGTCCTTGGGCCCACTCCATTGTTGATTAACGTGCCCACCAATTACGCGGCCCATATATATCGTACACCCACACTGGAAACAACAAGTAATCTGATTAAGAAAATGTATTATTTATATAATAGTTTATAATTCTAATTAAGAAATAAATCGACAAACATTAGGAATTATTGAAAACCTTTCTTATTTAATTATTTTAAAGATGTTTTTGAGCCTTTTAAATTTTCTCATCTAGTTTATAGAACCTATACATGTTTACCCTTATAATCCTTATAAAAGTGCAATAAATAACATATTTTATGAGTAAACAATTTTAGTTCAAGAAATTAAAAGTTCTTCCATATTACTTTACTTTTTTTAAAGCAAATAATATTAAGAAATATTATGTATCAGTAAGATATTTATAAAGTAATTGTCTGTTTGAGATTACCAATCTATGTTTTTCGTAGAACCCAGCTATGTTTCTTTCAGTGCAAATAGGAGGGGGAACCCCATATCGACGTGGTCAGTGATAAAGTGTGCGTAACAAAAGCTAATAATTGCCAAGGCGACGTGGCCGGGCACGGTGAAAAGTCGCCCGTGCTTTTGCCGCTCGTTGAGTGGCCAAAAACTTTGGCATCATAATTTATAGCTGCGTTAAACAAGCGAGGATAACAAATTAATTTTGTCTGGGGCGAAGGCACAGGCGGCGGCCAAGAGGAAAAAACCGCATCTCAGGACGATGCCACGACTTATGAGCACGACGTTTACTCTCGAATTTCTTAGTTGGGCCAATTAATTTCTAAAGTCAGGACGTGCCTGGGTCCTCCATCTCCTTTTCCTGTGTGTTTGTGTGTGTGTCTGCGTCCGCCTGCCTCGTAAATCTTAACGAACCAAAAGCAAAATTCCTACGCATCTCTCAGCAGGAACTCACTCGCGAATGCCGCTCATAAATATAACTTCCAATGGCCATCGGGGCTACCCAGCAAAGGTGACTGATATTACTATTATATACTAGTATTTGGGGTATATTGAACACAGTCAGAGCTAGGAAGTTTTAATTATTAATTAAATACCATTGGAAATTAAATAAAGGAAGTACACGAACAAATAGGCGATGTGCATAACTTTGGTTTCCAAAATACATCAAATTAATCTATCTTTTTGAGTTTAGGCATTGCAAAAGGGATTAGGCTTTTTAATATCAATAGTTTATATCTCTATCCTTAAATTTTGTGTTGGTATTGTTCTAAGTATTTTATATATATCTTTCTTTCAAGCTTCTGTATTTTATGTATATGCTTTTCTTAGGAAAGAAACAATGTCTACTTACGTATTTTATAGATTAGATTTTATAAGTTATTTATCCGAAATGAAAATAACTTATTTCATAAGAAAACATTTTAAAACATTCTTTAAGTTGATTTCTTAGACTTATAAAGATGAATTTCGTGTTGAAGCCTCGGTTTTAATTAAGAAATGGGAAAGTAAATATTGTGAGTATATCAAGCCCATGTTAGGGTATCAAAACTCCTACCCCTTTTTAAAGAACCATCTTGTTATTCCGCCATTTGTGACCAAAATGGCCATTGTTTGTGTCCGCGGTGTAAGGAGAACCGTTCCCACTGAAATACGTCAAAATATTTGGCATTCGATGCGATGTTCGGCACGTTCTGCAGTGGAACGCCAGCTCTAATATTTATGCCTCGAACGGAGCATTGGAAGCCCCATATCCCTTTCCCCTTGATTCATAACTATGCGCTGCCATCTCTAATCGCAACTTGTGTTTGCCTTTGTTTTGTTTTATTGTCGCACAGTCGAGCAAAACACATAAATCTCGTCCATGACTTGGACTTGGATGCTGGCCTGTCTGCCCCGGTAAACCCGGCCACGCCCCCATCTTGTGTGTGTGTGTGTGTGTGTGGCACAAAGGTGTTGATAACGTTGTTCTCCAATTCCGGATCCGTCCGACTCTCCGGCTGTACATCTTAATCGTAATGCAAAAGTTGTCAAGTTGATATGTAAACGAAAACGTGCTGCAAATATTTGCTGATGCCAAATTCTTTACCATTTCCATTCAGCTCGAGTGCCATGTCAACGCAGTTTTTCTAATTTATGAGCTTTGTCAAATAGATGGTAGCAGAAATCGCCCATAAAAATATGCGCTCTTTAGGCGTGATTCCAATCAGATTCGGGTTACTTTAACTTTCACATGAAATGGAATCTATGATTTATCTAAGATGAGAATATCTGTTTACACAAAAATCTGTTTCAACCAAATATTATGGTAAGTTTTAGAGATTTGCAATTACAATAATAAGCATGTTAACTTACTAATCGAATGCATCTTCAGCTTGGTTTTTAAAATAGTAAAAAAAACATTTTCAAAGCTTTACAATAATTAAATTATATAAAAATTTTTTTAGTAAATTGTCTTTTAGGTTAAAAATCTTTCACTTTAAGATTCCGATGACAAAATTTGCCTCACTAAAGCTTAAATTTAGTTGTTCAACCTGCATTTATATACATATCTAGTGCTTTCAATAGCCCAACTCGTAGCAGTGCTCAGCTTATTTTTAATTACAGGAAAATCAAAAGCGCATAACGCTGCAAATCTCAACTTTTTGCTGGTGAAGGGGGTGGAACGGCAACGTGGGGTCTGATTCAGCCACAAAATCAGGCTAGAAGGCTTGTCAGTAAGCCACACACACTCACTCGCCCACTTCGAGTCAGTATTAATCCACATCCGAGTTATAATTCATGCTGATTGTATGAACATTTCAGCTTTTATGTGAACCGTAAAACTTTACTTCCTGACTTTTCATCAGCCCGGACCGTTCCACCTGGCCGGGACTCAACCACAGATATATTCATACATATGTACGGCAGATATGTCCCACCAATCCCCCCTCCGATTTTAGCTGCAAAGTTGAGAAAATTTTCAATTTTTACCTCTCCCACGGCATACGATATTTTTGTGTGTGAATAGTTTTTTGGTGTAATTCCAGTTACAGTTTCGGCCAAGCTAAACCGGCTATATGACTTTGGTTACAAAAGGCTTACTCACACACAGACAGAAATACCCGGAATGAGCGACTCTGTGTAGTTGCTTCCGTTTCCGTTGGCAACTTTGTCCTTTCATTGCACTGCTATGGACTGTGTGCATCGCCCCCACTCAACTTAAATATCATTATTATTAACCAGACTGAGTTTACACTCGAAGACTTTATTAAAACCAAATCTCAATTGCATTAAAACCTTTACTATTATTTAGATTTCAATATAGCTTTACCGATTCAAGTGGATATATATTTATATTCACTGAAGAGGAGCCCCTCCGCATCTACTTAGATTCGTTTGTTTATTTGAGATACATAATTTGCTTTAAGGAGCCATGTGTTTTTAATCACATCTCTCAATTAAGAAGTCCATTTTCTAATGACAAATAATAAACATATTTTTTTTAAATCTATATTTTGTCTTAATAATTATGTTCCAACGCATTACCTATTTTACTACTAATTTGAAATATAAAATGAGATTCCACATGAGTTTTATACTCATGTTTTTTTAGTAAGACCCCTGAATTAAAAAAAGTGTTTATTAATAGTAAATAACCTTCTTATGCTTTTTATAATTGATTAAAATACATATATTGGTATAAAAAACGATGAAAAATTATGTTTAAACAATACACAACCCATATTAGGTATAATTTCAAATAGATAACCAAATTAATATTTTTTAGTGCACCTAAGGGAGTGAAAAGTAGATTTGGTCACCACTTTAGCGAAGCTGAGCTGCGTTGAGTAGCGCCAGACGTTGGTTAGGTAAATTATACTTAATGCCACGACCACGCCCACCTGTCCTCCTGATCCGCCCACCTCTGCCACCTGGAAGAGCGAAAGTTATGCCTCGTTAGGGTCTCCACTTGCCACTTGCCACCTCAACCTCCATCTCCACCTCCACTCACGTAGTTGTTAAATGCCACGTTTCACTTGAATAATTGAGAGCGATTAGGCCAGAAACTTTTGCATTGATTAAGGTTTAAGTTGGCCAAACATTTGCCCAGCTCTGGGGAAACCCCCGCAAACTAGCCTCCACCATTGTCATTGTTTTCCATCGGATCGACTTTTGTATCGGTGGGCTTGAGTGGCTGTGGGTTACCTTTACCTGCTATTGTTACCCTGAATTTTGCTCCACCTTTGTCATTTGCTATCAGCAAATGTTTAAATATGCATTACGTGTGTTATTCTCATGTTCAGCAGCACTTGGGGATTACCAAGAGCTGTAGATGGAAGTCCTCGATAGAGAGTTGGAAAGGACTCCGGTTCTTGGTCCCCCATGCCCATCCCTAGCCCCTCTGGACTTTCTGTCTGCCTCGGTAAAAAATTTAACACTTTTGGGAATTTCCAACTGACTGCAGCCTGTGCAATTCAAGTCAACTCGAGTTGAACCGAAAACTTGTTATGAAATCTTCAAACAATCTGGAGCCGAAAACTTAAGGATGCTTGGATGGCTGGAATTATATTGACGATTGATTTAAACTTTTTATTTCGTCTGCGTTTTTCAAGGGATTTTAAATATTTCAATTTATTTTAGCCAAATACTTTAAACAAATAATAAAACAAATCTTTACGGGTAGAACGTAATAGATATTATATTTGTATAAAATTGTAATTTAATATTTTAAATATGTGTAAATAGTCGCTTTATTTTGTGGATAACGATTTGGTAAGATGGATTTTTTCCATTAAGGCAAGCCAACATTTTTTTTCTCTTTCAAATAGCTGAAACTGTCTTTTGAAATATGTCCATAGAAGTAAGTGAATCGATATAACAATGGCCATTTCAATTTATCACAGCCAAAAACTTCCTTATAAATTCTGGCCTTCTCCAGGTTTCAATAAACTGCTTCACAGAAAAGTTCCAAGCCGAGCGAATGTGCCCATCAGCTACTAATTACACCTGGCCCCAGTCACTAATGATGCCCAAAAATGTAGTCCCCAGAAGGAAGTGGCCGTAAATGCTGGGCTGCATAAATTCCTGGTCAAAATCGAGAAAAGTATGAAAGGCAAGGCAAGAATGTGGCCAGGCTATAGGAAAATGCATATCACACTGCCGACAAGCGGCAAAAACAGGCAGTGTGCCCATCATTATGCCAGGCTGGGGAAAAAATGCGACAGGCAGAGGGATCTACGCCGGAGAAAGACAGAAGAAGACCCATGGAGGCCACATTATCTGGCAGTGGGGTTGATGGCAAAATGGCAAATGTCAAACGTTTTGCCAGCGTTCTGGGGAAATTTGCATGCAAAACCACGCCCCTCTCCCAGTAACGCCCCAAATGCTCTGCCTCTCTCCTTTGTGTGCGATTTTCACAAATGCAAACACTTTGATTTCGGTTTCAGAATTTTCTCGTCCCTTCGTTTTTCTCTTCTTTTTTTTGGGTGTTTCAGAGGAAGAGGATCAACTGCTGCACACAAACGCACTCGCCTTTGAATGGGCCACGCCAGTGTGTTTGTGTGAGTATTATTTATGTTCTGCGCTAGAAATCTATTTGCACCGCACCACAAATCTCAGCTCAGCGAACGCAGAGTGAAAAAAATAATGGATGGATGGGTGGATGTGGAAGTGGATGTGGATGTGGATGGAGGAAATGCTGAAGGAGAAAGGCCAAGGGAAATGCACGGGAAAATGCAAAGGCAAATCCATTCAGGGGCAGCCATCGGACAACGCATCGCATTCGCATTAAATCGAAGTCGTTCCCATGACTAAACCACACCACCCACACAAAATCCCGACCCACCCACAAACACAGACCCTAAACCCTCAGAGCCACACCCTCGAACACACACACAGGCACACACACACCAAAACTATAGCCATTTGCCAGCCGAATTCTACGAGACTCCAAAACTTGGCATTCGAGATGAATTCGAGGAATAATTTGCAACCGGCTGCCATACGATTTTTGAATTCCATCTAATACGAATTGAGCGGAATTTTCAGTTTGTGATTGATAACTAAGTATGCATATATATAGCCAAATGCTATACAAATTTAAATTTCATTTACATAATACATTGGCTTAGAGAAAAATGGACACGATAGAAAAATAAATCTAAAAAAATATACATTTTCTTGACCTAATACCTACTTTCTTAATTCAACTAATAATAATACTATTTTTAGAAGCCAAATATATATCGATTCAAAATTCGGTTGTAAAATTATTAGTTTTTTTTAAATCTTAAACTGCTAGAATTCCAACAGCTTTAACTTTTCTTAGGAGTATAGTCAAAAAACAAATACCTTTTAAAGGTTATTTAGTACATACTGTAAATGTTAATATTAAAATAAATTATTTTGAAATGATAAGACCCAAAAATAAAAATCCTTTAATAATTAAAATTTTTCAAAATTATTATTAACATTTTTAAATGAAAGTAAACCAATTTAAAATAATGGTTTCAAATAAAATAATTTCAAAGACCTAATAAATTAAAGGACATCGCTAGGATTTATACAATTAGTTTATTAATAATATACATTTTTTTTCACTTTAAAAATGTAATATTAAATAAAATAAAATCATTTTCTTTATCTTGGATAGGGTACTCTAACCATCAACAATTGAAGGGCCCATCCAGGGCTTTTCTTTCCTGTGGTTGTTGCTCCGCTGCCCGATTCCGTTTGTTTGTTGTTGTTTGAAGTCGGTGTGGGCTGAAAATCAGGTTGAGTGGGTGGTGGGCGGTGGGTGGGAAGTAGGGTTTTACACTAACTCACACTGAGACACACACAAACCGGGGCCGAGGCACTTGCATATCTGTGTAAATTTATGATTGCCCCATTTCCGTTTTTTACAGTCAACTACAGTCTACGGCATTGCTATTGACTGTCTGTCTGTCTGTCGGTATATGTATGTGTGTGGGTGTAGGAGTGTCTGTATGGGTGAGTCTGTGTGTGACTGCTCCTGCTCCTGGTTGCTTATCCTGTGACCGGCATTATTGTGTGACCCCCTTGGGCTGAGCTGCACTTTTCTTGCCTCCGCGCCTTTCTTTTTCAGCTCTGCGTTTTTATCTTTCCTTTTTTCAAATCCAATGCCGCCTGCAGCTGACTTCTGAGTGCACTTGAAAATCGAAAAGAGTGGTCATTTATCGGCATACTATACCTTATTATATTATGTAAATTACCATAAATTAAAACATAACATCATCATTTTGTTTTCCTTTTTTAATCATGAAAATTATATATTTTTAAATATAGAAAATAAAAATTGCTAGACAAAAAATGTTGCATAATTGTTTTATTACACCGTTTGATTTATATTTTCTTTTTAAATCCGAGTTGATCATTTTATTCAATAACTTATGGACTTGTAAATGAATTCAGTTTATGCTGTTCTGTGTAAGATTTCTTGGAATTTTGTTTTTAGTTATTACCATTTGCTTGATCTCTTCTTAATTTTATAATTTTTAGTATTTTCAAATTTAAAATTTGAATTTGCATTATTTATTATTTTGATGGTCACCAGATCCTTTTGAGAAATATATTTTTAAGGCCTAAAATGAGAAAAAATGTCAATAAAATCAATCAATCAATCTTAATCTGAATTATTTCTTTGAGTGTGTTGAGAGTCCTGGACGAATGCTGGCCACGGATTGCCACGGGTATTGACTCGTCGTGGTTCGCTGCACCGGCATCCCCCGCCCCCTCCTCCGCCTCCGCCACCGCTCCGCCTTTGCCCCGCCACGCCCCCGCACACCCACGTCCATCGCAATGGTTATGGCTTTGAAGCTCGCCCAGCTGTGGAGCCGTATGGGGTTTTAATTTTGACAGCTGCAGATAAATTGTTAAATGCAGGCCCGTTCTGCTCCCTGAGTGCTTTATGTGGGCTTATGTTTGTAGGTGTATCTGGCTGTATGTAGTCGCTTTGTGTGCTCCTGTCCGTGTGGTTGCATATAAATTTATCTGCCCGTTTTTGCTCAGCCATCGAAGCCGTGCACATTTTTTAGCATTTTTCTTTTGGCTTCCAGCCACCTCGATCGCCTTTCCTCCGCACTTTTGTTGTTTGGCATTGACAGGCGCCCATCAAATGCATTCCGCTCGTCCTGCCACGCCCCCTTCGGTAAGCCCTCGGGGGAGGCCTGATTGCAGGCGTCAGGACAAGAGAAAAAAGGACAAAAGAACAACAAAAAGAAAAAAAACAAAAGGGACGAACAGCACTCGAAAATGCATTGTATCTATCAGTTTGTTCGCGCTCGGCCGGCCCATGAAATATGTTCGGTCCGTATTTATGTCATAAATAAAAATGGCGTTAAATATTTTCTGCCCGTTGACTGGCCCGTCAATTCTTTTCCCATGGATCAACATTTAACGCAATTTAAAAAAGTTCATCTCTCCATTTATCCACCCCTACGCCAAGTCCTTTATTTATATTTGCAAATTTATTCATTTGATTGGAGTTGGGCGAAGTTATGGTTCAGGGAATGTTGCGGAAATATTTGCAGAAAATCAGGAACTGATTAATTCGTATTGCTCTATAGTTTCCATTTTGATTCAGCAAATATTTGTATTGCATTCCATTTATAGTATTCAATAATTTTTAATTTCTGTCAATTATGATTTGGTTACATTGTCTTTTTTATACGGAAACGTTATCTTCATAATTAAATATGTTTTAATAACAATAAATTATAATGGTTAGCTGTGAGTAGTTTTCATACTGAGATGGAAACTAATTAATTAATTTAAAATTCAATTTATTATTAACGAAACAATATTGCCAATCCATTAAAATATAAAATTAATTTTGTTGTACACTAACTTCGGGATATTAATCCACAGCTCCCACTTGACCTTTTAAAGAGACATTTTCCAGGAAAAGTTAATCAAGCTAATATGACCTGTGAATAAGTAAAATCCTGCCTTCATTACCTGATTAACCTGATTTTAATTTTTCTTATTCCCAGTTAGTTAATAAAGTTTATATTCAATCCGTTTTTCCCAGGACGTTTTTGTGTCATCGCCTCATTTCTTATGCCGCGCTCCATTTAACTCAATTTGAAGCAACCGCAGTGCACTTTTCGGTCTTTTTATTTGTCCCTTTTTTGATCCTGCTTTTGTCCTGCTTCCGATGCTCTCACACACACACTTACCCACACCACTCACACACATGCACCGCACTCAGAGGAAATGAAAATGCAGACAGATGAAAAGGAAGAAGGAGTAAAAGCAGAGTGCAATGGGCTGGCGAAAGCCGCGTTGACATTTTCATTTAAATTATGCACATCACTTGAACTTCCTCGTGGCCACGCCCTCTGGCCCTCGCGCTTATACTCACACATACACACACACACACACATACGGGCGAATAAGAAAAGTCAGCGAAGACACCAGATAAACCAAGGTCCTTTTCCAGGACTTCTTACACCACACAGCTCGCTCCTTCTTAACTTTTTGCCAACGCACATTTCACAGTTATGGCAATGGCAACTTTTGCCTCCGCTTCCTGAGGCATTGTCTGCAATGCAGATTCGGATTCAGATCCAGATTCAGATTGAGATTCCGGTGCCCGCCGACTAATTAAAACGGAAATCCACAATGGACCCCAGCCCGCCACTTCCGTTTAAGTGGAGCACAAAAGTAAAAGAACAATTTTTATGTTTCTTAAGCAACAAAAAAGTTCAAAGTTTTTTATTATAATTTCTTATGCCACCTCCGACTCCTCGAAAGCCCCCCAAGAATCCTCCCCGAAGGACACGCCAAAGCGCTTGTAAGCAGCCGCTAAGACCGGCAAAAAAAAAATGTAAAAAAAGAAGAGAAAAAAAACAGGAAGAACCCAAAATAATGTAAAAACTTTTCAGCCTCCAATGGTGTAAAATTAATAAAAATTACGAGACAAGTTGCGTTGAGCTCGTGAAGTTTAGCGACTGTTTCGCGTTACTTTGAATTATTGTCAACTCGGCCGAGATTTTCCAGCCAGGCTCGAACTTTACTTATTGCTTGGGGATGGACAGGCAGCGAATATTATTTCCAGTAATAATACAAAGCAAAGCCATAAGGGTTTTGTTTTCAAACATTGCTTGCGTATTATTTTAATTGGGATAAGAAGGCACACATCAAATATTTAAAGTCTAAATAATGGTTCAGTTGTTTGAGCTTATGTATACAAATTTACCGCAAGATAAACATAAAGCAAACTAACAAACTGATGTTAGTTCTACTTGCTTATATTCCTAAGCCATTAAAAGTCTTGTTCATTATATTCATCGTACATTGATGCCTAACAAAAATGTTGTTTCCTGAAGCTTCAACCTCTTTGTTTGCTCAATTCCAACCAGTTTTGCTCGGCACATACATATCCTCCGACCATTAAAAAGCAATACATGTTTCATTTAAATTGCTTTAGTTTTTTGCCAGATCAGCCGCTGGCTAAAAAAGATGGAAGGGGAAGGAAAGTGGGGTTCTCTTAATTAGACTCGCGTTTTAAGTTTATTGTTCGTACGCGTGCGTATGCCCATTATACTCCTGTTTGACGCCCCGGGGATCCACACACACACTCACACACACACACTCACACACACACACACACCGAAGGATACGTGTGTCAGATATATGACTAATGCATGCACATTATTATCGTACATCCCTCGAACAGTATGTGCGGATAATGAGATGGTCCTGCGGCTATAGGATAGAAGTGTGGAGAAGCTTTCATCGGGAAAATGCTTTGACCACGCTCGTGGTTTCCAAATGAAAATGCATTGTTTTGTGTTAGCTCAAGCCGCGGGCAAATCCGGAGCACCAATGTTTATGTTTCGCTGGTAAACTGCACAGAAAATCGAGGGAGAATATCCAATGGAATTAACAGAGATAGGTCGACACAATCAATTATGCAGCTTTAATGGCCATTAAATTAACATTTAACTTTCTCTCTAATCATTTAAATTGATTTTGGCAACTGGCAAGCAAATAAACTTAAATTAAAATAGAGCAGCAAGGCGAAAATTCAAATTAGTTTGCTCACAAAATATGCCACAATTGAGCTTCTTTCACAGCTGCCTCGTCATGTGTAAAACTGTCGCTTTGTGCCGCATTCGATAAAGGGGGAATTTGCCACAAATTGTTTAGACCATTGACGTTGCAGCCATTGAAATAAATTGCCAATTTACAAAAGCGGAGACGAGTAAAGAATTTTTGGTGAATTGCGGCAGAGAATAACCTTCGGTCCAGGTGTTCCCTGCGACAGAGAAATAGTAATAGAGACAAGGAGAGAAACTGGGAATTTGTGCTGCGTAACAAATGTGCATTTAATGCAGTTTGCTCTGTCTCCGTCCGCAGTGTAACAAAGTTGGGAGCAGCTGTGCCCTCCTGTGGCACTAGCTACGACAAATTACACATACGCCACGTTGCCGGCAATCACTTATGCAGAAAAGTCTAGAGACGAACACACTCGGAAAAATTCATGCCGTTTTTAAATATTTACCATAAAAATGATATGTAATATGTTAGTTTAATATGTATTAAACAATATATTATTTTATAAATAATATTAAAGATTACGAGACTAAATCTAACACAGGAAGTAATAGTATATAGACATATAAATATATTAAAATAAAGCTTATATATAAATTATTTTCAATATTTTTTAGAAGTATTGTATTAGCTAACCACGTTTTTCAAACAAAAATATTTATTTAACAAATTAAAAAGCAATTTTTAATCTATTAATTATGGAAACAATTTTTTTTCAACATATATTAGTGGCATAATTGCAAATTGTAATGTTTTTTTAATTTTATTTTTCTTTTGTTTTCCTTATTTAGGTAATTTGTCATTTCTCCTTTAAAAATATTATGAAAAAATGGCCAATGAAAGAAATTTTTCGGAGTGTCTGTGAAGGACCAAATTCAGGATCTCCGTCAGCCAACGCTTTGACTTTAGCCGAAATGTACAAAAACAAAAGTGGATGCCTAGCCAAAATAAATATGCTGCATCTTTGATGCAGTAGTCGAGCAACAGGCAAGTTCGCCAACTGCCAACTGCCAACTGCCGCTGGCACTCTGCTGCTTATATTGGAAAAAGTTAACTTATTGCATAATACTTTAAGTGCCCCGACCAGCGTCTGCCGTTGGCATAATGAATGAGCCGTCGTCGGAGGAGCCAGCCACTCAGAAGCTGCTTTCATAGCTTTTCCCCCGCCCGAAATATCCTGATTCATGGCTCGCATCCGCATCCGCATCATCAGGCAGCATTTGGCAGCCCGATCCGCTTTTGGATTCATATGCATCCATTGGGCGGCAAGTGCTGCGTGTAACGCTGCAAACTGAGTGTGCAGGGAATTTTTCACTTGATATCATCGCTAACATAATTTGTTTGCCGATTGTCGGCTGCATGTGAAATTGATGGGCTAAAAAAAACGGGAAAGCCGAAACGCACTTTTCAATTTCTCCCCGCCCCGAACTGCCTCGAAAATTGATTGCCAAGCTCAATAAAGTAGTCCAATTTTATACTTGCTTTTTCAAAATTTGGTTCAATTTTTAACTAAATTATGTTTTTTTTTGTTTTTCAGTGATATTAAATAATTGTGGCGAAACATATTAGCATTTCGATTACCATGCCCTAAATTGTATGCTACATAATTTTACTAAAAGTTATCTTATAGTTTGTGCGCAAAACATTAATAAATAGGTTTAGCTCTTGTTAACCTAAAAAACTATATGTTTACCTGAAGTATTATTGTTGGTATTTGGTTTTATGACATTTATATTTATTTGACAATTTTTGTGGGACTATAGAACATTGTGGATAAGACCAAATTTATTTCCAACAATCATTTTCAAACTACCCTTATGCAAATTTTTGTTTCCACAAATTTTAAATTAGTGACAAATGGAGACGCTGATAAAGTTCCCTAGCGAAATATTCTTGTTAAATCTCTTAACCGCATTTGACATAGGCACGTTCTGGGGCGTCCTGGCCATTCAGCTGCCACGTCGACACCTTTGACACTTGGCCTGCTGCAGCGGCAGTCTCGCTGCTCGACCCTGCTGGCTCAGCGGAAAAAAGAAAAACCGAAATTGCAAATAAAATTGAAAATTCAGCGCGCTGTCTGCCAAAATCAACATCGAGTCGAAGCCTTGTCAGCAGCCTCCGGTTTTCGGTCTATGCCAGCGACTATCGCCTAAGCTTATGCAGTGCACGCAATGTCAAATGTCATGTGCTCGGTGGCCAGTGCTCCTCGGTCGTCCTGCGGTTGCCTATTTAATGTCTGCCAGCTGCTGTCGTTGAAAATATTGTCAAGGTGTCAGTAGTAAAGTTAATTTCTGGCCTTCTAGTATGGCTCCCTTCGAATTTCCCCCCGCCTGCGGTTGTGGCTCCCAGTGTGTCTGTGTGTAACCGCTCAGCTGTAAAAGAGCCGGAAAGCCACTCTGGCCAGGATCAGCCAGGATTGTGGGTGGTTTACGGGACTGTCGCACGTTGCGAGTGTCGTGTGTCGCCGCAAAATGAGTCTCATTGGAAATGAATGTGTGCAGCACTCGGTGCTGCCACATGGGGCATAAAAGCATTTCGGTTTCGCTTCCTTTTTGAAGGATGGGTGGGAAACCCAAAGTAGTAGTAAGTGATATGGCTCCCGACTTATTGGCTTTATGAGAAACTAATAATATATATATAAATATATATTTATTTAATAGATTTATTCTGTTATATTCAAAGAATATATATTTTGTTAATAAATCCCAACATTTTAACGCCGCCATTTTATTTCCTTAACTCGATTGACTCTCTTTCGTGGCATTCACGTTTTCGTTTCGATGAATGCAATTTTCCACCGCAGTCGCAGGGCAATCAACTTCATTATAAAGCCAACTCCCAGTGAAGGCACTCAATATTTATGCAAATTTGGCGAGCTGCAAAATTTCCATAATTAAATATGGCCAAAAAACAAAAATGAAAAACAAAAAAAGAAAACTTTTGGGATAAGAAGTGAAAATTGCGAAGAAAACTGCAGTGGCTGTGAAAAATATGGCAAGAAAAATGCCAGAGCAACAACAAAATATAATCAAAATCAGCAAGCGCAGAGAACTAACGAATGAGTGATATCCCATATGAATTTACATATATTTAAATGAATTTATATATACAAAAAATTAAATATATTTCTATATAAAAAAGCTTAATTTAAAACAACATAACAATTTAATTTAATTTTCTAGGGAAGTGATTTAAATCTCCCTTCTGCAATTTATGAACATTTGCTTCCATAGAATATACATATAATTGAAAACAATAAAGACTGCCTCATATTCTGCATTTATTTTGGTGTATACCTTTTTTATTCAGCCACTGATACCCTGTAACCACTGGCTGATAGCTTGCTGATGGAGCAGCGAAACTTAGGGCCAAGTATGCCGTGTCAAAAGCGGAACTTGGCCTTCATCCCCCGTCATCGCCATCACTCTTGGCCGGATGCTCTGTTGTGGTTGCAGCCCAAGACGCCAATGCCGAGTTGCCCCTTTGGCTTTCGCCTTCTCCTCCCTTTTTTTTTCCAGTTTTCCAAAGCTATCACTTGGGGCCAAAAGCAGGCAGCAGAAAAGCCAAATGCATTAAGTGGGCGTGGCTGCGGCACAGGCGCCGGCGTTGGCATAACTTTCAAAAACTAATTAAGCCAACTTAAGTGCGGAGCAGCTTGGCAGTTGCTCGGGGCGAGGAGTTGCCGGGCTCGCAGCCTGGCCTACCAGGCATTTCAATCAAGCGTCGCCACAAGAGACGACTCCCAGCTCTGGCCATTTCCAAGGCGAAACTGCAGGCAGTTTTCATAAAAAATAGAAAACTGCGAGCTAAAGATGAATACGCAAGAAAAGCAGGTGATATTCGCCTGCGATGTTGGTTCAATAAACTAATTGGGAATAATACGACTATTTAAAATTCAATAAAATACCTAATTTTCCTTTAAAAGTTACATACTTCTCAAACTTATTAAGAGGTTACATGGCTACTTTTGGCAAGAACCTTATTTTTGTAATAAATATGCCAACCTTCAAGGATAAAAGAAAAATGCTCCCATTGAAAAAATTCCTTAAATTGGTTTTGAGATAATCTTACTTAAAAACAAGAGAGAACGCTATAGTCGGGTGCCCCGACTATCAGATACCCGTTACTCAGGTAAAAGGAGTGCGAGGGAGATGGAGATAGAAACTTTGATCACGCATAACTTTTTAACGAATGGTCCGATTTGAAAAATTTCTTCTACATTTCGATAGGTATTGATAAACACAATAAAACTGCATTTTTACTTTTCCGAAATATTTAAATTTTTAAAATCGTATATAAGCGATTGTGGGCGTTAAAGGGGGCGTGGCACCTTTTTGAAACAAACTTGCGCTGCGTAGGAACTCCTAGAATCTGTATGCAAAATGCCAATCTTCTAGCTTTTATAGTTTCCGAGATCTCAGCGTTCATACGGACAGACAGACAGACAGACAGACGGACAGACAGACGGACAGACGGACAGACGGACATGGCTAGATCGACTCGGCTAGTGATCCTGAACAAGAATATATATACTTTATTGGGTCGGAAACGCTTCCTTCTAGCTGTTACATACTTTTGCACGAATACAATATACCCTTTTACTCTACGAGTAACGGGTATAATAAAAGCTTAAATTTTTAAATAAATATGTTACCTTTAATTATGTATAACCTATTTTAACCCAAAATTACCGTTTTAACATTGAAGGAATCTTGACTTTCAGACTTATTTCTAAAAATACTTATTATACTGATTAGCTTTTTTATAAGTTTCCCTTTTTACTTATAACTACTTTAACATAAAAATGGTGTATATTTCAGTTATACATCCCGATTGTTACTTCCGGATATCCCATCTACTTTTACCTATTCTATATTAAGTCATTATGAGATGCGCCCAATCTTAATTACAATTCTCGACCGTCGCCAGAAGTGGAAAATTTCGAGAATTCCGTGAGCTTGTGTTTGTGCAATGGTGTTGATTTAGGTTCACTTTAGCGTAAAATGAATGTCCCACTTCAAATAAAAGTCGCACGCTGTAAATCACACAGCAGCAGGAGGAGGAGAAGGATGAGGAGCAGGACGAGGAGAGGGAGCAGCAGAATCCCGAGGAGAAGCTGGCCGAGAATCAGGAGCAAGTGCGGCAGAGCGTTCTCTATTTGTGTTTGTGACACTTTGCCGGCAACAAGGAGCGACAACAGCACTTGAATGCGCCGCATGAAACTGGCTTGCACTTGAGTGGCAAGTTTAGCAGGGAGGCAGAGGCGGAGGCAGTGGCAGCCGAAAATGTCCAACGGCGACGAGGTCGTTGAGGATGACGAGGACGACTAGGACGACGAGGACGATGATGACAGCAAGGACAATGTCGTCCCTGCCCCACGCCCGCTACCCGTTGCCACCGGAAGTGGCCTGCCGCAAGTGTCAGCGGTCGGTGGGCGGCCGACACTCTTCATAATTCCCTGTCAGTACCGGTCCTGGTCTCTACCGCCCTCACCTCCCCCTACCCCTTCCCCTCCCACACCAAATTCCTCGTCCTTCGGCACTAAATGACACTTTATAATTGTGCGCCTCAGTGCAAAAGTTTAACAATAAATTGAAAAGTTTCCACTGCTGCTACTGAAGTCAAGCCAGGAGGCGAAAGGCGTTTCTTATTATCCTTTTTCGGCTAGCTGCTGTGTGTTTGTGAGTTTTAAATGTGCATTTTACAAATGTTACTTGTGGTCCAAACGTCCCCTGTCCCGAAACTTACTCACAAGTTTTGTTTTAGCCCGTAGTTTTTGCCGGCTGTTGATGCTGATGCTCGGATTATTAAAGCCAGCAACTTGAACTTTACAACTGCCTCAAAGCTAACGAGTTGGCCGTACTAACTTAAGAAAAATAAAAAGGATTGCAAAGCGGAAACAAAACTCGGGACTCGGACCCTTGGCAAAAGTTGCCCATTTACTTTTAATGATAAAGCAATTTTTGGTAAAGAGAAAAATGCTTTTACAATCCCTCCGCTGACTAATGACTGAAATAATTTATCAGCTTGTTAGTCAAGCTAAAACCATTTATTTTGTAAAGACAAATTAAGAACCTCAATTTTGTTAAATGATTTATTTAAAAGTAAAACAAATACAATTTTCATACAAATACATGCAATAAAATTAGTAATATAAAAATATAGCCACAAGAAAAATGCACAGCTATAATTGGGCATTGCCTAATTATACCCGTTACTCGTAGAGTAAAAGGGTATATTGTATTCGTGCAAAAGTATGTAACAGGTAGAAGGAAGCGTTTCCGACCCTATAAAGTATATATATTCTTGTTCAGGATCACTAGGCGAGTCGATCTAGCCATGTCCGTCTGTCCGTCTGTCCGTCTGTCCGTCTGTCCGTCCGTATGAACGCTGAGATCTCGGAAACTATAAAAGCTAGAAGATTGGCATTTTGCATGCAGATTTTAGGAGTTCCTACGCAGCGCAAGTTTGTTTCAAAAAGGTGCCACGCCCCCTTTAACGCCCACAATCGCTTATATACGATTTTATTTAAATATAAATTTAAATATTTCGGAAAAGTAAAAATGCAGTTTTATTGTGTTTATCAATACCTATCGAAATGTAGAAGAAATTTTTCAAATCGGACCATTCGTTTAAAAGTTATGCGTGATCAAAGTTTCTATCTCCATCTCCCTCGCACTCCTTTTACCTGAGTAACGGGTATCTGATAGTCAGGGCACCTGACTATAGCGTTCTCTCTTGTTTTACTTATAATAATTAAAAAAGAAGAAAAACTCTTCCTAGTGTTATGCCGACCATGTACCCATTCAAACATTTTAAATGGGAATTCCAATGAGCTAACACCCAAAACTATTCAACTCGACTGTTTTCCATGCTTTCAAAAGTTCATTAGTTTAATGTCGGGATGGAAATTGTATTGCCAATTACACGCATAATACGCACAATTACAAATTCCGGAATGGGAACAGAATTTCTGGCCCCAAAAGGAATTTAATGGCAGCAACTTGGAAGGCAAAAGTTGGTAGCGAAAATACAAAAAATGCCATCTAAGCCAGGCAATGGCGAAAAGTTGCAGCTTTAAAGTTGCAGCCAAACTGAGCCAAACAGCTGCCGACAAAAGGCGGCGCGGATTATGGCCAAAACTGGTCCATGAATCCCCGCCCGATTCCCTGCCCATCAGCTTGTTGGTTCCGGTTGCCATTTACAAGAAAACAATGGTTCAAAAGTTACGTATATATATATATTTTTTTATATATTTTTCCTCTGTCTTTTTTCCCGTGGAAAATGCATGCAGTGTGCGTTCGCCCCGAAAAAGGATAAAGTTGTGAAATAAAAAATATATATATAGGAAAGTAAGCAACAAAAACTAAAAACTTTTACCATGACACTAGCCATGTTGGAAGTTAGCCGCTTTTGGGGGTTCTGTTTGAATAATTTCACTGGAGGATATAACCATTCTGGGGCTGAGTTTATCTTAGGAATTTAGTTTAGCTCACTCATATAATAATTTTTGATAAAAAGAGCAAAACTTGTCTTCCAATCAATTTATTTATTGAGGTTATCTTGAGGTTATCAACATATTGTTAACAAATATAGAAATTTTGTTCTTGAAACAAAAGCAAACTTATATATATTTGATTAAAAGGAAATGGTAGACATACAATAATTATCTGTACTGAAGTTTAAAGTGTTTTAAAAGTGCCAGAACATCCCATTTTTAAGTACAATTTTTTCTGTGAAGCAATTTATATTATATTTATAATTTTTGTATTGAAAGTCTAATCAAAACTTGAAATATTTTTTTAGGTTTCATAGGTATCTAAGTAAAATTTAGCTATTAATCAATTTAATAATTTGATTTTATACTCAACTGAATTAAAGACTTTAAGAGTATATCAAATTCTACAAGCGTGCAGTTTTTCCTCAACGTTTTCTACTGCCAAACTTAATTTTTGTATGCATTTTGTGGCTCTTTCGCAACTCGAGTGCGAGCGAGGTGTAACAATAATGCCACTTACTTTTATGTTTATTCTCCAGCCAGCGGTCACAAAAGTGCCATAAAAATGCCCGCACAATGCTGCGGCTTAAACCATGAAGATTTGCTAAGACTCGGTTGAGTTTTGGCCAAAACGCACACATTGCGCAACGAACACTGGCAAACAAATCGGAGTTTACGGCTGACCAAGTGACCACATAATTACACTTTGCACTTGCCCCAGTTGTCCGATTTCCTTTGCTGTGCCTTGCGGTCTGGCCGATGCCAATTATAAGCCATGGAATTCAACAAATTAAGCCTCATTACACACGCACCCACACACCCACACACCCACACACTCACACATGCAACTGACCGCAATCCAGTGCAGTCGGCCTGTTGACACATGACCCCGCCCACTTGGCTAATACCAAAACCGAACACCACCCACCACCCACCGCCCATCTCTCAACGACCACACCCACATTTTTCACCCACCATGAGAAGCATTTTGCTTGCTTGTGGCTGGCCTAATTGCTCATAATTCAAATCGCTCCGGCCCTCAACCTGATTTTCTTGTGGCAAAAAGGTGCTGAAAGTAGTAATTAAAAGAACATACGATGGCCAATTAATAAACGCCGCCAGGTGGGCTGGGAAAAATAATTATTGAATTTTAAAATATTGATAAATAACACACTTCGGCAATGGGTGGTCACGAAATGGCACTTAATTGATGCATGTTAGGCAGCATTTATTAAATTCTATGTATTACGTTTTGTTTGTGGTTTTACTTCACACCAGAACCTAAACATAAAGCTTAAATTTATTGTTTTTTCATTTGAAACTTAACGTGTCATTGGATGAAAATTGAATAACGATTGCTCTTGAAAATTATGCTAAATGTATCGTTGATTACTGGCACCAGTTATTAAATTAATATTATTGTTAGATGTGCAGTTTTCTTGATCATTGATTTTATTTCAATATATTAGGAACTTACTGTAAAAAAAACCGAGGTAATGTCATGACTAGACATTTAAAATTGTAGTATTTTGAATTTAAAAGGTAAGCTGTAATTTTTATAAATTTAATATAGAAATTCTTCTTTTGCTGATGAAAAAAGAATTTACTCCAAAAAATTAACTAAGTTATTATCTCATAAAATATTAAGGAAGTTATCCCTGTTAATTCTCTTTATAATAATAATTTGTAAACTGTTTTTTTTTTTCAGAAAATGTAGCCCAAGTGAGTCGCTAAAGCGACTTTAAGTGCTTTCATTTTAGAAATCCCTCAACTAAATCAAAGTTAAACATTTTATTAGCTTACCCGGCGGAGTCACAAAGCAACTTTCAATTAAATAGCTGGCTGCCAGCGAGCTCGCTCTTGGCCAGGCCAACTCCTTACGGATTTAGAGACGTCAAACAAAAGAGCGCCAGAATAACCCGGAGACCCGGCCAGGCCATGAATTCATTTTAAAAAATTGCAGCTAGAAAACAAAAGGACCTGCCATTGTGCAATTAAAATTGTATGGCACTGGGGAGTCCGGGCAGAAGCAGCTCAGCTCAGCTCCCAAGTAGATGGCAAAGAAAAAGTAGCGTTTTCCAGGACGAAATGTGGGTGGGCGACACAAGGCAGCTGCCTGCCGATAAGAGAAATTAAAACAAACAGACGCCGCACGCCCTGCGACTGTACAATCTGCACAATTTCCAAAGTGACACACAGGGCCAAGCAAATACCAGGACACCAGGACACTCGCCCAACCAAACAAAACCAAACCAAACCGAACCGAACCAATCCGACGGTTCAATCCTGGCCAGCTGGCCATGTTTACGGGCGTATCATGACAGTTTTCCTTCTCTTACTTTTTCTTTTTCACCCGCTTTTTCTTCCTTTAGAATACGTGGTACTTTCGGACCTCAGGAGTATACAATAAATGTCTTTAACAGGTTGACAACAATAAAATATGATTTAAGTCTTGGCAAAAGAGTATTAATACAACAACATAATATAATATATAATATTTTAATATTAGATGAATTAGATATTATAGGAATACATATATCTAATATTTAACTGAAAAGTATTTATCTTTTAAAATTGAGCACTATCGGAAAAATCCTACATTCACTAAAGTTAGTTGACAAATATTGACAAAATTATCTAAAATGCATTAGTAATGTCCAATTCATTTATATAAAAAAACAATGCCCAAAAAATCATCCCAGGCCATTTATGGCCTAAAATAAATCAATTCCAAAAGTTCAGGACATTTGACAATTGTGTAAATTATTATTAATGTAAATGATTCCACCTTTTTCTATCGTGTCTTCGAAAAAAAGGGCCACTCTTTGTCCTACAATTGCCTAGTGCCTGGGTATCTAAGGGTCGAGGAACTCCACCACGGCATTACTACTTCTTATTTTTTGTGACCTGCTGTCTGTTTACTTTGCTGGCCCTGCCTCATGTGCTTAAAGTTGTCACAAGTTGTCGGGTCCAGTTCTTGGGGAATCCCCCCGCAGGGCAGCTGCACTTGTCGTGCGGCTTGAGTCCCCAATGATATCGCATAAGTTTTTCAATTTTGTGCGTTATTAGAAGCGATTAGGGCGGAATGCTGATGGGAGGATGGGGACGAGGGGGCAGGGCCACCATAAACACTTCACAGCAATTGCCAGCTGGCTAAATTTGCTGTGAATGTAAACTTTTCATCTTCGGTTACAAGTTTTCTGATGCCGAATATTAAACAGAAGGGGGAAAAATAAAAAAAACAATTTTGATTACAAATTTTGTTTTCTTTTTCATTTCTCACCAATACTTGTGATGTTTCACAAACTTAACTTCCTTTGACGGCAAATAAATTTGTAGTCAATAAAAATATTCACATTTAAGTTTAAAATTTACAAACATAATTCAAAGAATCATTGTAAGTAATTAATTGCTTGACTTACAATTAAATTTAAGTAAAGTAAATTGTCCAAGTATTTATAACTTTATTATTTATTATTTATAAAAATAATTATTATTGTAATAACGGAAATTAATTTCCTAAAATTAAACAATCTTAATTTTTGTATTTGTCCTTGCTGTGATATGAGAAATATTCCTTTTCCTGCCAAAAGCCCTTAACTTTCATCTGCTTCTGTTAATTAATGTTGGGCCCGCTATCTGTCCGCTCAATTTTCTAATTCCTGGCATAATATATGGATCTGGCTGGGCTGCTTAATGACCAGCTCTTAACATTTTGTCTAATCCCACGACAAATCTCTCCTAACTACGTCCCACGCTGCGTATGCGTGTCATAAACATTCCCTTCAGCGGTCGACCCAACTCAGTGGGTCGCAAAAATAAAAGACGGCAGAAATTAAACGGCAGTCGGTGTGGATGTGGACCCAAAGCATTTGCCAGAAGAGCCGAAATAAAAGATTACGCTATAAACACATTTATCTGACCCTGAGACATAAAAACCTGCGCCCTCGATAGCATTTTATAACTCAGCAAAGTGCCATAACCAACAAAGGCAGGGATCTGCGAACCAAAACAGCCTCCTTCTGATGAATTAAAGCCGCTGCTAGTAAAAGTTAACAACATTTCAAATTGGCGACTGATAAGTCGGCCCAAAAAGCCCAAAACAAAAACAAACCAACAACGGAAAGGAAAACCGAAAACAAAACCTTAATGAAGCATAAAAAATGTTTATGTCCATGGAAAACTAAAAGCGAAGAACAAAAACTGTATGCAAAAATAAACTTGAAACCATTTGCGGGATGTATATTTTAAGGCACATAAATAAAATTTGCCAGGCCAAAACAAAAAAAAAGGACAGCCGAAAGCACAAATAAACAAAGTCAGATAAATTTAATTGATAGTCCTGGAGGAAATCCACATCAAGAGACGAGAGTTCCAAGACGGGGCATAAATAAGTGGAAAGACAGTAATTTTCTTGATAGACTAGTAAATAACCTGTGACAAAACGTCAATTAATAAGCATCTAAAATATTTACAAATAATAAAATATAAAATAATTACAAATAATTGAACAGATTTTACTCATATTTTTTATTTTATAGTAATACAATTTATTATCTTATCTTTTTAATTTGTCTACTTTATTTTATGAACATAGCTATTATTTATTAATAATTCTCAGATAAATAGGGAGGATTGTAAGATAGCCTAAGAAAGCTAGAATATCATCCAGAGTAACTCAAGGTTCATCAAAGAACTCCCCGCTTTATTAGATAATATATTCCACCCTTTAGCATACCCTATTCTAACTTTTTATACCCTAGCCACAAAAACAAAAAGAACAATAGTAAAAACCGAACGGAATAAAACGAGGGCAAAACACAGACAGACAAAAAAAGTGTTAATGAACAAAATAATGAGTTCCAGTGCCGAGTTTTGGGCCACAAAACATTTTATGACACTAACAGCAAAACACCAAGGGGACTGGGCCAAACCACCAGGAAAACCAGACAAAACCCCACCGAAAAAAGCAGCCAGCCACAGGGAGAAAGTCAGAGTCGCCGCATGAAGCAATAAATAATCACCAAAGTTTCGTTGAATCGAATTATCACCCCCTGAGGTGTAGTTCCGTAATGAATTTGTTTTGGGGTTTTACTCCTTCGCCTGGTATTTAGTTTCATTATGCTTTGCTTTGGGATTCCCACGATCCTGTGACTGTGACTGTGACTCTGCGACTGCGACTGCGTGACCCGGCTCCCCAGTTGCAAACTAAAACTGCAACCTCGGAATTCGTTTGTTTTCTGCTGGTTTGTTAGTTGTTTGCCTTGGCTGCTCCACTTTTTCTCGTTTTTGCCTCACAAAGCTGTCGCAGCAAATACATTTGATTTGATGTGCATACGTACAACAACACGCTGTCACTCGTCGTCCCTTTGTTTGCATTGAGGTTTTCCGATTTTCCCGTCGCTGTTTGTTGTTGCCGTTTGATTTCATCCATGGCACAAATTACAATTGGCCGCTGCAGCGCAAAAACCAGAAGCGTTTGCCATTTAAATTGGAATTGGAAGTTGTCGCCGCTGGCCGTGCAATAGTTTGCGGAAGTGCAAATATTTTATTTTATTCGCCGCTTAATAAATTTTGAACTTTTATTATCAACGGGTTTTCTGAGTTTTTTTAAAGAAAAAGTTAAAATATTTGTACTTTTTTAATCCCCGATCATATTTTAATTAAAGGTATATGAATGAACTATGTTTATTTTTCTTATAATATAACTTCAAATTGTTCTTCTACGAGTAATCTTCGATCAAATCTCTTATACCCTTCATTTATTGAGTTTTACAACCCTGAGAGCAAAAAGTGTGTGACTTTGCTAGAAAATTTTTTACTTTCTTGAAATTGCCGTTTTTAAATAAACTTATAATTTCTTCCAGAAAAATTCTTCATTTACTATTGCATAGCTCAAGCTTTTAATTGAGGTGTACAATTTATAGAGCTTATGTCATCAGTTTAAAAAATCGGTCATTGGTTTCATTTCTTTTGAACCAAATTAATAATCTTTTTTTGTGGTAGGTCTAAACAAGCGGATTTCCCTTGATCAGCAGTCTCAAAATATGGTAATTAATGATTAATTATTTATTGAATATTATAAAATCATCATCTGCACCTGATATTTCTGGTTTTTCCTAAAATTAAGATTAATAGATAATGTTACCTAAAAGAAAATAGTAAGTCTTATCAATGTTTTTATCTCCATTACTTTGAATGTTTATTTTGTAAATAATAGTATTGCATTACATATTAAATTTATACGAAAATTGCACATGTATGACTAGATGTGGTTTTATCCCCTCCTTTATTCCTGATTTGCCTCGAATGCGAAAAATCGCAATGTGCCAATCCGGCTGGTGAAGCAGGCGACATAGGGGATTGTCAGGACGAAACACATTTGGGTTCGCGTGCTTCCCTTGACGGGAAAATCCTCGCCAGTTCGTTGACTGTAGGCAGCTGCAATGGCAATTAAAAATTATAGGTTTTTTACCTAAGCGACGAATTCGGGGAATACTTGCCACGTATTTGAGACATGGTAATTGAGCGTTGCGGTGAATCGCTCTGGGAAGTTTTGAAAATTTCCTGTAGGTCATCCAGAATCTTGGGATGCTTTCGTTTTACTTTGTTGAAGAAATCATCCATAGTAGCCATAGTTTGTTTATTTATATATATATTTATAGTGTTTAGTAGTGATATGAGGTGAACGTGTGAACCCCGCAATCGGTCAGTGCAGTCTGAACAAAGGAAATCCGGAAAGCAGACAGCAGACCCGCAATAAACAAACAAAAACAAAGTACAGGGCTCGCTCTAAATAGTAGCCGCTTTGTTCTTAAAAATTTGTTATATAATGTTGTTAATTTTATTTAATAATTTAATCTGGTTTATAATTAGAAAAATTATATCTTTAATATTTAAAATAAAATTCTTAATCTTGTAAGATTATAATTATAAAATCATTACAAATTAATGAAGTGCATCGTCTAAATTGTTTTAGATTCAGAATATAACTATTCAGAACTCTTTTTAAACTATTTTATATTTATATTAATTTTTAGGAGTTGGGTAAAAGTATAAAGACAATAATTATTAAATGTTGTACCTTTACCTAGAGTGCACTGTAAAACCGGTTTTTTGACGAACCGCAGTTGTTATCAATGCGCTTTCACTCTTTCCCCCAAAATATTCTCTCTCTCTCTCTCTCTGGATTTTCTCTTTAAGAAAAACATATTTTTACCTCCCATTTCTGGTGGTGGGTTTCCCCTTCCAGTTGATCATTTTTTGGTGGTGGGATGTTCAATCGAGCAAAGAGAAAAGTTTCTCCGGCTTATCCGATATCCAAACCAGCACCAATCCAACTCTTATACAAATGAAAAACGGTTGGAAAACTGCAAGCCACTGACCGAATATTTAACTAAATTATTTTCTATACATTTTTAATGGGCGAACCCAACACAACCCTTTCCCAACTTCGTGGAGCCATAAAAAACTTTGCTTCTCTTTTTGCGACTGTCCTGGGGCAACATAAAATTAAGGCACAACAAAAATCAAAAAGAACCCGAACGAAAATGCAAGGAAAAACAAGGAAAATGACTTTGTACGAAAAAGTTGTGCTGATTTTCACACTTGTGGCAAACGAAGTAAGAAAATAATTACAAACTTTGGGGAAAAGCATCAAAAACAACAGCAAATAGTGAAAATTCAAATTATTTACAGCACTTTATTTCCATGGCAGCACTTATGCGACTTATTTGGCTGAAACAACACAGGTAAAATGCTGATGCATAAGAAAACTAAACGAAAACTTGACGAAGTCATTTTAATTTAAGTTGTTCAACATTTCAACACTTCTACAAATAAATGAAGCCTAAGGTTTCACAAACTGCTTTGGAATTATTTTTCTAAGCAGCTATGGAATACAACTAAAATCTTTGTTTTGTTTGCTTTTAAATAAAGAAATCTTGAAAAATTGTTAGATTAAATTAAAAACTTTGTATTTATATTCATTTGAAAATTTCTCACAATTGAAAACTTAAAAAGTGTTTACCAAGAAAAGGAGAATTTTTAGGGTTCTTTTTTTATATCAATTTTTCTGTATTTAAAGTCTTACGAAAACTGCCTATTTAAAAGTTTACTTAATAGAATGAAAAACAATATACAGATTTTACCTTTTGCTAAAGAAGAAAAATAAAAGACATGGATATTATTAAAATTTTATATATTTATTATAAGTGGATCTTACCTAAGGTTTTCTTGGTGTACATAAGCTTTATAATTTTCTATTTCTAAAACCGAATCTATTCAATTATTATTTTAAGAAGCTTAAAGTATGAAAACTGATACCCAGCTTATTTGCCGTCAAAATTTGAAGCTCATTAAAACGCATTCCCTGCCAAAAGGGTTAAAAACTTTGAAACTAAAATGCGAATGCTGCCATATACATACAAAGGACCCACATACACACTCGCCCTCTAGTATCTCATGTGTCTGCATTGTGCATTTTGTGTGAATAAAAAATATGTGTGCAACGAAAATGAAATTTGCAACGGAAGTTATTTCACGCTTTGGAGAGCGCGCCCCTTGCGCCACGATTTTCCACGATTTTCCCCGCTTTTCCGCCGCCCTTCGCCCCGCGCATCATGTCAAAACTAAGTAACGAAGTAACGAGCTGCAGCCAGGAGTTAGAGTTGAAGGAATTAAGCAGCATAACAGACTGTCAGTGTATGAGAACGCCCACTCACATGCTGCGTAATTGGTTTCAAGTTGCAACAAAAACCGGGCAACAAGTTTAATTAACATAAAATATGAAAGGGCTGCAAAATAAAATAAGCAAATAAATTCGAAGTGCCGTCCATGGAAGGTAAATTTATTGTTGAACCTGCTGCGATTGGATTTCTCCTATATTTTCTCCAGAAAAATATTTTGAGAAAAAATAATCAAAGTGAATAAAGCAAAATGTTCATCACGTGTGGACTCATTTATTAATTCCATGCCATTTGTGCTCTTGATTTACGCCCTCCACATAAATATCGTAATAAATGGAGCCGTTGAAGGATATTGCCTTGCGCAGGACCTTCGACCAGAGCACACGTGTGCACACAAACACAAACACAGCACAAATTTCCAATTTTGCATTAATAAATGGAATTTCTCCTGGTTTTTGGGTCAAGCATTTCGATTTATTTCCCATTCGAGCTGAGAGCTAAAGTTTCTTTGGGTTTTACAGGCATTTATGAATAAATGAAGCAAAAGCTTGTTATTGCAGTTTATTATAAAAATTTCTTCTGGTATTATATATCCTGAAATAAATCGCATATATTTGAAGTAAATAGTAAAATAGTAATCAAATAGTTTTAAAAAATAATAATAATTAAAATGATTGTATTACTTTTAACTTTTATTACACTTTCAGCATTTTCTATACCTTTTTTTTTAGCACATGGGAGGGTTTTACCACCAACCTAACTTCACCAACATGTGAAAATGTGTCAGTTGGACACTCCTAAAATACGTGTTTCACTGTTTGATCACATTTTTCAATTTTAGTAGTGGTGCAATCAAAATGTCCGATGTCAGAATATTTGGCAAATGGACAGAAAAGTTTACGAAACCAAGTTTATCAATTAACGAGGCCAGCGGCTGTCAAGTGCAGTCGGATAATGTGTGTAGGCCGGCAGTATTTGTGTATTTGCGACGACCGAGATGCTTAATTGAGTGCACACACTGATACACAGCTACACAGCTACACACGCACACGTAAACACGCATAAAGGCAAACACATCGCAACACCTGGATGTCCTCAAAGGATGCATCGAATGCTTGTGGCTAGTGTTTCTCGGCACTTGGTCTTCAACTCGGTCTGGAAACTGGAACTGTCTCCGCTTGGTGAGCAATCAATTTCAACTAAATGCCGTCTTCATGCATAATTGCTTGGCATTATATATGTGCTTGTGTGTGTGAGTGCAGGATGCGAGGGGAGGCGGGAATGTGTGTGAGTACAACACTGCGTATACTTATCGAGCGTGCTTAATATGGCAATTAAAAGATGATTCCAATTAAGAGGAAACACAGTGCTGCGTAATCACTGCACAATATCGTTTTGTTGGACACAAATCGCATTAGCATTAGAGTCCTTTTAATTGGTATAATAAACCAGAGATGTCCGAATAAGGAGATTCCAGGATGAAGCACTCAAAATTTCAAATTATGTTTGATAAAAAATAAATTGCCAATGCAACCAATGCAGACACGAAATGCTTAATATTGGTGAAATAAGTTAAACAGCTGCAGTTAATTTTGATTGAACCCAATTTCCAACAAATGTTGACTGAATTACAGAAATGACTTAAATTACCTGTTGCTAATCATTAGAAAATGATAAATTGCCAGTAATGCTTTTAGTAAATGTTCATAATGAAGAAGCAAGTAAATGAAGTTGCTTCTCATTTTTGAGTACTTTCTAATTAATGCAATTAAATAAGTTTAATTTATTTCCACAATTCCTTAATATACTAAGGATAAAAAGCCAAGCATAGTCAATTAAATTCCTTAAAAACTTCACATCATCTAACGATGCGGATGATAAACGAATTAAACTAAATTCAATGCAAGAAATTAAGAGGCTTTCACTTTTTAGAGAAATATAATCATCCAACTAAACAAATGGCCATTATTTGTCCAGCCTTTAAAATGGTTATTAAAGGACCAAAGCCTTTTAACCCCCTACTCACATTTTCTTTGAAACGAAATAAAAAAGAACGAAAAAATATACCACAGACTTTGATGCATTCAGCTAAATAATTTATTAGCCAGCCATAATCTATAATTAAATCGTGTAAACTGTCGCAAGCGTTTATGCGGTCACATTAATATTAATTGCTAATATTTAGAGCCTTTAAATAGCTTTATTAAATTGCCACTTGAACAACAAAAGGAAATTACTGCGCACTGCGTGTTAGCAGAGACCGTGTCCCCGGCAATTATTTTTCTCTATTATAAAAAATAATTAACCCGCAACAAGCAATTAATCAGTGACTCCTGCAAACACGCACATATTTCGTTACATTTGCATAAATTAAACAAACTAAAAATGCCATCAACATAATTAGAAATGTGATACCGGTTGCCGTGGATAATTTCGAATTGATTTATGCAAATTACAAAACCACAAAACCAAATGCAAATTTCTGGAATATTAAAAAAGTGTCAGCAGGACAAACCAGTATTGAGTAAATATATTATTAAAAATAAATGTATTCGAGTACAACTTATTTGCATGTAACGTTTGTCGAGCACTTTCTACATGTTTGTCCCAACTAAATATTTATGCAAGCTTTCCATGTTTGATGTCCATGTTCATCTGCGTGTAACCATGCCCCTGTCCATTTCCATGTTCGTGTCTAGTCCGTGGGAGAAGTGCAACCAAGTGCAAAACCAAATCAACCAAAATGTGCGTAATAAATATTAATTTAATTTTTTGTGGTCCCTCCGCCCTTTTCGGCAGTTGCATGCTAAATTTCATCAAATGCGTGCATCTGTTAATTTATGCATATGAACTCCGACATAAATGATTTTGTGTAATAGAAAATTGAATATATAGGCACAAATAAATAACAAAGATAGGCGGCAGGCAATGTAAAGTAAATATAAATATTTTGAACTATTTTATTATAACATTTTGTATTTAAACAAACTTAAACAATTCCTTATTTTAGGCTAAACCAATGCAGCTAATAGACTGGAATTTCAATTCAAAAAAATTAATAAATTGTATAACTAGTTTTATTTGTTTTGAAAAATATGAATAAGTTTCATAATTTTAAACATAGATATATATGCAATTACTTGAAACAACATACCCTGTTCATTTAATTTAATATTTTTACAGTCCACAAGCTTGTTTCTTTATTTAAGATTTCCTTTCTGTTTTTCTATTTTACATCACCATTACAATAAACTAGCAGACAGATAAACACTTTTTGTCTACTTTTAATTAAGAATTCAACCTTAGAGATTTTAAGAAATTAAATTTAAATGTATGCATCATACACCACCTTTTCAGAAGCAGCAGGTACCATTTTTCCAGCGCCAATATTAATTTCATGAGTGTTGTGTGTGTTTTAATGAGAACACTCAAAATTAATAAAACAATGCGTACATTAAATGCAAATTGCACAGGCCAGGCACTGTCAACACGTAGGTCCTGGATCCTGGATACTGTATCCTGGGTCCTCGGTCCAGACAGGATGTGCCAGCTCCCCAAGGAGGCGAAGGGGCGAGTGGGCAGTAATTATGAGGACATTATGAGCATTATGCCCCGCAATCGTTATTGCGTGGACATGCTGGGACCTCGACGAGAACGAAACTGGCAAGGATGTCGATGTGGCTCCTTGCGGCGTGGCCAGCATTTGCGTTATGCATGAACTGAGTGTGTACATAGTTGCCCCCTGTCTCTAAATTGCGACAACATTATTTAATTGAAACTAATTTCCCATTTTGTGGCTGCCATCAAAATACTTAATATCCTGGGGCCAGTAAGTGGCCCGCAATGTGGGTCAAATTATTGAGGTTTTTAAGTAAATTTTCGACAACTTTAAGCAACGCCTCAAAGTATGACGCATTAATTCCCCCACACACAGAGTGTATGTATATATTGTGTGCCAGGGAAAATGGAGTAGAGATGGCAGTCAGTGCGCCATATTTCTCACCTTGCTAGAATGAAGCGAAGCAAGGGCAACAAAAAATTAAGCGCTTTACGGCATACTACTACGGAGTACACCACATGCTCTGTTTACTTTTACGACTTTCCAAGCAAATATAAACAGAGCAGCTCCAACTCCAGTTCCACCAGATGAGATGAGATGCAGGGGCGGCGGAAAAAACAGCTGTTAGTGATGTCAAAACAAGAGTTTAAACAAAAAAGTTATTTGGTTAAAAAATAACTTAAAATGTAAAGCAAAGAAAAAACAAGAAAGGAAAGCTAACTTCGGGCGGAGCCGAAGTTGATATACCCTTGCAGAATATTCTGTAAATAATATTCTCCAAAATTGTTCATATGATGCATTCTTAATACTAATAATAATCCCAACTTCCTAACTTTAAAAACACCAAAGTTATGGTAATTTCAATCTTTCAGTTATATGGCAGCTATAGGATATAGTCGGCCGATCCCTATAAAATTTGGTAGGTCGGATTGATTGGCCAAATATAAAACCCATAGAAAATCCCAACTTCCTAACTCTAAAAACACCAAAGTTATGCTATTTCCTATCGTTATATGGGAGCTATAGGATATAGTCGGCCGATCCTTATGAAATTTGGTAGGTCGAATTGATTGGCCAAATAAAGAAGCCATAGAAAATCCCAACTTCCTAACTTTACAAACAGCAGAGTTATGGCATTTCCTATCGTTCAGTTATATGGCAGCTATAGGATATAGTCGGCCGATCCCGGCCGTTCCGACTTATATACTGCGTGCAAAGGATCGAAGGCTGTGTGCAAAGTTTCAATTCGATAGCTTTAAAACTGAGAGACTAGTTCGCGTAGAAACAGACAGACGGACAGACAGACGGACAGACAGACGGACAGACGGACAGACGGACAGACGGACATGGCTATATCAACTCAGGAGGTGATCCTGATCAAGAATATATATACTTTATAGGGTCGGAGATGTCTCCTTCACTGCGTTGCACACTTTTGACCAAAATTATAATACCCTCTGCAAGGGTATAATAATTAAATAAATAAATAAAAGGAAGAAGTGGCAAGCAAAAATATTAATGAAAGATGCTGGCAAGATCTGAAACGTGAAAAGCACTTAATATTAACACTTAAAATCTATGCACTTTAAACACAATTTATTTTTATAAGATAAGCTTAATCGGGATAAACTCTTTAGTGCATTAGAGATACTTATCATGTAAAACCCAAATGATACTTCCAAATATACATTTTTAAAGACAATCAAACTGTTAAATAATATTTCAAAAAGGACAAATAATAACAAATATGAATAATACATAAAAAAACATTTTAAAAAATATTTTAGCATACAAAATTCTTCAACATTGCTAATAGTATTAGCTAATATAGAAATAAAGTACCATTTAAAATCCAATTTAATTTATCTGTTAATAAATACTACAATATATAAACATTAGTTACAAATGTTTATTTGTGTCAACAAAATATTAAATATTCTTTCTTGGTACTGAAACTTAAACCTTTTACTTATGGGAAATATCTGTGGAATTTCCATGGTTTAGCCCTCTGTACCTCCCAATTCATTAGCCCGATCATCACTGATGCCGGCCACGCCCACTCAGGTCGGATGACACCGCTGCAAAAAGGGCGGAGGCACCGAGTGAGCAAAACGCACGTGACGCTCATCAATTTAGCGCACTTTGCCTTTGCTCTTAATGCGCTCTGTATAACTGGAGAAAGCGGGGGAAAATTGAGGGAAAAGTGGGGTGCAGCATTTTCCAGAAAATGGGAAATGGGAAAAGGGCGGTGATGGGCATGCCATATGCATCGTTGTGCACATGCTGTGCACGTCGTCTTTGGCCGGAGTTGCAGGGTGTCACGATTTTGCATATTAATTGCATTAAGTTATAGCCACCGAGGCTGCCGCCCACCGCCGCTGGATGGCGCCACATGCCCGGCGATAATTTCAAGTTGGTAAATCCACTTTGGCGCACATGGATCCACATGTTCCGGGGGCTTATAGTGCGACCCGGTGCTTAACTGCAATTCGAACTGGCTGTAGGGCGTCTAAAACCCGCGGGTTATTTAATACCGTGTCGGGTACTCCACCTAACTAAACGCCCGGAATCCAAAATGAATTTATTTTTAAACAGCCAACGGACACAAAAGCGAAATGCGATCTGCGTTACACAAAATCCTATTTGTATATTTATACACCATGGCCGATGTGTGTGCTCTTCAAATATACGAAAATATTTTTCGAAATATCTGAAATGTTTGTTGCCTTAGAACTGCTTACGTATTCGCTATTTTTAACATGACTCACTTGCATTTTTCATCAGCAAAGTATTTAAATTGTTGTTCAAATTTAATATTTATTTCGTATTTGGTTTTTGCCTTTTTTTTTGTTTGTGTGTGTGGTTTTTTGGTTTTGTTGGCTATGCGGCTGGTTTAGAGATATTAAATATTATTGTGTTTTGATTGTAATTTTATGCCCTAGTGGCAGTGTTTGTGGTGAGGAATGGAGTGGATATTTTGTTATTTGTTTTAATTATATATTAAATTTTATATTTTGGTTATATTATTTTATTTATAATACATGAAACAAAGACAAATAAAAGATTCCTGGTGTACATATAGACTTATATTAATTTCTTTTTTTGACATGATTTTAATATATATTTATATAAATTTAAGAAAGAAAGGGTTTTAATTTGATATTTGATTTAATTTTTTTTGCCATTTTAATCACTTTTATTTCTGATTTTACACTTAGCTGCGATGTCTGGCCAGATTTCGCTCCATACTTCTTTACATTCCATATGCTTGAATATATACTATTGAATGCAAGGAAGCATGGAACTCTCAAAGGCTGATTGCGTTCTTTTGTTTTCCTTTTTTCACCCACCCGTTTAACTTTTAGTGGCACTCACTTGGACAGTTTTTTTTTATTGCAATGTCTAACTTACCGATGATGGTCCGGAAAAAGCAAAACCATATAATCTGCTGAATAATGACAACGACTGACGGTAATTGCAGCGAAAAAAAGTTGCAAGCTGCAAAACATTTTCCACAATCTTTTGTGGTTGCATTTTGGGCAATTCCTTTTTGCTGTTACTTTGTGTGAAGCAAATCCTTATGCTTATTTTTGTGGCATGCAAATTTTTCCTGTTTTCCGTTTAAGAGTTTTCATTTTTATTTCCTTACTTTTCATTTTTTTTTATTTTGTTTTGTTTTTGTTTTATTTTGTTGTGCGGTGTTGGTTGCCGTGCGTTTTTATAGTCCGACTGCAATAAAGCAATTTTTAAGCGCACTGAAGTGTGTTTATATGTGACTGGGAAACCCCCGCGAAGCAACCCACAAATGCCCCACTTTTTTCAGATACAACTCGGGTATCTGTTTTGGTTGTTGTTATTCCAGCATTTTTTTGTTTTGCATCTTTCACGCGCCTGCACAAAAAATTCATAAACTTTTTGCTGCTTTCTTTTTGTTTTTTTTTTTTTGTTGGCTTTTGTTTTGTTGTTCGGTGTGGGCTGGCCGTAATAAAATTGCGCCTTTTTGTTTGACTTTTTTTATGCGCATATTTTGCGCCACATGGCCAGCTTGGGACACCAGCTCATCCCTTAGCCAGTGATCCCCGACTTGAGCGATTTTTTGTCGGTAGCACATTCCGCACGAAAAGTACAATATATACGACTATACAGAGCAAACTCCTTGGAGGAGTTAAAGTCAATGTCGATGGCGATCCGATCGAGGAGGAGTTGACGGCGCGAACTGAAGACGGCGACTGTGTTCTGGCTGCAGTGTAAACAGGCGTTTATATAGGTGCCTAAATTTAAATCGGGAGATGGAAACGGAGACGGAGACCCACACATGAAGGCAGGGTCAGGTCAAGCCCAACATATGTTCGGAGTGTTTTCTCATATTTTTGTTTTTACCTACTTGAAGCAGCCGGAGCGGCAATACCCACGCTGAGTTAAACCGACGATGGGCAGGATGTGAGACGAGTAGAGTCGAGTCGAGTCACATGGCACATGGATGCAATCTGCAGTTCGCGGCCAGCAGATTGCAGGCGTTTCCCAGGCCGCCCTAAGTGTACCGCTCTCTGGAAAAGCGGCCATGTGTGCAAGTGTGTTTTTACAACAAAAATCGGGGCATAAGTTTGTCAAATGTTTGCCACAAAGCCATATGGAGGACTCCTGGCAGTGGCAGTGGCAGTGGGGAATATTTTTACAATACCAGAACCAAAAAGGTTATGATGATCACTTTTTTTGTTGAAAACTTTGTAAAAAATTAAGTCTGAATTTTACACTTTAAAATATTTCATGAACATGTTCAAGACCATTAAGTGAACTTTAGTATTTCATTAAAGTAAAGTGATATTTTGTCAATCATTTGATTATTATTTATACAAGCATGCTCTGTTTAAAACAACTTAAAGCTAAATATTTGTTTACTTGTTATTATTATTATTTGTTTATTATTATCAAATATTCTGAGATAAATTAGTTCAAATATATCAATTAAAGGATCAATTTTAAAAAATGCTCTTAGAAGCTAGTTTTCCACTTTTGATATTCAATGGAAAAAATTCGCTCCTTTTGACACTCAAAGTCTTATAAAACACACTGCTTTAATAACGAATTCACCACCAAATTAAAGTAAAAACACAATTTTGCGGAAAGGTCATTTAAAATAAAATAAAAAGGAGCATTAATGGGAAGAGAATTTGTCGAAAAATGTTCTGAAATTAACATTAAAAATTCGCTGCAACGAAACTTAATCGAATTGTAATGAAAATCGTTAACGTGCCAGGTGAAATGGCAATTGTGCATTTTAATTAGCAATTTGTTCAACGGCCTTTGTGTTTAATGCACTGTCCGCCATTTTTATGCACTTTCATCGAATTATATCAATTTTATAATGGGCTGATTGTAGCCTACAAAATCTGCTTGTGTCGTGTAACTAATTATTTTAATGCTATTATAGCCATTAATGCAGCATATTATAATTGAAATTAATTAATGAGCTGTTGGTAGAATCGTTAATGTTACTGCTCAGATAACATTCACCTGAATGGTACATTGAGTGGCTAAATGTTAATTTTAAAAATAATCATGTGAAATGTATTTTTCCAATTACAGGCAGAAAATGAAATGACAATGAATATTTAAATTTCATTATAGAGTTTTGTTTATGTGAATTACACTTTTTGTTTGGCTAAATTCAAAGATATCAATTGAAATTGATTGTCACAGAAAAAATATTGATTTATACTTAGTACTCTGTTTCATTACCATTTTAAATAAATATTTTTTTTATAAAAATATATTTAATATTTGATGATTATTTACCCTTTATATTGTATAAATTATCTGACCATTATTTAATATTATGAGTTTATGAGTCCTTCTCTTATTCTTTTTAATTTTTCTTTGTTGAATTTTGATCTACGAGTATTATATAATTTTCGAAAAGCTCTCTAATATTCACCAATGAATTTCATTATATTTTCTTAACAATTTTGAAGAATATCTTTTGGCTTGGAAAATAAAATGAAAAAAATGCAAAAACTTTCTTTTACAAGTTTACTCTGCCCCAGCAAAAGTACTTATATAGAGCGCCGTATATAAGTGTGGGCTTTATATACAGATTTCCGCAACACGAAAATAGCGATGAGCAAGTGAGTATTATTCACTCGCGCCAACACACACTCGCACACTCACATATTCTGGCCAGGGAGCGATTTTAAATTCTTCGGTTCGCTTTCTGCTGGGATCGGTTGTATTTATAGCTTTTTTCCGATGCTCTCCATAAATAGCAATGAAGTCTGGCCCGCCTTCTCAAAGAAACTGAAAGTTTTCGATTGCTTTCGGAGATTAGAGTAACTTTTCAATTTGATAATTCGACAGGATCACTGCGCACACAATTTTATGAATTTTTGTTTTTTTCAGGAATTGTTTGTCCAGGATATTTTTCAGATCACCACACGGGGGATTTTCTTGACTTTCTGGGTGTATTAATTGGTTTATATGTAAACAATACGCCAGGAATTGGCCGGACTAGTGCCGATCTGAACGGGTCGACAACAGAATCGGTAATGCACTAAAGGATGCAAAAAATATTCTCAAATTAATTCTTGGCGCTGCTCGGCCCGCTGACGCCTCGTTGGCGTTCTTTTCATTTATATTTTTATTTGTATTTGTATTTTTATTTCTTTTTCCGTTTCTCAATTTTTTTTTGTACATTTCGCTGGCTGTACCGGCTCGGATCGGATCGGATTGAGGAACTTTCCTTATGTACATATTTATAGCTTTGTCTCGTCTTCTTGTCTTGCCTCCATATATATGGCCATATAGCCGGGTACATAGCTGGCCGAAAATACTCTCGGTGCGTTGTCTCTGCTCCGACGATCCATTCCAAGAGGATGGCGCAGGCGCATAAAGCTGGCGGAGATCGGGCCCCGGCTATACTTAGACCTCTGACTATATGCTATATATGCGGAAGGCCGCCCGATCGTCGAACTGCTGGCTAGATGGCATCTCCTCCGGCATAAAAATAACACTATCTGCCTCGGCTTTTTGGCAATAGAACTTATGTATTGGGCGGTGGAACCTGGCAACTGGCAATTGGCAAACTGGGAACCCGGCAAATGCCATCGGCATCAGCTTGCCATTTATTCGGGTTCGGTTTTTATGTTTTTCGCACTCTCTCAACTCGTTGACATATTTTTGGAAATGTCAAAACGAGTTGAAATTGCTTAATTACTTTCTATATACACACATTTGGCAACGGGCCAGTCGAGAATCATTCCATCTCCCGCCAAGTGGAAGACTCGAGCAAACAGTTCTGGTCTTTCTTAATGGGTTTGGGTCGGAAAATACATTGGCCGATCGTCAAAGATCGATTTCACCATGGAAGAAATCAATTAAAATCGGGGCGTTTTCGTTGGGTCTGTGTAATGAGCAAAAATGGAGGGAGATAAAATGGATGGGTAATGGAATATCTTCAGATTTTGATTTTAGCTATTTTACATTTTTTGAAAAGCAACTATCGGGCTGGTAAAAAAAATTATTCATTATCTATTTATATCATTTGAAAGCCTTAGATACTTATCTTACAACTCGTTTGGAATTCGAACAGTTTAATTTTGGATAAGAGTTGATATGATAGCTTTTCATGTCCCGCTAAATTAAATTATTACAAACAAATGTTGTATCGAAGGTAATATTTAATAAAATAACTGCCCATTTATAAAGAAAGCATAACATTTGTTTTTTTATAGTATATTTTATAATAAGATTTTATATTATTATTATTATATAACAGTATATTTTATGTGTTAAAGATTATATAAAATGTAGAAAATAGTTGAGACTACCTTATGGAAACACATTTGTTATTACCTTAAAAATGTCAATGAAATATCGTATGAGTAATCAAATTAAAAAAGGTTACATAAATGTAACTATATAAAATTGTCAAAAAAAATGTACCTTTTGGTCGAGGAAAAATCCCAGAATTAATCTTACAAAATAAATAACGAAGCCCAATGAAAGTTGAAGTACCTTTGTACTTTCCTTTTCGCCTACATCTACTTTTCTAAACAGAATCCCTAAATTTTTCGAGAATTCATATGGCTTTTGTTTGACTCTGGGCCATATATTTGAGCTTTCTTAAACAGACCTTTTAAGGGCTTAGGAACTTTGCAATTTCGTGCGCAAAACTGCATGGAACAAAACATCCGAACACAGTTCGCCTTTTAATGTGCAAATGTAGGGCTTAACTAACACACAGATGCACACGCATAATAGATGCTTCCCATGGATACTGCAATCCTTGTTGGGAGGCGGGTGGGGATCTGAGGGGTGAGGGGGCGGAAGGACATGGCCTCTCCAGTTGGAACACACAAATGCAATTTAATTTTTTCGTTGTCTTCTTTTGATTGCGATGCTGATTCTGATTTTGGTAGATAATGTACGTATCTTTTTACTCATCTTTGGTGTTACGTCTGCCACGTACATATATGAAATGTATTTTTGGCCCGGCCAACAAACCATATAACCTCTCTCAGGATGGAAGCATGTCGTTGGGCTGATGAATTTCTTTGGCTGTTGTGCCATAAAAACATACCCACCAACTGATGTCTACAAATAAATCTCGTTAAGAAGTACGGGGCATGCAGAGAACATGCCACTTTTGCAGACACAGATACAGATACAAATACAGATTTAGAAACATTTTGGCTCCCAAAGAAATGACCATAAAAACGCATACAAGCCACAATTTTATGATCGCAAATATTTCTAAATTTTTGGGGCGATAGAAAATCAATGCACTTGACAGTTGATGGTCGTTAAATAAACAGCAACAAATGGTCATAAATAGCCACTAAATTAAATTATTTTCGTAGCAAATTAAAAGTCACAAAAGAAAGAGTCATTAAAAATATAATCAGGAAAAAATACTTACTATATTAATTTGCTTTTATTTATTAGACAACAATAGTAGTACATTCATTTTGTTTATATACCAATGCTTTATATTTGGGCGCTTAAAGTAAAGTGTTAACTGTTTAAAAATTATACAATAAATTTTCACATAATTGAATTTGATTCTAAACTGACTACACTTATCTATATTCATTTCCTCGAGGAATTGCCAACGCATTTATATTCATTCGATACAAAATATTTCTTTCGCTCGCCGAGAAACTTTCGCATTTCCTTTTGGTATTCGAAAGTTATTTTCTTTTACGAGGGCAATTAAATTCCCGAATTGATTTAATTTATTTTATGGTTAATAAAAATGCGAGAAACAAAAGCCCAAAGCCAAAATGACAGCTGGCGAAATCTTGGTTCTTTTACTTTTTTGCTTCGCAATTTTTTTTGAGTCCAACATAAAATTTGATTTTATTTGCTACGCTGGCTGCCGTATGCAAATGCCTTTTTGTCACATTGGAAAATTGAAATCCTTTTATGTGCGAAACGTGACAAACGATTTCAGGGAATTTACGAGTCGAAATCTGCTAAGCTTTAAGATTTAGAAAAAGGAGTTGGGAGTGTATAAATCGAACTTTATCGGTTAAGTGGAGTAAAAGGATGGCTTTATTTCAAATCTTTGATAATCAAAGCAATTGTTCTGTTAAATTGTTTATAAGAAACTTGTTTAAAGAAGTTGTGCTACTATTATGTATTTGAATAATAAAAGAAAGCATTTTATTTGCAAGGTAAATAAAAGGAGACTTCACTTCTAACCTCTCTAAGTGACCTGTGTAACATTTTCCAATTCCATTTTAAATATTCTGATTAACATAGCCGCAGTTTGTGAGGGAGAGGTTGGAGAGAAGCAGCCCCTTTCCTATCTCCTGCTGATCCCTGTAACGACTTACATGTGTAGGACACTCCTCAACAAGAGCTGTCCTGGATGGAATGGACAGGGCCCAGTCCGTCCAACTCTGGGCTACCTACTCCAGACGACTGGAGATGAGCCGGAGATGAGCCACATGTGATGCTGATGCCCTCCTTCACTTCGCATCTCGCAATTACGTGGAAGTCAAGCCCGGCAAGCAGACACATGTACAACATGCCCACAATTGTACTGGGTCCCTGGCCAAATAGGCACATATATCTCGTATTATTGCATGTGCCGATGTCTGGTTTGGGTATGAATGAACTCAAGTGGCGGCATTTTCGATGTATTTACGGGCCATTTCACAGAAAAAAAAAAACAAAATATAAAGAAACAAGACGAAACGCAAGGCAAGTTTGCAGACAGAAATCGTAAATCAGGCACTAGTAAATGCAGAAGCCGAAGCTGCAGCTATATCAATTTTCAATCTCTTGACCTATGAACATAAATCGGAACTCATGCAGCGATTGTGATTGTATTTCCCAGCTATTCGGTTGTATTTGATATGCAATATTAATTAACGAATCAAATAATACAATTTCTGTTCAACAATAAATCCAATTAACATTTATAGAAAATCAGATTGATTATGTTTGTAATGCAAACTACAGCAGGCAGGTTAACTAAGGCCCTTGCTTATTTAATTTCATTATGCAAAGAGTTTTTTTTAGTTACAATAATAACATATAGCTTTATTTATTAATACTTATTTTTAATTTAGTCAAGACTTGTTAACCTATCTATAGGACCACAGATTAGGATAAGTGAAAACCAAAGTAAATGAGTACCCATTTCTAATAAGTATTCTGAAATATTTCCACTATAAACACTTAAGTTTTAAGATTAACCAAGTGAAAACTAAAGTATTTGAGTACCCATTTCCAATCGATATTCTGTAATATAAAGAAACCCACTACCTTCCACTATAAACAATTAAGTTTTAAGACTAACCAAGTGAAAACTACAGTATTTGAGTACCCATTTCTAATCTATATTGTGCAATATATAATAACCTACTAACTTCCTCTTTAAACAATCAAGTTTCAATAAAAACACTGCTGTGAAACTTTCGAATAACATATTTCAAACTACTTTCAAGATTTACCAAACTTGCTAAGACATAATTTACAGGTAAAAAAGGCGGAGAGAAGCCCTGCCATAGGGATTCTGAAATACGAGTGCAGTCGTACCCAAACGTGGAAGCACCTGACACACCTGACACACTCCTCCTCTATTATAAAGCCACATAAAATACAGAGGTGGGGAAGCGGTGAGGGGGACCCACTGACAGACGAAGTTTGCGCAATGTAGCGTAAATTGTGTGTTAATTCAATTATGTGCCGGGTAACCAACACACCACCCACAGCGAACAGCCACCAGAGATGCGTAATTAAAATACCAAATGTTTACTCAGGTAAATAATTTCAAAGTGCAAGTCGAAAGCGTCGGCAACTGCAATAACAAAATTGATACCGTTCTCTCTGGGTGTTTCCCTTTTTGGCAACGGAATGGAACTGACTTTCGGCCATGGAGTCGCGGCCAAAAACAATCTAATGTCAGTTAGACTTCACCTACCCAGCCCCTCTCCGCCGCCCAATAAAACCAACGAGCGGCCCATTGAAGCGTTGAAATTTCCAGCGTGCAAAAGTTTTTAACAAAACTTTTCATTAAAGTTTGGCCAAGACCCAGAGACCAAGCCCCAAACTCCGGTCCAAAAGACCGACAGCGGCAAAAGATGCGAAAACTTTTTCGCTGGCAGGCGTAGTAAACGTCATTTCGCCTGGAGGCGGTTAGCGTTTTGGGGGCGTGGCACCGAATGCACAAAACAAAAAAATGATTTCCCTGTTCGGATGCACTCTGAGAAAAGATAATAGAAAAAGAATCCAAAGAATCAAGCCATTCTGAAAATTAATTATTCTATTTAAGGTTTAATCCCTAAATGGATTTTTAAAAATATTATTAATATATTTTAATATAATAATAATAATTAATATATCATAGTTGAATACTATGGTGGATATATGTAAGATGGATTCCAAAAAATATTTGTATCAATATACCCTTAAAATATCTAAAAGAATACTATTTTTATTTATTTTTAAAAAGTTTTTAATATAAAATTTACATCGCTTAATTCAAGTTTTAAAGGCCATTCACAAATTTTTTGTAGTGAATCTGTGTGTGTTTAAGAAATGGCTTTTGCCTGCTAAAGTATTAGTTTCATCTCACATATGTGTGTGTTCGTGCTTGCGTGTGTGTGAGGGTGCAAGGTTTTTCTCAAGTTTTTAGTCGCCATCCGCAAAATGTTTTTCTCGCATTTCAATTCACCACAAAAACGTTTTGAGAAATTATTGCTAAAGTTTTTCATAAAATGAAAGCGCATAAATTTACTACAACAACAAGCCAAAAAGGGCGGTGGTGTGAGGGGCTGACAGGAGGAGGGGGCGTGGCTCAGTCTGAGCCAAATATCAAGAGCCAACAGCAGCATTGCAAGCGTGTGATATGAAACACACACACACACACACACTCTGGCAGTTAGTGCACCTTTGTGCGACACACGTTAAGTTGTAAAAACAAAAACAAAAAAATATAGAAAAGGGGGAAAATAGACAACAAAAAATAGGAACCCAAATACAACAATGGGAAGACAACAAACAGCAGCGAATGCGAAAAAGTTGTGGGGTATTTTTGGTGGTAAAATGGAGATTCAAAGGATTCGCTGCGAAATTTAAAGAAATGTATATGACTATTTTAAGACCCTGCTGATTTAATCTTCTAAGATTTTATAAAGGTATAAATAAATTATGATAACATCACTCTTCAACTTGTTTAATAAATACAATCCTCGAAATCCGTAGTAATTGTCTCCGGCGACCTTACCATGACTTTTTATTGCAATATCTATCACATTAATTTGTTTTCTTATTACACTTCAGGTCAATAAATTTAATTCGTTGTACGCGTATTGTCCAAAAATATCACGATATGCGAAAGATTTTTGATGTAATATTGTTTTAATCTTAACATTGAATACCTGTTTTATTTGATATAAAAACAATTCTCGGTAAGTGTTAATATGATTTTGTTTCCAACATTACAACCGCCAACCCTCAAAACTAATTTTACATTTTTAAAAGTAGTTTTTAAATATTACAATAAAATACTAAAAAAATAACAATATATTTTTTAATAGATATTTAAATATATGTATACAAGGATAAAATAAAATAATATACAAGAAATAAACTTAATGCAAGTGCTGAGCAAAATTAATTGAATATTGCTAGCAAACTATATACTTTTAACAAAATTCTTAGTTATTTTAGAGCATTACCCATTCGTTCCACTAAATTGTTAAACAGCTTTCCACTTGCTATACTTGTGTGCAGTGTCTGCGTGTATTTTTGTCGACTTTTCAACTTGGCGATTGCGATGGTGGTGCCGGTGACGCGGCACCGTTTGGTGGTTCGGCGTTACAGTGGTGCGGTGGTGCGGTGTGCATTTGAAATATGGTCGCTTGTGCCACAAATAAATAACGCTTTCGAATCGCTCGCGAGTGGATTCAGCTACATTTCAGTGTGCCAATGTGTCTGTGTGTGCGGTGGCTGCTAGTTAAGCACTCACCCACACATAAAGAGGAATTAATACGAAAACTAGTGAGCAACAAAGGATGACTAAACAACAGACACAGATATGAAGATGCTTACAAGGGAAAGCAAATACAAAAAGCAGGCACTCATGAATTCCACAATACATTCATTATTTCTCAATTGAAAAATGTTGATTTTTCAGTTTAATTGAAAACTTTTGCCTTAAAAAACTTTTTTCAACGAATGCCAAAATTTAAATCCATAGATTTTTTCTAATAATATTAAATATTAGCAACTGTACTTTTTTAATCCATATTTAACCATCACATTTAGATTTATTATTATTAATTTAATTTTCAATCAAATACAACATAGGTTGCAATTGTAATATACAAATTCAATGTACTTTTAAGGGACATAAAAAACATGGAATATAATTAAACATACAGTTAATATTAGAACTAGAGAAGAGAAAAACACAGACAATGTATTAAAACCACACACAGCAAATATGTATGCTTTATGCCACTCAAAAATACTTATACATGACGTTCGTGCAAAGTTAATGCAGAATATATTTATTATTAAACATTTTCAGATGTCTTAAAAGACATTCGCAAAAATATTGTTATTTAGGTTTTTCAAACGTACTCTTTAATTTAAAATACTCCCATATATACATATAAATTATATAAATTATATAAAGCCGAATAGTTGGAAAACTTGAAGAGCCTTTGAATGGCTTAATCTGAGCCAAAGTTATGCCCTTCAAACAGCTGACAACTTTTGGCGAACAACTTCGAAATGAAATCAGACATCCTTAAGTTGCCCCATACGCTCACAAACACACATTGGGGGACACAAAATAACAATTAAACATCAAGCTGACAAACTTTGCAACAGCAAACAAACAAACTACATGCAAGACGGAGCAAATACCGGAATTATACCTATATAAATAAGTATATACAGTATGGTATGGTATAGTATAGTATAGTAGTTATATGGCCGCAGGAGACGCGGAAACTTCGCGCCAGGATAAGCACAAGTTGTAAGTAGAAGGGCAAAGGTTCCGGGGCGCAAAACTTTGTCAGCGCGAACGTGACATGAAAATCGCTGAGCTGATGAAAAATGCTAAATCGTGACGGGAATCCCCAAGCCACAGAGACACTTGGAACTTTGGCAACTTTTGTTGGAGAACGCGAATGCGACACATGGCTAAGCCTATGGCAATAATTGACCTCTCCGCCATGAAAAAAAAATAAAAAACCTTAAATTGTATGTTTGCTAAAGAAAAAAAATTGTAATGATGCCACCAAAAAATAAGCAAATAAAGAAATTTAATGTAATTATCTAGGCAGCAGCACGACTTATTATTATTTATAGCAGATGCCTTTATTTCATAAATTAATTTTTCTTAAAAGGAATTTAATAGACTGAAGTTCAGATATAAAATGTTAAATCATAAATAATAACAATTCCAAAAATATTTAATAAGGTCTTTAATAAAGTCTTTATTTATTTATAAAAATGTATTTGTAATATAGCTCTATATTGCTGTAATATTGTTAAAGGGTTGAACAAAAGAGGTATATCTTAAAGTTAATTACCTAGAAATGATAACTAGTAGCTTATTTTAGTATATAGTTTAAGATTAAAAAAGATATAAAAATAGTGCAAGAAATTGACAAATAATTAAAATAAAGTTAAAATAATGGGAATATGACACTAGGGAGATGAAAAATTACTTTCAGACCTGCGGCACTCTAGATTGACACCGTGTAGAACATACAATCTGGGAGATCCGTGAAACTCGAGATCACCATCACCCGTCTGAAGTGGTGAGTGGGGAATCCGGGGGTGAGGAGTGAGGAGCCAACTCCCGGCGAGTGTGTCTATATTTGGGCCACAACTCCGCAACGGCTAATGGCTTCATTTGGACCGATGTTTGGGCAACTGCCCCCGGACACTTGATGCCAATGCAGAGCAGCGCGGAGCACTCGGTGCACTTGACTCCGCCGCGTTTAAAAATATCATAAGACGATCCTTTGCTCCCCGCCCCCCATCCCTTTCGCTCCCAACATCTCTGCGTTGGCAGCTAAAAATACTATAAAAATGTATCTGACTGTATCTGTATGTGAGTTCTCTTTGCATCTACGATTACGTGTCTGCTCCTCGCCCCCCCCCCGTTTCCCCTGCGATCTGCATAGTGGATGTCGCCCATCTCCGAGTTGGTCTTCCGCCTAGACAAAGGCTAATGCACTTTCTGGGCACACAAATCCGATGGCCAACGCATCGGGAAGAGAATTTCGTTGATTTATAATGATCCCTGCACACTCGGCTACCTAATTGCTCACTAAGTGGCAAATGTGTTCGATGATGAACAGGCTGTCAACCGGCAAGCGCAGCATGTGGGGAAATCATAGGAAAATTTGAACTTATTAGAGATGACCATGTGGGTGGGCTAAAGAAAACTCCACTAAGAATTACTGTCGCACAGGGAAAAATATAAACATTTTCCTTTCTTTTGTCTAAAATTATAGTCTAGCAATATTGTAAGTTCCTAAAATAGCAATACCTAATCTGTAAATACAGTTTACACACAGTACGAACTTAATTCATAGACAAAGAAATTTTTTTAAAAGGATTTCAGTTCGTATAAAGATTACATTACAAATAAAAACTATACCAAATTAAGATGTTTAAATTTATGTTTACAAAATTAAAAAAACTATTACAAATTCTTAACAAAAATATTAAAAATCCATTTTATTATCATTAAACTTTTATTGTTTAAGTTTCTTAAGATGCACGCACAAATTTAAAAATGGAATCCTTAAGCCCAAGCTTACATTAACAACTCAGATGATAATGTATATTTTATCAATGTTATTATTTTTTTTCAGTGCGGCAAAAGCGCCCATAAATCAGAGCATTTATTAAAAATGCATTTGTAACTTGAACAGTTTGCTGAAAGTTGTTCGCCAGCAGCAAAGTTTGTTTTGCCATTTCCTCTGGCTTGGCCACTTTATTAATTTTAAAATAAAATGGCACAACCATTAACAATCGCCAAGCAGAGTCCACTCGCAGCGGCAACTAAAAAACGGCAAAGCCACAATAAACAATACAGAATACACAAGGACAAAAACAAGGACAACAACGAGGACGAGGACGAAGGAAAGCCAAGCAAAGCTGGAACGAAATAAAACATGCTTACTTACACAATGTTCAGTACGTGTAGAACACTTGCATCCTAGGTACGTAATTCGTATACTTCTCTGATGCACTGTAAAAAGTATCAAAGGAGCGGGGAACTTTCTTCGCACGCTTCGCAGTCATTTGGAGCATATGTTTCGAACATTTTTCATAATCAAAAAGCTTTTAGCGGCGGACAGTGGCAATGATGGCTAGCGAGAATATAGCATTTTCTGCCGTCCCTGCCACGCCCCCTTGAGCACCGCCCGTGGGCAAGTGGAGCTTATTGTCCGTTTCATTTTCGAGTGCAGCAGCGTGTAAAATCGCAATAATGCACAAGATTCCCAGCGCAGCGAACAGTTGTCCACAGACCGTTTTCCTTTTTCCGGGAATAAAAACTGAAGCCTGCAGCTGGGATGTGTGCACACAACGAACTTGTGTTACCCTAAAATCATAAATAAATGGTATTTTAAAAAGGATAATACTTTGACAACTATACTCCGAAAAGACTTTTTATTTTTTTAGGCATGAAATCAAAGTATAAGCTTTTAAAACGATATTGAACGTTTAATTCAAAAGAATTAAAATAAATATATAAATATATGTTAGTCAAAAAAAAGATGTTAAAAGTTTTTTATTGATAATTATTTATTCGTTAATTAATGCCTTTCCATATGTTACAAAAATGTACCCTAAAATATCAACGAAAGTCGATTGTTACCTTTTTTAAAAATCAATTTTATTAGATATCAACCAACAAAAAAATCGTATCAGTAGTCATTAAAAATTATTGCTACTTGTTTTAAATACCAATATGATTAGATATAACCTAACAAATAATTCATATCAGTAGTAATAAAAACTTTATGAATAATTTAATTTTAGATTTTATTAAAAACCTTTTCCTAATAGCAAACAAAATACACAAGACAGTCTATAAGCCCCCAGTAATAGAGCATTCACACTTGACAAATGCAAGCCAAACTGCAAGCAGAAGCGACAACAGCAACAACACTAGAAGCATTTGTCATGGCAATTGATAGCGAAGAAATCCGCAACACCCAAAAACAAATTCAATTTAACTTTCAGCAAATATACACAAACCAAAATACAAAACAAAACGTTGCCACAACGTGGAGAGTAAAACGAAAACAATGCGAAATTAAATTCAATTTTCATAGGCATAAATATATCTAACAAATAGCATTATATTACAAAAGTAACACAAATGAAATCATTCGATTATAACGGCAATATTTTGTGCATTTTGCAAATTCCCAAACAATATTTATTTGCTGTTGACAGTTTAGAGTCGAACGGATGACTTTTGAAAGAGCAGCGTTTTATTTGTTTCTGGTCTACATTTTATTATTGCCTCTCCGAATGCTTTTAATTGCCTTTCATTAATTTTTACGCAATGCCGGTCATCATATGCAAATAAATTGCGCATACGCCTCGTTGCTGCCACATAAAGCACAGCCGTGACCAGCACAGTAATTGATGCTAAAGTTTTCTCGACAGCTAGATGCGGCAAAATAATTCCGTAGCCATTCAGAACTCAATGTTTGCTACCGAAGAAAGATTAAAGGATTTTAGAGTTTAAAATGGCAAAAAGGGAATTAAATACATCAAAAATTAATGGAATTAAGTACAAACAAATCCCCAATGAAGTTGTTATGCTTTGATCAAGTTTTACCTTATTCGATTTATGTTGTTGCTCTAAATGTTATTTATTTTAAGACAATTATAAATCGCATTTAAGGAAATTCAAGGACTCAACTTTAATGGTGCGAAAATACATGAAAAATAATGAATTTACTATTCATGCTAATTAAAAAAATATATGTAGTTCTAATTCTTTTAATTGCCTGTCGTATTAATTTGATACATATAAAAGCTCATCTATAAATTGAATACCTTTTAAATGAATTTAAAAATACTCAAAGTACATTTTTTTTAATATTCAGCCACCTAATCAGTATGAAAACCGCACTTTATGCCTTGAGTTTTGGGTACTCCACATATATAAATAAAGACCTGCCTCAGCTTAAAGTTCCTCCACGCAATCCAGCCGGCTCAGAGGTCATAATTTCTGGTTAAGCTGAGCGTAATCGGCACTTTTACCTAAATGGACCATAAGGCGTTAAAATGTTGTTATCGCCCCGCACAAAACCCAGGTCCACACTTCCACATCCCCGCTTTTGTCTTCGGAGGGCGACTTACCTTTGGCAGTGCAATAAAAAGCCGAAATACATTTCGATTATGCGGCAAGAAAGAGAATTTCTCTTGCCTTCTTCCTTAACTTTTCTTCGAATGTTTTTCTTTTTTTTCCATTTTATTTTATTTCTGTAAATTTTCCTGCTGCCCCTGACGACAATTTGAGGGAGGTCCACAACCCTTAATCGAAGTTCCCGTACTGTCGGCAATAAAAGAACGAACTTGGTAAGAAAATAGCATAAAATATAATTTGCTTGAAAGCCAAAATATGCTTACGAATCGGAGGGGGTGTGGCTATCATTTTTATGGCCAAAGTATTCGAATTGTTTTGTCTAAATTGATGTCATTTTACCCCCGAGCATATGCCCAAGTATCCCTCAGTGTTTTCAGTCATATTTCTTTTTTAAAAAAGTTTACAAAAATATTTTAGCCAAAGAAAAATTCCCGTACAGAGCAATTATGTGTCTGCCAATAATTGGAAGTGCCCTCTGTTGGTAAGTTCTCATTTTTATCGCCCAAAATGTCTAGGGTTTTTAAGTGTTATCACCTTTTGCAGCTGTTGCAAATTGGGACTCAAGTGTCTGTGCTTTTTTGTCTTCTCCGCGTTCGGTGTTTTGGTCATAGTTGCCCTGATCATCTACTTTTGTTTCTTCTACAACAAATCGGAGGACGCGACAACCAAGATAAGTTTCGATTCTAGTATGGGGACCACAGCTCTGGAGGACCATATACAAACCACAGAGGCCCCATCACTAGTTAGATCGTTTCTCCATCAATTAATAGACCGAATTTGAGATGTTCCCAAGTATCAAAAGCATGTATAACAGTAATAAAAGGGGTAAAAGGACCTTCACATTTAGGCTTCGAATCAGCCAAAGTTTTACTGACTTAATAATATGAATTGAACGTTTTTTTTCGGTATTAATTACCCTAGTAAAATGTTATTTCATTTACAGAAAGTTAAGGTCGCTACACAGTTTATATAGGGATTGAATATTTCGAAACATAATAAATATGATATAATATATAAATGCTTTACATTATCTCTGCTTTAAAAAATACTTAATAAACGTATTATTTATTTTTAAAAGCAGAGTTAATGTAAAGCATTTATATAATATATCATATTTTAAAGTAACTTCTAAGCAGATTTTGTGTATCGAAACAACTAGCCTAGTGAATGCCAATAAAAATCTGCTGTTTTTTTGCTTTAGAAATAATTGTTTGGTATATCCATTAAACCAAAGCCATTTTAATCCAAATGGAGTACTCCTGGTCAAAGCACTTGGCACTTGGTTAGCTTGCCTTTCACTTATTCGGCCCGCAATGGAAGGAAATCTGTGGAAAAACCACCAACCCATCAGCTGCTGCTGCTGTTGTGTGAAAAACTGATGCCAGTAGTTAATGGTACTTTGTATGCAAAGTGCAAGACAAAACGAATGCAAACAGAAGGGCGAACGAGGCATGCCCATGGAGCCATTGGGAAAAACTTTAAGCAAGACGTTCGCTCCGTGGCCACAAACCGTTTTTTGGCTGCCATTTGATTATATGAAAATTTCCGCATTTTTCGATGGTTGTAAGCGTTTAGTGGCAAACAACTGACAGCTGCCGAAGCGTTTAGCTCCCCCAGCTGCTGCTCATATCCATATCCCTGGTTGTCTGTGATGTGATTAAGATGGTTAGTCATTCTATTTAAGAGCTTGGCCCTAAGCTCCATTGCCACTAAAACGAAAGCCAGGCGAACGACTCTCGAGGGTTATCGCCGATATAGAATCAGTTGCTCGAAAAAAATGAATGTCAGTTTATTTTCTTGATGTACTTACTGGCTTACTTTCAATAACTGCGATGAAAATAAATAGTTTCTGACACTGAATGTGGTGAAGCACCTGCAGGCAATCGTTTATTTCTTTTTAATGTGCATTTTATGCTTCCATCGATAGTAAAAAATATCTACTGTTTTTGTTATTCGTAAAATACCTTTATGAAATTTGTTCTGTTTTTTGACATCATATCCAATTAGAACTTTATTCTCTTTCGCACACTATTTTTTTGGTAGAATTCACACATGCCTTTGAATGCCATTTGAATAATATTGTTGACAGGTAAAAACGTGTTTGATAAGCAGCAGTATCGTGTCATTAATTCCCTTTTTTATACTACTTTTTATATGCCAAGCCAAAAAAAAAATGCTTCAATGAATTTCATTTCAATGGATTTTCGGTTTCCTTTATTTTTTCATTATGTGAAGAGCATCGTTGGAATTTCTCATTTTTCCCAGCTTTCCCAGCTTTTTTCTGCAATGCCTTTTACAGCATTTGAGCATTTGGTATTTGCTACCTAAAATCGAAGAGGTGTGCGGGCGGGGACTTGGCCATTACTTCGATTTGTTTCTTATTTAAATTTTGTATACACTTCAATTTCAAAGAGAGAGGGGGGCGTACAGATATATACTTCGAGTGGAAGGGCGAGGAGGGAGTGGGGAAGTTAAGTGCCTTTGTCGGTTGCAAAAGCGAATTAATGCCGGGGGAAAAAAGTAAAAGAAAATCGCTGCGGTTTCCTACTCTAATGCGTTTAATTTATATCCTCTCGCAACTACAACAAATAAAAGCAAAAGCAATTGGCCAGGGCTTGGGGGGATAAAATAAAAATATATATTTATTTTACAGCTGCTGCACTTAGATGTGCGATGGCAATAAAAAGCAGCCCCAGCAAGTGGCATTCAACACCTTTTTTTTTTCGTTTTCTATTTCCTCCGCCAGAAAAGCTTAATAAACAAACGCCGAAAATGCTCTAGAGGTGGGGTTGTGGGTGTAAGTTGGGTGTTAGTTGGGGTGGTGCGTTATAAACATTTAAGTCCACAATTTGCACAGCGTGTAAGGGCGCAGCACCGCAGCCTTCGCCACCGCCCACTCGATGTCCTGCACTCCGCTTCAAGTGGAACTATCCGAGCAGCAGCCAAATGCTGCTGGCCAAATGCAATTTTCACGTGCAACCGCAACGATATTTATGCCACACCAGCAACAAAAGCTCAGCCGGAACCAATTTCAACACTACAAAAAATAGCTCCATATTTTAGAATAACACAGATAATATTATTGATTTCAAAGAACTGTAATGCTTTTACTCATAAGTTTTGCTTCGATTTAAGAAGTTTTACACATTTTGCGATTTATGAAATAAATTATTTATAAAGTAAAGAAGGTATTTATTGACAATTGAATTAGTTTTATTCTTTTGGTTAACTAAATTAGTTTACTATTCAATACCAATTAGACAAACATATACTTAAGAAATCGTATAGAATTCTCCAGCTTAAAACCTACTTTTATTTTACCATTAGAACAAAAATGAGCCTAAATATCTGTAATGATCAAACTAAATTTGTTTCTTTAGGCTGTTACCAAAAAACGATATTTTAAATTTAACATTTACAAAGTTAATTAATTTTATATACACACAAATTGTTTCAGGCCTAACACTCCTATATAGTTTTTAATTGGTAACTCTGTTTAATAAATATAATTTTAATATTTGAATAGGCTTACAATTTTTTTTATATTTATGCCTTTACAATAAAATACAAACAAATGCTTTACAATTTGTTCAAGTGAACGAGGAGGCATTCAGCGGCTGCCAGGTTCCTCGTTCGACAATAGCTGCGACTGGTTGACACCACCTCCCCAGCATCACCCACTCACTATTCTCACCCCTGCAACACCCACTGCCACCCACTTACCACCCACCTACCCCACCCAAAGTCACAGCTGCACCTTTCGCCACCATTTCATGTGTGTGTTGCGTTTGGTCGTCGGGGTCGAGGAGTTCCATGCGTGCCCTTTCCTTCATACAATGCGGCAACATAAACATTCCACCAACGGTGGTAAATGGTGGAGGGGAAGGGGAAGGGGGGAGGCACAGTGCCATGGACCACTGCAAGGTGAAAATATTTCGGGAAATTCCAAAATTGAACTTCGGCCAGAGAGGAATTTATTCAGTTCCAAAATAAAGCATTTTTAAGGAATAATAAAAACATCAACATTTACGAAAAATATTACTTTATGATGGAAAAAAATTTGTAGAACCAGTACTGGATTCGGCAAAGGTTATATCTTTAATTTTGTAACTAAATTTAGTAGCTTTAAGGAAAATTGTAAATATAATTTATATATAATATTATATATATTGCCTTTATTAAAAATAAAAGTCTGTAAGCGGTATTTAAAGATTATTTAGAAAAACCCATAAGATTATAATTTCCTATAGGAAAATATTAAGTGCATTGTAAATGTTTCCTTAAAATTATATAAAAGTAGAGCTTATATATTATGTATACATTTATGGGGTGCAGTTAACCAGCTTTAAATATATTGAATTACTTTTATTACACTTTTGTGGAGGCATTTTCGCACTTGCTGTAGTTCAAGCCCAAGTTTATTTATGGCAGTTGCATTCAAATGAGGAGCGCTCGCAACTGGGCCCCCAAATGGTCGATGGCTTCCGTTTGGTAACGACAGCGGCGGCGACAACCCCGACGACAACCCTGCAATCTCAAGTAGTCATAAACACGACCATGCACCTGCAACTGCCACGATTTCCCTTTCTCCTTGCCGCTTTCTCCTTGCCACCCCCCCTCCCCCCTATTCCCACTTTCCCCCCTCGAGGAGGAGGAGTTTCGGATTCGAGTTCGGGTTCCAGTTTCCGCTTCCGCTGCAATGTGTCGCTGCCATTATGCAAATGCCGGCTCTCAAGTGGACAGACTGCTCATTGCAATCTGCATTTAAATGACCCCGGCGAGGTGCAAACGCGCTCCGAGATTCCTCGGCATCATTTGCAAAAATATTAAAGAAAACTCACCCTGCCCGAAATGGAATATTTCATGTGCACCAAGGAATTATGCATCACCACGCCTTTTGGCGCAGTTATCATCGCAAATGAGTTGCGGAAACAGGTAATTGAAAGTCTCTTTTAGGAAAGGGATTGGATTAGACTCACAAATTAGGTCTTGACATAATCGAAACTTTTGATTGATAGAGTAATGCTTAAATAAGGATATCTTACTAAGGCGAATTTCATCTTGATTTTTTTTTATAGAATGTCCCTATTAAATAAGTTTGGCCTTTCAGAATTTTTTTTAAACGAAAAACCTAATATATTTCTAAGTCTAGTCCTACTTTCTTTATGCTCACGTAAAATGATTACGCTATTAGGTATTTTAAGGACATATTCAAAGGAATGCTTAATATATGTACATATATGGTATTTTTGTTCCCCCGAACATTCAATTGTTCAATTATAATATTAAAATATAAAATTGATTAATTAATAATAATTAATTATTTAAGTATACTTTTCTTTGATTTTTTCAAACAAATATATTTTATATCCTTTTTTACACCTGATTCTGCTCTTTATTTTTTCAATTTTATTCGTGGCTTCGTTTAATGAGGATAAATAACCGCTGAATAACCATTCCTAGCGTAGGTTAATTGCTGCTTAAACTCTATATTTAATTAAACTAATCTGTTAATATATAAAAAATAAATATAAGTATGGGTTGAATTTAGTTATTATACCCAAAACCTGGCTGTGATCCTTTCGATAAAACCATTCTAAAATAATGAGAGTAATCTCTGTGTGCAGAAATCTGAGCACCAGACTAATTTCGCGGGCAGGTGCGGATGCAAACAAGATCCCCTGTCGTTTTTATAATTTTGACAAGGTAACACACACGAGCACACCACCACCCACACACACACACACACCGCAGGGGAGACAGCTAATAAAGTTACACACACACACACAGGCCGATACAGACTGAAAGATTGTGTGTGTAATGCGTTTTGTTATGCTCCCTTTTCCCCCAAGAGAGTTGTTAACGTTTTTTCATAGCCGTGTTTACTCTTTTTCATCTTGGCGCCGTGACTCTAATGACACGCCCCCAGTCCACCGCGCCTCTGGAGCCACGCCCCCCTTTGGCTAGCGAGCGATAAGCGACAATAAACATAAAAAATGAATGCTCAGTTCCCGGCGGAGCAGGCTTTTCCTCATCCTCATCCTCGACTTTCCCAGCTTTTCCACAGCCCGCCTGGCGAAAATTTTAACAACCGCATGAGATTTTTCCTGCCTTCAACCTTTATTGTCGCTTTTTACGGATTTTAACGGATTTTCAACGCATAAACATCTTTTTCATTTGGGCTTCAAAGAAGCATTCTCATCCTTTGGGAACTCAAATTAGTTCACAACGAGAATTTATTAATTGAATCATAATTTACAGGTCCCGGAGCGCAACACACGCGTATTTGTTCATAAAAATATATGACTAGCATGGTTTGCAAAAATTATTGTTCACTTTACTGCCTTAAAAAATACCATTAAATTTAAATTATTGGCCATTTTAGCACAGTTAAATATTTGTCGCCAGTTTTTATAAATGGCTTAACAGAGGAATGTGATGATGAAAAAATACCAATTAATCTTATTAATCTGGTTACGAAATAATAATATACAAATTTTAATTAAATAAATTTATTTCTTAAACCACTTAATAAAAATCTAAATTAGCAAATTATTTAAACAATTATTATTTTTAAACACTTGATGTAGGTGTTACATTTTTACCATAATACTTGTTTATAAAATTACGAAATAAAATAAATGACTTGTTTGTTGATTTTTACTTTAAGCCAGCACTATTAAAAAAATTGTAATTTCCAAGAAATGCCTTCCAAAATGAGAAACGTAATTTAATGATCTCAGTTCGCAATTAGAATCACAAGATTGGTTTTCGTTCGCAGAGGACATTAAAAAATGTTTGTGAAAAAAAGTTGATTTCCATTTAAATTCTTTGAAGTGCCCTGACATCTGGGACTAATTGCATTCATCGCTCATCTCGAAAACTCCGACACAAACCCGCTTAGATGTGTATGCAGGCCATGTGAGAAATGCCAGATTATTAACAAATTCGAGTGCCATCCCCTACCAATACGCCTGTCAATTTGTCGCATCAGCAAATAAAGAGGCTGGCAGAAAAATAGGAACCCGAAGGAGCATGTTGTACAAGGAAAAGCCAGAGACGACTGTCAATACAATTTCCAGGGCAATCCGAAGCGGAAAAGTCAGCCAGGGAAATGCAGACGACTTGGGCATGTGGGTGGGTGTGGGTGCGGGTTGAATGTCGGCTCGAAATGCGATCAGCTCGACAGCTAAGCTCCGCTTGCCAGGCAATTTTCTTCAAGGCGCTGACAGGGATACAGATATGCCAATTGCTAAAATTATTTCCCTGGCGAACTTTTGATGTTTTTCGGCCAGAAATGTTTGTTAACTGCCAAATCAATCTACGCCAATCGATGCTGGGCAAAAACGCATCGTTGGCCCATTAAAAACCAATTTAATTTACTGGGTGTAAGAGGGGACGGGAAATGGTGGGCTGTGAATACACTCATAAATATTCAGGAGAATATTAAGCAATTTAACAACTTCAACGTCCTAGAAAAATATGTGTTAATAAATATAAATTATTTGAAATTAAATTATACACATTAATTAATTTAATTTGATTTAAAAATAATAATGGGGTGAATAATAGATTACAATCTTTGTTAAACATGAAATATTAAATTTAAAATTCATAGATATTTTATCATCAATCTTAAGCTAAGTTATTAAAAAAGAGATATATTTGTAGTTTAACCAATTAACTCTTCAGTTGTATTTACCAATATAAAAACTTTTTTTCGTTTAGCTAATTTTTTTCTCTGTGGCATGGAACACATTTTCAGCAACCACGAAATTTGATCAGAGATAAATTCCAATTATTAAAATCGAATTTGCACAGCAAGTCAGCACATGCAACATGCAATGGGCGTGGCCAGTGGGCGGGTGGAAGGGAAAGCGAAGTAAAGTGTGTTGCATTTTGGAAGCCACTGAAACATTTTATCAAATTCTAATTATGCAAAACGGAGGGGAAAAAAGCAATTAAACCGAATGTCCCCAAATGCTCGTATGCAACTAACTATAAAATGGGCAAATTATCAGATCTCCAAACTGTACAGAGTGTGGGGGCGTGGCCAACACACATTGTTCGAGGGAAGGAACTGCATATATGTATATATATTCAGTCGTGTTTCGACTTTCTTGATACGTTTTCCAATTAACTCCGCTGTCCAGTGTTAGTAAGCGCTATTTGCCACACAAATTTGCCATGAAATTGCATTGTGGGTGCTTCAATAAATCGCAAAATCTACAGATCAACAATAACTAAATCTTTCTGGGGCGGGGATTGCATAAATAAATGTAATACCCGGTTAACGCTTCATAAAATTGCACTTTGTTCAATCGAATTGACGGTGCTCGAATTGACCCGACAGTGCGAGAAAAATAAAAAGCGTTTTCAACAGGGAAAACAAAAACAGGATGTGTCCACACAATGGCGATAGCATAAAGTATAAATTGTAAATAAATAAATTTTATTGCAAGGCGAATTGTGCTCTGCTTTTGTTTTACAATTTCTGCATCATAGGCGCATCCATTTGACAATTGACAGCAAAACAAATGGCGAAAACAGCGAGGAAATAAATAAAAATCATGAAAAATTGCAAATTATAAGCAAACATAGCAGAGGTCACAAGAAAATAGCGCATGTAATAGTCCTTTACTCTAAGTAATTTAACGAATTTCAAGATGCTCTTAAACACAAATAAATGGTTAGGTATTTCATCAGGGACACAAATAAAATATCTGCAATTTTGAAATAACTTTAAAAATTGTAAAAATTATATTGAATTAGTTGTTAAAAATAAAAAGAGGCTATAACATATTTTAAAAATTTCTACTACTCTCATAAGTTGTGAATTGTATCATATGTAATTTCCACTAAAGGTAGTATAAATTTCCTATTCAATTTTATAAACCTAAATTTAAAATATTTTTTTAAAAACTTTAAACATTTTTAAAATGTATTTTAAAACATTTTTTATTTAAGTAGTATATGCCACATCCACGTTTTTATAAATGAATATTCCTTTATTGTTATAAATAATAAAATGGAGTAATTGCAAACTGCATAAAAACAAATATAAATAATATATAAATACAATGGCGAGCAGACAGCGGAAAATAAAGACACGTCCCATTAAGTTAAATGCTTGTTTTCCATCTCCCCGTCTCTTTTTTCCAACTTCGGCTGTCTCTTTCTTTGGTTATTTTTGAAGCTTTGGCACTTTGTCATGAAATATGCATGCATCATATTTACACCACCAACATTAAATTGCAATTTTCCCGGCGTTTCTTTAATATACACCGAAAATGGATGTATTAATATTCGTTTTTTTGGTCTCTAAGCGGAGTGAAACTGAAATATGGCTCTCCATAAATAAGCTGGAATTTGAATAATATATTTTTACGTTTAAGAGAAAATATTATTAATATTATGTGTCCCTATATATGTATATTATAATGTATTTAATCATAATCATCATTTAATCATAAAACTAAAGAGTTTGTAACTCCTTTTTTTGTTTTTATCATAATATTTCAACATGTGGCTATAGAGAACATGAACAAATATTTTGCAAATATATTATAATTAAAAAATCGTCGAAAAGTGGGCATATAACGAACCATAAATAACACTAATGTCAATTCCCAAACGAACGCATCAAAGGCATGAAACGCCAAATATTTCCATAATTAATCAAATTGATTTACGCTAATGCCGCCCACACTCGAATGTCCTGCTCTGTCCTGATTTCCCGACATTTTATTGCCTTTTTTGCTGAACCCATAAATCAAATGGAAAAGCTGCAACTGCAACCAGTTCCTGTTTAGAGGAAAAGCTTAAGAGCGGCGCAGCGGAGCGTTGTTCAATTATTTCTGAACTCTAATTAGTCGGACAACTAGCGCCACAACGATTATTATTTCTTCTTTTGACATTAACACACCGACAAAAAATGAAATCAATTAGGCGAACCAGTGCACAAAATGGAAAATAATCCCGCCATGAGGCCGACGATGATTATTGTGATGGATATTTTATGTGACACCACTGACCGGCGGACCAAAGTGGGTTGACCCCATTGCAATGGCTGACATTTCTGATTCTGGTTCTGATGCTGCTTTGTTTCCGTTTCCGCTGGGCCGTTTTGACATCTGCGCTTCGGTTTCGGACAATCCACCCCCCCCTCCCACTGCAAATTCAATTTAGCGCCGTTTTTATGATAATTTATATATCAATATACACACGAAATACGAAATTACATTTTGGCTTATTAATTTATGCACGAAACTCGCGGGACCGAATAAAATGATTTGTTTTTGGCGCATAAATGTGCAATTTGAACTGATACCTAAACATTTACACAATTTATTACACAAAATTTTCACAGTATTTTGCCATTGCATTTGAGCCGATCGTAGAAACTGAACTGAAGCACAGAGAATCTTATGGCAGGGCATTCCATTGCCATATGCCAATTATGCTGCCCCAATATTATGTTTATGCCTTTGGATACACTTGAGTAGCCACCGACTGCAAAATAAACTACCCAAAGACGTGTAACCAAGTGTGTGCCTATGTGGGAGCGATCAATCGAAACGATACGAAATTGTTTTGATAAATGCCAACATCAAACATAAATACAGGGTTCCCCAACTGGCGACCAGATTATTCATTAATTTCCAAGAATATATATAGTCGTGTTTATTATCCTACACTCATAGCAAAATTAACCCTAAAAACAAGAAATTCGCCTTATTTTTGTCTTCAAAGGCATCGCACCTTAAATTTTAGATTAAAATTTTCTAAAATTAAGGGCGTTCCTTTCTAAAATCTAAGGCAAAGGGCCCTAAAAACAAGAAAAATTTTTCTAAAAAATAGAAAAATATTTCTTAAAATTAGGGCATCTAACCATAAATTTTAGGGTATTTTTTCTAAAAATTAGAAAAAATGCGCCTACATTCATCATGATGTAATTTTTCATTCAGGATTTATGTATGTATGTGTATACATATGTACGTATATGATTTAAGCACTTCGCTTTTCATTTAGAAAAGTCACAAAGTTTGTATTAGTAATGCGCACTAATGAATTGCCAATATCAATTTTCAACTATAATTCTGTGGGGAAAGAGAGAGAATTAGTACAATTATGATTTATTTCAGTTTTTACAAGTAAAATCCGATAAGTTTCTTTTATCCGAAAAAACTTATAATTTTATTCGTCCGCCGGTGGGATTCGAACCCAGGTCTCCCGCGCGTGAGCTCGAAGACATTGAATGGAGCCACGGTCGCGCACGAAGAACGCACGGCAAACCAAAGACTATATGATGGGGCGTTTGCGAAGAATATTAGTTTTAAAAAGTGTTTAGAACTCGTTAAGTCGCAACTGTGAAAGTCGAAATATTTAAAATAAATTTTCTAAAATGATATTTCATTTTTCAAAAAATATTTAAATTACTTTTCAATAAAGGGTAAAACCTTTAGTCGTTCTAAGCATTACTTCTCATCTGTGTTTATACACAAGTAAAAAAAAAGAAAAAAAGAAAGATGTCGGCAGCTGAAATTGAACTTGCGGTGCTTAGATTTCTGGTCAGACATTCTAACCCCTAGGCTACTCGGACAGGGTTAAAACAATTTTATAGTCATTTTAGAAAATAATTCCTATGTTATAGAAAATATTTCTATATTTTGGGATTCATTTTTATTTTTTAGAAAATATTCCTATATTTAAGAAAATATTTCTATATTTAAGAAAGCGTTTCTATTTTTTAGGGTTATCGAATTTTTAGGGTTAATTTGAGAAAATTTTTCTATTTTTTAAGGTAAATAATTTTTTAGGGCAGAATTCCTAATTTTAAGTAAAAAATTTCTAAAAGCAAGTACCATTTTTACTAAAATATAGAAATTCTTTCTTGGATTTAAGGCGAGTTTAGTTTATGGCGACAATTTTTACATTTGAGAAACACTTTCTTGATTCAAGAAAAATTTTCTTGTTTTGAGAAAAAAATTCCTTGAAAATAGAAATCTTTTCTTGGATTTAGAAAAAATAAGGCGAATTTCTAAAATTAATGGTTAATTTTGCTATGAGTGTAAAGATTTTCTTATTTGTAGGGCTTTTATGTATATATATATTTTTTTAATCGAATGCTGCCATGTGTTTTGCAATTACTAAATAATATGAACTTGCTTTTTAGACTGACTTTATTTTGACATTAACTGTATAGCTTAAGTTTAGTTGATTTTTATGTGATCAAAATCAGCTGCCACAATTCAATTTCCTCTCCCAATTCTAATAAAATAATTATAGTTTTATACAGGATAATGAAAATATTGAAGAAGTTAGTTTAAACAAATTGCGAGATTTGAATGTCCATAAAAATACCGATCATCAAGGTGATTAAGAATTAAGAATTACTTTAATATTATGGAATATAATCTTCCCTGACTAGCATAGTAATGGTAAATAATTGTAAATATTTGTAAGTAAATTTGTAGTTTAACTGCGATACTACTTTAATTTATTTGAACAATCTCAGTGGTCATTTTTGACCGTTTAAAATGAACCCTTGAATTCGTGCACTTCATTAAAAATAAATTTTATTTTAAAGCTTTTGTTCAGACCCATGGTCGAATATATTGGCAGGAACTATAGCTCTATAAAACTATTTTTATGTGACTTGATTTCGTTTAGAGTCAGCAAAGAAATAGTTGACTTTTACATTATTCAGTATGTTTAAACTCAATTATAAATTCATTTAAACACATTCGTAAAGTGGGTTTTATATTTAATTGTAAATCTTTATTTGACACCCCAAAGAAATTTTCCTATAATATTCATATTGGAAGATCAAAAACGAAATTTTTTAAAAATCTCTTTGTTATTAATTAAGATAATAGACAGTGAATAAGACAAAATTAATAATAAATGAGAGAATACAATTTGATTTAATTATTTTGGACAGAACTTAAAATTGTCTGTTATTGTAATATCATTTTTGTTTTAATCATAATTATCTTTATTACATTTCACAGTATTGTATTTAAAAAAAAATTTAATTCTGTATTAGGACATTGTTTAAATGTAAAGCAAATTACAAGCCGCTTAAAAATATTTTTAACATTTAAGAACTTCTGCCAAAAACCAGAATTAAGAAGGAGGAGAGCCAAGAGGAATCTTAAAAACAGCTTACAGTGCAGCTTTAGTACTTAAATACACATAAGTTTTGTTGTGTTATTTTAATTACAATTTTATTGTCACTATAAATTTGTAAGTTTATTGTATAAATTCGATTCAAATTTAATTTTACCTTAATTATTTTTTTGTGCACTTTAAGCAGATCGACATCATGTAATTATACATGTTATCTACATAGGATTGTGTTTAAATTATGTAAGTATTTTAATACTAAATCGTAGTCGATAGCCAATAGGCCGGTATTTGCTAAAGTACCATCACTAATAACAGCTGTAAAAGATAAGCAATGTTTTGTTTATATTTTCGGTTAAAAAAAAAGATGAGCTAAATAAAACCACTAACCATACAACATATGTTGTATGGTTAGTGTCATAGATTAGTCTGAAATCCATTTGACTTCTTCTTTTTAATGGAACACAATATCGCGTTTCTTATAATTTTCGGAGCTTTCAACAAGGCACTAAAAGTATCGGCATCTTCGGGCTGTGGACGTTCGTCATCATCGATTCTCCAGTGCCTCATAAGGGGGCTTTTATTACACTTCAAAAAATTGTGTAAAATGCAACAGGCTTTTATAATTTCTGGCGCTTTACGGCTGTGATTATCAAGTCCCTTATGAATTCTGCAGAACCGAGATTTTAGTTGGCGAAAAGCATTATCAGCGACCGTCTTGACTCCAAAATGGGCATCGTTAAACAAGAATTCAATATCATCGTATCCCATATTTGGGTATTCCTTCATGACGACTGTTGAAAATCGAAAGGCCGAATCGCCGACTAAAAGCACTGGCACATCGACTCCTTCGATGGGCTTCGAATTTGCCCTTAAAATGTCGGTTGAATTTATCATTTTCTTCAAGGTGCTGGCTTCATATATCTGCGACTTACTGCAATGACCCTGGCCTCCTGTATTGACATAAAGGAATCTACCCCTAGAATCCAATTTGAATACATTAATTTGGGAATTAAAAAAAAAAAACAATTAAGTGTACACTTGCTTACCTGTGATCTACTAAAGCTAATAGTATAGAAGAGTACCAGCCCATACTATTACAATAATCCTCGGCATCGGAGATGGGGGGACGTACCTCTATGTGTGTTCCATCTAAAAACATGTTTTGTAAGTCACTGTAATAGGCCAAATAATAAGCTGTATTTTACCCAAAACTCCGAAGCATTGAGGAAAGCCCAGTCGTTCGAAGCCCGATACACATTCCTCCAGTTTTTCTTGGTTGAGAAATTCTTGTGGCAAGTAATTTTCTGAAAAAACACGGCATATAATCGTGCAGAATTCATCCAAGATTTCAGGAACTAACGATGACGGGATACCAAATAATTTTCCCACTTTGTGATAGTTTTCTGATGATCCCATTGTAAATAGGGCTATAGCTATACGATTATCCAGTGGAATTGGGTTCAGGGTTTTCTGCTCTATTTCCTCATTTTGAAAACGCTTTACAATTTCATCGAAGTGTTCCCTTTCCATGCGGAAATGGTCTTTGAAGAAATAAACACATTTTTCTGGGACATCTCGCTCCCAAAATTTACCATCCGGTTGCTGTAATGTATTCACGATTTATAAGTCATTCAAATATTTATATATATTATATATAATACTTACATCTCGTTGGAAAGGTAATACCATAGAATCTTCTCCTGCAAGTGCTAGCAATAACTTGGTCGATTTCTCTTGCAGTTTCCTCAACTCCAATAAGTTTTGCATAATTTCATCGTGGAAATCATTCATCTGCAACATTAAGCTTGTAATTTGCTTTATTCTATTATCTTCCATTGTTTTTAGATGTTCTTTTTTTTCAAAAAAAAATTAAACTCAAATCAAATGAAGCTTGACCACGCGCTCTCCTCGTGTTTATCGAAAACAGGGTTTAGTGTTGCAGAACACAAATATATTGTTATTTTTGTTGAATCGGAAAACTAATTCAAATTATTTAACTCTTAAAAAAATTATGATACGTGTATTAAAATTAAAATATCATACATTTTTGGTGCCTTCTCCAATAAGTACTTTTAACTTAATAGAGAATTAAAACGCAAGTTCAGTCCTAATTCAATTGATTTCAGTTTCGAAATTTTCAACATAATTAATCTAATTTTATGATTTTTTCATAGGTTCTGTGAGATTAGATGCTATTTAAATAGGATTGAAAAACGGAAAATCTTTGGCATAAATAGACTTCTCCCATAAGTTTGTATTTTTGGAATGTAAAACTAACGTACACTTTTAAATTTACCTATTTTTTGAATAAGTTAAAATAATCGTTCTCTATTAATAATTAAATACTTTATAACACCAGAATTATAATCTAATTTAAAAAAGTTGTACGAATGTATGCGTCTTAATTGATTATTGAAAGCCCGAATAAAAAAGTTATGGGTTCGTAGACTTGTGCCGCCTGGTAACACTGAATAAATATATAAAATATAATATAAAGCCCGGCTTAGAGATAACGAACTGAAAACCTTGTGAGTCCAATTGGTCATCTGATTGTCCCTAAAATGGGAGAACTTATTATGCGAGCTGCATTGTCAGCAGTCTTGGGAATCCTCCTGATCACGGGTTGTAAGTCGGATCAGAGGTTCAAGTACGAGATCAAGGAATTCCCAGTGCCGTTGGATCACTTTAGTTTCCTGATCAACGCCACCTTCAACATCCGTTATTTGTACAACGACTCGTTCGTCGACAAGAGCAATGCCCGCACTCCGATCTTTTTTTACACTGGAAACGAGGGGGACATCGAACTTTTTGCCCAGAATACCGGATTCCTGTGGGAACAGGCGGAGAAACAGAAGGCTCTGGTCATTTTCGCGGAGCATCGATACTATGGAAAGTCTCTGCCCTTCGGTAGTTCCACTTTCAACACCAGCATGCCGGAGCACTTGGCCTATTTTACGGTGGAACAGACTTTGGAGGATTACGCCATGCTGATCACATATCTGAGGAGCGATCGCCAGATGCCCGTGGTGGCCTTCGGGGGATCCTATGGCGGAATGCTGGCCGCCTGGTTCCGGATGAAGTATCCGCATTTGGTCACTGGAGCTCTGGCCGCCTCGGCACCTATTCTCCAGTTTCCCGGTATAACCGATTGCGATATATTCTACAGGATTGTGACTTCGGTTTTCGCGAATGCCTACAACTCAAACTGCACAGTGAACATTGCAAAGTCATGGAAACTCTTTGAGACTCTGGGCGGGAACGATGCCGGCAAGAAGCAGATATCTGATGCATTTCACCTGTGCAGTCCTCTCAAGAGCGATGTGGATCTGAAGAAGTTCCTGGACTACATTGAAGAGGTCTATAGCAATCTGGCCATGGTGAACTATCCGTACAACAGCAGTTTCCTGGCTCCACTACCGGCTTATCCTGTGAGGCAGGTGTGCTATTACCTGAAGGATTTGCATACAGGCGATGGAGATTTACTGCACGCCATGTCCAGTGCCCTGGCAGTCTATACCAACTACACTGGCTCCTCCAAGTGCCTGGATATATCCTCGACCTCGAATGCCGATGAGTCCGGCTGGAACATTCAGACCTGCAACCAGATGGTGATGCCTTTCTGCTCCAACGGCACTGAAACCATGTTCCGCACATCCGCCTGGAACTTCAAGGATTTCGCCGAGAAGTGCTACAAGAACTATCGTCTCACGCCCAAGCCATATGACATCATTTTACGTTATGGCGGAAGGAATCTGGATGCTGCCACCAATATCATCTTCAGCAACGGTCTGCTAGATCCCTGGAGCGGTGGCGGTGTTCTACAGTCCCCCAATGACAAGATATTCGTCATCATCCTGCCGGAGGGAGCCCATCACCTTGACTTGCGCCACAGCGATCCGGCTGATCCACCGTCAGTGCGCGATGCTCGTGAAAAGGAGGCAGGAATAATAGCTCGATGGATTCAAGAGTTCTGAAATGAGATTGCTCTTATTAAAATTATGTAAAAGCTTTTTATAGCCGAAGCTATCAAAAATTTGAAATTATTAAAATATATATTAAAATGCAAGATCTATTTTGTAGCACTTTTTAAAATTATTATAAATGTGTACTTTTGTAATCGAAATCTGTATTTTGAATTGATTTTTCTGAGTTAATTTAACAAGAGTTTTTAAACAATAAAGACATTTATTATTTGATTATTTGATTTAAATTGTTAAAAAAGGTTTTGGATCTGAAATAATTACTGCAGAATTTTAATATTTTTAAAATAAATTATCAAACTTACATAATTACTGATGATAATTGGTACAATTCTGGTCCTGGCAGTGCCCGCTTTATGCTCAAATTTGATACGACTAGTATATTTACTTGGAATTCCAATATAATTCATTAAAACAAAGAGCAATTTACAATTGGATCGAATTTAACTAATCGATGGACACGCTGGATATCTCCATGGAGCTGGCATCATCCGAGGCCGGCTGCTCGGAAGGATTTGCCGTGCCGCTGGATGTTCCAGGCGTCTCCTCCGTGGCCGTTGTGACTGCAGTTGCCGATGTGGTTGTGGTACTACTGGCAGCCGGAGTTAAGCTCGTCCTTATGGCCTGCGATCGACGCATCCCTTCTACCAAAGATCGACCTGGACGTAAACTGTTTGATGAGCTACTTGACCCTGCGGCAGCAGCTGCTGTTGTGGAGGTCGTCGTGGTGGCTATGGAGGTGAAGGGCACACGGACTCGGACATCTTGGAGCTCCCATTCCATCTCATCCTCGGAACTGGTCTCGGCATTCGCCACTGCCGTGGTAGTTTTAGGCTTCTTTTGCCACTCGGCATTGCGCTTCCAGTCGATTGTCTTTAGCAATGCCTTCGCCTCTGTTTTGCGCTGAAAATATGAAATACTTTGTTTAACTACGTTACGGCCTCACCAAAAAAAATAAGCTCACATCATCGGAGTCCAGACACTTGTAAGCGTAATAGGCAGCTCTTTCGTAATCCGCCTTCTTCTCGTAGTAGTTCGCCAGCGTAATAAAGCCCTGGTAGAGGCTCTGTTTATCGGTGGCCGCCCGCTCATCCTCGCAGTACATTATGTAGCAGTGGACCGCTGTCTCGTGATCGCCGAGCTTCTCGTGCAGATTGGCCAGCTTGTACATGGCTATGCCCTCTATATCACCCACATCAATGGCCTTCCAATAGCATTTAACCGCATTCTCGCACTTGTCTAGCTTTTCGTACGTCTCGCCCAAGGCAACCAGCATGCGGGAATCGTAGGGACGCAGTTGGTGCGCGATTTTAAAGTAGTACAAACTGTAGTAGTGCATTTTGATGATCTCATAGGCCTGACCCAGTCCATACCAGGCGCGGTAGTCCCGCTTATTGACCTCCACTGCCTTTCGGTAGCTTTGTATAGCTGCATTAGTGTTCTTTAGTTCCATGAACTCGTGGCCCATCAGCGTCCAGGCGGCCAGATACTTGGGATTCAGCTTGAGAGCCCGCTGGAAGTAGGAAATTGCCACCTGGTGATCACAGCGTATGCTGTAGTAATTGCCTTGTGGGAATATCATAAATTATTAGTTTAATACATCTTTGTAAACTGAAATAAACTCTCACCTATCACACAACACGTCTCTGGACGGTACTTATTGATGCTCACAGCCTTGTGGGCCAACTGGGCCATCTCGGTTTTCATCTCCTTGACGAACAGGAGGTTCGAGTAGGTGTCCACATTGTCTAGGCGGTAGGGATCGTTCTCGAGTAGTGCTTGGTACAATTCAATTGCCTTGTCCACATCCCGCTTGTTATGATAGACCAGAGCCATTTGTGCGATCAAATAGATGCTTTTGCTGAAGCCCGAAGCTTGAAGATCCTCGTAGATCTTTAAGCCGTCGTCGTTAAGGTACAACTCCAGGTAGGTGTGCGCCATGAAAAAGTGCCGCATCCAGTGCCCGCCAAGCTGCAGGCTGAGCAGCTTCTTCTTCTCCATAATGAGCGGAGATAGTTCCAGGTAGGCGCTCCACAGCATGGGCACCAGTCTGATGGCCTGGATGAGCATTTGCTCTGCAGCCTGGTTGAGATTCAGGGCTTTCAGGACGACACCATACAGATAGATGCCATACCCGTCCAGCCGGCTCTTTCCGTACTCCATACGCAGCGTGGCCAGTAGATCGGCGAGGTCACGCATCTGATTTGGTTCGTGGAGATTGGCCTGGTCGGTGGTGGAGTCCAGTCGGCGCTTTTCCCGCGCCATGTACGTGGAGTAAAAGTGCAGAAAGCGCGGCACACTGGACTCGCAGTTCCTAACCGCATGGGCCGCCCTATCGTACTCCCTCACATCGTAGTAGCTTTTGGCCAGAAAATAGTCGCTGTACTCTGCCGGCGCAATCCCCTCCAGCTGGCATTCGCTGAACGTGCGATCCTCATTGGGAGCATCATTATCTATTTGCACGTCGACCAATCCGTGGTGCATCTCCGCCAGCCACTTGGTGCTGTGCAGCAGACCTCGTTTGGAGCATTCGACGATCCCGCGGCGCAGCTCCCGCTTCACATCCGGCAGCAACACGCTGAAGAACTCCTGCATCTTGTTCTCGGTTCAATTCGGTTCGGTGTTGTTTGCAAAATCAACGAAAACAATTTATTTGCCGGTCGCGCTTCGCCTAGCGATGTGCTAACAAAAAAAATCGGACTGCAGTAAATGGTTATCGATAAATCGATGATGGGAATAGTTCCGTTAGTGAACAGTCACGAAATATTTTTTTCAAAATCTGTACCTATGATCGAAATTAGGTACCATTTTAACCTTTCCCTACAAAATCAACAGAATAGTTATAGCGTGTAACGGTTACTCAAGCACAATTTTTAATAAACTTAAACTTTATACAGGAAAAAAATAAATTAATACAATTAAGAAAGTTTTCATTGTGTTTCTTTGATATGAAGTGAAAAACAGCAAAAACTGTTTTCTATTTTGTTATGAATACAGTTTTCTTTGCAAACGTCCATTACAGAGTAAATGTTTTTCCAATTTTCTCGTTAAGTTGTGTTACTTTTTAAGTATGTAAATCTTGAACATTAACTGTTAAACTGTTCAAATTATTGATAAAGTTAACAATATCAAATAACAGTCTTTTTTTTTAAATTTAACTGTTTGAATTGTGACCAGTCCACTCGTCACTTATCTTATCTCCTAGATACAGCATTCTTCACCTGGTCACACCAAAAAAAGTATTAATGCTGACCATAACAAACTGTGCAACATTGTAAAGATAAGAAACAATAACATGTTTGTGAATTCAATTCCTTTGTTTAAATAAATGATTGTAACCCGTGACGTCCTCTTCCGCGGGAAATGCGAACCCCCACAGTTCCGCAAATAGAGTTTAAAGGTCAAATATCAGCTGACTGTAACTGCGCAGACAACAGAAGCAACATTTAAATGCACAATAATCATCGTAAAGCTTTGTGGGTTGATTCACTTGTTTACGCAGGCACCTTTATCAGTCGATCCGATAACCTGTTAGCTATATAGAGACTATACGCCACAGGCGTCACTTCTGCTTTGTTTACAAGCAAACGCACATCGCACAATGAGGCTCAAATCGGGAATATTTCTGGTGCTGCTATTGGCCACTTTTCTGGGTCTGGGCGAATGCTTTTGGCCCTGGCCTTTTACCAGAAAACACAGGTCTGGTCCACCACCACCGCCTCCGCCACCTCCAGAACCCAAGCTATCGCCCGTGATTTTTGGTAAGTCCATTGATTTTCGCTTTCCAAGGTTGCGTTAAGATACTATTGAATTTGTAGTTCCCGGCGATGGAGGCTGCCAGCTGGATGCCCGCCTAAATAAGTCCAGTGCTCCTTATTTATTTTGCCAAAAGACTCACGACTGGTACAATCTCTGGCTGGATCTCGAGCAGTTGGTCATTCCCATGGTGTATTGCTGGATAGACAATGTCAAGTTGTATTATGACAAGGTCACCAGGACCACCCACAATACGCCCGGTGTGGAGACAAGGATACCAGGCTGGGGCAATCCGGAGGTCGTCGAGTGGATCGATCCAACCAAGAACAGTGCCGGAGCCTACTTCAAGGACATTGCCAATGTGCTGGTGGATCTGGGCTATGTGCGCAAACTGAACATCCATGGAGCACCCTACGACTTCCGTAAAGCGCCGAGTGAGTGCATCTTATTCACATGTGAAAATATATTATCCATATCAGATAGTCTTTATTTATTAGTCAAAAGTTATGGGCTCAAATGTGCAGGCTTCAGAAACATTTTTGGAAAATCAAATGTTGACCTCTTTAATAATATTTCATGAATGTGCTTCAAATTAGACTATTGTCGGCGAGCCTTTATTAACTTTTTATATAATTTAGATCTGTTTTAAAGTGTTATTCATACTTTTTGTCTAACCCCTTAAATAACTACCATTTCAGATGAGAACAAACAATTTTTTATCGACCTCAAGCAACTAGTGGAGGACAGCTACGAGGCTAATAATCAGACAGCTGTCACCTTTATCACCCACAGCATGGGCAGTCCCATGACCCTCGTGTTCCTGCAGCAGCAGACCGTCCAGTGGAAGGCTAAATACGTAAAGCGACAGATCAGCCTCGCCGGAGCTTGGGCTGGCAGTTTTAAGGCGGTGAAGGTGTTTGCCATGGGCGACGATCTCGACTCTTTCGCTCTGAGTGCCAATATACTCAAGGCCGAGCAGATAACACACCCATCAACTGCTTGGCTCCTGCCATCGCTGCTGTTTTGGAAACCATCGGAGGTGTTGGCCATGACTCCAAGCAGAAACTATACGATGGCACAGCTCAAGGAGTTCTTCAATGACTTGGACTACATGACGGGCTGGGAGATGCGAAAGGATACGATTCGATACAGCCAAAACTTCAGTCCACCCGATGTGGAGTTGCATTGTCTGTATGGCGATGGCTTGGACACAGTGGAAAGGTAAGCTTAGGTATTTTTTGTGGAAAAGAAGCCGAACCAACGCTTGTTGTCACCAACAGGTTGCAGTACAAAAAGGCAAAAATTGCTGGAGAAACGCCAAAGCTTATTATGGGCCTGGGCGATGGCACTGTGAACCAGCGTTCTTTACGAGCCTGCCAGTATTGGTCGGGCTATTCCAGCTCCCCGATAAACACACTGGCCCTGCAGGGCGTGGACCACATGCATATCTTGTCTAATCCAGATGTCCTCAAATATGTTCGCACTGTCATGCAGCAACCGTAATCGCTAGTGTCCTGTTTTATTAGGTTAAGCGTTTCTTGATTTAAAAATCCCATGCGGTATCTGTAGAATTTAAATACAAGAACAATGCCAATTTTAATGTTAAATAAATGTAATTCGTTAAGTAGCACAAACCTAAAGGAGTAGAAGATCTCGCTTTGCATTTTCTTGAATTTTTCTTTATTGTTATCTTATTGATTTATGCTTATAAGATGAGATATCGAATCACGTGTGTCAATGTCAATGCATAACGCTTTTTATTACTCAATAGTGTTTCATTTTCCTCTTGGTTTTATTCGTTTTTATTGTTTTCCATTTTCCATTTTCATTTTTTTTTCATTTAATAAATTGTTTATATGTATTTTACAAAGCGTTTACTTAGATGTATTCCATTTTAATTATACCGAATAATTTGTTAATTATTGCACTAATATTTAATTTCATTCACTTTCCTCCCGCCTCCACTTTGCTAATTTATTGTAGTTGACATTGTTCATTACTTTTGGTATAATTTTCCATTTAAAGTATGCTCTCGCTTATGTACTCCGATATCTGGATAGATATAGAAAAAAGTGTTTTTCGGTTGCAATTAGGATAAAACTAAAGTTTGTCGAATGATTCGCTAGTGTTTTCGATAAAATCAAGAAATATATATTTACAAATTGTTTGCTCATACAAAAATCGCTGTCGTAGGCTAAATTTGTGGACATTTTCGCTAAAGTTTTTTTTGCTGGCTGCGGGTCATGTTTACGGTTTTTCGCTTTTTGAGCTTATAAAGCATATTTAATTTGTAATTCGTTTAGGTGAGCGATTTGTGCGGGTGTTGTTTATTTACTTGTTAGCTAAATATATACATACATGTTTATATATTTAGTATATATTTGATTTTATGTTGCTGCATGTGGGTGTGTGTCTGTGTGGGAGTGAGTGTTTGAGTGTGTGTGTGTGTGTGTTGAGAATTGGACTTAAAGAACGATTTTTTTCCTGTTTTTGTCAGTATTTGATTTTTGTTTTTTTACTTTTCTGCTTCTGCGGGCTTGTCCCTTTGTTCAACAAAATTTGTGCTCTCGTTCCATAGTTGCAGTTAGGGTTTTACATATATAATGTACGGATATTATATATATATATATAACTATAATATGACCTTTATTTTCCTTGACTCAAATCAAAGTGATTCTGAAATCGATACCCCAAAAAGTCCGCCACATTCTGCGTGTTCCGTTTCAAAGAGTTTTACGTTTAGTATAAAAAATCATTTTATCGAAAGTATAAAAATCGTATTTAGCCATAGTGTCTCTTCTAGATCTTGTATCTATTTTGGTTTCGTTACGTTTTTTTCATCTTTATTAAATCTTTGTTTTGTTTCGTTTTCTTAGCAAAAGCGGGTGTATCTTCTTCAAGCAGGTATTCGAATGTTACTTGGCAGGATTATTATTTTCCATAGTATATATATATTTTTGTTAAATAGTTTTATAAAAGCTTAGTGTTCGAGTCGTATCGAATGTGTGTGTTGTGTGGTGTGTGTTTTTGTATGTGGTTTTTTGGGTGTTTTAGGCCGTTTTTCTGTTCTGTTCTGTTATTTTATTAGTTGCCTTGTTTGTTTGGTTTTACAGCTAATATGCTCTGTTATTTTATTATCTGATGCAATATATAGAACTCACATTAGGCGACATTGACGACTTAGCGGACTAGTTAATTAATTACTGGCTGCTCAATAGGTATCTACAATGGAATCCGTTACCAATGGGAATGATATCAAAAATGATTATTGTTAAATACATTTTGTAGTACGTTCTTTTGTTTTTTCCTTTTCGGTAATTAAATTAATTAAAGCTTTTTTCGTGTGTGATTACTCGTGTCGGTAATTATTCTGCCTATCATCCACCTTGGATAACGCATAACTGTCTGAATCAAAACCAGTCAACAAATCAAGTGATTGTAAATGAAGTCCTATGTACAATTGAATATTTTCTACTTACTCGCTTAGTTACACTTAGTATTCATTTCAATCTGATCGTATTGAGTTCATATCTCATCTGGGGGTTCTTTAACTAGGCTCCTACAATGCGTTCGCTATTCAGATTTATCAATGTCGTTAATACACAATTGAATTGCCCTTGAATATTCAATATTGCTAATAACAGTTCCCTCCGGAGTCCGCATCCCTCTGGATCGGATCTATACATATATATAAAGAGATGTATATATATATTATCCTGCCGCCGGAAGGAACCCTGATTGGTGCTTCGGCTGGCCGAGACTACGATTATTGCATAACAACTGGCCACTGATGCTTCCGGTTATCCTTCTTAGAATTTAGCTAGCTTTCCTTGGGTTTTGCTCACTGGCATTTGCGCTACTCATTTTAATTTGATTAAATATCTATGGCTAGGTTAAGGTAATAATTCTTTCCTCTGTGGCTCTAATTTATCCAAATCATCATCACATATCAAAAAGTTTACAAAAATTTCACTTTAGCTACGGTTTTCATTCGCCTTCTTATTTTTTTTTAGCGATTACGTTAATGTTTATTAAATTTCGTGCGCTTCGAATAAAACATACAACAATAGGTAATTTCTCTAACGCTATTAGCCCGTTTGATAACAACTTATTTGTTATGCCGTTCGTTAATGATTAACATAATCAACGTGTTGATATATATTTTAAATAAATTAGTTCGCTTCGCTTGTGATTTACAGACATTTGCATGTTGCTCAGCGCATTATTGACTAACATTGGTTACCATTCTTGGGCTACTTTTTTCTTTTTAGTGTACGTGTGGGCATGTAAAAGGCATTTGTTTGGTTTTCATTTGTTGTGGTGATTCTCCCATTCAGATTGCACTTGCTGTTGGAAGAACTCAGCTGAAGATCCTGAAACCAGACGTGTCTCAGTTCATTGTTGAGCAGCGGAAATTTGTTGTTGGTGAAATAAATTCAGTTTTAAGATGGTGTTCCAATTGCGTATATATTTATTTTCCGATAAACCAAAGCGTGATCTCGAGGCTTATTCAAGTTAGTGATATATTTGATGTATTTTACTTGCATATGTTTCTCAACAAAATTGACAAATCCGAACTGATTTAAAAACTAATATTGCTCTTGGTTGGTTTAAGAGTTGGATCGTTCCGTATTTGGTTTGCTTGTATAGCCAGTATCTCTTGTGCTCTAACAACAATTCCTTAAAAGCCTAAACTTTCGAAACGAAAAATCAGTGACTTAAATGATAGGTCAACAGAATAGTGTCTTATTGATGTAACAATTGCTTTTGTCTTTGGGTTTCGATCTGTTTTGGGGATCGGTGAACCCGATACGATACGCGCACGCTGATAATTTCCTAAGTTGAATGCTATATTTATAGACAGACAAACGGACTTGGTAAAGCGAGAGGAATCTAGAATCTAAAAACAAAAGTGCCGGCGTGCGCGCCTCTCATCTATTTGATCTGACCACTATCAACATGATTCTCAATTATTTTATTTATCAACTTACTATACAAGCTCTCGCGTCCCCTGCCCTCGTCCTTGACTACTTTTTCAATAATTTTTAACAATATTTTCTTCTGTTGAAACATTTTTGAATACAACTTTAGGCCTAAGTTGATTTCAGCTTAAGTAAATGCTTAGCAGAGAATTTAGCCAACTACCAAAAAAAAGCATCTCAAAAAGCCAGAAATGTGTTAAATGTTTCAATTGGAATAAGTAGGTTGGCAGCTATCTATGTTTTCTGCTAAACATTTATCAACTCTCAAGTATTTATACAAATTTCCAAATCATTTACTTTGGTGTATTGCAAAAATGTGCGAATGTCTGTGTGGCTGGTGTGTGTATAAAAAATTGTTTACTAACATTTCTTGTTTACGTTTAAGCATATATAAATTGTACAATAATGAACTTCCTTCGCATGATTAGCGATTCGTGATTCGTGTATCGACTGTCGATCGAAATGGAATCTCTTGTTGATATCGCAAATGAGAACAGCGACCAAAATAACAGGGATGCAAACCGTTTCTGTTTCAATTTGATACTTATATAAAGGCTAGTGGTTCGGTTTATTTGGTTCTTGGTTTATGGTAATAGAGTTTTTTTAATAAATGTAATCCAAATTATTCCAATTTTAAAAGAACAAACAGGATTAGTTGTGGAGAATCACTTGTTTGGTTGCCCAAAGGTTAAATTCAAAATAACGAATAAAATGGTCAAAAAGAACTATTGTTTAACATATTCAGGAATGTCCGGAATCTCGCAATTTTGTATTTTAATTTGTAAAATATTAGTTTGGGCCACTGATCGGAATTATAAATGATGAAAATTACTTGTAGTATTAAAACCCCATTTATGATATTGAAATTTAAAAAAAAAATCTAAGTGCACAAAAGGATAAACCTCTGCCCAGAACCATGTTTATAAACTCCGAACACATTCCCATTTTCCCTCGGCTTGCATCCCTGAAGTAAGTTAGCCAGGCACATGTTGGATCTTCGAGTGGACTGCCACGCCCAGTGTCAGACGTCCTTGGGCGGATGGGCGGCGGCGGATGAGGAGGCCGAGGAGCTCTTCTGCTGCTGCCTCCTCTCCCGCCAGCGATCGATGGGCGTGTAGCAGCACCGGAAGAAGGGAGGAGCCCTCGTCGAGGTGGAGGAGCTGCTCCCGCTGCAGTTGCTCATCTTGGCCAGCGATTCGGCGGTGAGCTCCGTCTGCACCCCGCTGGTGGTCAGCCGGGTCTCCGCCTGGTATTCGAACTGGTACCGCGGCGGCGGTTGGCCAGGATGACCGGGATACCTGGTGACCAGCGGAGATGGCGGTGCCCCAGCCTTGCAGATGACACTGGGCGGCTCCATCTCGTGCAGCTCGAAGCTGTTCGAGCTGCTGTTGGTCGAGGGCCGGAACTCGTGTGAGCTGCTCTCGACCATGGCAGTGCGGTAGGTGGCGGCAAAGTAGTTTGTCTCCAGGTAGTGGCAGGACTCGAACAGGTAGTCGTCGAACTGGTGCTGCGGCAGGATCAAGGAGCTATCGCCCAAAGAGGAGGAGGCGAACCGCGGACCCAGTCGATGTGACTGCGTGGATGGCGAGGCTGGCGGTGCCGGAGATGGTGGCGGCATCATGGTCGCCAACGAACTGGACGCCATCGGCGGCCGCTGACCTCTTTGCTTCATATCAACAATTTCTATTTCTTCTATATCACTAAAACTATTCAACTGTTTCAACAAATAATGCACATCATTTCGTTTCGTTTGATTATCCTCGTCGTGGTGGGGATGATCATCTTCGTCGTCGTCGTCGTGGTGTTGGGCATTCCCCGGATCCAACTGTTGCTCTTCCGTCGCCGTTGCTGGAGTTTTGGGTGCTTGAAGTGTTAATGGTGTGCTGTTGGCAACGGCGCCCGTTCCACGATCCAATCTGGGGTTCCCCTGGAGGCTACTGATCTGCTTGGTCGCATCATGTTGCTGGTGTTGCAGCTGCTGATGTTGCTGCTGCTGCTGGCGACCCATTTCTGCAAGAAAAAATGTTTTAGATGATGAAATAACCTATGTGTATCCCAGTTAAATATGATTTAAACTTAATAATCATTTTATAAAATATTTAACAATTTATTTTAAAACGGTATTCCGAATTTATAACAAAAAAGATATGACTACAACGTTAAACACGATTTGAAATTTAAAAGTATTTTGGTAAATGTTAAACAACATACAATCGTATAAATTAACATATTGAAAAATCAAAATATATCCAAATTATAAAATTATGAACTAATTTTGAACTCACCGATTGGCTGTTCCAATCTAGACTGTTGCTGGTGTTGCTGCAACTGCTGCTGTTGGGTCACCAACTCCGGATAGGCCAGGTTGAAGCGCTGCTGCAAGGTGGCGCTACTCAACTTGGGCAGACTGGTGGCATAATCCACTGGCCGCTCCAGTGTGGAGTCAATGATGCGATTGAATTTAGCTAATGCACTGCTCGCTGCTGATGAACTGGATGTGGTGGTTGTGACCTTAGCATTAAGTTGTTCATTGTTAAGAGGCACTGTTGTGACGGTTTCTAGGTCCTCGTCCTCGTCGACATCCTCGTCCACATCATCGATATCGACGCCATCGCGCAGCGTTTCCTGCACGTTCAGGTTGAGATTGAGGTGCAGCTGCTGGCGGAGCAGCAGGCGGCCGGTCTTCGTCTCTACGAATCCGGGTATATTGGGTGGCGCCAACGCGTCCTGCTGACCGCCGCCACCCAATCCCCCGCGTCCGGCGGCAATCACCGCCGCCGCCCGCTGCTGGGCCGTCGCCTTAGCCAAGTTCTTCTGCAGTATCAGCCGCCTCGACGAAATGATGGCATTATTGTCGCTCCCCCGCGATTACCGGCTGTCGCGGGTGGAGCGAGGCCGCCCCTAACTGGACGTGCTGGCGATCGGCGAGACGGGTGACAGCGGACTGCGGGCCTGTTCGCGCGGACATCCGGTCAGCGTGATCACCAGCTTCCTGGATCCGGCCTGGTCGCGGTGCTCGCACAGCCAGACGCCCTGCCACGTGCCCAGCGACAGCTTGCCATCGGTTATCGGGATTGTCAGGGAGCTGCCCAGGAAGCAGGCCTTCACGTGCGCGGGCTGCAAGGGTAATTAATTGGTTAATAGGAGTTTATTTAAGGAACAAGCTGAACTTAAATAAGAGCTTTTTAAATATTTAAAATCTCTGTCGAGAAATCAGCTCTTATACGAACCTACTAAATTCAAATCATATGGTTTGGTGATTTGAATTATAGGTTTAATCTAAATCAATACATTATAAATTATTTGTTATACAGAAGTCTTATCATTGATCGTTTATAAGTAAAGCGCTACCAGTCAAATATTTTTATTTTCGTTAAAGTTTTAAGTCTGGCTAATCTATAACGCTTAATTTTTTATAATTCAGTTCAAAAAATTAAAAAATGCCCAAATTTTAATAAATAAATCTGTTTAGTTCATTATTAAATTATAAGTCAATGGAAGTTTAATAAATAAATATGTTTAGTTCGTTATTAAATTATAAGTCAATGGAAGTTTTAAAATATTGCAATAAAAATATCCAATAAAAATTGTCATTAATGAAAAGTGAACTAAATATTAAAACTGCAATTTTTAATGTTGATTAGTGTTTAAAAAGATTTTTCCCAAAACCTGCTGCTATTTTCACGAAGCAAATGATTATTTATTTTATTGTAAGGTGTGTTTTTTTGTATCCCTAATGGAAAAAAAGACACTGCCTTGTAAAAAATATATTATACTATCAATTCAGAGAAGTCTTCGATCCACCCAAATACTCACCATATCGTCGGGTCCCTCGCACGAATGCCTGTAGGGCAAGCCTTCGGGAACTATTTTATTCAACATCATCTCCATGTCGTCTCTGTAAGGCATTCGATCAGATAGGATACATTGTCTATATGGCCATCTACTCACCTGACGTCTGGATCCCAGCTTTCGTTTAACGCTAAACTCGCCGAGGTGTGAAGAACTGAAAGCAAAACAAGCGCACATACAATGCCAATTAGTTGTCGGTGGGATTAATAATAATCTTTATAATGATTAGCCCCCCAGTTATTAGACCATCACGACGAGGCGTTGGCTGGGGAGTCGGAGCCCCATGCATTTCCAATTGAGTTGTAACGCTAATTAGTCAAAATGTATTGCCCGAGGCCCACACTCGTCGTGCTTGATAACATAACGTAAATCCATCGCAAGTTATATGACAAGACATGATATGATGTGGCCAATTTAACTGGGGAGGATTTTCCAACCACTTGAGTGGAAACGGTTATTAATTTTGAATTATGTACACAACTGTGAGGAATACAAATCTTAAATCTTTGAATCTTAATTGACCAAAAAGCTAAAAACATCTTGTAAAATAGTGTTAAGAGTAATGGCTTATAATTATTGGTTAATTTCATGTTTAGATTCCATTACCTAAGATTTACCTCCTATAACTTTCGATTTTATATTATAGTTTTATAGGGACTATATATATTTAAATTATAACTTTCAGTTCAATAATATTTCATAGTTGTATTTAATTTGATATATATGTGTTTACTTTATGGCATAAGCTAAAGCGAATAGCAACCTCTCCATTAAGATCAAATTTAAAAGGTTTCAAAAATTGTTATTATACAATAAGCAGTACGTTATCTGATATTATAGATAGTATGCTGATAATATGGCCTTAAATTACAATAATATTTTTTATTGAGTTATTTCATTGTCAAGCCAAAGAAAAATGCAACTAAAAAGTCAATAAATCAGAATAATATAAATTATAATTGTCTCGTTATGGGTGTGATTGCTATTTATCTGAGTTAGCGCCCACATCAATTACATTAATTATTAATCTGTTTTTGTGAATGACAGCCAATACTGTTAAGCTATAAAAGATAATACACTGATAATTATTGATTTAGTCTTCAACTGCGTGTTTTAAATTAATAATAATTCTTCTTCAAATAAGAATTAAGCTTTTGGTTTTTAAATTTCACCTTATTGATTCTAGACAAACGATCTCGGCTTATTTCTGTCACAATTTTGCCTGGGATTGGATACTTTTTTAAATGTTTTTTTCCCTGTGTACAATCAAACACAAACATCGGTTTTTCCACTCAGAAACAGATTTGTTTTGCCAGTTCAAATGAAATTGTTTGACAAATTTATGAGATGACTCGACACAAAAACACGAGCATGTTTGGAGTTGAAAATTAAACAATAATTGCCTGCATTTTCAGCGGCTTGCAATTGGCAAACAGCCAACGCTGAAAATGTCAAGCGATTCAATGAAAGCCGACTCAGAATTGAATATTTTACTTCAAATGAATTTAGTTTCAATAATACATAGATGGAAAATGTAAATACAAATAGCCGGCCAACACGAGACACACTTGAATTTGCACACTAATTGTGTATTCATGAATAAAAGAGAATGCTGCTGGGAGCTGGAGAAGCTGAGCGAAAATTAGTTTATTATCAAATCCCTGAGATGTAATTTTCCAGGCCCCGAGCACAAACTTAAAATGTGAATATAGACACGCATGTCCAAGTTTCGATTTCAGGGTGGTGCGATGGGAAACTTACGACCCAGACCCAATTTCTTTCTAAATAATTTCACAGGCGATTATGTCATGTTGAACATGTGTAAATGGCATCAGGAATTTAAATATTACCCATGGAGAAATCTGGGTGTAGTGGTTGGACTTTCGGACAATGCAAATGAAAATTAAACCAAAGTGACATTTGACGCGGGAAGGGACACAGCAAATTTGCAAATTGATTGCAGGATGGGATTTGATTGGGAACGAGAGTGGAAATGGGACGTGGGCGTCGCCGAGGACCTGAAAACATGGCACAATTCCAACACCATCCCTCCTGCATACTGAAAAATGATCACTAATTGTGCCATGGAGGTGTCAAAGGAATCAATTCCAACTGAATTCCAACCAAAATCCAATTCAGATAAGTTTTCTCAAGGATTTCCAAGCTCTTAACAAAATGACTGAAAATCTAGTAACAATTAAATACATTTTTAATATACTTATCTAAATTATTTATGAGATATTTTTTGGGATTTTTGATCACTCCTATATTATATTGTATTTGGTATAACATCTTTTAAAATTAAACAAAACTAAACAGGTTTCAGCGATGCATAGATAATAAAAAACCTTTTGAAAATAAAGTTAGTCAATCTCAATCTTTAGTTACTATTTAAAAGAAAAAAAGATTATTTTTTATAAAATTTAAAGATTTGTACTGATAGGTATTCTAAAAGTGCCCTTAACCATCGTAATTTAAAATATGATAATGGTGTAAACATAATTGTGCGTGTCTGCGATGCGACTTTTTTGAGTGGCATTTGGAGTTGTCCCTGGCTGTGTCGCTCGCATTCCGCGCACATTTATTCCGTGTCCCCTGCTTTTTAGCCCGCCCAACTGGCGCATCCGCCTGGAATACTCTCGACTGACACTTTTTCCATTGCACCACACACAAATGGAACGCGGGCAGGAGGCGTAAAAAGGCTCCTCCAGAGCGTTAAGCCGGTGGCCAAGCGGAGGACGCCTCTAATATGATTTAGCCATGGGCTTTGTGGTTTCCAACAGGCTGAAGGGAAGGGAGGGGTTTTGGGGGGTTCGGGTTCTATGTTTGCCTATGGCAGCCATTGCCAAAGAGCCCAGGGCGCTAATAAACGTTTATGCGCTGACAGAAACGAATTAGGGAATCATACATTTATACTTCTCATACAAAAATTTAAATAAAATACAAAATTTAAATAAAATACAAAAAAGTACCAAACAGAACTGTAGTGTGAACTAAGATATTTTTGTAAAGAAGTTAAAGAGATATACCAATGTATACATACAAATTCAATAGTTACTTTTGGTGCTTTCATGATTTAATTCCCTTTTCAGAAGTAAATTCTAACACGTAAGAATATGTTAATAACTTCTAGACTTTTTAATGCATTTTATATCCCATCAAATTTAGTTATTTGTCCCATATATATGGAGATTGAAAAACTATTTCTAAATTTCTCCCAGTGTACTACGCATAGTTAAGTAGCAGGTGGCATCGTTTTGGCCGGCTGTTTAGATGTTTAGTTGTCTGTGTGAGTGGGAGTGGCGGGATGGGTGGCATTGGGCGGGTTTGAGTACATGTAGCTGGCGTTTACAGGCACTACAAAAGTTGCTAATGTTTTTAAAGAGGCCTTTTTATTATACAAAGTCAAACATTCTGACAGCACAAACAAGCTGGGAGCACACACCCGCACATCTGCATATATATAACCGCATCGAGGAGTACCCCAGTGTTTAACAATGGACTCGACACAACTCAACTTGGCTCAGCTCAGCTGGCTGTGTTCATTCATATATTTATGCAAACACGCACTCAGACTCAGATACGCCCCCACAGCAGTGGTCGACGTGCTAGTTCCAAGGATCAACAGGAAAGTCCTGGGTACTTAAATTCTTTAAAGTACAAAAAACAAGCTTTTTGAGAATATCCAAAAATATATATATAAAATATTAAACGAAAAAATCAGCCATTAATGGGCTATTGATAAAATAATAATTTGAAATCGTATATTTAAATACAACATTCTTCAGGAATAAACAAAGAAATAAAGCAATTAACAGCTCTTTAACAAAATATGTAGCATACATACAAGCGTACATTTTAGCATAATCCATTAAATATTAATTTCTAATGACTTTCGACTAAAACCAACTTTTCTTAATAAAAATAAATGGTTTTTTTTTAATATTGTGATCCCATTTTTATCCCAACCACTGTAGGTCTCCGAATAGCACGTGAGTGTGCGGTAGGTGTGGGTATTACATAATGTTGGGCTGAAGGAAATGCTTAAATTCATTAACCTTCTTATTACATAGCCGTTGAGTTTTTCGCTTATCCCGAGACTGCAGGCCAGAAATCAGAGAACACCGCGAGAAATCGGTGGTGTGGCATGTACACACACACATATACACACAGCTCCCGCCGCCATCCTTTTTAGTGTCAGGTGCTGAAGGACCGGAACAGAACGGAATAAAACTAGTTCAAGCACACCCCGATACGATTGGAAAATCGGAAAAGCGGGCCACAGGCCGGACCAAAAACCTTTGGCGTGCTCGTTTTGCATAAATAATATTGATTTATTGGGTAGCGCAGCATTTTGCGGTTCATAAGCGAGCAATTTTAATGCTAAAGGAGCCGAAATGGCTGAATAAAGGAATAAGAATAAAGAATAAACGGAAGCCCAAAAAGTATGACACACACATGGCACGATTTGTTTTCCTTCCTTCTCCATTTTCCCACCGTTTTGTTTTCCCTCGTTCGCAGTTTCCCTGTCGTCACGAAAGCGAAAAGAGAAATGGCCGAGAACGCCCACACAAATATATCCCCAATGTTAAAGGCTCCCAAAACTCCCTACTCCAAGGAAAAGCCCCCGAATCCAACCCCAATTGGTTTCGCTTTCGCTGGCTGTTGATTTATTTCGTGTTGCTCCTCCACAAAAAGGACACTCCGCCGGAGTCCTTTCCCTTGTTTTGTGCTCTTGCTGCTATTTTAGCTTGGCTGAAAAATATGCTCGGGTTATAAATTGAAGTTGAGCCATTTATATGATCTTGCGATTATGCAGCAAATTGCTGTCGAGGACGGTCCTCCCACCACTAATATCCTTTATCCTCCAGGCTCCATTGAGTCGGTCAAAATAGCCTTGAACAGATCCTGCGACATCTTAAAGTGTATGCTTTAATGATGTCCTCTCCTACTTGATATGCAGGAATGATAGGAATAAGGGTTCACAAGTTCTAATACTTTACTCTTAAGAAATCATGAATTATTAGGGATATATGGGTAAAAATAAAAAAAAACATTATAGCTAGTTTGCATATCCATGAACAAGGTTTTTAAATGTAGCTGTATGGTAAAATCCCAATAGTACCAATTCAATAAAGTTTGAAATACCTATTGAAATAAATGCTATACCAAATCTTTAGTTTTTATAGAAATGAGTTTTTGGCAAACCTCTCGAAATACAAGTTAATTAGAATAAAGACCGCCCCATTTCTATCAACTTCGACTTCCTTCGAACGTAACCTTTGAATGTGGGATTAAGTAAGAGCCCAAACAAATCATCAACTGCCCCCCAGGCAATTAGGTTTGCTCAACACACACATATATTTATATTTACATATATAAATATATACACAGCTCTGGTGATTCCGAGGTCCCCTTTATATTGGGGCTACGGAAACCCCCAATGGGGCATTCTGTGGTCAGTAGGGTTCGGTTCTATAAGCGGACGACCTTTCTGCCGCACATATGAATATTAATAAAAACAAAAAAAGAAGAGAACCAAGTCATAGAGGGAAAATATTTACCTGGCTCAGGTGGAAAATTCGAAACCCCGGGTGGATATATCATTTTTTAGCGTTTCCCTGCATTCCATTACTTTTTGTTGTGTTTAACAAGTTACCTTTACATTTGGCTAATATTTTTGTATATTTGTGATTTGTGTGTCCTCTTGGCCACTTTTCCCCCTCTCCGCGCTGTTGTTTCTGCTTTTCCCCATAGAAACAAAAGGGGGAGGGGCGGCGCAAAAAAGGGGGGCTATTGAGGTCAATAGTAAAAGACAACAACATATGGCAAGGTTGCTTTGAAATTATTTTTTCCTTTTTTTTTTTCTCTCGAAATTAACTTTTTTATTGCTTCTCCTTCGGATAGAAAAGATGGAAAAGGGGAGGGAGGGTAGTATCCTTTCATTTGCTTGCATTTATTTACTAATTTTTTTCTGTTGCTTTATTGCATTGAAAAGGGGGCGAAGGGGGTTAAGCTTCCCTTGGTAAAGTGTGTCTAATTAGGAAGTCCTTTTAAGAAAATCAATAAACATGTCTTGACCTCAATTAGATTCCGCTTACAGTTCACAAAACAATACACGTACAGTGAGCACCCCAGACAACAAACACGCACACAACATGGGTGGCGAAAAGGGGGGCGGTTGGCCAGGGGCAAGGGGCAAGAGGCAGGGACACACGTGCTTTTGATTTGGCAAAAAATAAAGGAGAGAACAAGAGCGAGCGAGAGCGAAGGTTCGTAATAATAAAGACTTGCCTGCAATGTGCTGGCTAAGACGATTTGTGTGGGCCACACAACAAACAAGAGAGAACGCTATAGTCGGGTGCCCCGACTATCAGATACCCGTTACTCAGGTAAAAGGAGTGCGAGGGAGATGGAGATAGAAACTTTGATCACGCATAACTTTTAAACGAATGGTCCGATTTGAAAAATTTCTTCTACATTTCGATAGGTATTGATAAACACAATAAAACTGCATTTTTACTTTTCCGAAATATTTAAATTTATATTTAAATAAAATCGTATATAAGCGATTGTGGGCGTTAAAGGGGGCGTGGCACCTTTTTGAAACAAACTTGCGCTGCGTAGGAACTCCTAGAATCTGCATGCAAAATGCCAATCTTCTAGCTTTTATAGTTTCCGAGATCTCAGCGTTCATACGGACGGACAGACGGACAGACGGACAGACGGACAGACGGACATGGCTAGATCGACTCGGCTGGTGATCCTGAACAAGAATATATATACTTTATAGGGTCGGAAACGCTTCCTTCTACCTGTTACATACTTTTGCACGAATACAATATACCCTTTTACTCTACGAGTAACGGGTATAAAAACAGCTAACAGCTAAAAATTAAAGAATAAAAAATCATAAATTTAACTATGTTCTTTTGTTTCTTTAACTGGCTTTTAAACCATAACCAATAAACTACACTTAAAAAATTGTCTGAAAGTTTTCACACCGTATTTATAATTTAAAAACAATACGAAATATTTAAAATTGTGTAAAGGTGTGCGTTAAAATCTATATAGATTGTATATTATAGTTGCCAAGAAAAAATCGATCTAATAAAACTTTAAATAGCAAGCATTAAAACAACTTAAACTGATAATAAATTCTTTAAGATTTCTTCCTCACAACAAATAATCGAATTAAATTTCGTATATATAATGTTAATTTATTCTTTATAAATGATACAAAATATGCCTAGTACATTTGACTAAAGGTGTGCATATCTTAAAAGAGTATTCTGAATGTCTAACGATAAAATAAAAGGACAAAGCCCATTGAAAAATGCAAGATATAATATTTCTTTCTATGCATTAAGGGGCTGGCGGGGAAGTACAAATGGCGGGGGGGGGTGCTCAAGAAAGGGGGCTGGAAAAGTTCGCCTCGAGCATTCACACGCCATAGCCACAGACCATGACATGCAGACATGAGCGACGACTGCGACTAAGACGACGATTGCTTTTCACTTTAGTCAGGCCAACTCCCAGCTAACCCCCTTGCCCCATCCACACCCCGCCCCCCACAACTGACGCTTTATGATACGATTTTATTTATTTGCCCAGGACAGAACGGGACGGGAAGAGAGCGAGAGAGAGAGGGAGACAGAAAGCCGCAGGATGGAGGAGCGCGTCCTGGCATTGTAATGCGAACTGTCAACAAGAAGCTGCCTCCAAGGCAGCCAACTACGGAGGTTGTTTCTCCGTTTGCACTGCCTCCTCATTGCCTAAGTCCCCTACTCGCCTACACTGAGAAAAATACAGTTTGATTGTAGTAAGACATTATAAAAACACATTTGTTAACCATACAAAATAAACAAACCTTAAAGTTCTTATAAATGTTAAAATTATAAAATGTTATTTAAAAAACAAGAAAGGAAAGCTAACTTCGGGCGGAGCCGAAGTTGATATACCCTTGCAGAATATTCTGTAAATAATATTCTCCAAAATTATTCACATAATGCATTCTAAATACTCATAAAAATCGCAACTTCCTAACTTTAAAATCACCAAAGTTATGGCATTTTCAATCGTTCAGTTATATGGCAGCTATGGGATATAGACGGCCGATCCCTATAAAATTTGGTAGGTTTGATTGATTGGCCAAATATAAAACTCATAGAAAATCCCAACTTCCTAACTTTAAAAACACCAAAGTTATGGTATTTCATATCGTTATATGGGAGCTATAGGATATAGTCGGCCGATCCTTATGAAATTTGGTAGGTCGAATTGATTGGCCAAATCAAAAAGCCATAGAAAATCCCAACTTCCTAACTTTACAAACAGCAGAGTTATGGCATTTCCTATCGTTCAGTTATATGGCAGCTATAGGATATAGTCGGCCGATCCCGGCCGTTCCGACTTATATACTGCGTGCAAAGGAAAGAAGGGTGTGTGCAAAGTTTCAATTCGATAGCTTTAAAACTGAGAGACTAGTTCGCGTAGAAACAGACAGACGGACAGACAGACGGACAGACAGACGGACAGACGGACAGACGGACAGACGGACAGACGGACAGACGGACAGACGGACATGGCTATATCAACTCAGGAGGTGATCCTGATCAAGAATATATATACTTTATAGGGTCGGAGATGTCTCCTTCACTGCGTTGCACACTTTTGACCAAAATTATAATACCCTCTGCAAGGGTATAACAAATTATTATACATACAAAAATCCGGAATATATGGTTAAAAAGTTAGTTAAAAATCGTATTTGTAAGAATTTGTTCGAATTCGAATTAAGAAAACTATGAACTATCTCAGCAGCATATTTTATTTTTCATCAAATATTATGATTTGTTATCATTAAAATACCAATCGTAGTTAAATATTTTAAAATGTTGCTTCTACAATCAGTTAGAAAATGTCAAGTTTTTTGCAGTGCATTTGCTGTTTGAAGTCTTTGAAAGCGGGGATTCCACACGGGAATTAGTGTGCAAGGAGCAGCAGTGGCAGCGCACAAAAAGAAATACTTTGAGGAACTGCAATCCGGAGATTATTTCGAATGCATTCCGAGGAGAGGAATATAAAACTTAAATAGGGAATCAAATCGCATGGCGTGTGATATGTGTGGACGTCCTGTCAAGCGGCATATTGCACTTAAGGATCTAAGCTTGAAAATGCAACTACTATTAATAAAACATATAAAAATGCATTTCACTTTAACTTTGACAATTTACTTTGTTGCACTTTAGCTAATAAAAAATCCTAGAAACTTATTTCATTTCAAATAAAACTGTTTTTTAATATAAATTTAAATAAAACCATCCTTCACAGGTCACTTCTCAATTCGAAGTTCCCTCAAAAGTCCAAGCAATTATCTCGGCTTTAAATTTGGAGTACTCCACTCAAATGTAGGTCATCGTCACCGCCACACGTTTGGGTCACACAAGAGTCTGACTATTTTCGGATGTCAATCGCAATTTTTGGGGCTCCACCAAAAGGCACAAAGGAGTGACCAGGCCAAGTCAGTCAGTTTATCTGTATAGTTTAACCCAGTTACTGGCGGCTAATACAAATGAGCAGGGGCAGCAGCCCCTTCAAATCCTGCAAATCCTGTAAGTTTTGGCTGCTCCTCTGCTGAATCCAACGACAATTTGTGCTGATTTGGTATGCAAGTTCTACATTTCGCTGTTTGTCCAACTGAACTTTCAACTAAATGCAAACGTCTTGGCCTTAGCAAGATTCCCCCGGAGAAATACAATCCCCACAAAGAAAATATAATGCCAGGAAACTTTTCCCAATGCCTGAGTTTTTGAATACCCTAATGGATGGCTTTTCCTGATTGAGTACGTAGTATGCACATTATTTCCAGGCCACTCTACTGTTTAGTCGAGAGGGGTCTTCGAAGTGTATAAATCGGCAGCGAGTAGAATAAGATGGATGCGATGGAAATGAGGGAGTGGCAGCCGAAATAGAAGAGATTTTCCAGCTGTTCCCCACGATTAACTGACATTTGAGCCCTGAATTTCGGATAATCACTTAGGAAAGCGAGCAGAAAGGTGCCGAAGATGTGCTAAATGGCTAAATAATGACCCCTAACCGCGAAAAAACAGTAAATAAAATTTGGAACTGAATATGTGATACAGCTTTTTACCCATTAGTAGTTATATTAAGCAAAGGGTATTTCAATTTTCATGATATGTTTGTAACGCACTGAAGGTATCCTATAAAGTATTTATATTCAATATTCTATTATTATTATGCCTTTACTCTATGTATGTACGTATTCTTACGATTTAAAAATACAGCCAAAATTATATAAAAATGGAACGACTGCCACAGTAACAATTATTTTTTTTTAAATGTATTCTTAAGCTTTTAGCTACACTTAAATTATTTTTAAATGTCTTGCAGTTGGCTCCTTTTAAACATACAACATTGTTTGGTGTCCACACAAGAAAAAAAAAATACCTGTGGATAGGCCACTTTTATTAATGGAATGCCACTTTGTTACACATCAGTTTTTAACTATCCGCTTTAAATATTTTTTGTTGCTTTCTAGCTTGCCGAATTGTTTTGTTACGCTTTGTTGAGTAGACCACCATTTTAAATCTATAAATCTTTTACATTATGAATGTGAGTTTCATTTTGAATTTCTACTTAGCAAGATGAAGATTATAGCAATAATCCTATTGGCAAATCTTGGCTACTGTGAGTATCTAATAATACCTAGATCTTCTTGCCATTAATATAACATAACTCACAGCATCAAGTTACGATGCAGTCGAAGAGAATAATGACCTAGTTAATGCGCAACTACAAGATGCTGTTAATAAGTATCGACACTTATCCACTGGAAACCGTGAACTGTCTCAGTGGACAGAAGAACTTTACTATAATATTCGTAAGGGTGAAAACTTTCTTCAAGCGAAAATGCAGGCACTGGTTGACTTCAAAGCATACGACAAGAGGCGTCAAAAGTTAGAGGATAGAATTACTGAGCTCATCAGCAAGGCCAAAACCCTAATTCTCACGAAAAAAGGAGGTAAAAGATGTGTAAAGTTTTACCAGTTGCAACAGAACGCACTCGAAAGCGGTTATAAGCAATCTAATTCTAGAAAGCAAAGCATTATAGCCGAAAATAATTTAGAATGTCCAAAGAAATTAAGGTGGGACTATGATGACTACTATGACTATAATTTCTTTAACTATTTTTGGAAATAAAACCAACGATTTTTTATTAATATAGGTGTATCAATAAAGACAAAACTATTTCCAATGCCTGTCATGTAATAGCATCTCGAATCGCTTTGTTTTATTCCTTTACTTTTGTAGGCTTATCTATATTTAATGTCAGTTTCAGTTTACTGCTCGAATATGAAAATGATAGGAATTTTTCTAACCAATATTGGCTACACTATTTATAGTGTAAAGATGTCATAGAAAAGCTAGAAAGTGAGGTAAATGATTCAAAAATAAAGGTTAAAAATTCGACGACTATTATATAATATATTTTAGCTGCCATAGCACATTTTCAAAAAATAATTGGTATACCAAAATTTCTTGCTTTTGAGATATATAGATATTTTTATGATTTCAAAAATATATTTTTAACTTTCACAAAATCGGATGAGATGTCCCAGGAAAGATCGGCAAATTTTTAATACTCGTATACAAAACTTAAGCTTAGATTTCCTTTACGCACCGAAATCAATAAATCTAATTTATTTTTTTTAATTTTGCAACTTTTTTTAGGTATAAGTAAATCAAAATTTTTTTAAAAATTATTTATTGCAATTTAATGAAACTTTTCGAATTTATGCATTTACTTTTTGTGTAGATCTTTTGAAATGAGTTGATATTAATATTTCTTTTAAATCGTTGAAAACGAAATTAAATTTTCTACTAAAATTTACTTAGATGGGAGGCAATAAAAACAGGACTCACTTTGCATGTGACATAGTCCCACGGAGAAGTGCGCCAACTCCGGCATCTGTCGGAGGATCTCCTCGGTGACCAGGTGGACGCCGCGGTGCTGCGGCCTCAGGTTGATCTTGCGCTGAAACCAGGCGGAGCCGATCTGGAGACCCACGATCGCATTGCCATCGGCGCCGGCTCCGGCGACGGCGCCACCTCCTCCGCGTCCGCCGCCACCCCGGTGATTGGCCGAGGCCATGGTGCTGTTGGAGCTGCTGCTCCGGATGTTGCTGTTCCGGCTGACGCTCTGCTTGACCCCGCCTCCACCGCCTCCGCCACCGCCTCCTCCTCCGCCGGCGCTGCCAGCTCCACCGCTGCCGCTGGTCGCTTTCGTTGTGCCGGCGTGTGGATTACTGCTGCTACTGCGACGTCGCTGGCCGCTGCGTCCGCCGCTCCTCTGGTGGCCTGGAGCAGTTCCTGATCCCGCTCCTGCTCCCGATCCTGCTCCCGATCCCGATCCTGCAGCGGCAGCAGCAGCGGCGGCGGCGGCGGCAGTCGACGTCGATGGTTTTGTGGACGACGTTGTGGCTTCTCCGGTATCCGGACGCACTCACACCTGGCACACTTTGCACACTTTGCACACCTAACACACTTGGCACACTGGCAGGACTCAAGGACTCGAGGACGAGCACTCGACTCCCACAAGTTGTTGACTTTGCACTGGTTTCACTACGGATTGGCTTTCACTTTTCGGCCCTTTTCGAACCTTTTAGCCCGTTTAATTTATTCTATGTTATTGCCACTTGTTTGCGTTATCAGCAACTGCAAAATAGAAAAGAGATAGGAAAAAGTTTGTTAGTAATGGAAAACTTTGCCTTTAAATACCTAGCTTTTGTATACTATATTAAAACACATTTAGCTTGTACGTATTTAAAAAAATATATAGACAACCCTTCAAATTATTTAGATTATTAGTTGAACCACATTTTACCTTAAATTAAGCATGACAAGAAAATAAATGAACCATACAAAAAATAAACACAGTCATTTTGAAGCCTGCGTAAGCAGTAAAACTTTCTTTAACAAATTACTTGTTAAATTCAAAAGGTCTTTTTAATATTCTGATAGTTTTGTATACAGAACAAAACAAAGAACTTAATGGAGCTGATCTCTTCCTCAAGAAACCTTTTATGGTTCCGCACGCTCTGACTAATTCGCATAAATCTAATATGCATAAATCTAATGGGCGGTGTTGTTTCTGTTTGGCTGTGTGTGGATACATCTCAATTAGTAGACGCTACTGGGAGTAATGAGAACTAAGAGTATGAGTATTGGGAGCGCCCACAATCAACAAGTTTTTAATTGTCGAGCGCAAACAGCAAACAAGATTGTTATGGTTATCAATATGCCAGAGGTGACCCCACAAAACATGTGCGAAGTAGAGAGTAGGTTGCTTCATATGTTTGACTATGGACTTTATATTCACTTCCCTAAATGGTTAGGTTTTGTGTGCAGTTTTAAAAAACTATTTTCATATTAAATTGGGATATTATCTATTATGCATAGCCAGCACTGCGTATGAGTGATTTTGGACACATTGCGTATGAGTGTTCATTACATTTTATATGAAATATAAATAATATAGGACTTATTTATTTTTATTATTCTCAGCTTAAGGGAATTAAATTAAACATGTTTAAATAAATAATAAATAAAGTATTCTGAATTCTTTATTAGTTTTCAGCAGAAAGCAAAGTAAAATATCAAAATTTATTTTGAAGCAAACAAGACAAAATAAGCAAAAATATGGCTGAATTTTTAGTTTAAAAGCAAGCTAGAAAATAAAATATAAAGTATACAATACAATACAATACTAAAGTGAATGTTTACATTTAAAATGTATATTATTATCGCAATGTATAATTAGAAATTTAAATTTCAAACTAATTGTAAACTTTAAGACAAGAAATGTAATCTTTTAAAATTTGACATATATTTTAAGCTGCTTCAAAGAAACTCCGCAGAAGAAGTCACACGGCAGTCGAAAAGTGGAGTAAAATGTGAGGCGGCATAATGAGCACGTGTCGGCCCAAGTGGGCCAAAAGGGGGCGGGGCTAGGGGCGACAAGGACATGGGATTGTTGGCCCGGGAAAGCGTTCGTGCGAATTGGAAACAGCAGCTAGGAAAAGGCACGAGACGTTGCTGGATAGACACCCATTGCAGACACATGGCATCAAGGAAAACGCTGTTTAAGAATCCTTCTTCCTTCACACATACACGCGCAACTCGCAAGTTGAGTGCACTCACTCACACACACACACACATAACGAAGCAATCGAAATGCATTTGAATCGGGGAAAACGGGGAAAATGGGTGAGGAAAACGGGAGCGAGAACATGGAGATGGAAGCCACAGCTGCTGCAAAGGAAAAACCACGACGAGTGTGAGTGATTTCGGGTGTCGGTATTTGGGTAAGCAGTAAAACACTAAAAAGAAGAAAGGAAAAAAAGAAAGGCTCAGGCACACGGACCCAAAAAAGAGGTATCCCTCACCACACAAAACGATTTACACGACACTAAAGGCGGTTGGGAAAAGGGGAAAAGCTGCCAAATAGAGATGAGCTGCTGGGCAAGGCTAAGGGGTTGCAATATCTGAGATTAGCCAGTCTTTCTTCTCAATTTATCCAGGGGAAAAAATCTCTGGTAAAACATTCCTCCTCATTTACAATTTATCTCTTTTCGAAAGTAACTTGTTTCTCAAGGTGGATCTAATTCCCCAAGTATCGATTCAGAGCTGTACTGAAATGCATTATGCGATCATTTCAATTTTTTGTAAAGTGTTTTTGAATTTTACTAAACTCATGCTGAGAACATTTATAGTGTACATTTAATTGAAATTTAACCGCAAAGGTTGCACATGAAGAAGCTCAATATTTTTGCAGTTATTTAAAATTGTTGTAGTAAAAACGTTGTTTTTTTACTATATCATTTCTATTAATTGTAATGCCTCCTTTATTTAATAAAAGTTATTTAGTATCGCTATATAGTTAAAACTATCAACAAATTAGCTAAGAATATTTTGTTTTTAATCTGAAACATGGCAAACTTACTAAACTTGTATAGTGCAATAAGCTCAGGAAATTGTGTAAAGTAAAGGGATTTGAAAAGCGTGCGCTCATCTCTGGAAAACTGAAATGAACTGAGGAACCGAAGGTGTGTCATCAGGGGTGGGGGCAAAGCAACAACTACAACAACTACATCAACAACAACAAACAGCAACTACAACAAGTACAGTGGGAAGCGCGTTGAGGCCGCGGCCAGGTTAAGGTACTTTATTCCTTTTACGGGGCCACTGTTCAAATTTGCATATGCTTTAAATATTTAATGTAATTCAAAAAGAGGAGACAACAGCGCCAACAAGAATCTGGCAATTGGACAAAGCCCGGCTCGGGCATAATCCAATTGGACTGGCAAACACACAGCCCGCTCTCTCTCGTTTTGGATTCACAAAAAAAAATATGCCGAAACAAACCAAAAGAAAACACATGAAATGCTCGCGCTTTTGGCAAAAAATCAATTTTCCATGTGATTGCCAAATGCAATTTTTTTTTTTGGGGAAAAGTAAAACATGGCAAAAATTGCCCATTTTATCAACACTTTAACGCATTTTTTGCGTTTTTTGTTCTCCTAATTATTGACATAACAAATGTGGTGGAGCTTCCACCACGCTATTTTACACAAATACACGCACACCATGAACATTTTGATGACAGCACACGCGAAATTCTCTAAAACAAAAAAAACAGAGCACCCAAGAAATTGTGGGGAACTTGAAATTAGGCTCGTTTTGTGCCGGGGAAAATCGGGAATCGAATCACGTAAGCATAAAACCTAAATGCACTTAATTACATTTAATTTGCCGAGCCTTCTGCGTTCCCTTTTGTTTTATTTTACGACCGCCTTCAGACCGCATCGAGTGACTTGTGGGGAGAGTAACCTTTATAGAGCCACCGACTTTTGGCGTCGAACACACGGCGCTGTCACTTTGGTTCGACGTCGAGTTGGAACTGAACATATGATTGGATCCCGAGGTGAATTGTGCGAGGCAACGGCAATAGGTTCGGTCCCTCATAAGCCACGCTTGCGCCAGAAGAGCACAGATGTAGGGGGTCCCAAATCCGAAATTCACCATCGCGCGCTTTTTGAAATTATTAGATAAGTAATTTAAACACCTAGATTCGTAACAAAAAAAATATTCATTTAAATCGGTCCTTTATAAATACCAGAATTTGTTTAACTTTAAAATTATTTTTATTTGTTTACAACCAGATCGCTTTATTTATCAAAAATAGCTGTTGTTTTAAAATTTGGTAAAAAATGGAAAAAATAAAGTAGTACTGCAATACCATAACAATGAAAAAATATTTTTTATAAACGAATACAAATTTGTAAATTAAATTTAAATATGATTAAAACTATTTTTTGTTGTTTTTATTTTATGTATTTTTATATGTCTTTAATCATTTATTGTGAACAGTATTTAGGTATCTTATTTTGTATACCTATTTAATTTATATTATAGTTTAAGTTTAGCTAACTTTAAAATATTTTTCAACTAATCACACGATAGTCACGACGCGGCCATTAGTTCGAAGTCAACGGTACTCATACAAGATTTTCATTCAAACCGCCTCTTTTGCTTTGACCGCTCTCCAAAAAGTCCGAAATGGAGAGAAAATTTCCCAAATCGAGGCGCGCATTTAAATCTTGCTAACGGCTTATAACCTGCCTTGTAAAACTGAAAAAACTAATATACTTCTACTATATTTTTAGGAACCAATTCAAATTGTATTAGTTATTTTAAATGGCTGTTTACATTTATATCAATGTATTTTTTTAATACTATTTAATATAATACAATTTGGAGTATAGCATTTTTAAATGTGAACCACAACAAACAAATACCATATGACTGGCTAAAAAATTGCCTGTTTAACCTTCTTTATTATATTTTTGTAAAAAACAAATCTTTAGAGCCGTGAAGAATTCAACACACCATCCACACAAAAATCCAAGGGAAATGGCTCAACAAGTCACCAAACTTGTATTGCAACCTTAAAATGAAAACTCTGAAGACTTCGAACCGAGAGAGTTAAAACAAATTGCCTCTCTATTTAAAGATTAAATGGAGAGTAAATGTGGACAGGTCTTAAGTATTTAGCATTAGTAAGTTTCATAAATACTTTAGAGATGCTTGGAAACCAATTTACTAGCCCACATTAATGTTTAAGAGTTTAAATTCTCTTAAAACAAAAATGATCCTATCTATTGGATAAATATTCCTTAAAAATTATTTCAACACCTTAAATTCGAATTCTAACCGAACAAGATTAACAATTTCATTTATTCAGAAATTGTTCAATACATGCCTTAAACTCCTTAAAGTTTATTAAACTACGATAAAACAGTTTATTGTTTAGATTTAAAAATATCCAATCGCAAAAGCAGGAGGTATCTACAGTAGGCTGAAGCTTAAATAATGTTTAGGTAAGATTTGGTTCTTGTTACCTTGGAAGTTAAAGTTTGTTTTTAGATTTTCGTAAATATAAATCATAAAACATAAAAAATTAAATTATTTATAAAAATATTTGAATAAAGCTAAATAAACAATTGTGGGTGGCAGTGTAATTGATAGTATAAATGGAAGATTAATTATTTAAAATTCAATGCTATAATAATATTTATTTATATTTTCTAATGAGAATCATTATAGTTGTGGAAAGTGGAGTTCCTCACAACTTGAAAACTTTATTCTAACTCATTTTAAAGAAACTAAGGTGCTTATTACAGCGTTTACTTTTAGTCTAAATCTTAATAAAATATTGAAAAAAAAGAATAAAATGTATAATTGATATCAAGAAAAGTAGTCAATAAAGGGAAGCTTTTTGTGAAAACTGCATTTGTTGAACAACGGAGGAAAGACGTATAGTAATATTCACAAGAAAGAAAATAGAAACATTTTAAAAAGGAACTGATATTATAACCATATATTAAGTGTTTAAGAGATCATCCTAAAATATGTCTAAACTATCGCAGGATTTATTAAAAAACCCATTTTTTCTAAAAGATCCTCAATTTATTTTGTAAAGAATTGTTATGTGCAGCTTAAATTATATTTTTATTCTAATTTTAGTTTATAAAAACTAACTAATAAGGTAGTTAAAAAAGAAAACTTTTTGTATTCAAATTTTATTTTAGTTATTATATCATAGATAATCAAGGGAAATTATAGTAATTATTATAATAATTAATGAGTGTAAAATAAAAATGAAATCTTTTTAAGATATCCTGCATATTTGAATGCACTCCTTTTAATTTTGTAAAAAAAATTCCATTTTTGCAAATGTACACTCATGTCAATCGAATATCGATTATTTGGCGGCGATAGGCGTGCAGCGTTTGGCGGTCAAAACAAAAGCGCTAGATTGTGCATTCTATTTACACTGGTTTTTGGGGTTGGATTTGGATTTGAAATTGGTTTTTGGATTCGGAGATGGAGATGGAGGATCTATGTTTGGCGTGTGTGTGGCTCGAACAAACGAAAAGCGGTGCTTACTTTGCTGATTTGGTGATTATTATTGATTTGTGGATAATATGCGTCTAATTGCAGTTTGCAGTGGCGCTTGCAGGTGCTGAAGAGATCTGGGGGATTCACAGTTCGCAATTCACAGCGTGGGTGGGCGCGTAGTATGCTGGTAAAAGTGCTGATGCTGCTGCTGCTGCTTCTGCCCGGGAATATTGCCAACGCCGGAATCGCCGGAGTCGGAAGCGGAGACGGAGACGGATTCGGAATCGGAGCCGGAGTTGAGATCTCTGGGCATTTTGGGGCCTACGTGTTTGCCTTATTTTTGTGGCAACAGAATGGCAACAAAAACAAGAACTACGAATCGGCTCTAAATATAACGTCTGTCGTTACACTCGTTACTCGTTTTGTTTTTTTTTTTTTTTTTTTTTATGTGGCCAATTCACAGAATGTACATTTTTTACACCTTTCACACACACCCACGCACTTTACGGTCACGCTCGCACATTTTGGCCCGATTTTCGCACACAGCGTTTTGTTTTTGTCACCGCAAATGATTTTCTTTTTTCTCTCCTTATTTTCCCCGACTTTATAGAGGTGTATGCATATGCATATATATATCTATATATATATATATATATATGTGGGTTAGCTGGGGGCTTTTACTCGGCCCTCCTTGATTTTCGCTCAACAGATTTGTGATTTGGGAATTTTTTCAGCTGCAAATGGGTGACTCCCATTCGGAGCCACATGGCCACATTTTTTGCATGGGGCATTTTTCACAGCTCTACACACTCCTTCCTCGAATGGGGCGTGTCGGGGTTGTCGGGGTTTTCGGGGGCTACGGTTACGGGCCCAATTCTTATGGCCTTTTCGCCTTGTCTCTGCCTCGTTTTTCAATAAAACTTCATGGCCCTATTACATATGTACTCCGCACACACTGGCACACACACACACACACACTCTCACAAACAGGCCCGTGCCCGATTCAATTCGATTCGATTTCGATTCGATCCGAGGATAATACTATGGCGAGGATAATACTATATACGCTGCCATCCGTTTCAGTATCTCCTCTATTCGATTTTCCCCCAATTTTCCTCTGCTTGGGTTGGCTGCCTTCTGCTTTTTTCCAGCAACTACTTTCTAGATTTTCTCTGCATGCCTTTTCTGCGACGAGCGCCACCGATGTGCCACCGAACGAGAGCCTGAACTGAAACTGATTCGGGGATAGCACATATTTTGTTGAATGAGTAGGTGAATGAGTGCTGCCCCACTCGTTTGGGTAACGGGAATGGGTCCTGCGCATGCCCCAAGAAAAACCAGCGAGTGCTTCTTGGGGCACCATTGTGAACGATTTGGGTACTGCCACCTGGGAGTTCGTCCTGCCAGGTGGCGCCCCCATTCGATAGCCAATTAACGGTTTTTTGAAATTACCATTCATTTTTCATTATTATATGAACATTATTTTTAAAATTAAAATTTTAAAAATATATAACTTGTAAAGTTTAATGTTTTCGTCCTTTAAATACAAATATGAAGGAAAATATATAAAACCAAAATTTAAAATTCATTAAGGATGGACTCTATTGTGTTATGAAATAATCTTCTATTCACTGACATTTTAATAAAGGTCAAAGATAGTGCTTATGACCAGTAGTTATCAAAAGCTATATGAGTCTTACGTAAACGCGAGTACGTTACACACTTTTTAGACAGTTAAAAAGTTAATTTTTAATAGTTGTATAGAATAGTTATGCTGAGCAGACGCCGAAAAATATGCAATGATTTACTATAAACTCTACAATTTATGGTAACCAGTTGGGTTGGGATTGGGAGGGTCGTCTTGAGGGTCTGATTTCGGGTCGGGAGGCTTGGGAGCGTTTCCTACGCTTTTCCTAGGGTCTCCCAGGGTCGTGGCGGATGTGGGGGAGCGGGCGCAGCTTTTGGGGGGTCTCACGTTGGGGGCCGAGTTCGGAAAACAGAGAAATTGGGGAAAAACCGGTAAAGAGCAGTTTGGCGGTCCGGCAGCACTGTATTTTGCACATGTGTAACACACCCGATGTGAAAACTGGTGTATTCGATCACTTTGCACGGAAAACTGATCGCGGGGACCTGCCCCCCACCCCGGGCTCCCGTCGACAGCACTTTTTTCTCGCGGAAAATGCGGCGGAACGGAGAATTTCGCGACACACAGATTTCAGGTCCAGGCAGTATGACCAACATTAAGTTTAACGCAAATATAGGCTATATATTGGTCACTTTCGCATGGCGTTACGGGACATTTTGATGTTTCTCCAAGGTGGTCATACAGTTTTGGCGCCGTTGTTCAAACATTTTAAGTGACAATACTTTCGTTTTTTATATAATGGACCTTTTCAAGCTTAAATTCTTTGCCATGCCGCACCTGCGCGCCCAGGTGGAAAAGCACCTCCCACAGGTGGATGATCCGCTCCGACCAAGCGGGATCCTTAAAAACTTGGACGGCGTAAATCGCTTAAAGGATCACGGCAGGTGTTTCTACCTGATGGTAGACGTCATACACCTGACTGGGGTGGGTTCCAAGTCTTGTGTATTTTTTTTAAACAATTTAATTAAAGAATTATTTCAAAGGTTTTGGAATTATTTAAATTTGATCATCTATAAATATTGGTTATTTTACAAATTGGGTATTTAAAATTATTGGTTCTCAAAAATCAGAGTTTTAATACTCTTACAAAACTTCATTTATTAAAGTGTTAATAAAAACATTTTTGGGTTAGTTTTAAAAGACCACTTTATTTCATTCAACTCGAGTAATTGCAATCACCAAATTCCCGACGCCAACCCCAAAATGTCACAGTCATTAGGCCACATTCCGGCACCTCCTAATCCCGCCCAGACTTTTGCAGTTACCATTTCAGTGAGCGGGGAAAGTAACCGAACCAATTGGGTGTGACCAGCAGGTGGCCATGCCTCGTCTAATCTAACTAACCATATGCATGTTGTCCTTTGTTGGGGGAGGACTCTCCCGACCCCCATTCCCCCGCCCCTCCGGCGTCCCCGATCCTGTCGGCATATAAAGCGAGTCGGTCTTTATCCAGAGGCACGCGGCACCGCACCCAGTTTCTTGGATTCAAGTCGAGTTTGTTGTCATTTTCGTATTCATATCCACAATGAACGAAGGGCCGGTCAGGAACGGATTGCTTAAATAAAGGCAATTTTGGTGCTTTCCAAATTGAGAAAATATTGAACAAGAAACATAGAGCACTGGAAAAGCAATTTATTTATTTTCCTCATCAAAAAATAGTATTAAAGCATTTAATAGAAAAACTTTTGTAATTACCAGTTTAAAATGTTCTATGAGGGGATTAAATTTTTAATGTAAATATTTTTAAAATACATTTCGAAAACGGACTTAATGTATTAGAAACGTTTGAATTTTGAAAATATTTTATGTTCATATTTACCTAGGCATGATTTTAATAATTTAACAATATTCTTCAGATCCTTCATTGGAATGAAATCCATCCCTGCATCCAGTAAAATATCTATCATTACCTTTTTCACGTTCCAGCTTTCATTTGTCGACGGGAGGGGATGGCTTCTTTGTTTGTTATTTTACAAGTTGGCCATTTTGCCGCCGCATGTAAAAACCCCCGCGAATTATTTTTTTTTTCTTAAAAGGGAGTGTGTGGGGCCGCGCCTCCCTTACCAACATATTTGGTGGGCCAGGCCGAATCGGGCCAGTTCTTGGGCCACCAGTCGCAGTCGGAACTGGATTGGCAAGGCAGCCGGACGTACTACGGGAGCAACTCGGCGGTTCCAGCACCTGGCAGAGCTCATAAATCAGTCGGAAAATGGATGACGATACGGACATCTTCAAAATCGACCCGCGCGAAGTGTGGCTGGAAAAGGAGGCCATTGCGGGCTTTCGAGTGTGGCACATTATAGCCGCCGTCCTCGGCATTTTGATGTTAATTAGTGAGTAGAGAAAGGGGCAGTTATTAGGGAACCCATCTAACCGCACCGATCGCACAGTGATTATGGTCTGTTGCTGCATCCGCTTCCGGATTCCGCGAACCAAACAGGAAATCGAGGCGGACTACCAGCGTAAACAGATCACCAAGAAGTTCCGCGAGAAGCTGCAGCAGATCAAGAACTCCGAAATGGACGATATGGACCTAATGAAGGGTGAGAAAAGTGCTCCGCCATCTCATTACCACCTCATGTACACACACACACACACGCATACACACCGCGTAGAGGTCCAACTGTGTACCAACTGTCCCAGTTTCGTTGTCACCCTAATGCGAGCCAAGCCCTTTTCCTGTCTGGTGCTCCTCCTCATCCCACCCACCATCCATTTCCCTCCCACACGAGCTCACGCATTTGTATATACAAAATGATAAACGACTCCTTCAGCTGGCTCCTCTTGTTGCACGCTAGTTAATGCCACACCGAGGGAAACGGGCTTTTTAACGTCCATAAAATTAGTTTACTATTAAAGATTAGAACCCTTTAAAGCTATTATGTAGGATTTTTAAATTCCGGTTTAAACATTAATCTTATAACTTCCTAAAACAAATTATAAACTGGAAATTATTTAATCTACTACTCTACCGTAAGGTAATCCTTTTCAAACTTTTATTAAATAAATATGACTATATCTTTTCATTTTAAAAAATTGAATGTTTTTTATCTTACATTGTTTGTTCCAAAGATTATAATGGGTTCTAATTAAATAACTTTTATCAGACGAATTTGTTATTGCCTCAAAAGGCTTCTATCCAGGATTAATCCATTGCCTCATGTAATTCTCTGTTTAGTTCTTACCAAACCTGTTCTTGATTTAGCAATACTTTTTCCCAGTACCTAGCGTATTACTCACTCTCTCTATCCATCTCGCCCCGCCGCTTCTCTATCATAGCACTTGCTTATATCAAATTGGAACAGTACGATGATCCCTAAGGGCTCTGTAAATTCACCCGCACACTGTACAAACTATCGGAAGTACTTAAGCAGCAAACTCTCTATCGCAAAAAACACTGCCAATGTAAGTAGCACCAGCCAAAAATATCAGACCCAAGTGTTTCCTCAGCATATAACTTAGTTTATCCTATAATTCCTTTCAGTTTGTGCCCGCATCCAGAGCGATTATCTGAATTTACAGGCTAGCATGGAGAGCATGAATGAGAAGCAGAATGTTAAGTTTAAGATCTAAGTGCCTCCCTGAAAAGTGTTTAATGCGTAACTGTTATAGTATTGTGCAGCTGAGATTGTATCCCTAAGCGAATTGTTAGTAAGATAATGCCTTAATTTGTGCAATAAAAACTTAATAAATTAAAAGAGCTTAAAGTATACAGTAACTTAAAGCTATAAATGAAAGATGGTACATTTTATATTGCAATTTGATTTTCTCGTTTTTATTGATTTCGATTTATGTATCAAAGAGTTGTTAATATTTGCAGTACGTTTTTAAATGCGTTTTCTACACATATAGGCTAATTGCGTGGATAAATCCTCCATTGCGACTATATAACAAATTGGTGGCATCCCTTAGTCGTGTTGCTCGCTTTGACATGGTAGTTTAGTTCTCATGTTACACTTATGTTTTGGGTTTATAGTTTTAAAATGCGGTTCTGCTGTGATTTTCCACTGTTTGGCCAAAATTATGTCCGGGTTTCGCATTTTAATACACAATTTATTTTTTATATTTATATAAAAACAACTAAATATACTGCACACATCATTCGATGCGTTTAAAAGTTCTCCCCCTGCAAACAATAATAGAATTAGTAAAACAGACACTACTATCCAAAATCCATTACTCACGTTATAGTTTTCTTCTCCGTGTTTTTCGGTTCAGGCCTTGCACGGTTTAGCACCTTGAGGAAATCCGAGGTTTTTGCTCGCATGCGGGAATGAATGTAGGCCTTTGAACACTATTAGAAAAATGGTACGATAAATATGTGATATACCTTAACTTTTAAACAACTCTCACCTTAATGTGGTAGTGCAAATAATCTCGAAACATGTGAATTAGGTTAATGGTATTGTCCCTTGTTTCTTTGTTGGTGTGACGAGGAAAGAGCACTGCAAAAATAAAAAATTAAAATGTTGTAGTATTGCATTGGAAAAATAATGGGTTAATAGTTAGAGGTTATGTTCTTTTGTAGACGAACACAAGTCGTCTGTTGTAATATAAATAATTACTCAGGATGCCGTTCGACTTTCTGGTTTATTTTGGAGTAATTGAGACACAAATCTAAATATTCAAAAATATGCCACTTTGACTCCAAAACACAATACCATTGGAAATTTGATAATTAATCTGTACACAAACACAAGTCATCTGATATAATATAATTAATTATCCAGGATGCCGTTTGTCTATATAGTTGATATAGGAGCATTAGAGACACAGATAAAAGGTGCATTTTAAAATATGCCACTTTAACTCCACCCGAGCATCCAATTGGTTATTGTGCAGGAGACAAACCATCTCTGGCAATATAATGGATCGATCAAGATGATTCAAACATACAATTAATTTTGGAGCATTGTAGACACGAAAAAGAACAGAAATAATCTTCAACATGTAAACTTTGTCTCCAGAGAACGTGTTACATCATTTTTTGGGCTAGTGTAGACGAACTCAAGTCATCTGTTATAATATGAATAATTATTCAGGATGCCGTTCTTCTTGAATGGTTTATTTTGGGAGCATTTGAGACACTGGTTGAATTACATCTTCAAAGAATGCCACTTCAACTCCAATTTGTATATCTTACACATTTTATTTCTAAAACTGAAGTTAATTAAAATTTTATAAGCATGTGGGGGCAAGTGTTTCCGAACACAAGTCATCTGTTATAATATGATAAATTATTCAGGATGCCGTTCGACTAATTATTTTAATATTGGAGCATTGGAGACACAAAGTGCAGGAAGGTTGCTTAGATATGCCACTTTAACTCCAAAAAAGCAAAGGAGGAAAACATTTTCAGTGCATTTGTGCACGAACACAAGTCATCTGATATAATATTATTGATTATTCAGGATGCCGTTCGTCTATCAGTTAATTTTGGAGCAGTTGAGACACAAATTAAAGGCAATTATTAAAAGTGTGCCACTTTCACTCCACAGGATATATTATTTCAATATTGTGCACGAAAAAAATGGTCCAAGACAATATAGGATTGCCAAGGACGATTCAACCGAGCAATTTTTCTTGGAGCATTGTAGACACGAAAAAGATATTTATGCTTTTAACATGTAAACTTTGTCTCCCTTTAAAATTAAAGTTATTTTGATGAGAGCTATTGTACACGAACACAAGTCATCTTCTATAATACAATTGATTATTCAGGATGCCGTTCGAGTAGTTGTTAATTAAAATTAAAGGCAATTATTTAAAGAGCGCCACTTTGACTCCACAGTATTTATTATTGCAATATTGTGCACGAAAAATTGTCTAAGACAATGTAGGATTGCCTTAGACGAATCAAACGGAGCAATTGATCTTGGAGCATTGTAGACATAAAAAAGATATTTATGCTTTTACATGTAAACTTTGTCTCCATCTGCAATCTAAGTTCCCTTGATTACAAAATTAGAATTATTGTACACGAACACAAGTCATCTGCTATAATATTATTAATTATTCAGGATGCCGTTCGTATATTAGTTGTTTTTGGAGCATTTGAGACACAAATTAATGGCAAAGTTTTAAAGTGTGCCACTTTGACTCCAGCAATATATATTAGCGCAGTACGAATTTAATAATATTTATGCTCTTAACACGCTAACTCTTTCTCCATTTAAGCCCAAGTTCTCTCGGTGACAATAAAAGAGCTATTTTACACGAACACAAGTCATCTGATATAATATTATTGATTATTCAGGATGCCGTTCGTCTCAGTTGATTTTGGAGCATTTGAGACACAAATTAAAGGCAGTTATTTAAAAAATGCCACTTTGACTCCAAATAATTTTTTTTGCAATATTGTGCACGAAAAAAATTGTTCTAAACGATATAAGATTGCCATGGACGATTCAAGCCGAGCAATTGCTCTTTGAGCATTGTAGACACGAAAAAAATATTTATGTTTATAACATGTAAACTTTGTCTCCATCTAAAATCGAAGTTCTCTTAGTTACAACATTAGAGTTATTGTAGACGAACGCAAGTCATCTGCTATAATACGATTAATTATTCAGGATGCCGTTCGTCTACCTATTGATTTTGGAGCATTTGAGACACAATTTAAAGGCAAAGTTTTAAAGTGTGCCACTTTGACTCCACAGTATTTATTATTGCAATATTGTGCACGAAAAGAATTGTCCAAAACGATACAGGATTGCCAAGGACGATTTAAACGAAGCAATTGGTCTTGGAGCATTGTAGACACGAAAAAGATATTTATGCTGTCAACATGTAAACTTTGTCTCCATTTAAAATTGAAGTTATTTTGATGAGAGCTATGTACACGAACACAAGTCATCTGCAATAATATTATTGATTATTCAGGATGCCGTTCGTGTATCCATTTTTTATTGGAGCATTTGAGACACAGGTAAATTTTAATTTTAAAATATGCCACTTTTACTCCACGGTAATATCGTAGCATAATTGTGCTCGAAAGTATTTATCGTTGGAAATATAAGAATATGCCCAAGATGATTTTAACGATACAATTGATATGGGAGCATTGTAGACACGAAAAAGGCAAAGGTACTACTTTAACATGTAAACTTTGGCTCCAGATGCAACATTATATTAATCCCTAACTTTTAAATTAAGTAGAGTATATCTTAAAATGTAAGATATAACTGTCCCAAAATATCATTTAAACCTACCGAATGTAACATAGCCGATGTTGTCGCCCACCCTGGCGTCCGTGTTGGCCAATTCCAGCGGCGGTTCGCGGTGCGAGAAGAGCACTTGTGGCGCTGTGTGCGAGGCGCGTCGTCCTTCCCTCAATTCCTGCATGAATACTTTGCCGATAATAACGTCGTCCTCATCCCGAAAAATGGTGCTGAAAACGACGGTGACTCGATCGGGCTTGGCCTCCACATACCTGCAAAAAAGAAATAAGTTTATAAGACGACTTGCAATTTCTTAACCTAGTTTTCTGACTTACAAAGTCTCATCGTTGCGGTAATTAATTACGGCCCGCTTTTGGCCCTCTTCACCCTGCTCTTGGTAGTCAAAGTACTTTTCGAACACGGACGCGAAACAGTTGCGCTTCAGCAGTCCAATTCTCTTTGCAATCTGCTCGCAGTCCTCTGGAATCTCCTCAAGATTGATAAGTACAGAAACATTGTAGCCTGCAATTAACAGAGTGTAATTAACTTATTTCAAAGGCGAACTTAAGCTGTGGTTGCATGAACAGACCTTCTTCCGTGTCTGTGAGCAGACTGCCATATTCACGCTTCAGCAACTCGTCGGCTCCATGCTCTTGCAACTGTTTGTAGAACTTTAGCGATATGCTAATCTGTTTCGGAGCAGAAGAAAAGTAAAAAGTATTTAAAAAATGGTATTTTAATACAAATGCTTGAAGTACTCACCCGAACTTTCGTTTTATCGCCATTCACATTGGAAATGTGATAAAGTACACCGTCAAAGTCTGCTATTCTTATGTCTATCGATTCTGGTTTCAGTCTGCAAAAATAATTCAAAATTTAAGGTCAAGATCGATATCTTATTAGTCATGCTTCCACACCCCACCATATCTTATCTCAAAAACCCGTTTATACTTGATTATCTTTTAAAAAGAAGCCAATAACAAAAAAATCAAACAAAATTAAATAATTTTTTTTCGTTTTGTGACAAAATGTTTGCCAACTCGATTTATCTGTTTTAATTTTGTTTCATTAAACAGATTTCAGTTTGCCTTTTAAAAACAATTGTAATATGGGGAGAAACTCACACACAAATTAGAAAACGATTCTAAAATGTGCCATAAAATAGCTCCCAATTCCAACGAAATCCACTTTAACTACAGAATACCGTTCAAAAGACATTATTTTTATGGCTATTGTACACGAACAAAAGTCATCTGTTATAATATAAATAAATATTCAGGATGCCGTTCGTCTATCTAGTTAATATTGGAGCTTTTGAGACTCAGATTGGATAATATTCCAAAGAATGCCACTTTGACTCCATAAATTATACACCATGACTCTATACTGGACTTAAATTCGTCCTTAGCTAATTGATAGAATATCCAGGCTGATTTAAGCGAATAGTTCTTAACGCCTTTAGTTATAAACTTTGTATCCGAGGAAGAGGAATAAGACTAGTTGAGCTACTGTGCACGAACACAAGTCATCTGCTATAATATAAATAATTATTCAGGATGCCGTTCGGCCATCTTGTTGATCTTGGAGTATTTGAGACACAGATCAAAGGAAAATTTGAAAATGTGCCACTTTAACTCCAATGGCTATTTTATATATACATATTATATATTGTGAACGAAAGTATTTATCTCTGGATATATAATAATACCCAAGATGATTTTAACGTTTCAATTAATATTGGAGCATTGTAGACATGGGAAAGAAAAATAACTTTAGCATGTAAACTTTTTCTCCATAGAAGTAATTTCATAAATAATAATAATAATACAAAATATAACCGATTAAACAGGATGGTGATCGTCTATCTAGGAAATATTGGAGCTGTAGTACCACATTATTTTCTTTCTAAGTTCATTAAGTTATTGTGCAGGAGACAAACCATCTTTGTCAATATAATGGATCGATTAAGATGATTCAAACATACAATTAATTTTGGAGCATTGTAGACACAAAAAAGTACAGAAATCATCTTCAACATGTAAACTTTGTCTCCGGAGAAAGTCTTTTTTGACTTAACATTTGTAGACCAACAAAAGTCGTCTGTTATAATATAATTGATTATTCAGGATGCCGTTCGTCTTTCTAGTTGATATAGGAGCATTAGAGACACAGAGCAAATGTTGATTTTTGAACATGCCACTTTGACTCCTCCGGAATTTTCAATGCTGTATTGTGCAAGAAAGTATTTATCTGTAGAAATAAAATGCATTTTCCAACATGACTTGATCGTTTTAATTTTTTAGGGCTAATGTACACGAACAAAAGTCATCTGTTATAATATGATCGATTATTCAGGATGCCGTTCGTCTTATGCAATTAATATTTGAGCATTTGAGACACAAATTGAAAGATATTCAAAGTATGCCACTTTTGCTCCCTGCTTGAATGTTAGTTTATTTTCAATCGGATATTGTTCCTTTATATCAAGTTCTTAGCAATGCTTCAAATCTGGCATAAATTTAATAAGTCAATTCCTATTGCAAATTAAACTACGTTAAAGTTAGACGAGTGTGTCTTCTATCAGTTTCAGCAATTGTTGTGAATACCTATTAATGCTCGATTTCCTTGACACACTTTAAGGTTAATATCTCCTCAAAACTTGTCGTTTTGTATGCTTTTCGGTCTATTGACAAGACGAACATAGTGGAATTCATAGGTTAAAACTAGAAACCAGTGATAGTGAAATCAGGCTATCATGATCTCTTTTGATCTACACTATTTAGTGGGATTCCTTATGTTTGGATAGTAGTTTTGATTTGTGTGCTTCAGGCAATGAGTCAGTTATGTCGTTATGATGCACCAATGATGCGATAAACGAGCTGTAATGAATTAACAAATGCGGTCGACGGAAAGGGGGTGCACTGTACTTGGGTACGTGTGTGGGAGAGAGAGAGAGAGTTGAAGCGATGAGTGTTCCAAGTTCCAAGGCTGGAACTACACCCGAATTTGTTCCCGCAAGGAAAGCTGGTGCGAGCGGGAAGGGGCGACGAAGCTGATAACAAAGCCGACTGCTGATAACAGTGGGGAATTCAATAAAAATGGTGAAGTGCGTATTGGGGACTGCTGATAACAGTGGAGAATGCAGTAGATAAACCAAAATGGTGGAATGCGTATTGGGGCCTGAAAAATTAGAACTTACCCTGCTTGGGCATTACGGTATTTGACCAGCAGCGTCTCCTCGATAATACGGTTATTGATTTCCAGCAGGATCATGGCGGTTAACTGTTATTTTTGTGCCAAGTGCGGTGACAAATTTTATGACGTTGACTGCCGCTGCTGCTACTTCTTCTTCTGCCGTTCCCTGCGCTCTTTCTGCGGTAACTGTTTCTTCGACTGCCGCCGCTGAGTGCGAGTGCGACGGGGCGAGCTGCTCCAACTCACCAATACTGGCGCATGACGGGCGTATCGTATTAATGAATCAACAACAAAAAATGGGCGCTGATGTCGGCTTTTTTGGTCCGTCACACTCACACACAGATAACCCGGGCACTCCACACACAGAGGCGAATTCCAATGCTCACGCACACAGCGTCAATCGCAGTGGCACGAAAATCCGTTTTCTCCCCTTCTTCTAATAATCAATTTCCAATCTCTTGAATTTCGCTGCAAGGTAGGTGCAGTGGAAAATCGGTCTCGGACCGTAATACTTATTTAATTATAACAAAACGTGGGTGAAAAAGGAGCACGCTGCCGTATTTCTCTTGCAGACGGCGTTGCCAGGTCGCACGATAGAGATGGAGCCATGGATGATACTATCGTAACTTCGATGTCTTTGCGACTATCGATGGTGAAGGTCACACTAATCAAAGCGCTTGACAAATATCTTTGTTTATTAAAATATCAGGATAATGTGTCGAAACTAGAGCGCTATTCGATTTTTTAGCACAACCATTAAAAAAACATTTAGTTATCATTTTAATAATTTTTGTTGAGTTTCCGATCTGGCAACAATTTTTGTAGAGGTGGAACTTATGTCGGTAAATCGCAGCTCGTTGCCGGACTGTCGGAAATAAATAATAACAAATAATAGCGAAAATCAATGGACGACGGCGAGCTGATCAAACTAATTGAGAGCCACCCGATCCTGTACGACAAGGACAGCGCCAGGAGCGTCAAGAATGCGGCACAGAAGGACGCGGCCTGGAAGGCCATCTCCCAGAAGTTGGGCGCCTCCGAAAGGGCTTGCATTACACGCTGGAAGAGCATCCGCGATCGTTTTGGCAAGGAGTTCCGTCGCTTCCAGGAGCGACCCGACGAACCCACCTACTGGGAAATGTTCCCGCGCCTGCTCTTCCTCAAGGATCACTACAAACAAGGATTGGCGAGGAATGAGAGCCTTGATGGGATGCGTTTTGAGACAAGGGAGCGAAAGAAGCGCCCAAAGGTGGACATGGAGCAGGAGAAGCGGCGCAAGGACGAGGAGGAGGAGGACTGCCAGGACGACCTGTTGAACGAACAGCTTATCGAGCTGGTCAAGATGCATCCGGTCCTGTACGACCGTCATAAGATCAGGGTCTCTAAGAACCTGGCTGCCAAAAACGAAGCCTGGCGCGAGATCTCCGAAAACCTCAATGTGTCGGGTTAGTTTGGAATGAAACATTGCGATTGTTTAGTATTAAATACTCTTGAATTCCCACAGAGGAACTGTGCTACAACCGATGGAAAAAGTTGCGCGATCGCTTCGCCCGGGAATACCGCAGCCAACAGATCAACCAGGCCACGCCCATCACCTGGCGCTACTTCAATGAGCTCCTCTTTCTGGGTCGCCACTTTCGCAAGGGAGTGCCGCTGATCCTGGAGAACATCAAGCGTCGCGGACGACCGCCCAAGGCGGGCAATCCCTCGGGGAATCCCAGCAAACAGCCGGAGGGTATGGTAATCTCCAACGGCGAGCAGATCTGGGGCGCAGACTATCCCTACAGTACGGACAACGACGAACTGGAGGATGATTTGGAGCTGCCCTACGACGAGGAGATCGAGATCCTTTCCGAGGAGGAGCAGGCAACGCCCTATGATTTCATCCTCAGCGAAGCCACTACATCGCAGGACTTGGAGCCACCGCAGCAATTGCAGGTGACCACCACCACGCCCGCCATGAGCGAGGAGATAATCCACACCATCGACAGAGCGAATCCCGTCGTGGAGGAGCTGTCCTCCATCGTTGAGGACTCTGTCCCGCCTGCTGCCACCTCCGACAAACTACTGACCACCGTGATAGCCAACATGGAGACCGTGCTGCAGCAATCGCGGGAGTTGCAGGCCCAGTTCCAGCACGAGCAGCAGGAACAGGAGCGGGAGCAGCGGAGTGCGACGCCGGCAAATAGCCTGCTGGCCAAGGCTCAAATGCTGCTGGACGGCCTGAGTCCGCTGGAGCGATCCAATGCCGAGCGGAAGATCGTGCAGTTCCTGTGCCAGTGCCAGATTAAGGCGCTAGACGGGGAGGAAATCGAGGATGTGGCACCTTGTCAGGTGTTCAATTGATGGCAAGGGGAGAGTTCCTATCTAGTTATAAATAATTTTATAATTTTAAGTTTCATAATTATGTTTTATTAACATCTTATTTAAAATACACAGAAATTTTTAATTAATTTTAATTGTTAGTCTACCGCTAAGGAAGAAAAAAAAGGTTATTATATGTAACCTTTGAAATGTCAGGTTTCCCAATAATATTTTATAAAAAATTGTTATTCAATAAATCTCAATAATCCAGTGCCCTAAATTTAATAATTAATTTCTTTAAGTCATTTTATACATTATTTAAACAATTTGAAGTAACGTTTTTGAAACTCCGGTGTTGCAAAGCGCTGATATATCTATCCAAAACTATCGCCATCTAACCGTTAGCCGCCAGAGGGCGTTCACATATTCAAAATATAGTCGACTAGACGCATTCAAAAGCAGAACCCAAAAAATTAGACAAAAACAGACCAAAATAAATAAAATGCCGCCCACGCCGGCACCATTTATTGCAATTAATAACGAACAAATTCACGCACACGCAGCAGATGGATAAACAAATCGGTTGGCGTGCATTTGGCGCTGTGATAGGCAAACGCCCAGAGATTTTGATTCGCTTAGTTGGTGCCTCCGGTTCACACGGTGCAGTTGCTCGGACCCCGAGATACGGCTACGAATCCCAATCCGAATCTCTATCGGAATATCTAGCTGTGCGTCAAAGAGCGCCCCCGAATCGCTGGGAATTATTAAGATAATAAACGGGAGCGCTTTTTAAGTGCCTGCGAATGGTTCTTCTCGGGCATAAACTAGTTTTGTGTAAATAAACGAAGCGCCCGGCAAGCGTTTGAAGTTCTGGCCGGGATCCGGATTCCCAGCGTGGAATTTACGGTATGTGTGGCGTGAGGGGATAAAGGAAAACCGTGCGCCCATTGTTGTGACACCTGCCGGCTCATCTTCCTCATAAAACCAAGCCCCATATCGCTGCTCCATGAGCTTGTGGCCATTAGCTCAATCATCGACGTTGGAGGCGGTGCCCTGGTGGTCCTTTATGCTGCCATAATAGTTCCATTCTTTGTTGACACACAGGTAAGTTCACTTGGAAAAATATGAGGGTCTGTAGTTGGTTTTTGTTTGATGTAAATGCAATAAACATTTTTAGTTTCCCAAGTTACCATAAACCATAAGAAGATATTTTTTATTTTACTGAAATTAGTTTTTTATTTTATACTATAATACTATATTTTATTATATTCATTTAAATGTTCCAATTTTAAATTATAACAAATTATACAAACAAAAATTAAATATTTTGTCGTATATATTTGCCTATAAAGTATTATTTTATTGGCTTTTATAAAAAATGTTAAATTATTCAGGTATTTGAATTTGAACTTTAAATTTTGAAGTAATAAAAATGGATTTATTTGCATAGTTAAATAGTTACAAACAAATAGGTAACAAAAAAACTGTTAAGATTGATAAAATAAATATGATATGATATGATAATGAGGACAAAAATTAAATTTTCGATAAATAAATAAATAATTAAGTATCGTAAACATATTTCTCAGTGTGCAGTAAGGTGACAGTAATTCATATGCATCCATCCGTCGCTGGCTTGATATTTTTAAAGCTCAAATGCAAATGTCGCTCCAGCATTTAAAGTTCAGCAACCGCAGACCTTTGACCTGACCCCGAATCACCTCGGGCAACGGGGGCTGCCACCCACACTTACAAAGCATCCACTTTGTCACTTCATTGGAGGTCGAATCATCAATCACCCATGGCCATGGGTGGTTGTTCCACCACACCCCAACCCACTCCACCCCACCCCAATACATAGCCCCGCCCACTGGTCTATTTTGCACTTGCAATTGTCTGCGAACAGAATTTGTATAATTGCCAATTGCCGCGGATTTACTCGATTGCAGAGACCAAATAATATTCAGCATACGCCGTGTGTGCCAAATTAATTGTGATACATTTCGCCGCACTGCCGCACACAAATACACTCGCGCAGTAGAGGGGCTTTTATAAATAAATATATATTACATATATATATATAAATAAGGAGAGATTCGCATAACAATAAATCCAAACTGAACATTTGCGCCGCTTTGCACTTTGGAGCACTGAGTTGTCTGTAAATTTGCGAATTTGCCATGCTTCTGTTCTCTCTGTATTCGTGCACATTGTTTTTGGCAAATAGATGTGCAGCAGAAATTGCAATAAGTGAATGTGTATGTGTCTGTATTGGCGAGCTCCTCGAGGGCTGTAAAGTAATTTGATTTCTGAATGAGCTCCTCATGCGGTTAGGCAATTCGGCAATAATCATTGAAAAAATCAGCGTAGTAATGCCAAAAAGGCATTCCCGATTGTGATAATTGCATATATGCAGTGATTTAGCTTTCAATCGGGAGTATTTCGGTCTTGATTTACTGTTCTGGGCAGACAACTATTAAAAAGGGTGTTATTAAGTTATTGAGGTATCAAAAGATAAGCAAGCTAACAGTTTTAAAATATTTAATTATTATTATTATAAAATTTTGTAAGCCAATAGTTTAAGGCAAAAACGTAATGCAATATGGTTATATGTTTTCTTTGAAATATATTGAAAACAAGGAATAATTATTATTATTTACAGAAGAATAAGTGATAAATAATTTATATTTTTAAACAGAGAATTAAAGAAGGTTTTCAGTTTTAAGGCAACAGGTTTTAAATAATTAATAATTAATTACCTTATTTTTATTCCCTAAGATTTTGAAAAAAATATTTTTGAAAAGTATACTTGTCGAATATTGAAATAAATTAATTTAAAACTTAGAAAGCCATCTCGGATTTATGCAATAAATCCAATTAAAAGTAAAGTGGACCTATTTATTCACAAAAAGAAAATGCATCCAAAATTTTGTTCACAACCCTCGTTGTTGTTACTTGAACGTAACCCTTTTCGTGTACGTGATGGACAAACACTTTTCCGCTTTTCCCCTTTTCCGTGTATGCGTATTGCCCTTCGGTAGGCTGCAGTGCAGCAACATTTTTTTTATGGCTGTTGCGACATGTTTTGCATGGCCGAAAAACAAAAACATGGGGCCTGAGCCCAGAACAAAAGTTCAAACACTGTTGCAAACAATTTGCAATAAAATTGAATGCACAACCGAGGGCGAGGGGGGAGCAACAACAGCAACAACAACGGTGGCCAAAACTCAATCATGTGGCCAGTGGAGTGGGCCACTAAGTGGCCCTGCCCCCTTTCTGCTCAACCTTTGTTTGGAGCTTTGAACCTTGGCGCCATTTCGCTGACCGGCGCAGCCAGGCGCATAAATTTTCCTTCGTCTTTCGACTGGCAGGAAAAGCGAAGGGTGGGGGGGGAAAGCGGGGGAAAAGCCGAGAGGCTGCAGTTCAAAAGACTCGCTTGGCAAAAGTTCAGATCAAACTTGCGTCTTGTTCTTGCGCTTTTCGCCTCGTTCGAACGCTCGCTCCCCGGGTTTTGCCATCTCGGCAGCAATGACCTACAAAAGCATTTAAAATTTACGACTTGGAGGCGATTCTGGCTCGAGATGAATGAAGACAAAGTGCAGAAATGGCCAAGGAGGTGGTTCTTCTCCAAACCATGTCAGTGGTGCCAATCATTTGCTAAAGAAAAACATAAAAAAGAAATCAAATGTATTCAAACGCATTTAAATGACTTCAATAAAAAGGACATTAGCCTATTTAGTTTATTTAAAATTGTGCTTATTCCTGTTTTCACAAGCAAAGTGTATTAAATTAAAATTTATTTATTATCATGACATTATTAAAAAAAAGTTTTCTTACGTTTGGGTATTCCATACTTATAAAATAAGCTATAATTTATACAATTTAACGATTAGTTTGAGATAAGATATCCACATATTTCGATGAGAACAACAACATGTGAGTCAACTTTATCGCCCATTATTAATATTATGGTCAATTATTTATTCATTAACTTGCATTTATATATGGTACACACGATTTAATCAAGTTAAAATGATGAAGGAGTCTTTGTCTAGCTGCTGAAAAGGTGAATATGCCATGGGCCCCCTTAATTGAGTAAATACATACAACCTAATGGAATTAATTGCCAGGCAGGCTGTACTGTTGATCCTAGAGAGCTGGCAGCTCGTTGGGAGTTTTCCGAAGCGTGGAAATTTGCGCCGCATGCGTCAAGCTGTTTAATTGCACTTGTGTGCAATTACATTTAAGTAACTGAAAGGGGGAGTGCACTTTGCTGACAATTAGGTGCACACGCGTGCACAAATTGGATTGGGCAGCGCCCACGGGGCGTATGCGTAATCAAAAGAGCAAAGACCATGCTACGTCAGACAACAAAAGGCATGGCCGAAAATCAGAGTGCGAAACCATATCAATCTGCACTATAAATACATCTCGGGCAGGAGGTCCCGAATTATTTATACACATACGTACATTCCTTCGCTCTGACTGCACGAGTTTGGCGATTTGCAATTACTTTGCTATTTTGGCATTGGCTTTTCTTCTACGCCGTCGCTCCGTCTGCGTCTGGCTGTGCTGCTTTCCCCGACCGCTTTTCCTCTCGCCATTTTCCCATTCAATGGTCCATTGTCTGAGCACGCTTGGCATCGATTCAAGAGCGCGAAATCGAATGCTACTGCTCATTACTCATACGCAACGTGGCACATCGAAGAAAGGAGAACAAGAAAAAACTTTCTAGCGAAATAGGAAATAATTGCCAAATTAAAGGAAGATTTGTCTATGATTTTAAATTAGAAATATTTAAAGACTATTCCAACGTTTTCTTAAAATCAGAACAACCATTTTATATTATTGGCTTTTTACTTGTAAACTTTATATTCTTTACATTTTTAAACTATTTATTTAAGATTTAATTTTATTATTTTTAATATTCCAATAATTCAATATATTTGCTTGAGAATTGGTATAAAAAATTCGTAAGTGGTATAAAAAATGGAGTAATTCAATTTGCGTAAACACATTTCGAAACAGATTTATGGATTATTATCCGAAAAATTCATTATAATGCCGAAGAATTGCCAAATTGAGAGCAAAAATTCGTGAATTCATAATCATTTGAAATCTACATAAATAAGCAAATTGAATGTGTTTGTAAAGGCGGCAAATGCAAAAGTTAATTATGCGCAAAGTGAAACCAAATGTTTTGGCTCAAACAGCAATGCTGGCGAATGTCGAAAGCAAATTGAATGTAAACTGAGAAAAATGAAATACGATGAGCACTGTGGCCGCAAAGGGGGAGGCGAAGGGCCATCCATTTAATGGCCAACTGTCCGCTGGCCTCACAGATCTCGAAATACTGTACACAATATAGAGGAAAAATAGAGAATAGATAAATCTACGGCTAGATGCTGTCTGAATGATATAAAAAATATATCACAAAAGCATTTCAAGTGCTCTGACAAAGGCGCTAAAAGCAAATGGATAACAAGCGAAACATTCAAACATGTGAACATAAAAACAAATTAATCAATTTCATACAGACAACAAAAGCCGAAAAAATGCGTTTGCATTTTTATTGCGAAACTTTTTCCCAAAAAAAAACAGGCAATGAACTCGGCGTGTTATTCTTGGTTAATTTAATGTTTTAAGTTCAGACAATCAATACTCAATAAAGGCGTATTTGACAACAAAAATGTTAAGCAAATGATCAGGAAGTACAAAAAAAGGTATTTATTTCTGAAAACCCTTAACGAAAATAAAAATAAGTATATATAATATATAAAGTTAAGTATAAGAATTTAAAGTTTAGGAAAAATAAACAAATGTTTAGACTGAAATAAAGCTTCTTTCAAAATAAATGTAAGTCAAATGTATTATTTATTTTTCATGAGAAAATGAGAATTAATAGCCAAAATATTTAAGAGAAAAGTATTGATAATTAAAAACAATTATGTAGATAAGAACTAAAGCGTTTATTCTTCTTAAATCTTTTTAAATTTATAAAGTGGTAAAAGTCAGCAGAAAGTATAACAAAAATGTACCTAAAACCGGAACATTGCCAGAAATGTCTGTTATACGTTCCTTTCTTTTTTTATGTATTTAAGCTAAATTTTATTTCAACTTTCTTTTCTTCACATAAAAACAAACATTCGTGTCCTTTGAGACTATTTCAAGGGGGAAGCCAAGCAAAGAATTCATTTTGGCACTCAGCATATGCGTCGTGGTCAAGGCGAAGATTATTATTATTGAATATTTTATAATGCATTGCCCAATGCCCAGCACACCAATATTTTCGTAGAGGGGGAAAATAAATATGTGTGCGAAAACTCGAGCTGCAAAAGTTTATGGCATGAACAGTTTCAATGGGGCGCTCAGCGCCAAAAAATGTTTTCGAGTGCGAGCCGCATTCGACCACTTCACTCTGCTGGGGGGCGGTGGGCGTTGGGCGTGGCAGGGACAGGGACAGGGGGGCGTGGCGGCGAACAGTACTTGGGGAACGGCGCGCGAATTTGTTGCCAACTTTCTGGGCATCGAAATGATGGCATCGCTGGGTACGAGTTCGAGTGCCCCTGGCTCACTAATTTGCCGCCGCCGTTTGTCGCGTTCAACATTTTACATATTTCCCCAATCGGCGTCCATTTCGTGGATTTATATTATTTATTTTATGGGTCTAGGTGTGGAAAGATGGTTTCAGACTGCGCGTTGTACAGGGAAATTTATATCGATAAATGGGAACGATATTTAACACAATCAATATAAAGCCAAAAAATTCTACAAAAATGTAACATTTTAAAAGCTCTTGCAATAGGAGCAAATAATATAGAATTCTTATATTTATATTTAATTTTCATAAAACAAAAATAAAGACATTGAAACTTACAAGTTATTGTTACTTAAATACAAATCTATTAATCTAATATTCCAATTTAATTTAAAATAAATTTAAGAAATATATTTTATATATAAGCCAGAAAGAACATTTAAACATTGCTGACATAACTTTAAGAAGTAGAACGTTATTGTTTTATTACAATATTATTTTCTTTATCAAAAGTCCCACGCTGAGTTTATTGCCACTTAAAGCAGTTTAAAGTTTTTCGCACCAGAAATTTCGATTATCTTTTGCTAAACAGTTACCATATTGTTCAGATGAAAGCATTTAATATGTCCGGCAAACGTCTGCGACTCTGTTTATTCAGGTATCTATGTTTAGCGTCTGTTCACGGCTAAAATCCCTCGTGATATTTTTCAATGAACACACGACAGTCCACCTCATCTTTCCCTTCGGCTCTTGGCAGTCGGAGATATTTATGAACCGCATTCGCATAATTATGACTTATACTCGTTTAATCTTCACCGATTTTGCGGGCGAACAACGCGGCGTATGCGCAACGCGGACTTTGACTGCGTCGAACATATGTGCCATTAATTTGCAAGTAATTAAAATGCCGACGAATTACTGCAATCCCAATACAAACAAAAGCAAATATCTTATGCTGAATGCAGCTAAATTCCCATTTGGTTTGCCATTCGGGTTCGTGTCTGCCAAAACCAAAAAATATACATCTTGCGTCATGCACTGCACATTGTGTGGCACAATCTGTGCCAAGTTTTCAAATATAAATAAAAGTTATATGCGAAACGAAAATGTTTGCCTAGCCGATCAGCAGAAGGCGGCAGCAATTAATGCAAAATAAAATGTAATTATACTGCCCGTTTAAAAATAATCGATTTAATTAAATTTAAAATTGCATTCGTGGCTAATTGAATCGCAGAATCACCCTGATGGCGTCGAAGGAAGGCGTCTGCTCGGGGTTGGGTAATCAGCTACTTAATGCCCAATGTGCTCTCAAGCATTTGGCAGTAATTGTTAGCAAGAAAAATGCCATAATTAGCGCAAAACACAATAAGATAAAAGGAAGGCAAACAAGAAAGGAAAAGGCGAGTCTTCCTTTCAATTGTGAACCTGGATTATGAAACGAAGGAGGTCCGCTGTTAATTTGAGATTGTTTCTTAATTGGTAATTAGTGCTTTGATTAATTTAAAGATTTAATTGTTTATTAAAGTTATCTTAATATAAATCTTATAAATCCTAGATAAAATATGTTTTTAGTGATTTATATTCAGCATTTAGGTTGCATTTTAAAGTTGATTTAAAAATATATATGAAAGCCAGGTAATCACATTGAAGTGGTTTAGATGTATCTCTTTCGTAACTCTTTTAAATAGCAGTGAAAAAAATATTAAAATATTTCAATCTAATGCCAATTAAATGGATACATAAATATAATCCATACCTTTACTTATTGAAGAATTGAAAGGATGAAAGATTCAATGGGTGCAATTATTGTGAATTAGATAACATTATGAACGGATAATTTTTTAATTTTTGTTGTTGTCTAAATCTTTAACAGCAATAAAATAAATATAATCCGTACCTTTACTTATTGAAGGATTTAAAGGATGAAATATTCAATGGGTGCAATTATTGTGGATTAGATAACATTATGAACGGATAATTTTTTAATTTCTGTTGTTGCTTAAATCTTTAACAGCAATATTTAGAACATATAATTTTAAAAATGTTCCATATTCATTAAGTAGAAACAAAAACTTTTGCCCGTGTTAAGATAGTATAAAAATAGCAAAAAAAAATAAAAAGAAATAGATATTCAAATATTGTTTAATGTGCGGCATAGTGTTATTTTCTACCATGGGTGATTTATATTATTGCATTCATATCTAGGAGAATGGAGATATTTCAACTCTTTAAGTAGCTCCATTTAGGAAACCCCCGATATCTTAAAGACCATAAAACCGGAGATGTGCTGCGTGGCTTGGCTTGCGTAATGGGTCCCGGGTCAGCCTTTCAGCTGACTAAACTTGGCCAAAGCTTCCCGCTGAGTGTTAATTACCCAAGAACACCAAAAGAGGGGCGTGGCGGATCGGGGGAGGCGTAAGGCGGAAGTGCATCGGCGAGGACGACAGCGAAAACATTTCATGGCACATTATTTTTATTAATAATTATTTCACATGCAGACCAGACGGGACCGCGTGTACATCAATTTTACATGAGCAGTCAGCTTCCCTTGACGGGATGTGGTATACGGATTGGGGATTGGGGATTGGGGATGGTGATGGGAATGGGGGCTTCTTCGGGTTGGGTTCGTCCATGTTCCGGACACTGACAGCGGCCGACGACGTTGACGCAAATCGAAAATGCCAACTGTGCGCTCGGTATCATTATTTCATTTCGCCCCTTGTGTTTTATCTTGGCTGCCAGGTCCCATTATTTGGGTACCACATAGTATGATTTTTGGGTTCCGACCCGGGTTCGTTTGCCATGTTTTAATAAGCCTTCAGGTGCAGCTGCAAATGAGCCATGAATTATTTTGCGCTGCACATAGATAATTGTAATTGCGGGTTTCTTCGTTGCTTTTAAAAATAAACACAAATTTTTGGCATGAAATAAATTGGGAAAAATGGTTTATGTAAGCGAACGAAATAGAAAAGATTTCGAACGTAAATCGTTGCTCTTTCGCCTTTGAAATTTGAGTTGTGATGACGCTAATCCGACCCTTATCAATAATGATCCAATTCGGCTTCGGCTCCTCGGGGGAATATATAAAAAAGACCGCGAATGACAAATATAAATCATGGCATTGGTATGCAGAGTTTCTGTGAAACGAACTCAAGCTCCTGCCAGGAATTAGAGCTTATCCTGGCTTTGGGGTAGGATTGCCCGCCCACTTTCTCCTTCATTTCATGTGCTTTCCTTTTTTTTGGCCCTAACAATTCTAACCCGATTCTGTATGTGTTTTGATTTGGACGACCTTATCGACTAGCAGCTCGTTCTGCCTCTTATTTGGGTTGACATTTTCCGTTCTTTCTTGCCTCTTTTTTCCGCTGGCAGAAAAAAAGAAAATACAAAAGCGAGAGTAAGAGAACTTCAGAAGGTTTTCTTTATGTGGCACTCAACAAAAAATTAAAACGGCAGGATTTGATATTACAATAAATATATTAAGTAATTAGTTTTGGAAATAAAATATTACACTAACAGATTATATTTAGGTTATAAGCTAAATATTAATTGATACAAGATTTATTTATTGGAAACTAGTCTTATGCTAACTTTTATTCTAAGAATAAAAAAATAAGTTTAATAATACTATCAATACAATAAATTTAGAATTTTAAATGTTATAAAAAACATTTTCAGGTAGAATGTAAATTGAGAATTTTCTTTAGTGCAGATAACAGTTTTCCTGCAGAGCTGTAAGTTTTTGTTTCCCTTTTTCCGGTTCTGTTGTTTGAACAGTTTCTTTTTGTTCCTTCGGTTGTGTTTGTAGTAAAAAGTAACAAATATGTGGCATTCAATTTTTGGCTCGCTTTGTGTTTTGTTTTCAGACGCGTTGAATAAAAAGAAAATAAATAAAAATGAGACGCACACAGAGACAAAGATTTCCCAAGCCCAAGACACACTCATTGATACGAATGCGGTGTGTATTAATATAAATAAGGCGAAAAGTAAGAGACGCAACAACAATGAGAGCGAAAATTGCGAACGACCAAAAAACTTGGTGCCCCCACAATTTTCCGCCACCCCCAAGAATTTTCGCCAGTACCCCCGCATTTTCCGCAACCCCTCGATTTTCACTTAGCACGCCTGCTTGTCTGGTCTGCCGACGTCGACGTCGCGTCGCTGCCCTCGCGTTTTATTGTTTTCCGTTTTCCACGCTCATCGCTCGACGCTCGACGCTTTCCCGACGCCCACAAGCGTGTTCACCTTCTTTTTTATGAATGAACGCGAATTTCTAGCCAGCGGCAAGAACAAAAACAAGCCAAACATTTATACTCGTGAAATGTGCAAATGGAAAATCATTTAAAGGCAAATAAAGCCAAGTAACGCATAAGAACTTAGCCAGAAAAAGAGATATCAACACGTCAGAGGGAGCCCACGCAATCTTGTGACTCCCACTGCTACTTTTACTTTTTCATTCCCCTTATTTCTGACAGCTTTTCTCACTGCCATTAACAAATTAGATGGAATTGGTAACCAGAAATGCATCATTACCATTTCAGCAGTAGTTCGCTGAGATGCGGAAAAACTGCCAAAGAAAATCAGATTTTTAGCTGAATTTAATTTCAGTCTAAATTAAAGTGGCTTATCTATTAATTAGTGAAAAGCTTTGGAACTCATCCTTGAATGTTTATTATTTTGTTGGAGTCAATCAGTTTATTATTCGTTACCCAAAACAATTTCCCAAAACTCTTTATCAGTTTAACAAAATTATTGTATTTAAAAATAAATCATGTTAATGTAATATTAAAATGCCTTCTATTACAAGAATAGTAGTAAAGAGAAATAATTGAATATGTACAGCTTTCCCAACTTCTCTGAAAACAACAAAAAGATTTTAAAAATATAATTATAAGCAATGAGCAAGGTTGTAGTCTCCTTTTTTGTACCCCATTTATAATTCTTTTTATTCCACATTTTGCGTAATTATAATGCATTTACAACTCACTTTTTTATTCTCTTTCATGAGCCGCTGTAAATTAAATAATCACATTTGAGCCCTTTTGTTCCGGAAATAAAATAAGACTTTATACAATAATTGTTTATTTAAATGCAAGAATTAAATGCTGAATCTATCCCTATATCCCTATAAAGAACATTTAAAAAAAAATTAAATTAATTAAAATGTAAAATTTTACAATTAATATATTTATCCAACTTAGGGCAGATCACCGACTTAAATGGCAAACTTATTTATGAATATTTGAATAAATATTTGCCTAAGCCCCCAGAAGATGCTGCCAAAATGAGCAAAAACCTGGTCGCAACCGCGACTGTGGCTTTAATAGTTTTCCAAGCCGTTGTAATAGCCTGCAACCGCTATAACGACTTTGGCCTTTTTAACCCCGTAACCTCTTAACCCATGAATGCCAGAATCTCAGCGTTTGATGTCTGTTTTGTTTTCTTATTTCGTTTAAAGTGCGTTACATTTTTGTCTTAATTTTTAGTGATAAACCAGCAGAACCACCCCCCGACCACCTACGCTTGCAACATGTTCGAGCGGATTCGTCATGCGAGCCAACATGTTCGATGCGACTGGCATGTTCGCTCTTTCGGATTTCAATTTGTGCTTCAGTTTGTCGTCGTCGCTCATACGCAACGTTGGCCGGGCGGAAAAAGCTAATTTCCACTGTTTGTTGCTGCTTTTAACGCGCGTGTTGTGAGGAATTATTGTGCGTGGTTTGAAAAATTGTTGAAAAAAATCATCAAACGAAAATACAATAAATGCCAAGCATTTCGTGAATGAAAAGTAAGACTTAAATGATTAAATACGTGTTAAGTGCTCAGTATTAAATACACTTATCAAGAGAAAACATATCTTAAGCACTTGGGAGTTTGTTTCTACTTAATTGCCTCGCCAACAACATTTTTGACTGGTAAACGATTTTTGAAATCTTTCTTGTAAACATTTTTGTATGAAAATGTAAATTTTTGTGTTCATTGTTCGTTGTTTCGTTGCTCATTGAGTTTTGGACATTTTATGGGCTGCAAGCTGATTTGTTTTGAAAGATTTTCATAAAACTCAAAAATCACTCGACTTGGCAACCAACAGCAAAGAATTTGATTTTTGAATATTTCCAATGATAAGTTGGATCTTATCTTAAACGCACAAAGGCCGCCCTGATATCAATGGCAAACCAAACATAATATAACTTATCTAACTCCTGTTGACTTTTGACTAAGCCGAACAGAAGGTCGCTGTGGTAAAAATAAATATTATTTCTCTGCAAAATTTTCAGCTGCCGGAAATGGAAACTAGCCCGCTTTTGTTTTGCTGACTGTTAGCCAAAGTCCTCGAAAAGGTCAATGCAGACAGAGTTGGAAAACTCTAAGGTTAATACTTGCCAAAGGTTGCATCCAAAAGTTTGTCTCGTCAAAGTTGGCCAATAAAATGAATTTTGGGAGAGAATTCTTGGGCTTTTGGAAAAGCAGAAAAGCGGAAAAGATAACATTGCTATTATTTACAAATGTTAGCATGGCTGATCGATTCTTGTTGATTTTTTGTTAATAAACATCATTCATAATTTTTAAAATAATACAGCAGAGAAATAAAGCTTTAGGGTTTTAACATTTGGGTCAAATAATCCCTTATTTTCACTTAAATATTTGTCTGCTCAACTTAACCTCTGCGTCGGCTTTTCGTCGGTCTTTCTCTGTTCATAAATAACTAATTCCTTTCCAATTCACGACAAACATCTCGAGCTGAGCTCAGAGTTCAATTGAGCTTAGACCAATGCCAATTGCAATTCCCTTTCGCCCTGCCAATCCCCAATTCCATTTGTCAATCGCTTTCAATTACATTTAATTTACGCCCAGTGATTCTCAGGCATTTCCCATTTGGTCAACTTTTCCCCATTCTGCTCCTGGGCTTTTCCTTTTTCTGCCCCTTTCTGGAGCTCTTGGCTTATTTACTCCTTGAACTTGAGTTTGGCTACCGCTTAACTTTCGTAGTTTGCCGTTTTATGGCCTAATTAAAGTCAAGCCGTCGCATTAAATTGTCTTTCTGCCATAAAAACGGAGCGGAGATGCGAAAGCGTTTTCTATTTGTTTTGTTTAAAGTTCAGGAGCGTCATAAAAAATGTCTGTTGATGATGAGGCGAACACTTGAAAGAGATTTATGGACCCGATTTATTGATGAGCTGAATAAGACGTTCGGCAAATGAGCCGTGACTGAGAGCTGAATTGCCTGGTGGCATTATGTGCCTTCAGGATGCCAAACAATTGGCCAGATGCACGTGTTCGACTGGCTCGTCCTTGTGTCTTGTCCTTCTCGACGCTGCAAATGGCACTAATGTCACACTGATGAGTATTAATTGAGTACCGCTTATGCCCACTCTCCGAGCAAAATTTGGGGTATGGATGCCATGCCACATAGCTTCGGGGCTATAAATCTAACGCACACCCGGCGCCCCTGCAACATCCTGTCCATCGATTGGGGCACATGGCAGAGCCGCCGACGTCGCCAAAAACACTCTCATTTATTCACAGACGGCGCACGGTCACATGTCGAAAAGTTGCGCCTTTTGCCCTACTGCACTTAGCGAAAAATGTAGTACAGCAGATGAACCAAAAGAAAAATTCTCAAAAGGCAACATTTAAGATCTACATTTTCGCTTTTTTGAAAGGTTTGTTAAAATTGCTTTTTCACTTACCACAGGAGAACTTATTTCTGTTTTAATTAGATTGAAAAACTCAAACAAAAAACTCATGATATGGAATATTTAAAAGTTAACAAAAGATTCAAATAATTAGCTTTATCTACTGCTTTAAAAAATTTAATCACTGTAGGATTAGGAAATTTTGTATCATCAAATTTGTAGTAGGAAATTAAATAATTAGTTATTAACAAACATTTTTTTTCGGTTATCTTAATAATCTTTTTTAAGTTTTGACTTTTCAATATCCGTAATAAATTCTTATATATGAGTATACCTTTTATGATTTTTGTCATTTTAATTAAGCAAGTTAGCCATGACTTGTTTGATTAATATATATCAGTTAGTGAATCATTGAAGTGAGCAATTGAAAAAGGGTCTATCATGCCAACTGAGCATTTATATTTTACCACATTTATTATAACTTGTTTGATTAAAGAGATTACATATATATTTTATACATGGCTCAATGACAAAGTGGTTTTGTTTTTGTATAAACGAAATCATTTATAATAATATGCAAACAATACTCAACAAAGAACGTGTTAATTTTATATATTGCTTTTGATAATATTCAACAACTCTGGCCCGTGGAAGTATCGTATGTTTCAATACATTGAAAAATATAAATAATTAAATTTACTTTGTTTAGGTTACAAATATTAAAGGTAAATACATGAACTAAACATTGCTTTTCCTATTAGTGGTAATTTTTATGTAGATTCCAAAAGCGATATGAATAATGATAACAATAAAGGTCTAGAAGTTATCTGTTGAACCTGATAACATTTAATTTCGGTCTGATGTGAGTTTTTTGTTGCCTATTTTTCAAGGTTATTCACTAATAAATTTAAGTATGTTACTTGAACTTTTGAAAATCATTGATAAGTCATCTTATACTTAATTATTTTATAAAAGTTAAGTAATATTTATAAACTCATACGCTTGACCAAAAAATTTAAATTCAAATTTAATCATTTTAAAATCACTAGTTGCTTGAATTATTGTACAAATAATTATTTAGTGATTTTTAATTAAGCTAACGACTGCAACCAACTTGTAATCTGTACTTAATTACTGTACATTTTAAAGCAGGTATTAATTCTAATCTGATTATACTAAAATTTTCTACTTTGAGATAATCTTGAGTTTATGTTTTCCTGGAAATTTCTCCGTGTATTTTCTTTGGCTCGGTGCCTGAGGCAGATGGTTTCGTGACTTGGTCTGACCATGTTCCGCTTCTGACCGGTGTGGGTACGTCTGTGCATGTGAGCTGGCCATTGTCCTGGCGGTCCTGCCTCCCGGGTCCTTTGTATTGCGACCCGACACCCCCCTCCCACCCTCTCAATGCCACTGCACACATGTGGGGCTTTGCATTTTCCTCTTGGCTTTTACCACCCCCTGAGACCCTAAATCCCCCCTACCCCGTCCACTTCCACTGAAGGCAAACAATTAGTGCTGGTTGTTGTTGTTGTTGTTGTTCTGTTATCGTTGCGTGTGTGAGTTACTGTGTTTAAACAGTTGGCGTCAAAATTATAATTAAAACGTGCATCAAAGTCGTAAGCGGCAGCACAGCATGTCACAATTTGTTATTGTTGCAGCCACCGGCCTTTTAGAAAATTTTGTGATTTATCGGCAAAGTCGGGCCGACTACCCCCACTACCTTCCCCACTTGTACACCACTTCACAGCTCGTCCTTGTAGCTTAATTGAATTTTTATTGCCAAGTTTGCATAATTTGAGCCTGACTGCGTGAGGATTGCCTCGGCCGGAGGATCTGGTGGTATACGTAATCCCGGGGAATTACGCACACGCCGCGTCAGCACGAAAATTTTCACTCAAATGCAGTGACCCATTAAGCTGTGATAAGCAACACACCAGCTGCAGTGGCGACCACATAAAAAAAGTTGGCCAAATGGAAGCGAAACGGTGGCAGCAGGACATGTAATAATCAACTAACGAACTAACCAACTATTTTCGCTGCAGTTGGCCGTGATTTCGCGATAAGCTCGCCTTTCTGCAGGGTTAAATTTTAGGGCAGGAAAAGCGGTTTTGCACAAACCTACAAAATACTATTTTTGCTTTGCACATAATTCGATTCTTTAATTAGTGAAATATGTCAAATTATTGGTAACGAGTAATCTATGTTACGTGCAGCATATTATGTTTATTCAGCTAAATATAGAAGTTAATTTAATTCTCTTTGATTCTGTGTTTAATATAAGGATAACAAATCCTGAAACCTATTAAATTGTATAAACACAAAGTTTATAATCCTACTATATTTAAAAATGTTAAAAATATAAATGACATTTTACTGGAAGAGCTCATAGATGTTTAATATATTTGGTTCATAAATCTCATCAAATTATTTGACACTAGTCATAAATGGATTGCTTCAATTTATCTATTAAAAAGTAAAGATTATACTCACATTTCGAACAAATCAAAAAAGAAAATTTTACCATAAAGCTATGAAACACAAATATTTTTTTCCTTTTAAGAAACAAGAGAATTTGTGATGCCACCACTTGAGTTTATGCATATTTTTCACTTCTCGATTGTGTATGAGGAGCCACTTGTGTTTGCATACTCAAGAGAGTGCCGTCAACGTATCTGACGATAATCGCAAAATAAATAAATTTCGTTCCCTCCATGGAGAGTGAAATGAAAGGGAATTGAGAAGCATAAAGTCTTCGATCCAGTCGAAATATTAGCTTTTGTTGTGACTCTGGGTGTACAGCAGTCTGTCAGTTCGTCAGTCATTCAGTTTGTCCCTCAGTTAGTCAATCCATCAGTCAGTTAAGTTCATTTTAGCTGCCCCACAGGGCACTTCGCAAAAAATACAAAAAAAAATTGTATAAAAAAAGGGGAAAAAAGTTGCATGCGTCAAGCTGATTTTTCATTCATTGCAGCGCAGGGCATTGTGTTTTCCCGCTGCCTTTTCCTCTTGACTTGTGACATGGACACGCGATTCAGTGGGGTCGCATGGACACCCGACTTGCATGTGTCAAAGTTCATTAGAAAAACATCCTCTGCGCATATATGCATTTTCATATATTTCATTTCATTCTATTTCCCACAACAAAACAACATGAGAACAGAATATAAATTGAATTGAAATTTTACAATGACAGGGCTCAGCAGCAAACCTCAATGGGCAAAGATTTCTGTATTGTGATTTGATTTATGAAAAAGGCACTTACTTTTGTTTTTCAGCAGATACGAACATATATATATATATATTTCCAATTGAGAGATTTATGGCAACGAGGCCAATGTTGGTTGTTTGCTTGTTGGAAAACGTAATAGCCACATGGATGGATGGCTGTTTGAACAATTACACATACCAAAGATGATTGCCTTGACCATGATGGATTTCTAACATTTTTTAGTTTACCTCTTCCCACTTCAATATTTAATACCGATTTATTAAAGAAAAAGTTGTGACAATTTTTTTTTTATTTTAAGCAATGTAAACTATTCAAACGTTAACATATTCTTTAAAGGCTTTATTATTTTACTGAATATAAAGCTATATAAAATATTTCTCCACAATAGAACAGATAAATTTACCATGAGCTTTAGAGATTATTGTTATGCCGAAAAAGATGTCACAACCCATAAAAGCAGTTGCTTCATAAGGGCTTTAAATAAATTTATCTCCCACAACTAAAACCCAAGTAATAATTCAATCTCAGTTATCACGATCGAGCCCGTCGATTATCTTCAAATTATCGCTGACAGCTGAAGTGATTTTCTATAAATAAACCAATTTCCTAATATATTATTACCATTGGCAAAAGTATTACATTGCCAGCATTGGAATCGTGAATTGAAGACCCATTCATAACATATCAGTTAGCCAAGTTAACTGTCACTCAAAATAAAGATAAGCCCAGGCAGTCAATCATTTGTCAATAAAACGGAGCACCAGTAGGTTAGCTCGGCAAACATATTTCAGTTAAAGTAACAGTTTATGCCACTCCAGTGGTCAAGTGGGGATCTCGGGGATTGTGACCCTTCAGTTTTCCCCCATATTTGCCTGATGTTTACTTTGGCCAATTCTCCGGAATCTACTCCCTAGTTGGAGACCTGCTGGTGGATGGAACCTGTGCGTGCGGGCAGTGGAGCGTGCCTGCCTTTCCAGCTGACTGATGAAAGCATTTAGGCAGGCTCCCCCACTTACATACTTTCCTCCGCAACAGACATCCCTTCTCCAGGACATCCCTTTAGCCCCCCTTCAGCAACGCTTTATTCGGCAAAGGACCACTTATGTGGCACGCAGGGGAAGTCCCCGTTTCGACATTGGCATCCTTTGGCCTCCTCATCTGCGACAGTAGAGTACTTAAACAGGGACCGAGCTGAAGGGAATCGAATTACCGATACCTTACAATAATAAAAAGCAAGCGATAGAATCATGAAATGATATTTTTTTGGTATCTATCTTAATAAATAACAAATAACTCGTATCATTAACAGAATGTTACTCTTATCATTAAGAAATATTTATCTTTGAATTAAGTGTCGTTAAGGTTTTTGGATTTTATATAATAATACCAACCATTTTATCTCTTATCTCTTACTCTGTTAAATATTAAATCATGTTGCCCTGCACCTTTCTTCAAATTAAATGAAGGAACTAATTTGAAAGTCTTTTATTCAAGTACTTATCTTAGAATAAAGTGGAGAACTAGAATTACTAGAATTTGACAGCAATTATAATGTATCTGTTAATACTTTGAGTGTTTGATTGTCAATGGCACTTCATGAGTAATTCATGTAAGACAGTTTTGCTTACCTTAAGTTAGTTGTAAAAAATATTTGCTTTTGAGGTCAATGTAAAATGTACCATTAGTTTAAACCCACAAAGACCTCCTCTTTGGCAGTAAACAAATTAGAATATTTACCGTTGACCCATTAAGGGGAAGGCAGCATTTCCAGCAAAAACTAAATATACTCCCATCCCCGTAAATCATCTACATACATATATGTGCAGAACTTTAACCAGAATCCCAGCATAGACACACGTCACATTTTTGCCTGGCTGCCGGCATATGATGCACCTGAGGCGAGATACCTGTCGGGTACTCCTCCTTCTACTTCCCCCGCCCCCCACCTCCGCCCCTACCACTGGCCCGCCCCCTGCCACTCCCCCTGCTGCCTACTATTTATAGAGCGCGAGCAGAGTGTCCTGTGCCATGTTAGCATGTGCCACGTCCAAATCCCTTCGTCCTCGCCAGAGCTGTTTGTCTAGCATATTTCCCGCTAAGTTTCCGCAAGACTGATTCTATTTAAATATTTATTTGATTGCTTTTATGTTCATACAAAACGTTTTTGGTGTATTTCATATTTATTTTGGTTAACTAAATAGTATTGGTAAGCAAATACAGAAAAAATGTTTTGTTTTTTAGCACATTTCTCAATAGGTTTCAATAGACAATTTGGTTTACTATTTTTTTAACTACATTTTTTCCACAAATACATGAGAAAGGAGAGCCAAGATAAAACTTTTTTTAAGTTAAAATATATTTATTTTCGAAATATGCACCTAAAAATTACAAAATTTGTTTTATTTTCATAGCCTGTGTTTATCCAAGTATGATGATTTTCTAATATTTATTCATAAAAATATGAATTCCTTAAAAACTGATACTTTTCCTGTGAAAAACACCAGCACTGGTCGCCTCGTTGAGGGGAGCTCCAGACATTTGACTGAGTTGCCAGTTGAAGCGAGAGTTGTCTCCATGACAATATACGTATGCCATACATCCATATGTGCACAGGGTACATGCAGATATAGCCATACATATAGTACACCGTATATTTGTACTCTGGTGTGTTGGCCAACTTATGTGTGCCATGTTTGTGTGCATGTTTATGGCGCAAACTATTTGCCTGTTTATTTATTGATGCGTCTATTTATTTTTGTTTGTGAATGAAACAAGACGCTGACGGAATTTAATTTTCCAGTTTTTGGGTTTTTGCTTAATATGATTTGCTGCCATTCGTTATTAAATGTGTATTCTAATTGCTCCAATTGTGTGTCCTTGGTCCTTATCAAGGTTGTCCCTTTTTTCGAGGGCCCTGTTATCAAGGCGTTGGCCAGCTATTTTTAAAATGTGTCGAAAATGCTTGTCGTTGGCTGTGCTGATTAAGAGCTAGACAATGACGATGGAAAAATAATTCATCTATAGCACCAGACTCCCAAGACAAAGGGAAAGGGCATCGACTTGAGCTCCGGGTCAATTTCTTAAGTAGATAATATAATTTTCCAGCTCCCTGGCTGGTTGCTTCCTCCTCCGGGAAAGTGGAACTCCCCAAGGTTCCTCTGCCCATTTGGCAACTTGGCGACTTTCAGTTATTTCTACAAAATGTTTTACATATTTGCGCATTTTGCATGTGCACACAAGAAAATTGTGTTGTCATTTGAAGATGGGAAGGGGTTGGAGGAGAAAGCATACGGTCCTGGCATAATATGTAAATTTTCCAGCTGTACGTGGCTTAAATTGTTATCACAATTTCCGAATAACTTGCAAAATGCCAAAAGCCGAAAAAACATCAAAAATGCTTGGAAGGCAATCCCAGATGCTGAGAATATTATAAAAGAGGTTCAAGTATAAGTGAATTATGTCTTTAGGCTTTGTGGATTTTCCAGAGTGGGATTTCCGAAATATTTATATTAAGAGAAGGCCTTTTTCAGCTGAGAGACACTTTTAAAAATCTAACTTGACTTACTTTACTTAACCAACTTTATTTGCTAACTTTTAAAATTAATTATAATCTTATAAATTGTTAAAAGTTAAACTTTGTTAGTTTCGCAAATTGAAAATTTACGAAAAAACACATTAAAAGAGATTGTATGATGAATAAAGATATTTTGCCTTTACCAATTAACAAACTTTCTTCGTCATTTACGTTTTAGAGCACAGTAAGCTGAATAAGTTTGTTGTGTATGTGAAAAGCAACGACCTATTTTGTGAAGTTTTGGTTTTCTATTTTTCCTACACAGCCGTGAAATGCCCCGTAAATCGAATCAATAAACCACTTGAATGGATTTTACCCCAAAAACAGTGTCTCTACGGGGTTGGCTACATTCTGGCCACTCACTCTATGTGGTTAGCCCGTCATTATTGTCCAACGTAATCACATTATTTGTGCAGCTGCATTGCGCTGCAGATCGGGGAATTCCCCTTGAACTTTTCCTGAATGTCACGAGCTGGCGGTGCGGTTCGCTCACCTCGACAGTCACTTTCCCAGACCCCAATTTACCAATCCCCCCTCCCCCCCCCCAGAGAATGCCTCACAGAGTCATTACCACCCACTGAACACCCTCTTCCCCAGTGTCAAATATTATTTCAGCCGAGCCCCAAAAGCGGCAAAGTGAGTGAGTGACAGGCAATAAAAATGGGGGGCGACACTCGGCCCGGCCACTTCCGGCCAAGCCGGAAATGTTTCTGGACGGCCAAAGGAGGGGGTGGTGTCGGGCGAACCGAAGGCCAAAGCCGTGTGCTATGCAAATAATTTAATTAATATTTTATTCGGACACCCGTCGGCCGGCGAAGCGGAAGAAAATTGGATTTTTATTTACATTTTTGCACTTACTTGAACCCGCCCGAGGATTCTGAATGGGAATGGGCATTGAATGGAGGATGAAATGCACAATAAAGCCAGATGTGAGCGTAAATTAAATCCCAACCTCTTCATATACATATAGACCGATGCGTTGGCATTGGCCTGCAGTCAAAATTGAGAAAAATATCGAAAAAAAGTTCAGTCCAAATCAACTTACGCCTGTAAACAGTAAACAGTAAACAAATCGGTGGGATAAATTCACATATATATTCTATATATCTGCAGAGATAGCTCAGACAGTTAGTTGCTCGTAAATCGGTGGGGATTATGTGCGCTAATAAAAGTTTAAGACGCTCGAGAAAAATATACAGTGCAGAGCGAAAGAACGAGGAAGCGTTTTAAAGTTTTTGACGATTACGCATACGCCCTGTGCGCCGGAGGTAATTACTGCGTACAGTACGGAATAATGTTGATGATTAATGGTTAAACTTAACCGAGTGGCAAGCGCGCTCATTTATGATTTTTTTTTCGTTAATAGCTTTATTAGCCAGACAACATTTGGCATATATCTACGATATGTTTAAGAAAAAAGTTGTCTCTTTTGTTTTTAAGTAAAACACTTGAAGAAAAACAATCCACTTAAAATTTGTATTAAAGATATAAAATAATAGGGTCCGTTAGGAACACCAAGTTCAGATTTATAAAAACAAATTGAATGAATATTAAACCACAATTTAAATTTTGATTACAATCAAATCTTTATAAAAATTTTCATTTATTTGAAAGGTGGTTGATACTACTAAATTATGGCCCCCCAAATATGTTTAATTATTTCCTTTTGTTTATTTATTTACTTGATTGCTTTTATTCTTGCAAAGTACAAATATGAACTATACCACAAATTTCTGTCTTATCTTAATGGATTATTATAAATTCGCTGATGGATAAGACTCACTCCCGTGCGGCTGTCATTCATAATTAAATTTGACTGTGCTATCTCTTAACTCTTTTTCACAGTTGGCTCTTTGTCGAGCGTTTGTTTGTCTGTATACCCAGAAGTCATGTGTCTGTTGACACTTCTGGCCCCCAAGGTCAGAGCCGAAATAATAATCATAAAACGAAAAAAACCGCGCAAGAACATAAAAAGAAAAGCTGAGCAAATTTCGGTGACAGTAGATTGCAATAAATAATAAATTCCAGGAGTTAATGCGAGCAATGAGCGCGGCCAGCGACGTTCATTCATCACATGGCTATGCGGGTATATAGTACAGTATGTCCTATAAAGTCTCGCGTGATCCGAAAACGTTGGGGAAATGTCGGGGGAAAAGGCGGAAGAAAAAGCGAGGGACAGGCGTGGAAAATGGGGAAACCCCTTCGCAACTTTCTGCCACATTGCGTTGCCAACACGCACGTCAGTCATTCCGCTTACTTTAGAGTTTTTCCGAGTTTTCCACAGCCCCCTCTCAGTTTTTCCGCCGAGTGGCAAGTGAAAAACCTTTTCTTCTCTCATTGTTCTGGTAACTTTTTTGCCAGTTTCTAAAGTGATTGAATGAATTGAATTCGATTGGATAAAATTGCCAGAGTAAAAAACTTTAAATTTACAATGATTGAAGCAACCGCCGTTGTCGATATTGTACTTGCAAATGAACTACGGTAAAGTGGTTTTTCTCCCATCCCAAAAAGGTAAGCTAATCGCTGGGCAAGTTTTCCAGGCAGGTTGAAGCGGGATTTTCCAGGGCATTATGTAAACATTGTCGGTGTTTATTGTCAGACTTTAAAGTTCGCTTGAAGTTTTAGCGGAAAACTTTGGTCATAGGCAAAGCTGCGGGCTTTAGAACACGTCCTCCAAAGGGAAGCTGCTCAATATTCATGTTCTCTTTCGCAAATGCAAATCAACATTCTTTAAGGCCAAAAAGTTTTATTGGGGCAGCAATCAGGTTTCCGGCGATGAGGCTCTCAGTAGTTCGGGGCAACTTCTTCAAAGTTGTTAATGTTTGATAAGGAATTGATGGAGAACACAGAGTGAAATGGCAAGGAATTCCTTAATTTCAGTTGTAATTTCAGCTCCTGTTGGGCTTTTGTTTTTGATTGGGTTATTTTAGATGAGCTGGTGTTCATTTTCGGTGCGTTAAATAAAAAATGAGGTTTACCCTAGGATGATTTAAAATATAGGGATATCAATTTGTTTAGTTATTTGTTTGATAAACATTATAATAATTACCTAATTAGTTTGAAGTAAAGAAAAATTTAAATTGTTATTCAAATCATCTCTTAATTATTAAAATGATTTCTATGATTCAGTTAAACGTTAATTAAAAAACTGTTTAATATTTTTTTACTAGATTTTAAATCGATAAAATAATGGCTAATAAATGGTTTTTTCTATTTTTTCTGATTATATGCTTTTATTGCCAACAATGTCAAGCCACTATTTAAATGGGACAAAGATTCGCTTAAGCCAAACTGCAAAGCTCATTTTGATTAAAATTAAAATATTTATGGCGAATATTTGTCCACCTGCAAGCTGCGTATCAAGTTGTCAAGCTGTCAATGTTTGGATACGCAATTATAACGCATTTGCGGTAGCAACAGAATGAATAAAATACCGAAAGCAACTCAAAGCCTGTCACGGCCAACAGTGCGTGTTATTAATCTGTGGTGACATGGCTAATAATTATTATCAATTATAATCGGATACATAAGTAAAAACACAAACAGTGCAGCTATTTGTCACAATAAGGCTGTTTATCAATTAGCTTCTTGCACAATAAATCTATATTTACGAATTGTGTTTATATACGCAAAGCCGGATTTTCACCCCCACGCTCTTTATGCAAAACCATTGCCCCCACAACAAATCCAAAAGACAAACACATAAATTCTTTAGAATCCCCATTGCTCAGCCAGTGATTACGAGGTCCAGAAAATCCGGAGCAGGTGTCATTGGTCAAGCAAAATCTACCCACAACCACATTGCCAGGTGTTTGGGAAAAAACAGACCTTTAATCGGAACTGAACGCCCTCTCTTATCACCGGTAGACTCCATATGTCGGTGGGAAGTGGGAAATGGGAAATGGAAAATGGGAAATGAGTTGGCCATTTTGCTGGAAAACCTCCCATCTGCTTGTGTCTGCGATTTCACGTCAGCACAATTAACATTTTGTTATGGGCTGTAAAATTTCTTAAATATGATAAATTTATATGTATACTTACGTCTAGCCAGAAATTCAAAATATACAGAGTGAAAATGTGCAACAATCAAAACAATAAAGGCCAAGGCAGCAAATACGTAAATTTACAGGGTATTTTCAGAATCGTATGTATATTTCTGTTTTTGCCAATGTTTACTATAAATGTTATGTTTATTCTTACTGAAACGAACAAAGAATCAGATTTTTTAAATATACAATATCCATTATATTTCCATTAATATTGTATTTTTATAAAAATTAGTTTTTAGTTACCTTTTTTATTAAACGGGACAGCACTTTGCCATAGTTTTATTAATAATTCCAAAATAAAAAAAACAGTAAGACAAAGTCGACCCTTTCTTTTCTCCAAAATGTGTTGCTCATAAAATATGTAGGTACCTACAAATGTCTACATATATTCAAAGACTTCTTGTGGGCACAAGTGTAGCCAGAGATTTTTCTACTAGGTATAATTTGTTTTATTTTTATGGTCGGATAATTTGCATTTTTAATGCCATTAAAAATTCATAATTGGAAAATAATGGGCCTAAAAGAGGGCGGCGCGAAGCAGAGTGGAAAATCGAAAGACGGTGGGGAAAACTTTTTGAAAACTTTTGACTAATTTCGAAACTCTGTTCTGTCTCTTTTTTCATTTTCTCTGGCTGACGCAGGGCGGAAAATGGAAAACTGAGAAGTGAGAAAGCGTAAGCGAAAGTGAAACAAACTGGGCCTGAAGTAAGATGTCAGCAGCGCTAGTACAAAAGGCGACGGAAACTCAACTCGACCAGTCACCGGAAGTGGGCGTGGCACAGCTGGCCACCATATCGTTGCTTTTGCAATACGACATAGACAACACACTGAATGCGCTCAAGGAGCAGCATAAGATGACGCTGGACGCTCGATTGGGCGGCGAACTGCCCGCCGTGATCAACAACAACAGCCAGGACATCAACAAGGACATCAATCGGAACATGCCGGAGCAGACACAGACGGCGGAACTGGAGGAGGGTCTGGATTTGGGACTGGGCCTCAAAAGCATGGAGACCGCCTTCATGCCGCCCACACCTCCGGCCACGCCCAACCTGCAGAACACCGCCCAGAAGCGCTGGAAGATCCTGGCCAAGGTGCTGCGCAAGGACTCCGAGGAGACGGTGTCCTCCTCCAGCGACGAATTCACCGAGGAGCAAACAGCCTCTGTGCGCCGCTTCAAGAGCTTCGATCTGCTCCGTCAGGACAGCTTCGAGGATCATGTGAGCCTCAAGTGTTTGGGCAAGACGGAGAACTGGTACAAGTATCGGATGCAGCTGGAGAACGAGTCGGAGTACTCGGTGAACATCCATCACATGGAGCGCCAGCTGACCGCCAGCGATTTGATGGGCTTCAACAACACGGGCAACATATGCGTCTGGCCCTCGGAGGAGGCCCTGACCGCTCTGGTCCTCTCGGAGGTGGCCTCCTACAGGGGCAAGTGGATCCTGGAACTGGGCGGTGGGTTCACCTCTCTGGCCGGCCTCATGCTGGCCAAGTACGCCACTCCCTATGCCGTCCATCTGACCGATGGCAATGAGATATCGGTGGAGAATGTGAGGAAGACCGTGTGCCTCAACGAGCTGAGCTGCTACACCAAGTGCTCGGTGCTGAAGTGGCAGGAGAAGTGCGCCCGATCCCAGGCGGAGCAGGCCAAGTTCGACTTCATCCTGTGCGCCGACTGCCTCTTCTTCGACGAGGCCCGATCCGCCCTGGTGGACACCATCTGGTATTATTTGGCCCCCGAGGGATCGGCCTTGATAATGGCTCCGCGTCGTGGACGCACCTTGAGCGTTTTCCAGGACGAATGCGTGGCCCGGGGATTCCGGGTGGAGTTGGCCACTCGATATAACGAGACCATCTGGCAGCGGCATCTCCAGTTGAAGGCCGACTCCGCCTTGTACGACGAGGACCTCCATTATCCTTTGCTACTGCGATTGTGCAAGACCCACAGCTAGGAGAAAATCGAAGGGGGAAGGACACGGGGAGCCAGCTGGCTGCAGTAGGTGCAATTAAACTTAGTCAATGTTTTAGTTGATAGCAAGCAAATTCCAGTTTACACCTTAAACAAAAATGAGGCCAACCGGCAGGTCTCGACGAACAAAAAGAAAATTCCTCCCACACTGAAGTAAAAATGTAGCAAGTCAAACTCATTAGGCTGGTGCTAAAAATGAACGTGATGTGTTTTATATACAGTGTTTGGTTAAATAATATTTGATTTATTAGAGGAAAAATTACTTATTTCTCATGATCAGAATGTAAAATTCTTAAAAAAAAAGATAAGAAGAAAATGTACCTATATATATATAACACAGTGTTGAGAAAAGCCATTCTCAAATAAGAAGATTATAAAAAACCAGGAGAACAAATAAAAAAATACAATTTTTGCCTTAACAAGGTACTGAATTAAATATTTTACAAACAAGTCCACTTGGGACTTTCACAGCCATATCTATAATACTCAAGGTACATTTTAAATGAGAATTATTGGTACATACTCGCAGCTTTAAAGCACCAGTCTAGTGACCACCTTTAGCACGTAGTTCACTTTTAAGTTGGATAACAAAAAAATTCCTTTGATATGTAAATTTGATTTGCGTTGATTCCACAAGTTTTGTAATTATTTTTTTTACAAATACTCCTCGTTATGTATATGTAGTTACCTCTATATATGTTACACACCCACTACCCACACCCTCGACCACCCACCCAACCACACACACACACACACACACACAAGTATTATTTAAATATAATGTATACGCTGAATAGCATACTTTTGGGCTGCTTTCGTTGAAGCGCAGAGAACACCCTCAACTGGCGGCAAATGGATTCCCGGAAACCATACACAAAGCAGCAGCGCTCGACCAATTAATTAATAGTTAACTAAACTTAGTATACTGTAATTGCCTAGAGCATGTGTTAATGGTTATATGATGATGACGAGATAAATACAGTATCGGAATGCCACATATGTGCACTTGTTTTATTGCCCCAAAAGGGCAAGTAAACGGGCCACTGCAGTGATGTCAATGGGCGCTCCAACATATTGTCAAAGTTATTAGCAGGCTGTTCATTAAAATACCAATGTGGGTTGGGAACGAAGCACCGAAAGAAGCCATCGCAATCAGGCGCTTTTTTATTACGATTGCGACAGTGGCTAGGCAATTACTTTAACTGTGCAGGGATCCAGAAAGGGGACTACGTCAGCATTGGGCCACGATGGTGTAATGCCATTAATACCCTGATTGGAAAGGGTGCTTCAGTTTCCGGGAAAGAATTGGTCAAACATAACACAAACGTTTGACCTGGATCGGATTGGTATTGCAATTTGGTAATGTACATATAACAATAGCTGTTGATTTTTGATAAATTTATAACCATTAAACTATTAATTTTTGGTTACTAAATACAATATATATATTAAAATAAAAAATCCATTAAAAAGTAGATAAAAAAGGTCATTTGTTAACAAAGTAATGGCATGCAATATATTTAAAAAAAAAAACAATTTAAAAACCAATTTTGCAAAAAAAAACACCTATAAAAATGATTAATTTGAATTATTTGAAATAAACCGTTTTTTGCCCTTTAAATTATTTTTAAATATTGCATAATAAAGGTACTAAAAGTATACCAATAAATTAATTTTACTTTTGGACTTGCATTTCCATTTTACATACACCTTTTTCAATTTTACAGGGCAAAGGAATGTTGATCCAACTGTTTTAAATTTCCCCCCCACCCTGCTTGTATTGTGTGGCAGCTGGCAAAAAATCAAAAATGAAAATAAAAATAAATCTGATAAGCGAAAATTACAAAGTAAACTCAACAGCATGGTGAACGCACACAAAGTTGCCTTTTCGGTTTGATGTGTGTGTGTGCGTGCGAGTGTTTGGCAGTGTTTATGTGTGGAGTGCCTGTGTGTGTTCGTCATTAACGAGGTCATTGGTAAGTAAGCTTGTTTGATGTGCCCCAGACATGTAATCCAGGCAGCGGGCCAGCAGGCCATGGGCGGGAAACTCAAACAAACGCAGCCCGACAGCCAGTTGAGTGAAAAGGAGCCGGTGGAAAGACAGGACTCTGGCGACACCAGTGCTGCCAAACATATATTAAAGAAGGGTCCACGAATCGAAAATTGACCGCTCTAATTATAGGTTTATCAAGATTAAAGCTTGAAGTAACATTGCCGGAATGGGTATGTATGGGAACAAAAAATGTGAGACTTTAATACAAACAAACACATCATGACAAGGGTTATCACATCGTACACTTCTTAAAGGTGCTTTATGCTGACTATAATGTTAATTAAGAGATAATTTCTAATATAAATATAAAGAGGATAAAGTTTTACATTCAGTGGATAGCATTCTATTAATTTGTTTAAAGTGGTATTCCAGAAACCTTGACTTCTCGGCTTACAATTTGCCTTGTTTAGAATGAAGAATTAATGTTTTGCTTTTAAATTTTTAGTCTATCCTTGGTAATTTTAATAAATGTACTGTTTATTTCTAAATGCCGATAATAGGTTTGCAGAAAGTTTTCCCAAATATCATATTTTGAAAAAGTACCTATTAAAAAACGCGGATTAATTACCCAATCAATGATTTATATAACATTCATGCCAACCATTGCCTAGGCGAGCTTCTGGCCTACTTTAACCATTCACAAGACAAAATTAAAACAAGAGAGAACGCTATAGTCGGGTGCCCCGACTATCAGATACCCGTTACTCAGGTAAAAGGAGTGCGAGGGAGATGGAGATAGAAACTTTGATCACGCATAACTTTTAAACGAATGGTCCGATTTGAAAAATGTCTTTTACATTTCGATAGGTATTGATAAACACAATAAAACTGCATTTTTACTTTTCCGAAATATTTAAATTTATATTTAAATAAAATCGTATATAAGCGATTGTGGGCGTTAAAGGGGGCGTGGCACCTTTTTGAAACAAACTTGCGCTGCGTAGGAACTCCTTAAATCTGCATGCAAAATGCCAATCTTCTAGCTTTTATAGTTTCCGAGATCTCGGATCTACGGACGGACAGACGGACAGACGGACAGACGGACAGACGGACATGGCTAGATCGACTCGGCTAGTGATCCTGAACAAGAATATATATACTTTATAGGGTCGGAAACGCTTCCTTCTACCTGTTACATACTTTTGCACGAATACAATATACCCTTTTACTCTACGAGTAACGGGTATAAATACAATCTCAACCCGAAAGCAAAACGTTGTTACTCAGTGTGGTAAATAAAGAGCAAAAAGAAACGATATCCGGATGTAATTTCCTCTTCAGGAAGCACAAATTTCACCGGAATAAGGCCAAAGGAACAGCACTTGTCGCTCACGCCGCGGCGAGCGTTGCGCATACGCCGCGTGTGTCACGCGTTGGCATGTAAATTTCGCCGCCCCCTAGAAGACTGCTAATGACATGAGCCTGGTGCCAAGTTGAGGCCAGAGTGGGGCCGAAACATGGACTTGGCGGCGGTATGCAAATCAGTTCACTGTGGCGACGACAATGATGGCCGCCACTCAATTATGCGCCGCACAGGAACGACTTTCGCTGCCTACTTTCAGGCGTAGGCTAAATGAAAAGAGTGTGGGGAAAAACGCTTTCGATTTTCGGTTGCCTTATAGCCAACCTGCAGCTGCTGGCCGCCCATTTTCCTCGAGGGGGGCTGCCGACTAACTGATTTAATGGGAAACCCATTTCAATTTGTGCCCCGGAATCCCTTTTCGGGTTGCCTGGCGATATCCTTCGCCCATGGGAAACACGTCAAAGGACTTTACATGGCCAACAGGTGTTCCAATTGTTTGGGCTTCGTGTCGGCGGTATTTTTAGTTTGGAGAGCCTCATTAAATTTTTAATTAGCAGAATTAGTGGAATGTGTTGCCAAGTGCGCACGAATGTCGAGGGATTCCAGCGTTTGATGGCTTCGAGGCATTCTGTTGGTTTCGGGGCGAACCGTTTCATTATTAATGTCCGGTAAGTATACTCCTGGAATAGTGTTTCCGTATTCCCCATGGGACCAATAACGTTACAGGTGGCCAGGTCCTTATAGCAGACCAAATAGTGACCTTGGCGACCTAAAAATAGACGTAGTGCCTTTATGTCACATCGTATATATTAAACTGTCTAATTATCATATAAATGGGTGGCCAGGGTGGCCTTTTGTATATTACAGGAAATTACCATGCGTGTCACTGGGTTAGTACCTTTATTCGAAGCGGAAGCGATGGAAATTATGCCATATAAAATGGTTAACCTTCGGAGTGGGAGCATTGGAAATTATGCCATATAAAATGGTTGGCCTTATCAAGGGGCAAAAGCTCAAGCGAAAGGCAGCAAATTACATCTAATAAAGATGTTAATTGTTTGGCCCCTTTCTAAGGATAAATGAAAATAATATATTAAACGTACATTAATGAATGGCAAGCCTAAATAAAATAAAGCAATTACAGGATGATTAATAACATACCCTAAATACTTAATACTTAAATATTTATTAAGTAGATCTTTTTATGAATAACTCAAACAATAATTAAATAATTTGCTAAAAAAAGGAAAGTTAGTACGCTTTTTTTTATTTATTTTTAAATTAAATTAATAAATAAACTTAAATGAGCCCTCAATAAATTTTAAACGATATTTGACACACCTTTTCCTTTGAAAAAACCCTCGATTATGCAATAAAAGTAAACAATTAATTATAGATACTTATTATGCCACTCGTGGCGCACTTCACTTCTTATTTTATTTTGTCGCATCTTTTGTGGCAGAGAAACTCTTTCTTCGAGTTTATAATTGACTGTGCTCGGCACAAAGCGACTGGCAAATTATTTATGAAAATGCTGCCCTGGCCCGCTATAGAAACCTAATAACAATAATATTGCTGATTAAGCATTAATCAAAGCCGCCAGCTGGGGAGAGCAACAACAATGAAACCAAAATAGAGCCACAAGACAATGGGGCCCAAGAAAAGGGAAAGTGATGATCTCGAGGCCAACGAAATTTATGGAACCTGGCCGCCTTAATTATGGAAAAAGCAGGGACCAATATATGGATTTTTAATTTAGCATTTTGGAACAAACAAAACACAGACCAAAACATCGAGCTGTTTGTCAACTGATAAGCGACCGCTGATAAGAAAAGTGGCATTTCCACATTTTCCCCTCCAAAAGAGACAGACAGAAAGAGAGAGCAAAAAGCTCCGGCGAAAGCTTTTCTTTTCGGCCTTGGCATTGGTTCGTTTTTAACTGCGACTTCGGGTTCGTTTGTGACCAACAGCTGATCCGAATTGGCCAGATGTTGGGCTGGCTTTAACCCGCTGAGTCAGTTGCGCGGCACAGGTTAAGGCGAGCGGTTCGTGTGTCGGAAAAGCTGGAAATCAAATCTAATGACTTTAACGGAAATTGAATGATTTATGATTTTTGTGCTGTGACAAATGCGATTTATTTGTGGACAATAGTGGAATTTGGCAATCAGCTAGAATTGTTCTTTAAGAGCCGTACATTTTGGCTATCAAGTAGCGCAAAAAACTAAAATAATTACACTTATAACTAAAAGTCAAAGCTGAACAAAAAACTAAAACAATCAACAATTTGTGACTCCCTGGCAGCACTTGCATTTTCCCTCACGATCAATCGCCCAATAACTCCCGACTGACACACATTTGATGAGAACAAATAGCAAACTTAAATAAATCAACCGAAAATAATGTCAACGAAATCAATGGCAGGCCACGGCAGCTGCAACATGTTGCTGCTGTGTCTGCTGCTGTTGCTGCCGGCAGTCTCCCCCGTCCGCTTGCCCAGGAGCAGCAGCGACAACAATGCAACAGCAGCAGCAACAGCAACATCTGCTGGCAGCAACAATGCCAATGCCAAGGCTGCCAGCAAATATGGTGAGTCCTATAAGCCGAGGAATATATTCAGGCAATCGGAGGGCCAGTTGGAGTTGCAGCTACTTAAAGTCTGCGGTTGCAGGCATGTCAGCTACACCGAAAAAAACTAAAGTAATCTAGTTATGGGTTGAAAAAACATACAAGCTAGGAGTTTATCTAAGAGATATATAATTTTTTGTATCATTTAATCAATTATCATTTAAAAGATATATATATGGATATGTAAATGGCTGCAAATTGCAATGGCAAAATAATAATTTTTATTCCTCTTAAAAAATAAATAATATTATTATTAATATATATAAAGAAAAATTAAAGTTAATTTATTTAATTATGTGTTTTTTTTAATGAATTTTAATTGATATAATCCAAGGAAACCCTAAATACACTAACTTGAATATTTGGGATAAGAGATATAATTGAAAGCTCATTTTAATTTTCTTTTATGCAATAAAAAAACATTTTTTTTTAACGTGTGGATTTCCCTGTTTACCTTTGCCAGTTGAAGACTGCCTAATTGCATTTGGTCACGATCGGAGCGCTTTTTTCCCTGAACCTAGTTATGTTCCTTAAGGTATTTTCGCCTCGTCTGCCCTTGGTGGCAAACGAAAGACTTAGACAACGAACTTATCCGGCGGCCCTGTTTTTTCTGCACTGTGTGCCAATCATGTGGGCACGCTGGAAATGTGCCGACATTTCCTTCTGGCCGCTAAAAGGGGGCGCTGACACGCCCAGAACCGCAGAACGGAAATTGCCCAGAGATTTTCGATGGAGAGCAAAAGTGTCATTAGGCCGGTGCAAAATGCCAGTAATTGTTGGCCACAAAACACACGTTTCGGCCGTTCTCTCACTCTAATCGAATTAGCCAAAGCGCTGCAATTACCTTGGCAAACGGTGACAGATCAAGATTGATCTGGCCAGCTGATGGGAGGCAATTTGTCAGCCGATCTTTTATTACAGAACTTCCCGGCGGCGACTGCAATGAAAATTAATGAATCGCCGAGCCGGTGAGATCTCTTCGCCACTTCCTTCCTGGCTTGCATAACACCGCAGTGACGGGACAGAAAATAAAATATATGGCCTATCAAAAATTTAGTGCCCCGTCATTGATAAACTTCCCAAGACAGAAATTAATCAAAGCGATGCTGCAATTGGAGTGTCTGTCAATTTCCGTGGCATTTTCTAATCATTTTTGTATTTTTTTTTTGCTTTTTGGCTCAGCAATGGCATCTTGCCGTAGCCCCGATGTCAGAATTTGTGCCATCGCAGAATTTTCACTTTTCCATGTTCTCTGTGCGAAATCGCCTAAAAATGCTGCCGCCGCCATCCACAACCACACACAAAATCGGTGTCAATGATTTCAACATGGGAAAAGCATGGAAAAGACAGCCACACGAAGCAGCAACATCTGCAACATTGGCAACATCACCAACATGGCCAACTCAATTCAACGAGCTGCGGCAAATGGCATTTCTAATTGCAGATTATGCAAGGTTCTGGCTCAGAAGAAGTCACCAAAGCTGGCTGACTTGGGAAATCGGCTGGAAATCGGGGCTAAGTGGGCACAGAAAATTGAAAATTTACTAGGACTCGACGCCGAGATTAATGGGTAATTGATCAGGGAATTTTAAATTTAATTTATATTGCTTAGCTACCTTTTGGGTAATTAGTTTTCTCTTAGGAAACCCTAGTAAATCAAATTAAAACACTTAAAAGTATCCAAAGAAAATAATTAAAAGCAGCTAAACAAATTTCACCTGTTAATAAGAAAAAAGAAATCGAAACATTTTGAACATTACAAGGCACCTTATTTAAAATGTTAATACAAATTTTAAGACTTGGGAAACTCTATTGAATATTATAAAAATTTGTAACCAGTTTTGTTTACATGTAAAAATGATTAATTTATTAAGATTTCAATTGGCTAAGACAGAGTATTGTTTTTAAAAATATACTACTAAATGGAGAATTTTACAGTGTTGATATTAATGTTTTTTGATATGTTAAAGTTAAAGCTTTTACTTTTTTTTTTGTTTTATGATCTGTTAAAGTTATTCTTTTAATTTTTTTTTAATAAGGTATATTTTAAAAGTTCTCTAAAGATTCCGTTTAATTTGGCAGTGCAGAAAGTGCTGAGACCTAAGGTATAATTTCTTGGATACTTAGAAGGTGCACCATCATTGCTCACCAATGAACCAAAAAGTCGGCATTTAATGCAACATTTTAGCGTGTTCAAGTGAAGCTCTTGAAGGCATTCCAGACTCCTGCTTGAAGCACAAGTTCTCCCATCCCATTAGTTGCCCAGCATCATCGTCAGGTCTAGTTTTAATTCCACCTTAACTGCCAGCTCCCCTTGGCTAATTCACGTCACACTTTGGGCCAGATCCTCGATCACTCGCAGCTGGAGAAGTGGAGAACTGTGGACTCCAACTGGCAGCACACTTCAGCCGACTGCAGATCTTCTTCTGCCGATCAGCCAACTGCCAACTGCCAACTGCCAGTGAGAACAACCACTTAGTGTTGGCCACAAAAACGACCGAAACGAAAACGACTGAAACAGAACTAATCCAAAAGCGTGTCTGAGACTCGGGCGGGAAACGAGTTCCTTGCCCCCGAACTTACTTGCATAGTCTTTAGTCTTTAGTGTTGTAGTAACCGTGGTAGCTGATTTGCATGCAAGAGGCACCTCGAGTGCAGCTCCAACTCCAACTGCCATTGCCATTGCCACTGCCACTGTTATGGCCACGAATCTCGGCTGTAACCCCGTTTTCCCGTTTGCTGCCCATGCTCATGCCTTTGTAACCTTCGATAGAGATACGCGGCGTTGCCGGTGAACCAAATTACAAATCGGTGAATCTGACCTGGGAAGTTGAATTCGTGCCGACGGCCCATGACACAGATTCGAGCCCCAACTCCAGCTCCAGCCTTAGCACCACCAGCAACTCCAACTCCAACTCCAGAGCAGGCCAGGTGAACGCGACAAATATGAGCGGCGATGTGGAACCGCCCCGGGCTCTGGCATTCCAGATCTTCTACTGCGAGATGCAGAACTACGGCCCACAGCGGTGTCGCGTCAAATTGGTGAACGGCACCACCGCCGCTGTGTCCCAGGAGGATCAGGAGGAGAAGGAGCAGCAGGATGAACACGATCCCTTAGGGTAAGTTGTTCTGCCTTTTTGGGTATGGCAAACTCTATATGTATATAATACCCCAACGAACAGTACTTTCAAATCAACTTGGTTTTTTAAATTGGACTGCATTGTTTGATTCAGCATTTTCAACAAAAGATTTAAAATTAAGGAAGCTTTATAATATCATTAAATGTTATTATTACAAGTAATATAGAAAAATGCTCTCCAAAAAAAAAAAATTACACTAAAGCTTGTAAATTAAATCTAATTATTTATGCATTTCAAAAATTGAAAAGATTTTTTTAATTGAATGAAATTAAATAAGAAACTTATTGAATGAAGTTTGTTAACTTATTTTCTTCAATGTAAATTCAAGAATCTTTATTGGAAAAATAATTTTTTACTTAATAAATTTATTTACAACATTTTCTTTGAGTGCAGTTCTCAGGTGCAACATTTCGCTGCCGCTGTGGAAAACTTGCGAATGGCCACCAAATACAGTTTTCACATTCGACCGGCGGCTCAGAGGCGCCTCCAGGCGGGCGGTACTCGAAGCTCCAATGCTCGCGCCGAATTTCACGACGAAAATGAGATCGAGAGTGGAACGGGACACCTGCCTGGCCAGAGCATTGTCATACCCACCAAGGGCTGTAAGTAGACTCGAATTATTCACACCTTTCAAGTCATAATATAAACATACATATACAATAAAACTGTTTAGTTCTTTATAAAATATGCAGGATTTATTTAACACCATTTTTGGAATCAAAGTCAAGAATGTTTACCATTATTTTACTTTTATGAACTTATATTTATTTTGTAAAACATGATTTAGATAGGCTTATGAAAAAAATAGCCTTAATATTTTAGAAAATAGTTTGAAGTCAATAACAGACTGTAGTATAGTAACACAGACTGCTCGAATAAATCTATAATTTATGTACATTTTACAAATTTTCTCAGTCACTGCCCATGCCACCCAGTGCTTGCCCCACGCCTCGGAGATCGAGGTGGAAACGGGTCCTTATTTCGGAGGCAGAATCGTGGTGGATGGAGGAAACTGTGGAATTAAGGGCGATGCCAGTGATTCGGCGGATAAGTACACGATGAGGATCGACCATAAAGAGTGCGGAAGTTTGGTAAAACCAGAGACCAATACGGTGGAGACCTTCATCACGGTGCAGGAGAACCTTGGCATCTTCACCCACAGTACGAGACGGTAAGCAAACTAATCTTAATTTTTATTTAACTTAAGGAACGTAACCTTTCTATGGTAGAGATATAACTTTTTATACCATTTTGACCAACAATCTTAATGCTAGTTTTATTCTACTTTCTATTTTCTTAATTAAAAGTATATCTCTATGAAATATATATAAATTCCATCTTTGCCCCCTAGCTTTGTGGTGGTCTGTAGCTATCAGTCGGGCATGCAAACGGTCCGCGCAAGCTTCACTGTACCCGGCAAGAACGGAGTGGCCGCCGCCTACGAGCCCAACGATCCCTTCCAGCCGGACGAGGATCAGCGTTTGGGCAGGGAGCTCCGCCAGATGCGGTACGTCAACAAGACGGAGCTGGTGCTGCGGGAACCAGCGGACTCTTCCCAGTCCGATCCCCAATCCGAGTCCGAGTCCGAATCCGTCGAGCAGGCGGCGGTGGTGGAGCAGACCCAGCCGCCCGCCACGGAGCAGGACCAGGTTACTCAGTCCAGAGGTCAGGGCAGAGCTCTCAACCTCAACGAGGTCAATAGCTTGGCGGAGGAACCGGCGGAGGGACATCATTTGGAGCCAGTAGTGGGCACCAAGTACGCAAAACTGGTTGTGGACCAGACCCACAACTCCTGGATGCCTCTGGAGGCGGGCTCGCCACCAGGTGGTAACGTCGAGGATGAAGGTAAGTGGCCTGTCAGCGACAATCGTGATTCCTAAATGCCTATATAGTTACAGAGCAAGAAAATATAAAATCATTTTAGAGATATAGAAAGCTATATAGATATTAAGTAGTCAGTAAACTTTCAGCTAGGGTATTAAATCATCAAAATATTTAATGTGCTTCTAAAAAGCTAACAAAATAATTTGTAGCCTTAAGTTTATTGCTTAAGAACTTGAATTTGATAATTTAAAATTGTTCAGTCTTATTAAAACTTTAATTTAAATAATAATTAGAAGAAAACATTGAAATAATTTTGATATTATGTTTATTACAAAAAATCACAATTACTTTATTTTAATAATAATAGAAAGATGAACATAAAATTAATCTTGCTTAAAATTTATAAATTGAATAGAAATCTTGTTAAGTTAACTGATTAATGAACATAAGTAAATTTGGAACATGGGAAATACAAAAAAAGTTCCTTTCTTTCAATATTATTTTATAATTATTTTATAAGTTACTTTAATTTCTTATTGCAATGTTAGTGCTATTACACTATTATTCGAAATGTCCCTAAATATTTTGCTTTGCTTAACTTTTTCTTCCTGTGCAGCCGTTCTGCGTTATATTGGCTCCCATCTGAGCAGCGTGCTGGTAACCGTTTCGCTATCTGTGATAATCATCAGCATTTGCATCGTTCTGCTGCAGCGCCAGCGGATCCGCTCGCCGCCCCGCAGCCCCGCCCCTTCACTGGCCGCCCACCTGCCGCACAAGACGCTGCCGCGTGCTCTGCAGCAGCAGCAGTACCAGTGCACCTTGTAGGTGCCCCACCTGCCCCCAAACTCCACCGAATGCCCCGCCTCGTCCTCCGGCCTCCAGCTCGCTATGCCCACTTGTCTTGCTGAATGTCAAAAGGAAAGAAAGAAAACTCCATTTGGCTGAAGATGACTGCGCATAGCCACGCCCCACGCCCCCCACTCCCCACAAATCCTGCGGGAACTGCGGTTCCCAACTCAAAGCTCCAACGGTACCAGCGGGATCGGCATCCTACGATTTACATAATTGCAAACTCGACTTTGACTCTGGCCAAGCTTTAAATGCGATCGCGATCACGAGGGAGGACGAGCGGGCAGAGGCAGTTCTCATAGAGCGAGATTAGTCTGTAGACTCCTAGACGTACGATTTTTGTATAAATTATTTATGCCCAGAAAATACATATACCTATAGCTACTAAATACAATTGGTTGGTTTTATTTGGCACGGTTTCAGAGGTACAAATATACAATATTAGAGAACAAACTACTGTCTAAAATGTATATCATTATGTCTTTAACAAATACTTTGCTATATTTTACTAGAATAAAATATTGGTATGGAATTTTATGACATTCCTTCACAGTTGTTAAGGACATTAATTTTATAACTAATGACTTTGTTTTATTACATATTTCAATACTAGTACACATTTTTATACCTTCCTTCAAAGTGTTCATGCTCTCCCAAATTTTTAAATAATCTAAAAACTAAGCGTAACATTTAATTTCATCTGGCCGACAATGTTAACTAGGTCTCATGAAACAGCGCCAAACAGCGCTTTATTATTAATAAAAATGTAGTAAACACTTAATGGCTGCTAAGTGAGTTAAAAATTATGCATAGCCTAGATTGATTTCCGTTTAACAGTAGTTCCCAAGCTTCATATTCTTTGGGAATGAAAGTCAACCAATAGGTCAATTCCCAAAGTAGAAGCCCACCTTCGCCAAGTTTCAACTTCCGACCCAGAAGCTCGCCAAAATTTAGGTTCCAACTGTCATCATCATCAGACGATAATTTCGGAAATAGGCTCTTAACGATTCCATCAAGAGTACGAATGTTGAATGTGTCTCCGCTTCTGGTCGTAAAACAGAATTACGAAATTATGTTGAGACGTTGGCTCGTCAGACGGCGATTTGCATGAAAGTGGCACACAAAGTGTTGTACTATAAACTCCGCACGTTCGAGGTTCTCCAGGTTCTCGATGTTCTCCACTTGGACTTTAGGGGGTTCTCCGCCTCAAACGGAAGCCGGCAGAAAAAACATGAAACAGGCGAACCGACAAAAGACATAAAACTGCAGTCGGGGGCTCGTCTTGTTATTGTTGCCGGTTGCCCAATATGGAGAGGAGTCTCTCGGTCGAAGACCAAGTGGAGTTCCGAATCCAAATCCATAAACCAAAACCCAAACCCCAGTCGGATGGGACGTGCCCACGGTGAGAAACCGGCGAAAGGCGTTCTTTTAACTTTCTGATTGAAGTGCCTGGACTTGAGGCTGACTATATTTTGCATAGAAAAGCCATTAGGTTGGGGTTTTCATCATCATCGCCATCAGATACAAAAGGTTTGTCTGGCCTTTTGTTTGCATTATTAGAACACAAAAACCAAGTGAGCGTTAAGATCGCGCGCGCAAAAGCCGAAGAAGCAAAATAGAAAACAACAAAATACTAAATAAATAAACTTTCTCATCTGCAAGCTAGACTGCACTTAAAAAAAGATATAAAAATATCTTAATTTATAAGTAATGTTGGTTCTTTTTAAAACAATATAATTAAATTTTGAAACGTGAGAGACAATACATTCTTCAGAGAAACTTTTTCCCAAAGAAGTATATTAAATTATAATTTTCTCATTTTATATGGAAAAAAAGGAACCCTCTTTAATAAATTTTTCCAAAATTATTTTAAGTCAATATTTTGATAAACATAAAATAATATATATATTGGACTTCTTTTCTAGTCATAATTACATACAAGCTGAACAAATACTTTCTTGTTGGTTTTTTACGAAACTGTCAAACTACAGAACTTTCAGAAAGAGACATTATTTGGTAAGTGCTTATTTTGTTCATGTTTTTTTGCGAAAATTGGGCAAAAAAAATAAACGTGTTTTCATTCTACGCTTTAAATTTTAAGATGATTTTGTTACGATTTTTTTCGCTTTTACTTGTTGTAAATTTGTAATAAAATTTAATCAAAGAAAAATCTTTTATAAATTTTGTTAAGTGCTGCTTAAAGCTTAAAGAATCAGCAACCAAGTCCAAGCCTTTACCTTCACCTTCACCCATTTCAATGGGCCTCCGCCGCGGCACCACCGCAACCGCCGGCGGCTGCTCAAATTTCAAATTTCACCCACAGTGGGCCCTGGCGTTTTGACGTTGATTAGCATGTGGCACACATAAATCTGTGGCGGGATTGGGCTTCCGTTTCCCTTTTCGAACGCACTCGCCAGACCAACAGATCCACAGATCTCCAGATGGCGGCCGAGCATAACGCGATGCATTCACCATTGGAGAGCCATTGGGGAACCATTGGAGAACCGCCGGGGAGTCGTGGACCCCTGCATAATGAGGCCAACGATCTTGGCCAAGAAGCCAGCCGAACCAGTTAATGAGCCGCCGCTGTCTTGGATTAGAATGCGAGCAGCTGACGAAGACGAAAGTAAAACTGCCTCGAGAAAGTTTCCATTTCTGGCTCTGGCCAAACATCGAGATCATTTTTCTTTTTTAGCTAACTCCGGGGAGTTTTTAATGTTGAAACGCAGCTGGGGAGCGTTTTCTAGGGGTAATTACTGGGCCACCTCCTCCGGTTTACATCTAATTATTTGCGATCTGAACTCGAGATTGGTGTCAGATCCCCAGATCTGCATTCTGCCGGCAAATTGCACCCAAATGTCTTCCCTCCCCGTTTGGGCCCAAAAAAACAGCCAACCGACATCAACATCTGGGTTATCTTTTGGGCAATCGTGATCTGGCAGAACCACAAAAATGGAACAGCCGACAAGCGGCTCATTGTTTTTAGCCATCATCAGCAGCGGACTCTGTGTTCGGGGTCTCTGTTTTGTTTCCGAACTCAGATTCTGGGCTAATGACAGTCGCACTTTTTAATGATTATTATTATGAATTATGTGTGGTTTTCCGGGGCCAGCGGAGGGACTAGAAATCGGTGTCAAATTGGGGAATTGTTTTCAGCTCGAAATGGGTGAATTTAAGCGGTTACGGGGTTAAATACCATTTTGGCCAAAGTTTGTCGACAGCTTTTGATTGATGAGTTCGGCATTCTAAATGTTAATTGGCAGTGTGTCATTTGATTTAACTATAAAGTTACATTTGTATTTGAGTTCTTTGCTATTATTACTAATAATTTTATTTAAAAACAAAACTACAATTATTCGTTTGTTTATACTCATATTTAATGCAATTGTATATAAAAGAACCAAAAAATGTGTTGATAAGATACGTATGGGAATTCTACTTGTTCTAAAAAGCGAAGATTAACCAAATATTAAAAGCGATAATGCAAGTGCTATCAATACGTGTATAGTGAAAGGTATCAGGAAATACCATAGATATTTTTATTGCCACTCGGGTTATCGCAACCTAGCACAACAAAGTACGTACTCCTTCTTAAATAATGTGTCATGTATAGTAATGGCGAATCTAATCTTAACAAATATAAAGACTTGTTGTTCAGTTTTCAGTGGCAGTCTAATGAAAACCTGTAATACATTAAAATGGTTAAAAATCCCAGTCTCGTTTTTGTGTTAGTCCTGACTATAACTTGCTCCCTTATTTATGGAACACAGAGTGCAAATATTCTTGGACTATTTCCGAGCCTAAGTCCTTCGCACCTGATAATCTCGATGTCAGCTGCCAAGGTTTTGGCCGAGCAGGGACACAATGTGACAGTGGTCACGGTTTTGGAGCCAACGATAACCCATAAGAATATACGTCTGATCCAGATACCTCTTACCGAGGAGGAAATTAAAGAAAGAAGCGAGACTATTGGAGCAAAACAAAAGAATACCAGTGGTCATCGGCTTCTTTCCATTCTAAACATGGCTGATCAAATGGACTCTATGTTGAGAAAGATGAAAGATGTCCTGAAGGACAAACGAGTTAAGGATCTATACTTGAACAAAGGCAACCACTTCGATCTGGTAATCTCAGGATACTTTATGAATGACTACCAGTTGGGATTCGCTAGAAAGGTGAACGCTCCTGTAATCGTTCTGGCACCCGGTCCACCCAACCAGATGCTAAACTCCCTGATAGGTAATCCCCATGATCCTGTGGAAAAGCATAAGGACATGTCCTTCGGACAGCGTTTGGATAGCTACATTACCAGCCTCTTCTATGGAATTTTTGTGCGCCAAATCGACAGGCTAAATCGCGAGTTTTACAAGTAATTAGATTTAATTTTGAAATGTTGGAGAGGCTTAGTTAAATTATTTTCAGGGAACTCTTCACGGACGATGCGAGCATGCCGGAGTACTCGGAAATCCTTAAGAACACATCACTAGTGTTCTTCTGTTCCCATGGAGCCAGCGAGGGATCCATACGACCCAATGTCCCAGCTGCCATCGAGATTGGAGGAATACAGATCAAGGACAAGCCGGATCCTCTGCCAAAAAACCTAGAGGAGTTCCTGGGCAATGCCACCGATGGAGCCATTCTCCTGAGTCTGGGCTCCAATGTCCAGGGTACCCACATCAAATCTGATACAGTGCAAAAAATGTTCAACGCCCTTTCGAAACTGAAGCAGAGGGTCATTTGGAAATGGGAGGATCTGGAGAATACACCTGGAAAGTCGGACAATATTCTCTATTCCCGTTGGTTGCCTCAAGACGACATCTTGGCCCACCCGAATATTAAGCTTTTTATCAATCACGCCGGAAAAGGAGGAATCACTGAAGCTCAGTATCATGGAAAACCTATGCTGTCTTTACCAGTGTTTGGAGATCAACCGAGTAATGCATTTGCCATGGTGAGAAATGGTTTTGGCCTCACACTTAGCCTGCTGACTCTGGAGGAGACTCCTTTCGACCAGGCCATTCAGGAGATCCTATCGAATCCGCAGTATAGCCAGAAGGTGGCCAAGTTCTCATCCCTCTACCGAGATCGTCCCACAAGTGCCCGGGAGTCGGTAATCTTCTGGACGGATTACATTATCCGGCATAATGGAGCTCCTCACCTGCAAAGCCCCTTGGTTCACATGGACTTCATTGCCGCCAATAACTTGGATATATACGCTTTGGTTACTGCTCTAATAGTTAGTATTGTACTGATTCTTAAGGCGGTGATTCAATATATTTACACAAAGCTAATCTCAAAGTTTAATAAGGCGACAAAGGTCAAGAAACACTGAAAGTTCGGCAGACTAGAACTTGGAGAATTAGCAGTAACAGGTTTGCCTAATGAAAAGTATTACAGTGCTAACCATTTTCGTAGTTTTTAAATATTGACTTAAGAGATATTCTTAATTACTCATAGTGTATATAAAAACTAGTTAAAGTCAGAAATAAAAGCCTTAATTTTAGCACAAAAAGGAAAACAGTATTAAAATCCTGGGATATCTCGCTTCTCCCACAAGTTCAAATGAGTTCAAGCGAATAAACCCGGAATGGTTATGGGATTGTGCAGAAACTACTCTTCCGAAACAGGTCTTTAACTTTAAGATACTTTGATGACATCACCGGCAAAATGCCCTTTTAATTCGAGAAAGGCAGAGCCAACAAAGTCACAGTGAATTGGCATGTCTATAAACATTATGCAGTGACTATATAAAGTGTAACTACAGATGCTTGGAACATAATTTAGCGTAAATAAAAACCTGATGTTTGGTTAATTTTCTTTTCCATTTCTCGCCGAGATTCCCCTCACGCACCGCAAAGGAGAACCGAAGTAGAATAACAAGTGGAAGTGCCAGGCCCATTTCCAAAGGCCAGGCTATAACCACAGACTGCAGACGCAAGCCTGGTTATAGTATTGCACTGCGAGAAAAAAAATTCAAAAAATTTAAAATATAAATTTGTATGTTTTTATACATAAGTTTGGGATCTGTTTTCAGATGAATTTTCAATGGAAAAGTGAGTACAATTTAAAACATAATATTATAAGTCCAACATTTTATTTTTAAGTTAAAAATTTTTTAAATTCATTTCTGTAAGACCATGATAACTTCCATCAAAGTGATGAAGCAGTTTTAAATTAAATATTTAACTTAGTAAGAAAACGTCCAACGTATTTTAAATTTCACAGGCTTTAAATAATAGTAAATATCTTTTTGTGCACTTTGATATATGCACCTGCTGTGGCCATTGCTGTTGTTGGCCTTCCGCTGATTTCCTGCATCGCTGCATGCAAGTTATGTCTCTATCAAGTTTAGTATTTGTATCTGACGCCGCGGCGTGCAGAATTCGCAGCAAACTTGATGCATGGCCGCAGTTGAAGCGCAACGGTTGCCGCAGCAACTCCAAGTACAAGTACAGCAGCAACAGCAACAGCAACAGCAGCAACATCTGCAACAGCAACTATTGTAACCGTAACCAGCCCATTCCCAATCAAATCCAAAATAGCGTTCTCGGTGTCGCAATGCGTCGCACGCGTAACCTCGTCTCTTTTTTGTAGTCATCTTCAAATACCCTTTAAACCTTGATCAATCGGGTATATTAGGCCAATAAGAGGAAACCATATTAATATAATAATATATAATTAAAATATTTATTTTAACCATAACGTTTTAAATGACCAAATTAATCAACAAAATGCCTTTAGTAAAAGATACTTATATTTTGTTGAATGTGTCTACGTAAAAAATATATTTTTCTATTTTTTTCACAGACTTTCCCAGGAAGTTTTTTCAAGTATTTTAATGAATCTTACCCATTTATGATTTTTTAATTTACTTAAAGTTCCCTAGGCTGGAATGTGGAAATCACACCGCTTTGATAAAACTCTTCAGAACATCAGTTTAAATACCAGTTTCTATTCCTTTGCATAGCACCGCTTTTGGCCATTGCGCATTTTTAAGCACATTTAAAAGTCTCTATCTTGTGCTCGTCTTGTTTTTGCGAGTGGCTGGTATCCCAAGGCGGTTCATCCCAACCCACCGCAACCCATCTTGGCCCATTCCTGGTCATGGCCAACCCATTCCCATTCCCATTCCCAATTCCAATACCCATTCCCCAGAATGGCCATTCCATTTCGGCTCGGAGCTCATAACTGTTCTTGACGCGCTTACCTTTGAAATTAGCTGGCCCGGCCAATTCCAGCGTGCGTTTTGGGCCATTCTGAGTGACAACGGCGACGGTCATGGCCAGAAGAAACTCACTAGCCACGCCCCCCCTGGACCCGCCCCCTGCTAATCAACTGCGTATTTCAATTTACCGTTGCCAAAAAAAAAGATGGAAAAAGAACAGAGTTAGAAGAAATTTTACACTGAAGGAACGTAATAAAATAAATATTAATTCCGTTGTAAATTGATTTGGCATTAACATATTCAATTTTTTCATTCAAATATAAATTTTTCTTAAAGACACATTTTAAATTTATGAATTTTTATAATAGCTAAGTTAGAGCTTAAAAATGTCATTGCATTTTTGTATTATTTCTTCTTATGAACAAATAAACTTTATAAAGCTATACAGATTTCTTGAAATTGAATTTGGTTGGTTTTTCAAAAGAACTTAATTTAATTTAAATTCTGTTTTATAATGAAGCGCTATTGCTGGTGGGCTAAGTTTTTTAACTAACTTGAAAAGCTGTTTTATATAAATATTTTTAAACATTTTTTTGTCAGTGTTGTGGAGGCGGATAGTGACTAAAAAACAGGGAGTAACGAATAAGATGTGATACTCTGAGAGGGTACTTAAGTTAATTCCGATTTTTATGCGACACCCGTTAGTTTTGGCATATTATTGCTGACACTCGGTTATGGAGTTCCCGCGAATCCGGGGTCTCTGGAGTCCAAACCCGAGAGTCGTGCAAATTGTGGGAGATCTCTGTGCCATTTCGTGGCCATGCTCCATGGTCTCTGGCAACCTCCACTTCGCATTAAGTCATTTTCCCATTGAATCTGCTCCAGATTCCCACACAATTGCTCTGCCCACTTAGGCTTCTACTTCGTACTTCTCTCCCTGATTTATTTATTTTGCCAGGTCTTACTAATTTTTATTTGCTTGCAATTTCCAACTCTTTCTCGAAATAATTGCGAAAAAAGCTAAGAAAATAAACGGAATTGGGCGCAGGGCGAAAGTGTAGTAAGCCACCTTAAATGGGTTTGGGCCATTAAATCTGTGGCCCGATGAAACTCATTTGGGCCGCTTTGTTGCTTTCCTCACTCATCGGGTTTCTATAAAGCGGGCTTTACATATAGCCTAATGCGTCTTTGTGAGAGCCATTCAAAGATAATCGCCGAAAGCTGCACAATTAACATTGCCTGAGTTTCAGTAGATCCGAGAAAGATGATTTCGAATCAGTTAAATCTGATGGGCAAGGGAATACCAAATCTTTCGTGAGTTTCTAATAAAAAGAGATTGTGTGAATAGCTTGAAAGAATTTCTCTTTAAAAGTTTATGACATTTATGTCATCATTTGCAAAATATCTGAGTGACTAAATTTCAATTATTGCAACATTTTCATTTAATGATTAAAAAACTGTTATTGCCTTTTTAGAGTTTCTATCCAAAAAATATACATAATTTATTCATAGTTCTTGAACATGTGTTAGACTTATTTTTAGACATTTAATTGCGACATTTTGAAAGGTATTCATTATCAAATTATCTAAATGACTGAATTTTAGAAATTCTTAAATTTTAAAAATAGTTTAAGATAAATGGTTGAAATAAATTATATAAGAATATGTCTCTATTTTTTTCAATGGCTTTGGTAAATTTAACTGTATTATCTCATCCGTTTAAAAAGATAATGGGTTCTCAAAGTTCCCAAATAAATCTTGTAAAAGCTTACCTTTTAGAAAAGGTCATTTGGTGTTCTCTCATTTAACAAGAAATCTATTTTACCACCAACTCGCACTTGAGAATCTCACTATTTATAACCAATGTTTAAGCAGACTAATCTGAATTTTTCCCAAGCGTTGCTTTTCCCAGAATTTTCACTTTACATTCCCGAAGGGCAATTCCAGCTCTCCCACTCCCAATGCTCCATAAAGAATGCTCATTTCACTAACAAATCTTTAAGCCGAATCGTCCGATTTTCAAGAGCCATGAACCCAGAGGGCCCTAAAACTCCTCCTAAGATCCATAAAAAGAAATGATGTGAGGGCCGGGGAAACGGAACAGAGTCGTCAACAGACAGCAGACAATGCCAACGTTTTACTAACTTAATTCTACACCTCGCATTAATCAGGCCCCTGCAGAGCCCGACATAATTATATGATTAATAAGCTCCATTGTGCGCGAGTGAGTTGGGTGAGCGTGAAAATGAAAGTGCTGTCGATAGAGTGGTGGAAAAAGTTTGTAGAAGGGGGATTACTTAGCGCACTGCAATTTGCCGTTGCACTTTTCGCATTTGCTTTTCACAACCCGCAACGCACAGATTCCGTTATTATACATAGTAAGCCAGCGATATGACCACCTCCAACGTTTCCATTGTTTGCTTTTAATTTTCGACGTGCGATCGCAGACAGGTGCAATTAGAGGCGCTGGAAATTGCATCGCGATCACTCATCTAGCGGCTCGAAAGCCATATGTAGGTATAGATGCCTGGATGCTGACTTATTACCAGCACTGTGCTCACAAAATTAATTCAAATCGAACGGTCTGCGAAATCATTTGGATTAATTTCGTTAAGCTATATAACTTTAATTGGAATTTTCCAACATTATTTGTATCCGAAAACAATAATGAATAATATTTAATGGCTCACTTTTGCTAATTTAAAAAATTGTGCAAACTTAAATTCAATGTTTCTTAGAAAGACAAAAGAAATTGTCTCAACACAATTTGAAGTGCTTTCCCTAAATATTTTTAACGAAATCAAAATTAATAATATATAATTATGTTTATGTCAGGAATTAGCCTACATTTTTGACATTAAATTTTAAAATAATTATAAAAAAGTTATAGAAACTAAAAATATGCCCTATTATTTATATTTTGTTTTATAAGTCTTAAAGATTAATAATTGTACAGACATTAACATAACAGATATTTAAATAAAACACTAATTGTTTTCTGTTGTTTTCATTTTCTAAACACCACTTTCCTAGGCAGTGTTCATTTGTTCGATTTTGGCGTGCGGAAAGTTGGTGTCAGCCGCGCTTTCGTTGGGCATTAATAACACCAGTCAATAATACACATAACCAATGTGTCCCGAAGCTGGCACGCTCGCTTTGGATGTAATTAGGGTCACCTGCGATGGAGCCGGAGATGGAACGTGGAACATGGACTACTAGAGCTCAGCCAGCGCTCCACATTGGTGGTTTGACTTTGGGCCAAAAAGCAACTCCAAATGGTTGCTGACAAATGTCAGAGTACGGTGGGCAGGTAAACCTTTTTTAATAGTTTTGCCCCATAAATATTATCACTAATGGGTACACAGAAAAATATACATATAAAGAAATCTCTTGACTTTGCCAGCGAAATTTAGGAAAATTTAGGGACCACAGAAATTTGTTTTGATTGAAGAGACTTGTTCGACAAAATAAAAGCCTGCGATCGAATTAATTTAAAAACACATTTCGAATAATTTGAATCGAACTGATTTAAAAAACAGGTTTTTAACGAATTTTTAAATTTAAGTACATAGTACATATATCTGAAACCTGAATTCGTTTACATAATTTACAACGATATTTAAAGGGAAACAAAAATATGTTGATTATTTAAATAAACATTGGTGTTTTTGTATATTTAAGGTTGATATGTTTATTTTTTTTTGTGTATGCATATACTTTAGCAGCCATCGACTGGCTTCCCCACATATTGGATAAACTTAGCGGGGCCGTGAATTGGGTTAGAAGCATCGCATTGCATTGGCACCGATCGGATTGAGCTATCGATGCCAGCCAACGCTGCGTATACGTGTGCCGATGCAAACGAGAGTACGAGTATCAATGATGGGTCGTTCTGTCTTCGCCTGATTTTCTGCCGCTACTCACGATTACCGGAGATGATGAGCTGTCGACGGTGGCCAAAGTGGGTCATATTGTATGCTTAGCCACGGAAGAGTGTTTCTAGGCTGCTGTTGGCTAATGTCTTTGCATTTAAGACATGAACATTTGAGAGCCTGTAGCACTTTACTGAATGATTTCGATATTCAAATTCAATCTCAGCCACAAATCACAAGCCATGAAGAGTAATGACGGCCGAGAGACTTACTGCTGATAATCAGGAGCCTGTCGAACAAGCAGCTCTAGATAAATAGTTGGTAAGTAAAAACTATAATCATGTTAAATTTATACACAACAACAAAAATGTTCGTTTTAATATTTTTTGTAATATCATTACATATTTTAAAATTATTTAATATATTATAAATATATGTAAATTTGTCTGAGTGCATTTACCCGTATCTGTAATTTAATTACCTTAGCAAAGCAAAGTCAGTTAGATGCAAGCTATAATTTACCTAAGGAACAGTTAAAACTAAAATAAAACTAAATCATAATTTAGAGATTAAATATATGCTTCGTTTTGAATTGAACTCGAAGAACTCTGCTAACGATTTGAGAAAAGGGAATATATTATCATAATGGGAAATAATTACTAGTATACCAGATAAAAGAAAGGAATTCAACCGAGTAATTAAGCATGATAAATGATCTAGCAGTAACTTACTGTATCCGCCTATAGTAATTTTTTATTACAGCTTATGACGGATGCTTGAAGGTGCTGTAAACCATAACATTAAGTAATTAATAATATTTAACTGAACTTCAGGGAAAGATATTTTCTCCAAAAAAGTGAAACAAAAGTAAGGCCACAGCCAAATTCAAATACAAACTGTACTAACAGAAGCCACAATTAATATCCAATAGCCGTGATTATATTTATATGTAATAATATGTGTTCAACTACTAACAACTATGGTTAACCAAATGAGACAAGCCATAAAACACAACTGCTACATATCCACTGCAGAGATTGCGGTTTGCATTATAATTTCAATTTCAGGCCAGAGTTGCCAGCAGATGGAACTCGGATGCTGACATCCATGGGTTAGCGTTGAAAATGGGTTAACTGTGCGCGAACCAGGTGGATTATGTGGGGCGACTGTGGGCCTATTAAGACTTTAGCAGGCTACGGCTAAGAGAGTTAATTCTAGTGAAGAGCCAGTTTTATTTTCCCTACCTGTCGAGGCAATCAAACCTATTATTTTGGTGGCCGACTGAGGCCGCAGGATGGTTTGATGGGCTTGTGGCAGGCATCAACTCACTACATGCGGAGAAAATTATATATCTTATATTATCTAGAACTTTCATTTTAAACATCGTTAATCATAAAAATATAAAAGAGAAAATCTTTATATTACATCCAGTTGTATACTAGCCCATTTTGATTAAACAGACTCCCTTGAACTGAAAAGGGAAAAAAACTAGATACTCGTACAGTTGAATAAATTTGCAATTAAATTATGATTTTATGGCTTTAATTTCATGGGGTTTCCCCTGGCCAAACTATCAGCATCCTCTTTTTCTGCGTGTAGGCCTTGATAAATTGCCCACCAGGCAGTAATTGCTAATTATTAATAATTTAATAGGTGGAAAATATGAAAGACAAGCCAGGCGAAGAGCAGCGCTCTAATGATTGTCATTAAAGCTGGAGTGAAGCCGCAGGGCCGAGGTGCCACAACATCTAACCGTTTACTTAAGCAGCTGCAATAAATTTGGCCAACAAGTAGGGGAGGTGAGAGGTGGGGGCTTTCGAGCCAAGTTGCTGCAGATTGCATGCGAAAACTTCCGCAAGCCTTCGCATCCGCAAGTCCAAAGTATGTTCGCACAATGGTTCCACGGTCTCGAAGCGGCCAGGAAGTGGAAGTGACACATTCCGGCCAAGTCAGCCGGCATTGTTCTCAAATCCTTACTGACACACTGAAATTGTTGTGCCAACAATGTCGCTCCGTCTTGACGTGGTTTGTTGCTCATTTGTCGCCATCTGCCACTGCCACTGCCACTGCCACTGCCGCTGCCTCCGCCTTTCCCGCTGACTGATTGCAATCTCATTATGTTCCCCTGCAGTCCGACATGGGTTTCCTCTTTATAGTCGCACGAAGCAGAGCAGAAAAATCCCCAGGCATTCCGAATTATTCAGCAAAATTGTCAGACAAGCGATAGCGGTTATACATTGTTTTAGACTCGTTAAATCGTTAGGCATTCTTAGGATCCGGAGTGGTTTCTGTTCTGCTTATGTGGGTTCCCGATTATAATCTCCAGTTGCTGCTACTTGAGAATGCAATAACTCAATGAAAAGCTCCAATTCATTTACATTTGTGTATATATTATTCAATAAATGTTCTAAATACAACTTCTTTGAGCGATGTTTCGTTTGTTGCAGCTTACTAAAGTATTGGCACATTTTTCAGAATTTTACATTATCCATTTTGAATTATCATCCAAACCAAGATCAAAACTGGGACTAACTATTCTCATAACTTACACAAGCAGCTATTAAGAATTGCATGGCGGCAACGTAGTAAAATAAGTTATAAGCTAAATTATGTAAAATCTAAGCCGATGCAAAGTGCATGTTGTGCTAAACGTTTACAATAAAGATTTAATCTAGTCGTTATAAATAATTATTTATAATCGGATGGGTTACATGCGGATGTCTGGCTGAAACCTTTACAAATTTAAAAACAATTGTGAAATCTCGTATTAAAAAAAAAAAGATTTGTAATTAATCGTTTGGTTAAATTTGTGCAATATGAATATATAATTTTTTGACGAAAACATTTCTATTAATTTATTAATTATTAATTTATCAGAAAAAAGTGAACTTTAAAAAATAAAATTTTATTTTATCGAGGCAAGTGTATGCAATAATTTATAGACTTTCTTAGTTGAAATTTCAATAATACTTCAATACATTTTGACACCTAACTATTGCTTTTAAATTTCAAAGGATTTCACAAACATCCTTAATAGATCGCACAAAAAGAAACGAAAACAAAATAGATAGAAGCGGCTGCTAATTAATTGTACACACTATTGGCATATTGTCCATTCACAAATATACATACACATTTATAGTAGTTCGGTAAATACAATCCATATACGATTCATAAAGTCCATTTGTAGATAGTTGTAGATAATTTTTTTGGTAATTGACCCACTGCCCCCCGGGAGATGCAAAGTAAAGTATCTAAAAAAAATGATTAAAGCTAAAAGCAGCGGCGGGTATCGTTTCGGTGTATCGGGAGATCGGGGAATCCCCTCCAGAACCCGGTCACTTGCATAGTCAACACTTGGGCGTGTTGGCCCCGCTGCTCACGCTGCTCGTCTCCAGGTGCTGCATCAGCAGCTGCTGGAGATCGGCTCGCAGGGCGCGCTCCTCGTTGATCTGGAGTTTTATCTGGGACATATCCTGCTGCATCTGGCGGATGGCGGTCCACAGTTGGCGCAGGGTCGGGGTCATGTCCTCGTTTTCAAGGCCTGCTTTTCGATATGTGTTTCGGTGGATAAAAGAAAATCGAACAGAGAACAGAATATGTTAGTGTTGTGTGTGAGAGATCGGATGAGGGGATCAGTGTGGATTAATGGTAATGTACAAAATATGACTGTGTTCGAGTATAGTAAAATGTTTAGGCGTAAATAATAGTTTTAAGCTATCGCTAGAAAAACATAAGAAGTGTACATCTAAAACATTCTAATGCTAGGGAACCATAGTCGAGGGCGTTTCGATTTAATCAAACTACAGGTCATTAATCTATAGGCTAATCTAAAATGTTTAAAGGTATATTTGGAGTAAAACTATATTATTGAACAACAAAAACACACAACCACACAGACAAACAAAGGAAGATTCGTCTTGTAAAGGATTTTATTCATGGTTCGCTTCAATTTGTTGAGATATCTTTTTTCTTCTCTCTCTCGTCGACAAAAATCAACTCAATTACAGTACAAACGTATAAACTGGTTAATAGTAGAGTATATAGTAGTTCATTTGGTTAGACAACGTTTTTTTCACAAAACACTTACAAAATAAGTTCGTTTATCCTTCGGTCAATAATGCACAACAGTAGGTTACTTTGATTTAATTGCTGAATCTAGCTATGACTAACATTTAAAGCGCACTCTTTGATTACACATTGCACACTCTTTGATTTAATTGCTTGCTATGCAGGTAACGGACATTTAAATACAAAACTCACTAGGTCGATGTCCTCTGAAAACTCAGATGCAATAAAAATTAAGATTATATATAGTAAACAGTTTAGACTATGGCAATTAAGCACATTTGTGTTTCCTAAGGAAAAAATTGTGTTCCACTTTTGTATGGGCAAGTAAAAAAATATAATTTTTTAAGCCGTGGACGGAAATTTAAAGCCCTTCTGTTTCGGCTGCCATCTTTTAGCTGAACTAAAGTCTATTAAATTCCGTTTAAGGAGCCAGGAGTTGCACTTCTGTGGCAAGCATCATTTATCAAACCATCGAATAGCATCTAAACTAGTATCTTTTTCGACAAGTCTTTTTACAAATTACATATTTATAATAAGCTAAGTTAGATGTAAAACAATATAAGCTAAGCACAAATTCTAGTTATAGTCTAGTGGCAAGGTAATTCGCTCAGGTGCCAGAAATGTCTTACATATATGTTTTAACATCAGACATCTGAGCGAATTTCAATGCCGACACATCAAGGCGCAGCTTAAGGCTAAGACAATCAAAACGAATACATGTTATTTGTCCATTCGCTTACAACATTATAATAGATCGCTGGTCTAGAATCTAAGGCTCGTGGCATTGAAAGCTTTGCGCAGCCAGAAAATGAACTAAAAATCAATAAAGATTTGCACACAGAGCGCATTCAAAGCAAAGCATCTGTATATTTGTATCTGCAGCTGGAGCAGCGGGATGCGATATGCGTATGCGATGCGATGCGGATGACTGATGAAGGCATGATGATGCCCCAAACCCCGACTCAAAGATGGTTGATCTTGCGCCACTGTTTCATCACAAAATTACCGCAACACCAACTGCCCGACTGTCGTTTGCTTCCATCGGCATTCAATTCCAAATTCGCTGAAGGACCGGCTCCATTGCTCCGCAGCAATTCCCGCTCCACATCGCTGTCATCCGACCGCTCTCCGCCGGCCAGTTGAGGTGTGCTCCTCTGGAGCGTGCTGGTCCGCAAGGCTCCACCGCAGTTCATCAAATAGCCGGCTCCATAACCAGCATAGCGATGCGAAGTGGAGGTTTCGAAGGAGCGGTTCAACCGCCGATCGTAGAGTCCCGGATGTCCGGCCGGATTTGGCTTCACTATGGTAGTGCCTCCACTACCATTGCCCGGGGAACGCTGGTACGACTGCTGGGCCACCAACTTGGGAGCCGGCTTGTTTTTCCTCGGCAGCAGAGGGGAGGTGCACACGTTGTCGTAGCCAGAACCAAAACCACTCTTCAGGCGATTTAGAGACTTCCTGGTGGCCCTCTCCTCAGACAGAGCTCTCTGGTAGTCCTTGATGGAGGGCGATCCTCCTCCCGGTCCAGTTAAGGAGTACCTTTGCGCAGGCGTCGCATTCAGCGAGGAAGACACCGAACTGGAGTACAGATTAAAGTTGTTGGGACTGGCCTCGCGCCATATAAATGAGGAATTCAAACTGCCGGCGGAGTTTTGGCGACCTGGTTGCTGCTGGGGATGATGTTGCTGCTGCAGGTGTTGCTGCTGCAGATGTTGCTGCTGCTGCTGGTGCTGCTGCTGCTGATTGAGGTAGGGTGAGATGCCGACATTGGCTATGAAAGGCAGCTGTGGATTGGAGGTTGAGAAGGTTTTGCTCGTTTTCAGCTTGCCACCGCGGATGGGCAGACACGGAGTCCAGGGTTGCAAAACTATAGATCGATTTGGATCAGGTCGGATTGGAATAAAGAGAGAGAGAAAAATGAAGAGATTTGAAGAAACAGAAAAACGAAATACCAACAACGACAATAGGAGGGACGAAGGGAGAACCAAAAACCACAAAACCAATTAAAATATTATGTTATAAGAGAAAAGATTACAACGCCAAAAAGGAGACAATCACGACAGTAATATGAAAAGACGGTGAGTAAAGCAGGGATATGGGATAAGTGGATAGTATTTTCCTACAAGGATGAGAACGACACAAAAATGGGAAAGCGGCCAGAGAATAAAACCAAAGATGCTGTACCATTGCCTGTAGCAAAAAGATCGAACAGGTAAGGTCTGGACTAGTTCTCCAACAAATTAATACCAGTAAGTGTGAGTAGAATCAGGACTGTGGGATGAGTGTGCAATAATGGTTAATAAAAAACCTCTAATCATAAACCCAACATATATACAAAATGTGCAGCTTAATACTAATGATTACAAATGAGTCAAAATGAATTTGTTTTTACGTCTGGGAATAGGAATAGGGGTTGAAACAATCGGCGGTAAGAAAAAATTAAACTAAAGTTTACATGGGTAATGGGGTAACAAAAACAATATTTATTTTAAGTAAGAAACAAAATAATTTAAATTAAATTTTGGTCAATACAAATAATTATAGAAATACAGAATAATTGACATTATGTAATGCAAAAAAACTTTGATTTCCTTTGCGCGCTGCTTAGCACCATTTGCAGAGTGGAGTCTGTAGATCTTAAAACGAAATCAAATGCCAATTTATACAACTAAAAAATCAATAGTTTCTCTTAAAAATAATTTGGTAATCGGTTAACAATTTGTAAGCTTAAAGTTAATGGTTCAACTAAGCCTAATACAATATTCTCGGTTAAATTTGGAAAATTTATCTTGGTTTAGTGCAACTTCAGAGCATTGTTAAAAATGAATGAAATCATGAAATTATAGAGCAACCAAACCAACAAAATGATAAATGGTTTGTTTAGCGCCTAAACTTTTAAGTGAGTCTGTGTTTGTGTGAGGATTGTACAGCATAGTGTGTGTGTGTGTGTGTGTGTGAGATGTGTGATAAATAAGCAATTTAGCTAACAATGTTCAGCTTTTGTTGTTCAGCAAATAATAATCAAACTTGATTTGGGAGCACATGGAAATCCTTACAGCTAGATGAAGCACATCTGGGATGGCCGGCGCCACTTACCCGAGTGGATAGTGTTCCTGGCGTTGTTTTGGTAGGCGGCACAGTAGGCCTCAAACACCCGGAGCACCAGGGCGTCCTCCTCGTAGGTGGGCTGGTTCTTCCTCCCGCTGCAGTAGCTGGCCAGTGCGTTGTTGGAGCTGCTGCCGCCACTGCTGCCACTTCCCGATCCACTGGTGGCATTCAACAAACTGGGCCGCAACGGCGGCGTGGGTCGCAGGCAGCTGATTGTCCAATTAGCTGGGGATTAAAAACGTGTGTTAAAAGTTGATTCTTAATTAATAAACATAAAAAACGAAAATTAAACTGACAACTTTAGAGCGTACAAACATTAAAAATAAAAGTTTAATTTTTATATCCGTTACTCATGAATTAAAAGGGTGTATTGTATTCGTTAAAAAGTATATAACAAGTAGTATTTTTGACTAGAACCACTAGCCGAGTCAATCTAACCATGTATTTCTGTCTGTTCGTATGTGCGTTGAGATCTCAAAAACTGTACGTGTTAAGGATTTGGGATTTAGCATGCAAATTCTAGTGTAACGCTCATATAACTTAAAATTCTGAAGATACATGGTACAGTTGTAATTATAAGTTTATCAAATTTTTCAAATCGAACCATTATTTCAGAAGTTCTGAAAAAGTTATGTTCCCAATAGTTAATTAAGTCAGCTCTGGCAAATAAATACACTTTTAAGCCAAATGTAGTCTGTAATCTGTTTGTTTTGAGTTCGGATAACAGAGTAGCGAGTTTTTGAATGTCGTGGTACCCGTCTAAAGCGTTCTTTCTTGTTTCTATTCAATAAGTCTTTGTCTCACCCTTTGTGCTTCCTTTCCTTGCGCTTGGCACCCCCATTCCCGCCGCTGCTGCTGCCGCTGCCTGAATTGCTGGACTGGCGTCCATGGATGACGCCGGGATTGGAGCTGCTGTCTTGCTGCTTGGTGTCTGGACTGAACTTGATCTGGGGCCGGCTGCCCCCAGATGACTTGGCAGACTTGGTGGTTGTTGTGGATGCAGATGATGTGGTGGAGGCTGAGTGGGCGTGTACTGATTGTAGCTGAGATGGTGGTTGAACGATTGGCTCCGTTTGTGATGCGACATCGAGTTGGTGGCCGGTGATCCCTGGTGGCTGTTGCTCCCGCCGCTGTTGCCGCTGGGCGGGATGCTGCTGGGCGTGGCCGGCGGACGGCCGCCGGTCGGCAAGAGCAGGCTGTGGCTCGATGGCGGCGACATCTGCAATTTTAGACAAAAACAGCTTTCATTAATATGGATTCCATTAGGGTTCTTAAATTATTTTAAAATGCCTTAAGTTAGTTTCATGATCAGAGAATTTCAGGTGGTCCACCGTCAACAGGATCAGCGGATCAGTAACAATAAGAACAACGTACAACGGCAGGCGGAGGCAGGTCCTTCAGGCAAATCCTGCAGCGAGCAAAGCGCAGCAAGCAAATCGAATCGAATGCGTTTGTTTGATTTTTAATTTGGAATTTACATTCTCATTTCGAATTTGTGTGTTGCTGAGCGTTAGATAAATGTTTTGTAATTCGTTTAGCTTTTGGACGGATGAATTTTCAACTCAAACATAGAAACAATAAGTGAGACCTATATTTCTCTAAACGAAAATCGTCATATTTTGAATTTCTGTTTCTTCGCAAGTCTATGTTCATTTCAAAATTTTAACTTCGTATTTTACATTTTAAGTTAGCTTATAGTTTAATCCTCTACGTTTTATTTTGAGCCAATTTTTGAAACTACATTTGTTTTCTAGATTGGACAATTCATTATTCTAAGAACTCCGATTTAAAATTTATATTTTCGGAAGAAATGTCTAATAAATATTAGGAGATCCCAATAAACTGTCATTGGGTTAGTCAAAGAATGTGCTGATGAGGAAGCATTGTGTGGATGCGAATGGAGACTTTTTTGAACGTGCTGCATTTTGGCCAAATGGTTTGCTGGTTGGTCTGAGCATTAGGGGTTTTTGAATGTGAGAAACATGAGAGAGCAAAACGAATTTACAAAACAATCAAACTGAACACGTGCACGGAACAAACGCCGCCGGCCAGGAAAACCGGATTCCATTCGAGTGGAATCCTCAGGCCACCTGGCCGGCGAGCCATTTCGGTTTGCTTGCCTTCCTCGGCGCCGGAAGCAGTGTGGGCCGCACAAATGGGACAGTCGAGCGAGGAGGAGTCGTGGATGGAGGCGATCATCCCCTCGTCCTCGCTGCACAATGGACAGCTGGAGGATGATGTGGTCGTCGTATTGGTGGTGCTGGTAGCGCTGCCGTTGTAGTAATCCGCACAGTTCTGGCACACCGAGCAGTAAAGTGCTCCCTCGCTGTATCCACTGGCTCCCAGCGAACAGTAGCAGCTAGAGCACACCGATCCCGAGTCTTTCGAGTCCTTAGAGGGCAGGCTCTTGTTGTAGGCGTGGGCTATGCCGCGCACCACCTCCGGCGGCAGCCGCTCCTTTTTCCACCAGTGCGCATACATTCCCGAGCGGAAGGTGGCTTGTTGTCCCAGCCGATCCGTGGAACTCGAGCTAAATAAGAGATCGTTAGACGGGACATTCCTGTTGGTCTCATCCATGCTCGAGCTGGAGGGCAGAAAAATACTCCTCGTGTTGACTTGCACTTGAGCAGAGCTAATGCAGTTAGATTCCTCTTTGCGGTTGGTGGGTGTAGTGGGCTCATCTGTTGGCTGAGGCTGCTCCTCCAATGGATCTACAACATCCTGTGTGGCCTCTGGAGTAAGGAACTTCTCCCTAAACATTCCACACACATCGAATCTCTCCGGCTCCACATTGTCCAGCATATCCTGGCCTGCAGCTTCCATGGGAAAGTAAGATTCCGGGTTGGGAGGATCGGGTGAAGTAATAGTACAGCTGCCAGCCATTCCACTGTCACTGGATCGTGGGCTGGGACACTGGGAGCTCTCGCAGCAGCGACACTTGGTGTCCAAGTGGAGATCCGGATCTCTGCGCGGCGGTGGTGGAGGAGCCGGTCGATTGGACATCTGCAAGAACTGATAGCTGATGCATCGCCTAATGGAATCCCTACTCCTCTCCGGAGGTGGATTGCGTTTTTTAGAAGCAGTTTCGATGCAGAGCTCGGTGGTGGAACTGCTTCTCGCAGCGGGATTGGATTCTTCCTTGGGATTTCCCGTCGAGGGACTGTCACTCTTGTGGGACACCCTCTTGTCCGAGTTGAGATTATGCCCCGGAAAGGGAGTGAGCTCCCTCTGCAGCGCTAGAGGATTCGCCAAGACCTCGTCGTAGTTATAAAGCAGCTCTGCCTGTAGCTTATCCGGAGCAGTGCGACAGGCGGCGGGCAGATCCATAGAACTGGAGTGCAACTCATTCTCCTCCTCCGCATCCACACTCTGCTTCTGCATTTCTTGGCGATCTCGCCAAGTAGGCACGTATACCTCAGTGTTTTTGCTTTGATTAAAGCGATTGCCCACAAATATTGTGGGCATGCTGTGCCGTTCTGTCGGAGAAGCTGGCAGTGGAGTGGGTGGCTCTTGGACACTTGACTCCCGGCTGAGATCATCGGGCATGCTGGCCAGGTTCTCACAGGCGGTAAATGCTCCGCCCAACCTGGGTACATACATGGAACTGGCATCGGAACTCTGTTGTTTCAGAGAGAATGCATGATTCAGTGCCGGTTCCTCATCCACGCAGTTGGTGATGCTGCCACCAACGCCCAACTCCAAAGTTGCCGTGGAAGTGTGCACGCTGGAATTCCGAGTAGTGGACTTTCGAGCCAAGGCTCTCAGAGCTCTTGATCCTATAATAAGCGACTCCTTTTTTAGTTCGTTTTGTGCTAAGACCTCGTTTGTATCCACAGAATCCAGTTTGATGAGATTAATAGAGGAACAGTGCCTCCTGGCGGCCGTACCATGGTCCACAAAAGTGCCCGTGGAGTTGCACATGGAATCTTTGTGCTTGTTCTGGTAAAACTGCACATATTCAAATGGATCCGAGTCGCAGGAATGCAAAAAATCATCCTCAAAGTCATCATCGAAGCTCTCCGAGTCCGTGGGCAGCTCGATGGCATCCTGCCGCTCCAGCTCCGACTGCCCCGAATCCTGGTTGGCATTGAGATCCTTCAACTTTGCGGCCGCCTTGTGGCAGCGCTTCTTGCGCAACGCAATCCGCTTGAGATCGATGCTCTGGCGAGCCTGCGGATAGAGCAGCATCTTCACAATCGCACTTCTCAATCCTCCTGCCTTCACGAGCCTCGCAAAATGGGCACTCAGATTGGCGTACGGAGCCGTAGGTGGGTAATTGCTGGGCGGAAGAGTCAGACGGAGCGGACGTACATGACCTGGAGGACTGGTGTAGTAGGCACAGAGCGAGAACCGCGTGCAGTAGCCCCTTGAATCCAAATGTTGACTCAGCTGCTCATGGTTTCAAGAGTCGCCAAAACGAAATGATAATAAGGGTAAAAAGAAGAAAACTATATTACTTACATGAGCGGCGTTCAGGTGTCCCAGCGAGGAGTTGCTCAGGTTGCTCAGTTGCCGCTTGATACCCATTGGCAGGCTGGGATTGTTGGCATTGAGCAGCTCCACCCACTTGTTGGCCTCATTCGGACCCTGACAGACAGCCACAATGCGATCAATTAGAGGACTGCTTATCTCGAAGGCGTTCTTTATAGCATCCGTATCCTCCAGGCGATTCACAATGATCCCAGTCAAGGGAAGTTTGCCCTGCGTTTTGAGAGATTTTAAATAAGTGATGTATAAACTACATGTTTTTCTTTTCAAACTTATGGTTGTCAATAACTTAAATCGGTTTATATTCATTAAGCTGGTGATTCTTACCTCGTAGATAAACGCACTCATCCGCTGACTAACGCTGAGGAAGAGCAACGTTTGCGGAAAAAGCACAAAGTAGCGATCCCGATGATCCGCTCCAACTGCCACGCTGCCCATGTGGATGATGTCCCCGAGGGTGCTCAACTCTTGGCCCTGCCATCCACGCACTGGCCCCGTGAGCACCTGCAGCTCCAGCTCCTTTTGGCGACGTGTGGCCGAACATGTGGCAGCTATGTCCTTGTAGACGGCTACACTCCGCTGGGTGTCTCCGCGATCCGGATGACTGCTCTCCATATGCCGCTCCAGTTCCTGCAGCATGGCCGAGTACTTGTCCAGCCGGCGGAAGGGCTTCGATAGACCTGTGGTGAGAACAAGTAATCCAGGAGTGGCTGCGCCCTGTCGTTCCATGTACTTTTCCAGGTCATCTCTGTAGGGTAAATAAACCGATGATATAGTTAATCTAAATTTATGTTATAGATATTAGTATACGATTATTAGTATTATTATTAGTGTTTCCAAAAGCCACAATTGATATTTAATAGAACTCAGAATTTATGAAACTTTTTTCGCAACTTTTATTGAATGTTATTACTTTCACTAACTTTAAGTTTTCTTAACCAATATCTAAAGGTAAACTCACTTGTACTTGTCCAATATTACTATAGCCTTGGGATGGGCAGCACAGTAGGCCTGGTGGACCTTCTTCATCAAGGGGGCGCTGGTGAGGAATAGTTTTCCGACTCGGTCGTTGCACTCCTCGATCTGGATGAGCAGATCCTCGTGCGTTCGCACTATCTCCACAAAGTTGCACATCAGCTGGGCGTACTCATCCTGGCTAAGTCTGTATAAGCATTCATTTAGTAGAAAATCCTAATTCATAAAAAAAAATAGCTAACAACTTACATCTGCATCTGCTGCATGGGTTCCAGGAAATTCTCGAGCAGACCCTGCAGCTCGGCCACATGGGCCCGCTCCGAGTCGAGCAGATCCTTGAGCACCACTGATCGGTACTCCTGGATCTCCTCCGGCGGCCGAATGGTCTCCGCCAGAGGCAGCTGCACCTTGCATTCGTTGACATAGTTGCTGGGGAACCAGCCAGTCTTGTCGTTCAGCGTGCCCTCCCACCAGCCGCCATCCTCCCGCTGAGTGACCGTGATGAGATCGCCCTTTTGGAAGCACAACTCGTCGTTGTTGCTGCCCATGAAGGAGTACTCCGCCTGCACCACCAGTGGCTTATCCATTGTCGGGCTGTTCAAGGCTGCTCCAGATCCGCACTAGATTGCTTTAACTGAAACGAGGCGATGAGTGTTGAAATTGAAAAATCAGCCAGGCAATTTGTTCAATGGAACGCTTTCCCCCATTGAATAGCATATGTGAGCAACATATCTCTCTATATACAGCACCTACGCATTATTGCAGCGATGAGCAACATCATCGCCGATCGCTTGGAATTCCTCTAGCTTTTTGGCAACTGCCAAGCGATAATTATGGCCCCCAGGAAAAGAAAACATTTTCAAAACATCTGTCGAGAAACGCGTGCGCAAGTTTCTTGACACTTTTCCGGCGACTCCCCTTCGGGTTCTTCTTTTCTAACCCACTGCAAGTGTCTGGAAAACTCGTGCGCGCCTCACGATGGCCAAGGTCGCACAAGCTGCGAAAAGCCATTAAAAAAAATTGGGTAAAAATCACTCAGTTATTGCGAAAGGAAAAACATTTCGTTTAGGGCTATAAAAACAATTTGAAAAACCGGCTAGCATATAAATCATAAACAACGATCATGTCGTGTTCCAAAATATTTACGAGCCCGTTTTTTATGAGTTGTTCGAACAATTCTTTAAGAGATCAACATTTGATTCCAACACATTGCAAATCTATGAATGTTTATGGTAATCGTTTAAACACTTTCGTTGTAGGAAATGGGTTGGGCTATTCTAATTTTGAAGGCAAGTGCATTTGATCCATGAAATCAGTCATCTATAAAAAGAAGCATGCTTGCAAAAATATTTTCGGAATATCTTGTGAATTGTACAGCGACATTGGAAAATGAAAATACTACACACAATAAATTCTCAATGTTCCATGGAATACTGCAAATATCTATTGTATGCGCGACAAAATCTTGTAAATAGTCATATAATAAAAACGGGGAAAGATAAATGAATTTCGTCATCAGCAGTGAGTCATTTATAAAAGTCGATAGGACCATTTTTTTTTGTTTAGCATAAAGAACACTATTATGTCTGAATATCAAGCTTTCATATCCTGTAATAATAATTCCTAATTTTAAGTAAATTATTTAAAAAACCCATGGAAATAACGATATCTCAAATAGTGACAGCTCTGCCCTAAACAAGTCAAATAAATTCTGTATACTTTATGTATACTTTGTAGAACCCAAATATATATATAAATAGATTAATCACATTTTTGCGCTATTGCCGCAATGAGTGAACGCAGAAATATGAATAACATGTTTTTATTTTGCCCAAAATCACTTGTTTTGTGCTGAGATACTAAAAATAAAAAACGGACGAAAATACACATATTTGCGACTCGCAAAGTTCCATATGGCAGACGACGACCTGGATGTTTCCTAGTGACTCTTCCAAATATATATATTTTTTTATATATATTACAGCTCCTTAGGGAAAGAGGAAACACCACCAAAGATTAATCAGACGATTTTCCTAGGAATTTAGACCGAAATTATTTCCCTGCGGCAAGGTCACGTTTTGATTGCACACACGAATGAAAATGCCTTTAAATTGTCGCTTTCTCGCCACTCAGACACTCGAGTATATTTACCCGCTATAGTCTCTTATATAGAATGATATATACTTTTTCAACAAAAAATTGTTGGTCGAAAATTTGCCGTTTTCCGCCGTTTCTGCTGCTTTTAGACGTTGCACCGCACGCGTTCATTGCTTCAGCGAAACTGCCGACCAAACGACAGAACACAAAATACAGAAAAGCGGAAAATACAGAAAGACTGGCGACAAATGGCAGCCGAATTTTCCACGGCAACCGAAAGTGCCACTCTCCTCGTCATTTTCTCACTGTCTGTCTCCGCGGGATCGTGAGAGAATCGAATTTATTTTCACATATATCAAAACGTTTTCGAGCGGATACATCGCATATTTTCACGAAAAATCAACAAAGATGTGACAAAAAAATATGAATCCGGGGACAACCTTTTTATCTGCGTTTCCAAAATGAGGATTTTAGGGGACCGTGCTGTATCTTAATTTTATTTCATTGAGAAATAAGCGACAACAGCAGCAGCGCATTCCTTGATATGCTTTTGTATTGTGTTTTGAAAAAACCAATAAAAATATTTGTGCCAAAATATATGCGGAATACTTATTGGATATGAAATCTTCCATGTTTGCGAATTCTGTCATCATTCGGGAACTTCTGCATATAAGTAGGTCTTGGTCAAACCACTTTCTGAATAATTTGTGAAAATTTCACCTGTTCCATTCAATTTCCTGATGGTTTATATATGGTTTATACCACATGCGTGTGATTCATACGACACGTCTATTGAATGTGGTTTCTGTCACAGATTAGCAGAACAAATAATACACATGTTGTCATTAAAGTAATAATTCGGAATTGTGGTTTTAATGGGTTTATGACTTTGGCAACGTTATTTAAATGTCCCGTCTTACGAAAACAAAAGATTAAGATAGATATGATTTACTTCTAGTTTAAATCAAATCAGATTTTGTAAAGAAAACAACTCAATATTTGTTTTAATGCTTTTCTTTTATATTAATACAGAGTCAAGAGTTGTATCATTTTAATACTGTCTTACCCAAAATCCAACATAATTACATCAAGTGTTTTAGGCAAAAATTCACATAAAACATAAGGAGTTAATGAATAAATTTGCAAGACAAACAGAAAACAATTGAGCAGATTACCAGCTAAAATGACATTTGATTTAAAATCAAAACACAGATAGGTTAATAAAAATGCTCTACTGACAAAATGGAATTATTTACCTAACTTTTAATCAATTTAAATTATGTGGGTACAAATTATCTGCATGAATATGCTTTTTAATTACAAGGCAAAGGCCAAGCCAAATCTATCTATGCCATTTCCCCTCTGCTTTTGTTAACCCTGAAATCACTTTAAGTCCATGGCCGACCATAATCAAATTTCCGTAGGTGGTGAAGCCGCTGATGTGGTTGCATCGCTTCAAATGATGCAAGTGGAGGTCAGATGTGCAGATGCAGATACAGAGATGCAGAGATACACATGCAGATACATACACCATTCAACCAAAAGCTACAACCGCAAGAAATTTTAATTAATTCATTAAACTTGCACATGGCGCCGCACAGAGCAGCATAGTGCAACCTCAGATGCAGATTCAAATACAGATGCACTGGGCCCACGCTCTCTAAATATACGCGATCTCTTGGTTATTAACGATCTGTCGCTAAAGGCAGAAATCAAATGAATGTCCTACGGCTTCCGGAAATGCGCAATTTGACGAAGAAAAAACGTCGCATCAGAGGGGAAAACCTCAAATCGCCGACTGTTTATTTTCGTGGGGCAACAGAAAACGTAAACAACTGCGAGAAAATGTGAGAAAATCAAGTGACTGTGCTTTTGTTTTGCTTGGCAAAGTCAGGGTAAAAAGACAAACAAAGTCAGCCAAAGACAAACCAAATTTATGCAGTTCTATCTTGTCACGGCCGGATCCGGATCGCTTTTAGGGACTACCACGGCCGAACTGCACTCGATGCCCCTTCAATGTGTCAATACCGAGATTTACAGGCTGCTGCCGCCACTTGAGATGCATTTCGTCAGATATATAGACATAATATAATTTGATTGCTTCGCCGTATTTATAGATACTTCTTGGCGGAGGAAGTCATCGCTGGATGGGAGGACGTGGGCGCACAAAAGAGGTGAGCGAGTGGGAGCTCATAACTTGAGGGGATTCGAAGTTCTCAATCGCCAACACACACCGAAAAACGAGGTCAACAGCGGAAATATGAAGAAATGCTGTTCTTTAGCATCCACGAATGAAAATCCGGCACATGAATTGACGGCCAGCGGTTTGTGTTGGGAAAATACCGTCATACAGATATTCCTGAAACGCTTTCATTAAAGCGCAAAAATAACAATAATATTGCAGAACGAGCAAAGAGCCATATTATGAATCAAAAAGAAACGACTGGTTTGTACCCTTAACATTGGTTACTAATTTGTATTCCTTCTACTAATAGATGCAAAAAATATAACCAATCGGCAAAATATAATAGAATATTATTTGAGCATTCAATTTTAAAATGCATTTTAATTATTTAATTTTAAAAATATTATTTGAATTCCACATTTTCTGAATGCAGTGTTGTGCAATATTGTATAGATTGAAAAACACCATTATAAAAATTTAAAAACAATGACAGCTAAGTAATTAATTTATATTTATTGAAAAAAAAATTATCTCTTATGAAATTAAACAAATTTTTAAAAACTTTACTGAACTTGATGTTTTCTTTAAGCCAAAGCCAAGACCTCAATTGTTAATAAAGTAAGGAAAGAATCTGCATTCGGTTTTGCCACCGCCTTTCATAGAAAATTCTCTTGGCAGCGGTTCAAAATTGTTTGGGTAATGATGCTTGTTGGTTTTGGGGATCCATGGGGGGATTTGGGGCTTGGAGGCAGGTGGCAGGTCCCGAAACGTGCCCTCTTGTTCGGCCGGCAGTGCAGTTTATTTTCACAACCAATGCGACTGAACGGGAAGCAGGCGGCAACAAACAAACACTTGCCTCAGGAACGAGAATGGATGCCATGTTGGAGTCTTTGCTATTGACCCAATGGATTATGCAGCCGGGCTCCTCAACCTCGTCGACCTCTTGGAGACGGCGCATGGGAGACTGCCCCAAAAACAGGCAACAAATTACAACTGCACGAGGTGCAGGAAGTCGAACCAGAATATTGTTGAAATAAAGAAGGACTTCCTACATAAGGTACCAGACCAGTTCTATAATATATAGAGCCATTTAAACTAATTCCAGTCAAGTATCAATTGGACAAAAAAGAAAACAAAAATATATTAAGCATAGGTAAAGTCGAAGTTATACGAGAAAATTAAACAAGAATTATTATATTTTAAAATTCATAAACTATATTTACTCGAGAACTTTCAAGCCATACAGTAAACCAACGATAATTACTTGAGGGTAGGTCAGATAGATAATTTATTTACATTTACAATAAATTTAGTAGTTCTATATGATTTTTTTAATCAGTCATTTTTTACTTTTTTAATGTTAAGGAAGTGTGAATTAAAATAGGTGTTAAAAACCTATCAAGCTAGACTTAAAATCATATTAATCAGGAATGGTTGCAGTTGCATAGAAAACTGTTTCTATTATGTTCTAGTTATGATAAGACTTTCAAAGAGTTCGACTTAAGGAGGTTGGACTGTAACTGCCGTAATGGGGATGTCTATAGATGCCTCTACTTGGATGACGCATCGCAGGGCGGTGGGTGTTCATTTTCCGATGCCACTGAACCTTTGGCGAGACCAATAGTTATTCGAATGCCTGAGTCATTTTCTAGCCAAGCTGTCTGTGTGGTTTTATCGCTGCTTCTTTTAAACTTACCTTCAGCTGCGTTTCGTTTTAACAAACATTTGTTGCTCCGTTTGTTGTTGTTCGTTTTCGTTCGTAGAGCAAAAATAGATTAGTGAGTAATAGCGGATTTTTCTTCACTTTCGTTGCTTTGATGGCTGTTTTACTCGTATTATTATATACACAATTAGTTATATACCAAAAAGAGCATACTTTTTACTATTTTGCCCGATTTTCTGTTTTGTGGCCGATCCAAACTGCACTCAAATATATTCCGATATATTTGTTTACTTTAGCGCTGACTTTGTGATGTTGGAGTCAATCGACAAAAGCACTTTGGAGGTTTATCAGGTGAACTGTTTAAGCACTATTAACAACAATTCCCATGGCAAACATAAATAAAACACAGCGCACGACCAAAATAGAAACCTAGAAAACCAGGGCTGCACTCGCCCACAGCTAAATTAGGGATGTGTACGTGCCACAGGTCTGTGCCATCGATGGTGCTATCGAAAAGCAAGTTAAAAACGATGACTTTTAATCGATAGTTTTCGTTTTCTTATTAATATATTTGTAATATATATTTGGGGTATTCTCTGAAAGTTTGAAGAAATTGATCCTGCTGATTGGTTTTGGGACATTCTCTGTCAGTTATTACTATACTCTATTAATTGATTTAATGTCCAGAATTTTTATAAAAATAAAAAGGTAGCTCTGGTTTATAGCAATGCATTAGCAGTTTTTGAAATTTCTTAATTAATATGGTATAGGTGGCAAGCAGGAGAAGGAATACAAATAACTTTATTATTGATATAGCGATATTTGAGATAATAATTGAGATAATATTTTTGAAAGTTTTTTTTTCGAAAAATGGAAAAAATTGAGACAACATTTTGATTTTTTTCGGAATGATTTATTTATATTTCATGGAGTTTATTGTAATAACCTTAAAAGATTTGTTAGTTTGGGATTATTGTTAACAAAATGAAGATGCAAACCTAATAAATGAAAAGTAAATTTTAGTGATGTCGGATTTTAAATTTAATGATTTTTCAATAGCAATAATTTTTGTTATTGTATATACATAAATTGTTAATTTGCTATTTAATCATCCTGGCAAATGAATAACATCTTTTTACTACATGTATTATCGTTCATTCCCTCAGGCAACGCATAGCCAAAAATCTCTACGCAATCCTCATCGCCTGCACTATCGGGTTGGTTTTTCATCCAATTCAAATATGGTGCGGGCTTTCCTGAGGCCGACGATACGAAGACGCCTTCTTCAGCTTGATCGTTGATACCAATCCAGTATGAACTAAGGATTTCGGTTTTCTCTCGGACGGCTCTATATTCTTCGTAGTTTTCGAATACCGCAAGATGACCTCCATTTTGTTTGCAGAACCTTTTAGCTTCGTACCAATTTAATTCATTATTTTGCTCGATATAGTAAAGTTTCGACCCAATCAATTCGAAGCTGATAAAGGAGCAATGCTTGGTTAGATCATCGTCCAAGGGTTTTGCCTGGGATACACATGCATTCCAAACAATTAATGCGAACGCGAACCAAATGAAAGTGTTTAGTTTAATCATGCTGAACTGAACTAAATCCGAAACTAGAATTGGGCGCCTTTTAAAGGGCCCAGCAGCAAAGACAACTCGTATTTGGAATTTAATCTGTAGTTGAAATGTGATAATGCAGAGATTCGGAGAATACACGCTTTAATGGGCTAATTATGAGCGATGACTTGCGGAATTAGGCTAAAAAAAACACAATACATTTTGAAATCTTATAAATATTCTAACCTTTAACAAGAAAGGAAAGCTAACTTCGGGCGGAGCCGAAGTTGAAATACCCTTGCAGAATATTCTGTAAATAATATTCTCCAAAATTATTCATATGATGCATTCTTAACACTCATAAAAATCCCATCTTCCTAACTTAAAAAACACCAAAGTTATGGCAATTCCAATCGTTCAGTTATATGGCAGCTATAGAATATAGTCAACCGATCCTTATGAAATTTGGTATTTTGGATTGATTGGCCAAAAATAAAACCGATAGAAAATCCCAACTTCCGCCCGAAGTCAGCTTTCCTTTCTTGTTCTTTCTCAGTTATTATTAAACCTACTTCTAGTTTATGATTTAAGCAACTTATTATATACCGTATTTGATTTCATGCCAAGGAGTTTTATAAAATTAATAATACACAAAATTTTATATGACGAAATCGAAATGTAGTCAATTTGTAATAACTGCAAGGGTATATAAACTTCGGCTTGCCGAAGTTTGCCTCCTCTCTTGTTATCAATGCATTAGCATAGAGGATATTGACTTTCTGAAATATCTTAAAAAAGAATTAATATGGAATATAATAAAGACTGCATTTTGATTTTTCCAGTATGATTTATTTGTATTTCATCGAGTTTACTGTATGTAATTACCCCAAAAGATTTGTTCGCTTGGGAATATTGTTAACAAAATGTATGTGCCAAACTATATAAAATGATTGTTCTTTATTAAATGAAAAGAAAATTTTGGTGATGTCGGATTTTAAATTTACAATAGTAATCATTTTTGTTATTGAATTCAAATTGTTAATTTGCTATTTCATCTGCCTGGCAAATGAATAACATCTTCTTACTACATATATTATCGTTCAATCCGTCAAAAAATCCGCCATACATCTGAACGCAATCCTCATCGCCAGCACTATCGGGTTGGTTTCTCAACCAATTCAAATATGGTGCTGGCTCTCCCGAGGCCGACGATACGAAGACGCCTTCTTCGGCTTGATCGTTGATGCCAATCCAGTATAGATCAAAGAAATCGGTTTTCGCTCGGACAGCGTTATATTCAGCTAAGTTTTCGAATGCCGCAAGATGACCTCCATTTTCTTGGCAGAAGCTTTCAGCTTCGTACCAATTTAATTTATTAGTGCGCTCGATGTAGAAAAGTCTCGACCCAATCTTTTCGAAGCTGATCGGGGAGATTGTTGTGGAAAGCTCTAAAGCTATTTTCTCGACAGATTTCTCCTCTCGGGAGTTAGAAATATCCATCCACCAAAATGGGTCTTCGGTTCGATAATCGTCAAAGGGTTTTGCCTGGGATGCACATGCATTCCAAACAATTAATGCGAACGCGAACCAAAAGAAAGTGTTTTGTTTAAACATCCTGAGCTGAACTAAATCCAAAACTAGAATTGAGCGCCTTTTAAAGCGCCCAGCAGCAAAGACAACTCGTATTTGGAATTTAATCTGTACTGAAATGTGATAATGCGAGATTATAAGCGATGACCTGCGGAATTCCTCTGAAAAATAACAGACAACATTTTTCAATTTTATAATTATTCTAATCTTTGGACCAAATGAAAATAATACCGATGTGAAATATTTGTTGTGAATGTGTTTAACCTAGACTAGAAACTTAAACTAGATCCATGAAGCAATGCCGATTTTTTGCATTTGACTGAAATTATAAAATAATAAGTATAAAAATATTTAATTAATTTTTATTTTTATTTATTTTATTTCAATTGTAGATAATTACATTCTTCATGATTTTTTGTAAAGGTATTTGTTATGATTTGTTTATTTGTATATCTTGCAAATATACCTAGCTTCATTGTTTTTAAGCATCGAAATCGAAATATGAATATTTTATTTTTGTAACATCTACAAGGGTATATAAACTTTGGCTTGCCAACATTTTCCTCCTATATTGGTATAAATAATTTCAATATACACATACCAATTTATTATAGAAACCTAAATTTTATAATTAATAATAACATAATAATAACATACCAATTTATTATAGAAACCTAAATTGTATAATTAATAATAGGGATCTTCGCGACTATCTTTTTAAAGGCCCGGCAGCAAAGAAGGAAAAGATTAATCGAAGTTTTTGAAATTTGTATTTTTATTAAAATAATTATTTTTATATAATGCGCAATTTCAAAGTACCAGTTTAAATGGCCTTCATTCTAAGCGATGATCTTTTGATAGCTTTGATAAGCGAGCTATATTATGCTAAATTGTATTATATGTATGTAATATATATTTGGGGTATTCACTTTTTCTGAATCGTTGAAAATTTAACAGAAATTTTAGCAAGTGCGGAAATTTGTCCTTTGCTCAAAATCATGTTAAGCTCTATTTTTCTTTGTCAGTTATTATGAAACCTACTTCTAGTTTATGCTTTAAGCAACTGATTATATACCAAAATGTAATATGACGATAGCAATAATATTTTTTCTTGCGTCGCTAATCAAAAAATGTAGAAAAAAAACAACATTTTGATGTTTTACACCATGTTTTATTCGTGTGCATGTATTACCTCGAGTTTACTGTATTGTTAGTTTTAAGAATTTCATTAAATATATAAAAATAACATTTTGAAAGGAAATATAAAATGATTTTCTTAAAAAAAGCAAAAGAAAATTGTAGTGTTCTGGAATTCTAATTTTAAGACGGTTTTAGAATTTTGTTAATTTTTGTTATTACATTTAAATTGTTAATATTGTATTTTTTCATCTGCCTGGCAAATAAATAACATCTTCTTACTACATATATTATCGTTCAATCCGTTAAACGATGTAGAGCCAAACATCTGAACGCAATCCTCATCGCCAGCACTATCGGGTTGGTTTCTCAACCAATTCAAATATGGTGCTGGCTCTCCCGAGGCCGACGATACGAAGACGCCTTCTTCGGCTTGATCGTTGATGCCAATCCAGTATAAATCAAAGCCCGGGATTTTCGCTCGGACGGCGTTATATTCCGCTAAGTTTTCGAATGCTGCAAGATGACCTCCTTTTTCTTGGCAGAAGCTTTCAGCTTCGTACCAATTTAATTTATTAGTGCGCTCGATATAGAAAAGTCTCGACCCAATCTTTTCGAAACCGTTGGGGGTGGTTGATGTGGAAAGCTCTTTGGATTCTTCTGACTCTTCCTTTGAAAGTTCGTAATCGTCTGGAAATTCTATTTCCAGCTGGGGTTTCAATTGCACCTGCGCCTCAGTCTTGGTTTGGCGGTCTTCCTCATGTTTGTCCATCCTTTCAACTAAGGATCTATGCAGGCCCTCCATCATGTTCATAAAGGTTTCCATTCGGTCTTCCAACTTTTTCTGAACATCTTGAACATCTTCAGACATTTTCTTGGCCACATCTTGCTGAATTTTTAATTTTTCCCACTCTTGCTCTTGTGCTTCCATCTTGGTCTGGCTGTCTTTCTGCTGTTTTTCCATCCTCTGCAGTAAGGATGCCGTCAGGTCCTCTATCTTGTTCATACCATTTTCCATCATAGAATTCTGCTCTTTCTTCAGATACCTCAGCGTATCCTGTTGAGTTGCCAATTCCTTCTGAATGTCCTTCTGCTGAGCTTGCAACCTGCCAAGTCTCTCCTTGAAGTCCTCTAAAGCTAATTTCTTGACAGGTTTCTGGTCTCGGGAATTAGAAATACCCAACCACCCAAGTGGGCCTTCAGCTCGGATTTCGTCCAAGGATTTTGCCTGGGATGCACATGCATTCCAAACAATTAATGCGATCGCGAACCAAAAGAAAGTGTTTAGCTTAAACATCCTGAGCTGAACTAATTTCGAAGCTAGATTTGGGCCGTCTTTTATAGAGTCCAGAAGCAAAGATAACTCGTATTGATAATGCACAGATTTGGAGAATCCCAGCGCATTATCAGCGATGACAAAATAAGATTATCTTTATTGCATTCTAGCCTTTGAACCTATTCAAAATAATCGCAATACAAAATGTTTTCAAATGACTGTTAATTTGTTTTTTTCTAGTTTAAACAAGGAAAAAAATAAACTAGGTCGATGATGCAAGGTCGATATTTTAAACTTCATTTAAATATTTTTTATTTTATTATTGTAGATAATTACATTTTTCATGTTTTTTTTTTGTAAGGATTATATGTTACATATGTATATTTTAATATTATTTATTTATATATATATTATTATAATATTGTTCGGAATTGTTTATTTTTATTGCAAAAAAAACCTAGCTTCATTGCTTTTAACTTAAAAGTTTTACTCATTGAAATAGAGAATATTTAATTTTTGTAACACCTGTAAGGGTGTATATGTAAACTTGTTTTTTTTCCTTTCTGCTATAACAAATTTCCTTTGATGCTTTATATTTACATATACATATACATTCTTATAAAAAACTATATTTTATAATTTTGATAAAAATAAAACAAAATCACCTCTTAACAAGGTACAAAAAGGCGTGATTTTCGCTGATCTTTTTAAAAATCCCAGCAGCAATAAATGAAATGATTAATTAAGTTTTTTGAACTGCGCAGATTCAGTTCCAGTTTTAATGGCCTTCATACGGAGCGATGATCTTTCGGCAGAAAAGATTAAACAAGCTTATGTACGTATTTTAATTTTTAATTTTTATTTGAAATGTTCAATATGCACGGATTCTGAGAATAATTACCAATGAGCAACATTGAGAGACAGTTAGTCGAGTTCCGAGGAACGAAACAAATTATTATACTAAAAAAAGATAAGAAAGGAATAAAATTATTGCACATAAAATTTCTAATTTTTAGAAATGACAATTCTGCGAAAATAATAATAATATGGTTATTTCCAGTTACTAAGTTGCTAATTTTGCATTTATTATCACACTTATGAAATACTTTGGGAAATTCAATTTTGTAGTATTTTGTTATAGATTATTTGTAGTCACAACATATTTATCTTTAAATATACGTTTTCTTTATTTGTTAATTCAAATAGGGATTTAAATAAAGACAAGATGACTTCACACTATATCCGAACCGATATTTGCAGCCAGTCGCAGTTTACCGGTGGCGCATCTCTATCAAAGCATTTTACGCGTAGTGTTGTCAAACGCCGTAATTTCACTCCTGCCACCGCACACGTGTTTTAATCATCGCACGTTTAATTTTCATTTCTGCGCGAAATACTCACAGCTAAAATGGCCGAAGTAGCTAAAACCCCGAGCGTGGAGGTCCAGGAAGAGGAGGCGCAGGCCGCCGAGGTTGCGGACACCAAGAATGGCGACGCCAAGGAGGAACAACCGGCTCCGGCGGCTGAGGAATCGGAATCCGGCGGCGACTTCTCCAAACAGGAGCGCGCCATAATCCGGCAAGTGGAGTATTATTTCGGCGATGCCAATCTCAATCGGGATAAATTCCTGCGCGAGCAGATCGGCAAGAACGAGGACGGCTGGGTTCCACTATCCGTGTTGATTACCTTCAAGCGTTTGGCTGCCTTGTCCACGGATCTTGCAGAAATTGTGGCCGCCCTCAATAAATCCGAGGAGGGTCTCGTGGAGATCAGCGAGGACAAACTGAGTCTGCGACGCCACCCGGAGCGTCCCATCCCAGAGCACAACGAGGAGCGACGAAAGGAGATTCAGGAACGCACCGCCTACGCCAAGGGCTTCCCCCTCGATTCCCAGATGAGCGAGCTCCTCGATTTTGCCGCCAGCCATGACAAAGTGGTCAACCTGACCATGCGCAAGCACTACGACAAGCCTACCAAGTCGTACAAGTTCAAGGGCAGCATCTTCCTCACCTTCGAGACCAAGGAGCAGGCCAAGACCTTCCTCGAGCTGGAGAAGATCGCCTACAAGGAGCGCGAGCTTCTGCGCAAGTGGCAGGTGGATTATCTGAAGGAGAAGCAGGAGGAGTACGCCCAGAAGAACGAGAAGCGCAAGAACAAGAAAGAGGCCAAGCCGGAGCCGGCCTTCGAGCTGCCCAAGAACGCCATTGTGGTCTTTGAGGGTGCCCCCGAGACTTCGAGCCGCGAGGAGATCCGCGAGGCTTTTGAGAAAATCAAGGACTTCGAGGTGGCCTACATCGAGTTTGCCAAGGGAGAAACTAAAGGCTCCGTGCGTCTGACCCAGGCGGATGCGGCCGAGAAGTACATCGCTAAAGTGGAGGAGGGCAAGGTAAGATTAATAACTACAACAGTCACGTTGAAAAAGAAAATTTAAACAGTTATGGGATGTAGTCTGTCTCTAAATAATGTCGTTTTTCGTCATGTCGATGATATAAGTAATAGCGATAGAGCAAAGTCAGTCCTTAGAACTCTGATGCCATCATCCTACCGTTTTTAAAAGCTCTATAATTTAATTCTAGTTTTCATTGTTTAAGTTTCCAAATTCCAAATAAGTTTACAAATTTTATTTTCACAATATACTGTTATACTTCCATATCTAAACCTTCCTAATTCGAAGAGTTTCAATTCCATTCCTTTAAAAAGACATGTAATTATTTTCTTCTGGTTAAAAGTTGGTTTCTAATATATATGTTAAGAAAATGTTAAGTGAGACAAACCAGGTTGTTCTAAAAATGTAAACTAACTAATCTATAATGGTTGATTTTGCCATCCACAGCTCAAGTTCAACGATGAGGTCTCTCTGACGCTGCGGAAGGCCACAGAGGAGGAGGAGAAGGAGTTTATCGACAAGGCCATCGAATTCATGAAGAAGCGTCGCGATTTCACCCGCAACAAGGGAAAGCGCTTCAACCGCAAACGGCACGGCGGAAACGACCACAAACACGGGCATAAGAAGTCGCGTGGAGATTAACTCTTCCGCCATCCGAGTCCCTTCATGGCAGTAGACCAAGCTTAACTGTTACTCGGTAGATCTAGTTGACCTAGCTTTAAGCTCTTACTTATATAACATATGCTTTCTTGTAGTTTGCGAAAATAATCGTAAGAGATACAGAATATTCTCCAAAAAATATGTATAGTCTGTTACATAGATAACGAGATGAACTCTAATTTATTTTACATAGAAGACTACGAATCCATTTGTTTCTTTAAACAGAAAGCTAAAAATAAAGATCAGTTTGTAAAACCCGAAGCTACTAAACTTGTAAAAATTCTTTCATTAGTTTGTATTCTTTTATTATTGCTGTTTTGTGTGTTTTCGATCTCTTTGTGTGTTCGTGTGTGTGTTAAAGTATTGCAAACGAATTTAACTTAAAATCATAAAATTTAATATTACAAGTACTTAAATGCATTTACAATTACAGAGAAAATAAACAAAAATGTTCAAAAATGGTTTAGAAAAACTATATTAGCAGTTACAAATAGATAATATAATGATTTTGTTATTGGTTTGCTTTGCATCATCAGCTTGTACAATTATAAAGAGTCGCTTACAAAATAGACGCACTTAGGGGAGATTTAAAACTAAACGAATTAACTAAATAGTTTGGGTTGCATTGCAACACCGACTAAAATTAAATTAGGCTATCATGTAGTTCTTGCGTTATACATTGACGTTGTAGTTAATGGGGAGAACAAAACGAAAACTTCACATGGTAAACAAAAATCTGCGCAAGCACAAAAGTTTCACAACATTTTCGATTAACTATTTTCAACAACCGAAATTATTTCTCTGAACTGCGAATATTGATGTATTCTTTAAGATACTTCGCTCATGCTAAATCGAGAGCAAGAGCCTGGGGATACAACTAAGATCGAATATATGTGCACTTGATATACGCGGATACAAGAGTTATGATTACGTGTACTTAATCAACATTTACGCATAAATTAAACAGTTATAAACAACGGCATCGTATTGCGATAATATAATGTATAGCGACGTGTAAGTTATCTTCTTTATAAATAGTATGTGGTGGGGTGCGCTCAAGCGGATCTCTCTGTAGCCGGCAGAAAATGTACAAAGCTTCAGCCAGGAATTCTCGGTATTCTCTTTCGCTTATTCACTAGACTAACACGATTTACAAACGAGGCTCCATGAGGCTCTATCCTTTAATGTTTACAACAGTCGATCTAATCCATACATATGTAAATAGCTAATTATTCAAGTGCGTTTCGAAGGCCCTACAACAGTCACGTAGAAAATGAAAATTCAAACAGTTCTGGAATGTGGTCAGTAATCAAATAATGTCCGTTCGCGTTAATAAGTCAATTAAAGTCATCAAGTCAATGATATCAAGTATAGCGTTAGAGCAAAGTCAGTCGTTAGAACTCTGTTGCCATCATCCTACGGTCTTCAAACGCACTGCAGTGTGATCCTTTCCGATCCGATTACCCGCTTATTTCCAGACGGGCGTCAGATCCAGGGTGAGATTCTGAATGGTACGGTTCCGGGCAGAGCTGCGCTTCTGCTTCACGGAGCTGGTGATCTCGTTGACCAATCCCTGGCAGTCGTTGCACACGGTTACCTGCTCGCCCCGCAGGTTCTCCTTCTGCTCCTGCGTCTGGGCCAGATGGCTGCCCGAGGAGAACAGGTTGAAGCCCCTCGAGAATCTGGATCTGAAAGAGCAATTTTAGATTAGAAATAATGTTTTTACTTAATTTTTAATAGATAACTTCAATAGATAATGAAAAGATATTTTCGCCTAGCGTGTTAAGATTAAAAAATAAATTCGGCTTAATCATTTTTGTTAGCATGTACTTAAATAATTTACTTTGAAATTGGAGTTTTCAAAAAAATCCTGGATGACCGTATAAGCCATACTTCTCTAAGAGTTAGACAGTTTACAAATTTTGGAACCAGACTTATTTGAATAGAAAATAAAATAAAATAATACATAGAATTGACGAATCCTCGGTATTTCATGAATTTTAAACTGGATCGAATTAACTTATTTAGAGTGTAAAAGTTCCGAAACTCACTTCCTCTCCAGCGTGCTGTTGTTGGAGAGCGGTCGATATGCTGGGCTGTGCACGGGCAGACTCCGGGGTCCCTCCATGCTCCGGGACATGGCGTTGTTGTTGTAGTGCTGCTTCTGGTGCTGATGAACGCCCGAGGGTCGCATGGCCGCGGAATAGGAGGCCGACATGGCCGCCTGGTCGTGCAGCGCCTCCACGGCCTGTCCAGTGGCGGCGGCGGAGGAGGAGGATGCGCCGGGTCCTACGCTAATGCCCGGCGTGCTCATGTTTGATCTTTGGTGTTTGGGTGAGGATGGGGCACTGCCCACAGTGCTGCGAGTCTGGATGAAAGTGACTATTAGTAATGCTCAAAAAGAAGGCAATAGGGCAAAGGATACCTTTCGATCTGACTCGGAGCGCAGGAGACGCTCGATCAGCGACTTGGGGAACTGGTCATCCATGATGTTCCCCGTCGACGACGAGTGCGCCTGCTGGGCGTGATGGGAGGGTGATGGGGTGCTCGAGCTGGCCGGACTGGACAGCAGCGATGGCGAGATCAGCACGAGTGGCACATTGCGGAAGTGCTCCGAGGGAATGCGCATCTGCGAATGGACATACAAAAATGTTAAATAATGATTTAGAAGCCCGAAGGCCCGAATTAGGTGACCCACCTTGGTGTAGCACTTGGCGCAGACGGTGCGCTGGCACAGCTTGCACTGGATGCCCCAGGGACCGAAGAACGAGAAGCGGGTGCGCAGGCACAGGAAGCAGACGCGACGCTTTTCAACATCCTCCTTGACGCGCACGTCCATCGGCAGGCCCTCCAGCTCCGCCTTGGTCATGACGGAACGAATGTGAACGATCTCCGCCAGAGTGACGGACAGGCGATCGTCCCCCCGTTCCATCCAGGTCTGTTTGTCCATGAAGGACTTGTTCCATGGCCCAAGCGAGGATGTTGAATTGGCCTCGTCTGAGGGATGGGTCTGCTCCGCAGGACTTCTCCTGGGCGTCTGCGAAGGATTGGTGATTATTACAATAGGCTTTGATTTATTGCAATTATTTAAATTTTGAAAGTATATTTAATATTAAGTAGTAGGAATAAAATTTCTAAATCAGTTAACAGTGTAGAATAATATAATGTTATCAACTTTTCTATTGATTTCAGACAAAGAACGATTTCTGTGATATCCACGAATTTCTATTATTAAATTAATAAAAGGAATATTATTTATGGGACATTTAAATACTGCCTTAAAAAAATATGAATGAAATAAAAGTGAAGGGTGGAAAGTCAGATATGTATGTGTTTTCACATTGACTAAAGGATAAAAGTGATGAGGACCCATGCCGCATAGAAATGCCATTATTATGTTGGGGGACTCACCTCTTTATTGACGTCGTCCGATTGACGCGACTCGGGCCGCGTGGGCGGCATGGAGTGCGTCTCGTCCAGGTTGCTCTGGCATCCCACGATGGTGTGGCGGCGCAGGGAAGCCCGCCTCGACTCGCACTGAGTGGCCAGGTCGTAGGCTGTCAATGAAAAGGTTGAGAAGACAGTTAGTCAGGGCCAACAGGGCGGATGAGTTATTTCCATATGCGAGTACGAGGACAGTGAAGGAAATGGAAGTGGGGAAATTGGCAGATGTTAAATGTCAGATGTTTTATTTTAAAAGCAAGCTGTGTATATGTGTGGTGTATGCTTCTATGGCTGCTTGTCTAGATGCAATTGCGAGTTCCAATATATGGGGGACAATCATGCAAGATGGCAATGCATTATAAATTTCGTTTGTTTTTTTCTTAGCAAATATTTACATTCCAGGGCCGTGTCGTAGAACCTGTGGTACTCGTCCTCCGTGAAGGATGGCTCTTCTGGAGGCGCCGTCTGCCTTGCTGGCTCCACTGATCGGGTTTCATTACAATTTCAGGCAGCAGTTAATTTTGTTCGTTTTTTTTTCATTGATTTTTTGTAAGCGTAATTTGTTGGCAAAGTTGAAAATACATTATTTTTATACGAATAATGGCAACCAAAAATATTCAGTTTGTACCAAAGGAAAAGCTAGTTGGGGGTGCCATACTAAATAATACTAAGGGGCAAATTGCAGTAGACTTTCGTTTATTTCTACGTTTACTTGTTGTTTTCGTTTTTACAAAATATTTCGAGATTATTTGTTGTATATTTGTGTGGCTCATTGTGTGTGCTTGAGTGCCTCCTCAACCGATCGCCAATTTTTAATTGCTATTTGTTATTTCTGCCCACACCAAACTTTCTTTTTGACTGGTTTTTTTGTTCTTAGTGCGAGTTTTTGGTTACAATTCATTCACTCGATTTTGTTATTTCTTTGCTTGCGTCATACAAAATCATAAAAATTAATTAATCGATATAAGTTAGCAGTGTGTTCACAGAAAAACGATCAAATACCTTGACAAAATTAAGTTTGTGTTTAATTTTTTGTATGTTGTGGAAGGAAAGGAAAAAAGTAAGAAATAAAAATAATATAAATTAAAATGATAAAAACTAAAACCATATTACAGACAGTTAGTTGCATTACCGCAAGACATATAATTAAATTACAAAGTTACAGAATTTTATTATGTTTGTCTTTGGGGTTTTTAACTTTCTGTCTGCAATTAAAAACCAAAATATATTGTAGAGAGACTTAAGGCAATGGCTTGGCCATGGCATTTAAGATAGAGCATAAAGTAAACCGGTTTTTTTAAATAAAACATAGTTATACCCGTTACTCGTAGAGTAAAAGGGTATATTGTATTCGTGCAAAAGTATGTAACAGGTAGAAGGAAGCGTTTCCGACCCTATAAAGTATATATATTCTTGATCAGGGTCACTAGCCGAGTCGATATAGCCATGTCCGTCTGTCCGTCTGTCCGTCTGTCCGTCTGTCTGTCTGTCCGTATGAACGCTGAGATCTCGGAAACTATAAAAGCTAGAAGATTGGCATTTTGCATGCAGATTCTAGGAGTTCCTACGCAGCGCAAGTTTGTTTCAAAAAGGTGCCACGCCCCCTTTAACGCCCACAATCGTTTATATACGATTTTAAAAATTTAAATATTTCGGAAAAGTAAAAATGCAGTTTTATTGTGTTTATCAATACCTATCGAAATGTAGAAGAAATTTTTCAAATCGCACCATTCGTTAAAAAGTTATGCGTGATCAAAGTTTCTATATCCATCTCCCTCGCACTCCCTTTACCTGAGTAACGGGTATCTGATAGTCGGGGCACCCGACTATAGCGTTCTCTCTTGTTTTTTTTATAGAAAAGTAAGCGTTAAGTTAACTTTGCCAAGTGCCTAATAAATTAGCGGACGAGTTATTTAATTGTATAAATAGGAGAAAGCTTTACAAGATCTATCTGAAATCTAATATTAAAAATTGCTGTGTTTGCTGTTATTAAAGTCATTAGTATGCTATTAATTGTTGATATATTTTATAATTAATAATAAAATTTGTATTGGTTTTTTTAATCTAAAAAAATATCTGTGAGATTTCCTTTTTTTATGAATACCTTAAAATATATTACTTGTACAGATTACCAAACCGAAACCATAAGACTAGTTACTTAGCCAAACAATGCTAGATCTTGAACCTTCTCGAATTACAAACAAATCGAAACCGCCCATGTACTTTGTGCTCTAGTGGCGTGTGCTCCCAAAGTGCCCGTGTGGGTTATAGATACATAAATATATGTATAGATATAGAACATTGCGTAATACCCTGGTAGAATCGGATACTTACTTGTGCGTCGGGGCCGCATCAGCGACGCCGTCTCCCGGCAATCTTGTCGTGCCTGGCTGGGCACCATGTAGCCACCGAATGGATATGGCGGCATCTTGGGCTGCGAGCAGCGGTGCATCTCGGAAAGGTGAGGATGATGATGGTGCTGGTGCTGGTGGGTGGCCGCTGTGGAGTGGGAGCTGCTGATGCTGGACTCATCGTAGAAGAGATCTTCGTCCTGGAAAATGTTACGCAAATTAATGGGACTTCCTTGAGGGTTATTAAATGACATGACACCCACCTGAAACTTGGAGAAATCCACTTTGATGAGCCGCTGTCTGGATCGTGACAGCGTGGAGTTTGCACTTGGAAGCACTGCAAGAAAAACAGATCGGTGTAACAATAAGTCCTCGTCTCTCAGGCGAAAGTGGTGGGAAAAATGCACTTGATTGGATTATCTAATGAATATCATTGGGCAATGAAGCAGGCATCTCTGGATAACTCGTAATGAAACCGGATTTTTTAGCCCTTTTTGCCCGCTCATTGTGCAATTAGAGTTGACATGTCGGGGTTCTCGCTTCCACCGAAGTTGAAAGAAGTCATTGTTTTTTTTTTTTTTTTGCTGTTTTGTAGTTAGCTACTCCATAAAAGCCGTTAAGCCCAACGCACTTAATGGTTCTACTTATGAAACCCTCTTCGCTTGTGCAACGCCTGGGAACTTGTATCTGCAGCGGAAGAGTTCGCTTCGCCTTTGTGCAAGTCGGAGGTACTTTATGGGTTTACGGCCCCTGTAATAACTGCTACGTGATCCGACTGGCCATTGACTACTGACCACCGGCGGCTAGAAATTATCCACTAACTTTAACCTTTTTGCTCGGGGGAGAGCACGAATGTTTCCATCGATATGGTTTGTCTTGCTTTTTGACATAGAAAAGATTAATTAGCTACGGAATGGGCATTTTCAGATCAGTTTAAAATGATTTTAAGTCAATAATAAAAAGACTATTTAATAATGTAAATGGTGTACTTTAAAAGTATATTTTAAATTGTAATTGTAATATTACATTTTAATGAGTATTAGAATTTAATTATTTTTATGATTTTTCTGCTTTTATTTTCTGTACCAAATTTAAAATGGCTAAGGCTAAGAAACCAATCGTTATAATAGTTATAACTCCAGTTAAAACTAATAAAGAAGTGAATAATCTTTAACGATATTTATTATTGGAAAATGTTCTCACTGTCAAAAGAACCCATTTAAATTTATAGCAATTCTTATTAATTTTCCATCTAGCTCAATATAAATAAAACTCCAACCATTTATTTTCCACATGCCATTCCATATGTTGGCTGGCAACAAAGAGTATTAACTTTTCGTCACCTCTAACACTCTTTCTTGGCCATATTTCTTCATGCCTCTAATGACTGGAGCTTAAAATCGAAGTCATATCATGACGGCAATTACCGCAGTTGCCTCGAAATGGCTCCTTGAACACAAAACACTGCCTTGGGGAAGAAGTCTACGAGCCCCCCACCCACTTTGCCCACTTTGGGGCAGACCTGAAATCGAAACCAGGTCAAAGCGGAGCACATTCAACAATGGGGAAACACTTTTGTGTACTTTTCGAGGGACGGGGGACTGGGATGCTGATGCTGACTACCTTTTGATGACTTGATGGCCTGTCGTGGCTTGGGAGTTGGCGGATTATTGGAGGCCGTTGCTCTCGGCGCCGCACGAGGCGTTGGCTGTGGCTGCTCCAGATCCTGGTCGGGATTTGGATTGGTATTGGTGTTGGTATTGGGAGTGGTGGTGGCCTGACCGGACTCGCCATCGGAGCCGCAGTACAGGGAGGCATCGCTGCCAATGTCCACCAGATCCGACTCCCTTGGCATGTGATGCGACCGGAAGACGGAGGCCGCCGTGGAGCGTTTCGCTGAGCGGGCATCCATGGGTTAAGCCTGGCACATTTCCCTTTGGCTTTTCACTTTTCGCTTTTCTCACACGGTTGCATGGGGGATTCGGATCGATACCGAATCCGGAAAAAAGGGAAGCCACCCCTCTGGGTCACTGTTCTCTCGTTTTTTTAGAGAGGGTTGATAAGATTCTGACCACCGTGCGGCTCCATCAATTGCGGTTTCGCGTTTTGGGGCCAAATGATTTGTTGGCTCTTGTTGTACTTTGTTTATTTCATTTAATGGCCACCGCTTTCGATTTCAATTTCACTTAGCCCACAGAATAACAAAACTGAAGAGCCGCTGGCCAGCGAGGCGTCTCTAGTGAAGCTCAACACGGAACTGAGAAATGTGGCAGCTGTCAACTCGAGTTTCCCCACTTTTCGACTCAATTCGCGCATGCGCCGCTCGCAAAGAGAGAGCGCAAATGTTTTGTTTTGACATTTAACCGTCTAAAAAGTTGTTTAGCCGTCGTCGCTGTTGTTGCGTGGTTGATTTATACGTCATCGTTGTGGTGATGACGTCGGCAGGAGGCAACAAGGACACACCACTCGTGGATGAGTAAGCGCGTAAGGTCCTTTGAGGACATGGCAATTAAAGTTTCAAGACTGAAGAACAAAGAAAGTCGCGGTCGGTTCAGGGGTCAGGTTGCTAAATAAATTATATGATAGTATTCCCTTTACAAAAGAACTCACTTTCAATTTCACCTTTAAGACATACATTTTATCAATCAGCCCCCCTAAGTATGCTTTGATTTTTAAATCTCCAACCAACCTGAAGTTTTTGCCTTAAAGTTAGGCTTTAAAAAGTTCATGTAATGTAAGTGTAACATGTAGATTTCAAATAACGAACTGATGATAACTTGAACTTTTATAATGGATAATAATGAAGAAACCAAGATGTTCAGTATGTTTTTAAAATAAGTTTTAAATTACGCTATAAAAAAATGTTGTTTTAAAAACAATCTCAAGTTTTCAATCCTAGTTATGACACTGATTGATAAATAGTTTTCTTTTGGATTAGAGAGTAGAAATAATCAATTAGCAAATATAATAAAATAAAATACAATACCCTGCTAGACATTTAAAAATTAAAACAAAAAGAAAATTTTATTATTTTGATAATTTCGTTCCCTAGCTAACTTCAAACTTTCTAAAACTTATAAATTCTCAAAAGTGCAGATCATAATTATTTAAGCTTAATCAAAACAATTAGGTTATACAAAGAATTAAAAATTATGTTCGGCTGGCAACTGCAATATTACAAATATTTTCAGAGATGGAATAGGAAAACAAGATTCCCAGCCTGAGACGGAGACCCCGAAAAGAAAACAACCCATACAGCCAACAATAGCCAACTTCGACTAAGGTGAGGTTGTCGTGCTTGGTTTTTCTTGGATTTTCTTGGCTTAAATGTTGTTGGTATTATTTCTGTTGTTGCAGTTGTCTTTGTTGTCGTCGCGTTGTCGCTATCTTTGTGTGTCACAATTTTGCACGCTTCCTCCAACAGAGCGGTTTGGGGATTTCAATTTTGGATTCGGGATGCGGATTGCACACGAAAAAACTATACCCCTAACAAAAATATATCTTTTATATATATTAATAAACTAATCAGTAAATATCTTAGTGATACCATAAATACAAAATAAATGTAGTTTTCAATAAATCAATAAAATTAATTCAATATTTGCTTAGGTTAATCCATTTTCTTTCAGTGTTGGGATTGGAAAATGTTGCCGTTTTTGATCTATGTTGGCATGCGCACTGCGCCCGGCAAACACACACAAACGGGCCAGCAAACAAACAAACATGGCAGAGAAAGAGAAGGACCGACGGACGGACAGACGGACAATGGGGCTCCCCCAGCGACAAGTGCAGTGAAAAGTCTTGCGACTAACAAGTTTTCCCCAGCACCTCCACCCCTCCTTCCCCATCCCTCTGCACTCCACTATATTTTTCTTGGCGGCAGGAGACATCGGCTGACTATATAAGCACACATGTGCGATGCGACCACAATTTATGGGCGGCTGGCGTTCAAAATTTGGAATCGACGATGACAACACAACGAACCGGGGACCAGGACCCAATCGATGGACGCCCGCAAAAGATTAGAGGCGGCATCTATTTTTGGCTGGCACTGTGCAAAATCCATTACTTTTCCCGTGACAATGGGCTTGGCTTTTCATGTGATAGGTCAGTGAGAGTGGCGCCCATTAGTTAGTTTGTTTAGGTATTGGATATTAAAAAATATATATTCTTCAATTTTCAGTCAATTAAATAAACACATTATGTTTTTTAATGAGTTTTTTAAAGGGTTTTGATAAAGTTTAGCAATTATAAAACCAAATAAAAAGGTGTAATAAAAATTTACCATATCATTACGAGAATAGGCAAATTTATTTTTTCTAAACTATAAATAGTAACGAGCTACCCGGATGCAGTATAAATCGCCAGTTATGTGTGGTAATATGAATGTAAATAAAATAAATAGTAATAACTTACTCCTTTGCCTCAAAGTTGGTGCTTCCGGCGGTGTGATCTGCTTGAGTTCCTTGCCTTTCCGGATGGACTCCATCAGCTGCTCCCGCGGCGAAGGTTCGCACATGCGCGGCGGACCCAATTGGCGTTCACTGGCCTGTTGGTTCCGGGAAAATACAGATGCAGAAACAGAAACGGATAGTGAACTTATAATTTTTATTTTAAATGAGAAAAACAATTTGATTCTTTCGGTACAAAAGGAAAATGGTGAAGAGATCAAGACAAACAAAATGGAAGCGACAGGAAGGAAAGCCACGAGATCAATATTTCACACTCTGCAAGCGGCAAATGGGGATTTTGATGATGGGGGATTGCAGTTGGAATTGAGGTTGCTTTCGGCACTGGCGGTGCGGATGAATTTGGGATTCGTTGTGGCAGTGGGATTGGGGGCTTTACACACCTTCTTCAGCGGTGGCCGTGACCTAATGAACTCCAAGATCATGGCGTGGGCATCTTTCTTAACGCGCGGCGGAATATCGCCGTTCACCATCACCTTGCGCAATTGATACTTTCTGTGAAGAGAAATTTGGGCTTAGATGTGGTTTCTGATTGGGTATTGTTTTCATTTATCAATAATAGTGGTTTATAAAAATGTATATTTTAAAACAATGGAGTAAGAAATAATTGCTTAAAAATAAAGATCAATTGAACTTGGACAATCACTGTAAAAACATATATTTTATTTTTACAATTGCAATAATACAATCTTTACTTTAAATGTGTAAGACAATAAAAGTACTTATTTACAGTTCATTGTTTGTCTTAAATACTAATAGTTGGCAAATATAAAAAATAATTAAAGTGGATTACTCTTAACAAATATAATCAAAACAATTGTTATGAATTAAAATGTACTATTAAAATCTATCGTAACTGTTACAACCATAGCAAGCATTAAATAAATCCAACAACCAAACAAAATGGGTCGAAAATGGATTTGCAAGCATAATAAAATAATTATATTAATCATGATCACTATTAAAATGTTATATGTTGGCCACTTTCTTAATTTATGTTGGATAATACAATGATTAGCTCGATTAATTGATACTTACTTGGCTCTAATGTCGCCCATGAGTATTTCGTAGGGCGTCAGCTCGTATTCGATGGGTGTGCGCTCGTGGTTGCTCTTCTTCAGCCTCACACCCCTCCGCAGTTCGTCGATCACCTGCACCCAGAAGCGTGCCTGTGGATTGGGAAAGGTGTGGTTAATCAATAGAGACCAAACATCTGGGACGGATCGGAAAGGCTGTGGGACAAACACAAACAAACGGAGAACATGCAATGGAACTATGGACCTACTTGCAGTGCCCTCCACAGCTGCAGTTCGTGCTTAAAACAGGAAGAAGAAAAGAGTTGCGGCATTGGGTGAGAGGCGCATTTCACTTTTGCAATTATTTTCATTTAATTAGCCAATAATTTAGACTCCCGCTGTGCGCGGGGCCAATCCATCGGCATGACAAGTTAACTGTGCGTATGAGTAATGTGTGTTGAATGCTGCGCGATGGCAGGAAGACTATTTAGCACACAATGGGGCTAATATGTAACAGTGATCCGCAATTTCACTTTCCATTCGCCGTCTTCCTGTTCACCATCAATTGGTGGCCATGCATTTTGAGACACCCCATTAAACATGCAAAACGACGGCGGAAGGTGGAGTGTATCTAGGGTCCGATTTCAGTTGAGCCACAGCTGAAGGCATCAATGGCAGCACATGTTTTGACACCATGTTGCACATGTATGTGTAAGATGCCGCGCCACGCTTCAATTACGATAACAACAGCAACATTAGACACAGCAGCAACATCAAAACACAACAGCAACATCAACACACAGCAGCAACATCAAAACACAGCAGCAACATCAACCCACCTTTGAGTGGCAGCAGCTTCCGCCAAAGTTGGGATGTATCTGTTGCTGTTGAAATACTTTTGCCCATGTGCGTACAACATTGCTATCCAGACTATGGATACGAAAATTAGCATACCAAATCATCAACATCATCAAAGGCAGCTAAGCGAAACACAGACTCAATGTCTGCCGAAAAAGAAAGATTTCCTCGGAAAACCTTTTTTCCACCGACAGCAGCAACACGTTCAAAACCATCAAGAAAATGTACAAAAAAACAGAACCAGTTGAATTTCCGCAATTCCAGCATAATAATACCCAAACAAAAACAATGTAAATTCACTAAAAAAAAGTGTTTTAACAATCAGTTTGCTGTGTGACATTCTGAAGGCTGTTGGATTCACCGAAAACACGAAAAACCGCTGACTAAAGACACACTTCTTGCACTTCTTTGACAGTAGTCAAAAGAAAAGAAGAAATAAAAGAAAAAACGCTCCCTGCAAACAATAGACCAAACAAAGGCAGGGAACTCTTATCGAAGAACTAGAAAATGATAAGATGGCTTTTAATCAACCCTCTACAATGGCCTGAAATTACGTTTTGCAAAACCAACAACAAATAGGCACAAAATAAATATACTCAACTCTCTACCAGGTCTTCTTTGCACATATGATATATGGTATATGTCTGGCCAATTAATTGGCCAATTTCAAAGCTGCACCTTTTTTGTTTTGTACCCGCCTTTCGGCACATGCAAATTCACGGGTGTAAAATATATGTGAAGCGAAAAATATTTATGGTCTATTTCTTTATCTGATTGTATTCGTACTGTATTCCACTATAAGCAAATATTATGGCATAATGATGTGTCGTCTGTTCCACACGCAAAGGTTTCTTATTTTTGCGGTTTCTTGTTTTTTGCTCGGACATGCAAAGATTGGTAGTGTAGCGAAAGAAAAGCCAATCCCAATCATTGGTACATCATTTACACAAAATATGTGTACAGTGGATTAGAATTTTAAATGATCTTCCAATTACTATATTTTGTTGAGCAATTAGCTCAACGATCTTAAAACTACTACCTTCTATCAGTTATTATGATGCTGTAAACTTCAGTAAATAATATTTTTATAAGAGTCCGTTGACTCTCTATGACAAATAAGAAATGATTGAATTAAATCAATTAGCAGTCATATAAATAAACCCATTCCAGCAATTGTGGTTAATAATTTAAACAAACAAATTATAAACAGAATAATTTACGCATATGCTAATTTTAATCAAGTTTTCAATTGCGATTTCATCATATTGCAAATTTCAAGCTGAAATTATTCATTTTTTTAGTTCGTGAAGTGTATTATGAAAAACCATTGTATTTATTTTAAGTTTACTCCTATTTAATGACAATAATAATAATTATAAATATATTGTAATTTTCGTGACTACTCAACCTTATAATAATAAGTTAAATTTGTGTTTGCAAGGATGACAAATACCTTTTTGATTAAATTTATTTATAAATGTGTGTCTATTTTGTAACAAGATCTTCTGAATTGATACATTATATTCAGCTTACTAGCTGTACTACTTCGTAAGATATGCAAAAAAAAAATCTGAAACCATTAGAATTTAAAGAACCCACATAAGAAACTCTATTTTACCTCCTTATCAACTATTTCAGAACACACTTTGCCAACTGTTCTTTGACAGTTTCAGGTTTCCATCTGATTGAAAAAATCAAACACACCTTGAACGGTAAAAACCGACTATAGTATAAGTTTTCACGCCACAAAAAAAAAAAAATGGAAGAAAAAACAGAAATAGAAACAAAAACAAGAGCGAATTTCGGTTTGCGTGTCTGGCCAATTTGCGTGTGTGTCTCAATGAGTTTCGGAGGTTGGATGTGGATGTGGATGACGGCGATATAGCGGGCCGATGTGATGGTGGCAAACTCCTGTGACGGCCTCGACATATTCGCCAAAGGTCACACCGAACGCCAAACTATATAGATGATATATGCACCCATTAAAATACCTCGCAGAAAATATATGTATATGGAGCGGCGTTGAACTCATTAGGATGATGGCCGAAATGGAGGCGACCACCGCGGGCCAATTATTGAAATTAAAAGTGAATTTCATTTGGCAATGCATGAAATAGTTCACTTTTTTATACCACCAAGCCCAGAGCGGAAAACCCCGCCACAAATACTCGTGATCTCTGCGATAATGATTATGATGATGATGGCTTATGGCATATGTTTTGGGTTAAACTGCGGCCCGAAGAGGTGCGCCAAACAAATCGTGAGTCGCTAGCCACTGTTGGCCATTAGTGGAGCACCATTACATAACCATAGTTTCTTGGTGATTTTCGAGGGGCAGGGGGATGGGGGCTCTTGAAGAATCTTACCCAGTCGTTGAAGCCCAGCTTCGCCAGTTCTTGTTGCGTGGTGGCCGATGATTCTGAGGCCTTGATCAGCTTCTCAGCACCTGCTATTTGAGGTTATTAATTAATTAGCAGTCTACTAGTTAGGAATAATGGAGAACTTACCATTGTTCAGGACCTGCTGCAGAAACACACGGAGTTCTATGGTCTCCGTAACGAGGGCTCTGCAAACAGCTTTGTAGTGATTCTCTGGCAGAGTGGTCTTTATGTGATTTCTGCAGGTCTATAACAGGGTAATGGGATATTTAAAATAATAATTAAATTATGTGTTGACTAAGTGAACCAATGCAAAAACGATTCTCAGGAAATATACGTAGTTAAGCAAACTACTTTTGTTGTCCTCCGTTTTTTCCTTTAAGTGTCATGTATATTTTCCAACCACAGCGGCCTCACCTAAATAACTCTTTTTTAAACTACATTTCGCTAGAACTCTGTGAATACCCCAAAAGATTAATACTATCTGCGGATATCCCGCATTCAAAAATTCTACGTACCCAAAGCTAATTACGTTTTTACGCCTTTGGCAATTTCCTTTCACTTCTTATTACGATAATCATATCTCGTATATAGACCAACTCAATTTATTCCGCCAAAACAAATCTTATCTAACCGTGCGAGCACAGACATTGGCAAAAATGCTAATTTATCCATATTAGTTGCAGATACTTTTCCACTTTTCGATGGTGTGCTAGAAAAGTCAGGCAAGTGGAAAAAAATCAAGGGGTCCAGTGCTCACTGTTGCCTGACAGCAATGTGTCAATTCTATAAAGTGGCTCATTAGAGAAGAACCACCCAACCCCGCCCCTCGCGGTGCACTCAAACAGAACCGAAGACTGCGGCTCAATCAGCAACGGTGTGAGGTTTGTCACACGCCCCACTGCCAAATTGGGGATCCTCCAGTGGCTGGATCGCGATGGGATCGAATGGGATGGCAGATGCACTGGCTACCAGGAAATGCGGAAAAATTCCCAACGCGCAATCAAGTGCAGCGGGAAGGCGGTTTCAGTTCAGATTCAGATTTCTGATTTACAGATCTGCGGCTGATTTCCTACGATTACGAAAGCGTTCGGTTTTATGGTTATTTCGGTTATTTAATATCAGTGCAATCGAGCCGCAATTGAAATTGTTTTCCAGTCGGTCGGTCGGTCGGGCATCGTCATCTTAGTATCTGACTAGAACCCGGACTGAATCCGGCTTGTTTGCGGTTAGCCGCGATACAGATACGCGCACAACAAGTATCTGCCAGATAATTTCATTTCTGCACAGAAAGTAAAGTGGTCGTATATGCTGATCGAGTTTATTTGTAAATCAATAAGTAAAGGAAATGTCATTTAACATCTTATTTTTATGTTCATCAGGTTTAATATTAATATTCAGAAAGATACTCAATAATAAGTAAAAAAAAAGGAACAAATTTTGTTTTCATAAAGCTTTTGGCCTTCTGTTTAAACTACAAGTTATACATTTTTATTGGTAGTGAGAATTAACAATGAGTTTGATAATTTCCATTATTATAGTAAGTCTAACCAGTCAATAAGCATAATGATTCTTGTGAAGTAATAGTACATTTAAATTATATACTATTGTAAAGGTTTGTATATGAAACAACTAAATAAAATGGCTTTAATATTAATAAGCTAACAACTTAACATACATTTATTTATCATGGCTTGGTATTACAATTTTGCAATTTGACATCCATTAAAGTCATATACATTTTCTTTTAGTGCAAGATCACTTTGGTTAACTGTAACGTGAGCCAAACAAGTTTTCCCACCGATGAATATCGATGCATTGGCTCTATATATACGTATTTATATGTCAAAAGAGCTCGCAAATGGAGCGTATTGGAGCCTGGTCAAAAGGTCAGATCTTGGCGCACCCCCCAAAAAAAAAATAAAGAAAAACTCTGACTCACACTTCGATTGGAGTTCGAATTTGCATTGGTTTGTTTTGTTTGGCTGCCTTTTTTTTGGCACATCATGACACGACTCGATTGCAAATGTCAGATACGATCGAGTCGACTCGAATTGGAAACCCACCTCGATTATGTGCTCTAGTTCTTTGGTATCGTTGCGCTCCTCCTCGGAATCGTCGTCCCAGCGCTTGTCGCCCTCGTCGATGCCCTCGTCAATGCAATCATCGTCTGTCTCTGCAATGAATGATATCCAATCAACTTTTAAAAATACGAATTAAATGTTTATTATAGTTGTTGCAATTTCGTTTCATTTATCTTAAGGTTTACGTGATTCATGACACGCTGCCCGACTTAACCTTCATCTTGTTTTCGCTTGTGGATGGCTGATAAAAAGGGGCTTTTTGTTTAAGAAAGACCCCGATAGAATAAAGTGAGCTAAGCTCCGATTGGGGGAACATTATTAAGAAACCCCCTGTTTCTAAACGAGAGTTTACTTATATGAATCACAAAGAAAATTACTGCAAAACTATTTTATAATTATTTAAAAATAATGTAGTACTTATTTTATAGGGGGTTCCAAGTTTTAAAACGCTGCGTATATTCTTGTATCCCTTCTAATTAAATTTTAAAAATTAATTAAAACTTATTTGTTCATATTGTAAAGACAAGGTTAAACTAGAATGTATATAAAATATTAGTCATATGATATTATTTATTTGTGATTTGAAGGTAGCATTTTGAAAAATAATATGCCTACAATTAATAATAGCAAATTTCATTATTAGTTGTTGGCATATTATTTTATTACTATTTTTAACTATAATCTTTGTTCATTTAATTTCCGCACTCACCATCTGCCGTCATAAAGTTGAATAGACTCTCCAGTTCCTGCGACATTTGGCACTCTTCGTCCTCCGGCAAATTGTAATCCAATGCGGTGTAGACGATTTCCGCCAGTTCACTGATAATCTGCAATAATAAAAAAGCGCACGAAAAATATTAAATATAATAATTAATAGACGATGAAAAAATGGCATGGAATGCCGACAGCAAAATGCGATTGAAGTGGAGGCCAAAGGTTAAGGCCGACGAGTCATAAAAAAAATGTGCAGCTTGTAATGCAGTTAACCCCCTGAAGCCCTGAAATCGGCGAGACGGGGATACCATATGCCTGTTCAGGCAGCAGTTCATTAAACTGACACTCTAATTGGAGTTTGAAGTTGACGGAGCTTCGTAGAAAAGCAGAAATATATATATATATAAATGTATATGTAATTGGTGTTTGGGAAGTTGTAGAGTTCAGGTGCAACAACAAGCAGCGACAACTTCAAACAACCAAGTGCAGTGTCAGCTGTTGTTTCACTTTCACTTTGGCGTTGGCGAAAACACTTGCCGAAAAAGCTACAAGGTGTTAAAACACCAAGCCGGGGAAGCCAAAGACGTTAAATAATAATTCGGTTGCGTTATTTTTAGCCCAGCCACTGAACCCGTCGGCATCGCCGCGACCATCTCCATCTCAATCTCAATCTTGAACCAAGTCCAAACCCAAACGTGGGTCGCCGCCCACACACTTTGTGCACATTATGGCACATTTTCCCTACACGTTCACATGGATTTGTTTTTATCGTGGAAATTAAATGATAAAACATTGTGACAGCTGTGCAGTGGATGCACTGGATACAGCAGTGCCGAGTGGCATTTCCACCAGAGGCTCTGCACCACTGAAGAGGTTGACAACAAATGTCAGTTAAATGCTTCCAGCGTTTTTGCCCCTCTATGGAGTAGGACCCTTACATCATTTGCCGAAGAATTGCAGCTGCAATGGTTGTTGCACTGTTGCTGCAGCAGATTGCTGTTGCCGCTGCAGTCGCAGGCGTTGAAGGTTGAGAGACATAATTAATGGGAAAATTATGGAAGAGGTGGAAGTCAAGTGTGCCCAACTGGTAGATGGCTATACACTATATAGTGGCGAAGGAAATGGAAGCTATCAGTTAATCAAATGAATTTAAAGACTTTAAATATATATGATAAAACTATAAAATTAGATTTGATTTAAAAAAATGGTTTACAGTGTTTTTTTTATTTTATATTCTTTTTCTTATCTGTAGTACACAGTAGGAAAACAAATAGTAACCAATATACCTTATTCCATATAAACGTACAAAAACCATTAAATCTAATACTGATTTATTGTTGAATTGTATTGTTCAACGTTATTGATACAATTTAAAGACATGTACTTAAGACATAATATTTAATGGCGAAATAAATTGAATTTTTATGAATCACAATAAAAACTCAAAAGTAGAATAATATAATTTTTATTCTGCAAGAAATCATGAGTGTTTGTTTTATTTATATGCGCAAATAACGGTTTCGGATAAATTCCATTTTAATGAATCACTATAAAAATCACAAAATTCTTGGATAATATAATGTTGACTCTCCAATAAATCATGGATTCTTGTTTTAGTTAAATGGGTAAATAATAGTTTTCTCTCTTTATGGCATTAAAATAAATGTGCGCAAATTCTTAGTTTTTAACTCAGAACTCAGAAAACAACACTGAATTTTATATCCCACGAAAGAGATTTTTTTTGTAAGCATTTGAATTTGTTTAAGGTCTATAAAAACTAATAGACGCTGACATCATTAGGCTCAAAAACAAAGGCCCCATCTACTAATCACCATACTCCGCAATTACGAGCATAATTACAGCCCATATAGGTGGATATCAGGCGACTTCTAAGCAGGAACCATCTTCATCTTCGAGTCCCGTCTTGTGAATTTTCCCATGCAATTAGCAGGGAGAACAGAACTGGGAACCCAAAAGGGAGTATCTTTAGATTCGGAATGTGCATTGTGGATGGTGAACTGAACTGAACTGAAGCAAAGTGTAATATGCCAAAGGCGAACCGCCTTCGTGGCTATTTCTTCGTTCCCCCACTTTGCATACATCCAGTATAAATAAATGAGACTGTCTTTGTTGAGGGTGCGCCTGTTCCCAATCCGCCAATTCTCACCGAAAAAAAAAAAACTAAAACAGAAAAAGAAACTACTCCCAGTGGCCCGAACTCGGGCTAATATCAAAGTTGAAACCACGGACATGCAATGCGGCAATTATAAGGCAGTTGCCAAAGTTCCAGTTCGGTTTTTGGCCAACAAAGGGTCTCCACAACAGCACGGCAACACGCCCCCTCACCCCCATCATTGTCAATCTTGTCAGTTTAACCTTTCGCCTGACCTCCGTGTTCGAAGAGTTACTGTACTAGCACTAGCTGTTGGTTCTCATCGGCTACTTATTTTGTTTTCCCCGCCTTCCTTTTTTATTTGGGGCTGTTTGGAAATTATTTTTTAAACAAGAGCTGCTGAGTCAGGCGACATTAACCGAAGGAGAGGCGGATTGTCTGCTGAGGTGTGAATATTTGAATGCACTTTGGGCCACAGCGGCAATTGGCGAGTGTCCACTCAAGTGCAAAGTACTCGGTTTTATGGCTGTGAAAAACTATCTAAAGGTCAAGCTATAAAGGGAATAATTTTCAAATTTAATTTTATCGGAATAAATAAAGAAAAAGAAAACAGATCAATCTCTCTATTCTTCTTCTTCGACTAGTAATATATGAAATGTTTCTACGTTGGCTTAAATGAATTCTAATCAAATATATAAATATGCTAGAAATTGATTAGATCTATGAATAATTTCATACCCTAAGCATGTTAAAAACTTATTAGATAATTTTTTCTCCACTAAATCTTTAATTTCTTTTGACATTTTTAAGCTTAGAATTCTGAAAAAGTATCTGGGTATTTAAATTGAAAAAGAATTTATTCATGTAATTAAATTAATTATGCCTTGTCACAACACAGAATTTATATTTTATAATTAAAAATTCCACATTTGCTTGGAATAATAACCAAATATAAATGCTTTTTAGTTTCCTAACAATTTACGATCACTTTTATCAGGGGAACCAACTTTTATCCGGCAAGTCGCGAATTTCAGTTTGTTATATTTATGTGCAGGCCTCTTGCCATCCTCCATTATGAGTGCCCATTGTCTCCTAACCATCTGGGGGAATCATAAACTCCTTGTCTGGCCATCTGCCCTCCACTCCTCCGCCTTCCTTCGTGGCCAGTCGTCTTCGCTCCTCGGTCTTCAGTCTGCGATCTCCTACTGTTTTCTGTGGTCTGCCCACTTGACTTGACCATTTCCTAGTCCGCTGGCTTTGCCGTTTTTCAGTCGCTATCAGGATTCACATTTTATGCAATTGTTTCCATAGAAAGAATGCCGTGTATAAATACGTATATATATAGAGATATATATATAGGCAAACGACAATCGGCAGCCGGCATACAAGTAGCTCTCGCGACTTGGCCACTTCTCCCGGCTATCTGGTCAGTCGTGATCAATGTTGGCAGCAGCAGCAGTGGCAGCAGCAGCAGCAACAGCACAGCAGCAACATCGCTGCACCGCAGCAACATCGGCAAAAAATGCGACGCCAATGTAAAGCAGCATAAAACGGTCGGAACTCTTTTTTCTAGGGAGGGATAGGGGGCTAAACAACGTTGACAAGGCGACGCTGGCGACAACGATTAAAATCTCTGGGGAACAGAGCTCACACAAAAAAAAAAACAAAAAAGAAAAATAAAAATAAATATATAAACAAAAAAACAGCAGAGAGACAGACAATGAGAACTGGAAATATTTTTGTAAATTACAATGCAATTTTGTGCCACACAAAGGTTCGGTTTTTGCTTCTCGTTCTCCTATTTTTGTTTGCTCGGCCTGGTCAAAACTGTTTCGGGCCCATTAAGCACTTTACATTCGATGTGGCGAGATCAAAGTGGCTGAAATTTATGGCCGCAGATACTGAGATACACGGGTCCAAGCCAGAGACCTGGCCCACAGGCCAGTGGGTTGAAGGAAACCACATTGGCCGGCTGGGAGCAGGTTATACAATTTTAGATTTTCCAGTTTCTTTTGCCAGGCATCCAAGTCGGATGACAGAGGGGGGCGACAGGTGGGCACGGGGGGATCGCCTGTGATAAGGAGATGGCAGGGGAGGCCAATGAGTATGCATGTTTGACCCAAATTCAAGACGAGCGACGAACAACCAAGAGAGAATTATGAATATGAGCCGTACACAGAGGAAATATAGGTTTTAAATAACTCAAAATTAGGAATATATTTGGATAGCATCAAGAAAAGAAAAATGTTAAAACTGTGGTTCGTCACGAATTTGTATTTTATAAAAAGGGTTTATATTTATAGTATGTGTTCATATCGTATTTCTGGTAATATCCATCGAAGTTAGATTATTAAATTTTCAAGTGTTAAATTAAACAAGTGTTCTATCGCTCACCATTCTAACTAACATTACTTACAGTCATGTAGTTTCCCAATTATTCTTGACTTTACAACTTTTAAGTCAGTAAAAAAATCGGTTTTTATCTTTTATTAAACTTGTCAATAAATTTGCAATAAAAACTAGTTTCGTCTTCCTCAGAAACTGTATCAAAAATCCTTACTGCAGCATATGATTTTTTTTCAGTGTGCCACACATGCTGCATGTCATCTAATAATTGCGTTCTCAGCTTATCAGACACGGTGTCGTCCCCGCACTTAAAAAAATAGGGGAAAGTGAATGGGAATGAGAATCTGAATGCGAATGGGAAGGCGAGTGTGAATATGAGCGTAGTCTTAAGTGCGGTTCGGTATTTGTAACCGTCTTGAAATAATATTTGCACATTTTGCCAAGACCGCCTGCAATTAGCCGTCGACATGATTATCAGGCAGGTGATTCCCCCGCCCTCCAACCTTTCCCCTTTTCCCACCTTCTATTTTTTTTTGAGGTGCATGTTGCCTTGTGGCTCAGGTGAGTTTGCTTTCGTCGTTTTCTTGTCTTTTGTTGCCACCGACTCGTTTGCCTCGGAAACTTTTGTTTGTTTCGGCATAGACGTGCGAACTGGGTTAATTTTCTATATATATATACATATATATATAAATCTATGTACAAGATATAACTATGTTGGTGCTACAATTATTGTTTATGTTCATGTAGAAAACGGCAATTCACACGATTCGCAACGCCTAAAATTGTGAATAATAACAATTTCCCATTATTTTCTTTCTTTGTTGATACCATAAATATATATACGACTGGCTTTTGGTCTGAATGAATGTACGAAAGAGGCCAATATGCGATCTGTTGAGTACTGATAAGACAATTATGAAGTTGAGAATGTGGGGCACTGAGGCGAGCGATACCAGGAAAACCCCTAAAGCAACAGAAATTTTCATGATTCATTTAGTCACAATTAATGTGTATAGAATCTATTTTCTTTTGTTTTTTTTTTTATTATATTTTTCTAATCGCATGCAGATAATTGACTTGCTGAAAATATCAAACAAGTCTTTTAGAAAGTTCTGTAACATAAACATAAATAAAGATTGGCATATGTTTTTAAAATATAATTATTTTCAAACAGAGTTCCATTTTTGTACCCTCAAAATTTTATGGAATCTAGTTACTGCTCTTAGATTTTTTCCTCAGTGGAAAATCTTAGAGCTTAGAGTCATTATCTCCCCGCCTTCGTGTTCTCATGGATCCATGGGAACCTATTTTGCCAATTCCCAGTTTACCCAACCCATCCATCAATATCAAATGCTTCAATCAAAACGCTTAATGCAGTTCCGGTACGTTCTCGAGTCCCAAGATCGGACCGGGCCACCTAGAAAAGCCTTCTCAACTGGCCAAGACACAAGCACTCTTTTAAAGACAGGCTTAGAAGGAGAGATCGGAGATAGCGATCAAAGCCCTACAGCAATCAATGGGCAGCCTCAAACAGCAGATCGGCCATCAATATCAAATTCAGACTCAAGATTCGAGATCCAGGCGTCACAACAACAACAACAACAACAGCAACAACAACCACGCATCGATAATAATCGATAAACAAGTTTGGGGATATTGGAGAGCGAGGTGGAGCATAATCCCTAACAGCATTATAACGGAACCCGAAACAAAACGCTAATTGTACACGCCTCTAGAACATGACTCAAATCAAAGAAATTGCCACGGGGCCTTAGCCTACAAAATGCTATATATCAATATTTGGGCATCTGCGGATCGAAAGGGGGTGGCGATGGCGATGGCGACGATGAGATAGCACAAAACGCTGGCGTTTAATTGGGTAATTGGCTCAAGTACCGTACGTATTACCACCGGCGGACCAAAACAGAAATTGAAATGCTCGCACATGACTGCAGATCTCAACTGAACTGAACCGAACTGAGCTGGCCCCTCGAAATCAAACGACCGCAAACACGTGGAGAAAATATATGGCCAAAACAACGGTCATAAAAGCGGACTAAGCATCGTTATTATATTGCTCTTATCTGTGACATATAAAACAACAGTTGTGACATCAAAACTATCAGCCATTAAATTAAGTGTGGCATAAAAATTTATTTTAATGGAAATTCGGAAAGTGTCTAATTCCATGTCTGAACCAAAATTGCAAAATAAAATTCGATAATAAAATAAATATAATTAAGAACTCAGACATGATATTAAATGAAGCTGTATTATATGTAGAAATATTATTAACTAGAATTAGCCAAATTCGATTGAAATTGAAAGTAAACTGAAAGCACTAGTCCACATAAATATAAAGAAGATTCTTTGTTTTCAAATACAAATATATAATCTAAAAGCTATCATTTATGGAATTAAGATTTATTAATATATCTAAGCCTGAAATATTATTGCAATTTGCTATAACAGGGATACAATTTTCTGCCTGTGCAGCGGCAAGAGCAACCTCTACACCACTAATGCCACAAAATTGCAAGTGTGCCTATGAATTGAGCCTGGCCAGCGAAGTCGGACCTGGCAAATAGAATAGAATGGCTGGTGCCGGGACTAACTCGTGACTGGCAACCAGTTGCCAGCGGTTTCCCATGACGGGCTCTAAACTGGACGCCAGCAGCAGCAACTCCTTCTCTATGTGCAGGCAGGTCCCAAAAAAAAAAAATTAGAAATATATTTATATTTATACACGCAGCACGTATATATCCGTGTATATATGTAGGAAAAGTAACTGTTACTCTCCCAAGTGAGCCAACAACTTGTTTGGCGTCTTCTTTCCATTTTGCTCAAAATATGGAGGGAGTTGGCGAATTCCGGATACTCATTATTAAGGCAAGGAAAATGCATTAGAAATTGGTTCAACTATTTACAGATCCTATCTAATTTCCCCTGTATCAAATATTGCTCATTTATTTACTTAACAAATTATACAAAAATTATAAAATACAATCTGTTTAAGTCCTCCGTTCGATTAAGCGTCGATTAAGAAATCATGACAATCCTAACTTAGTTTCCTTAATATATGAGTGAATTATTAATTGCTACGACATTACTTTATTCAAAATTTAAGAAATCCTAATGCCTTATTACTATCATTACATTTAGCTGTTAATATATTGGAATATTTAACAAAATATTAGATCTTAAATTTCGTGTATGGTTAATTTGAGCCACCCAAAAGCTCTGTATCTATTTCTAATTTTCCTAAAATTTTCGAGCCCACCCATTCCCAAAAATGGAAAAAGGGTATCACGGAAAGACTGGTTCGCTTTTGGAGTGTTGTTTGGGGGCCTAAAAGTGGCAGAGCAATTGAACAAGTGAGTGTCTGGCATTGGTGTGTTTTCTGTATTCTGTGGCCTGGGACCTCAACTGCATCTCGTCTTTGGAGGCTGCTGGGCCGGCCCATTGAAGTGATGTTTTAATGAGTCCTTTATCACGTCCATGTGCCACGAACTGGCAGGCCCAGAAATGGGTTTCAATGGGTTGGGTTTTTCGTCCAGCGAGAGCCACGAATTATGGCTTCATTCCCACAGAGAAAACCCAAGTGCTAGTCCAAGTCGTTTGCATTTATTCTAATTTCGAGTGTGGCCCCACTTGAGTCACTCCTTGTGGATTTTGGGTTCTCGAATTGTTCATTGTTTGCCTAACGGTCATCAATGGAGGGGAAGGGAAAGGCGGGTGATGACGATGGGCGGTCATCGGCGGCAGGCGTCAAATATTGACATGCATTCAATTCAAATATTGAATGTTTGTTTAGGCGCCCAAAAGGTTTGAGGTTTGAAGGAGATGCACTTATAAAAAGTATTAAGAATCTTTATATAGTGAAACCATTTGTTTGTGCTTGCAATACATCTTTTAAGATTATTATTTTCATGTGTTTAAGCAATTCGCCACAGCAAAAACTAATAAAGGGGTACTCTAATAACAAAAACTAATAAAGGTGTATTATTATACCCGTTACTCGTAGAGTAAAAGGGTATATTGTATTCGTGCAAAAGTATGTAACAGGTAGAAGGAAGCGTTTCCGACCCTATAAAGTATATATATTCTTGATCAGGGTCACTAGCCGAGTCGATATAGCCATGTCCGTCTGTCCGTCTGTCTGTCTGTCCGTATGAACGCTGAGATCTCGGAAACTATAAAAGCTAGAAGATTGGCATTTTGCATGCAGATTCTAGGAGTTCCTACGCAGCGCAAGTTTGTTTCAAAAAGGTGCCACGCCCCCTTTAACGCCCACAATCGCTTATATACGATTTTAAAAATTTAAATATTTCGGAAAAGTAAAAATGCAGTTTTATTGTGTTTATCAATACCTATCGAAATGTAGAAGAAATTATTCAAATCGGACCATTCGTTAAAAAGTTATGCGTGATCAAAGTTTCTATCTCCATCTCCCTCGCACTCCCTTTACCTGAGTAACGGGTATCTGATAGTCGGGGCACCCGACTATAGCGTTCTCTCTTGTTTTAATTATTATTATTTTAATTTGAGAAAAGATCAATTACTTTAAATCCGCAAATAAAAGTTGTGATGAGCAATATTCTTTTTTTAATAATTTAAATAAATTAACTGTAACGATTCTATAAGCAGTTTGGTAGGTAAGTAACAGAGAAGGAATTATCTCGAGTTAAATAAATCTTTATATTAATAAAAAGTTGAATACATCAAGAATGAGTTTCGCTCAGTGTGATTATGCTAAAGGTATGGGTAAAAGCAAGGCGATGCATGCAATTACAGACGTTCGTGAATACAATTGCTCCAGAGAATCAGCGCCAAAGACAATCCCGTAGCCCCATCTCCGCCGAGCCATGAAGTTTGCCTCTTGGCTGCCTCTCAGACTTTTCCCCCATATACCATATCCCATATACCATAGCCCATATCCCATTCCCGACTCCACTCCCTTTTCAGACCAGCCATCATCTTCATCCGCAGGCCCGAGAACGTTTAGTTGATCGACACTTTTATGTTGACGTCGTGCGCGCGTTGTCATCGTCATCAACATGGTCATCATCCCCATCCTATCCCAACCCATACCCATTTTCTTGGCAGTTCTGGTGCTGTGCCTGCCATCCATTGATTGATTCCCTAGAACAATGGGCCATGGAGCGATGCGCCTGCGTCGTCACCAAGGCGAACAGCCAACCGGCGTCGAGTGGCACAGTGGGGAAAAATTCGCTATTTTGAGGGGATAAAAATGGGTTTCTTCCTTTTTATTTTCATAAACCAACTGTTGAAGATAACTATATGGTAAAGAAACAAATCATTTAATTCCTATTAAACTTCCTGAATTTATCTTATTACACTGCAGGCATTCTTTAAAATTTAAAAGGATTGGGTCCCCAAAAATATGTGTAGGTTTTAACTTCCTAAAACCATTTTCCAACGGATGTAATATTTTTTTGAATCACCAAAGATACAAATACAATAAAACACCAATGCTGCTTAGACGGAAAATAAACATTGAAAATTGTTGATAGGGCTGACTAATGTTTAAATACGTTAATTTTTTGATGTTCAAAATCAAAATTTATACATGTTAAAATATTTTCCAAAAATGTATAACCGATCTCGTTCCACTGTGCCATGTTTCACCTATTATAAATGCGTAGCTATAGCAGCGAGTCAGATCCAGAGTCGTAGTTATAGACGGAGTCAGAGAACCAGAGCCAAAACCAGAGAACCAGACGAAGCATAAAACAAACGGCGAGGCACTCAACCAAGTCGCCATCCAGAGGCGACTCATTGTTTTTGGAGCTAGCCAACGGCGGCAGCCGGCAACCAAAGTTGCAAGTGGAAGTGGCAACAACTGTTGCTTGTTGCTGGTGTTGCTGTTGCTGCTGCTGATGATGTTGCTGCTGCTGTTGTTGCTACTGGAGCATAAGGTACGACTACACCGGGACGAACTGAACCCATAAAAGTACGGGCGGGCCAGTTAAATGGAACAGGTAGGCCAGCTGTTCACGCTCTGAAAAAGCGATGACTTATTTCGTTGGTTTTTTTTTGTACTTTTTTAGCCCAGAGTTGGAGCCGGAAAAGAAGGGAACCTGAGAGCCTTATTTCATGCAAAATATTTACTGTAAATAATTGTGCACGCTTTTGGGAGTTAATATTTGCTCAAAGCACTCAAATATCTCAAAAGACCTCGATCTCACACCGCAGTTTGCATTGGTAATTGCTCATCGGCGGGCTGTGACTTCACTCTTGAAACATGTATCCCTATCGATGGCCAGACGTTACCTCATTTTCTGGCCAATTGAAAATAAATTTGAAGTCTGCTACGAATCACATTACACTGGCCTACAGTGTCTCGCCCGATATCTACGAAAATTTAGGCCACGGCTTCTGCACATCGTGTAGTTATCTATTTTGGAGATATGAAAACTCTTTGCACGAGACTTTTAGCCATGACAACCAAAAAGGGGTTTTCATAATGAAATAATTGTTTGTTTGGTGTAATGAATTTAGAAGGGAAGATTAGTTGTGGAGGTTAAAAAAGATACAGATATTAATATCTAAGGCATAAAGCTATGTATTAAAAATGTTACACAACCTTGTGCAAATAAAGGGAATTAAAAAAATGTGATGTTTAATTAGTCACCAGATAACAACCTTGAGTGACATACAAAATTACTAGGTTTTGTTGTTTGACTAGAGCCACTTTTATTTGTATCACGTAAAGCTAAAGGTTTTGTTAGAAGTGCAATTACAAAGAATGTTCACTTAAGTTAATTACATTTAATAGCAGTATGTAACTTTTTATGAAACATTTATTGTTCCAAATCATAACCGACTATGTTTATGTAAAAAAGTATTAAATATTTAATTTAACATATTTTAAGAAAAAACTGTCATATTTTAAAGTAGTTATAACATTGTTACAGATGTAAGAGATATTTAAAAAATGTTTACGCTTCTTGTGAAATTATATAATTTGACCTTTATGATTAACGACAACCTTGATTGAAAATGAATTATCCGAATTCGTCTTCCGGCATCATTAACTTCTCCCAATCAAGCTGAATTATGACCTGCCCTATTTCGAGTATTTGGCAATTCGCCCCTATAACCCAATTAAAGGAAATTAGAGAGCCAAAATAAATAAATATTAAAACCCGCCTGTCAAGAGAAGTAATCCTATTTGGCGGCCTCAAAAGCCGTCAAAGCCACCGATTCCGACTTGGATTCCCTCGGGTAGTTGGCGCACCCAAATAATATCGGAAACCCATAAACCAATTACAGAAATGCCCCCTATGCATTGTAAATTTAAGGTTCCCTTCCCGTCAAACTCTACAAAATGCTATTTATGGCAATGCAAGCGCAACAAATGGAGCTGGCCAAGCCCTTAAATTCGAACTTATTGATGGGATGGGGGTACGTACTTTGAAGGTTCGATTTAGTCATTTTGCTCAGGTTTTCCCCCGTACACGCAGTGGAGTGTGGCGAAGCGCATCATAGATTGACTCACTATCTGGGATATGGATTACAAATTTCTAGGCGACCTTAGTGGGCTGGGTAGACCGCAGAAATTCGCCACCGACTTCCTAGTCCGCATCCCCGAAAGGCAGACAGCCTGTCATTCAGTCAGCTAGTCAGTTAGTCAGTTAGTCAGTCATTTTAACTAGTCAGCCAGTTAGTTGCAGATCACGAGTCCGGAAAAGCGATGAAGACTTCTGCGGTTAGTGGGCCTGCCTGCCAGCTGCAATTTGTAGCCATAAACATATCTCTTTTCTATCTTCAGCGCGCAGCGAGTATATGTGATCATCAATTTTCGTACTTTGCATAATATCCAATGATGATGTCTCTGCTTTGTCATATGATAGGCATAGGCGCCATAAGTTCCGCATCGCTTGTCGGTCCTTTGGGCAATTGCATAACCCCAACTTGGGCATATCTCCGTGGCTTTTGGAATTGCTATGGGAATGACTGCGGCCCAAGTCGCGGGTCTGTCCCAAAACAAAGGTCAAACATGCTTAAAGTGCAGTTTCGAGCGGAAAATGTCACTGCACGCGCTGTCACTCTTAACTCTCAAGTCTTTGGTCTCCGGCAATTGTTTTTTCCACTCAATTTCAATTGTAGTCGGGGGCCTTAAACAAACAAATGAACATTTTTGCGCATTGCAGCAGTCGCACTTTTAACGCCCATTTTTTTTTTTTTGAGGGGAGGACTGACCTTACCAGCGACAACTCACCACCCCTTGGGTAATTTTTGCAATTGTTGTATAATAATGTCCAATTTCAGCTCGTTTCGGCCGCTGACATGCCTCTTGATTTAGTGGATCGCCATTTAGGGGACTCACGATGGGGTGGCCGAGTTAATTGGTAAATATTTACTATATTTATTGCGTTTCGTTTTCGAACCCTAGCTAATACTTCCCAATTTTAGTAGACTTTGAAAGCACTTACATGCATTTTACTAGGAACTAGTGTGTAAATAAAGAAAAAAAAGAAAAAAAAAAGAAAGAAGAAAATTTAAAATTGTGGATTTTAGATGCGAAAGAAAGTGCACTTGAAATAATTGCTTATGCCATGCGGATAATCGTAATTATTTTATTTTTTTATAAGACAAAATTCATGCTTTAGCCTTTATTTTTAATTAAATACTGTTCTTTATTTACTGTTATTTAATTTAATGAATCCTATTCATAGATAATCTTATTCTTTTATATCAGTAGACTATTCTAAATATTTGTAAAAACATAAATAGTATATTAAGTTTACTGTTTTTTGTTGCTTCGCAACAGTAACTCATTCTTTTTCATAAACACTAACCGCGTATTAAAAATCCCCTCAACTCTATTCATATTTATGAAAGAATGTGTGCTATCCGACTTAAATAAGGTCTTGTACGACCGTAAATTATAAGAATTTTAAGGTAACCCCAGCGAGGCGGTAAGAATGCATTCGGAAATTTCTCATGAACCCCGGAGACAATGGAATTGCCTTGTGCGATTTGGGATGAGTAGAGAATGAGTATCTAAGGAGCGACCTCCATTGAGCGGTGAAACATGCATATTTCTCACACACACCCATTACGGCAGCAACACTTAATTGAAAACGGCATCTATATGGCAGGGGAAAATAACAACGAGGCAAACTAAAAGATACATTAAAAATTTTCAGGCGTGGAGAAACTTGGCGCTTCCATGTTACGATCTTCTTGGGCCTAAATGCAGTTGGCTATGTTGCCCTGTTGTTGCTGCAGTTGTATGCTGTTGCTGTTGTTGTTGTTTTTGCTATTGTTGTTGGTGGTGCTTTTAATTACCTTGCCAGCGATTCAAGCCTGCCCCCAAACAGGGTTACCAACGATCGTCTTGTGAATTCTCCTCCGATGCGCCTGCGCATTTCCGCGGCTGTTTTGCCTCGGTTTTTAAGTTTTCTGTAGCTTTTCGGATGTTTCTTATTTTCTGGCCTATGGGAACTGAAACCTTAAAATGCATTCTTCGTGTGCTTTTTTGTTTTTTGTTTTTTTTGTTTAGGAAAACACTTTCGCATGTGCGGCTGTGTTGAACATCTGCTAAAATTGCCATAAAATCGTTGATGTTGCTGTTGGGCCGCCAACACTTTCACACATTATGCTAGGGAGCTTGTCTTACTTGTTGTAGCTCATTTTGTTTTATGGCCTGTTTAATTTAATGTCAGCTTCGGGCCTTTCAAGATAGGTGTTCATGTGGGAGATTTCTTTTGGGCTGATTGAAAAGAGGAGTGGAGAAGCTTGGTGGGCAGAGAATCGCTCGATTGCAGAATAGAGATAACCAATAAATCGGTGTAGACTTTTAGAACTCATCAGAAAAATACGATGATTCTTTAAAAGTTCTAGCATAATAACCTTTTTAGGATTATGTCTTTTTCTGTTCGCTAAAAACTATTGTTTATTCACAAGCTTGCTGATTTATCTTCTTTTCCAGTTTCAATTTTTATTATCATTTCTGCAAAATTTCTTTCTTTAATTTCTTTCTTACGGGTTTATAAATAGAGAGCAAGTCATTCCGTGAGAATACTATCAAAACCTTATTATAAACCAATGATTAAGAGCTAAGCTTTAATTAGTGCAATGCTGTTAAGAGTCAGACTCTTACGCGACACTCAAAGCACTTAACGACTCAATATCTATCTGTTCTTGTTTCAAGTCTTCCGCTTCTTTGATTCGAAATCACTTCTGCCGGACAAGAACCCATTTCTTTTATCATAAATCATTAGAGCTTAATTTAAGTCTGAGCCGGAACCGTAACAAGACAGCAACATGCCAACGAAATGAACTCATTTGAGTTAGCTTTACGGGCAATAATTGTAATCTGTAATCTGAGGGCAGTTAATAGTCACCAATCGGCGGACACGTGAAAGGTATCTAAAGGCTTTACGAGCCATTAAATCCCCGGGTACACGATTCAAAAACAGGAAAATACTTGTATTCAAATTCAAACCATGGAGGACTCACCTTTCTATGCGAAACGACAAGCGGCGTGTGATGATGATGATGATGATGGTTGTTGTCGAAGGCTGTTGAGTAAACAAAACGGAGATTAAATATTGTAAATATATTGTAATAAAAGGCTACAAGTGCAATCAATAAATTCGGTTACAGTTAGCGGGAAATCATAAGCGAGTCACTTGCAATTAAGCAGAAAGCCAAACAACAGCAGAAATTGTTCACCTTTCCAATTGCATTTTAAAATATGCAAACATTTCGAGTCTCTATTTTTTCTTGGGTCTCCAACTTCCGCACTTGATGGCCAAACCCAAAGCATACAAAAAAAAAGAGCAGAAAAAATACGGCAGAAATTGTAACAGAAATAACAAATAACAAAACTTGGAAACGGGTTCAGCAATCATAAACTTGTTGTGCAGACAGACAGATCGGGGAGCGGTATTGGGAGCGGGACTGGGACAGGTGACTGAAAGGGGAGGGGAGGGGAGGGGAGCGATCGGTCGGCCCGCTGCTCGCCGGAAAATTGTCAATGAACAACTCGAGCAATTGTATTATAACTCATATCTCTATAAGCCACATAACGCGGCTGGCATTTTGTTAAACAATTAAATGCAATTTTCAACTAAATAAAAAATAGTTGACTCAGCGCCGCTAGTCGAGTCGGTTTTCGGTTTGATTTGCTGACCGGCCGGCTTTTGATTACAAGCTGCGACAATAAAGCCATGGAAAAAGGGGGTTGGGAGAGGGCGGAAAGGGGGGTGCCAGCCACCATATCATGGCCCAGCAATTCCACTTTGCAGTTTATTAAGCGTGACTGACTGACCAACCGGTTGGTACACCCAAACTTTAAATACCCATACCCACAATAAATACTTCACCAGGGGAGGCAAACATTATTGCAATCAACTTGATTTTTGCGTTGAGATAACACAGTATGTTAATGTTTTTCGGTTTTCCAGAATATTTTTATAGAGCCAGTTATAGTTTTGTATATTTCTACTTCTCGTAAAATAATTTTAAAGATTTTAATATATTAGAATTTCTGAATGTAATATGTTAATACCTTAAAGTATTTAACATTTTAGTAATTTGTTTTTGCCCATTCAAAAGAAAAAAGCACATTCTCCGGTCTTCACCTTTATAATTAAAGTTTACCACCTGAATTATTTCTACCGCAGAGAAAAAAGTTATACAATTTCCAGGTGATTCATACATCCCATGAATTACCGACATTTGATCTTAACTCTTTTTGCCCCTCCATTGTGTTGGTTCCGCATTAAACTCTTGACCTAACCACAGGTTAGTGAAGTTAGCGGGTCAGACAACCAGAACACAGTTTTCGGAAATAAGCAAAAACAAAAAATAAGTACATAAAAAGGCTGCACACGAAAATAAGAGATGAGCTTAAAAGCCCAGCATGATATCATTATGATGTGTTTTTGACTCTGGCTGGGTTGTCCATCACTTTCGCAGGAAATGAGGCAAGTAGAGGTAACTTTTTGGGGGAAGGCAGACAGGAGCGGAGTTTTAGGCAAATTCAGCCCAAAATTCCAACGCGGACGAGACACGACTTAATAATTAAATAATAAATTTCATGCTTCAAGGCAGGCAGGCGGCGGTTCCAGTTAATAATTAATTGACATTTAGCAAAGAACTTCAAATGAAAAGAATTCCTCTGCCATCTGCGAATGCTGTCGAATTTGCGAAAATTTAGGTTTTATTAATGCTTGATTTATAAGACAGCCGTAACGCTTTTTTCTCTGGGAACATGTGCATTTGATTGAGCGTTATTGAATGAGTTTGTGAGCGTTACAATTTGAAAGTTCACTGAAGATCAGCAGAGCATCCAACATCTGTGAATCATTAGGCTTTAAAGCAGCTGTAATTTATTTAACATATGCACGAAATAAGCAATTGATCAAGCAATCAATTCCTTTGGGATTTAGATTACTTATTAAAGAAATAAGGCTGTTATTTCAAATCATATACGAACCCAATTTTCAAATGAAATAAAGGACTTAGGGTAGTAGTAAATATTTATAGTTATATACCAATATTAATGTAAAAAATAAAGTACTTTTTTATATTTGCCACTCAAGTAATGAACCCTTTTTGCAGTCATTTAGCAGAAGGAAGTAATAATAATAATAATGGGCTGTAAATAATGGTTAATAGCTACGGAAACTCAAAGTGAATGACCTCTTTTGTTAAAATAAATACCGAATAATGTATTTCCTCATCTTGATTCTGGTTAATATGTGTCGAAATGGGTTTATTTTTGCAGAGTCTTACGGGTGTGCGTAAAATCAATAAACGAAAAAGAATAAAATCACATTGCCTTATCGCAGAATGAATCACCAGTCGAGCCAAACGTCAATTTTGAGTCGCTAAATGGTGATCCGACATTCGTTTCCAAAGTGAATGGGATTCTACTTTCCTATACACATGGTGTTGTGCACTTTGCCCGCTAAAAAATAGAAATTAACGAGCCCATTTCGATAAGATTAGATTGTCAGGGAACCGCTTCAAAGCGTGGACATTCGAATTTCAATAGAGAAAATTGCATTTCCGATTGGAAAATTGCAAAAATAAAAATTCGATGTACAGGGAATCGAGTCTCAGGGTCAGACAATGGACTTTCCTCCCGTCGAATCCAATTAATAATAATAAAGCCAAAGCACTTTGCCGGCCTGACTTTCAATTGTTTGCCTTCCACAACCTCAGCAATATCATCATCCAAGTCCTCCTCCACTTGCATTTCATCAGGTTCAATACAAAACTATATAATAAAGTTTTATAAATGTTGCTGTGGGCTTTGTGGCGGTGGTGGTGATGGAGTGCATGGCTTTGATGGTTGACCAAGTGGCCTCATGGCAATTTACTTTCTAATGTCAGGAAAGTCATGTGCAAGTCAACAGCAACCGCAGACTGACTCTCTTGCTTTTTGTTTACATATATTTTATAGAAATTGATAAATAATCTAGGTAAAAATACGATATCTATGCAGATATCTTTGCAAAATTAATTAGACGAAGCGAAATCCGTTGAGGCGTTAAAATGTAAAAATCGTCGGAATTTTAAAGACCATATTTTTTCAATCTGCCTTTTCAACTTGGTTTCTAACCCATAATTTACAGCCGTGGAATGTTTTTGGCATGTGTTTCACGTTACAACATTTTTTAAGTATGTTTAAAATATTTATCAATCAATAAAAGCGGGCAATGAGCTGTTGATGAGTTTCCTAACTTCCCCTAATTTATTTCGGTTTTGTTTTGGTTACACTTAAGTGCATGCCGCGTCTCTACATTCAAATTATTAATTAATTAATAAGCGCGGATGAATAATGAATCAGGAAATGATAGATAGTTGGCAATTAACTTAATTACGGGCGTTGGTTTTTGGAGTGGTTACTTTTTAATTCAGCGGAACTATTGTACATTTTGTAATAACTGAAAAAGAACCAAATTGAATCGAGTTTTATTTTAAGTAAATGTAACCTTGCATGCTTTAAATTTATATATAAAATATAGCAAAACACTTTCTGGATAACCACTCAGTATTAAGTGGAACTAAAATCTCCAGAAGCTGTAAATATTTTTCCCACAACACAAATCATAAAGTTATTTCAAAGATTACTTCATACATCATTAACTCAAAACCATATTTCTCCCCAAGTTCCCAGGCTATTTTTTGGGACTTCATTGACGGCGGCTATTTTACATCATAAGAAAATCAACAATACAAACTCATATTCCCCAGAAATGAAAAACCATACAAATATTCGATTGTGACCACAGGTTAGTAACAATTCCTGCCAAGATATTCCCAATCAAGTGAATGGCATTCCGAAATCAAACCAAAAACCACAATATCCATGATCCCCATTCTTCAATTATCATATGTTCGGGTGTTGCATAAGATCTGGAAAATAATTCCCAACAATGCGTGGACATAAAAGGTTCCCAACTTTGGGCTGAACCGCTTTAAATGTCACTCTTGCTTTCATCTTTTGTGCCCGCAAGAGAAAGAGCAAAATTGTAAATGTTTATGGCCTCTGATTCCAAATTTAAAACGACAAATAGACGAACAAATTCATAAGATATGCAGACTATGCAAATTTGCCGCCAAATTAAAATAGTTTGTAGCCAAAGCCAAAGTCTGGCCAAAAGCCCACTGAAGATAGCCGGCTATCCCCGAGTATCTGTATCCGAGTATCTGTATCTCGACAAACTCGTCAACAGGTTGCTGTGTGTTGGACCAACAACAATTGTTGTTTATGGCACTGTTGCTGGTGTTGTTTTCCACTCTTTGAGAAATGTGAAAGATGAAAGCGTAAATGCTGATTAAAGATTGTTTCTTCTATACGTATGCCGTGTATATAAATTTATATTGTAATTTCAGTGCCGGCAATATGCAAAGTGAAAGAGGTTTGACTTTGGCTGCGATTCGGAGTAGGAGTCGGAGTCAGTCAATCAGTCGCTCGGTTAGTCGGTTATGATAACAGCACCCGCTCTATGGTCTACAGTCTTTTTCAGCCTTTAGTTTTCCAGCTTTTCAGCTTTTCAGTCTTCAATCTTCAGTCTCAATCGCCCAATTTCATAGTCATCAAGGCGCGGTATCAAGCCGCGTAGAAAGCGAGAGTCTCGATTACAGTTTAGTTGCGCCTGCGCAGTCATCGTGGCCCCGTGGAAAATCGCCATCAAGGTGAATTACCCCAACCGGAGACGCCCACGCCCCCCAGTAAATGTGTCAAGCGAAATTGGATCGGCGGCTGAAGATGAATGTATCTCACGAACACATAAATTAAACGGTTAAGCGATTGCAACAGAAGGTGCAAAAAATTAAATGTATGTGGGTCTCCGAAAAAGACTGAATAAGATTTGCTTTGGATTTACCTAAATTATATCAGTTACACGATTGAGATTTTAACCGCTGACCTTGGTGTTTTTTTTTTTTTAATGTTTTGAATGTACCGAATAATAAAACAGAATTACATTACTCAATAATTATAAGATACACTAAGAACGACTTATTCAAATACCAAGGCTAGGCTTAACAAGTTGTTGATTTTTCTTAGAATACATTTATACTCATTTTTATTACTTGACCAGTCCCAACTAGGTCGTTTTCAGCTTTAATAATCTATTAATAAAGCTATAATCCAGTAATCTAATCTGTTATAAACTGTCACATATATGGGACACAAATTGGTATCACCAAGAGTAAAGCACACTGTTTTGTTACTTCTCATTTTCCCATAAATAGAAATCAAATCACACAATCAAATAAACACTTAAGTCTACCTAAACATTTCTTTAACACCTTTTAATGTATACGGTTCAGAAACTGACCCCCTCTTAACAAGGCTGCTTTGCTCAAATATAGTAAACTTCCATTAATAGAACCTTATCAAATATATAAAAAGCTAAAGCTTATCAAACGACAACACTTTCTTTCAAGTTATGTTGGCTTTATCGCATATCCGAGAGTCAGGTTCCCATGGAGTGGATTTCTACTCCTCACATTCGTTGGAAACACGGGTTAACAAACCTTTTAGCAAGTTTTCTTGTCTACCTTCCGAGTCAAAGCTGTTTATGTGGCCGACACTCGACACACATTTGGTATATATACTTTAGCACATGCATTACCGCCCGGCATGACATATATAATTTATATACTGGCAAAAACGATAAGATAGGAATACGAAAAGTAGCTCTATCGAAAGCGCATTTACTTAACGACTTCTGGCGTTTTCGATTGCCTTTAATTGCATCAAAATTTATTTATAATTTGGAGCGTAAACAAGCGTTTCAGGGTCACTCGGATCGGTTAGGCCCCAAATGCGTCAGCTCAATAGACCCCACAAGTGTCATCCAAACAACGGAGCGAAAAGCGAGCCACAATTTGGATTATCGTGTGATTTATTGGGCCTGGGACGCACTTTCAAAACCCAAGTCTCGGGGGGACTTGCATTGAGACTCTATCCGAAGGCGACACAAAGTATTTCCATTTCAAAATGCAGCCAATGGTCAGCGGATTTCGTAACTCGAATGCAAACTGCACAGGTGGACAAGTTTAGGAGAGGCCCGACACAAAAAAAAACAAAATAAATAACCCACCACATTTGGGTCTTGGAAATTTGGTTCAGGTTCGTCGTCGTGCTTATGTCATTTGCTGTCATTATGAAAAAATTATTATATTAATTGTGTCCCAAAAACTGGAGCGTCAACAATAGCTGGCAATTAAATTTGGGTCTATGATGTGTCAAAAAAAATATATATAAGCCAACACGGAAAACCAAAAGCACGTGGTGTGGTCCCCTACAAAAAGCATAAACTATTGCAGCAAGTTTATAATAAATGCATTTCAGGCAGCTACCTAATCTGAAATAAACATAATATATGGTCCCAGATTCCAAGAAATTCGAGTGGGTTACAAGTCTACCAGAGTTGCGAAATCAAAATTTTCAAGAGTTGTGAAATAATGAAAGATGGTCAAGTTAAAATATTTGACCACAAGGAAAATGTGTGAAAGAATATCTTAGCTTTAAAAAGATAGTTTAGTTCCAGCAATAAATTATTAATTAACATAATTTGTGTTCATTATTGTTTCATAAAATTATAAAAGATATATATGTATGTAAAGGTATTCAAAGAATTGGTTTTACATTTTGAAAGTAAAAGAAATATTTTGAAATGAAAAATAAATAAATGGATGGGAACCAATCGTTGACCTTCTGTTTAATAGCTTTTTCAAAACTCCTCCATCTACAAATTCCCCCAACTCTAATATCTAATTGAGCTTATTGGACGGGCCTAATAAATAGGCGGCACATTACAATTATCATTTGGTAACTCTTCATTTAGACTCCACCCAAAGCTCTTAGTAGACAAAGAGATAAGCATGGGCTAACCAAAAATTAGCCACAATTTCCCCACCGATCAATTAAAGATACTACCACGAAGCGTTTTTTCTGTCTTTTCCATCAAACAACGAACAGCAAAAAGTGAACCAATTTGTTGCTTAGCTTCAGTTTCGTTATAATTTTGTTTGGGTTTTCTAGTTTCGGGGCATTTTTCACTGCCCGTTGTTTGGGTAATTTTTAGTGTAATTATTTAAACATTAAACCAGTTGAGCGGCCAGTTGTTTGTTTTGTCAGTGAAAACAAGAAAGTCATAGACATGAAAATGAAATATCATCACCCAAGCGGATGATTCGAGGCCCAAAAGGGATTTTTTACCAGCTTTCTTTCAGATCTCTTTGATTAATTCGGGTGAAATGTGTTCGAAAACGGAAGAACAAAATTAAATGCCATGAATCAAAGGAAACTTAACGAAATAAATGGTAAAACACAATCAACAGCTGGCTGGGAAAGAGAGAACCTACCACAACAATTTTTCCCTTTCCATTTTCCATTTTCCATATTCTGGTTTTCCGATTTTCCCGAAACTGCGCATGACCCACGACCTTGAGGAAAAGGTTCCACAATGTGTGGGTGATTATTCCAGTGTAAACTTTTCAATAACCAAAACACCTGCTGACATCCGTTTGCCGAATTTTCTGAGAGCCTGCTGAAAAACGTAATGGCGAGTTTGTGTGTTGACAGATTCAAGCGCCAATTTTATCGGTGAGCCCGTGAAAATGTGGAAAACTCTGGTGGAAATTGCTGCGCGCCTAATCGAGGCGCCAGAGGGCGCGGCGACCCGACGGCGCCGTCGACGTTTTCCCATCAAAAGCACCATCTCCCACGCCTCCGATTCCATGGTCCCGGCTGCTCCCGAGGCGCTGCCGATGGTTTCCATGGTTCCGAGGGCTACGAGGGTCTGGAGCGGAATTCGACACAATCAATGATTCGCTGCGCCTGGCGATGCGGTTGTCAGGAGAAGATGGAGCGCGATTTTCAGTCCGAGACCAACTGAAGACCGAAATCAAAATCGATGCGGCAAGTTCAAAGCCCCCCAACGAAAATGTAACCTGCGAAAAATGTTCCAACGATTCTATTCGGATAAAACAGAAGCAGTCGAACGAAAACCATTAGAAGGTGCGCTGTGGTCTGATGGCATCTAACATCTACCATCTACCATCTACCATCTGTAATAACTTGTTTGAGCAGACTAATTGCCGCTGCTGGCGGTTCTCGAGGCTCTCGGGCAAAACCTTTCGATATCTCACCTAATGTCTTGGATTTTAGCTGCTAAATTAGCGGCAATTAAGGTGTTACAAGGTGATCTCTGTTTGCCCCGAAGAAAGTCCCGAAGGTAAATATAAACAAAGGTTACGTGTGAATTGAGCTAAGGAATTGGGCATCGGATATCTTTAAATTACAATGCTAAAAGGTTTTGAAACCCAGAACTTATGGTAAAATATTTGGAAAAGATTTTTAATTATTATCCGTATTTAAAACAAAAAATCGAAAGTAAAAAATAAGGATTTTTGTTCTTGATCAAATTAAGACTAACAACCAAAAGAATGACTTTTTTATGCAGCTTATTTTGGATAAATGTATTTGTTGAGCGATGTTCCCGACTTTAAAAATCAGCTACACAATATCAGATTTCTCAAGCAATGCCAACTATTTCTAAAAGTTCCTTCACCTTAGAGATACACAATTTAATTAATATTTCCAACCAACTTCCTGTATCTGTGTGCCCTTAAGAATAACCATGTACTGGCTAATTGCTTATAAGAGCTAACTAATTGGCCTCGCTGATACAAAAGCCGGCTATAAACAGAGTTGGCCTGGCCAAATAGAGAGGCCCATACAAAGATCATCACTCGGAAGGCATATAAAAATGCAGTAGAATGCAGTTAATGCTGCGGGCCAAAAGCTGTGTGAGTCACATTAAGGGCCACCTAGGAGAATGAAGATCCCCATCACTACCCACTCACAAAAGCATTTTCCAATTAACGTGGCTTATCTAAAAGCCGATAGATTACCGACCAGTATTTTGACAGTTCCCCAGACGAATGATTAAACAATTAGCTGCGAGACAGACTCAGACACGTTCTCTAGATTCGTAGACAAAAATACCCCTCATCAATTACAAAAAAAAAGAAGGGGATGAAACGAAAGAGCAAGTTGGGATCACTACACAGCAAAAAATGTTTATTTCATTTTAATTTGGGGAAATATTGACTTGAAACTTAAAATACAAGTCTGCCTTTCTCAGATGTTTAAATAATATCATTATAGAATTGGAATATTTGTATTATACTTTGCTAATTACAAAACGATTTTTTCAATAATTTTATATGTTAATGTTAGAAAATATTTGGCTGAAGAAAAGTGGACTTTTTGCGGTTCAATTTATATTTTTGGATTTCTTGCAAAAAATGATCTGCATTTTTCACTGTGCACTCTGAGATTCAAAAGAAAGTGAAAAACGCTGGGGACTGGGTACTGAGATGGGACCTTCTTCATGGGAGTCACCGTTTACACTTTCCCAAGCCAGCACGCAATCAGACAGAAGACTGAAGACAGAAGGCAGAAGTGAAGTGAAGTGGAGAAAAACCTCAATCAAAGCTGGCTGCATAACTTAAATGCAGAGGTCATCATCGGCCCGTTGTGTTGGATAGTGTGGGTTGTTTGTTTGGAAAGCGCTGGGATTGGGATTCCGATGGCCACGGCGATGCCAATAGTCAGATGGATGGCACACGGAAACGCACATCACGGCAAATGTCCGAAAATAAAAGGTCGAAAGAAAGAAGTTAACTGTGGCTTATTAACTGAAAATGAAAGCGTTCGCCGAAAAGACAAAGCCCCGACCGGCGAGGCATCATTTCAACCGGTTTTCCGGCCCAGCTAATCACAGCCCCAGTTTTCATCACTGTTACAGTTCCGCATCTGAAGTCAACACCCAACTGACCTCTGACAGGTCGAATCCAAAAAAAAAAAAACTAAGAGGAAATATATAGTTTTAGGAAAATACTACAGAAAAACTAGGGGGAAGACTAATCAAAAGTAGAGGTATTCGTAATGTTAAGAAACTAAAACCTAAAGTATGTGTGAAACCAATGAAAAAACGACATTAAAGTGTCATTTGGGGTTGGTGGGTTCATCAAGCTATCAATCCGAAATCACTTATTTTATGGGTTCAATTCATGTTCAATGTTCAATTAAACTTTTCCGCTTGTACAGAGATCATAAAGATAATTACTTATGTACTCGGCGATCACGCTCTGATTAGGGAAATTATTTTTCTACTATTCATAGTAGAACAGAGTTAAAATAAAACTATTACTATTACTGTTTAAAACTAAGGATTTAAATAATTTGACTTGACTTGATATCCAGCTTGCAAAGTGTTCTTTTAATATACAAATTAAATTAAATATGAAAATTTGTCGAGTTTTACAACTTTTGTTTTAAAAGATGTTCAAATAAGAATTATCAATTCTATATTATTTGTATTGTCCACTATAAAAGATAAACTTCATTGTAATTAGATAAAGTCAAACTACCCTAATTCGAAATGTATATTTGTAAGTCGATCTAGTTTTATTGGCAATAGAAAGTATATTCTATAACTCGAAGTCTCAAAATTCAAAATTATTTGGAAGGCAGATTAAGGTTCCAGACATGAAAATCCGATGGACCCTTAAAATAACTGTCATTTACATTCTGATTTAAGATGTTCTTATGTCAAATGTATTTGACTATATTTTAAAATTTTCCGCAAACTGTTACCAAATAAATGTATTGATTCAACTGTAGTAGCCCAGTGTTTTTAGTTGACATTCACTTACCTCTGTTGATGACGATGGCGCTGCTGTCGCCGCTGCTGCTGGCGCTGTGGTCCGGCTGATCTCCGATCTTGTCCTGCTCCTGGGGCAATCGCTCCTCCTCCTTGTGAGGCAATTGCTCCTGGCCGGAGAAGTGGACGCTGCCGTCGCGATGGAAGTGCAGCTCGAATCCGGTGGGCAGGGTGGCCTCGTAGTCCGCTGCACAGGTGTGGGCCTGCACGGCCACCTGGTGGTAGAGTCCGGCGAATTGATGGATCAATGCCCATGCCTGATCCTCCGAGAGGGGGGCCTTGAACGAGTCCAGGATATTGTGCAGCGTGACGCACTGCTCCGGCGAGGAGCACTGGTGGAAGGCCTGGAGGATCAGTGGGCGGGCTCCGCCCGGCTTCTCCGGATGGAGTCCGTTCGATGAGATAATGGCCAGCTGGTCCGCTGGCAGCTTTTGCTGCTGGGCATCACCATTGGCGCTGTCCGGCGAGGTGGACAGGAAGCCCTCCTCCTTCGCGTCCTTGAACTTCGCATTTGGGGTGGGTGTGGGCGTGGCCTTGACCTTGGTCGGGGGCCCTGCAGCCTGCTCCTCCGCCTGGTGCTCCGTCATTATGTGGCTATCGATGGTATCAACCCGATTCCACTGCAAACCCGGCACTGGCCAACATATAATTGATTTTTTCGCCTCTTTTGGCAAATAACCTGCAAATTTCGCGATTTGTTTTTGGTTTGTTTGCGTTTTTCTTCTTTTTTTTGTCGATTTGCGTTGGTTTTATTTGTATGTGTGTGTGTGTGTGTGTGTGGTAAAACGGGTTAAAGGGAATTTAATAATAAACACAAAGCAAGAGATTTTCGCCGCACACAATTTAATATTTTGTTTTTGTCGTCAGCTACATTTAACACAAAACACAAGGGTACAAGTATAAGTATAACAAAAAACACATGATTTTCGGCTCGAGAATATTGAAAAACTGGCGTCACGTTTTTGTGGGCACTTTTTGATTTGGCATTCGCAATTGCCGTTAGCTTTTGTTGGTAATTTCACAACACTGTTTAAGTCGCGCACTTTGCTTTATTTTTATTTTATTTCATTTGCTCTTCTTCATAATTTTAAATCTCTGTTTTTCTATGGTAATCGCAGCGCACTTCTTTCGTTCTGTTTTTCCGCTTGTATTTTTATAGCACGTCCGCTTTAGTCCGCTCGCATTTTACTTCTGCTTGGAAACCGCTCGCAATTCCGATTGGAAGTCGCGCTCAGCTGTTTGGCATGCACTCTCTCTCTTTTACGCTCTTTCTCTCCAGCTCTCCCGCTCTCTGGCTTTTTATTTTGATTCCGGTTTTCGCTGTCTTTGCTTTTGCTGATAAGAAACTTTTGCTTTTGCTTCTGGCTTTTCCTTTACTCTTGTTTGAATTATTTATTGTATTTATTTTAAGTTTGGTCATTTTTCGAGTGCAATTGGATTTGTGTTAAGGTCAGAAGTGCCGCTTTTGGACATAAAAAACTCTTTGAGTGGGCGGAAATGGTAAGATGTTAAAATAGAGTATAAAAAGGTTAAAAACCTAATTAGTGTTGTGCTTAATGAGAGCTACTGATTACATTCGTGTTATTTCTGGACGCCCGGCATTGAGATGTTAGCTTAATGTTAGTTAACAAATGTTAGTTAACAAATGTATCCGGCGATTAATCAAAATAGTACTTAAAAATGGAAAATTTTGTAAACCTTTATAAATACACAACCATTTTGTTATTGAATGTGTATTTTAGATTGATATTATTAAAAATATTTTTTAAATAAAAAACAAAAATTTAAATGTTTAATGTAATTTTTTATATCTATAGTTCGATTTTTAACTTGCATTGTTTTGATACATAAAATCTATAGAATGATTTAATAAAAAATGAAATAAAATTTCCGGCCACCACAGGAAGATACTGATCTGGATGGCATTTCACCGATCGCGGATCGCCGATTCAAGGTCTCTGGAAAACCGCGCAGCATCCGACAACATTTGTAACTAAAAGATCAGTGACAGGCGCATTTTTACGAGTTAATAAGCCCCATAAGTACGGCCCAGCATCCCCGCCCAGCGACCAAGTTATGATATATGAGCCGTAAATTGAAACTTTATATCAATGCCGACTCGCTGGATGGGGGAGAGATTTGCATACAATATTATTACAGCATCATCGGCATCTGCGGTAAACTTTAACGACTTGTTTTTGTCCGTTGGCTAAAAAAAAAATAAAAATAAAATAAAACAAAAATACTTTATTAATTGGCCGGGGAAGCCTGTGCCTGTGCCTGCGCCTTCGCCTGTCCACGTAATCATCGCATAGCCATAAAAAGTGTGTCCTCCGCTAGGGAACTGGTGGTCCCAGCTGGCCAGGAAAAAATGACGACACCTCGCATCGCGGATTGTCATTAAAATCGCAGAAGCCAGATGCGGCAATTGTCGCAACTTTATGAGCCAATCGCTAATGAATTAATTAGCCAACAACTGCGTTGGCTTACAGCCGATAAAAAAAAAAAAAAACAATTATGGCCCAAATAGGCAGACAGATCTGTTGGCTTAGATGGCGGGTTCAACAGCCGGTGGCGAACTTCAACCCACTGTTGTCAGATATTGCAGCTGGATCTGATCGGATCGGTCTTTGTTCTCTGCACAATATGGGAACCTGACTCGCATGAATCACTCACGCTAACTCACAATAACTCAAAGAACTCAACGGCCCAGAGCCAAATAAATGTGCATGCGAAAAACAAAGCCAGAAACAAATGCGAATAGGTGTAGTTTTGATGCCAAGCAAAATGGGGCATATTGGTGTCTAGGTTGGCAAATATGAAAAATAATGCTGGAGTTGTAATTGTGCAATAATTTAATATTCTCTTATTTTAATTTAAATCTTAAAAAAGAATTATTAATAAATTAAATGTAATAAAAGTTATTGAGATCTGCAAAAAGCTCCGGGTTTGAATGAACATTTAAAAATTAAAACTATTTCTGTAGTTTTATCCTTGTAGTGAGTAGTAATTACCCCCTTCAGGAAAGTATGTATAAATCTTATTAATATTCATTGTAAATCAAGTTAAGCTCAACAAGTGTTAAATATATACAAATATATTTAAGTAACCTTTTAATAAAAGATATTTAGTCATACAAAAGTTATAGGACTTAAGTAAATATTTAGAAATCAATTTTCAGTAGTCTTTTTTTGGTTATTAATTAACCTCCTTTAAGAAAGTATGTTTATTTCTCATTAACATTCAGTTTGAATCGAGTATATCTCAACAAGTATATAAAAATATCTTTAAATGCCTTTACACTTTATTCGTTTTTAAGTGCTTTTTTATGATAACCTTTAAATTCATTGTTTTCAGCGTAGCAATCTTAATGTTCAATAAAATGAGCCAGAAAAATCCAATCATATTTTTAAACAATATTTTTTTTATAAAGCTAAATAAATGAATTAATTTAACTAATAAGATAATCAGATACTTAAATCATAATTTATGATTTACGATTCATAATTGAAAAAAAAAAATTATTATTACTGCCGAAAAAAGTAAAAGTCTTGTATAACCTCATTATTTTTCAAATGTGCATGTAGCAGAGAAAATACTTTTATTTTTAATGTTTTTTTTATTTTACAGGTCATGCAGCAGTCGTTACCATTCTGGTTCCTCCACTGACTCCATTGCCTGCTTGTTGACGACTGCTGTTCTATTGGGGAGGTTCAGCCAAGCGTTGCATTTTTGGTCAATTACGTTTGTCGCGCGGGTGGCACTTGGCCAAGCTCCAAGTTGCAGCTTGAGCTTCGGATATATACACATATATCTGACTATATATAGCTGCTGGACTTTCAACTTTGGCTGGTCAGTAGGTGGGCGTGGATTCTGGGCATTGTTTGTCATGCCACGAACCTCTCCCCACGAGAAAACACCGGAAATGTGCATCCGTTTTTGGCCAGACTTGCATCTACTCCGCCGTCCAAATGCCAGCATTTAGTTGGGTTCTAGACAACGAAAATGGGAGTTGGAAAATGTGTGTCAAACGCAGGTAAGTGGAGTCGCTTTTTGGCCAAATTTGGTTGCTGCAGATTGCGTACGATGGTTGCCACATAATGCTGCAATTTCTGCAGAGGATGCAACGCTTCGATGCGTCTGACACTTTGCCCAGAAGTTGCATAAATCCGCAGCCGAAACAGTTGCACTTCAGGCCCTTTCATTAGGTATTTCAACTTAGTAGTTGTATAGAAATAAATTAGCAGGAAATTATTTGGTTTTTTGTTAGAAATTACTAAAAAGTTAATTTATTAAAAGTCAGAACTAAGGTTCTTTTAACAATATCAAAATTGATTAAATATTTTTAGCTGAGCATTTTATTTGTATATTATTTTAGATTTAAGAAAGGTGTTGTAGAAATATGAATAAATTTTTGCCCCAGTAAAACTATGTTTCTAATTTCTGAAATAATATATTCTTGTTCTCAATTGAACAGCTTTTAAGAAAATTGAACTATTTTAGTCTGCTTATTAAATTATACGACACCATATATTCTGGTTTAGAATTAAACTGGTTTATGGGATTATGGGAGAACTTATTTGATTGCAATTCAGAGTTAAGGTGATATTTCCAAAGGTTACAATTAATTTAATATTGATGACTTTCCATTTTAGTTTCAGGTTTAAAAAAGGTGTTGTGGAAATCTTAATCAATTTATATCCCCAATTAAAACATTTTCTTGATTTCCCAACACCATATATTCTTCATTTCAATTGAACTGGTTTTGAGGTGAGGGAACTGAAATGTCTACTATCTGGGGATGTGTTCGGAAATTGTTATTATTGTCACAGCCACCGACTTGGCGTTCATTAAAGCAAATGGACAAAACCTGCCAGTCAGGCGTTCCGTCAACCCATCAGATACGGATGGATATAGATATAGATATACATATAGACGCAGAGTGAGTCGGAAACCGAGGTTTTGGCTCTGGGGCGGGGATCTCGACTCACGTGTGTGTGTGGAAACCACGGCGGTGCAACTAATGGGCATTACTTTTCTCTGGCTTCGTTGTCTCCTGGCACTTCACAATTGTGTAATATTCTGTCGGCATGTTTATGCCCCTGCAGCTTGTGGAGCTGCTCTAAAAACGTGATGCAATTAGGCCTTTGAAAGGCTGCAGTTGGCCAGAAGAATACGGAAAAAAGGGGGGAAAACTGTGTGAAAAGGGCGGCGGAGTTATGATTATCGTACGTGTTCTTCTCGGGTAATCAATTTTTTCATGTCTTCATTATGATTAGTATTTTACGAATGTGGGAATTTTGTGTAGGTTTTAATGGGATACATATTCATGGGGGGCCTGAGAAGGCCTAGAATGCATATTCCAGATGCGAGCTAATTGCAAATGCAAATCAAAGCCAGTAATTTGCCTACTTTCTACTAATCCTAGGGTGAAGTAATTCTCTGTGCCATTTCTACCCATCTCATTACCCTAACCACCTGTAATTGAGAGCTGCTTGGGAACCCTGACACCCATTACCCATCATCATGTGCCACATGTGGCACATTGACCCAAGTGCCTAGTGCCAAATACCAAACCAGCTAACCCAGAAAACGCCAATGACAATAAGAATGTCTCTGCTGGGAAGTAAGTAATATTTTCTATTTTCTTTGGGCCAACTTCAATGATCACAATACGCATTATTTTCGCCGGCTATAAAGCATTCTTCGGAGGGGGCTTAAAATATCGGAGAACTATAATTGGTGGGAAGAGCGGAGATTCGGAGGCCGTGCTCAAGTAGACGTGACAAGAGACCTTCGGAGAAAGCGGAGGAATCGGAATCGGCGTCTGAATCGGCGGAAGAGCCGCAATCACCGAAATCAGACAAATCGCAGAACGATTCCTATGCGGCGCGCTCTAATTTGTGTTCATGCAATTATTTCAGGTAACTCCGATTTGCCTGCGAGCCAGTAAGCCAGTGAGGTTCACTTAAACGGTAGGGCAGCGTATTAAAACTAAGTGCCACTTAAGCTGAGCCAGTCTGCCCAAAAGCTCCTCACATTCAGAACTTGCGCAAAAAGCCCTGACAGCCAAAGAGATTGTCTCTCTAATTCCGACTCTAGCTTCGGCAAGACTCGAAATACACGCAGAGAAAATGGGTAGTCTATAATAGCTATAGATTCATAAAGTATAATGTCTTGAGATAAGAAAAAAAATATTTATATAACTAAGGATCAAAATAAAACCGATAAGGATAGCTTTCACGACTAATGTTAAGATTAATATAATTAAATATATATTTTTAAATGAAATGAAATTTAACAAATTAGTAAATTAATTACTATTATTGGTATTTTTCTTAATGATAACGTTGAGATACATTTTATTAAAATATTTAAATTTACTAATATATTACTAAATATATTAATTGACTAATTTCTATATGACAAATTAGAAAAAAATGTATTGTTTTAATTTTCAGTAGTTATTCGAGTTTAAAAATTTCCCAGAGATGTATGCATATATTTAGTTAATGCAGTGTTTGTAATATTGTTCAAATTTATGGTATTAGAATAGGTAAAATACTGCCAGCTAAGCAAAATACAGTAGAATTTTATTTCAGTGTGCAGCTGTCCGTCTGGGGCACATTTAGTAGTTGTTTCTTGATCATTTCGGCTGCCTCCTATGTGCAATGCAATTTCTAAAACGTGATTCGTGCAAAGACAAAATGCCGCACTCCACTCCCCCAAAAGCCCCCAAAAACCCCCTAAAATCCACTCGATCCACCACCCGATCTTCAGTAGAGCACAACAAAAGACCATTAATATAATTTGTGTCTAGAGTTATTTTTCGCCGCGACCCGCTGTCTGCGCATTTTCGCATTTCGTCCTAAACGATTATGAGCTCCAACTCGGAGGCAACTTGATGTTGTGGAAACATGCCACAGTTTTTCCATATCGCATTGTTTTTCCCATTTTTTGGCTGACGGGGTCACAGTCTGAGCGTCTCACTCCCAAATAGATCAAATGGAAACCGCTGATCGTGTCGCCGCCGTCGATCGATTGCCATTTTGTGTGGGGCTTTTTCTCTTATTTACCATTATTTACAGAATTGTCTACAACGTTTATTGGCTGGCGCTTAATTTTTATTAGCGCGCAATCGAAATGAGTTTTTCCATGGGAACAAATCGATCGGTAGTCCCAGAGGGGTTGGCGTGTTGACAGCCCGATAAATTTGAGTTAGGTTTCCTTTCTTCCGAATCTGCTGGATGGCTGCAAATGGTCACAAAAGTGTGGGCGGATTCAATTGGGGCAATAAAAGTTATGGGCTCAATGTGATGGGTCAATCGAGATGACGAACGTTTGACTTAAAAGGCAATACAATCAATAAACAATTGCATGAGTTTATTGCAACCTTTATTAAAAGTTCATAAAATGTATTAAATGGGACTTCTATTGTAGTCTTTAATATCTTATTTTAATACTTTTTGTACGACATATTATAAAACCATACATTTCTTATGAATTTTTATTTAACTTGCCTTGAAAAACGTCATGCTTAATTCAATACTAACATTCTTCACTTTGTTTTAATCTGCTATTAAAATGTATATTTCCTTTTCGATTAAAGAAGTATTCACTTAAAATTGTTAGAATTGTTATTCTAACAATTTTAAATTACAATATAACTAGAGGATCAAAGCAAAGCAATAGTTTCAGTCAATTCAAGCCTCTTCTTTATTTTAATTCCCCATATTTCAACTTAATTCTAGCCCGTATTTCTAATTTAATATATTGACATAGGATCTGTGTGAGTAATCGCGGCTTCGGTCCTTCCGTCTGGTTAATATTTTACTGACAGCGTTCAGAGAACACTTAAAACCCGCTTCGGCCGGCAATCTTCGGTGCGGGAATGGCGACAACAAATCAGCGCGGATCGGTGTGCGATCTTGCGGTTGCCCGGCTATAAACTAAGTGACCACCTGCGAGTCGGTCGGCGGCATAAAGCAAACTCTTTATGGGCCGCTATGTTCCACGGTGACATCGACATCTCGATGGGAAGCCATCGGCGGTGGAGATGGTCCTGCAGATCGGCGTTCTCGTTTGATGATAATGAAGATCTTCGCCAGAATGTTCTCACTTTTCGAGGTACACAAGGAAAAATATTCAAGGTTCTTAAACAAATTTTCCAATATGATATAGAAATATTTGTTAATATCAGAATAATTTAAAATATAATATTATTTAAAGGAACCGGTGGATTTAAACACCTGATTTCATTTTTTTTAAACACCTGATTTCATTTGCATATTTAAAAAATTCTAACCACTGATAAGTATGATATATATATGATATGATATATATGATACTTATTTATAGCCACGATTTTTTATTAGGTTTTAGAATTAAACCTAAACCTATTAGTTAATTAAACAGATATTCGTTATCTTATGATATCAAATATCTAGTATTAATATATGAATTGTATATTTTTACTCGCTACTTTCTAAGCCTACAAATAATAGAATTAAAAGGATTTTGAGATGGAAAAAATATGAATGATTCTTTTTCGGTACATTTTTTAAATCATAAAGTTTTTTTTTGCCTGTGAAATAAAGTCGCCTTATGTCTAATGATGGAAAAAAAATCGACATATTTTAGCGATTTCGAAAAAAGGCGACCACACAGCCGCTGGATTTGCTGGAGCCGGAGAAAGAGAGAGTGAGAACCCAAGATCTGGACTTGCAACCTGAGCGCACTTTCATTTTCAGCTGCCCGCCGCATAATTAATTGCGACCGAAAGTGGACGACGATTTTTCGTGGCGGCAGAAAGTAAAAAAGCACTCCGATCCTCAATCGAAGGAACAACGAACCTGTAGCGACCACTAAACCGGATCAAAACGGCTGGATTTCGTACCCCGAGCAACTTTCTTCTTGCGGCTTCTGACACACTAAACTGACGCAACGCACCGTGTGGCAAGTGCGGCAAGTGTCTGCGTCCCCTCGATCCGCATTCCCTCCTTTCCCAACCAAAAAAAAAAATAAACGATCTTGCAACGCCCACGAGAAGTCCAAGGAGGCAGCTTCCTGGACTGCCAGAAATTCCACTTGAGTGGCTGGGCAAAAAAGAAAATGAAGCATGTGGGCGATGACAAAAAGGGATCTGGGGGCACATGCCTCATTCACACGCTGCAGAGCAGGATACCCTCTAATTAGGGTACTATCGATACATAAAATATCATAATTTGTACTATTTTTTTATTAATTAATAGGGGATTTTACTATCATGAAAAAATTTATGCTGCTGATATCGTAATTTATATGATTCCCAAAATCAATAATAATTATATCAAATTTAATTATTGCTTCAAAAATTGATGTGTATGAAATTACAAAATAAAAACAAGAGAGAACGCTATAGTCGGGTGCCCCGACTATCAGATACCCGTTACTCAGGTAAAGGGAGTGCGAGGGAGATGGAGATAGAAACTTTGATCACGCATAACTTTTTAACGAATGGTCCGATTTGAAAAATTTCTTCTACATTTCGATAGGTATTGATAAACACAATAAAACTGCATTTTTACTTTTCCGAAATAATTAAATTTTTAAAATCGTATATAAGCGATTGTGGGCGTTAAAGGGGGCGTGGCACCTTTTTGAAACAAACTTGCGCTGCGTAGGAACTCCTAGAATCTGCATGCAAAATGCCAATCTTCTAGCTTTTATAGTTTCCGAGATCTCAGCGTTCATACGGACGGACAGACGGACAGACGGACAGACGGACAGACGGACAGACGGAGAGACGGACATGGCTATATCGACTCGGCTAGTGACCCTGATCAAGAATATATATACTTTATAGGGTCGGAAACGCTTCCTTATACCTGTTACATACTTTTGCACGAATACAATATACCCTTTTACTCTACGAGTAACGGGTATAATAATATTGCTAGTGCAGTTTAACTACATTATATGTTAAAACAGTAGTTTATAAGCATTCACAGCCTTACAATTTATACAATATAAAGTTTATTAACTAATAAAATTTTAAACTGTATTTTTTTAGGAAGAATTTATTTTCTTAGCATTTAGTACTTAAAACAGACAAACTAAAAGCAATTTTTTTATATCAGCAAATATTTTAAGTCGGCAAAGATCTTTTTTATAGTTTATGGAAAAATTTTTAACACAGTTCATTTTTAGTGGGTAAAATCAAAGTTGCAATGGTTTAATGCCTTTAAAATGTTGCGGCAAGGAGTGTTGCAGTTGCCGAACCTAAACAACAACCCAAACTCATTCCCAAAAGCAAAACCGAAACCAAAACCAAACCGAATATCCGATCGGCAGTCCAGTGCCTGACAGAACCAGTTTAATGGCACATGAAATTTCACCGAAAAGTCCGTGAATCTTCAGGCCTAGCTGCCCACTAAAAGTAGGGGGCAGGGGGATGCTGGGGGGGCGTGGCAAGTTGATTTGCTTAAAAAGAAATTCACTTTCCTTCGACGGTTTTACTTTTTCAAATTTTCTGTGCGAATGTTTGCCGTTTCTGGATTTTCTTTCGGTTCGGCTTGTGGCCAGTCACTCTGTGCACGTTGAATAATTTTCATATTTTACTGATGATCGTTAGTATGACTTTTATAAAGCTGAAATATAAAATAATAATAATAATAAATTTTGCAGTAATATTTCCCAACAAGCAGTTGCGTGTCATTGAACAATATTATTGTATTAAACCAAAAAACTTAAGAGAAAATTTTGGTAAGAGAACAAATTTATAGAAACTAAAAACTATAAATGTTATAAGTGGCTCAAAAGTTTATAAAATGTCTTTCATTTTTCCCAAATAAAATATAAAATATATACAATTTTTGTAGTTTAAAGTTTAAATAGGATGAGTAATAAAAGGATCTAATAATAGGATTTTATTTTCTATTTTAAAAGCTTACAAATTAACTCCTTTTTTTGTGTGTACCTCGGGGCTCCTCATGGGCAGAAAAGGCAAAGAAGGTCACGGTGTGTTGTAGATCATGGGGATTGGATGCGATACAAGGCCCAGGGACTGCAGGAGGAGGTCAAAGTCAAGTCGCAGGCTCAAACTAGGCATGGGAGTCCACTCCAAAAGACCCACAAAGTCCACAATTGAATGCATTTGCAATGAGCGCAAAAATACTTTTAATGAAAGTTGGCACTTTGCTTTTTGGGTTTCCTCGGCTTGTTTTGGGTTTTCGGTTTTTCTCGCCATTTGTTTTTTTTTTTGTTTTTTTTTGGTTTTGTTTGTATGTTTCTTTTAGCATTTTGATTTGTGGCAGGCAGCCGTGGAAAATGGTCTTGTGGTCTTGTCGGAGGAGCATTTCCACAGGAGCTCTCGGTTCGGTGCTTGGTGGCAGAGGTGTTTCGGCCAGCTAATTGGATGTGGACAATGGATGGTTTATTGTCTGCGCTGCTGGTGCGGATCCTTAATTGGTGGGCAGACATCAAAGCGGATCTATTTGTGGGCTGCAAAGTAAATCAAGCCAGCTAAATCACAGCCTGAGTAGACAAAAATGATTTAATAAGACGTCTTCACTTTCACTATCGACGAGGGTGACATTTTATGATGGTCATAAACATTGTGGTTAGAAAAAAGTTCAGACTTTTTGCTCACAATTACTCAGTAAATAATTGCATTTTTTTAAGCCACTCCCTAAAAAATAAACATGATAAAACTGTCAATTATAGTAATACATTAACAATTTATAGCCTTTGTAAAAATTGACAGCTTGCTTTAACGCTTAATTCGCAATTTTATTATTTAATGGTAGATATAATTAATTCCACGCTGTTGCAATAAGTCCAGTGAAATATGTAATGGATAATCTATTTTTCTAGAATTTAATTGAGGATTTAAAAGCTTTGCTTTTCTGGGTCTTAAATGTGGAGGCCCCAGTAAAAGAATCCCTCAGAAGTCACCGTTTAAGAATGCGATTTGTATGGTTCAGGTTCTACTTTTTCTTTTCTTCCTTCTTATCCTTGTCCTTCTTGTCCTTTTCCGTGTCCTTTTCCTCCTGTGCCTCTGGCGGCGGTGGCTCCTCATTCTGCTCCTCTTCCAGTGGCGGCAGACCCAAGTGCATCCTGGACCAGCGGGGAAAGTTGAAGAGGCACCAGTATGGAATGATCATCATGATGACCATCGATCCGCCGCCGATGATAAACCGCTGGGCGGAACTCATCGGAAATCGTGGTGGACCGGCCATGGGTATATAGCTGCGATCCAAAGGAGATCGGTGCCTAAGAACACCCATTTGGGATAGGTGTTTCCGCACCAAAGTGATACTCATGTTTAGTCCTATAATGAGGTAATGGAAGGATATTAGTAAGAATTTAAAATTTATTTTATTTTAATTATAATAATATAGTATTTGAATTTTAATAGCATAATTAAATTAAAGATATGGACAGCAAATCCATTAATCAGAAATTTCTAATTGTAATATTAAGAATGGATAACCTTTAGTACCATATAAATAAATAAGCTCTTTGCCCACACAATTGGATTTGAACCGATTTAAAGATATTAAACTTACCAAATATGTTAACGCCTGTGTGGATCAAAAGAAAATGGCAAATAAACAAAGAAAAATTAAAATGATAGCTTACTTGCAAGTACGGAAGACCCACAGCCTGCTGAAAGCTGAGAGAAAACATAAATAAGGAAACAATCGAAAGACTGGGTTCATAAACAAAGGTTAAATAGGCATTAAAAATGCTAATGAAAGATATTCAATTCGAATCTGCAGAGGGAGCACTCAAAAAGAGATGTGAAATTTTAATTTGGAATTCCGTGCGCAGGCAATTGCTGAGATGGATGGGATTATTATATAAAATGTGCGATGAACTGTGCGAATGCTTTCGGATTAGTGCGAAAATCTCCGATGTGATGGCTTTTTTACGGCACAACGATCTTTGTGTGTTTAATACCCAACACAAATTGTTGCAATCATAATAAATAAACACCAAATATAAAGAAAAAAGTTGTTATGTATTTATTTGTACCTTAAATGAACAGTATTCGAAGACTTTGGGAATTTAAATGGAGCATTTGCTTTTTATATTAAATTCAGATGACAGTAAAAATTTGTACTTCCTCCTTATTCGCAAATACAAAATTATTGATAGTTTGAAATAATAATAGCAAAGAAAATTAATGAGTTCAAATACCAAAAAAAATTGTATTTGCAAATATAAAGGGCGATTAAACGTACTAAAGGATGGCCTCGTTTGTTATTAAATTAATTCTTAAATGTAAATAAACCCATTCGATTGCAATGATAATTTTTAAAAAGCGCGGGAAATAAATAGGGTAGTCAATACATTTTAAGCAAGTACGAAATTATGTATTAGCAAATATCCGCACCATGTTTGTGTTGCGGTCTGTGCTAGTACATAGTCAGAAGCTATAAGATGTAACACTTTTGGCTTAGTTCAAAAAATGGCCGTCCGAAAAAAAACTTGAAAAACGTTGGCTTTTTCGCGTTTAAAATATATTTATTGTTTTCCTATTTAAATTTATAAAATAATTGCATCAGAAATTGTATTCATTAGATAGCATGCTTATTGGCGGCATTTTAGTTGTACTGAATTGCATAAGCTTAAATATGTAAAATATTTTGGCCTTTAACAATTCAACGACAATAATATCATTCCTCTACCTCTAAAATATATATAAAAAGGAAATAGGAAAAAAATATTAAGTAAATTTGTAAGCGACATAAATCTTCAATTAACCCATTGCACCCCGAATCCGATTTATTTGAAATCCTTTTTATATGGCACCCACGGCCTTTTGTCATGTTATTTAGGATTTTATTTAATTTCACCGTTGTTGTTCTTTTTTGGCTGTTGCTTTGGCAATATTTTTCAAGTTTCTTTTAACACACTTTTCGTCGCTTAAGCTACGACAAATATTTTGATAGATGAGCTTAAGCACTCACCGAAGCCGTCGTTGATATTTGAAACTGGGACCGGCTCCGCTTTGAGTTTGCTTACAAGTGGCCGTTTCGCCTTTTTCCACCCACCAACCACCACACCCCACCCCCCATATCCACCCACTCCCGCAGGTTTTCCAAATTTTCCCCCATATCATCTGCCCCCGCATGTCCTGCGCCAGATCTTCTTTTCGGTGTTGTGTTTGCTCTTTGTGCGGCAGAGGCAGAAGCAGAGGCAGATGAAGTTTCGAGTGCAAGTTTTTAAGCGAGTTTTGTGCGAGAGTTCCGCTTTAAAGATTTAAGAGGAAATGCAAGGTGTTTGCGGGAAAGTTCTTTCTCAGGCAAATTTCCTGTTTGAGTGTGCGATTTCAGGGAAATAGGATTAATGAAGCGTTCACCGTGTGTCAGGAGAAAGGGAAAGACTGTGAGTAAAAGGAACCTCTTTGGCACACACTTTATGGACAGATTCATAAAAGCATAACTTCACATATGGCAAGAAGCTTAGTTTAACTTAAAAGTATTATTTAATATTCCTTTAAACTTTTTCTATTGATAATTACTAAATTAATATTCATACCTTTTTAAATGTCAAAACCACTTAAAATAATTTAAAAATAATTACTAGTTTTCCTATTTCTCTGTGCTCTCCAACTCTCATAAACTTGGACAACTAGAGAAAAGTGGGACAAAAACTACACCAATAACAAAGAAATCTGGAACAGAGGGAACAGTATAAAGCGAGATAAGTTTTCAAGCCGGAAAATTACACAACTTACCCGAGGGGCGAGTGAAATACGAGGGGACGGCGCTGAGGCCAGGGATCAAGCAGCAAAACAGGGCCTAAGAATATTTACGATTAGACGCAGGACTCGCATTCAGACAACATTGTGAAGGACTCATGCATATGTATGTATAATATGCATTACGTGCATGTGTGTGTGTGAGTGTGTGTGTACGGGCGGAAGTGGAAGTGAAAATGGCACACGCAGTGTCCTCCAACTAAGTCCCCTTTCCATTTGGATCGCTGCCAGCTTGTGTCCACGTGTATGGGTGTGCATGGGTGTGTCTGGGTGTGTGTGTGTGGGTGTGCCATGGTGTGTGCCAGTGGTAGTGTGTGATGAGCAGAGGACAGTCCTGAGTCCTGCTGACACTTGAGTGGAGACAGACAACCACTTGACTGCTGACTCGCCCCGAACCCGAACAGAAAGGACAACAACGGAAAAGGAAAGCCATGGATATTAGAGTGGGGGCAGTTAAGAGGTTCCACAGCTGCGGTTGAATTAATATCAGTGGGTTTTTAAATCCAATTTATATCATAATTTATATATAAAAAAGCTAAAAAATTATCCTTAAAGTTGGCAAGCTAAATTACTGACTAATTCAGAAATACATTTTATAAATTTATTTCGATCAATTTATATCGATCATGGTATTAATTCAAATGGTTATTGGTTTCTATAGACAAACATTGTTGAATAAATGAAATTAATATTTTAAAATACTTTAAAAAATAAAACGCCTATTATCTTCAATACCAATATGCCATTTATTTATTTTAAAAATCTATATAAAAATTCTATAAAAATTACACGCAAAACAAAAAATATTGATAGCGAAAATAGCCAAGTATTGAAAGTAGTTTGTTTTGTATATGATTTAATTGGTAAACTACTGATCATTAGATCTTAATTCTCAAAACTTTGTCTTATTAAAGCCTGTGATTATTTTGAATCGTTATTGCATAACAGTAAGTTATTCACACAAAATTCTATGCTATTCTCTTGACTGTCACAGTTCATGGAGTAAGTCATGGCATATCCTTGTGCGGAGGACATTAATGTGCGTAACTTGGACAATTACCACAATGAAAACGACTAAGAAGGAAGTTCGGCGAGGGGTTGGGAAATATAGTTTTAGGAACAGCAGGATTTAGTGCACAAATATTTGCAATAAGCGGAGACTGGCAAAAAGAAAAGGATATGGCCGTTCAAGCTGCAACCGCAGCAGATCAAGGACACAACAATAAAAATGAAAATGAAATCCAATGGTAAATATGATGGGAGCCCGAAGAATGGCAGACTCTATTGAAAGCTCACATCCTCCACTCGTTTACCACTGCTGCTCATGCCTGTAATTACATGGGGATTTAAGTGCTCCGGGATTGCAGTTGTTATTTTCGTTTTCGTGGTAACAATGCGAAAAGTCCTTACCAGCCAAACACAGTGAAAGAGTGGAAAGAGCGACAAATAAAGTAAACTAAACTCGCATCAAATGTGATTTGAGGCGATGAAGTGAAGGTACACATCGGTCTTAATTGAAAGTTTAAGCCCAGTGTTCGTGTTGCAGCTCAGGTTTCGTTCAGGTGGATCGTGTTTTTTGTGGGCTTATGCTCTCCGAAACATTTTTTGTTTTAGCTACATGAAAACGTGAAATATTCTGGATTACAGTAAAACGTTCCGTTTTCGAATAAATCCTGTGGCCATTTTTAGATATATGTAGCTGCAATTTTGTTTTAAAAAAGGTTTAGTTTACCATGTTGCCAGAGTTTCATTTTTATAAAGAAACAGTTAAACAAAAAGTTATAAAACTTAGTTCACTTGCAGCTAAGTAAACTCATAAATATATTGAACTTAATTTAGAATAACTTTTTTTGTTTATAATTTATAATAAACTTTTACATTGATAAGAAAGCTTTGGTGAGTAAACTAAAGTTCGCTGAAATTTAGTGTCAAACGATTTTTTTAGTTTAAATATTATTATATTTAAGTATATTTTCTAAATTACCCAAAAAAGTGAGTAAATATTCCTCAACAAGACCTGCAAATATGTGCACATCAGTGCTTTTACCTTTCGGCTATTTAATGTTCGTGTTGCCCAACTATTTGCTCATTTCGCACCCATAATTTTTTGCTACTTTCCCTCACTCATTTGGCAATTGTCTCTTACGTGTAAATATGGCCCGGACCTTCATGCACCAACGCCTGGGATCATGTTACCAACCCAAAATGGGTTAGCCTAAAGGCAACAACACTTAATTTTTTTTACTGCTGCTGTTGTTCTGCGTTATGTTGGTGGGTTGTGGGTGGTGGAGTGTTGGTGAGTTCTCAACCTTCGCCCAGGGGTATGCAACAGCTTGTGTTAATCACTTGCCCAAAAGGCCTTAATGAGCACCACAACTACAACAAAAGAGAAAAAACGGGATATAATGAAGGCGTCCAGTTTTCAGACTATAATTTACCCAATGTTCTGACGAGCTTATCAGGCATAAATCAGTTGTGGCTTAAAATCTCTTTAAAGGGGGCCGCAAAGTATGCTGCGTAAAATGATACTTCTGCTTTCGCCATGAACTAAAAACATTGCATACTCTTGGGCGCCTTTTAATATTTAAGCGATTTCAAATCTCTTAACATATTCATTTTTCACCTGTTTCTTCTGACATACAAAGTGGTTTGGCATTAAAATAAGCTTTACAGAAATGTTTAATGAAAAAATTGATATATTTTATTATAAATCATTGCCAACATAAATATGATCAATACATGAATTCCATTACTTCGAATACACTCTCCGACTAACGGGTATAAAAAGTGGAGAGCTACCCAACATTATCATTAAAAAAAATCAATTTGCAATTATGTGCACCAAAAGTGTGAGAGCTTAAAAAAAAGTGACAAAAATTATTTCACGTTGGGTGAATGTATAAATTTTACAGCGTAAGTGAAAAAAGTGTTAAGTGCATTAATATTAAATTTTATTTTCCCATGGCCGTCTGCGGACATATGCGGGACAAGCCCCCACGTCCGAACATATATATGGATATAAGGACACACAGACCTACACACACTATGACATACGTGTATGGATAGGCCTGCCTCAACACGAGGATTCTGCTCTTTTTCATTATGTGAGCCCAAGCAGCAATAACAAGAAGATGAACAACTGTTAAGGCCGTGGATTAATGCGAAAAGATTTACATGCGAAATCAGCGGAGGTACAGAAACAGAATGACTCTGCACCGAAAAAAAGTCAAGAGATATTAAAGAATTAACATTTTTAATAAATATATAACAGAATGCGCCAAGCTCGGGATTAAAAACTATGTTTCAGTTTTTATAGCAGTCAATTTAATCAATTATAAGTTCTTGGTTTTTAAAATCATTATAGTATTATAAATATTTCTAACTTATATATTATCTATAGAGCTATAGTGTTTATTATAAGTCTCTTAGACAGCCTAAGAATGTTTTTCCAATTCCACACATTTCAGGATACACCAGAAACCACACACACTATTATATTATCAGTGTAGTAACATTGGCCGATTGGGGGCTCAGCACTAGACAAGGTCAAATGGAAAAAGGCAACGAAAGAAAAAATACAAGCACGGTCAACAATGTGGAAACATGTTACCAACATGCCGTCAATCTGTGCTGTAGGACACTTCGAATCCCCCAGTCACACATTTCTTTCTTTTATTCTATTTTGACATTATTTTTTGTAACGATTTTCGCATTTCTTATCTGAGAGATTTAGGACTTAGTAATGTATATAAGAAGTGTCATTTTTGTCACCATATTGCAGGGATTATTAAAGTGCTTTATTAGTTGGCAATGCCAAGACTAATGACTTAACCACTATTTACTCCATTGTGGTGAACATATTTTGTCACACAAAATTCATATGCGTTTCAAAAACTTTCTTTAAATCCTACAAAACTAGGGAAATGTATGCATCCTGCGTAACCTGCTTGAATATTTAAACGAACTGCAATGAAAGCAATTATGTAGAGAAAGGTAAATGGTAAATGGTAAATGTGACTGGGATTAAGAAGATGCAGCAACCGATTTAACTGAAATGGCAATATCATTTAATTGCATCGACTGCATGTGAAATTTTCCGGTTGAATTTGCACTACCTTGTGGTTATCAACACCTCTGCAAAGTCCCGACAACTAACCAGAAAAAGGAACGTCAGAGGAAAAATCAACCAGGGCTGTCAATGGATGGCTTGCCGTTGTTATGTTTTTCCTCTCGCTCCGCTTGACTTGATTTATGTGGCTTTAATGAAGTGCATGAAGCGTTGAAGGGTTTTGCGGGTGGAATTGGGTGGTGGTTGCTACGCAGTGGTTTATGCCAACCGCAAACGGGGTTCGCAGGACTCGCAGGACTCCAAGCTCTGCACAAAGGACAGCAAACAAAGTTAAAGTTATAAGCCAAAAGCGCGTTGCAGTGTATTTTTTTTAGCCCCCCCCGCTCCCATTTTGGGATTCTGACATGGCTAGTGAACTCGGCTTCTGACCACCAAATGACTGCAACTAACTGCTGTTGAACTCAACCTCAAACCTAATAAATAGCTTAATTAGTCCGGTGTGTGTGTGTGTGTGTGTGTGTGAACGGGTCCTGTCTTTTCACCTTCGAACCTCAGCAAATCAGGGAGCACTGCCAGCTGACCCATAGCCCCATTACATATTTAAACGGTTGCCGGCCAGAGGAGGTCCTGCGAATCCTGTTCTCTGCTATGTCTGGCATTGGAAAAATGTCGGAAAGCAATCTGGAATTGCTTGTGAATGCATTTCCATTGCTCATGGCCATTCGAAAGAGTCTTAAATACAACTTACTGTCGAGCACCTGATTCGTATTACAATTAAATAAAATTGATTTGGTTTTGTTAATCAAAAGTTTGAAAAATAAGTGTAAACGAAAATTCAAATCCGATTACAGCCAACTTTGGACTTTTTTAATTTGTAATTTCAAGAGAAATTTCTCATTCAGGGTTATAAAAATAGTGTATGTGAAAAAAATGTTATATTTAAATGAAATATTTAACAGAGGGCATTTTATCCATAAATTCCATTCCAATAAACTCTGATTTACAGTCTTTGGTTTTTTTTGTTTCGCAATGGCCGAAAATCCTTCACAGAAATTAAAAGTGTAAAAGGCGGCCAAACACAAAAAAGCAATTTATAAAAAAGACAAATACAAACAAACAGATATACACGCTCACATTTGTGTGTTTTTGTATTGCATACTTTCGGACCGGCGACTTAATTATATATATTTTCCGAGTCCTTTTTTTTGACCAGTGAAAATCGGAGAGTGTGACTGGAAAATGGATTGGATAAGCGAAGGACGCGGCTCAAGTGCTTAAATGTTGCTCAAAATGTTGTTGTTTTTTAAACCTGCCACCAACGCTATTATTGTTTCTGCTGCGCCGATGTCCCCTTTATAATTATAGACGTCAGTCAGGCATTTAACCAATATGCACTGTTGTTGTTGCCACTGTTGTTAGTGAACCCAGCAGCAGGAGCGAAATTGTTGCCAGTCTCGTCGCTTTCAATTTGTGTGGGTCTCACGTAGCGGCAACAGCAACACTCACACCATTTACAACACAAATGCACAGTCAAGCTCCTAAACATCGTGCATTTTAGTTTGTCTGGGGGAACTTAGTCTCAATTAAAATTAATTAGGCGATTTCCATTTAGTCTTAAAAATATTCTTGGTGTGAAATCCTTAAAATGTTATTTGGAATGCCATTAGAGCGGTATTTTAAAACCACATATAAAAGTATTCAAAAAAATATATTTATATCCACGGATTATTTGTAATAATCAGAAATAATTTTAGAAATCCATTTGATTAAAGGATTTCCATAATTATTATAAATGTGTTAATAAATATTTTATACAAAAATGCCAAATTTGTATCACTGCATTCTTTTATAAACCTTTATGAGTGATTTGAAAATCCTTTTGTGTTTGTTTGTAATTGTTTTATTTTAATTTGCATCCTTTCCAACGAAGTTCGACTGTACGTACACTCAAATAACCTTAAACATGGAAACAACACAGTTATTGCCGCCATGCCCGCCCGCGGTTGTTGTTGCTGGACACGCGAAATAATTGCTTCATACATAATTATCGCGAGCCGCGTCGCCCCTTAACCCTTATTTGGCCGCTCTGGGTTTTGGTTTTGCAGATGTTTGTTGGTGTTACTGCTTGGCGTGTGTGTCAGTGTGTGGGTGTGCCCAGCAATTTTGTGGTCTGGCGCCTATTTTTCGCCCGCCGCACACAAGTATGCAACACATTTTAGTATTTAGCTATGGCTCATTGTTGGTTTTCCGGGGTGGGAATGAGCGAGAGGGACGAAGGTGCGACAGGGATAGGTGCCAAAACAAATTTGCCAAATTAAAATGTATAAAGTAACAAGGATGTTTGAAATAAGTGATGTGTGCGCGATAATTCATATAAAGTGAACATTAAAAGCAAAACCTTTTCGAATGCAAATTTAATTGCGTGCATATTACGGATGAATCGCGCAGTTGTTTTTAGTTTGCAATGGCATACTCAGAATGAAGTATATTTCATATTCTTAAAATCATTACAATACTTTGAAAGGGTATATAAACATTAGACAGTCAAATCCTTAATTAATTTATATTTTGTTTTTGAAAACTAAATTTAAGGAGGCATTGCAGAATATTTTTGAGATGGGAGGTTTCCCTTATTGTAAACGAAAATAAAATTAAATCAGTAAAATCAGAAAATATTTTCGTTTTTTAAATCAATTAAATAATTATTATCTAAATTCCAATTTGACAGTCTTTAACTCTGAAAAAATGTTGAAAAGAATAAGAGTAGTTATTTTAATGCTGTATAATATTGCTATAAAAACTATGTAAATATACATTATTTTCTTATTTGTGTTACGCAATTTTTTCTTTTATTTAATAAGAAAGATATGTAAGATTAAGGGGATTTAAAAAGAAAAATTAAATATAAATTAAAGCTTTTTATTAACTTCCCAATAACAAGTTGACCTCATTTTTTTGTATTTTCTTGATTTAATTTTTAATTTATATCTCAGTGGTTCTCAGAGCTGTTCGCTCTGCTGTTATAAAAGTGGACATCGTTTTTAATTAATAAAAGCAATCTGCACATGGCTGGAAAGGAAAGAAATCTTCCAGCCACTCTCGTCGGCCAGATGCCAGATATTTACATAATCGTTTGTCTGTTGGCTTATCCCCATCTTTCACTTGGACCCACTCTTTCACTTTGTGTCTGCCAATCAACTGGGCGGTGGCAGAGGGGTCCTGATAGGGAACTACAACTGCTCGAAGGCAGCAGAAGTTACGAATTCCCTCACCTTGGTGTTCCTTCCAAGTCTGTGGATTGGATGCAGAAGGATAAATGCAGGCAGGATGGGGTTGGGGATCCAGAGGAAATCAGGGCGGGGGATGGAGTGGAATACAGGCAGGAAGAGCGGGCTTATCGACTTCAAAATCGAATCAAATCAAATCAATTTGCAAGCGCCGTTCGTAATGGAGAAATATGCCAAGTTCCAACTTGGCAAAAACAAACTCGGCAAAATAGATGCAGCCCGGCTTTGGGTGCTTCTCGTTCTCGTTCCCGTTCTCGTTCCCTTTCTCTATCTCCTACCTGGTGCACTCATAAATCTCAATTTTCACCGGCAAATGGCTGGCAAAAGTTTTCAGCTGCTTTCCTTTCCAACTGTTTTCCTTTTACCTCGCTTTTCCACCAATCCCACTCCACCATCCATCCTTTTTTTTTTTGTTAAAGAGTTTTCTTTTAAGGCATGGCAAAAGTGCAGGGAGAATATTTAAACACTCGTCGTTTTTTTGTTTTAGATTTGCAGCTGCACAGCAATTACAGGAGGAATTCGAGGGACGGATGGTGTTGGGGCAGCCAAAACGTTCGCCTATTTTATCTTTATTTCGACCTAGTCTACTTTATCGTCGCACACCGCACTGCAAATATCTTTTGTTTTATTTTGTGGCAAGCGTTGCCATTTCCGCCATAAAACCGAATCCTTTTGCTTCCTCCCCCCGCCAAGCCCCGCTCCTCCCAAAAACCGAACCCTGGGACCATAAAAAATTAACAAAAACAAGGAGGGCAGACCAGAGAAATATTCTAAACGGCACCAACGAAAAAAAAAAGGGAAAAGAGCTTGGGGAACTGGTAAAAAAAGGGTAACATAAAGCTCTCTTGCCCACAAAAATCGTAAAAAATTAAAAGTATCTCGCAGATACTCTCGACCGGCAACAACAGTTGCACATGACCGTCGGAGGAGGAGGGGCAAGCGGGGGACTTACGCCGAGCCAGAGGCCGCTTTCACTTCTCGGCACAGTCTGTGCCATAAATATTGCTCTATGGTTTCGGTCATGCAACTAATTACATTTGCATAACTGTGCGGGGTCCTTTTTGTACCCCCCTCCCCCCCTTTCATATAAAGCCAGCGATGTAAAGCGTAAAAGTCAAAGTACCAAAATAAAATAGCAACCACGGTTAGACAGATGGCAAAGCGAGAGTTAAGTTAATGAAAACGAATCGAATTAAATAAATAAAATACAATATGAAGTTAACAGTTGGCAGGCAAATAAACACACAGATATATTTAAATTTAAATGTTCATATGCACAATCATATTTTCATGGGTAAATTTGCTGAAGCGATTGCTTATTGACACGCCCAGATGTATTGCACATTTGGTAAACAATGGAACGCTTTAATAAAGTGCAGTTTTGTGCAGTAAAATACAACGAAATTAATTGAAGTCAACATTGAGTGGAATTTAATGTAGCACTTTTGCTTCGATCAGGATTTGCACAGAGTAAAATCAGTTGCATGTATCCCTTTAGCAAACTTTTATTGCATCCTGTAAATTAAAATTATATAGGTAATCGAATCTGAAGTTTTTCTACTTCACTTTAAAATATTTTCTCTGTGCGGAGAAAATGCTTCAATTAAAATATTAAAGTGAGCAAAAAGCTGCTTTTATGGTGGCTTAATTAAATTGCGATAAATATATAAAAAAATGTTGATAGCTTGAATAACTTTGATAAAATGAAATTACTTGAATAAATTTAAATGGCTAGCCATTAAACTAGTGAACTTTTTTTTTGAACTCTTGCTATATTTAACTAACCACCTGATGTGTTTTCTTTTCTGCAAGAAAAGGCATCCTCTCTAATTCCAATTTTGAGTTAAAATCATTTTTTTTTTCTTGTGTTGATTTATTTATCTAATATTTCAATGAATTTAATCGCTTAATCCCTGGCTGCCCCGCCCCTGAGGCATAACCCGGCGGCATCTCAATTTAATTCACTTTAAGCGACAAGACAAAATGCTGTAATTAATTAAGTGCATGCACTTTATGCCAGAAGTCGACTAGGGGCATCCACATTTAGATGGGTGGTTCCACGGCTGGCGGTGGGGCTAAATCGCAGACGTTTAAAGGCGAAACCGCACAATCAGCTAAATAGCAATTGCTGGGCTGTTTGGCAAGCTGACTGAAGAGGGGGGGGGAAGGGGTAAATGGGTAAATGGGTAAATGGGTAGAGGGGTCAAAGGGGCGAGTGAAAGCCACGACAGAAGGCGTCAAGTGACATCGACACCCGAATGCCAAACACCTGACAACCACCGCGGGGTCCCCAAACCCATCCCCCCTTCCCCCTCCCCCTATCAGACCACCCAACGTCAACTTCATTTTGCCAGTTTTGTTGTCGAGCGGGATAAACGCGGTGGCAGGAAATGCGAGCAGCGAGTGTGTGGCAAATTAATTGACACTGCGCCAAAATGTTTGCCAATATTATTGGCAGCGGAAATTGTTGGTTCAAGATCGCCCGAATTGAGAGGGCAAGTGGTTCGCTTCGGGTTACCTGGACTTCTCGACCGGGATAGGGGTGGGGGGGGGGTTTAGCTTTCGGTGCCAAACTAATTAAAGCTGATTGCCAAATGATGATGACTCACCTGACTGAGTGATCTATTTGCTTTTCAAGGTACGGACTCGGTAAACAAATCAATCTGACGATTTGCTTTGTCATGATTTGAAATGTGTGTTGAGTTGAGGTAAGATTGATGTCGGGAAGGCAAAATGCCGAAGGGCGAACTTTGTTTTAAGTAAAATTCTTTGGCCTTTATAATTCAAAATTTTCTTTTCTAAAGTGTTATTAATTACTTCTTTTGAATAACCATAAGCAAAAAGCTTTTACTTTTAAGGCTTAAAAGTTGCAATCACTTTTCTCGGTAAGAATTTAATGGATGTGTTTAAATTGAATTGAAATAAAAACCCTTACTGTATTTTTTTGGGTGTGTATATAAACGAAAGTTAAAAGTATTAGTTTTCAAGTGATTCCACAATCCATTTTTTATTGAAATTTTACTTAACTTAAGTGCTAAACACGCAAAAACTAATTTGAAACACAACTCACATAGCATTGGTTGTTTTTACAAAGGCCAAAAAGATTTACCACAAAAAATGGAAGAAAAAACGTTCATCAAGCGGCTGTTTTTATCACAGATGGCCAGAAAACAAAAGTGGTCCCACTGCGATGGCTTTGCACTTCTCCCACGCGGACATTTGGCTTTAATCCATCGACCAATAGACGCACCACGGCCAAGAGCGATTCCCTCGATTCCAGGGCCCGCCTGTCGGACGACCTGCCAGGATGCCGGCATACAGGATTCAGTAGGATGCAGGATGCAGGACCGTGGGGACAGGGATAGGAATGGGGATTGGGATACTGGGATGCCGGGGCAGATATTAACATGCGACGGCTGCTGCAACTCAGCGCAGCTGACAAAATGGCCAGTTGGCTTATGGCCATGGCCAGTTGCCGGTGCCGGTGCCGGCAGTCCCCGTGCCTTCCTGTAAGTGATCAATGTTTGTCTATGCTCTGCGGTGTGCCAAAAACCCTGGCCGGCCCCAAAAAGTCCTGGCCAGTGGGCACTGGTCATTTGTTTGCTGCTGCCGCTCCCAGGACTCAGCCATATGGCCATATAGGCTACCTATTCCCCCTCCTCCGCCCCATCGTCGTGTTGCAGAAATTGCCTTTGTAAACATGCATAAATTGTTGCATACTTTTGGGCTGGATGCGCTTCGAGTTGCACTCGTCCTTGTTCGTCCTGCCACCCAGTTGCAGTCGGCGGCCATTGCTTAGCCTGTGATTATGTTTGTAGAGCCTGTTAGGACCTCGCCCACCGATACAAGTCCTTTTTCCAGCGCCGCTCGTTAAGTGCCAGTGACTTATTTGCCTTGTCACCGTGTGGGTGGACTCGTGTGTGTGGTGGTTTAACGGCTGTCGCCCACAAGTAGGCTTTAAAATTTGCAACAATGTCCTTTTTAGCTGATTGCTTTTTAAATTAATAGATTGGTCATTTTGGTGCCTATAGGTCAGTGATTGATCCTTTTCTTATATTGAGTATTATGCTCAATGTTAACTAAGTCTTGATTTCAATTTCTTACCTAATCCATTTACCTTAAATTCAGCCGATAAATTATCTAAATACCTGCCTAGTCGTCTGATTTGCCTAAAGAAATATGTTCAATTTTATTATGGCGACTAGTTTTATTTACAATTGATTCTGCATTGATTAATAGTATTTACTAATTTGCTAAAAAATATTGTTTGCTGCCTTTTTTATTCTCTTGGTGAACTAATAAATAAGATTTTATCAGAAGCTTGTTTTAAATTTGGCACTCTTAATTGCCCCGGATTAATAATTAAAATGTGTTAAGCACGTCGTCTCTATTCCCTGGAGATATTTTCGATTATTTTTAATTGATTCGGTATTGATTGATTGAAGTTAAATTAGTCAAATGTTTTAAACATTTTTTTAAAGTTTTTTCTCAGCAAGATGTTTTGCAAAGGCAGACAATGCTTCGACACCGACTGTCTTATATGATTTTCTTATTCATTTTCTATTCTCTTATTCAATATATATTGTACAATATATAATGTACATATAATGTAATAAAGAGGAAAGCCTTAATAGTTTCGCCTAACACACTTTTGAGTCTTTCGCCAAACACTTTAACAGCATTCACATATACATGGATAATTCTTCCCTAACTCGCTACCATTCTGCCGTTTTATCTTTAAAGTTTGCCCCAACTTTTGTCATGCCCCACCTGATGATGCTCCCTGGTTATAATGGCGACGCTTGGAACTTCCGCTTTGTGGCCGGGAAAATACCGACGGACCCCTTTCGCTACGTGTTGTATGTGAATGCACACGCTGTGCGCTTAATTTCTCAATAATGCGCGCCAACACAAGGCGGGAAATTTGCCTGATAAGCGGTTTCCTCGGCAACCGTACCCCAAAAAGCACCGACTCCTTACAATTCGACTGCTTTTCAACCCATTCACGCCTTAAGGCAAAGCCCCGGAGCTGATAAAACCAAATGAACAGTGGGGCTTCTGGGGGGGGCCAGACGTTGGGGGATGGGTGACAAAACTCAGACATTTTATTGGCCTGGCCCGAACCGAAGCAAACCGAACCGAAAAAGGCAAAAAGGGCTGACTGAGGTAAATGGCAACGCATTCTGGTATGCAAGCGAAATAATAATGGCGCCCAACTGTGAGCTGCATCTGAAGTCCCGTCGAGAGTGTGGGCCAATTAAAGACCACAAAAAACCAACAGCTACAGCAAAAATCATTAAAAGTGCGAGAAAAAAAGGAAACTTTCAACTGCTTTTTAAAGTCGATTGTGGGGCCATTGAAATTATACTCGAGTAACTCGCTCCAACCTTTCTCCACTCGATTTCTTTTCATATAATAATTGCATACTTTGCGGTTGCGGTGAGCGGGATGAAGGAAAGTAATATTGGGGAATGAAGAAAGTAGGAGAGAAAAGGAGTGGCTGAAACCAGAGCAAAAGAAACCAATATTTACACTTTAAGTTTGCGTGTTAAGTGGATAAATTAATTGCTCGGAACTGTTTCAATGCTATCAAACTTATGGCGAAGCCAAATGAGGTCCTTGAAATTCAGCGCAAGGCATAGTATTGCCACGCTGGCCCCTTTCAAACTGTTAAGTCAATTGTGGGCGGTTTAAATATAAAGAACTTTGTTTTTAGATTGTAAAGTATGATCGAAAAAGATTCCGACATTAAGTATTGTAAACCAAATCTTTGGAAATAAGCAATGGAAATCCTTCAGTAAGGAAAAAAATAATAAGATGTTATGCCAAAAATAGTATTAATTAACAAAACCATTAAAGACGAATTTCTTCTTAATTAAGGAATAACACCAAAAACATTTAAGAAAATACATTTACATTTTGAAAAACGTAATATAATATTTATATTTTATTTATTCATTAGTTTATAAATTTGATATAAATACATCGGATTACCCTTGCAAATCAGCTTAAATTCAAGATAAAGTCAGTTTCAGTTTTTATTTTTCCCTTTTCCTTAACCATTTTTCTACTGTTGAATTATTATCATAGATTGAAACTTTTTAAACAGGATTAACACCCTTTTTTGCTGTTCTCCCTTTAATATTTTCTCGGAAATCAATTTTTTTCCAGCGTCCCTTCAGCGCTCCACCGCGGATTCTTTGGCAAACAAGCAAAAGTTATAATTTGCCATATAGACACATGCATTAGGGATGCGTGACGGTGGAGTGGTTAAATGGAAGGGGCGGGACTGGGTGAACAGGGGTTCCTGGGTGTGCGTCATGCTTTTGCACGCGAAATTGCTCGGAAGTAATTTTGTTTACCTTTTATTTTGCGGTAATTGTTTGCATATGCAGCTGACAAAATTGTCCTCCAATGGATAACAAAAATATACAGCCAGAACGATGGCTGGCGGGCTATATGCGAACAGCTCCCCAAACATCCTTGGGCGGCAGGAGCTTGGTCCCTTTGACCGACTCGGGGCAGGTAAGTTGCAGGTAACTGCCAACAGACAACAAGAAGCGGAAGTGCGTGAGCGTGCCGGTTGAAAAGCTTTTTTCCACACACACCCCCTCCCCCTTCGAGGCAGGAAGTGCAGCAAAATCAGACACCCAAGTATCCTTGAAAGGGTATAAGGCTGGTCGTTGGTGAGAGCTGTCTATATGAACATAATCTGAATTTGCAATATAAAAAAAAATTTAAAGTGACTGGTTGGTAATGGGTTTATTCATTAAGAAAGTAAAAAATGATCAGTTTGTCTGTCATCGTTCACTAATATTGAGAGGGACATATATTTGTAATAATTATATAGATCTAAACAATTATTTTTAATAACAAGTAGTTGGGGAGAAGAGAGGGTTAATAATGGGAATCACTGTGTAAACATATAAGTATCCTCCAGGAAATTATTAAATTTAAACTTAAATAAACTTGTTTGAAAATAAATTTGCCTTCCCTTCATATGTAAATATAAGTAATTAATTAAATTTGCATAAAAACGGAAGTCTTCGTAGTCAAATCCCACCTGCATGCGTAATGGTAAAGTAATTAATTAATAATTCCCTTGAAATTATAATTAAAATGCGGAAAAAAAGGGTGAGAGATAGGTAATTGTAAATGAAAGTGTAGAGACAATAATAAAACTAGAATTACGCTCTTTGATTTCCATCCATCTTGTATTTCTGATCAATTCCTGTAATACCCTCGACACAGGGTAGCAGAACAGATGGCTGGTGGTAAGTAGAAATGGCGCTGGCGACCGCAGTTTGTTTTTAGCTTTTGCCGGCCTGGTGCTTTGATAAAGTGCAGTCCCCGCAGCATAAACAATGAGGATATGTGGCCAGGAGCCACCTTGCGTGGGCGGCCACTCCTCCGCGACTGTTGTGTGGGCGTGGCCAGGGCGATACTAGCACGTGTTTTTGCCCGTGGAGTGCTTTCGGTGGCCGTTAATTGAAATGCATGTGGTGGGCGGGAGGAGCGCTGGGTGGGTGGGGCCTTGGACCCAAAGGGCGATGGAGGCGTTGACTGGCTCTAAAAAGAGGCTAAAGGTGTTTTCTGTTGGTCTATGGGAGAAAAAGCGTGTTTACCAGGATGCAAAGGTACCCTTTACTTTCTTTATAGTTTTTGAATGGCCTTAAATCTCACCATTGAAACTAAAGTCCTTGATCTTTTATATAAATGAAATACTTCATTATACGGCTAATAATATTATATTGATATTACTAATTTAACAGTTCCAATTTGCTATAATATTTATACTTTAAACACAAACCTTCTCAAGTAAACACCATTTCGTTTGATATTTATTCAATTGAGAAGGAATCGATTAACAATCAAAGTTTGAGTAAAATGTATTTACAAGTATATAAAATTTAAGCACAAAGTTATTCATATGTTTTTCTTGTCCTATTTTATTGCTTATATAGACAAGAAAATTAAATTATAAAAACTTAAAAGGATTGTGTTTTTGAAATCGCATTTTACTTAAGATACAGTGTGAATAAGCATATACATATTATATTTATATATATTTGCATTGTATACTTATACTATATATGGTAAATAATAATGGAATAACACCTATTATAAATTTAGTGTTGTGCAAATAAAATATATATTTGTCTTAAAGTAAAGTCCATTCTAGGCAGTGTCAGATGTTTCTGGTGAAATATGATGGAAATACAGGTGTGAATGTAGGGTACCCCTGGACTCCTTAAGGATTTCCAAGTCAACTTTCAATCAAGAACTATACTTGCGGTTACTCTTTCATTTCCTGGCTTTTGTTCGACTTTCATCTCGGGGCGTTTCTGTTGTTTTGTCTGTCCCCCAACTTCCGCCCCCTTCCACCCACTTTCACCAACTGCCGCCCATTCCCACGCCCACCTCCCACCTTTCACAGCCCACCCCCGCCCATCATCGGCTGCTTCGTGTTTACTTTTGCACGCACATTTAGCTGGCGGCATTGGGATTCATTTTTGGCCGTGTACTCCGGTGCGTGTTAGTATCTATGTGCTTGGCAGTTATAACACGCACATTTCGCCTCGTGTAGTTCAAGCGGTTTCTAATTTGCTTGCCGCTGGCTGTAGCAAATTCTAATTTATTTGCAAACTATGTAACGCACTCCCCCCCTCCTCCAACCCCCCGCGTTGTATGCTCCCGGGCAGAGGCAATTGCAACGGCGAGGGCAAAGGTCGCAGCAGGAGCAGGTGTGTCTGCTGGGCGAGTTTCGGCAAAGCGCTGATTAAAATAACGCCCTTTTCGAAACAAAAGCATCTCTGGGGGAAAAATAAATGAAATAGTTCAGCACTGCCGGCGGGGGGTAATAATGTTTACAGGTGTTGGACTCTATGCAAAAATGCAGCAATTTAGCTGGGGCTTAATTATAGCGATGTTTTCGGCGAAAATTATTAAATTAATATATCATTATTAGGTTATTTAACGAAGTTATAACAATGTAATATTTATCTGATTTGATTGAATAGTTATTTTGGCAATAAATATAGTTTTATTCTTATCGATGACTGAACATAAAAAATTACTGCTTATTATAATAATTTACTTTATTATCAAATAAATAATAGCTATTTTAAATAATGATAATATAAAAATACCCAATAAGCTTTGAATATCAATATAGGAAAGGCAGAAAAAAACTATTTATTTTTTTATGCCATTGATATTTTGCTGGTATAATAGTACCAATCTGATATAGTGACCTACAAAATTAAATATCCTACGCCTAAGCACAATCTGTTAGAAATTCAGAGCTCAGCTTCTGTGAATTTGATATTAAAACTTAATCATCCGAAAGCCAATCCTCAGGCGATGCTCCTTAATAGCAATGGATGTCAGGACTGCATTAACTTTGATATTTGGCATTCCATTATTCGCACAATCCGTATGGCCAAATGGCAATTACAAGTACTTAATATCGGATATATGGGGCTCAGCAATATTGGGGCCACTTGACTATGCAGGATATTTGTAAGCCTCAAACTTTCGTTTTAGAGCAGACAAAGTATGCTTGTCCTGACTTGTGCGTCATCATAATGCAGCAGGCCTACCGAATTGCCTATCCATTCAGTCAACATCAGTCAGATTATGTTCTCATCTACACACACACACACAAACACACCCACACACACAGACACAAAAAAGGACACAGAGTTGGAGTGGGGCTAAAACATTTTCAAAAAGACTTAAAAACTTCAGTTTGCTTCTGCTGGTTGGACAGGAAAAGTCAAAAATCAACGAGGCCCCTGCTCAATGCAATCAATGGCTTAAACCAGAGCACAATCGGGGTAACAACAATAAAAGCAACAAAAACACGAATAACAACTCCAACAACTTGTCAAACAACCAGGCCACTTTACACAGATTGAGATAGAGAGAAAAATTGCAGTGAGCCGAGATTTCATAACAATTTTTGCTGCCAGGCTGGCTTTTGGCACGGTATAAAGTAAACAGTGTTGGGCCTAAATGTATGCAGTGCATTTCCATCGAGTCATTGTGTGTGTGGGAAAGGTGGGGAGGGGGGGAAAGGTTAAAAATCTTGCTGATTGAATGGTTGACTCCCAGTCAAGCTGTCTGCCTGGGATCTTAGCCCAGTATCCAAGCAACAAATTGACAAAAATTGAATAAAATAATGCCCAGCCTGGCTGAGTTTGCCACGCGTGTGTGTGTGTTTGGGTTAAGCCAGTACAACCACTAACACCACCACAGCCACCACCAAGCATCCTGAAATATGGCCAGGTGGCTTTCGCTTATGCAATCCTGCAAATGGAAATATGTTGTATATATTTATCGCTCGCATCGCCTGCTTTTCAAGTAATATGGAAAAGCAAAAAGTTGCACTAGGCAAACTCGATTGCAACACTTACACAGGCAACCAACTGACACAAGCACACACTTTTCACTCACACACATTTTCTTATTGCACAGTGGGGCTAAATAAAGGTTTTTGGATATTTCATTCAGTTAATATTGCAAAGAATAAGATAAAGAATATGGCAATGGACAAGTCTATAGTTGTCCATATTATTGGGTCTTATAATAACTTTCACTTTTTATAAAGGTTTATTCAATTATTTTTATTATTGAATACAATTTAAATATACCTAAATTTCCAATTAGGAATAACATCATTGATGCTTATAAACATATAAAACAAAGAAAATTTGTTTTCATTGAGAATACTTTATTTTAGATTTGTACTTTTCAGATAAAAATCTAATAGTTATTATTTTTGTAAATGAAATGCAGTTTTTGCCCCACTGTGCAGTACATTGCATAGTGTACATTTGCGCCTACAAGCGGGCAATAGATTTAGCAATCTGCTCTGTATTTGCGCACATGATTTTTCTCACTCAACGTGCGTTTTTCTCCCTGTCCGCGATGTTGTTCATTTTGTTTTTATTCGCGATACTTATCTTCTTTACTGAGGAAGTCTACAATAAATATTTCAGAAACTTGAAGGTCTATATTATCTGTGGTACTTAAAAGACTTCTGAATAACATTTGCATTCTATCGGTTGTTACTTTAGACTTAATAACATAACATTGTCGATCTTTTGAGAATTACCTATTCCTTGATTTTTGGCTATATCTGGGGAACTTCCTAATGTTATTTATAATTTATCGTATTTTTATGCTTTCTATATGCTTGAAAGTGTAAGGATTCTAGTTAAATACTTATTTAACAAATTTTAATTTTAAAAGGGTTTGACCTGTAGAAGTAAAGATTAATATATTCAAATACTAGGAGCTTTTGTTATTATATTTTGTTTAAAATATCAATATCAATTTTGAATTTTTAGAACTTTTAAGGAATCCCTTTGAAAATGTCCTTTTAAGGGTATAAGAATATCGTTATTTCTCATTATTTTTGATATATCCACCGGTTGTGTGAAGGAGTGGCTCCCCCAGAGCGGCCTGTGTAAATGTGCATATGGAACGTGGCTGATGATGGGCCACGGCAACGAGGATGCCGCTCGGGACCCAGCTGGATGGCAGTGAGTGTGGGTTGGGGGTGTGGGTTGGGGGTGTGGGGTGGTCGACAGGCGGAGTGGCATCATAATGCTAATGATATTTGCCTTAAAGAATGGCAGCGAGAGTCAGGTTACAGGTAACATCCAGTTAGCAGCTGCTGCTGGGGACTTTAGTTGATGAAAAACTCTTTAGAAATGCATTAGTAATTTTCCATGGCCTGTTGGCCAGGACCTCGGTCCTTCTGCTGTCCCTGCCACAGTTGTGTTTTTGTTTTCACAGGTTTTCACAGTCAATTGACCAATGAAATGTGCAGAGGAATGAAGCGTGTATAATGTGGAATGGCCGATGGTAGGGCGATTATATGACGACGGAAGTTGTATTGCGGGTGTCTCCAATGTTAGTCATAGAATCTGTATGAACATATGATTAAAACTGCATTAATATGTTAAAAAAGTATCTCTCTTAAAAGATCACTGGCAGTAAAAATTTAACTCGCTCTTTAAATATCAAACATTTATATTTGATGACAGCCATATCAATTAGTGGATTGCAATGTCATCAAAAGCTTTATAAAATTGTAGCCGTAAGGCAAATTCATTTACGGTTTTTAATTTTAATACGTTCTTTTATCGCAATAATCAACAAATTCAACAAACACATTTTTGTATGAAAAAAATGAGTTTAATTCTTGTTTAAATTAAAGTTTTAATTAGACTTTTTATTTTCTTAAACAGAATTTATAAACCAATTTAAAAGTACTTACCATTCAATTTCGACTAAAGTCATTCCAATAATACAAACTTGCCCATAATTATTTCGATTTCCAACCAGACATTTAATTGATCCACACATTATTTGTGTGTGGGTATTTAAATTGAATACATATACCCAAACGCAATTTAATTTTAAAAAGGATTTAAGTAAACTGCCAAAGCCCACAAATTACATAGATATGTTTCATTTAAAATCAAAAACTAAATTAAATATATGCAATTGCAAGCAATGAGCAAAATGTTAACTAACAATCAAAATTGACAGCTCGTTGGCTTTTAAAATTTAATAACAGTGTTAATAGCACATCTGATGCGATAATAAAATCAGATATCCAATAAATATGAGAAACTAACCATTATAGAAAAAGGCTATGAAAAAGGTCATAATTGACAGCTCATTTGATTTGCATTTAAGCAGTATTAAAATCCGATTCAATGTGATTTGCATCAAAATCTGTACCATATTTCAAAAGAGTCGTAATAAGTTCCGTGAACGATGGTAAAAAGGTATTATCTGCTGCAAATTGTTTAGTAATGGCGATGGGATTTAAATTGAATCCTTTTAAAATAAATATTCATAATTAACAGCTTAAATTTTTGGGATGGGTTAAAGGTTTGGATTTATTGAAATGATACCTTTATGTATTATAGCAAACAAATGAAGAAGTAAATACTCCATTCCTTTATCCATTGTAAAACTGAATTGTATTAAACATATTTTAAATATTTTAAGCCATCTAAGGTCGATTAAATAACAAATTTTCATAAGAACATGGGACATATTTCGTTCTCGATTCTCATAATTTCTGTGTTACATAAAATAGTATTGTGATCGTAATCAGAGAAGCACTTTACAAACACAGTAGAAACATAATTAAATCATGAGTGTAAGGAATAGGTCGAGTGGATTGCCCTTCAACTGAGTCACACCCAATTCTGAGTGGGCGTTTCATGATAATGATGTCGTCGATGATGATGATGATGATGATGATGATGATGGCATGGGCGTGGATAATCGTAACAATTATCAGCGATGAGCCTGCGACACTTGACGACAAACATTGTCACGCTTCCACTCGAACTTGTAGTAAATCCCACCCACTGGGGGCGATAAAATTTTGTTGCCTAGAGTAACGCTTAACGATTGTGTTCATTGACTTTGGTCTAACGATTTTGTTGAGTAGGCTAATGTGCCAGGACGGGCCCTATCCCTATTGTAGCCACTTTATCGATAGGCTCTCGGCGGTGGGAGGTGGTGAGTGCGGAGGGGGCTTATCAAGCTTATCGGCCAATAATTCCCTGATAGCGCATTGCGCACATTCGACTGGCCCCCATGAATCAGTCGTTGGAATCGTGAGCGTGATTTGATAACTGCCATTTCGCTTTATCTCTCCGCCTCCGCCCACCCAACGTGACATATAAAATATAGTAGTGTAGTATATGTAGTGCAGGGTATTTTACAGACCTGTTGTTTTTGGACTTGGGTGTAAGTATTTAAAACAAATCGAAATAGAAATTTATTGAACCCTATAATAGATTCTTAATTGAAAAAAAGTTTAAATAAACAAATAAATTGGTTACTATTAACAAAGTTGGGGACTTTTTTTAAAGAACATTTAATTTTTTAAATCAGTTAGCATCAATTATATAAATTTAAACAATTCTAACCTCTAAAAATTCTAGATATTATGAGCACAAAACAAGTATGACAAATATTTTAAATATTTTAAAGTCCATTTCAAAAGTGTAGTTAACTTTGTAATTTCCTTTTGTGTTAGTAAACAATATCCTAAGCAAACATAGTTAAAGAGAAAGGCCAGAAATAATGTTTAACTTTATTTTATGATTGCACTGCAATAAATTGTTTTTGGGTATAAATTAATAAAAAATTCTCCTGTAGATTATTTGATAGTCGACTTGCAACACGGGCATTACGTCATCGACTTTTATCAGGTATGAAATAACCTATTAATAAAACCTCACATTTGGGCATATTATTTTTATGTCCATGGGTATATCAAAGTCAAATTGAAATCGCTATAAAAGCACGACAGTCGATTCGAGGCATTCAGTTGCAGAATTTCCACGAAACCGATGGGCTTTGTGCAGTGCAGAGAAACTAATAGTATTAATTAAAATCATTGAACAAGCCGAGTCGGGCGAATAAATTATAACCAGTGACAGTGCGAGCGATAAATTAAATAGCGAAAAATAATGCCGAACATTGTCGCACTAAAGCTGAGCGCCAGCTATCCGATCCTGCCCGGTCACCAGGGTCACAAAGGTCAAATAAAGGGGGAGGGTAATGTCCTGGTACTGGACCAATTGGCACTGCAGCAACAAATCAGTGCGAATTTCATTTTCCATGCGATATCCAACTACAAGAAAACGCCGTCCGAGCGAAAAACGCTGGACTTCATTGCCAAAAAATGGCTGCAGATCCAGATGCTGTGGCGCGAGTTCCGGCTGAGGGATAAGCAAATACGGCGTGGCCACAAGGATGCCCACTGGCTGGAGCACGGCTACTTCCAGCAGGAGCTCTTCGAGCTGGTCCACGAGAAGTATTCGGCGGCCCGTGGCTGCCTGAGTCGTGACAAAAGGAGTCTGCTCACTGGTCGGCCAACACTGCCATAGTGTTTATTCAGTCGACGGAAAGGTGGCGGAAGGCCCCTAGAAAAAGGCATAAAGGAGCTGGCAGGAAAAAGGATGAGTCAACCAGAAGAAGGAGCAGAGGATACGGACGTGTGAAAACTTATTCCCAATATCCTCAGCCCCCCCACTGAAAAACACGCATTCGTGTGTGGTCTGCACTGGGTAAACAGTTCGGTTCGGATATGATATCCGTCAACAGCGATTCCATTTCCATTCCACCAATACCAATCCGAATCTCAATCCCAATCCCCATCCAATGGGCAATCAATCTGACTGGACGCCAATGATTGATTGCACTCGGCAAATGCTTATCACAATTATTATGATATGCCAAAAGGTTATACAAGTCATGCTGATGACGTCGATTGGGGCCACCAATTGTTGCAAGTGGCCAAAAGCATTTATATTCATTATATCCAAGGCAATAAAAACAATCTAAAAAGAAACGCTAACATTTTATTTAGGTACAAATGTTGAAATAATTTTTCACCCTCGGTCACCTTGAAATTTAAATAAATAATTAAACTTTGAGCCTTTAATCAGCATTGATCAGATACCAACTACCAAAAATATGACCAATTCTCTGGGGAATTCCTTCTTCAACCAGCAAAAAACACTTGAACAATTATATCAGCTAAATCAGCGATAAGATAAGAGGAGCCTTGGGAATTCCGCTTTTAATCGAGGGAAATGCCTTTGTCAATTACGTAGACTTCTCACAGCTGTCTGCAAGGGCAAATCTAATTTACTGTCGGGCAATTATCTTGTTTTTGGTCAGTTTTCCACGAAAAGAAAAGCAGGGAAAAATCAATTTCCTAACCAAATAAAGCGCTAAACAGCTAATAAAAATTGGCCACACACAAAAACAAACTAATTCGATAATTTGTTTTAGATGCCAAAGCGAAAGAGCAAAAAGCAATGACCGAAGTCCTCGGCGCCATTTGGGTGTTGAGCCCAGTTGAATCTGCGTTTTAGCCATGGCCATCGGCTTATATCTAATTTAGCGCGATTAAGAGGGCCCAGAAAAAAAAACAGCGAAACAAAATCGAGGGCAGGCCACTAAACTGAATTAAGACCGCAAATTTATGGGTGCCGGCTGCTGGCAACATCCCCAATCTCGAATCCTTGGGTGAAACCCAAGGGAAACCCTCTGTTGACAAGAATAATGTCCTTATGGAGTGATATTTGAAGATGTTACAAGTGGAAAGGGAAAACCTTTGGCTTAAGGACACATGAATATTATTTGAAGAAATTCTGTAAATAAAAAGTAGTATTTATTATGTATTTTTTTGGGAATCCTATCTTTTGAACTTGTGTTAACTATTTATATATTTTCCAGTAAGGCTAATTGGTAAACAAACTAAACGCCTAGAATAAAAAACAACATTTTATTAACAGTATCGAAACAAATACACAGACTTATTTAATTAACCGTCTATAACGTATTATAAAAATAGGAGAGCTCTATGTAATTTGAACAATATTTTTGGGTATTACTTTAAGAACCTTAAATCATAATTGATAATCAATGATGTATGATGTGAATGCATTCACATTAACATTAACATTTGAATGTTATCACAATAAAAGGAACTATTTGATCACATTTCTTTGACAGTTTAATCAATTAACAAGGAAATCTGTTAGAAATGGCACCTTTAAAAAAAGGAGTGAATAATCCTATATCCAAAGAACTTAGTTTGTGTTCAAAGCATTTTAAAGCCTTACATATTTTTAAATATTTTTTTATTTTAAATGTTTTGCTAATGCTATTATTGTGTGAAACACTTTTTAGCTTAACCAAAAAATAGTTCAGCACTATATAAACTTCGTGAATTTATGTTGCCCAAATAGCGAATAAAGTAGCAACGATGTAACATAAATCAAGAAAGAGGTTTCCGACCTTACTAGTACTCATAATGTACAACATTTTTGGAGTAAACTTTTCTACCCCCTTCCAGAACTCAATGGTAATCGGCTCCCAACCCGCTTTTATAGGTCCAACAATCAACCCAAATTGATGTACATTAAAGTCCACCCCACCTGATCCGATGCCAAATAGTGAGTCACGGAGGAGTGGCGAATAAATTTATGCAAAGCAAAAGCAAGGTAGACAGACCCCCGCGTCGCTGGCAATAGGCCTTTTAAAAGAAAAATAAAAACATAGCATACTTTAGAGGCTGTGCGCACTTTAATAAGATTTATTAAGTCGCGAAGGACCGCGGCGAGGACCTCGACATTGACTGGGTCCTTGGCAGTATCTTAACCAACAAAAAAAAAAAGAAGAAGAAAAAAAGGCAAACAGCCGGGCTGGAATGGTGGGTGGGATTTGGGCCAGTCTGAACCGCGTTGTAAATATTTGTTACTCAACTCTTGCCACCGCTGTTTGCGTTTTGTGTTGTCGGCTGTTTGTTTTCTTGTTTGCGCCTCACTCCCTGCCCCTCCCCCTTTCCCCTCCCCCCTCGTCCAGTGTTTATTTTGCAGCTAATAAAAAGTTGATGTGTTGCCTCTGTTCTTGGCTGCCTGTTTTCTTTTTTTTTGTGTTCTGCGAAATTTTTCACAGTGAGCTACGCCTCTGTTGGCGCCTAAAAAGCGGCAATGAACTTTCACTGCACATTCTTGGAATTTTTTTAACCCCTCTTCCTTTTTTTTTGGCAACGCTTTGAGGCCCAACATATGACTGCGGCATATGTGTGAGTGCGCAGGGAAAGCCGGTTAAATGGAGCGGCAATTGTTTGTTTGGAAACTTTGGTTTTGCTAGCTTGGGGAGCCAAAGATTTGTTTGTTCCGCCACAGAAGTTTTTCCCAGTTCGGCCTTCGTTGATCTCAATTGGAAATCGCTGAGTATTCCAATGTTTGTCCTAGGAAATTGGTAATGAAAGCTAAGAATTAATAATGCATTATCATTTCAATTGCGCAATACTAAGAAATTATTACCTGAGTCTTATTTTAAAGATTGTTTTATAACTTAGAATTATTAAGAGGGTTGAGATAAGGATTGTTTGATTTAGATTGTACACCTGATGCTCTTGACATTATTGCACAATTTCATAAGTGATAAATATGCCATTTCAGGGAATTACAAAAATTTATTGCATTTCCAAGAATTTGTCTATTTACCTGAAAGCTATCAAAGAAGTTGTATTTAATTTGTTGGGAATATATTTATATACTTTAATAAATTGTTAGCATTTTGTTTGAAGCATACAAATTTATAAATTGTAAATCAAGTCTCCAACATTTAATTACATTAAGTTTACACTTAGAATGAAAATTATTAAGGCATGGAAATTATTTAGGCATTATGTCATTGTAAATGTTTGAATAACTCAAATACATTTTCATACATTTGTTATTTATTTACTACCACCATTATTCCTTCCAGGATTTGGTCATTCTAGCCTGTTACTAACATCCTAATCTCAATCCCCTGATCCTAGTCCCTATCCCAAATCCAACCACACAACATGTTAGAGGCGAGACTGCAACCAATTGCTGGGTTTATTTCAGCATTTGCTTGTGTGTTTGTGTTTATATCATAAAAAGCAAATTTAATAAATATTTTTGGGGCTTTCAGCGGCAGCAGCGGGAGGCAGTGAACCATTTCAAAAACCGGAAAAAAAAGCATGAAACAAGAGAGTCGGGCCGAACGAACGGAGCGTCATATAAAATTGATGCCCCTGTCGTCTGGTGGCGCCACCTGGTCTGCCCTCTCTTTCGCTCGGCATCTGGCCGTCTCTTTCCGGCTCGGCTTCACAAACGTATCCACACACACACACCCAGTAAATAATGTAATAATCTGGCCGGGTCGTGGTCTCCCTGCGACGACCCATAAACCGAAATTTATGCACGAAATTCAATTATGCTTAAAATGTGGTTAATAGGCCGACTGGCGGAGCCTCCAACTTCCAACTGGCAGCCATGGCAACAATGGGCAACAATGGGCCACAATGGCACCCCACGGGAAAAATATGCAATGGTTATGACCTCCCAGTATCGCAGTATCCATCCCACTTTCCCAATTCCCCGTATCGCCGCCATACCTTTAACCTATCTAACGCAATTTATTAAATATTATTCAGCCTACTCCCCGGCCTTTGAAATTAGATATCGTTATGTTGTTATTTAATAACAAATTCAGTATTTGTTGTTACTCTTTTTATGGCTCATATGTGGGCGCCTTAACCAAAAATGACTATGCTCCTCCAGCCAGGAGTTTTATGGACCCCTAACCCGGTGGAAATATGTCCTCGGAATGGGAGCTTTGTTTCGCTTTTTGTTGATTCTTCTCAAATGGTTTATGGTCTCGGTGCCGGGACACATCATATTTTCATCTCTTTTTATGATTTAGTAGAGAGTCTGTCCGAAAGTTGAAAGTGGTTTATGAGTGGGTCAGAATATTATTTTCAACAGGACTGCGAAAAGGTAAAGTTAATTCAACTGAAATTGGGCAAATGAAAAATGTACTCTTAGTTGGGAAAACATAAAACGAAGTGAGTAATGGGAGTATATCAAGTTAATTTAAGCCAAATAACAACCGAGAAATGGGTTTAGTTCGGGTATTAGCCTTGTTAGGACCTTTCCACCCCTTTTGCAGGGGCAGTAAACGAATTAACTGGGATCGAATCGGATAAAACGGGGGTATTTGTCTGCTAACTTGATGGACCTAGCACTGGCTGAGCCCCTGGCTTTTGCAAGGAGTGCCCTCTGAGCCACACAACCGATTTCTTGGCTCCCCTTTCCCAGCAATTTGGCCTCGTTCCTGTACTTGTCCTTTCTGACACTCCAACCAACAAACGATATCGAAACAAATCCGTGCACATGAACTGAACGCACAACAGTAGAACAGTAGTCCTGCATGAATGTCGAGGGGCAAGTGGAACAGAAAGACAAACTCAAAGTCAGCTCAAAACTTGCAAAATGATTTTAAATGACATAGGAAATGGCAGACGCATCGCACACTCACACTCACATCCAGCCACGGTTCGTCCTGAGTCCTCGATCTTGTTAAGATAAAGTCGCCTTGCAAATATTAACAACAACAGCAAGTACGTACGTTGATAGAAAAAATAAATAGTGAAAACAGAATGGCAACAGCAGACTAACGCAAAAACGGTGGAGAAAACGCCTGCAGGTTGTCTAGGCGGTCGAGGCTAAGACAACGGCGGCGCACATATGAGCAGCCATGACCATGCCTCGACCGAATCGCGAACACAGTGGTCCTATTTCGCTGAAAATCTGTTTTCTTTTACAAGTCTTTTAACTTTAGAATGTCGTACAAGAATACACATTTTGATACATCATTATAAATCATTAAATATTTGCGGTGTCATTTAAATTTTGAACAATATCACAATTGTCACAAGACTTAAACTCGATTCTTGTTTTCGAAATTCTTTAACTATGGGAAAAATTAAACTGTTTGGTGATTCCGAGGTATAACATTCCAACATTATTTCCCTGTGTTCTAACAAAAACTTGAGTTCCTTCAAGTTATTTTTCTTTGGGTTTTTGGCAAGTAAAATCTATAAGGTAGTTTTTTCTTATTTAGCCAAATTGAAAGCATTAATTTCAGTTTGATCTGAAAAAATACATTTTGTGACCGATATTTGCTTTTTTTTATATCATCATGATTTGAATTAACATTTTTAACTGTGAATGGAAATTAAATGGAAATGGTATAGCAAATTCAAGGAGACGTGATATTTCAACATTTGACCATTATTACAATTTAACAAACAAAAAAGAAAATAATAATAATAATTATAAATTAAAAATTTATCCTGTTCTTTCGGGTTTATTAGACCTTTTTTCAAATTTTTTTAATGTTGTATTTTTCTAAAACCATTTTTCCTATATCCAGCTTCACTGTGCGATTGTGTGTTGTCGTGCCTTTATTATAACGACAACATGAGCCATTTCCTCGCTTTGTATGGCTCCATTTTGCAGTCGCTCTTCGCTTCGTTTGTATCCCCTCCTCATATTTTTTTTAATCTACTCACAGACATTTTTCTTTCAATGTTGTCCCTCCCCCGCCGCCCTCTCGGCCCTCTCGGCCCCGCTCTGCCCCACCGCCTCCATTTATTCAGCTCTTTTTCTATTTGTCACCCAGATAAGTGTTTTGTAGTATTTTCTAGATTTTTTGCGTTGTTTCCTTTGATACGAACGGCGAAGGAAATCCAAATCTTAACTGCAATGCGCTACGTGCCTTGTGGCCCCGGCATAACCAACTGTCATGTCAGACATGTGGATGTGGATGTGGATATGGATGTGGATGTGGATGTGCCAGGGCCACCAGTCCACCATTCCACCCACTCCATGTCCCCACAGCCCGGCATCAGTTGCCCAGTTGGCAGTCAGTTTCAGTTCCAGTTCCATTCAACTGGCAACTGTCTTTAAGTCCCTGCCACAGCACATACACATCCTGCTTCGAATCCTGCAGGAGTTAAGTTGAGTTGAGATGCCGGCGAACTGCTTCAAATCTTCGGTAATAGATATCAACAACTTTTCGGAACAAGAAGAACATGAGACGGGTTTCGAATCCTGTGCAATGCCGACCTCCCTCCGCCGCTCCTCCTCTTCGGGCTTAATAGATTGTTCTCCTTGGAGTGCGTTTCCATTTTCCGGGATGGGAGATGTGGATCGCTGTGCGAGCTAAATTAAAAATGAACTTTGGCAGCTCAAATTCATGGTCATGTTAACTTCTTGCTGCACTTGCTCGTGGCCGGTCAACTCAGTTCCCCATCGTTTGTCTTGTTCGTGGCCCTCGGTATCCTGCTCCCAACCCCCGATGTCCTTTGTAAGTTAGTTACGGACTGGCTTTAGAGTCTGTATGATAAGATAAAGCTCTATTCTGTTCGCGGTCCCTTTTTGACTGCTCTGTCGGTTTAGCAGATTGCAGCTGTCCCCCGCATGTGAATTCATTTTGAGGTTTCAACATCGAAAAATATGTGGTTGTAGATTAGCGGTTAAGGGACTCGGTTTATTAGTCATAATTGGTTTATGACCTTGTAAAGGGCTTTAACTTAGTATATGTGTCTGTGAAGAGAATAGTTTGGTTTTGTTAAAATACATAAACAATTTAGTAAAAGTAAAAAATCCCGAAAAAAAGTATATAAATATTGTTATATAATGAAATCATGGAATGTACTAAAGCCCGTCTTACGTTTTTAATTTTCTAATTAGTCTTTGAACAAAAATACTGCGCTAATGTGCTAAGCTTTTGGTTTTTAAGTATCCACTTTTAAATTTAATATCTAAATTTAATATCTAAATTGTTATTTATATAGTAAGTTTTTGATTTAAAATGCCTACTTATAAATGTAACACCTAAATAATTATATGGATTAAATTATTACTCTATATAAACTAAGTGATTATAGAATTTTCATAGAAAAATATTTTCTTTTATCTTAAAAAGCGATCTAATAATATAAATTAATAACTAACAATAAACGATGAAACATCATTTTTATACCCGTTACTCGTAGAGTAAAAGGGTATATTGTATTCGTGCAAAAGTATGTAACAGGTAGAAGGAAGCGTTTCCGACCCTATAAAGTATATATATTCTTGTTCAGGATCACTAGCCGAGTCGATCTAGCCATGTCCGTCTGTCCGTCTGTCTGTCTGTCCGTCTGTCCGTCTGTCCGTCTGTCTGTCCGTCTGTCTGTCCGTATGAACGCTGAGATCTCGGAAACTATAAAAGCTAGAAGATTGGCATTTTGCATGCAGATTCTAGGAGTTCCTACGCAGCGCAAGTTTGTTTCAAAAAGGTGCCACGCCCCCTTTAACGCCCACAATCGCTTATATACGATTTTAAAAATTTAAATATTTCGGAAAAGTAAAAATGCAGTTTTATTGTGTTTATTAATACCTATCGAAATGTAGAAGAAATTTTTTAAATCGGACCATTCGTTAAAAAGTTATGCGTGATCAAAGTTTCTATCTCCATCTCCCTCGCACTCCTTTTACCTGAGTAACGGGTATCTGATAGTCGGGGCACCCGACTATAGCGTTCTCTCTTGTTTCCACTAAATAAAGCCATTTGTATAGCCCAAAAATAGTCAGATCCATATCAACGAAGAAATCGTAGATTGCCCCATCTAAAGGCACTTGCTGAGCACTTTTTCAATTAGATTTACTAACCGCAGATAATAATGCCTTGGATTGGCAGGCTTTTATTGCCGGCAGCAAGTACCTATAATCAACAGAAATGGAAAGAGTGTCTGGAAATTAGACTCCTGATAGAGAGACTCTGATTTACAACTTGGAAGCCACAAGCCACCAAGTCGATAAGGTCCAGGGTTGTGTCCACCGGGCTATAAAAGACGGGGTATTGAGTGGATTGGAGTTTAGTGATCGCTGAGAGAATGAATCGTTTGCTTTTGAGTGTGGTGGCGCTGGTCGCCTTGAGTGCCTGCTGTCAGGGACATCCGGACATCGACTTCCCCTTTGGGCGGATTGTCAACGGCGAGAGTTCGGATATCGAGAGCCACCCGTACCAGGTGTCCATCCAGACGACCAAGGGCTCCCACTTCTGTGGCGGCAGTCTGATCAGCTCGGACACCGTCCTCACCGCCGCCCACTGCATGCAGTCCTATGCCGCCAACGAGCTGCAGGTGCGCCTGGGATCCACCTCGAGGAGCTCCGGTGGCGAGGTGGTCACCGTGCGGGCCTTCAAGTACCACGAGGGCTACAACAGCAAGCTGATGGTGAACGATGTGGCCATCATGAAGCTGAGCACCCCCGTCCGCCAGACCTCCAAGATCAGGGCCATCGAGCTGGCCGATAGTGAGCCCGTTTCCGGAACCGATGCCGTCGTCACCGGCTGGGGCACCACCTGCTTCCTCTTCTGCTCCTCCCCCGACTCCCTGCTCGAGGTGGTGGTGCAGCTGCTGCACTACAAGGACTGTGCCTCCGACACCTACAGCTACGGCAGCGACTCGATCCTGGAGACCATGGTCTGCGCCTCCGGCGAGAAGAAGGACGCCTGCCAGGGTGACTCCGGCGGTCCCCTGGTGGCCAACGGCAAGCAGGTGGGCGTCGTGTCCTGGGGCAGCGGATGCGCCTGGACCGGCTACCCCGGCGTCTATGCCGATGTCGCCGCCCTCAAGAGCTGGATCGTGGCCACCAGTGAGTCGCTGTAAATAGATCAAATAAATGCCACTTACCGAGTATTTCAAAAGACATTGTTTATTAATGGGAACTTTTCTGAAGTGGATTCACAAAAAACAAGAACCAATTATTTTTGGTTTGGGTAGTAATGTTATTTCATACTAAGCAACTTTAAGAACATTCTCAAAATGTAACCATAACTTTAAAATTAATAAAATGAACGAAAATATTGTTAAAATACTAAAATACGGGATGAAACAGAGCTATTTTAAAATGCATTTTTGGTAATCAAATTAAATACATTTTTTTATAACAGATTTGATACTTAAAGTACTATAAATGTTGCCTCTGAAGTACTTTAATATTTTGTTCGCTCATGCATAGCTTTATTTAAAGCATTCCTTTTTAAAGGCGAAAAAACCAATTAGTGTAGATGGATTAGTTAAAACATAAGACGTCTTAGTCATGTTCAAAAAATCAAATTTCAATTTTCAAGGCAAGTAATCCCTTTACTTGGCTCAGAACCAAAAGCCAGCTTAAATAATAGTTTCAACGTCCTTCTTCAGTATTGAAGAAGAAAATAGCGTTTTACTAAACAGTTTAACAACAAAGCTTCACTCTTGCTTGCGTAGTATGAAAAATCTGGGTTTAATAAAAAATAAAATCGCTTCTATAGAATCTTAAAAGTAAATGGAGAACCCCACCCTGTTGCTTCACAACTTGGTTCGCTGTCATCACGATTTTGGCTAGACCGACCACACCCAGACGGAATTGGGAACCTGAGGACCACGGACCCCCTCTCCCCCCACAGCCTGGCTAGACTGGAATTTTGATGAAAAATGTATTTAGATACTAGATAAAATTTAGTACACAACTGCGACAAGGAGCAAAAGGAGCCATGCAAATACGAACATTCGTGTTGCCGCCCATTCTGTCCAAACGCCTTCGTCGGTATTTTATTGCTTGGCTCGATCTCTGTTTTTGGGGGGCGTAACCACTGGTTGTTTTCTATAAAGCTGTTAAATACTTAAGTGTAATTTATGGCATGCGATATTATTCGGTTGTGTGTTGTCATGTTTGCTAAAAGTTTTACATAAGCCAAACCCAAACTTAAACGACCATGGATAAGCCCCACAATAACAGCAACAACAAGAAGGTCGAGGGAATGGCCCTGAAGTTGTATGCCCAAGTATCTAGTGAGTAATATCTCGGGACGTCAACAGACTCACACGAATTTCTTATGAAATTGTTGTGGCCACCATGCCCGTAGAGTTGGCCAAGTTTGTCAACTCCCACTTAGTGCACAATTCTTTGCATATTTTGGGGCTGTCGCCTTCGTGTGGGTTTGTCTTGTTTTGCGTGAACAGGAGCCAGTCTATTATCACTTAATAAATGAGCAAGTTATAGACAGCCCGTCTCGTCCTTCTCCTCCTTTTCCTCCTTCTCCTATTTTTCCTGCTGCTGTTGCTGTCATGTCGTGGCTTGTAAGGATTGCCAGGATAACTTACCAGCACGGATTGACATCGCTTGTGACAACATTAAAGGACTCAACAGGAATGACACTAAACAATAAAGTCAGATTTTTATCTAATATTTATGTAGCCTTTAAAATTACAGTTCAAGGATGTAAATTCCAACTATTAACTGCCCTCAATCAAATAAATATGCAAATCCATTTGCATTCAAATCTTCTGTCAATTTTAGGGTATTTCAATTTGAGTCTAAAATATGCTGTTAACGATAGAAATAAACGAAATAAATAAAACTAAATATATCTTTGTTGCTTTTGTATTTCTTACATTTTCAAAACATAATTGTTAATATTATAAAAATATATCATATACATTTTATAGGAAAGTAATAGAAATAATCAAAGAATGTATTGAAAACATATACAATATACAATTCGAAATATAGTCATGTTAAAGAATATTACATAAGCTTCCCAACAATTTTAGAAGTAAATCATGATGGATCCAATTCTCTGACTGATTATAGAATAGCATATATATGGGCTGACATAATTTACATTTAGCAAAGAACACAAACCATTTTTATACCCGTTACTCGTAGAGTAAAAGGGTATATTGTATTCGTGCAAAAGTATGTAACAGGTAGAAGGAAGCGTTTCCGACCCTATAAAGTATATATATTCTTGTTCAGGATCACTAGCCGAGTCGATCTAGCCATGTCCGTCTGTCCGTCTGTCCGTCTGTCCGTCTGTCCTGTCTGTCCGTCTGTCCGTCTGTCTGTCCGTCTGTCTGTCTGTCTGTCCGTCTGAACGCTGAGATCTCGGAAACTATAAAAGCTAGAGGATTGGCATTTTGCATGTAGATTTTAGGAGTTCCTACGCAGCGCAAGTTTGTTTCAAAATGGTGCCACGCCCCCTCTAACGCCCACAAGCCACAAGCTGTGGCCACAGTTTTGATGCTATTATGAAAATTTTTTTTGATATATATTTGTTTCGTCAATACCTATCGATTGGCCTAATAAAAGTTTGCCACGCCCACTCTAACGCCCAAAAACCCATTAAACGCTTAAGCCTGGCTAGCGCCTACATTTCCGCCTTTCATGGCCCGTGGTAGCGCCATCTAACGGATGACTTTGGAACAGCTGGCCAAGGTGCTCAACAGAGTCAATGTTAATTCTCGATAAGGATTTCTATTAAAGGAAATTGCGATGGTTTTCATTTGTCAATACCGAACTATATTCCAAGAACTATGCAAATCAATTTAAGTTAGCCAAATTGGAGGTCTGAGTAATTCGAGCGGCAAAAACGTACAAGAAGGCATATTTATATTAAGTTGTTTAGCTGAGTAACGGGTATCTAATAGTCGAGGCACTCGACTATAGCGTTCTCCCTTGTTATATTTGAACAATTTGAAAATAAAACACATGTTCAATAAAATTAGGGGCATAAACTGTAATCTTTCACTCTAATGCTCCAGTAAAGGGCACCCAATTTACTGCAGACTCCTCCTTTATGGTTCACTATACTAAAACCCCGAACAACCTCACTGTTGGCTGCACCCTTGTCAGACTTCATAGAATATCGTACCCACCGAAAAACACCCAAGTTTGAAAAATGCCAAAAATATCTCACATTGTGTCCCGGCAATTGACCCATGCATCGTTATATATAGACTGCAGCAGCATCGTTTAATCCCAGTCGATGGTAGAGGAGGTGAAGAGGGGGAGGTTTCAGGGTTAGTTGGCAGTTATGAGCCCGGTAGCCGGGCATCAAGCATCCTAGTCATCGAGACAGGTGTAAAATTATATGCCAGCCGTGTGGCATAGCACAAATCGCTGACGTCCTGCATGGATTTCCGTTACACCGACACTTACTCTCTATGTGTGTGCGCTTCAATTTCAAAAGATAACAATTTTAATTACAGCGTTTTGCGAAATATTGGCAACCGCAGCAGTCTGTGCACTCAGGTAGCTAACCGCCAACTAGACTGAGATCCAACCATAAAATGTATGGATTTTTGTATATAGAAAGTCCAATCTGGTGACGAAAAAGGTAAACTAAAAGTGTAATCTAGAGAGAAATTCAAGTTATATTTCATAAACCTACATACATATCATCAAAAGTCATTTGAATTTTACAGCATTGTTAATGTGGATAAAAAGGTAATCAATACATTTGGTTTGGTCAATATAAATTATTACTTATAATATTAATTTTTCGACTTTTAATTATGTTTGCGATCACTTCAGTTTTAAATTTACAGACTTCAAAAAATTGAATAAACATAAAGCCTCTTAAAGGACTATAAAAATTATCAGTTAAATTAAAATACCCAAACAAAAGCAACCAGAATTTGTATTTTCCATATGCCACTGCCACATGGAATTCTTTCAGTTTCACTTAACCGAAACTGAGAGCGGGAATACAGTGAAGTAATCAACGGCGATGCATTTAAAATTAAGTAGAGATGAAAATCAAAAGGGGGTGGAGTCCTGTGGCGTGGAACAAAAGCTTCCAACTCTGGGACAGGTGGCAGCTTCATTGCAACGTATCGGATCGCATCGTAGTCTACGACCGGTGGCCTTTAGCCAGGAAACTGACAGGCAGCCTTATTATGAGCGCTTTTTAAGTATAAACATCTCGCATTCTCATGTGTTTATGACATAATGACAGCCAACTCTCATTGCCGGTGGTTCGCCCCACACTCTACATCACACATACGCCACGTTGCCGCTGGCAGGCCACGAGCAGACCAGTCTGCAGCCAAGTAACTTTCTGACAGTTATGAGGGGGATTCAAATGTAATCAGCCATTTTTAACTCTCGACCTCCCACCGCCATTGCATCCTTCAAACAGGTTTACGATTATTATATCCCAGGCCAAAACTCCTCGATTTCCCGACGGGGGGCCGTTCAAAATGCCAGACAGCGGACTTAGTCGCATAAAAATTCAACCTCGGGCGATGCCTCAACGTCACTTTTTGATTTCTTACTTTTTTTTTTTCCTTTTCATTCTGCATAATATAATAATAATTTATGCCCGTCTGCCTGAGTGGCAGATAAAGGGAGAAACTGTGTCAACTTTGGTTCCGATTGTGTCAGTAGCAGGGTGGCTTCAAAAGTTTCAGTTAGTATCGAACAAATTTAAATTCCAATTATTTTTTTAAGCAGAATAGTGATTGATCTTAATTTTTAATGGCCTACTATCCCATATGCATATTATATAATCGAACATAATCACATTAAAAATGCAAAATAAATGAAATAATTATTCTCAAAAGAACTGTTATATCTTTATAATTTTTAGCTACGAACAAAAAATGAATTGAATAGTATTTCCCAATCTTTTGTGATTGCAAATAAATTTAAGTGAATATTTTTCCACATTTCATAAATCCATCAATCTTCCCCACAATTCCCATTTAATACTTTTTATAGTTTGTTTGCATTGGACTTTGCCCTGAATGTGTGTGGGTGTATATGACATCGTCAATCATATTTAAATTAATTAAGTTAAGTTAGCGTTGATATGAAGTCGTGGATTTTTACCGGTTTGGCTCTTGACTGAACGCAAATTGAATTAAGTTGATCGGAGTAAATACTGAACTCGAAGCCAGGCCTGCCAATTAAGCCACGCCCGTCTCATATTTAATTAATTAATTCACACGACCGAGGCATACATTCGTACTTGCACACACACACATGTAAAAATACGTATACGCATTTAAATGTCAAGCGGAACAAGTTTTCAAGTGCTTGTCAAACTTTAGAGTACAAACAGAAACTAATTAAAAAAAGTAAAGTCAGCAATTGCAACTTGCAACATGTTAAAGTGCCTGCAAGTAGCCTTCAACACAAAATTATTTTGTATCACGAATACTTAAGTATTATATATGAACATAGATGAGCTTGAATTTCAAATTTATTTTTTTGTAAATATGAATTATCAAGTGCAGCGATCCAATAGCTAATTTTAAAGCGCTGTATGTTATGTGAAAAGTTTTTATGATATTATATAATTTATTATATTTTGTTGGATTTTATATAAAAAGTTAAAATGTTTTATGATGTAAAGGATTTTTTCTTTTTACCGAATACGCCTTTTTCAAGTGATATATAAAAAGGTTCTCCAATATTACCAAAACTACTACTTTTCCATTTTCGTTAAACTCAACGTTTGCTGGTTTGGCTTTCGTTTTTAAATTTGGGTCTAATGCGAGTGGGGGAAACATTTTTGTGGGCGGAGAGGCCAATGGAGATTTTAGCTGCCGCAGAGTCAACCCGGCTCAGCCACTCATTACTCATTTGCCATAAACTTTCCTCGACTTTTCATATTTTCTAAAATGCAGTCACATACACGGGGCCGCACTCATTATGCGCTTTTCCAGGCCATATTGATTTTGCTCAAGCACTAAGTGCAAGTGGATCGGGGATTGGGGATCGGGGATGGAGGTGGATGTGGAGGTGGACCAAAAGCCGGAGGACCAGGGCCAGACAACAAATCGGTAGCTATAAATTCTGCACTTAAAAACTTTTCAACAGTTTTTGGTTGTTGTTGTTGTCGTTTATATTTCTGGTTGAGTTTTTGCACAATCATTTTTACAGAGGGGTATATAAGGTAGGCCTTTTTATGGTAATCCTTGTCGTAATTTCCTCTTTTTTCGTGAATTTTTTGTGTGAAACATCTTTTTTCGGTTAAAATGTAATTTATTTCTTTTTTGACTTTTCTTATCTGCAAAGTTTATTTAGCTTGACATACTTGTTACTTGAAAAAAGTGGGCGTGGTCTACATGTGTTTTTGGCTAGAGTCCCAGCCCCCCGGATTCAACGTCAAACCGCCATTTCATCCACACAGAGCCACAACAAGTGGCTGTAAAAGGCCTTGGAATTGTTCGGTTTCAAACGAATGAAGTTGAATGGGAAATGTTTCCACAGAAGTTTTCTCTCATTTTGTTTGCCCGTTTTTTTTTTTATTTTTGTAACAACTTTTTGGTATTTTCCAAAGAGGGAACGACATTTTTGCCGAGGTCGCAAGGCGGTGAAGTGAACAAGTGTAGGGAATGATTGGGGTCAATGGTTCGTGAGTCAGTCAGAGCTTTGGACAATTTTTCCCTCCACAAGCTTACATCAATTTCGACTAGCTTACCGTTAATATTTTAATTGATAATTGTAGAAAAAACGTAAGAAATAACGTTTATAAATTTTAAAATGCCCAAATAATTTTAGTTTCATTATTCCCAATCGATGTAAGCCTTAAACCGTATCTTGCTTAAAGTATTAAGCAGTCTTTTTAATATATTTACCGTGCAAAACGTATTTACAAGGAGGTCTGGCTAAGAAATAAAACAATGTAAATGATTTAAAGTCTCATGCCCATTTTGTTACAAGAATAATATGCTATTTCATAAGGGCAAAAACCAAAAGGGCTTTAAAAGGACTCAACGGCAAACCAGAACAGCAAATGCACTTTCACCAGGGGAAACTGCTCCGAGCAGAGCTCAACATGCCGCAAAAACCTGAAACAAGGCAGCTGCCTGTTGAGAAAATTTTGCGTAAAAACTATTAACTTGTTTTGTTGGCAGCAGGCAGTGGCCCAAAGCGCCGAGCCAGGGGACAGATGCGGCAAGGGCGCACATGTTATCATAATTGCAGAGTGCACTTGCAGCCGTCCTAACGCATACACAGTGAGAAAAAATTGTGTGTTAAAACGTTTATCATTTTATATAGAAGTTTTGCAATAGAAGTTAAATCAGGAAAAGTATTTTGATGATGGTAAGTTTTTTTAATTAGCCCTAAAAAGGTCGAATTTTTTCAATGACTTTTTTAATTTTATATTCAAGAATAGCTACCAAAAAAGTATGTAATAAATTAACATGATAACTCATTATATTTTTTTTTGCATTAAAAGGTTTATAATATTTATCGCTTAAAAAGATCTCTGTCATAACAAAATAATTCTCTATAATTTGAATTTTTTTTGTGGCTTACCAGGTAATAAATTTGTCTATGCAAATACAAATCGTTTCTTACCATTTCCCCTAGTTAAAAATATATGGCTTACAATTTTTTTTTTATTTTACAAGAAAAGATTTAACATAGTTTTCCCCAGTGCTTATACATATGCATAAGAAGCTCCCACCAGCAGCACCCATACTTGCATACTTGAGGAAGCTACTCAACATCTCCATACTATAAATGAATAAGAGTTGGTTGTTGTAAGAAGGGGAAGGGGAAGGGGGAAGGGGTGGTGGTAAAGAGTGAAAGCCTCGGCAGTGGGGCGAAAGTTTTATGTTTTTCTTGACTGAAACTTTTGTTACCTTCTCGCTAGACATTAAAGTTGTTGTTGCTGCTTCCCACACCTCATCAACATTTTGGGAAAGTTTCACTTCAGTAGGGGGTTTTTCCCAATGTTCTCTTCGTTTTTTTTCTTTTTGTGCAGTACAAATTTTCAACGCTTAAGTGATTTTCGCTGTAGCATACTTTCGGATGCCATTCACATGCGTTCAGATTTTTAAAGTGGCGGCAAAAGCGGCGTTGGCGGTCAACACGCATTGCGGCATCAGTTCGCACACACTCTCAGGACTCGCAGGACCTCCCACCACACCCCCTCCTTGGTTTACCCCCTATTCAGTCTGCTCCCGTGGCGTGTGTCTGGCGTTAAATTGAAGGCGTTTAGCGTGGCAACCGAAGGACACTTAAATTGTTTTCGCTTTGCTGCCGCGTCCCCCATTGCCGTTTTCCTGTTTTGACGCTCCCATTTTTTGTTTCGTCTTTTTCCCGGAAAAAAATCATAAAAAATGCATGGCCATATATTTTCTTGTTGCTCACACAAATTGCGCTATTATTTTTGTATGTCTGTATTGAGTTGACTATTAGGAGCGGCTTATACAAAAAGTTTATTTTTCCTTTTATTTTTTTTTTTTTTGGTTATTTTTCCTATGCTGTGCGTTCATTTGGCTTATTTCACATGTGTGCAAATGGGTATTTAGGTCAAACATTTTTTTTAATCTGCGATGAGTTCTTAGTTATTTTCTATTTTTCTCTGAAGTTTGAATTGATCTGCAGAACTCTTCATAATTTACTTTAAGGCTAGAAATAACTTTCGGATATTCAATTTCTGCTCTAATTTTGTTTTATCATAGTTGTAGGATTAATACTAATTTCATCAGAATTTTCTTGGGCGCCTTTAAAGTTTTGTACTCTTATGATGGCTTAAAAATGCTCTAAACTAAATGGTTTAATTTTTTCAACCTTAAAGCTTTCCTTTTGGTCCCAAAACTCAGAGGTTCCATTGTGAAGATTCGCAGGTCGATGGCACTTTGTAAATGGATATGATGGAAATGTCGCATTCAACGGTGCCAAACCTTGCCTCTTGGGATACTTGCGATTTCGGGGATTGGGGATGAATGCGAGTGCCAAGATGTTGACTTAGAAGCGGTGACGGATTTAAAATAAGAAGGCGCCATGCAGACAAATCTGAAGGACAATTGCCAAAAAAAGAAAACAGAAAACATTTACAGGGCTAAAATCTTTTGAGAAAGCCAAAGAACAAATTGTAGCGGAAGCTCAGCAAACACAATAAATGTTTAATAAGCCAAAACGACTAAACAAGAAAAGGCAAGGAAAAGATAGTCGCAGCTCGTCGAAAAAGAAAGCAAAAGCGATGTTGATGGAGCTGTCTGGAAAATGGAAAATACGGCAGAGGGTATGTGCGTTTTGTAGCGGAAACTCAAGCGGAAGCTTCATGAACAAAAACAATGACAGGGAAATGGGGCAGGGGTACAGGAAAATGTGTAGCGAGGGGATATTTATGCTATTTCAAACAAATTCCAGGAGACACTTTGCCGACATTTAAATTATGTGATGAGCGGGGAGCATAAGAATAAAAAACTAGAAGCCGGAACAATGCTGATGAGTTTCTCTCAAGCCATTAAGTGGGTCGCTTGAAAAAAGACATAAACATCACGAAGTGCATGGCACTCAAAAAGTTTCCTCTTAAAGCAGGTGGACTTCTGGATTTATGCTTTATTTACTCTTCTCCTCGCTTTAATCACTTTAAATAAAAGAAAATACACATCATATATAAAAAGGCTTAAAGGATTTCTTCAACAAAAACGATTGTTTTAAATACTGATGGTAAAAACCAAATAATCTTTGCCGGAAGCTGGTTTTCTATTTTTTTCAATGGGTTAATAATATTTACCAAAAGAAAAGCTATGCTTAGGCAATAAAAAACTTTAAGTATTTGAGAAAAATAGTTAACTCTTTTATCTTTTGTGTTCAAATTCGGTTTATTTTCAAAGCTGGCTAAAGATTTAACTACTAGAACAGGGTTGAAACATTTTAGAAGGTATTATGCCTTATCCGAATTGTATTTTTCATATTAATTTAACCGTATTTTGTTTAACCTTCTAACCGGCCAAATATTATACACTAAACTTTGTCATGACAGTATTTATTATGTTTAGTTTTTAAATGGGTCATTAAATGGGTTATATTTTTTAGTGTTTAACTTAGTGTACATGGGATGAAAAAGTAAACAAATAACAATTAATTAGAGATTTGTTTTCAGGCAAGAAAAAGGTCATGCTAATTAAAATATGAATCCAATACTGATTGGATTATCATTTAAATGGGTCACCCAGCCGACGAAGCCCATTGGAATCCGCCCAGGGCCAAATTCGAGCATCCTTCACTGTCTGCTGGACGAACAATAAAGTGGCGCCCAAAAAGATCCACATTTCCATCGGCTGACCTAGCCCAATACATTTTATCAGAGCAATGATGAATGAAATGGCGGGGGGGGGAAATCAAGCGGAGAAGATAGGCGAAAAGTCAGTAAGCTGAAAATGAAATGAAACGCATAAGAATCGATTCGATTAGTGAAATGAAATTTACGCCAAAATAAATTTGCACGACTTACCGACTTGGCGCGCCTAAGTGTATGCCATATATTTTTCCTCTCTCATTTTTTCCGACGCTTTTCCGGTTGCTATTGTTGTTAGTATTGTTGTTGTTGTTCTGGGCATGTCATGGTGTTGCCGGTTTTCGTTGGACTTGTTGTCGTTGTTTTTGTCTGTTGTCGCCGGCGTCGTCATTGTCTCTAAACTTTTGTACGTTCATTAATCTTGTGAAGCGTTTTCACTGCTGCGCTGTGTATGTGTATGTGTATGTTTATATTGGTTTGTGCTTGTTTCAGCTTGGCATGTCCTTTCCACTCCCCTCACCTTCTCCCCCCCACTCACGAACTGGGTTTGTTTGCCTGTTGTGCCGCTTGTTTCCTTCCTCTCCACTCCTCTTCGTCCTTGGCGACATTCTCGTCCTTGTTCGGGACACTTGTGCGACAGTTGTTGCATGATAAGGTTTAATCTATTTAATTGTAATTGATATTTTCGCAAGATACGACAACTCTGCCTTTCTTTTCCCTCTCGCATTATTGTTTTTTTTTTTGTGTTGTGCGCCTCTTACACCCATTTATAAACCAAATGAGGCGTCTACAACAACGATAAGGATATAACCTGAATGTTGTTGCTGGCAACTTGTTGGCAACACTTGAGCTTTCGCTGGCTATCGGGGCGAAATCATAATTTATAAAGTGCCACGAATAAGGAAAGCATGAAATTTCCCTGTGTCTGGCTTAAAGACTGTAACTGAAAACGTTATGTTTGCGAATTAAAATAATATATCATTTAAAACAACTAATTAAATTAAGCAAAATTCCTCTCATTGCTTTCTACTCTTTTGTTTTGCTGAAATAAAAAAAATCCTTTGTGCTTTTTGAGCTGACCGATGTCTCATTTGGGCAATTAGTAAACGTTTTTTGTTTTTTCCCCAGTATTTTGCCACAAAAATGTTACCAAACAAAAGCTAAGTCCTGGTTTAAAAGCGAAACAATTTGGGAAAAAGGGTAAAAGTTGGTCGGTACTAAGGGCCAAATACGTTGTACTAATTTATTCTTAATGAAAATGTTATGCTTTTAATTGTAAATTATCTGTACTATATAAAATATTTGTATTATTAAAAACTAAGCTATAATTTTGATTATATATTATTTAACTAGGCCTTATTAAAATGGTATAAGTTGCCCTCAAAAAAGTTTTCAAACGGCTAAAATTTCCAAATTTACTTTAATCTAAAATAGCAAAAGTTTATGTCCTTTACTGGAAAAGGAACTTTTTATTCCACTTCCACCTAGAGTTTGTGTGTGAGCCTTCCTTTTTTGACACCTGCTTAGACATTAACGCTGTTTCAACCTTATAATTTCTGCACCTGCTGCCAACAGGAAAGACCCACAAATATTTCAGATAACCAGACGCATTGCTCACATCGATATTATTTATGCATGAGAAGTTGAGAAGAAAGGAGGCGGGGGAGGGCAAAGAGAAGGCATTTTCCACAACAGTGTAAATTTAAACTGATGGGGGGAGGACAGAAGTTTCCCCCGCCTACCAATCACTGCAAGGATAATAATTGTTGCTGCCTACTTGGCTCACAGTCCGCCCCCTGTCCACTGCCCCCTGCCACGCCCCTCTGTCATTCTCAGCGCTTGACTTTGCCTTCCTGTTTGAGCTTTTGTTTTTATTGCTTCATTTTCGATTATCGAGCAATGCACTTATCGCTGCTGAAGCCCTCGCCCATTGTCAACGTCTTCGATCTTTGTCAGCCGAAGGATAAGAAGTGGGCGGAAGGAGAGGAGTGGGGGGTCTGGCAAGTGAAGCTCAATCACGCTGCCGTTGTTATTGTTGTTGTTGTTGTTTCGTCCTGCCGCCTGCCTCATCTGTCTCTGTAATTGTTGCTTGTTGATTTCAGTCGCGAGTGCTCCGCTCCTCTCGGTTTTCCATTCTCCTGTTTTTATACTTATTTATCTAGTAGTATATATACGTTTATTATATCTGTATACGTATTACGTATATATTTATAGCGAGCAGCACGCGAAGTCAGACATTTTCTGGCTGTCTAGGCCGAGTCCTTGTCCCCTCCATTTCGTGCACTCTCCTTCAAGGATTCAAGTGGCAAATGGCAACTTGGCCAGCGTTTCAAGCACTCCGTGCTGTCCTTCCACTCTGCCATTGCACTTGTGCAGTCCGCGAACAGTGAGGCTTGTTTTGTGCAGCTAAAAACGAAATGAACTTGAATCGAAAAAATACAAAAGCTAACAAAAAAAAACAAAAAATACCAAAATTTACCTTATATCTTTTCTTCAGGTTCTGAATAAACCCCACAAATGTACAAAAAGTATCAAGCTATAATTAAAAAAAAATAAATATAAATACTATGTACAGCTGAATATTTTCAGAGTTGGGTTTCTCAATATAAGTTACGTTATGTCATTTTGAAAAAAAAACAAAAATTTATTTCTTTCAAAACGCTTGTGTTTAGCATATTTTTTTATAACTTGTACTTTCACAACACCATTTTGGAAATTATTATAAATAATTCTTAATCCATTATCTTAGAATTAATTTTATTGGTTAGAAAAAAATAACGAGCTTGAGAATTTGTTTAAAGTTAAATAAAGACAATAATATTGTTTATAAATATTAGAATCCTTATATACAGAAACTAAGGCAATGTTCACAAAAAATTGAAATGATGTCCGAAAAATGCAACTAACGAGTAAATTTGACTAATGAGTTCATTAATTCCCAGGCTAGAAAAATGTTCCATTTGTTTTGACATGTTAAGCTAAGAGTTTTCCATTGTAAATTGATTTAGTCAGAGCTCCGTGAACCATTTGTGATTTGCCCCACTCTCGGCCATCGACCATCGACCAGCGGCCATCGGCTTTTGTCCTTGTTCTAATCAGGACAGGACCATCACCAGGCGACGAGGGGCAGTTGGTGTGGTCTTTGATCTGGATAGACCACCTGCCCGGTTTCCCCGGTGGCTGTCAGCCCCATGGCCCCATTTTTCCGGCGCCATCCACTCACCAATTTTGTCACTAATTTAACTCTTCCGCTGCCACTTAGTCGCTTTTCACTGTAACTAACTAAGTCCCAATCTGGGGCTCCACCTCCGCGAACTTAACCAAAAACCTGGCCCAAGAGCAGAGCAACGTGTACCAATTGTGCAGTGGCGAAAAGAGCAACAACGGGCTGGCCAAAATCGGGAAAAGCAGATGGGGAAAAGGCCTCGGAAAACTGGCAGCGATGGCGGTGGCGTTGAAAAATGTTCGCTTGGCATTTGCCGAAAAAGTTTTGTGCGCACACAAAATGCACGACAAATGCCAAAAGCTTCTGCTTGTCGAATGCAGGACTCAAAGCCAGTCGTCCTGGCAGCCTCACAGGATCCCTCAACCCCCCAAACCCCCCTTCACCATCGCTCATGTCTGTCCTGGTTGGTTTTAGTTCTTTTGTTTTAGTCAGGTCGAACGCCATTTTCTAGCAATTTTTACTTTTTAATTGACATTTGTTTGTTTATGTGTTGGTTCTCATCCTACCTCATACATACATACACATATGTATATGTATATGATGTGTGTATGTACAATATCTTTGTGTTGGCGAGCACTTTACGACCGGCGGCAGACATTTTTGTAATTATAGCGCAAAATTGATTTGATTTTTGAGTTTAATAAGTATTGACAGGATTTTTAATGAAGTGGGCAGTGTGTGTGTTGCCACGCCCACTCATACGAACGTGCCCAAGTAAGTGTTTGCTTTGTGGGTGTGTGTGTGTGTGTGTGCACAAATCAGCCCAAAGTATGCAACATTAAAATGTAATTGAATAATTTTATGCAAAGCGCTTGTAAAAGTCATTGGCTCCACAAGAGTGTGGGTTTTTGTGCACGAGTGTGTGGGTTGCCCCCACAGGATTCTATTGTTGGCGGCTATTAAACTGATGCTATCGAAAAACTATACAATTTTAAAGTGTGCAAGAAATTATTTTTCCCTAAGCGGCCATTTTAAATACATATTAATTTTTGGAATCCTATTTTTTGGCCAACTTATTTCTGGCTAAAATAATTTGAACTATTAATTAAAAATTTAATTAGTTTGTTTAAAAAAAAAAAGTGGAACACACGATGCTTGTAACATAACAATTTTAATACATAAATTTGCATTTTATTATGGATTAAACGTGCCCAAAATAAGAGTAAATCGTATTATTTGTAGTTTTTGGAAACATCTAACAATGTTTGTAGTTGTGAAAAATGCATCCAATATAACTAAGTATATTCGTTTTTAAAAATATTTTATAATTTTATAACGATAAAAATAGATATATTCTTTTGTTTTTATTTTAATTTGTATAGACATTGACCAATTTTTAACAAAATGCATAGAAATACTACTATTATTTCGATCACAGTTGTATAGGTCAAGCTTTGATTGCAGCATTTTATGTAATATATGACCATTTAAGCTTACAATTTATTTAATAAAATTTAAATTGAAGCACCATCAAGTAAAATAAAACCACTTAAAGCAATAATACACATGTAAGAACCAATTTAAATATTTAATATGTGTTTAAAACGTTGAAGTACACCTAGTTTGAGGCAGGGCTTCGTTTAAACGATTCCCCCAGCCAGCCGGATATTTAATTCATAAATTGTTTAATTTAATTTCGGAGTCCTTGTTTTATGGCCGGTTTGTCCCGGTCATGTTTGGCTCGAGCGCCGCCTCTAAGCCAATGTCCTGGGAATCCTGGCCGGTCGTGGGACAGAGGGGCATGGTCAGCTGGCAGCCCGACATAAATTTGCAAATCGACAAATATGTCATGCTCAATACAATGCGGTTTGGGTGGGTGTGTGAGTGTGTGGGTGCGTTTAGGTGGCATTGGTGTGTTTTTGATGGACAATGTTTGCTTATCGCTCCACAGGCTACGTCACTGACCCGAATGGGCTCTTCCCCAGCCCCCGCCCCCTCTACGGGCACGTGACTGACGCCTTGGTTCCAGTTCCAAATCCCGTCCTTATTTTGGCCAAACACCCACTGTCCTGTGCGCCTAAATGTATGCAAGATAGCATCTGTTTTCGTCGTGTTACCGACTTACACATGTAAGTCACTCATATTTGAGCGCACCAGTGTGTGTGTGTGTGTGTGTGTCAGTGTGTGACTAAGCGCCTACATTCATTACACATGTATGCGTATTAGGCGCAAATATTGAGGCTTTACTTAAACAGCATTAAGTCGAAATTAACATGTCTAAGCCAGGTTAGAAAAGGAAATCACAGGCACAGCCTTGAATACTAGATAGTTTTCTACCTTTTGAAGTTCAATCAAATGAATAGAGATTCTACAAAATAAAACTAATAACAAAAAAAAAGAAACAAACTAAAACCAGGCAACAGCGAAATTTCAAAAGTAGAAAAGTAAACTTCAAGCTTTCTACACATCGCCAGAAAATAGACCGAAAAATAAACCCAATAAATAAATACAATTTCACGTGCCCCACACGTTGTGTACTAAAAAGTGTGCCAAATTTTTGAAGTTCAGCTGCTAAATCCGAGTGACTTAAAGCTTCCCGATGCTGAACCATTGAGTGAGCTTTGAAGAGAGCTAAGAGAAAGCATCAATAGGCATTCTCTTAAGTGGTGAGTTTTCAACTTCGGCAGGATTGGTTAAGAGATTTATAAGGACTCGTGTACAGGAGTCAGAGAACACATTTGTAATTGAGAAATAGCTTGACAAGGACTTCGGAAAATTTGAGTACATTTCAGTTCAAAGAGATTTGCTGTTATGAGTCTGTATTTTAGCAGTTTCTCTCTTACACCTTATTGAGCTATTTTAAAAACTAGCTTAAGTCTCAAAAGAACACTCAAAACAGTTTGAGTTAGCAAATTATTTTTAAGAGATTCTTTGAGTGAGTAAAAGGCGTACAAAAGTGTTAAATTTACAACTCAAAGAGAATATTTTAAATATTGAATGAGTTCCTGTTAGGATTTCTGTTAAATCTAGAGTTAAACTCAATCTACAAGCATGAGCTAAAAGGAATAATAAGTATTATATCATTTAAGATATATCAAATAACACTCAAAATATATTATTAATTATTATAATAATATACGTTTTCCAAACATCAATAAAGCCCATAAACGAATGGTAATGCAAAACAATTTATTTGTTGAACAATGCAAACACATCGCAGATGTGTATGAGCTCTATTCAGAGATGTAAGTTCAATACTTCAGGGCTATAAGCTTGTGGAATTCAAACAGAAACCATCTAAACAAAACATGCATCAATTGAACATCATCGCAAATGACCTGCAGAAATTCGGTTAGCTTGTTGGCCAAAATCTGATTTGCAGTTCCAGCCTTGAACAATTGATTTGGCCCTCTCATGGCGAGTATTATCGAGCTGAAATAGGCATTTTATTGTGATTAAAATTATTTTATAAAGGCCAAAAACAAAAAAAAAATTTTAGAAATTCTTAAGTTTTCTTTTAAATATTATTTTTTGTTTTGACTTATAATAATTCCAGCAACCTTATATCTTTTATGTTAGAAAAAATAAGACAAAATATTTTGTTTATAAACTAATTATGAATGAAGAATTGAAAACCATTTTTAATAATTTTAAATACTGATCCTAAAACACGCCAACTATTTTATAAACTTACAGAATATAGTTTCAAAAGTGTAAGTAAGGAAAATATTTTGTAACTAATTTATTTCTTTGTTATTGACTGGGTTGATGTTCTCAAATCAATATACGTTTACCGAAAATGTGGATTCTATGTGACACAACTCTAGCTCGGAGCATTAATTTCACAAAAGACTCAAACTAAGACTGAGGTCGTCTTTTGCACACAGTGGTATATTTATAAAAAGCGTAGCCCCTTGAGGCAATATAGACTTTTACGAGCAGCTGCTACCCAGAAAATTGTCGTGTAAATGAATTGGTCTTAATTTTTAGAGCTTGATGAATAAAAACAACACTTACAATTTATACGAGAGCACAGGTGTGGCAACTTATATACAAATTGACTAAACTTGGAGACCGCAAATTGCTAAAATATTTACACACATATCCGGCATATTTAAGTCACCCTTTGGCTATCGATTTCTTGTCGGCCGAAATGCGGAAAATGCCACAAATTCTTGAAATAAATGCGGTTGGCTGCTATGGCAGATATTCAGATAAATGGATTCAGATAAGACGCATATTCTCTGCCATCACGGCACCGATGCCAAGTAAAAGTCATTAATAATTCATAAAAATAAATTTTACAATAAAATTCAATTGATTGTGTAAATATTTTCCTTTACCGCAGAGGCCAAAAAGAGAATGCCAAGTGGCAAGGCAACTGTTTCGCGACCCAATTCGACCTGCCGATATGAGAAAGCGGGAAAGTGGCTCCGCCTGCTTTTTGATTTTCTGACGGGTTGTGATAAATGTCCTGATCCCAATCCAGTTCTGCGTCCTGTATGTACGTGTGGTTTTTGTACGAGAGTGCAACAGATAAAAAGGTATCTCCAACTCTCAAAGCAAAAAACAAAATATATTGGTTTTTTAAGCCAAGGTAAAATCTAGTGTATAAATCATAAAATTTCAATTAAATTTACGCAAATCAGTTCAGTACAAGTCCATAAAAACAGTATACATTATTTGACATTAATTGAAATATTTAGACTAGCTTTTATTAATAAAGATATAATTTTAAATATTTAATATGAAATAAAAAATATTTAAACTTGAATAAATCATTATACGTAGTGTACTCTTTTCCTGGAATGATTTAAATATGTATGCGTTTTAACCGTAGTCACAGTCATAAAGGAAAAAATATTTCACATATCTTCACATTGGCTTTTATTTAATAATATTTTTGATAAACAATAGGTGAGAATATTAAGTGAAATTGCGCAATTGTTAACCGAATCTAAAGGGACTAAAATGGTTTTTTGACCTTTTTGCATTACATTATTTGAGCATTCTTTGTTGCCCTTTATTCATCTAGCTTGGTTATATTTAATTAGGTACAAAATATGATGTTGTTCAAGTAAAACTTGAATACGGAAAAAACGCATAAATAATGTGCGCATAGATTTGTATTGTATATCTGCAAGTACGAGTATATAATGGATAGAAACAACAGAGTTGTAAAAACAAATCTCTGCCTATCCGCACTAACAACAAAAGCAAGGGAAAACATTTATACACCGAGCCAGGCCGCAGGTTAAATGTATGCAAATATAAACAGCGTGTGAAAGATATGGCCAAAGGGGACAAGGTGGGCGTGGCTGGTTGGGGGCGTAAGGGTGGGTAAGGCTCCACCTTACTTGTAACCGCCTTGAGCGGTACTTATGCCAATGTTCTCGCTCTCTGCAAGTGCTCGCCTCAAGTGCCTACTCCACTTCATTGTTACACTTGCCATCCCATCCTCAATGTGTGTTTTAGCGCGGGGTATGATGGATATGATGGGACACTTAGATAGGAGCAAGCTCCCTCGGAAAAGTTCCACGTTGAATCTATCTGGTAATAATCTGACCTGGTTTGATTGGAATAGGGTCGCAGCTCAAGAATACTTCTAAGAAGTTTTAAGTAGGCGTGCTGCAATTCATTTATTGTGGTTTAAAAAGGGGCAAGCAGCCCCCAATCTAATTATATGTTGCTCAGCTTTATTTAAAAAAAAATCTTACACTTAAACATTTAAAAAAGTATCCAATTTGATGGAAGTGGTATAAGATTGCATTTATAATTTTACCTTGTGAAAGTCAGTAATTATTTCTTAATATAACTAATATACAAAATAAAAATATATATAATAAATAAGTTACCTGAAGTAATTAATCTTACCTTTTCCCTATTACTGAGAATCCCTAGGTGTAACCCTTGGGTAAAAAGGGACAGCTGCTTACTTAGAACATTTGCCGCATGTCCTCAAGCTGATTAGTGTATGCCATGGCATTTTGATTGCCTGCCTCAGAACTTTGCGCCCGGGACACCTGTTGTTGCAGGACCTTTTTTGCTTCTTTCTGACTTGCTTCTGGGCCTCGGAAAAAGGCGAGGCCAATCGAGCGCGTAGCGAAATAAATTAAATAAAAACAATTGGTAGATGCTTGGAAATTATTAATAAAAACAAAACCAATTCTGAATTGGGGCGAGGAAAATTCGTGAGATCCGCCAAACTCAATTCATTTGGTATGCATGACTTATGGCCGCCGACAATGATTTGGTTTTGGAAATTTAATTAGCGTTAAAATACTGTTGGTAAAAGTTATTGGCAGTCAGAAGACGACAAAAGTCGCGTATAAATCGTAAACTTTTTAGGGTCGCATTTATTTACTTTGGCAGGTTGGACCACTTAGGTGGCGGGAAAGCGCAGCCATCACAAATTAGTCCATAAAAGTTATGAGTTTATAAACGTGAACCGTTAAATTGAAATCGGTCTGAGCGAAATGAATATTTTATTTCATCGAAACAAAGTAAACCGAAATGTGTCGGCCGAAAAAAAATGGGATATCAATTAAAAAAGGAAAAAGGTTTGACCAGTTGTTAGCGGAAAATTGCTTTTAAAGCAAAAAGTTTGTTTTTGTGACAATCACGAAGTGGATTTAACAATTTGTATAAAAATACACATTTAATAAAGATTTAAGTCGACAGCGAATGGATTGAATTGATGGGGTAAATGAATATTTTTATTCGTATTGATAGATATGACCATGTGATAAACTATTGTTGAAAGCTGAATGAAAAATATATAAAGGGGACTAAAAAATAGGTGAGGTTAACTGCAATAACAGCTTTTGTTGAATGTTTTCGCAGCTGAAGAAGTTAAATAAATTCTTAATAGTAATTAGAAAAAAGCATATTATATGTATACATTTTTCATTCTTAAAAGGAACTCTATTTCATTCACTTTCACACTCTAATCCACCTAGCTTATTTTTTTCAGAAATATTTCAATCACTACCGAATTGACATTCCGTTGGCCAGCTTATTTTGTCATTAATCAACACCTTTTTGCGGCTTGTGAAACACCTTTATCCCATTCCCCGGCGAAGTTGACATTCTATTAGTCAAGGTAGAAAACGAAAACAAAGTCCAAAACTACAAATGGAAAATTCCTCCTGCTCATTTGCATAAAGCGACCATAAAACAAAACCGTAACCAAAATCGGAAAAAAGCGAAAGCCGAAAAAAATAAAGAAGGAAATCCGTAGAACCGCAGTGAGAAGTTCATTTATCAAGTGTGCAGAATCTACCGAGCCTCTCGAACACATTAAATGATAAATTGCCCCGCACTGGGCGGACCACATGTCGTATGATTGACGTGTGCACTAATGCCCAGCCTCAGCTTATGTCCTGGTCCCCCGATTTCCATCTCCGGTGTCTCCGCTCTCTCTCTCTCTGCATAACTATGCAAAATCGCAGCCAAACTATTTATAATATTTTAAGCCCTAGCCCTGCAAGCTTACCCCACCGCATCAATCTCTTTGCCTCATATTAGTTATGCAGGCGGGTCTGCGTTGATGAGAAAATGCAAATTAGTTGCCAACTTTGCCACAGCCCGCTCGCTACTCATGGAGTAAATAGCTAAAAAGTGAAAAAAAAGGGCGTCTTCAGCTGCATCACCTGCTCTTCGGGTCTTCTGGTCTTCTGCTCTTCATCAGTGTCACAGACAGCCGAAAAGTATGCAAACATTTTTCGCACTTTATAATTAAACAACTCAAAAGACAAAGAAGACTTAAAGGCGTTGCAGGGTCCTTGCATTTCGTCCTTTTCCAGCTGTCCCCCAAGCTCTCTCCCCCCCTCCCCCCTTCTCTTTGTCCCTGTTAACCAAGACTGGCAACATTTGCACTGTAATGAACTTTTGCAATAAACTGCGCCGCAATTTTTCGCTGACAAAGTTTGGCCCTTTCCACCATCAAGACGGAGAAGAGGTCGAAAGGAAAGGAGCTCGGAGAAAGTGTGGGAGAAAGCGGCGCAGGCGGATGAACGGGCAGCATTTTGTGCCTTTTGCTTATTTGTTTTGTTGCGTCTCTTATTTCCGGATAGCTGCGCATTTTTATTGCGCTCAAAAAGTATATGCAAGTTCAAATGTCAAACTACTTAAAAACTTATTGTTAGCAAAAGTACAGCAAACGGCAGGACTAGACAAAACTATGAAGTGAGTGAGAGGATGCTCTACGGACTCTGATTTCTCCAACGAATGGTGATTTCTCTAACAAAAAAAGATATCAGCAATACTCCCAAAAAAATAAAATGTGAAATAACACTTCAATTAAAGTTTTTGAAATTACTTAATAAAAACCTTAAAAATTTGAAATAAGCTTTTGGGGTACATAAAATTCTGTATCTAATCAAAGAATTAAAAACGACTTCTTAAAATTATTATATAAATACATTTCATTTTATTTCTAAACATTTTTTTCAAATATATTTTATAAACAATATTAAAACTGGTTTTTTGTTTAAGGTGCAATTCAAAATTCAACAGCTCTTATATAACTTTTCAAGTTATTTCAAGTCCCTAGAGATTTCTTTGGCACCCCTGATTATAACCATTTTAAAAGCATAATAACCATCTTCCCCTTTTCTCAAACAATATTCTAGAGAAGTCAAGCGGATCGCGACAAGTTTTTTGGGCAAATTGCGAAAACCGGCAAAGAAAGTCAAACATTTTCAATAAAACTGCACAAATTATTTGTCATCTGCGAGCGTCTCTGTGGGAGTGAGCTGGTACAATTCAGAAGCCTGCTTTGGGAAATCCACTTTTGCCGGGGTGTGAGAACAGGAAACGGTAGATAACCGCACCACGTAGCTCTGAACACGTTTCAAGTTTTCACTTTAACTGCAAATCAAAATGTATTTAAATGCATTTGGTCGTGATGGGTATACAGCTTCAGTTTCCCATATACTCTGTCCCCATTCCATTCCATCCCATCCCTTTTCAGATCCCATTTCCTCTCCTGGTAGTCGACTTCACCTTTTTGGTGGCACAAATAGACATTGTTGACTTTGCATAATAATTGAGTTTAACTACTGCAAAATGGGAAATGGAATCGGGAGGGAGTGATGGTGAGCTGGGGGTGTGAGTTTAGCTGCTTGGATGGGTTTTGTTTGTGGTTGAAGGAGCCCAGCCAGCCGAGAGTCAAAGCCAACTGAAGGACATGCATCCACCTATCCAGTCAGCCCCTGCAATCCCCCTAACTCCCCCGTGTTCCACCGAGTGTGTGGCATCGAAATTTTTGGAAATATCCTCTGAAGATACTGTGCGAGGAGGGGGGATGGTTATTCACCCCATCCCACACCCCCCCCGTTTCCAGCCAAACACGCACACACACCCAACGCTCATCTGCAAAACAAACTTGGGCATAGTGCAAACTGCTCACGCACCATCTACCCATATCGCAGGATCTGGATGAGGGGCCGGGACAGGAACTGGCATGTTACCTCCTTTTGCGGTAACCAGCCACAGTCTGTGGTGAAAAGTAAACGGCAGATGCCATCAAGAAGGCTGCAAGTCTTGTTGCCTCTGACGGGGGATTTGGGTGCATTTTATGTATAATTCACTAAAATTCGATATGTTTCGCTTTTACAACTGCCATCTGATTTACTGTGACTCAAACTGCAATCCGCAATTGGTAAGTGCAATTAGAAAGGGGCAAATTGTCACAGGACCAAGTGATTTGGATAGAAACAAATCGATTTCTCCGATACTGGCACACAAGTACTTTAACAGAAAGTGTCATAGTTTCAACAACCTGACCTTTTAATATTTGAAAATAAATACATTTAATGCAATCAATTTGCTAAAAAGTGTTCAGATATTTATCTTAAATTTACCGTTCTTGATCAAATTTATTAAAATACATTGGCTAATGCCTTAAGCTATTATTATGTGAAATATAAATTTTCAATTTAATCGTTTTTATTGAGAAGTTCTCTGAGAATATATTCCTAAGCAGCAGTTGTTCAATAAACGTTGTTTAAATTAAATATATTAATTTGCAAATGTATAAAGACATCGATGGGGAATTATTTATGGCATCTCGAAGCACCTTGACCAGCCTGCCCCATTACTTTTCATCCAGCCTGTGTGGTCCGACTGCAAAACTAAATCCATGGCTTCCAACATCCGGCATCCAGCATCCTGCATCCTACATCCTATACATCCATGGCTATGTAAATCAGAGTGCGGCTCCCCGGCAGTGTTGGTATTTGGTCCTTTGTGTGTGGAAATGCCTGTGTTTGTGCGGCCAGTAAGGAGTTGTCAACAAAAACATAGAGACGCACTTAATGCCCAATATAGGCAAAAATGTAGCTGATGGGCTGTTGCAGCTGTAGGAGACCGGTTGAAAAATCGCAGACAACCTGCTACAGCTGTTGTCCTGGCTGGAATGGTGGTCCGAAAAAGTCCTTGTTGACCGTCGTCCGTCGTCCTTTGCATTGCCTTGCTTATGCCGCCACACTTTCGAGGAGACTGCCGCAGACGCCTGTCTCCTTCCCCCTATCTATCTATGTGTGTGTTTGCGAACTTTATTAGCAAAATTGTGTTAGTACCGAAATATCCATTAGCCCAATTACGTGTACTTTTGTACCAACAGGCAAGCCAAAGCAGGACGAGGCCGCAACTCCTGGAGATCCTGCAGCACTTCAGGAACAGGGACTGCGAATGGGCTACCAAGACTGATAAACAAAGTGCAAGCACTTGCACAATACCAAACAAACGAGACGACAGTCGGGATGACAACGAAATGTTCAGGACTCGCCCAAAAATAACTGTCTGCACCACCCTCTACCCACAAAAATAATAATAAATGTAAAGCAAGTAAACGAAGCTTCCGAATCGGTTAGGGCAGAGTTGTGAGAATGCTTTGTTTTTGAAATGATTTCCCTGGAAAGTTTTTCAATTTGAGTGCGTATGGAGTTTCAAGAGAAAAGAAAACTGTTGACAGACTTCGAAAATCATAATTTAATTTCCAGAGGTTTTATTTAAGTTTATATACCTTTATGACTTAATTTTTTTGAGTTATGAAATATTACTTAAGGCAAGCTCTGCTTACATAACTTAATTTAGGTGTCAGATCACATTCCTAGAAATAAATACAATTTATAAACAAAAGAGTATTCATAAATTTACTTGAACCAAAGGCAAATCAAAGTGGTCGAGTTTTCCATAGCTGGGCTTTTGTGGTCTAACTCAAATTGCCAGAAATTAAGATATATGCTCATCGAGTGCATTTGATTATTATTAAGTGATATATATGTACATACCTTTGCTTTTGTGCGTTGGTCAAGAATGAAGCCAACATTGCCAAGTTGTTACCTGGATATTGAAAAATATTGGCTTATGAAAGATTTCGATAGAGAGAAACAGACTTAGTTTGCTCTTAATTCGGTTTAATGGTTGGCAATTGAACATGTGATAGACAATTGTCAGCCTTGGAAGTTTCTAGGACTCTTGTCGCTTTTCGGGTAATAAAGAGTCATGTTACATATTCCCTTGATTTTTAGGTACAAATAAACGTGTCTCTTGATATCTAACTAATGTTATTTTCATTCTGAGCAACAATTAGGAAAGTAGCTACCTTGCTGTTACGAAAATCAAAAAATCTATGAATAAGTAGCCAATTGTATTCCCACGATAGCCAGTTTTTCCCCGATGAATGTACCCCAGTTCCCAGGGAAATTAAACCTTTTACCATAATTACTCAGCAACAAGAGCGAGCTGAAATGATTGTCTTACCTAATAAGACACTCACCATCCCCAGTTTTATTTAAAATGTTTTTCACACCATTTTTGTTTTGTTAAAATGGTGAGAAAGGAAAATCCCTGGACAGGCCTTTGCGATTTAAGTGGGGTTTTAAAAGAAAAATCGGAAAATATATATATATATATATGAAAAATGATTTCTTTGCAAGGCAACTCTTGCTTTCCTCAACTTTTTAGAGCCACGTTTTTGAGTTAACGGTCTGTCAGTGCCTCCACCTTTCAATTTTCTTTCAGCCATTCGTACCGTTTCTTTTTTACCCTTTTTAAGCGTCGTTTTCAGCCCGTAAATAGCGGAAAATTCAATTAAAAGCTTCAGCCACTAGAAAAATATCGTCGCCATGGCTATGACTATGACATAGGAACAGCAGGCTCGGCTCGTCCTATGGATTGCGTAGGAGGATGAGCGAAAAGGATTCTCTCTGGCTTTCCATTTTTGTTTTCCCCCCCCAGCGGCGGAACCAGTGACTAAGCGCAGCCCAAGTGACTGAGGAGGGATGTCCTTATTGCCAGCTAACGCCGTCCTAACAGCCCGGTGCTCAGAAAAGGATACCAGGGGCTCCTGATAAAAAATTATGTTATTAGTCTTGGACTGGGTTAAACTTCTTTTAACTCAAAAAACATTATTTATCTGCGACGTTTTTTTAGATTTTACTTTACTTTTACTTTTAAATAAGAAAAAAAAATTGAAAGAGGCCATTAATGTTGTACATTTTTAAGAGCCTGGAAATTTACTTGACACAGAATTAGTCTATGTTCAGTATGGTATATATTATTATTTATATATAAATTCTGCTTAGTTAAAATTCTGCAATAAAAAAAATAAACCTAATAATTGTAATTCATTGTGCTCGTAATTTAGAAAAAAGGTTTATGTAAAAAAATGTCTTTGTCAAATAAATCCCCTCTCAAAAATGTTAAGCTCCACCCTTGACCGCTAACTTTGGAGTCCAGTTGGGGCAAGCTTCAGTTGAGCAATCACGTGACAGGTTTGTCAGACTTCTGCTGGAAAACAAACCGAGCCTGCCAAGTTCTCGTTCCTCCGCCAATGAAAAGAAGTGTAAAATAGTGCACAATTCCGTTCAGCGTTTGTATGTGTTCTCCCCTCTAGAAGAAAATAATGTCGACATGCTCATTGCTTTATTTTGTCTACTCTTTCCTATTTTTGTCCCTTTTTCCTTTTGGTTTGATTGTCGTTCTCGTGGCCATTACTACGCGCTGTTACAATTCAGGGGTAACATTCCGAGAGGCACAGAAAATTGATCTAAGAATTTTTCAACAAAAAATTTTTCTTTTAAAAATTTACTTATATTATTAAATGTCCCTAGCATAAGAGTACAACTGAAATCAACAAATCTATATTTTTTAATCAAACTTTCATTTTGAAATATTTATTTTAAGGGAATGTTGGACAAAGAAATTTTAATTTCACTAGACTTTGTACTCGCTTAAAGGATTTGATAAAACATCGAAAAATCCTAGCTTAAACATCTCTGGATTCCTGGCAAAATTAAATCAGTAAAATCGAATAAGTGATAGTAGATTGGGATAGGCAGTAGAATCGGAATCATCAGACATGCAACCCGTCGCGGTCAGTTTTCAGTCTTATTTTTATCCTTGTCTTTCCATTCCACTCCTCGGAAAAGCCCCTTCTTCAGATCCGAGCCTAACTACCTTCACAACACTTGGCCTATTCCTCAGGCCCACTCACAGGCATTTGTTTGTTTGTTTGCCTGATTTTTCCTACTACTTCGCCCTGCCATCCAAACTAGACGGCTCTCGTCTGGGCCAAACCGAACCGAACCGAGCCGGAGTGAACTGTGTGATAGACACGCTTTTTCGCTTCCTTTACTTGTAATTGACAGATTTTTTCCAACGTAATGGCAGAGAAAATGGTAACGACATCGTTGCCCTGGCTGTCGGCATTAAGAGCGAATCCAACTTGACCAATCCTTCGCAGAAAGGGAAACGGGGTTTTCATAACCAGATCCTTTCCCGCCAATCATATGCAAACTAAACTGGGATATCGCTTTATTTACTTAACCAAGATTTGTAAGGATTTAAGCATACATTGGCTAAGTCGAACAATATAAAAATTCAAAATACTATGATGTTATTTAAAATATATTGTTGAAATAGTAAATATTCATCGATAACTTTAAAACATATCTTCATTTGTATCTATACATTTGTTAGTCTTAAGTGAATTTGATTTGTATCGAATATTCTATGTGCTAGTAACTAAAGCGAAAATAATAATAATCATTTAATATGTGTTAAATGATATAAAAATTTTAAATATGTTAATTAAAAGCTATGTAGAAAATCCTTAAACATTTTTAGTATTTTTATACCCGTTACTCGTAGAGTAAAAGGGTATATTATATTCGTGCAAAAGTATGTAACAGGTAGAAGGAAGCGTGTCCGACCATATAAAGTATATATATTCTTGTTCAGGATCACTAGCCGAGTCGATATAGCCATGTCCGTCTGTCCGTCTGTCCGTCTGTCCGTCTGTCTGTCCGTCTGTCTGTCTGTCCGTATGAACGCTGAGATCTCGGAAACTATAAAAGCTAGAAGATTGGCATTTTGCATGCAGATTCTAGGAGTTCCTACGCAGCGCAAGTTTGTTTCAAAAGGGTGCCACGCCCCCTTTAACGCCCACAATCGCTTATATACGATTTTAAAAATTTAAATATTTCGGAAAAGTAAAAATGCAGTTTTATTGTGTTTATCAATACCTGTCGAAATGTAGAAGAAATTTTTCAAATCGGACCATTCGTTAAAAAGTTATGCGTGATCAAAGTTTCTATCTCCATCTCCCTCGCACTCCTTTTACCTGAGTAACGGGTATCTGATAGTCGGGGCACCCGACTATAGCGTTCTCTCTTGTTGTATATGTCTTTTTGTAAGGGTTATACCAATAAAAACTTTTAATATCAAGTAAGGTACTTGAGTTTATATATTTTAATTCCCGAAAAAAGCAATAACAAATGTCATCAAAATATTTTTCTATATAACTAATCATCTCTGTTGCTGTCCAAAAGCACTTGCTTTTATTTGCTCTGCAAATAAAAAGGTAATGTAAACTTCTATTCTTTCTTGAAGGCCAAATCTCCCATTTATTACCAATCCCACATTTGTTTGCCTGCCACCAACAAGCCCTTGTTTGCATTTGGCGCCTGCTGCATTTGATTGGTCGACTTTTGGCAGGGAGCCGATATATGAATATTAATAGACTCTTCGGGCCATATGCATCGCATTCGAAATGATGCGTTCGAGGGGACGGACCACCCAATCCGTCCAGACTGGGCGAAAGGCGATTGAAAAATGAAGTTAAATAATGGGGAATATTCATTTTATCCAACGCCTGGACGGTCGGGGCCAACTTTGATTTCATACTTAGACACACGCATGCATGGCCCCCCCCCTTCGCTCCCTTTGGCTGTCTCCTGCTTTGCCAATTTTTCACTTTACTGCATAAATATTTATTGCAACTCAATTTCGCAGGCAATAGAAATGCCATTTGCACCATTAATTCAATGCAACACCTGCCAGCGACGACTTGGCTCTGCTTCTGACTTCTCAACGGCAAATTTTTTCCCTTTTTCCTTCCTTCTGGCCATCTTTCTCCAGTTTGTTTGTGTTGGTTGGGTGGGTTAGCTGGTTGGGTGGTAAACTTGGAATTTGAAAAATGAAGTCGTGCTAAAATTTTTGTGTGTTTATAAACATTCCAATAGCTTTATTTGCCATATACTTTTCCCACAGCAGTTGATGATGCGAGGGGGTGGCGCAAAGGAATGCCAAAAGGGTGGTGGTTTTCCTGGCCGTTGGCTGGGTAAGCTTCTGGCCATCATCGTCCTGGCAGCGAGATTGCTGTATTCCCATTCATGGCCTTTATCGTTTGTGGCAACAGCTGTTGCCTGAATTATGCTAAATTTACGCCCCCGCAGCCGCCAAAAAGGGGACTCAAACAAACAACATCATCATGGACCGTTTCTCCACCCCCCCCCCATCCGTTTCTCGCCAAAAACTTCATCATTAGCCAACCATCGAAAGCCACAGCTACCTTCACACCATCATTGTCATCATTTGCGGCCGTTGCTGTTACTCTGCCAGCTATTTTCGGTTATTTTTAAGTGATTTTTAATAAAGTTGACTCTGGTCTAGGTGGGCGATAAAAAAAAAAAAAGAAAAAATAAAGCGAACAGAGCCAGGCAAAACCGCAAGTGTAAAGTGTTTGTGTGTGCGCCCAGCAGGAAGTTATATGCCAAACTTTGCCAATCACCCCTCACACTCTCCATAGAGAGAAAATGGTTTGGCATTTATTATGAAATTTGAGGTTAAGTTTTATTTCATTAATTTGCCGCTTCACTGGCAAAATCTGTATTTTTCATTCCCTGTTAATGTGCTTGTTAAGTTTTTCCAATCAACAGTGCCTCCTCGTTGATATACACTTTTTGTGACCTTTCATCTGATGTTGGCTGTGGTCATTTTGGCAAGCCACAGAACAGACAGTCAGAGCAATTTATTTTTTTAACATGATATATGTATATTCGTGATATGGTTGGTTTTGCAAAATTTTCATTGTTTCAGGTGCATCTCGAATAGCAATTAAATTTATGAGCTTGGTTTGGTTTAAAAGATTATTATATTAAATATATTTCAACACATTTATATCCATATACTTATATCTCTTCATGAGTTATCATGAATCTACATTCTACTGGATGCCAAACTGGTTTCTAATTTAAAAATTTATTTTTTTCAAAGAACATAAACCTGTAGACTATGCAAAAGTTATTTTATTTGTATTAAAATTCGGAAAACGATAGCTAACTAAAAGCCAATATAATATTTGTGGAGATATGTCGAGTGGGTCTCAATAATAAATTGGTATTTTATTGTCTCAGCACTTTTTATCTTTTAGCTGAGGCACACAGCCATTATTTAGAAAACACTAATAGTAAACGTAAAAAAACTTGAAACGAAGCTAAAGCAATTCAAATCAAACTATTTATTATCTTGTCATTCTTTTTCTGCGTTCTACTGCAAATGAAAGTCGACTAAATTAAATTCCACGAAATCCTCGTACTTCAATGACAAACAACGAAAAAAAGACAAACCAAAAATGAATAGCACAAATCAGTTAGTTGAAAAAGTCACTCACTGGTTCCCTTAAAAAAAATAAATCGTTTTAACTTTTCCCCTCCACAAAAATGAACAGTTTTCACTTTTTCCCCTTCAAGGAAAAATGAATCTTTGCTTCACGCAAGGGTGGATTTGCTATGAGTATATCAGTTTATGGAGATAGAAATTTGAAATAAAGAACAGTATAACTTCAACTAAGGTTATGGATATTATGGCATGGAGATGTACAAAACCATAAACCATAAAGCCCAAAACTATTAAGTGTAATACAAACTGGAACTCGATTTGCTAGATGTATAATAGATTATAGCAAATAAACGCATATCATACTTATAATACGCATGGATATCCTACTTATTTCATCCCCTAAATTTACACAGTTATCGTCAGTTATAACAGCCCGTATGCTAGGTGTATTTGGTATATGGTTTTAATGTCCTTGAGGGACACAAAAGCATAACAGTAAGCTTTAATAAACATTCAAGCTTAAATTATTATGTGCAATACCAGCTTTGAAAATTTTGGGAACTCCCGTATTTGGATATTCTTTTTCACATCATCTCCTCAACTTTTTCACGCAGTTATTATCAGTTACAACAGCTCGTATGCTACGTGTATTTAATCTATGTACATAATGTCCTTAAGATAAAATGCCACTTTCAATTCAAATAAAATTTGGAAAAGTTGTGGAAATCCAGTTGGAGGTCACCTTTTAACAAAACATCGGAAACTTGGAAATACTGATATGAAAAAGGTTAAAAAATAGGATTGCCGTTAAAATGAAAAAGTTGAATGTAGATTTTTTGAGAATCAAATTACGAGTATTAAGGCATATGCCGCTTTCAATTCGGATAAAATTTGGTAAAGTTATGGACTCCGGAAGTCCAGTTGGGGGTCACCTTTTAACAACACATCGGAAACTTGGAAATAAATGACATGAAAATGGGTCAAAAATTGGATCAACGTTAAAATGAAAATTTTGAATGCAGATTTTTCGAGAATCGAATTACCACTCCTAAGAGATATGCCACTTTCAATTCGGATAACATTTGGTAAAGTTATGGACTCCGGAAATCCAGTTGGGGGTCACCTTTTAACAACACATCGGAAACTTGGAAATAACTGTTATGAAAATGGTTCAAAAAATAGATCAACGTTAAATAGAAAAATTTGAATGCCGATTTCGTGAAAATCAATTTACGAGCCTTACGAGATATGCCACTTTAAATTCGGATAAAATTGGTTAACATATAAAATATATTAGATATAACAGATTATGTTATTTCATCTCCCAAAATGTTTCATACAGTTATACTCAGCTACAACAGTTTTGCTTTAGGTATAACAGATTGTGGCAAACCAACGCATATCTTTTAGGCAAGGATAACCTTTTTTATTTCATCCCCTTACAATTTTCACACAGTTGCAAAGGCCCGTATGCTGGGTGTTTTTGGTATATCGAAAAAATATAAATAAAAGCATAACGCTAAGCTTGAATTCAAGCTTAAAAGTATTGTAGTGTACAATACAAGCTTTTAAACCTTTAGAACTCTACACTTAACTGTCATAAGAGCTTTAGAATCAACTTTAGCAATCTAATATTTTTTGTTCGAAGTTATGGTAGTTTCCACGTTTCTTTTACAGGTTTACAAAACACAAACTGTATTACTGTTAAATTATATGTAATGTAAATGTATGTTTTCTTAAAATGTAAGTAAAATTTAAATTATTGTTTTTGTTTCTAATTTAGTTTAAATAAAATGTACTCGAAATTTTCAATTATTATTTAAATACTGCTTACGAGTAACATACAATTTATTTAATAACAATAAAACAATATAATTTTTTTATATTTTTTAACTTCAATAATTTAAATTATTTAATTAATCAATGAAAGCATACAATTAATTTAATAAAATAGTTTTTTAAAATGATGATTTCAAGCAACAGTCGCAGTTTGCTCTGCACCCCAATATCTTTATTAAATATGCCCAAATGTGCTCAAATATGCCGAAATGCAATGCTGTATGCCTGCATTCCGTGAATTGGAATTCATTGAAAACTTACCGTTGCCGATACTAATTGCTTATTAATTGGAAGAAAATTAAAGTCTCATTTATACATTATCGTGCAGGCAATTGAAACTACCAAGAGTGTAATTTTCCATTTATATTTTTTTGCTCCGCTTTCATTTCTAATTTAATGTTTCATTTTGGCCATAGGGATAATTCGATTTCCGTATCTATACAGATAATTTAATCATATGAACTTTCAAAATAACATAAATGCATACTTTTTAATTTCAATTTACATAGTTCGAAAAAATATGTAACACAAAATGATACCACTATATAAACTGTTAAATAAATGCAAATAAAATGTGACCTCGTTTTTGTTTTGGCATAATTTAATTAAATCAAAGCTTTACAATTGCGGAAATAGGAAAAACAAAGAGTCTGTCCCCCCAAAGAGCATCACACAATCATCTGACTTTTAAAATCCGCTCAAATTTAATTAAAAAAACTTCTTTGCCTTTCCCAGCGCACACAAACACAAATAAAGCTCAATCAATTGAGCACAGACAAATAAACCCCGGTGCAGCAGAAACAACAGGAAAAAATATAAAACAAATAGGTATAGATATACTACTATACATATAAACAGAAATTGCGGCTATAAAAATGCCAAAGCTGGCGGAAAAAAGTGTTTCAAATAGGCCCAAAAAACGTTCAAAAAATGCACAACAAAAATATTGAAAGAGGAAAATCCAGCAAGGGGGAATAAAAAAAGTGCGCCACAAAAAAAGCTTCAATTTTGTGTTTAAATTTTCACCAATCCTGCCAACTGATGCTTTTGCAGGACATAGAAAAAAGCCTTCAGTGGCAGGGTAGTGTTATATGTTTAAGCTTTTAAAGACAACATTTATATTCACTTCAGAACAAATCCTATAATATTTAAACCTTACTAATTTTAAAATATTTAATACAAAATGTTTAGAATTTTTATACAGGTACCCAATTTTTATAAGCTTATTGTATAAGCCAAATTTACAACAAAATAATTTGCAACACACGAATTTGGCTTGCACATTTACGTGACACTTTTCACATGTTTTTGGCCATGCTGCGCTGCTTTTACCAGATTTGGTAGTGTTGTTTATGTATTTTTTATTTCATTTTTATGTGCATTGGCGGCTGGTTGAGAACTAAACGAAATTTTACGCTTAAACGAACAGACCGCGAATAAAGGCAGCAGCAACAACATCAGGCAAAAACAATGTAAAGAAATCAGTTTCTTTTTTGCACACTTTACAACATTGATGCAAGGTATTTGGAAAGCCGCAGGAAAACAGTTTATAAACAGTCACCCCCCGGTTCTTTTTCGTTCTTGGGCGGAGGTGGGGGCGGGAAGGCCAGAAAAGAAATGGGGGCGTGGTGAACTGTGGAAAACTCAACGTAAATGAAATGTGTTTTGCGTGCCGCTAAAGTCGGCAGTCGTGAGCATGTGTGTACCGGCGTGTGTTTGTGTTAGTGTGTCAACTGCAAAAACCGCACGTGAACACACACTCTCACACAGTCTCACTTCTACTTATTCTACAAAGGCAAATGCCAAAACCTAAGCTGCAGCTACAAATAAAATGGGAAGGTTATAAAATCAGGTCTCCATAAAATTGATCTTCAAATGCACTTCAGGATATTGAAATATTTGCAAACATAAATGTGTTGCAGGTACATAAAAGTGTTGGATATTACTAGGATTGCTTGTTGGTTGCATTTTTACTAACACTAAAAACCAATATTATATATGTTTTCATTTTATTGTAATTGTATTGCATAATAAGTTCTTTAAATTATTTTATTATTTTGTGGCTTTAAACTTACGTTCCACTTTTGAAACATAGATTTTTCTAAATCTCAATTAATTTTTGCCCATGTTTTATAATCCAGATAAATTCTTTGAGTATACGCATTAGCCAAAATAAATAAATATAAGCATATTTGAAAAAAAGACAAATGTATATTTTTGTATATATCCTAAAATAATTATTATAAAAAAATGCAGTTAGCTTTAGTTAGCTTAACTTTTTCCAAGGTTTAAGTCTATGTAAGGTGATCCTGGTTTATACCTAACTTTCCTCTTTGAAAATAAAATGTTGTAAAATATCGCTAACTAACTAAAAAAGTATTAGGACTCGATTACGTGGTATAACAAAATGTCACATGCAACAATTTCCGAGCGCATTTTAAAGACGCTTTTTATGCGCGCCTTTTTGCGGGCCTGAGTGCCAGCAGCGAATACACAGAAACGACTGCCAGTGCCTGTGTGTGTGTGTTTGTGAGATTGTGTAGCGCAAAATTTTATTTGACTTGCGTGTAATGTTCACTCACTTTCGCGCACATCGGAACAGAATGCCATGCGTCTATATAGTACATACACATACATGCACACAAATGCGAGCGCTACAAAGTATGCTACGTCTAGTGACACGGATGTGCCTATGCTTCTAGCTTCTTTGCCGTTGATTAAATATTTTCAAGGGTTTTAAAGAAAATGTAAGTTTCTCGTGGACCACCATGATAATTAACACCGTCCAACAACGTTAACTATCAAAGGGAACAGAGAAATGAGTTAAAGTCGGAATGAATGTTTAATAATAAACAAAATCTTAATTTGTAGTCCGTTCTGAGCAAGTACACATGTATGCCACTGTGATTATCTTAACATCCTGCTCCGAGTTGCACTTCCCCAGTTGTGTGCGTAAGTTGGCTTCATGCATTTTGTATAAGTCCCTGCTTAAAATGCTTTTTGGAGTGTCTGTGGGATTATAACCACCTTTAGGAAAATTCTAGCAAGAAGATGCGAATATAATTACATTTCAGCTCAAGCTTCAGTTTCAGTAGGTTGCATGCAGTTCGGGGTTTTTGGGTTAAAGGATTACGACCGAAAGGCAAGGAGGCAAAGAGAATAGTAATCGCAAACATATATGCAGAAAGAGGAAAAAACATTTCTTAAGCACCCGTCAAAATGAATCAAAACTCGAGCTGTTTAAAACCACAAATGAAAACAAAGACTTACCTTGATGAAAATACCGGGGGCAAATTATTCCATTCAATTTGCGTTAATCCCTTCGTCACGACAACCACAATAAAACTAATCCCAGCCACAAAAGTCAGGCTAATTACGCGTAATAGTTTATTTAGCTGCCGGCGTAAAACCACAAGCGACGACTTAAATGGCCATCCGCCTGAAAAGGAAGCGTTTTGCAATTTAACATAAACAGTGGCGAGAACAAAACGATGTCACAGTGGGTCGAGAGTGTGTTTAAAGCCCCAGCTAAACTTAGAACACAACATACTGACCCAAAATGAACAGAAACTATACGTGTTCACTGTACTCACATCACGTATACGCAGCGTAATTCCAAACAATGAAACCGAAAACGGGAGCGAAGTTACACCAGCTGACTGCCGTCTGGACAAGCTAATGTTGAGCCCGAAATACATTTGCATGGAACGCATTTCGAGGATGGGAGGGTATACATTTTCCCCCAGTTCCTAATGAACCAGGACCGCCATAAACACTTTGTTCACCCCGCCCACCCGATGTCGTGCCTGAAAGTGATAGTGAAAGAGTTCTTTTTTAGAACGCACATGAAGTTTAAAGCTCTCACGTCCCTGTAATTATGCAGACCGGAACAAGCAAGGAGCAGGGGCAAAAAAGAATGTCCTGCAAACAAATGAACGAGCTGCACACACTCACATACAACCACTAAGCTGGTTGGTAAAGCCCACACACACACCAGCGAACCTGCACGTGCCGCACATTTACAGACACACGCCGAGATTTAAGCGCTCGGAAAATCACATAGGGACTGTAGGAAAAAAGGACATGATGGGCGGACTGGCATTTAGCTCGGGATAGTTCGGAGTAGGTGGTGTCTGAAAGAGAATGAGCTGGAAAAACCGTTTTCGGGGCACGGGTTTTTTGACGATTCCTGTCTAGATTGGCGACAAAATATTCCAGAAACTTGGTCTATTTGAAAAATGTTGTAAAAAATAACAATTATAATGAATATTATTATTAATGAATACTATACTTAATATTAATTAGACATAATAAAGATCATATCAACTCACTTCAAAATAGTGCACTGTGTAAGATTTTTTTAATTTTAACAGATTAAAATTTGCCAGTTTCTTAATTTGAAAAATTGATGTCACCATTAAGAGAACACTAAACAATTTCAAAAATATACAGACATTACCAAGGCCAACCCTTGAGACACCCGCTTTATACGAAAATTGATTTTTGCATTAGCTCAATTGAAATTTAATTTCTTATAAATCGGTCTTTGCCAACATCAGCATTTATATGACTTTCCCATTAGCTTAAATATTTCATACCTAAACACTCAGACTGTGACTCGCCGTATTGAAATCGTTAGATCTTGAGAGGGAGTAAGCTATGAAGTTGGTCTAGGATCAGGTCCTGGCAGCCAAATGGCAGCAAATTGGAAGAAATCCCTCAGCTCGAGACTCAGAGAGCTAAAGCTGCGCTTTATGGGGATTTTTAACCAACCGTCGAGGGAGCAAGGAAAGCAATTAAATTCAAATAAATGAACTTAATTGAAGCAGATTAACCCCCAGCAGCCGACGGAAGTGCCAACAACAGGCGAATTGCACCGCTGGCTCTTCGAAAGAAGGGTGGTTTGTTTGTGCATGCACTCAATGTCCTTGTCGGCGACATTTGCCCTGATTTCACTTCCGTGGCAATATCCGTCGTCATACCTTTTTCCCAGCTCCCAACTCGCAGCTCTTCGCTGTTTGTGTTTCGCTTTATATACACAGCCTTTTTTTCTTAAATTCTAGTTGAAGTTATTAAATGAAATGTCATTTACTAGCTCGGCGTGCAAATTGTTGGTGAGGGTGCGTGTCTTTGTCATTATTTGGGTTATGCCAGCGAAAAGTTAACCGTTTTCCTCTGCCTAGTTGTGATTCAGCCAGAGTTAATGTGCCGCGATTTTATTTTACGCTTGCAACTGGAACAACAAAGTGCACGCAAGTGTGCATAAATGCCTTTAGAGGACTTGTGGCAGCCAATGCACTAGGTTCCCATAAAGGCAAAACGAAGTTAAGGAAAACAAAATGTTGAGATTTATATTATTAGTTTATTTAATTAAACTCAAACCACATTTTCCAGCTCAAAAGTTATGTTTAATTGATAAAATAAATTCCAAAAGGGAATGCACAAAAATATATTTATAAACTAAGTCTTATGGAATACTATTTAAAAAGCACAATCCAGTAGTTTGGTTTTCCAGAACCACCCATTAAACAAGGCGTGTTTTTATATGGATCATAAACTTGTGCATGCATTAATTTAATATTTCTGCATCAGTGAGCAAATCCTGCATGAATATGCATTTATAAATATATCAAACTGTTACACAGCCAGCTTTCGCATGTGTGCTTTTGCACACTTGAAGGATTAATTGATAGCATGCAAAAGGTATTAAGTTACTAGGTCGCTCGAACTGACCTCAACGGAGCAGAAGCTTATGGCTTTAATCTGAATGGGAGCACTCATAATGTAATTGGTCCATTGGTTAAACCATTTGTAAGCATAATATCAGATTAAACTTGTTAATATTCGTTTTTGTTCAAGAGTTTCCCAACAAAATTTTGCATAACAGCAATATTAAATGGAATATGCACTTAAATGGACTTCAATTTACATCAATGCTTTTATGTTTTTACCAATTATAGGATTTATTCTCCTTGACATATATCATATCTGATATTTTTGAAATAATAACCTAATAAACCTTTTGCTTTTAAATAAGTCTTTATAATTTTTTTATTTATTTTTTATTTACGATGACATTATATACGATAAATTATATATGGCCTTTATGATGATTATTAATTGAAATTGTAAATTTCAGAATAAGATATATATATATTCGATTTAATCGAAATTAATTTCCCAACAGAAAACCATACCATTTTGAATGTAGGAACTTAATATATTGTTTACCACCATCATGTTCTAAAAGCTTTGTTTTTGTTATCTACCAAAAAACGCTTGGAAAATCTTTTAGCTGATGCATCAACTTTTCCTACAGCTTTTCTGAGCTTTTAATACTCTTCAAAAGGGTATATAAGCATATTAGCATTGCTTTTGGCTCTTAAATGGTATTTCATTAATAAATGTGTTTTCCTAGAATTCCAGATACTGTAAAATGTGCACTCTAATCCGAAAGACTATTAAAAAGCTGACAAAAGTCAACAATTAAATTAGAACTCCACGAAGCACCAATAAAAGTGGATAAAACTGCAACTGCCCAAGGGTGCAATGAAAATCCACAAGAGAAAACTGCAAAATATACAAAAACAAAAAGGGGGAAGTTAAAACTTTCGACTGCCGCTGCAGTTATAGCAATTGAGACCCAAAAGCATCAGCGCACTTTAATTTGAATTGAAAAAACATAAAAAGCATATAATAAACTTCAAAAACAAGTAAAAATAGGGGGGAAATGGCGAAGTAAGGAGTAAAAGTTGGGGGTAAAACATGAGAGCCCGAAAAGTGAAACTGACAACGGTGGAAAAGTTCCGGCTTGTTGTTGTTCTTTCTGTTGACGCTTATGGGCGACGCAATGGCGACAGAAAGTTCAAGGCCAGGTCAAAAAGGGGTTGAAGGGTCTAAGTTTTGTAACGGTACTTTGAGTCCAATAATTGGCCAATATTCATAGGTCAATGGCCAACATTAATTAGGGCACGTATTTTAAGGTTTCTCGTGCTGATTTGATTAATTGCAACGTTCCATCCAATAAGTGTCAATTACTGAAAACTTTTGGGCAAGGATTTTCGACTAAAATCCGATATCACCGAGGAAGAATAATAAAGGCCGCAGTTATTCTGCAGTTTACTTCACCATCTACGTCACAGTCTCTCCTTCAATTACCTTGCTGTCGTTGTAATTTTGTTGGTAACGACAGTTGACAGGGCTAACACGCTTTCAGCTACAGACTTTAAAATAAAATCCCAGCCAAGTCTGTCGATGCTCTGATGTCTAGCCTTGTTTCATTTTATTTTTATTAGAGCAAACCTTGTCAATTGGCATGTGGGTGTATGTGGGTGTAGCTTGGATTTGTCTCAGGGGACTTGCTATTTTTGTTGACGAGCTAACGAGGTTTCTTTTTATTTCTAATTTGGTTTTAATTTTATTGACTTAGCAGTAATGATAAAGTCAGATGACTAAGTATCTTGTTTTTAGAATTTTCCTTTGACAAACATTTATTAAGATCGTGCAATCATGTTTTTGGCATTTATCCTTTATTAAATAGAGTATAACTTTCTTAGTAGACCAAAGTAAATGTAACTCGAAACTCAAGGTCATTGTCACCACTTGACTTCTCGTGATTGCCTTTCAATCATAATAAGCGACACGAAATTCGCCATAAAATATAAACACCATCATTATGTCAGATTAAGGTACCACCTCCCCAACATCCCTGAACATTATTAACCCAAAATGTATGCATTATGTTGCTGTATGTACTTTCATTACCACGGCGCGTGTAATTATTAATATTTTATGCACTCTTCCTTTTTCCACAAAGGACTCGGAAGAGCGCCGGGGAGTCCACGTTCCCTATGTTTTAAAAAGGAGGCAGACATCTCATCAGCACAATAGGGCAGACAGGAAGTAAGCGACAGACAAGTGCTGAATGGCGCGGAAAATGGGGCGGGACTTTCCCTACCTCCCACCCACAGGACACCTGTTCATCCCCTCTAAGCGGAGCCTTCAAAGCGTAAGTAAAGCGAAGATAAACACATGTTAAATATAAAGGCAACAAAAAGCAGCGCTTTAGTCGAGTGCTACGACTGTGAAGTACCTGGTACTAAAAAAACACACAGTTTTCAGAAGTGTTTTGGTGCACAAGTGCATCGCTAAAATATTTGATAGTTGTTAAATCGTCTCGGCTTTTTTTTCCTAGTTGGTAAGTATTATATGCTCTTTGTTATATACCGGCATAAGTTTCTGAGACTGTGAAAAATCTCAAATATGTGTTGATTTACAGACAAAAATATGTTGTTCTTTTTAAGCAAAGCTGTTATTATTACTATTATTATTTTATTTTAAATTAATATTTATTCATGATAACAAAATTTAAATATACATATGGTAACTATTATCAAGCTGGTAAAGGTGGCTGTCAACAATACACAAATTGTATCTTCCTTATTCGCTGTTAAAAACATATTTTTAAAGATTATAGTTATTTATAAATACTGTGAAATTAGCTGGAAAAAATATAAGTAGTATACCCTATTGCAGGACGAGTACCGGTTAGAATAAAACAAAGAAAAAAGGAAATGAATGAGAAAACGGAATAAGAAGAACGATGAGAAAATTGCAAGAGACGTGCAAGAAATTATTACAAGTAACATTTATTTATATTAAAGCCAGGACATGGCAGGTGGTTAGGAGGAGACAGGTGCGGGAAAAGGATCTGCTTTCCCAGCACGTCACACACAAAGTGATCTCATAATCATCTGCCGTGTGTATTTTGCTTGGCAGCGATGCCAAAATGCCAAACAAGGCGCGTAATTTTTATACAGGACTCCCCGCATCCGCAATCCTCTGTACCTTAATTCTGCCATATTTCCTGCTTTTTTTATTTCCCTTTTCTTGGCTGCAGCCTGGAAAATAAGGATTCGCTGCCGTTGCCTTTGCTGTTAAGTTTAAGCGCGTGTCTGTGTGCAGATTAAATGTTTGTCGTATTCTTTTGGTAAAAGAAGAGCGGAGTGGTGCTGGGGATTAGCAAAAATGGAAGGATAACGCCACGTGGTATGATATACGGTGTTGGGTGGCATAAACAGCCCAAAGGACATCAGTTTATTACGGTTTATTAGCAAGAACGGCAGGAATTTCTTTCATCCCCTGGCCCCAATAATGTTGTCAGTTGAGTAGGCTTGTTGCAGGTAAAATGGGAGTGGAAATCCACAGTTTGGCATTTAGCCAATATACTTTACGAGACTGAGATGTTATACAAGTATTTAATAGTAAAAATCAAGTTTGTTTACTTTTATGCGAGATTAAGAGTTCTGCACGGGATTGTTAGATTGTAAATATCCAAAATACGGTATGAAAAAAACGAGTCATTATAAAATCTAATATTTTAAAATAGTAAAAAGCTTTTTAAAATCCATGTAATTTAATTGTCATTTAAGGCAAATAGATTTGCAAGTAATTGTTGTATTATAATTATTTCTAAAATGTATATTCATATTTGGTATGCAAAATGAGGAGTTATTATAAAATCTATCGGATATTATAATTACCTAAAATATATAAAATAAATTAAAAACACATTTGAGTTCTAGCACATTGTAATCCGCTTTGTCAGCGGAGAATTCGAACTTTTATTAATTTCGTGTTTTAAAATATATGTTATTTAATAATATCATTTAGTTCAAAATTAGAACTCCGTAGTAGTTCTAGTAGTATAAGGACAAAACCGAATGTAAATGACCGTCTTTTCTTACTCTAACTGCCTTTCCACTGCCTGATTGTCTTTATCCTTTAAGCGTCGTTTACAATATGAATTCTGTGAGCTTTTGGGTCTCAATAATTGCAACAACATTGACCGCCACATTGCGGCCATTATGCTGCATAGTTAAACACACAACTGGCTTAAGTAATTAGAAGTCGATTACCCAGACCGTGGGAGGCATTTATGCTGACAGAAGGAAGAGGTGGTTAAGGATTTCGCAAGTTTGCCAACAAGTCGGAAAGCATTTCAGCCGCATTCAAATGCAGGGGAGGAAAACTAATGCCAGCTGCAAGCTAAACTTCAAGCAGAAAACGGAGAAATGCAGAAGTCCAGGCAATTAAAAAAAGGACTAAAGAGAAAAGCACAAGTGGGGGAAGGCAAGTCAGTACCTAGGCAAACAAACCAAAAAAAAAAATGGAAAATAAAGTCGCACTGACAGTTGGAAAATGGCTGAAACCAGGAGGTAGAACCAAGAGGTGCAAACAGAACCGCAGAGAAAACAAGAGAGAACGCTATAGTCGGGTGCCCCGACTATCAGATACCCGTTACTCAGGTAAAAGGAGTGCGAGGGAGATGGAGTTAGAAACTTTGATCACGCATAACTTTTTAACGAATGGTCCGATTTGAAAAATTTCTTCTACATTTCGATAGGTATTGATAAACACAATAAAACTGCATTTTTACTTTTCCGAAATATTTAAATTTTTAAAATCGTATATAAGCGATTGTGGGCGTTAAAGGGGGCGTGGCACCTTTTTGAAACAAACTTGCGCTGCGTAGGAACTCCTAGAATCTGCATGCAAAATGCCAATCTTCTAGCTTTTATAGTTTCCGAGATCTCAGCGTTCATACGGACAGACAGACAGACGGACAGACAGACGGACAGACGGACAGACGGACAGACGGACAGACGGACATGGCTAGATCGACTCGGCTAGTGATCCTGAACAAGAATATATATACTTTATAGGGTCGGAAACGCTTCCTTCTAGCTGTTACATACTTTTGCACGAATACAATATACCCTTTTACTCTACGAGTAACGGGTATAAAAAGGCCGCGAGCGCTGCCACAATTAGCAAAAGCCCGTACCCCCATATGACCCCAAACAATCCGGCTATGTTGAAATATTTGCCCACACATGATGGGAGGGGGGTTTTGGACCACGTTTAGGCCACGACAAATTGCCCACAATTCGTGCCTAATTTCTAGCTGACAACTTTTTTTTCGACTGCGACCGTTTAAAGTCTTGCTTTCTTTTAGCTTTAACAAGAAAGGAAGTCATTTTAGGCAAAAGAAAGTTTATTTACCCTTGTAGCTGTATTAAAAATGTATTACTAAATACTAGGCAAAATATTGCATTTTATATGTTGAAAAACAATGAAGGTAAGTTGTTTATCCGATACATTTTTCGACCGCGTTTTCTTTTAATATAGTTAAAATTAAAATTACATTTTGGAACCTTTTGAAATGTATATATCTTGAGGTCTATGAGTATATTTTTACAAACACTTAAGATGTATTTATTTTTTTATTATTTTCTCTTTAATTTTTCAATATTTCCTATGGCAGCTAACCGATAAAGTATAAAATAAAATAAACCAAATTATTTATGTGGGACTATATGGGTCTATTTTTGGAAGCAACGATTTAAAATTTTCTGTAAAATGTTTTTCGATTATTTCTATGGCTATGATATTGTAAAATTAAAATATATCCTCTGCAAGAGTATACAAATCGGTACAGCAAAAATACTTTTGGCAAGCGTTTTGCACTGCACTTTGCCTAATTGAATGCGTGATGGCATCGAAGACTGTGTGGAATGTTCGCAGCTTTGTTGGATCCTGAAAGCTTCGCGACAGCCAAAGAAAACGCCAAAATCACTGACGGTGAGTACATTGCACTCTTCCTAAAAATCTGTCAGCCTCCTTCTCTCCTTTTTGCCTTAAACATGACAGACAGTTCAGTTTCCAACTTCCTTTTTTGTGTACCAGCCAGGCTAATCAAATTTCGGACAACAAAAAAGAACACCTGCCATAGAAACTCTTACCTGATTTAGGCGAAGTAAACATTGAGCGGGACTCAGACTTTTTTACCCTAAAAACACTTTTCAGCATAACTAAAAGTATTTAAGATTAATGATTTCAGAATTACAATTACAAGGTCCTTGAAATTCTGTAAGTATTTCAATATATATTAGCAATTCAATTATAAACTTTTACTTTCAAGAGACCACTAAAATTTAAATTAAAAATATTTTATTCATTGCCATTAAGTAATCAATTAGTTGAAGTGGTATTCTCTGAGCATCCCTGCCTCCTCCAGTATTCCAGGTCCCATAAAAAATTCATATGTTCTATACAACTTTAGCCTTATGGAAAAAGTTCAACTGCATATCAACAAAGCTGCGTGAAATATATTGTCTTTCTGTGGGCAAACCGTGCGTATATACAAATGCAATTTTTATTAAAATGCCCGGCGGCCGGCTTTATAGAAATTGAATCCCCAATGCGAAATGCTTTTATCAAACCAACACAAGCCAATCAAACAAATAGGCAAACAAATCTGGAAGCTAAATAAATTCACATTCCCCCCACTCAGTCTTTCATTTTTTTGGGTTTTCCATGAAGGAGTAAAAACAACATAACGCTTGGAAAATGACCAAGGGCGATTGGGAAAACTGTGAAAAGCTCGAGAATCGGAAATCCAACCAAACTAAAACCATGGCCAACTTTGCACTAAAAACATTTCCTGTTGACTTTTGCAACAAACGCAGACAAGGAAATGGGAAACACATCAAAGGATTTTGTCTTTTGGGCATTTGTGTTTGTCTATTTGATTGTGGTCATGCTTAGGTCAATCAAAGCAATTGAAAAGTTTTTCAATTAGATTTATGCATTTAATAAACCGTTTGGTATCCAATTCGTTGGCCAAATTGACCCTACTTAGCGAGAAAATCAGTTTGAAAATTCAATCTCAACTACTTTTGCACAAATGCAAAACTGACAGTGGCATGGTCTGTCGATTTTTCTGCTGTCAGTAACTTGCATTTAAATTGACAAATGTCACTCGATGCAGACATCGTAACTGGAGCGTGGTTTGGTTGAGGTGAATGCCATTCGAAACTTTCCGAGCGGAGTGGGAGTGTGTTAGAATAGTCGGAGTGGATGGGATGGGTTCGGCAGCCCACATGACATCATTAAAATGCAAAACGCAAATTGCATCCATGGCAGTGAAATTGGCAATGCAAACAAACTTTGCGGAATGCCAGAAAGGGTAGACACTCGACTCAACCGTTGAACTAGCTTGTAAAGGAATTTGAACACAGATCTGCGGCGACATGGTTGCAAATGGAATTGGATGAATTTCAATCCCATACTTATATGGATCGAATGCATTTGGGAAACGCTTTTCATAAGGTTGCAAGACAGCTATTTATAAAACTCAAAGTCACTGCATATTGATTTAATTCTATCTGTATAGATAGTATTAGCTTATTGTTCGCTCTTAAAAATGGTTTAAAATTATCTAGAATTAAATCACAAATTACCAAAGGTGCAATATACATTAAATATAATTTTAGTTTACCATTAAGATATGAAAGCATGCCTTGGAATATGAATTTAATTATGAATGTTCGTAAAAATTTGATTAAACACAATCAGTTGTCTTCTATCTAATAATAAAGTATGAAATTGATTGTTTTTCCTTTCGCAGCAATTTAGTGGTTTAATCAATTTTAAAACTTATACATCTTTCAAATGCATTCAAGCATTTATTTATGACTTTCCTTTAAGAATATTAAACAAACTAGAAGCAGACTCACTAAATTATGTCAATCAAGCCAAGCGGCAGACATTGAACCACCTCAATGGCAGCCACATCCGAAAACACAGACCAATAAAACAGAGACCAACTCGGCAGACTTTAGTGATTAGCATGGTCAATAAACAGAAACCGAATCAGAGCCACAACTTGACGCCCTTCCTGACCGACAACAACACAATCTAGGGCTTAATCAAAGGGGGAATCTATCGTGGATTCAAACAACAACCACATCGGGAGCCTCTTCTGACCCTATTTTAGTTATGCGGGCCAAACCGGCGACAACGGAGATGGAACACAAAGTGGCTTAGATGGAATTGGACGGAGGGAGTCGGTCTGGGACTCGATAATACATAATACCAAAGGCGATTACACTAATGGTGATTGGCTTTATGCTTTACAAGGCAACCGGAGTGCAGAGCCAACTTAACGGTGGCAACTTTGGCCTAACTGTTGATCACCAGCCAAGTTTTTACAAGCACTCACAAATCTTTTTCACCGCTTTTTTTTGTTTTTGTTTTTTTTTTTTTGGGTTCCAACAGCCAAACTACTTACAAAGTCGTGACAAAGTCATTGACTGTATGGCATTTGCATAGAAATGCAATTTTCGGCCAAACACACACAACGGAAGCCGGTGGAAGATGTCGCCAAAGTTCTTCTTCCCATTTGGCCACATCCCTCCGGCCAACTCACATAATTTCTGGCTTAGAAAGTTGTCTCGCGCGTAAATGGGCCTTAACCCCCAGAAATCGATTTCCACGAGACCGCTTAGCCGTTTATCTCTGTATCTCCATCTATACCTCGGGCTTCCCGAAAATTGCTCGGATAATAGTTGGTCCCAGCAAATTGACAACTTGTTTAATCATAAATTCCATAACATAAGCTCGTTGGCTACGAAATGTGGCCAAGAGGAAACTAACAATTCCTTTATTTTTGCGGTGGCTTGGAGAAGGTAAAGTCGAAAAGCGGTTAGGAAAATTGGAGGATATTGCTCTGCTTATAGATTATCATGTTAAATATTATAATAGGTAATGGCTGTTTTGGTTTGGTGTCTGTGGAATTAAAGTTAGCTTTAATATTTAATAAGTATCCAGTTTCAGCACAATTACTCAACATGTCAGAAACATATATGTGGTTGAGCTGCATATTTTTGTGCTTTTTTCATTTCATATCTTTAATAATCTCGTTAAATGCAATGGCATTTATCACTTCACATACGAGCAATGAAATATATTCGGCGGCATACCCACAATAATAAAACTAAAGAAAACAATTTAAGTTTTTTTCATATAAATTTCAATGACAAAACTGAAGTTGTTTGAAAATAAACTTAAAAAAAAAAACAACTTTGCAATAAAATGGCGATGGAGGTTTGAATTTTTTAAAAGGAGTGCCACAAATTCGGCCAGTCAAATGATTGATTATTAAATATTTCACCAAGCGAAATCGATATAACGAATGAAGCCGCACAAAATATCGTTTTATTTCAATAAATATCTAAAAGTCAAAAAAATTGACCCACAGGTGTATATCCATCCATATATATTAATAGTATATAAGTAAATCGAATTTGTTGCAGTTATTGCATTAGTAACAAAAACATCTGTTGGATGGTGCATATAAATGTTATAGTCATTACAATTAACACTCTTACAATAAGAGCTTGGAAAATAAATCACATGGAAAAAAAGGGAAAAGCTGATGGTAAACTGTCACAGAATCACGTTGCTGATTTTTGGTCAATTGAGTGCAACGCTTCTATGGAAATTGAGATAAAAACAATTCCGATTCATTCATTATTTCCACAACGATACGCGAAACAATTCGGTCCCATAGGAAATTTAAAACAGAGTCCGGACAATTTCGGGGCTTTTAGAATAGCAATTATTTTTTCCTTTTTTTTCTGCTGGTGTTTGCTGATTGGCATACAACTTTACCCCAATGGAACTGCACTCGACATTTGACTTTTGCAATGACCGCAGCAGCCCACGGCGGAATGGGGAATGTGGAGAACTTTCAAGTTTCAATCCAAAATTTTGCCACATTGACACAATCAGGCCAAAACCGGACCAACAGTACAGCGAACCTGGCTGGCAGCTCTTTTTTAACAACTGCATTTTTAATGGCATTAAACAAGAGCAGAGTAGCAATCCCACTCACTTAGCCCCATCAAAAATTCAGAGAGGCAACTTCCCTGGAGCAACTATCGATTGCATTTCTGACTTTCTGCTTACCTGCTTTAATTGTTTGCAAAATTGGAATTCTCTCTGTGAAAAGTTTGTCTTTTTATTTAATATGCAAATTATTTTCACTATACAAAGCATTCGCGACACTCGCAATAAACATTATTTCGCAAAATATGCACCAAAATAAATATAAATGTGCTATTGTATAGAACTATTGTATATATATTATCGGTTTATGGTTTTCTAAGTAAGATTAAAAACAAATATGGTCAATAGTTATTTTTCTTGATAAAAGTGTAGAGATGGTAAAAAAATATATAAATTGCTCAGGTTCGAAAATGAAAACAATTTTTTTAAAAAGATAAATATTTAAAGTAAAGCTTATTGTGCCGGTTTGCTTGATGTTTTATTTTTTTAAGGAAGAAAGGATTGTCACAATATTTTCAAAGATTATTTGGGATAACTTTTATTTGTCAATTGAATACTATAACTCTCCAAATACAATGAAAAATCGCAACTTATTCAATCCTTTTCCTCACAACCTAAAGCAAATTTATCGGCATTATTTATACTCCAAATTTAACCCATTTTAGTAATATCAACGCATCAAACGGCGTTGCATTTCGATGCATTTCCCTTGAGACCACATAAAAAAGTGAGTATAAATTGAAAGAAATAGGAAGACTGAGGTGGAATTTTAACAAAAACAACAGCATGATTTCGGCATGCTCCAAGTCCTTTTCCCTCGACTTCGAACTCCATTTTTTTTGCGACCAGGTCTTGAGCGTCGACATAACTTAATGACGTCGTTTTATGTTTCACATCGGCAGCGGTGGCAATAAATTTCCGGGTCTTGGTTCTTGCCTCAGTGCTGTTTTCTCTGCCTCATCGTGGGCCTGTTGTGCAATGCAATTTTGCCCTAACGTGGCACCCACACCCACGCCAAAAAAAATCCGGAGAATTCATTGCACTCGGTGCTGGGATTACCGGAGTCGACGTCTGCTGTGAAAGTGAAATTCCTGGGACCTGAGAAACGCCCAAATGCATGGACGAGGATTCAACACCTGGGCAAATATTTCACATGGCCAGCCAAGGTGAAAAGGTATGTAAAAGTGGGGAATGGCTTAGGTTGATTTGCAGAGTGGTCGGTTGAAATATGTGGTAATTGCTGGGTAAACGAACGCTTTAATGTGCTCAAAGGTAGCTATAGATTTAGTTAAATTGGTTTAAAAAATCTCACTCCAGCTTAATGTTAGTATTCGCTATAAATAGTCATAAAATGTCTATAAAAATATATATATGTGCCCATTTATCGAAATACTATATAATATAACTATACCTACATCTTTTGTATTTTTTAAATCACAACGAAACAAAACGTAAAAATATGCCCATTGTATGTTTATTGAAGAGCCATTTGTCAATTAAAATTAAAAACAAATTCAGCGAACAATACAAAAATGGCGGCTGTCAGTTGCATTAGTTAAGTGAATTGTTTTTTAATTTCATTGGTACTACACAAGAGTCCACAAAACTTGCCTGCGGTACTTGATATGCCAGACACTGAAAGTGACAGAAACAGAGAACAGAACATGGCAAGTTGAAAGAGGGGGTTGCATTTTCACACCTGAATGTTTTGCAAGTGGCAGGTGGAGCTTAACTAGACAGACAGTTGGTTTATCCGAAAGCGTCAAAGAATTCTCGGCCTCATTGTGGATAAACTGTTTTTCACTTAGCTGTCACTGTTCTAACTACTCTGGAATTAAATCACATAACAAGAGCTAACCGTTCGTAAAGTTCTTATGTATCTGCTTAAAAGCCAGAAAATTGAGTAAATATCCCAGGTAGATTCTGCACAGACAAACTCTTTCGGAAAATTTGTTTAAACACTCAAAGGCACTTGGGTAAAATGCTCACGTAGCCACCGCAAAAGAGGTAAAAACTTGAGGGAGACTAACAAAAATAAAAAGCCCCACATTACACGGCCAATTGGGAACTGATTGGGTCTGAGCCACTGAGGTGAATACGAGTGCAGCTCGACCAGATTGATTGCTGTCTGCAGAGCAGGTACAAAGTAAGCCCCTTTAACTTGGCTCAACGCTCAACCCCATCTCTCAAATACCGCCTCGAAATCCTGCCTCCTTGTGAAGTGAAGTACATTTTGCCGTTGGGCCGCCGCAAAGTATGCAGTGAGTTTGCACTGCCGAGTTGTGTCGTGTAATTCGAGCTTTATAAATAAGTAATTAGCTCATAGTGCACTGACTCGTCAAACATTGCATCGCACACACACACTCGCGCACACACACTGTGATGATCCTGGGCCACATAAACATCCTGCCACACCATCGCACACCGCATTTAATGGCCTCCGTGAAGCGCAACTTAGTTTTCAGGACCTTTGTTCTTGCATAATGATGCTCTAGTCCTATCTTTCATACGTGCCAAACATTGCATCCTTTCTCTACGGTTTCGGTTTTCGCCATAGTTGAGGAGCAGCGACCTTCGAGGCTCTGAACACAAAAAATAATTGACAACTGAAACGCAAACATGGTAGAGAAACAAGCCATCAAGTTTTTGCTAGTTTAACACGCCTTTATGTGAACTTTCCTTGATCATTTAGAATGCATAGCTTCGCTTTTGGAACTTGGACTTAAAAGCCGCTTTTCTTTTAAGTTTCCATAAGAAAGCCAAAAAGTTGCCATAATCTTTTTTGGACCCTCCTTACAAATACGTATAGGTTAAACAAACATAAAACATATATTAAATAGCAAACTGTTTTTAAAGAAAATATACTTCTCAATTCAAACATCATGTTAACTAATGTTAAATGGAAAATAAGTAAATTAATAATTAATTTAATATTTTCAAAGAACTATACCAAATACAATACCTTAACTGAATTAAAGTTAAAGAAGAATACTGTGAGTAAACAATATTGTTTGTGTTCAGCCATAGGCAATATGTTTCGATGAAAATCCTGTCAATGCATCCTGGACAAGGACACCGGAAATGCACTGGAAAGGAAGTTGACAGCCTGACGACTTAATATTAAAACGAAAGAGAAATAATGACGGCAGAGTGGAGTTTCAATGGTGCTGAAAGTGGGGAATGTCGTTGGCATATACGGCCTACCGTTCAATCAGGCAATTAACATTAATTATGATATTCGCCCGACTACTCATTTTCCTTTGGCCGTATACTTCAACGCATTCTGTTCGCATTAAAAGCATTTTTGCGGGATGGGAACCCGAAATTAAATTTCGGTTTCCTTTCTTTCATGGTTTTCATTACTTTTTGCCTGCGACAATTTGCCTTGCTGATTTCCCCATAGGCAATCGAGGGGGCTGGTAATTAATGCGGATTCCAGCGAAGGGGGTATGGGAATATGCGAGTCATCAGCCAACAAATATGTGAATATGGCAATCGATATGACAATTTGGTGCATCCATTTTCAGCAACTAATTGGAAGGTAAAATCTCTGGAGAGACGGAAACATGTTGGTGCACTTTCTATTTGTATGGTAAATATTATGTTTTAATTACCGCCATTGAAAACATATATTTAAAATTCAGAAAAGTAAAACTAAACAGCAATGTAAAAACATAGAATGCTATTAATTTGGCAAACATTTTAATTTAATTTTAATGTGGGTGGAGTATATCCATCAATTGGTAAACAGTCATTTATATAATTGTAAATTTGCATACATATGTAAGTCAACTAAAATAAATATTAATATCGAACACAAAATATAAGATTATGTTTTAGACCTTCGTAAAAAAGGTAAGTACATTAAAAATTCTCATTTTAAACATTAACTTTCAACTCTCTTCTCTACTTTTACCTTAATTTTATTTTTAATCAAAAACTATACAGCTATAGGTAAAATTGACAAACAAAATTCAATGAGAACTACATACATCCTTTATTTTTCTTTTTACATACCAAAAATTTCATCTCTGATAACCATTTCATTTGGACGCAACCTGGTATCTCATTTTTTGCCTTTCAAAGAGAATATGGCGTGGAAAATGTATGGATGACTTCTACACATTTTGAAACTCTGTTTTTATTTTTGGTCCCCTGAATGTGTGTCACAACGCACATTCGGTTCGTTGCCTTTCAAAGTCAATTAGTTTAATTAATTTGACTTCATGGTGCCACCTCTTTGTTACCAACAAAAAAATATTACAAAAATTGGAAAAACTTTGACCAAGCAACCAAAGGGAAATTTCATGTTACTCTTTTTTTTGAGAATGTGTGTAATAATTTTGACAAAAGCAAACGCGACTGTGTCGCGCTCTGTGATTTTTCACTCCACACTTTGAAATTTAAATTGATTTGAGTCAAGTTTAAGCCAAGTTGTTAAACAATTTACGTTCTTCACTGTTCGTCAGTTTTACTTAAAATCTACCTTCTACCCTATTGCCGTATGCCAGGTACTTCAATTCAACTACCAATAAGTGGATTACTCTCTTAGTTGAGTGGCTTATAGAACGGCAGAAAAAGAAAAACGCAGCGCGGTAAATAGACAAAAAAGAGAAGAAACTGAATTGACTGAAGAATCTGTCTTTCTTTTCCTTAAGCCCCCGTTAAGCGGCAAATGTGGTACGGCTAATGCGTGTATTATTGGATTTATTATTTCACGGCAACTAAACAAAGAAGTCGGTCCCAGTACGGTTTAATATAGAACGCTGTGCTGAAAGTTCACGAGAGTTTTAAGTGCAGTATAAAAGGAGAACTGCAGACAAGAGTTTGCCTTTTTTATTTACTCATTAAATGACTAAATGCTATAATCAGACAGCCACTTAAGCCACTTCCTGAATCAATTGGTTTTTTTTTGCTTTCTCAATTCTTCTTCGTCTGCATATGCAAATTTTCAACTTCAGTTCAACAAAATATAATTGATAGAAAACAGCTTTGAATAATTCAACTTCAGTGCTGTGTTGAAGAAAGTAAATTAGCCTTATGACACTCTAATATGATAAAACCATTTAGAAATTTAGTTCAGAAAATATTTGGATTATTAAAAACAAAACAAAAATTCGAATTTAATTTTAAATGTTGTTTCCAATTTGTATAAAGGTTTTTAACACAAAAAATTTTATCAAATAAAAAAGAAATTAAATAAAATCTATTATTAAGTATTATTTTTGGTTTGCTTTTGGTCACTAGTTAGTTTTTATCGCTCTCAGAATTTGTAATATTATGTTTAAATAAGTGGAAAAGCCTTTAATTAGTTACGGATTAAGTTAATTAGTAAATTAACCATTAAATTGGATTATAATAGCGCTTCGATATTCACATTTCATAACTGGCATACGGAGCGGAGACAATACTATATTTAATACCATGATAAAGTGGTTTCGGCTGCTATCCATTATCTTGGTGATCCATGAATCCAAATCCGCAACTGATTGGTGCCAAAAAGACCTCTGCAATGGCCAACACGTCCTTTGCAAGGACAATGGGGTCAGTATTCATTGGAGACCTGAGAGGAACAACCTGTTTAACATTTCTTCCAGAAATTTAAATCAACTTGTCCAAGTGATGCAACAGCCATGGTGCAAATGAGCCAGGATATGATTAAATTAATCGTTGACAAACACAACGAATTCCGCAATAAGTTTGCCGGGGGCATGGGTAATCATGCGAGGGCAGCGAGAATGACTACCATTCAGTGGGATGCGAGACTGGCCACAGTTGCCGATGCTCTGGTGCGTCGATGTCAGCCCGTCCGAGATCAGTGCAGCAGGACTACAAAATATCCACACACCGAAGTCAGTTACTCCCTGGAAAAGTACTTCTGTATGACAACGAAAAAGAACGCACTGATAAAACAACTTGATTTATGGTTTGATCCAAACAATAAGGAAGACTCGAAAAAATTATTTTTCTCTCTGAAGGAACAGGAGCTGTAAGTGCAGCACAAATACTGATGAGATGCCAACATTAATTTTCGATATCCTTCAGGGAGCTTTCGAAAAACTACTTTCAGGTACTCCGCGATCGAACCAATCGTGTGGGCTGTGCGATAATTGAATTTATTAAGCCAAGCTTGGTCCACCAATTGCTCAAGTGCGTTTACAACTGTGGCGTGAGTCTCTGCGAGGACAATAATAATCCTGTCTACGAGCAAACTGATAACGAGGCGACTGGACAATGTAAACGTGGCTCAAATCTTAATTATAAGAACCTTTGTCACAAAGATGAACTTGTCAAAAACTGCGATGGCGGACCGCTCTTTGTCATCCATGGAGAGGAGGAAGACTATGAAGCAAATCCTACTAAATATCCACTTCCGGAATATTTAATAGATTTTTCATTGCCACCAATACCAGACAACCCTCCTATAGATATTAAATCCAAGCCAGTTGGCAATAATACGAAATCCGACAATCTGCAATATATCAGAGACACATTTTTGCCAGAAATACCAGATAACCCTTCTTTAGTTTTTAGATCCAACGCCTATAAGGCAAAACGAAAACACAAAATGGAAAAAAATGCAACGCTTTCATCGATACCAGGCAACCATCTTATATTATCAAGATCCAAATTCTCTAAAGCAAAACAGAATTATAAAACTTAGGAGATTGAACAAAATAAACTAAAATCAACTAAACTTCCGGCATAGATCATAATTTCGAATATCCAATAATAGCAAAAAAACATATTGTAGAATCCAGATAAGGACGGGAATAAATAAAATACATTTTATTAAAATAACTTAATGCAAGTTTAAAATCTTAGTAAAACTAGAATTCCAGCTATATTATAATACTAAACAATTCATTTTTATGAAACAACTAGGCAAAATATTCGTATTGTTATTGAAATTGCTAGTAGACTAATAAAATGTATGGAATTGTAGAAATTCAGTAAATAATAAAGAAAATACATCACATAATAATAATACTAGCTTAATTTGTTTTTGCTACCAAAATATTTATCAATTTATTTATCAGAATTTAAAATGCTAAAATCAGAAAGCAATAAGTGAAGGGTTACAAAAGCTGGGGACGAAAAGATAAACCCAAAACCGTAAACAAACCAGATTCATAAACGATTTGTAAACAATGGACGATTTCAACACCACTTTTCTTTTGCCATAGTAATGTGTTATCTGTGGGTAATGAAGTTTTGTAAGGGGAAACAAAGACCAAAGGGTCAGACAAAAATATGAAAATATACGAAATTCAGGCTCTCATATGTGAGTGGTTTCGGGTAAGGGGGATCCTGTAGCCGCCGTTTGTGGCACCTGGGGAAATCAAGCAACCAGGACTCTCATGCAGGCCTCGTTTCGCCACTTCAACTGCAACTGTAAATGAAATGAAAACGACCACAGACAAATAAGAAAATATGAAAACAAGTTGGGGTTTCCCCCTTTTTTGCTGTGTTTAGGCGTTTTTGCAATGAAAATAGTTGCATTTGACAGTCGACCAAAGTCCGGAACGATATCAAGAGAGAAGTCTCCAAAAGGAGCTAAATTTCAAGGCACATCGAATTTTTAGCCTGTTATTTCCAGTTCGATTGCGATTGAAAATTGAAAACTAGAAGTAATCAATTTTACAAAATATAAGTCACAGGAATGTCTCCAGGAATGTTTTCAGTAATTCCATATGAGTTTTTGAAAATGAAAAAGTAAGAATGCTGAATGAAATTTATGCATCAATAAAGCTTGCTTGAATAAGGCTTTGCTGTTTTACAATTGACTGGAAAAAATGTCAAAAAATAAATATAAATAAATAACAAGTATAATAAAGAATTGCCTGAAAAAAAATTAAGTACCATATTTTTTGGAATTTTTATAAGACTTGGAAAATCATTTATTTTTATGTCTATGTTTTTATATTTAATTAATAGTTTGGATCGAGAATACAATTTACAAAACAAGGAAAGTATATATTTATTTTAAATATAAATTATTTGAAAGGTGAAAAAGTTATAGGTGACTTAATTAATTAAGTTTTAAAAATGCCGTGCATTTTAATGACAAGTTAACCTGCTCAACCAATCTGACTTTTAATTTGAACTTCTACTGCCGAGTTTCACTACCAAGAAGTGGGTGGTGTCTTGCCCCTAACCTTTTCCCACCCCTTCCCCCCCCCTGAAAAGCTGTCGCAATGTATTAAAAGGCCAACGTGGCTAACAGCGGAGGGTGCAGACTGGTTCTAACCGCAATTTATGTCGACTTCACTTCCGGTCTGTGGGAAATAACTCTTGTTAGGCTGCCAGGAGCAAGAAGTCCTGCCCTGTTGTGCACTGTATGTGTGTCTGTGTGTGTGCGGTATTTCTTGTCATCATTTTCAGGCGGCTGCAAATTAACTTGCATAATTTAAGCGTCACTCGGAAAATGTGGCGCTCAGTTCATCTCCGCATTTAAAGCTTGGCCAAGACCATAAAGGCCTTTTTGGCCTTGCCTGTTAAATTATGAGCGCAGTGGGCGCATAAATCAACACAATGCTCCGTTTGCTTCTTGGCTCACTTAATAAGAAATTTGCATAAATGGGCTTTAATTGGATTGGGCGGTTAATTGAAAATGGTTAACTATATGTGTGGAGTATTATTTTTCCACTTGGCTAGGACCCAATTAATTTTAAATTCGGGTTAAAAAATATACAAAATTCTCATTCAATTACTTTTATTGGTAGTTTCTCATTAGGAAAGTTCCAACTTAGTATTTATACTAAGGCGTATGTTTTTCCGGAGCATTCAGACTAAAGAAAATAAGAAGCTATTTCCATGCTCTAGGCATTACTCCTCATTATGCATAGTCACTATAGAAATGACGACATTGGTCTCTTTGTCCTTGGTTGTGGCGCCAGAAAAATGTCAAGTTTCGGCACTCACATAAATTCTATGGCGCGTGCGGTTTTTGGGACTCTAGTTCTGCTAGCAGTAAATCTGCAAATTTTTAAGCACTATCCGAAAATCAGCAAGCCACTGCACAAGCCAATGACTGGCACTTGGCAGCATTGGGAATTGGAAGCAAAGAAAACTGAAAAAAAAATATTGAGGAAAGGGAAATAAAGTATAAAATGTGAATGCGAATGCGAATGCTGGCGGCTTGTTGCCGGCATTGAAAATTTACGAGTGACACAAATGACCGTCCTGCTGCATTGCAGTCGGTTGGAAATGGAAAAAGGAGAAGCTGGTTTAATGACAAGACAAATTATGAAATTCTTAAGATGTTTAACTTTTTCTAGGCAAACTTTCAGATAAAAAATGAGTGTATAAGTACAGCAAGAAATAGAGGGTAATGGGCATTGAAGATTTATATTATTTATTTTATGTCTTTGTGTTGCGGTTTAGTGCGTCCTACTTTTCGAATAGATAAAAGAAAACAAATCTGAAAGAATATATAATCTTTATGTTTAAAGCACACTTAACTTAACACAAAACTGAATAGATGTTTGCTGTAAAAAATTAAAAAGGTTTCAAATCAAACAAACGTGCTAATAGATCTTTCTGTTATTCTAGATGTGCAATGAGCAGGTAAATAATTCTTAAATAACGACCAAATTTGTAAGCATTATAAAATATAATTTTAATTTATTAAATTTGCAAGTGTGCAGCTTAAAGAAAACATTCTTCTGGCGACAAGTGCTGTCCGAAATTAACCGAATCTAGTTCTTCCAATAAAGCGTAAGATTTAAAGGCAATGCAATCTCAAGGAAATCCGCAAACAAAGCCGCCTGTCGTTCATAGAACTTGGTCCTGAGCCAAATCATGGGACAACAATAAAACAGAAAACCTAACAAACCAAAAATCAAAACAGAAAGCGGCAAAAAGCGACCAAGCTAAAGACAATGGTTTTTGTCACATATTGTCTCCAGGCGGACCACAAAACTGCACAGGAAGATGAAATGGAGATGGAGCAACTGGGACAGTTCGAGTCCTCGATTCACATACATGGCCATGTCAGCAGAAAGATTAACAACAATAAGAAATATCTCGACCTATCGAAACTGAAGTGACAAAGTGTGCGGCGGCAGCGTCTTGCCAGTCAGACCCATTCATTCAGATACATCCTGTATTGGGTACCCCAAATCCTCGGATCCTGGCCACATTGACGACCATTGTTAACAAGGAGAATATTGTGCCTGACAGGAGTCGACAACGTGCGGCCAAGATTGATGTGGGTGATGGCTGCGGATATTTGTATTTGCCACTCGAAACAATAAATCCACTCGAGGAAAACCCAAAAAAAAAACTGAATCAAACACAATAACCAAACGGTAAGAACTTTAAAAAGGAGGAAGAACCCATCAACCGGAAGGAATCCAAGTCTAAGCAGTGGGACCACAACTGAATTATGGCAAAAGTTCGACAAGGTTTGGGGTTTATCGTGTCCCATTTTATCAAATAAACTATTCTGTTTAAAGAAGTACATTTCTTATTTTAATTATTTAAAATCGATCTAAAATAGTCAATAAATATAAAGGAGTAAATATTACATTTTACAAAGTCACCGAAATTAAAATTTTAAGATGATTAAATCTATTTCTCTTCACCACAAATCAACAACCCAAAAAATCCCTAATTAACCTGCAATCTGTGTAATTAAACACCTTCAATTCCTTTTTAATCACAAAACACTCACCACTTGACTGGTAAAAAGTTATTCGAAACTAATTTATAAACCTCTAATTGCATTGGCAATGAAAACCAATTAATCAATCAGCTTGCATAGAACAGAAGCAAACCTATTTGGTACTTTGATTAATTGCTTAAGCTGGGAATCCTGTATAAAAATGCATTTCAAGAGTGGACAAAACTGTCGCAAAGTAAAATCAATCTTCGTTCCAAAAAGTTTCCTTGCTTTTGCTTTTGACACTGACTTGGTCGTTTTTTTGGCCAAAGCAAAAGGTTGGCCATAATTGTCAGTGGCAGGATCTAGTTGGGTCTAAGATTTGGCAGAAAAAGTTGAAAAGGGTTGACTTCATGACGTGATTTTGCGTTGTAAAAGGATATGTAAGGATGTATTCTACTAATATTAACAGTGTAATAACTAAAATTGCTTTCTACAATAAAATATCCGTATAATGCTAAAATTAAACAAAATATTTAAATTATTATATCTCAGTTTTAATTTTCAGAATATAAAATGACCTAAAATGCCTTAAATTGTGAAGTATTCAATTTTCTCTTTGGTGACTTTGAATATAAGTAAAAGCATGTTACCTAATGCTCGATGAATTGAATTAAATTGAATTAAATTGAATTTCGTTCTGCATCCTTGAACCTTAAACATTTATATTCTTTATGAGTTTCCTTGGCTCTCATTTGAATGCCTGCTTTAATATGCCATCTAGCACAAAAACAAGAAGGTGGAATGAATGTCTCATTGTAGCCTGGTCTGGATGTTTTTGTTGTCGTCTGGCGAAGACACTTGAGACTGACATATAAAACATGTCTAGCTCGAAGTGCGTGAGCTTCTGTTTCTGCCAGCAAATTGTTTGCACTGGAATCACCCATCCACGAATCCACCTAACCCACCCGATTTTCAGTCCGTTTCGATGGCCAAGCTCTCTGATTGTCACAGGCAATTTGATGCCTGATATTTTTACCATTTAGTTCAATCAATTTGTCACAATTTCCGGCAGTGCTCGCAAAACGAGAACGCAGAAAAAGCGCCCAAAGCCAGAACCTATTGAAATCTAATGGGACACACAGCTCCGTGACTTTAGAGGACGATGATGGGGTGGGCGGATTGGCTCGCAGGTCATTGATCAGATCTACGCGACAAACATAACAATGTGGCCTGGACCGAACCGAAGTTGGCACGTACTCTGAAAATTTGTAACTTGTTGAAATAATATCCTTCCTTTTAACCCCAGGGCATTACAATGTGGTTGTGATACTAAATGTCAATAATATGTATGTTTTCCATATAAAATTAAATTAATGATGGTAAATAATTGAAAATAGGAAGTGCTTAGTTACATTAAGATAAATATATATTGCCATCCCTGTATGCATTGTGGTTGCTAAGATTAATATTTATTGAAATCCCTTTAAATTTTAATATTTTTTAGTATTCCTTTCGTTTAAAATTAAATAACTTATGGTACATCATTTAAAATACAATGCGCTTAGTTGTGATTGCTAAAATAAATAATTATATAAATTATATTTATTTATCCCTGCAAATTTAAATGATGATACTACGAACTTTCATTTTAAATATTTAAATCTTAAATAGTGATATCTTGTAATATAGGTTTTCAAAAAAGGTGTATTTTAATTATTCATTTAATGTTTTGGGTTTTTTTAGTCATTCATGATATTGGGTATAGGGTGTTAATATACACCCAGCTCTTTTATTTGGCGAATCCTTTGGTTTATTATTTTTCAAGGCGGAAAACTGCACAGCGTTGCATACCTGCAGGCGCAGCCATGAGTTATGACATAATGGCAACACACATAATTTGGCGTCTTCGCCTGCCGCCCCTTTCAATCCAAAAACATCCCGGCTGCTGCAGCAGTTTCTATTAAAATTCAAGTGCGCTGCAGCACATCTTCGCCGTGTCTCCTGTGCGGAAATTACATAGTAAATTTTACCACAAAGTCCAAGCTAGGCCAGGCCCAAAGTGGCACAACTAAAAAGGGAGCCAGTAATTTAATTAAAAACCATGAGGCTGGCAAAGAGGGCAACATAGTTTCGGTTTTTTTTGGTGTTTTGGGGTTCCACATGGGTCACCATTGTTAATTAGTTAACAATCTACGCTATAAAGGTCAAGGAAGAGGACATGGGGAAATCAAAAGTGCAAAATATTCGTTGACCAATTGGTTTGAGGTCAGAAGGTCACAATATTTTAGTGCAACAATCTTTTTCTACATAAATAAATCAATAAGTAAACAAATTGAGATATATATTTCTAACGGCCAATCGAAATTGTTAGAATTATAAATTCAAATTTTAAGTATTTGAAGAAGTGTTTTTTCTCTTCCTGAAGCAATATAATTCTCTTATGACTATTTAATATTTACACCTCCCTATAAAAGCACTTAAAAAATATGCCTAACAAGATAAAAAGCCTACAATATAAAAGCCCACTAACAAACACTAAATTTGTCGTTTTTCCCTGTTAAACCGCCACCTTTTTTTTATTGAGCACTTAAAACCTTGGTAGATTAAATCCGTGTCTGGTGACAACTTTGGAACGGGTTAAGTAAAGTGTTTTGTCGGTCGCCTGTAGTATGTTGACTATCGTGGTGGGTCATTTGACATTTCCGGAATAAAAATCTATGCCAGGGGACCTAAACCCGAGGTATTCGTCACGCGATTTCTACGAATGTTCACTTCTTTCACTTACCAGTTGCATTTTGTGCTTTTGGCCCATTAAGAGTGGTTTATGTTTAAAATCACTTTCACCTACACAATGTTCTACTTACTTTCAGCTATAAAATTACTAACCAACGAAAACTTTTTACACTATTAGTTCGATTTATAGCCCAGATTCGTGGCTATCTACTTTAGAAAAAAAGCTCGGCAGGCCATTTCTTGTATTATTTACCCCTGATAATTAAAATTAATATTAATCACAACTTTTTAAAAAAGTCAAAACAAAATAAATAAAAAAAATAAATAATCATGGAAACCAGCCATGAAACCAAATCACAAACAAAATATTCACTTCACTTTGATAAACATTTTCGTGCAATAAATAGTTGGCTTTTACAACTTTATTATGGACTTCACAAAGACCCAACAAGCAAAAAGAGAGAAAAACTTTAAGCATAAAAGAAAATTTCGAAAATAAAGAATAGGCAACATGGCGTTTGCGCGGTGTTAAACTTTTTATGACTTCCCTTTGGATTTCAGTCAGCTTTTTTTGTACTTTGTAGAATATAAATATTTCTGTCTCGACAACTTTATTGTTATGGGGCCATTATCATTTGTGCCATTATTATGGGCATCATGACTGAGGCAAGCCCAAGCCATTAGACGTTTGAGAACTGCCTGGTCCAATTAGAAATGGGCAATTAAAATTTTGCAGTCACGTGTTAGTAATGCCGCGCCAGGGACACACCTGAATTGCCTTTTACCTTCCTTTTATTTAACGACAGGTTTGCCCTTTGACATTTTCTTGATATATTAGTAAACGCAGGGAATTTCTGTTTCCTATTTATACATATTTAGTTTTAACCAATACATGGTGCTTTGAAGAAAAGTATTTGTATTTTTCCAAACAATACATGTTGGCTAAAATTTAAAAACAGCAGTATGCTGTAAAGAATATTGTTAACTTCTCTCAGTATTACAATTAAAAGTTTTAAGCCTTTTTAAACTAAAACAAGAAAGGAAAGCTAACTTCGGGCGGAGCCGAAGTTGATATACCCTTGCAGAATATTCTGTAAATAATATTCTCCAAAATTATTCATATGATGCATTCTTAATACTAATAAAAATCCCAACTTCCTAACTTTAAAAACACCAAAGTTATGGCAATTTCAATCGTTCAGTTATATGGCAGCTATAGGATATAGTCGGCCGATCCCTATAAAATTTGGTATGTCGGATTGATTGGCCAAATATAAAACCCATAGAAAATCCCAACTTCCTAACTCTAAAAACACCAAAGTTATGCTATTTCCTATCGTTATATGGGAGCTATAGGATATAGTCGGCCGATCCTTATGAAATTTGGTAGGTCGAATTGATTGGCCAAATAAAGAAGCCATAGAAAATCCCAACTTCCTAACTTTACAAACACCAGAGTTATGGCATTTCCTATCGTTCAGTTATATGGCAGCTATAGGATATAGTCGGCCGATCCCGGCCGTTCCGACTTATATACTGCGTGCAAAGGAAAGAAGGGTGTGTGCAAAGTTTCAATTCGATATCTTTAAAACTGAGAGACTAGTTCGCGTAGAAACAGACAGACGGACAGACAGACGGACAGACGGACAGACGGACATGGCTATATCAACTCAGGAGGTGATCCTGATCAAGAATATATATACTTTATAGGGTCGGAGATGTCTCCTTCACTGCGTTGCACACTTTTGACCAAAATTATAATACCCTCTGCAAGGGTATAAAGAGGAAAGAAAAATATCGACAATGCATCTCATTATGATTTGTAAGGGTTTCTTTCATTTTCCAATTCAAAATATTATGCAAAATTGACTTTGAGCAACAAAATGATTTTAAACTTGTCGACTTCTGCGAAAAAAAGGTTCATTCCTCTGGAATGCAATTCATGTATGTGAATAGAAACCATAAACATCCGAGTGACAAGGACATGCTAAGTAAAATATATTGATGACAGACAAAACTTGTTCTCAAGGTTCTTCCAAATGAGAAGAAGAATGAAGAATGCCAACTTAAAGAAAAACGCAGCTGCAGCCTACAGTATTGCGTATACACAAAAGTAAAAGTAGTTCTGAAGTGACGCACACTTCCGCTCAATGCGACAAAATGTAAAAAGGACACCAGGAGCTGCTGCATCGAGCAAAAGACGAATCTTCAGGAAAAACAAAAAGTTGCAAGTCGAAGACAAAGTGGGGCACAGGTCCAATAAAAAACCAAAGGATGCGAAAATGAAAGGAAGAGGAGAAACGAGGCAGATGCAGACAGAAACTGAAACCGATGTGCATTTTCCACACTCTTTGAAAACTGAGACCCATGAAACACACTACATGTGAGCAGGTCCTTCGTCCTGCTGTCTGTGTGTTTGCTGACAGCAGGATGGCAGAAATTCAAGTCAACACTTACAAGGGGAAATTAAAATAAATCCAAACAGGAAAGGTCCCAACTTTGGCAGCCGAATTTGATATACCCTTGCAGCAATAACAATAATATATTATTCTATAATACGTCTATATTTCTCAATTTGAATGATATCTTTCTATAACTTTCCCATTAATTTGGCAATCTTTTCTTTGGCAGCTATATGAATTGGCTGAGTAAGAATATATATAATTTATATACGTAGTAAACTACTGACTGAAAAATACTCTCTGCAAGAGCAAATAAATGTGCACATAAGTTTATAAGTGAATATAAATTACCGGTGAACTTCACTTATAAAGTATTCTTCGCTTTGAGCTTAAAGTATTAAATTAAAGTTAACCATATAATCAATTCCTGAAAAGCCATAGCCTTAAGTCAATATCATATAACAAAGGTTTTTTGTTTATAAATATTTTACCTTATTATTAGGTATAGATTTCAATTTTATTTAGCAACACTAGAAAGGATTTAGAACCTTAACATTAAGAAATGAAGATATTTTTAAGCCTAACCAACTTAGTATTAAAATTACGTTTTTTAGATAAGACAATTTTTACTCAATTTGTAATCTTCATAATTATAGCTTTGTAATGTGATCTTTAAAATCGTATTTTTTTTAATTAGACCAATTGAAAATGTAATTAGAAAGTAATTTCATGTATTCTGCTAATGTCCAGGATCCTCTGTGATTTTCAATGCGAATGTACTTCAACAAGGACATAACTTTGTCGTCGGCAGCTTGTGTGCAGTGCGTATGCAACTTGGCTCGTTTCTCCACAGAAGAAGCCACTTGCAGCCGAATGTCATGCTCACACAGATACACACGCACACAGGGGCACTTGGGTGTGCAAGTTGTAAGAGGAAGCAGCAACTCATGCCAGTCGATCCTTGAGTTCTCATATAAATCTATAGCAGCTTAAGACCGAGAAATACATACATTCATACGGGTAATGCAGATATATCTTAAGCACTGCTGCACACTAAGACAGCCGAAGGAACTTGAGGGCATTTCATAGCTGAATAGCCACGATTCATCTCAATTTCTATTCCCATATCCGAACTATCTGTCTGACTACAAGTGTCCTTTGATTGAAAATAACTATGTGGAAAAGTTACTAAAGGAAAGGCGAATAAAACTGAAGGGTAAGCAAATTATTTAACTTGCCTTGATTTTTGCAGTTCAAATTTAAACAAATTATTCACATATAGAAAGGCAGAATACAAAAAGGCAACATTAAAACTGAAATTTAAACTATATATGTATATCAATAAGGAAAGAAACTTAAAAATTTTTTACACTCCTATCCATTTCTTAATGATTGAATACTTTGTTTTTTTAAAATGACAACAGGCTTGTAAGTTTCTTAAAGAAAAACAGATTTTCCAAGTTTTTTATACATTTACCGATCGTTTGCATGGCAGCCATATGAAATAGATAGGCGATTTTTATAAATCCATAATTCTAAAAATGCGTATATCCATTTATGGTTGAATATGTAAACTTTAACAACTTTTGACTGAAATTATAATACCTCCGTAAGAGTATTGTGATTAATATTATGCCAGCGTTCAATAATACTACGTTCAAGATGTTTTTAAAAAAAATCATCATTATAAAATAATCTTAATCTAGGTCAGATATGTTTAGTTGGGTATGTATAGGTATTCAAATAGATTTTAAAATGGTTAAATAAATTAGTTAATGACTCATGGTTTATTCATCCGTAACGCAAAGCATTGTTGAAGCAATTATTACTATATATTATTACTATATATATTAATATATTCAGACATATACTGAATACATCTGAAAATAAAAACTATAAACTCAAATTAAAACTATATGGTATCTTGCTTCATTTCTCGTTGAAATTTTGGTATCCGTTTATCAATTAGAAATGAACTTAAAACATACATTTTAAATTTTAAAACAAAAATATATAGTTATATAAATATGTATATTTGGACCATTTAAGATATTGTTACATAAACGCTCACAGTAGCACGGTTAATATCGTAGGCAAGCCAGTTTGACTGAAATAAGTAGTCACCACGAGGAACTGGCAGAACATCAGTTACCTGCTTATTGATGAGAGTGGTAGGAAGTTTCTCCACAACAACATCTTCCTGCAAGCAAATCAGAAATGTATCCGGTTTAAAGGTGTAAGAATTCCTACTCACATCAATGGGACAGGAATGATTCATATTGGAGTGGAGTGCGAAGAAGTTATAAATATAATAGGCAATGGGATTAGCTTTAGGATTTTCAATAAATCTGCAAGCATCAACCGTAATGTTGTACATGAAAGGTTTGTAGCCACTATATCGCCTCAGAAATGATACGTTAACCTAAAACGACAGCAGTTTAGTGGAAATAAGTATCATTAATTTGGTTTTACCCAGATCAAACCTTGATCTTTGTAACGGGCCTTTGTAGCAACTTCACTTTTAGGGAAAGGTATTTATATGTACGGTTAACTGATTTCAGAAAGCAGTAGTCAAAGGTGGCAAACTCAGGGTCCAAGGGAATGCACTTAACGTTGGTAAACTCTACTTTGGAGACACTCTGAAGAGTCGTTTAAGTTAGTTGTCAAATTTTTTTAATTATTTAACAGTTTCTCTTACTTGTTTAAATGAATATATCAGAAGTAACAGTTCAACAAAACGAATCCGTGAACTCATTTTCGACATGAACGATGCACAGTTTCAATGTCAATGAGTAATAAAATATTTGTACAAACAATTTTTGGCAATCGAAATCAATAGTAATTAAAATTAGCTTAAAAATATTGTAATCTATTTACCAAAACCAAATGACTGTGCTTGTTATATGCTTCAATTCATTTAATTATGATCATTAAGTTTTTTTGCATGGTATTAATTTGTAGTTTATTCTGCACTTTGATATTTAGCGGAAAAAGCCAAACATTTGTAAATTTCATGCTGATATATATTATAAGTCTTGATTCAGTTGTATATTGATATTTAATTTTGGTTTTCTTCAAATCTTGCTAGCACATACGGTAAATTAAAATGATTTATCCGCTGGACATTTAATTTCAAGCGCACTTTCAAGAGTACATGCTTAAACTACCATTTTAAATGCTGGGCTCAATGGTGTGCCCCCAAAGCACTTCCTACTCCAGAGAAACTAAACCAAAACTCCTCCAACTGCAGTCCAGTGTGAGCCACAAAGCAACAGAAAATGGTAAAAAGTTATAATTTCAATTTCGGCAACAACCCAGAAACTTTTCGCAGCCCGTTGGTGACTTTTGGCCAAAACAGCAAGCAAATAATTAAATAAGAAAAAACTCGGCAGGAGAGCCAACAGCTCGAGAAGCCAGAGCTAAATGCTAAACGGGTCTCAAGTGAATCGCGACAAGCCAGCCAAAATGCAAAAAAGAGAAATAATAATAATAACAGAAACTGCAATTGCAGCAGCAACTGCAAGGACCAACAATTGCATATGGACTTGTATCCTTTTCGGAGTGCTCCAGGATCCCAAAGACCCTCCGGTCCTGGGCAAAAATCTGACCGTTGCCTTTGGAAGAAATGGAAAAGTTTTTCAATTAAATTTGTTTAGAATTTAACTTGGCAATTGCCCTGAGTCCTTCAACTGCCCCTTGTCCAAAAGGAAGTTGGCAAAGAATCCATTTCGACATGAGCTTGGAGTGGAGCTCAAGAATTATATAGCAGACAAAATAAGGGACAGCAAAAATTAGCAATTAATAATTAATCCATTTACCATTTCATCGAAATGTTTGTTTGCCAATCTGTTGTGTGTCGGCAATTAAAAATTGATAGGTTCATCGTGGCATTAATTGATACTGAACGTGAGTGGCATATCAAAGTGCCTTGTTTCAATTAGGGCTGATTGATGACCAGCCCGTGCATTTCAAAATACATTCCTTGAATGTAAACAAACACGTAATAATACTACCAGTTAATTGATAGCATGGGTGTGATTAATACTAGAATTATCTTTTGAAATATTTTTTACCATTTATAGAGACAATCTATAAAAATGCTAAGTCCGTATTATTTTTGTCTGCTAAACAAAAATTATAAATAAATGTATTGAATGGCATTGTTTAGGGTTATAAAGACATTAAAAGTTAATCTTCAACGACTTCAATTTTAAAATCCTTTTATTTATTATTTAGGATCCATTATTCTGTTTGAGTCTTGTACTATATTTACTATTTTCTCTGTTCCTGCTCATTTTAATTTCTTTTTCAACTTGTCTATATTTCGGGTTTTTTTTTGTAAGACATATCAAAGAGCGAAAGTAAAAATAAAACATGTATGCTAAGTTTTAATTTGTAACCCAACACAAGTTAAAAATATAAGCAAGGCGATCTGGGAATGGTTAAAGTCAATCTTTGCTTATCTGCTTTTATAATTTCCTCACTTCTTTATGTAAAAGCCTTATAAGAACGTTAAATGCATTTTACGTGCTTCTTGAAACAAATTGTGCAGGGCACGGCATTAATAAATTACATGCAATAATTTTAATTGTGTGCCAGTATGTTCGCCATTAACAATTCTCATTGAATTTACATTTTGCAAGCCCAACTTTGTTATATATGTTTGTATGGGTAATTGGTGGTATTGTCTGCTTGAAGCTTTCGGGCTTTGTGATTATAATTACTTAATAAATTAAAGCTATGTTGTATTATAAAAAACATATTTTTAAAAAATTAAACTATAAAATTTAATAATAATTATAATAAAAACAATAAACAAAATTTTACTGACAAAATATACATATTATCCGTTTGAAATTTAAATGTGAATCATATTTTTTACATTCTAAACAGACAAACAAAAAAATTTCAGCCCGCTTTTATTATATATTTTTAAAAATACTGATAATTGTTAAAATTAAAAGAAAACCTCTTAAAAACCCATTAAGGTTACAGATATCTTTACCGTCTTTATTTGTTAGTAAGAACCAGAACTGGCATTAAGGAGGGGCTTTTTTTCCAAAAGAGCTAATTTAGCTTTTACTTTAGACTGCTGTAAATTGATGTAATTAGTAACGAAACTCAAAGGTCAAGCCATAAACAAATTTATTCATTAAAGCTAAAATTTTCTTATAAATTACCCTTTTAATAACACTTTCACTGCCACCTTTTTCATAAATATTTACATATTCTAATGCAAAATTAGACAATGCGTCCCAAAAACTTAACAAAAAAGACTAAAGCCCTAAGCGTTTGCCATCCAGTTGATTGGCCAGAAACACCAACAACCATGGGCAGAACGACACCCAAGATATTACAAACAAAATGCAAAAAGACAGAAAAACAACGTTGCAAAAAGTTAACCCAGCAGAAGCGGCAACAGCAAATAAAAAAGTACACAAAAGTGAAGGAGAAAGAAAGAACTTTATGCTAATTTTACTTTTCTTGAACGAAGGCATAACCCATTTTTTCTCTCCGGTTTTCTGACTTTTTTCTTATTTCCATCCAGACCCGCCAGATAAATGGCGCCATCCGAAGCTGAGAAGAAAGTATATAAGTGGAGGTGCGGGAGAAGGCTGAAATGATAATTTCCAACATTGAAGGCCACGTTAAGATGGGACAGGATCCGAGTCGAACGTGCCACAAGAAGCGAAAGTGATGGCTCCAGGGATGCAGATTTGAGATGAAAAACTTAGTTGACATTAGTTTCGTAACAAAGTCAAGAATGTTTTGCAAAGATTTGGTTGGTCCAAAAAATAAATAAATATGCCGAATTGTAAAATATAAATATTTGTGGAAAAGGAAAATGTAAATTTATTTTCAATTGACAAATTTTCATCAATCTTGTTTGAATCCTTCGTAATGAATAAAAAATTATATGACATAAATTAACTAATAAATATTTTTCCAACACAATTTCCATAAATATCAAAAACTTGCAATAAAACGAATAAGTTTATATGAGGATGTTATATACAAATTAAATTAATATATGAATTTAGGATATAGTAAGAAAATTCAATACTTCAATATCAGTAGTTGTTGTTTTTATTAATAATAAATAATATACACAATTTGTTGTGTAGTTATATATTCAAGGATAACAAAATAAAGAATATTTATGTGTTCTGCATTGTTGTAACATATCTTGCCCAATCTTTATTCTTCCCAACATGTAATTGCCAGATCAAGTTTAAATTTGGTTCGTAGAGTGAAATACAAAATGAATAACTAATTAAGGAGCGAGAAAGAGGAGCAAACAGAGGCGGCTAATTAACATTTCTGCTCCGTTTTTGACACGTCATCAGTCAGTCCTTTAGAGCCTATTCAAACGAAATCCTCAACCATGATATAAAATTAACCTGACGACAGACCAAGCACAGGACGACTGTTCCATCCAATTGGAGTTGAATTCGAAAACCCGATGGACTCGGTTTGTTTTCACATGCGCTTTAAACGCCGGTTATCAACATGCCCCACACAGCAATATGTTGCTGCAACCTTGCTGCCATGTTGCCCCTTTCAGGTTTGAGTGAAAATAGATGACAACATGTTGCATCAATGAACAAGTTGCAGGGGATGGAGGTGAAATTTTGAAGTTAGTTTCCCCTGCAAAGTTGCTCGCCTTACCGCAACATCGAATAAATGTTTCAGCCACATGTTTTGTTGCAGTCAGATTTTGTACACATGTTGCTTGGCATTCCCTCCTCCCAAATGGCAGCGCCGGGATGGGGAGGGTCGTCTTGAGGGTATGATTTCGGTCGGGAGGCTTGGGAGCGTTTCTTACGCTTTTCTGAGGGGGTCCCAGAGTCGTGGCGGATGTGGGGGAGCGGGGCGCAACTTTTGGGGGGTCTCAAGTTCAGTTTGACGGTCTGGCAGCACTGTATTTTGCACATGGGTAACACACGCGATGGGAAAACTGGTGTATTCGATCACTTTCCACGGAAAACTGATCGCGGCGACCTGCTCCCCACCTCCGGCTCCCGTCGACAGCACTTTTTTCTCGCGGAAAATGCGGCGGAACGGAGAATTTCGCGACACACAGATTTCAGGTCCAGGAAGTGTGACCACCTTTGGGTTCAACGCAAATATAGGCGTTTTCTGGCCACTTTCGCATGGCTTTACGGGACATTTTACAGTTTTGGCGCCGCTGTTTAAAGTTTCTAAGTGACTTGCGTTTTTTATATAATTGACTTTTTCAGGCTTAAATTCTTTGGCATGCCGCACCTGCGCGCCCAGGTGGACAAGCACCTCCGACAGGTGGATGATCCGCGCCGGCCAAGCGGGATCCTTAAAAACTTGGACGGCGTAAATCGGTTAAAGGATCACGGCAGGTGTTTCTACTTGATGGTAGACGTCATACACCTGACTGGGGTGGGTTCCTAGTCTTATGAATATTTTTTTTAACAATTTAATTAAAGAATTTACGCACCCAGCCGACGCCGGGACTCACGCTAATCATGATGGGAACATCAGATGACGGATCCGTGAAACAGGTTGTTTACACTGGTATCTATATCTATCTATTTACACTGGTAAATAGCCCCAAATATCTAAAACTCATGCATATGTATTTAAATATATTATATATGTACATATTTATAGAAGAAAAGTACATTTACGGTCATGCAGATCATGGCGGCGTTTGAGCAGGTGCGGGAGGCCGTCGCATCAGTGGAGTTGGAAAAGCATTTAATTGCAATTATTGTGGACGATTACCCCAACAACGCCTTGCTTCATGTCCACAGTGGCTATCCGGTGGTGGAAGACCTAAACCACCTCGCCAAAATAGTCGCCGCGGACAGCATGTGCTACAACTCCTGCCCAATATCCACACGCGGATGGTTTTCCGGGAGCACAACACTCAGCAGAAGCTGGAGCTGGCCTGGTGCGGGACGAGCCACTTTCCTGGCAGTGCCGAGAGGCACGTGCGCGGCGAGATCCGCGTGCTACGGGAGTCCTGGAGATCACCGGCCAGAAGTGGGCCTTTTTGACGGCCGAATTAATGGTCGAGGCTTTTACGCTTGAGCCAAAAATCAGCGAGCTAGAGGCGCAGAAGCTCCTGAGGAGGATCATCTGCCTTCTCTGCCTGCTGGAGGACTTGGATTTCGACTCCACGGGGTAATTAAAATATATGTATATATAGTAATAATATGTAGTACTTATATATGTACATATGTATGTATGTGTTTTTATGCTTTACAGTTATGAAGATTAGATGCTATTGTCATCTCGCTTTGGCTCGAGCATTGACGCATTGAATGCATTTCAGTGGCTGCAAGCTTTTTGACTGTCACTTTCCAGCAAAATGTCAACCCTGACGCAACGTTGCTATCGCCTCCTCCCATTTTCGCGTTTGCGAAAATGACCCAAGATTAAAGAAAGTGGCTGAGAGGGCTGCCAAGGCAGCTTTAAAAAAAATTGTACAACCAATTAGAAAAGGTATTGAAGGAAGAGAGGAACCCTTCCAGCAAGGAAGTCGCCGCAGTGTTTTCGCTGCAGCAACAGGCCTATGACCTGGTTGCAGCGAAGGTCTGTAGGTTTAAAGGAAGCGAGCCAGAGGAATATGTGGACTCCATCCTTGAAGGGGACCCGGAAGAAGACCTGACCGCCGATGACGCCTTTAGTGTCGTGTCAGACGAAGCAGGAGGCACACATCCTGCTAGGGTGAAGCTGTTCGAGGAGGAGACGCCGACCAAGCGAGCTAAGATGAGCTTATACCAATGCAGCCTTTGCCTAGAAAAGTGCAGCTCGTCTGTGGCTCTTTATGAGCACCGACTGGGGTGTTTCTTCGAAAAATACAACCACGAGTGCGCTTGCGGCCGCCTAACGGTGTTGCATTCGCAGATGGCTGCCCACCGCCGATCCTGCGGACTCGGGAGCAACCTTATTGTGAAGGTTACGGGCGAAAGCACCGGTTAGAACTATAATATATAACAAATTAATTTTTTATAAAAAAACAACAATAATACCGAATATTTGCGGCTGCACTTGTCGCTCTCACTGTGTTCTTCTTCATTCTTTTCATTGTTGTTCACCTTCTTCGTTGCCAGAAATTTCTATCTTTGTTTGCGGTTCTTAATGGCAAAACGACTTTGGTCACACTTGGCTGACAAAGGATGAATCTCTGCATCGGATGCGTGGGACTCTATAAGAATCTCACCAAGGATCATATCGCAGATGCCAACTGCTCGAAGAAGTACCTGAGCTCGGATCAACATAGTGGCCACCACCCAGGGAATCCTCACCAGCATGTGGCAAAAGGCGAACTGCGACAGTTAGTTTCTGGGATTCCCAAACTTCCCACTCCCCTTCTCTATTCTTTAGATTGCTTCAGGGATGATTATTGGTCCTAGTACGGCAATAGATCCATCGTTTTAAGTAATTTTCCTTAAAACGATGTTTATTTAGAATCAAAACTTATTTTCTTTGTTTAACATACTTTTGTTTATAGTTTAACAAATAAATTATTTAATTTTCCATAATACTTTTTAATTTTCTGGTAATCCATTTTTCTAAATGTTCTTTCCGTTGCTTAGTTTTTAGTTTATTTATAATTTAAACTTAGTCTGTTGTCTAAAATACTTTCGTTAGTAGTTCTACAATGAAAAGTTTGTAATAATACTATCTAATTTTATTTTGTTAATTTTATCAACAAAATTCTTTCCGTTGCTTAGAACATTGTTTATTTATAATTTAAACATATTTTGTTGTTTAACATACTTTCGTTTATAGTTTCACAATGAAATATTTAAGGGCTTTTATTAATTCGGCTTTATGGTTAATTCAGCCAAAAAAGGCCTATTTTTATGATTTTTTTACGCGATTCGGTTAATGTCAGTTCAATAATTTTATAACCATATTAAAGTACAACATTTAAACTACGTTTACACAAATTTTCATTAAACAAAAAATAATAAATTAGCCGTTCACTGCAAAGCTCCGTAGGCGCCTCCAAGAAAAAAAGTTTCGCGGTGAACAGCATAACTCGTAACTGGATCATCAGAAAAAACCAAAAAAATGTGTATTAGTTAATATGTTCCTAGGGGTAACTACGTTGAGTTTTTTTTTAATTCAATTTTTGGATTTTTGGTGACACTTTAAAGTCAAAAACCTTGTTTAGCCTAAAAAATGGATATATTTGTTTTTATAAAATTAAAAATAAAATGCGGCGGAACGCAGAATTTCGCGACTCACAGATTTCAGGTCCAGGAAGTGTGACCACCTTTGGGTTCAACGCAAATATAGGCGTTTTCTGGCCACTTTCGCATGGCTTTACGGGACATTTTACAGTTTTGGCGCCGCTGTTTAAAGTTTCTAAGTGACCATACTTGCGTTTTTTATATAATTGACTTTTTCAGGCTTAAATTCTTTGGCATGCCGCACCTGTGCGCCCAGGTGGGTAAGAACCTCCGACAGGTGGATGATCCGCTCCGGCCAAGCGGGATCCTTAAAAACTTGGACGGCGTAAATCGGTTAAAGGATCACAGCAGGTGTTTCTACTTAATGGTAGACGTCATACACCTGACTGGGGTGGGTTCCTAGTCTTATGAATATTTTTTTAACAATTTAATTAAACAATTTACGCACCTAGCCGACGCCGGGACTCACGCTAATCATGATGGGAACCTCAGATGACGGATCCGTGAAACAGGTTGTTTACACCGAAGTGGTAAGTATCCCCAAATATCTAAAACTCATGCTTATGTACTTAAATATATTTATTTACCTACATATATAGAAGAAAAGTACATTTACGGCCATGCAGATCATGGCGGCGTTTGAGCAGGTGCGGGAGGCCATCGCATCAGTGGAGTTGGAAAAGCATTTAATTGCAATTATTGTGGACGATTGCCTCAACAACGCCTTGCTTCATGTCCACAGTGGCTATCCGGTGGTGGAAGACCTAATCCACCTCGCCAAAATAGTCGCCGCGGACAGCATGTGCTACAACTCCTGCCCAATATCCACACGCGGACGGTTTTCCGAGAGCACAACGCTCAGCAGAAGCTGGAGCTGGCCTGGAGCGGGACGAGCCACTTTCCTGGCAGTGCCAAGAGGCGCGTGCGCGGCGAGATCCGCGTGCTACGGGACGTTCTGAGCCGCCGGTTTGCCATATGCTCGACGCCGTTCAACCTGAGGGAGGCGAACAACGGAGTACTGGAGACCACCGGCCAGAAGTGGGCCTTTTTGACGGCCGAATTAATGGTCGAGGCCTTTACGCTTGAGGAGGATCATCTGCCTTCTCTGCCTGCTGGAAGACTTGGATTTCGACTCCACGGGGTAATTAAAATATATACATATGTAGTAATAATATGTAGTACTTATATATGTACATATGTATGTATGTGTTTTTATGCTTTACAGTTATGAAGATTAGATGCTATTGTCATCTCGCTTTGGCTCGAGCATTGACGCATTGAATGCATTTCAGTGGCTGCAAGCTTTTTGACTGTCACTTGCCAGCAAAATGTCAACCCTGACGCAACGTTGCTATCGCCTCCTCCAAATCTTTAAAGAGTTAAGCCTAGTATCCTGATCGACGAAAACCGTACGCCAGTCATGAGAGAGAGCGAGAGGCAAACAGCTGGCGTTCACTTTTCGTCGCGCCTTTTTTCACGTTGGTCTCCTGTTCGACGAAAAAAATACCAGAAAATTCCATAGCGTTGCCAGTCTGCGGAAATGAACTTTGGGTGAACCCTAGCGCAAAGATTACAAAATTTAATCTTTCGGCGTGCGCTTCTCACTGAACATATTAAAAAATGGAGGAAAAAAAATCAAAAAACCCGCAAAAGTCAATTGCAGGAGTTTACATGTGAGGACAAAATAACATTAATACTTCTGGGATGCCTCTTGTCAGAGCAAAATGTTTCATACATATGTCAAAAATTTACGAAAAACACAATAAAAGTGCAGCTATGAACTTTAAATAAGCAAATAATTATCAGTAAATTAAAATAAGCAACTGTTAAATTTAAATTGAATTGTTTTTTAATTTCTTTGTATAGCGGCAGACTTGTCTTGCCAAGGTATTTGATAATATCTTTTAAAGGCTCTTTCCCGCAAATACGATATTTGAATTTTAACTGCTTGTCAACAAACCCAGCTGATTGACAGTACGACCGTAGCACGCTTAAATCTGATGAACTATCAAACTTTTGGTCACACTGCAAAAATTAAAGTTTTTACGCTAGCGTAATCGTTTGTCGATCTGGATACTAGGCTTTAGTAGCATCCAGGGACTGAAGAGAACCGGTACCGGTACCGAAACCGGAACCGTTTCCTTTTTACGGAACCGGAATCGGAATCGGAACGAAACCGAAATTTTAATTTTCGATGGAACCGGAACCGATTATTTGGCGTACTGTGGAACCGAAACCGGAACCGAAACCGATATTCTTTTTTTGATATATACATATGTATGTTGTCGCAATTACTTTTCTACACGATTATACATTAAAAAAATGGAACCGATACTGGAACCGGAACCGATTTGTAATATTTTTTAGGAACCGGAACCGAAACCGGAATCGTTTTGCGATTTTTCTTAGGAACCGAAATTGGAACCGGAACCGCTAACAGATTTTTATAGGAACCGAAACCGGAATCGGAACCGGTATTCCAATCGGTTTCAGTCCCTGGTAGAATCCCATTTTCGCGTTTGCGAAAATGACCCAAGATTAGAGAAAGTGGCTGAGAGAGCTGCCAAGGCAGCTTTAAAAAAATTGTACAACCAATTAGAAAAGGTAGTGAAGGAAGAGAGGAACCCTTCCAGCAAGGAAGTCGCCGCAGTGTTTTCGCTGCAGCAACAGGCCTATGACCTGGTTGCAGCGAAGGTCTGCAGGTTTAAAGGAAGCGAGCCAGAGGAATATGTGGACTCCATCCTTGAAGGGGACCCGGAAGAAGACCTGACCGCCGATGACGCCTTTAATGTCGTGTCAGACGAAGCAGGAGGCACACATCCTGCTAGGGTGAAGCTGTTCGAGGAGGAGACGCCGACCAAGCGAGCTAAGATGAGCTTATACCAATGCAGCCTTTGCCTAGAAAAGTGCAGCTCGTCTGTGGCTCTTTATGAGCACCGACTGGGGTGTTTCTTCGAAAAATACAACCACGAATGCGCTTGCGGCCGCCTAACGGCTAACAACCTTATTGTGAAGGTTACGGGCGAAAGAACCGGTTAGAACTATAATAAATAACAAATTTATTTTTTATAATAAAAAAACAATAATACGGAATATTTGCGGCTGCACTTGTCGCTCTCACTGTGTTCTTCTTCATTCTTTTCATTGTTGTTCACCTTCGTTGCCAGAAATTTATTTGTAGCTTATCTCTTGTTTTGCTTGTACAAAAGTCAGAGATAATTCTGGGAAAATCGTATACTGATAATTTAAAATGAAATATTTAAAGGCTTATATTAATTCGGCTTTATGGTTAATTCGGCCAAAAAAAGGCCTATTTTCATGAATTTTTTTACTCAATTCGGTTAATGTCAGATCTATAATTTTATAACCAAATTAAAGTACAACATTTAAACTACGTTTACACAAATTTTCATAAAACAAAAAATAATAAATGAGCCGTTCACAGCAAAGCTCCAAGAAAAAAGGTTTTGCGATGAACAGCATAACTCGTAACTGAATCATCAGAAAAAACCAAAAAAAAATGTGTATTAGTTAATATGTTCCTAGGGGTAACTACGTTGAGTTTTTTTTTTAATTCAATTTTTGGATTTTTGGTGACACTTTAAACTCAAAAACGTGGTTTAGCCTAAAAAATGGATATATGTATTTGTTTTTATAAAATTAAAAATAATAAGTAAAAAAAAAACTCGACGTCAGTACCTGCAGATTTAGGTACATAAATTGTGTGTAAAATTTTAAAACGATTCGTTTAGTAGATTTTGCTGGATCGTTGGATCCGAGTTGGTCTGTTTATTTTTTGTCCCAGAAACAGTCGTTTCTGTCAAGGGACACTTCAAAAGACTAAAATTGTTTTCATAGTTTTCACATCAACAACCAGTTTCAGATCAACATACAAAATACCAGAAAATTAAATATTCATCTTTCTGAAATCAACTCTGGCTGAACGTTCGCCAAAATAATATATTTTTATCAGTTTATTATGAAATGGGCTATTACTTTTCATTTGCAAAAATGAAAAAAATAAAACATAATAAACTGTAACGTCTATTAGAACTTTGACCTAAGTTTGTATATGGCGATTAGGAAAATAATCCCACAGATTCCCATTTCTCGACTTATTTGGATGGTGCTTCCGGAAGACGTCGCTCGTTTGAAGACTTCACTGCCGGCCTCAATGGCTAGGCCCACAACCAACTGCTTCAACACGGAACTCAGGAATCCTCCCTGTTGCGGCACACCATCCACATAGACTTGATTGGCTTTTTCCGTCCTATATCGCGTCAGCAGTTCGTTGGCACGCCGCCGTTCCTGATCAGTAAGATGAATGCGATCGTAGTACTTCTCATAGAATTCAACCAACTGGGGAATATTTCGGTATTGAGCATTTCGGTCGACTGAGGGATTATTGTACACTGCGAGCATTTCACGGGCCTTAGCCGTGAATTCGGCATCACTCTGGGCGAGTCCTGTCCCCAAAATGCACCCAAGAACAACCAGGAAACATCTGAAAATATTTAAATCGAAAATGTCGGGGCTGGTATATTTTCTCTTGGGAAAGCTTACCCCACTTGAATTATGGAACTCATCTCTTTTCTGTATTGCCTTAAGAGGTTCGATTGCAACTGAAAAGTACCCCATTATCGCCTTTGTATTTATACATAGCTTGCTCAAGCAGCTTCTATCACTTCTTTTGCTTATAGGGAAGTCAAAGGTGATTCTGGGAAATCAGTTACTGATAACTGCAAATACTATGAACTAAATATATTCATAAGGTCATTGCACCGAATATTTTGTCCTAATGAAAACTTGTATTGAGGACGGAAAACGACCAATGTTTATATTATTAATTTAGATAGTCAATTTTAATTAGAATATAGCAATGAAATACAGTATAATAGGTCGAAGGAATGAAAAGACATTTAACAAAAAAGGAAAGCTAACTTCGGGCGGAATATTCTGTAAATTATATTGGTTGGTCAAAAAAAAACCCATAGAAAATGCCAACTTCCTAACTTTACAAACACCAAAGTTATGGCATTTCCGATCAATCAGATATTTGGCGGCTATTGGATATAGTCCGACCTATATACTGCGTGCAAAGGAAAGAAGGGTGTGTGCAAAGTTTCAATTCGATATCTTTAAAACTGAGATACTAGTTCGCGTAGAAACAGACAGACGGACAGACGGACATGCTCAAGACGCTATCCTGATCAAGAAATGTCTCCTTCATAAATCATAAGTATATGATTTTCCCAGAATTACCTCTGACTTCTGAACAAGCATAACAAGAGATAAGCTATAAATACAAATAATCAGTAGTGACAATTTAATATAATACAATTTCTACAATTTAATATAATGCAACAAATTGATTATAGAAAAACTTTCATTTAAAAGTTCGGACAAGTTTTTAAGCGTTATCTAATAGCATTTAAAAAGTAAAATGTAGCATTTACTTCGTTATGCAAAACATTTCGATAAAATTAATCCATCCGGTGGTGATGCAAAAGTACGTCTCATGCGGTACCACATGATGTGTCAGTCCTGGATGTACAGGACCCACCTCTGTATATTTTGTTAATTGCATTTTTAAACCCTTTCAGAGGGTATTATAATTTTGGTCGAGACATCTTCGACCCTATAAAGTATATTCTTGATCAGGATCGCATCCTGAGTTGATATAAGCATGTCCGCCTGTCTGTTTATACGCGAACTACTCTCTGTTTTAAAGATATTGTTTAAATTGTATTTTTTGTTGCTGGGCTCACAGCAAAACCAAAAAAATCCCAAAAATTCGGAAATGACGTTAAGTACCTTAAAGATTTCCGCTTATTATTAAACATAAAGTCGAGGTGTTTTCCAAAACTATTAAAAACGCGATAAGAAACTTGCGCAATCATTAAATTTAATTAGGCAATTTATACATTGCAATTGTTTATAATTTACAGTTTAGTCTTGAGTAGATTGTGAAACATTTCACTTGTGCAGAATGAAGTCGATTGTTTTACTGCTGTTTTTGTCTTATTTGCTTTTAGAGGAGTCAAAATTTTCCATTGCAAACCCTGTTAAGGATTTTCAACAACAAACTAAAACTCAAGACAGCAAAGATCAGTGTAATTCGTATTGTTTCGTAATTTTCAAGCCCGTTCTCGATCATTTCGTTGAGTTGAAACAAGCTGCCAATACCAGCGATGAATTAAAAGAAAAAATAAACACGTTGGAACTCTTTAACAAGGACTTGCAGATCCAGTTATCAAATGCCGAAGGTCTAGTCAAGAACAGTAAATTACTTATTAATTTTAAAGATGAACAAATAAAGGAGATAAGTAAACAACTTAAAGATAAGGATGAACAAATTAAGGAAATGAATCAACAACGTAAACACAGAGATGATAAGATTAAGAATAAAGAGGAAACAATTTCGAAATTGCAGAGCCAGCTTGCAATCGCTAAAATACAAATCGAAAATAAAAATAATTTAATTTATATAAAAGATGATCAAATTAAAGACAAAACCGATCATATAAAAACACAAGAATATTTCATACAACAAAAGGAACAACAAATAAAGGAAAAAGATGAAAATATAAACATTAAAATAACTCAAATTAATGGCCAAAGTGCTGACAATATGAAAAAAGCTAATCAAATCGATGAGTTAACTGAGAAAACTGATCTAGTTTCGAGATGCAGACGAATGGATTGTCCAAGTAAAGGTCCAACTGGCATTTACAACATTACAATACGCGGAATAAATGTATTTGAAGTTCCCTGCAATTCAACTGGTTGGATGATAATTCAGAGGCGTATGGACGGATCAGAGGATTTTAACCGAAGCTGGGTTGATTATAAAAACGGATTTGGGGACGTTAAACGAGAGTTCTTTATCGGGCTCGAAAAGTTGCATCTCATGACGGAAGCACAACCATACGAACTTTACATCAGCCTTCGCGATGTAAATGGAACCAGCCGCTACGCAAAGTACGATAATTTCAAAGTTGGGAGTGAGAAGGAGGGCTATCAGCTGAAAACGATAGGGAAATATTCTGGTACAGCCGGAGACTCCCTAAAATATCATGAGAAATCAATGTTCAGCACACACGATCGGGATAATGACTCTAAGGATACAAGCTGCGCATGGTTGGATAATGGAGGTTGGTGGTTTAAGGCATGTGCTACCAGGTATGTAAATTAAAAATAATATTTTGAATTTGTTTAATATAAACATATAAATTTGCAGTTCACTCAATGGAAAATATTATAGAAACGGTAACAAAGAAGACCAAGGAAAATACGGAATTACTTGGGGTACTTGGAAAGAATTCGACTACACAATTTCGCTTACTTTTGTTGAAATGATGATACGACCTAAATCCATTTGAGCTAGAAAAGATTCATGAGAGACTTTTTACAAAATTAAGCCAAAACAAAAGAACATAAAAATTACAATAAACCCTTTCTAAATCTGCAAAAAATAAATTAAGCTACTGAAATTAATCATGCCACTCGATCCATTCGGTTAGCGCATATTTTATATTTATTTATCAAGTTGTTGCTTATTACAGGGAAAATTGAGTTAATTGTTAATATGCATATGACACCCATAGACTATTTGAATGTTCTCCTTCGCCAACTCTTCCTCCAGAGTCACGGAAAAGTCCTCATGCAGACGATGCCCTCCTGAGTACTAGAGTTGCCATAGCCCATCAGACGACTTCCTCGCATTGTCAAGGTGCCATTAATGGGGTAACGCCATTAATGGGGGGGTTCCAAATACTCGTAAATATTGGCTCTCTCCCACTTAAATACCGCCTCTGATGCCTACAGGCGCTCCAGGAAGGATATCTCAATACTGCTGGTGTTTATAGGGAGGACTTTAAGAACTTCGAAGTTTGTCTTCTTTCTGTTGCAGGTAATAAACAAGTCGAAACGGGTCGGATCGGCTCGGTTTCGTTCCGATTCCGGTTCCGTAAAAAGGAAACGGTTCCGGTTTCGGTACCGGTACCGGTACCGGTTCTCTTCAGTCCCTGTCTGAAATCAATAAAGCACCACGAATCGGCCGACTATATTATACCCGTATATGCAAAAAGTCCAAGACAAAATCATTTTGTACAATTTCATTTATACGCTTAAACTTGATTTAAGTCGAACGATTTCAGGAAAATCATAGTATAAATAAATTATATATAATATTAAAACAATTAATTTGATTAAATATACGGTTTGACTTAAAACCAAAATAAAGTTTTGTAAATGGCAAATTCATTTCTAGCACCCATCACTCCCGTTCATTTTTTTTTAATTTGTCAACGTAAATCAAAATCATAACTAGTTTGTTTAAATACCTTCTACAGAATAGCAGCGGGTCAGTGCTCCGTCAAACACAATAAATAAATATTTTATTTTAAAGTGTGCATTAGAATCTAAAGACATTGCCTTTAGAATCATAGATTATAAAACAGAATTTATTGAGCCGTTCTACAACATCTTCGACCTTAATTTGTAAGCCGCAAAAAGAAAAATGATCCCAAATATTCCCATTTCTCGACTTATTTGGATGGTGCTGCTGGAAGACGTCGCCCGTTTGTAAATATCACTGGCTATTTCTATAGTAGCGCCCACAAGAAGTTGCTTTCCAAAGGACTTAAATATTCCTCCTTGTTGCGGCACACCATCCACATAGACTATCTCGGCTTGTTCCGCTCTATACCTCGTCAGCAGATCATTGACATGCTGCCGTTCCTGATCAGTAAGATGAATGCGATCGTAGTACTTCTCGTAGAATTCTACCAACTCGGGAATTTTTCGGTAGTGGGCATTTCGATCGGCTGAGGGATTACCGAACACTGCGAGCATTTCACGGGCCTTAGCCGTGAATTCAGCATCACTCTGGGCGAGTCCTATCACCAAAATGCATCCAAGAACAACCAGGAAACATCTGAAAATATTTAAATCGAAAATGTCGGGGCTGGTATATTTTCTTTTGGGAAAGCTTACCCCACTTGAATTATGGAACTCATCTCTTTTCTGTATTGTCTTACGAGGTTCGATTGCAACTGAAAAGTACCCCATCATCGCCTTTGTATTTATAGCTAGTTCAATCAGCTTCTATCACTCCCTTTGCTAATGGGGAAGTCAAAGGTGATTCTGGGAAATCAATTCTTGATAACTGCAAATACTAAGAACTAAATTTATTCATAAGGTCATTGCAACGAATATTTTGTCATAATGCAAACTTGCATTAGGGACTGAAAACAAGCAATCTTTAAATATAAAACATTTTATATTTTTTAGATAGTCAATTTTAATTAAAAAAAGAATATAGAAAAAACACAGTATAATAGATCGAAGGAATGAAGAGACATTTATAGATGAAACACAATTAAAATAATAGATTTCAAAGAAAATCGGTGAACACGATCCAGCAAAATCTACTAAACGAATCGTTTTAAAATTTTACACACAATTTATATACCTAAATCTGCAGGTACTGACGTCGAGTTTTTTTTTACTTATTATTTTTAATTTTATAAAAACAAATATATCCATTTTTTAGGCTAAAATCGCGTTTTTGACTTTAAAGTGTCACCAAAAATCCAAAAATTGAATTAAAAAAACTCAACGTAGTTACCTCTAGAAACATGTTAACTAATACACAATTTTTTTTTGGTGTTTTCTGATGATTAAGTTACGGGTTATGCTGTTCATCGCAAAACCTTTTTTCATGGAAGGCGCCTACGGAGCTTTGCTGTGAACGGCTCATTTATTATTTTTTGTTTTATGAAAATTTGTGTAAACGTTGTTTAAATGTTGTACTTTAATTTGGTTATATAATTATAACCATAAAGCCGAATTAATATAAGCCTTTAAATATTTCATTTTAAGTTATCAGTATACGATTTTCCCAGAATTACCTCTGACTTCTGTACAAGCAAAACCAGAGATAAGCTACAAATACAAATAATCAGTAGTGCCAAAGTCGTTTTGCCATTAAGAACCGCAAACAAAGTTAGAAATTTCTGGCAACGAAGAAAAGAATGAAGAAGAACACAGTGAGAGCTACAAGTGCAGCCGCAAATATTCGGTATTATTGTTGTTTTAATATAAAAAATTAATTTGTGATATATTTTAGTTCTAACCGGTGCTTTCGCCCGTAACCTTCACAATAAGGTTGCTCCCGAGTCCGCAGGATGCAACAAAGGCAAAGGCTGCATTGGTATAAGCTCATCTTAGCTCGCTTGGTCGGCGTCTCCTCCTCGAACAGCTTCACCCTAGCAGGATGTGTGCCTCCTGCTTCGTCTGACACGCCACTAAAGGCGTCTTTGGCGGTCAGGTCTTCTTCCGGGTCCCCTCCCAGGATGGAGTCCACATATTCCTCCGGCTCGCTTCCTTTAAACCTGCAGACCTTCGCTGCAACCAGGTCATAGGCCTGTTGCTGCAGCGAAAACACTGCGGCGATTTCCTTGCTGGAAGGGTTCCTCTCTTCCTTCACTACCTTTTCTAATTGGTTGTACAATTTTTTTAAAGCTGCCTTGGCAACCCTCTCAGCCACTTTCTCTTATCTTGGGTCATTTTCGCAAACGCTAAAATGGGATTCTACTAACTCTTTGAAAATTTGGAGGAGGCGATAGCAACGTTGCGTCAGGGTTGACATTTTGCTGGAAAGTGACAGTCAAAAAGCTTGCAGCCACTGAAATGCATTCAATGCGTCAATGCTCGAGCCAAAGCGAGATGACAATAGCATCTAATCTTCATAACTGTAAAGCATAAAAACACATACATACATATGTACATATATAAGTACATATATACATATTATTACTACATATATATTTTAATTACCCCGTGGAGTCGAAATCCAAGTCCTCCAGCAGGCAGAGAAGGCAGATGATCCTCCTCAGGAGCTTCTGCGCCTCTAGCTCGCTGATTTTTGGCTCAAGCGTAAAGGCCTCGACAATTAATTCGGCCGTCAAAGAGGCCCACTTCTGGCCGGTGGTCTCCAGGACTCCGTTGTTCGCCTCCCTCAGGTTGAACGGCGTCGAGCATATGGCAAACCGGCGGCTCAGAACGTCCCGTAGCACGCGGATCTCGCCGCGCACGCGCCTCTCGGCACTGCCAGGAAAGTGGCTCGTCCCGCTCCAGGCCAGCTCCAGCTTCTGCTGAGCGTTGTGCTCCCGGAAAACCATCCGCGTGTGGATATTGGGCAGGAGTTGCAGCACATGCTTCATGTCCGCGGCGACTATTTTGGCCAGGTGGATAGCCGGATAGCCACTGTGGACATGAAGCAAGGCGTTGTTGGGGCAGTCGTCCACAATAATTGCAATTAAATGCTTTTCCAACTCCACTGATGCGATGGCCTCCCGCACCTGCTCAAACGCCGCCATGATCTGCATGGCCGTAAATGTACTTTTCTTCTATATATGTAAGTAAATAAATATATTTAAGTACATATGAATGAGTTTTAGATATTTGGGGCTACTTACTACTTCGGTGTAAACAACCTGCTTTACGGATCCGTCATCTGAGGTTCCCATTATGATTAGCGTGTGTCCCGGCGTCGGCTGGGTGCGTAAATTGTTTAATTAAATTGGTAAAAAATGTTCATAAGACTAGGAACCCACCCCAGTCAGGTGTATGACGTCTACCATCAAGTAGAAACACCTGCCGTGATCCTTTAACCGATTTACGCCGTCCAAGTTTTTAAGGATCCCGCTTGGCCGGAGCGGATCATCGACCTGTCGGAGGTGCTTGTCCACCTGGGCGCGCAGGTGCGGCATGGCCTGAAAAGGTCCATTATATAAAAAACGCAAGTATGGTCACTTAAAAACTTTAAACAACGGCGCCAAAACTGTATGACCACCTTGGAGAAACAGCAAAATGTCCCGTAACGCCATGCGAAAGTGGCCAGAAAGTGCCTATATTTGCGTTGAACCCAAAGGTGGTCACACTTCCTGGACCTGAAATCTGTGTGTCGCGAAATTCTGCGTTCCGCCGCATTTTCCGCGAGAAAAAAGTGCTGTCGACGGGAGCCGGGGGTGGGCGCAGATCGCCGCGATCAGTTTTCCGTTGCAAGTGAACACATTTCGGACATTTTTAACCATCAACAACCATTCATTTATGTTGCCACTGCCGTTGTATTCTGGGAGCAGCTCTTTGACGGTGTTTAAATTCATTTCTGGCTTTAAAAGACGGTCAGCATTTTCGAAACGTAAATTTTGCATCGCCTGTTCCATGCCCGCAGCGTTGCCACCCAATTCACTTCGTAGCACACTAAAAGTTGAAGGGTTTGGTTGAACGCCGTTTCCTTCGAGTTGAATGCCATCACGATCTCGACAAGCTTAAGTTCGTCGCCGTAAACGTCTTCATCTTCTTCTTCGCCCTGTTCTTCGTTGTTGTTGTTGTTGACTACCTTGGCGTCAGCCATCTCAGCACCAATTCCACCAGTAGACTCCACTTTTTCGTAGTACAACTCCGGTGCAATTTCAGACGGTAGTACCGCACTTAGTACCGCACTTAACTGTGCAACTTTGTTTCCTTTTGTGGACAAGCCAAGTTTTTCGCAGAAACTTTTGATTTCGATAAACTTGAGTTCGCCGAGATTAATTCGTTAAGCCATGTTAATAGACATTTGCCTATTTCAATATATGTACTTGCTTAGGTTCAGTTACCACTTCTGAATTATAGTGTACTTGATTTTTATTGTCTTTTTACTTCCGATCACTACGGCCACGCTTTTCTGAATGTGCTCCTTCTCCTTCGTTTTATGCCTTCGTCAAGAAAACCAATCAACATATCGATACTTTTAACCAGGGATCGCACACATAATATATAAATCCAGGGTTACAAACAAAATATAATATAACTAACTTAAAACTACTTTGGCCAAGTTGACTAGGAAGGATTGCTTACATAGTTCTTATTACTACAATATTAATATATCGTATAAATTGAAAAATAATTAGTATAAAAAAACTTTTGAACAAAATTTCAAAACGATTCGTAGACTTTGCAGGATCGTGTTCACCGACTTTGAAGTTGCAACTTTTCAGGAGAGCGTTATAAAGTTTTGGACACCCAAAAATCGAATTCAAATCCTACGTTCAACTGCCCATAACTTCGGAAGGTTACTCGGAGCAATCTAAAATTAAAAAAAAAAATGTAAAAAGAAAACAAATGTACCCCATTAAATTGTTTTAATATAAGCGAGAATTACCTCTGACTTCTGTACAAGCAAAACAAGAGAAAAGCTACAAATACAGTATTATGGAAAATGAAATAATTTCTTTGTTAAACTAAACAAAGAAAATAAGTTTTGATTCTAAATAAACATCGTTTTAAAGGAAAATTACTTAAAACGATGGATCTATTGTCGTACTTGGACCAATAATCATCCCTGAAGCAATCTAAAGAATAGAGAAGAGGAGGGACTTAGAGGTAACACATATGTATACATACATCGAGCTTTGGGAATCCCAGAAACTAAATGTCGCAGTTCGCCTTTTGCCACATGCTGGTGAGGATTCCCTGGGTGGTGGCCACTATGTTGATCCGCGTTCAGGTACTTCTTCGAGCAGTTGGCATCTGCGATGAGGTTCTCGTATTCCTTGGTGAGATTCTTATAGAGTCCCGCGCATCCGATGCAGAGATTCATCCTTTGTCAGCCAAGTGTGACCAAAGTCGTTTTGCCATTAAGAACCGCAAACAAAGATAGAAATTTCTGGCAACGAAGAAGGTGAACAACAATGAAAAGAATGAAGAAGAACACAGTGAGAGCGACAAGTGCAGCCGCAAATATTCGGTATTATTGTTGTTTTATTATAAAAAATTAATTTGTTATATATTATAGTTCTAACCGGTGCTTTCGCCCGTAACCTTCACAACAAGGTTGCTCCCGAGTCCGCAGGATCGGCGGTGGCCAGCCATCTGCGAATGCAACACCGTTAGGCGGCCGCAAGCGCACTCGTGGTTGTATTTTTCGAAGAAACACCCCAGTCGGTGCTCATAAAGAGCCACAGACGAGCTGCACTTTTCTAGGCAAAGGCTGCATTGGTATAAGCTCGTCTTATCTCGCTTGGTCGGCGTCTCCTCCTCGAACAGCTTCACCCTAGCAGGATGTGTGCCTCCTGCTTCGTCTGACACGACACTAAAGGCGTCATCGGCGGTCAGGTCTTCTTCCGGGTCCCCTCCCAGGATGGAGTCCACATATTCCTCCGGCTCGCTTCCTTTAAACCTGCAGACCTTCGCTGCAACCAGGTCATAGGCCTGTTGCTGGGTGCGTAAATTGTTTAATTAAATTGGTAAAAAATGTTCATAAGACTAGGAACCCACCCCAGTCAGGTGTATGACGTCTACCATCAAGTAGAAACACCTGCCGTGATCCTTTAACCGATTTACGCCGTCCAAGTTTTTAAGGATCCCGCTTGGCCGGAGCGGATCATCCACCTGTCGGAGGTGCTTGTCCACCTGGGCGCGCAGGTGCGGCATGGCAAAGAATTTAAGCCTGAAAAGGTCCATTATATAAAAAACGCAAGTATGGTCACTTAAAAACTTTAAACAACAGCGCCAAAACTGTATGACCACCTTGGAAAAACAGCAAAATGTCCCGTAACGCCATGCGAAAGTGGCCAGAACCCAAAGGTGGTCACACTTCCTGGACCTGAAATCTGTGTGTCGCGAAATTCTGCGTTCCGCCGCATTTTCCGCGAGAAAAAAGTGCTGTCGACGGGAGCCGGGGGTGGGGGGCAGGTCGCCGCGATCAGTTTTCCGTTGCAAGTGATCGAATACACCAGTTTTCCCATCGCGTGTGTTACCCATGTGCAAAATACAGTGCTGCCAGACCGTCAAACTAAACTTTACCGGTTCTTCCCCCATTTCTCAGTTTTCCGAACTCGGCCCCCAACATGAGACCCCCCAAAAGTTGCGCCCCGTTCCCCCACATCCTCCCCATCCCGGCGCTGCCATTTGGGACACATTCAGCCACTTCAGCTTTAATTCTGCCCTCTATTTGCAATTTCGCTCCCTGGCGGTAAATCGAAAGTCGGGTGGCTCCACCTAGTAGTAAACTAACATTTATGTGGCTCCACCTAGACGGAGACAACGAAATGTCAATCTACCTCTAGGTGGAGCGAACAAGTTTTTAAATTTGCGCTAGGTGAAGCCAACTATTCTTTGATCTACCGCTAGGGGGAGACTTCTAAAATAGATGATGATTTACAAGCTATCGGCTCCCCCAGGCAACAATTTGATTCTAAAATAGCTCTCATTTAAAAGTTCAGACAAGTTTTTAGGCCTTATTAAACTTTTAAAAAAGTAAAATAAAAAAATATATTTATTAAAGAGTTTGATAGAGTTAAATGCTACTTTGTTATGCAAAACATTTCGATTACTTTCTACAATTTAAAGCTCCTTGGTCCATGTTTCCTTTATAAAGTCAATGGGGACGGAACCTATGAAGATTCTTCGCCCATTTCATTTTGTCATAAGGCAAATTTAAATTATTTCAATTTTGGGCAAACCACGTTCCATTGGCCATTCTGACCTCCGTAAATGACAGTGCCCTCTTTGGAGATTATAAACATATATGTCTATAGACAAAGGATTTCCCCATTAGACACTTGCCCACCAATTTATTAATTGCAGAACACAAATATTCCCACAAATTCTGACCTCCAGAAATGGCGGTGCCTACTCTGGAAATTTTGGATCATTATAAACAAAGACACAGGATTTCCCCAAAAGATAATGGACTTGCGCAATCATTTATAAAGTGCAACCGTTTATAATTTTCAGTTTAGTCTTGAGTAGATTGTGAAACATTTAACTTGTGCAGAATGAAGTCGAGTGTTTTAGTGCTGTTTTTGTCATATTTGCTTTTGGAGGAGTCAACTTTTTCAATTGCAGACCCTGTTAATTTTCAACAATACACTAAAAATCAAGGCAGAGAAAATCAGTGCAGTTCATATTATTTGTTGATGTTCAAGCCCGAACTCGATGAACTCAAAGAAAAAATAAATACGTTGGAACTTTCTAACAGGGACTTGCAAATCCAGTTATCAAATGCCGAAGTTGACAAGATCAGTAAAATACTTATTAATTTAAAAGATGAAAGAATTGAAGAGATAATTCAACAGCTTAAAGATAAGGATGGACAAATTAAGGAGATGAATCAACACAATAAAGACAAAGACGATAAGATTAAAACCCAATCTGATCTGCTCAAGAATAAAGAAGAAACAATTTCAAACTTGCAGAGCCAGCTTGCAATCGCTAAAATACAAATCGAAAATAAAGATAATCTAATTCATATAAAAGAAGATCAAATTAAAGACAAAATTGAACAAATTAAAAACAAAGAAGAACTGATACAACTAAGGGAACAACAAATAAAGGAAAAAGATGAAAATATAAACATTAAAACAAGAGAGAACGCTATAGTCGGGTGCCCCGACTATCAGATACCCGTTACTCAGGTAAAAGGAGTGCGAGGGAGATGGAGATAGAAACTTTGATCACGCATAACTTTTTAACGAATGGTCCGATTTGAAAAATTTCTACATTTCGATAGGTATTGATAAACACAATAAAACTGCATTTTTACTTTTCCGAAATATTTAAATTTTTAAAATCGTATATAAGCGATTGTGGGCGTTAAAGGGGGCGTGGCACCTTTTTGAAACAAACTTGCGCTGCGTAGGAACTCCTAGAATCTGCATGCAAAATGCCTATCTTCTAGCTTTTATAGTTTCCGAGATCTCAGCGTTCATACGGACAGACAGACAGACGGACAGACGGACGGACGGACAGACGGACAGACGGACATGGCTAGATCGACTCGGCTAGTGATCCTGAACAAGAATATATATACTTTATAGGGTCGGAAACGCTTCCTTATAGCTGTTACATACTTTTGCACGAATACAATATACCCTTTTACTCTACGAGTAACGGGTATAAATACTCAAATCAATGACCAAAGTGCCGACAATTCGAGAAAAGCTAAACAAATCTCTGAGTTAACGAACCAAGTAACTGAGAAAACTGACCTACTTACGACTTGTAGCCAATTTTACAAATGCCCCAGGGAAGGTCCAACTGGCATTTACAACATGCAAATGCGCGGAATAAATGCCTTTAAGGTTCCCTGCAATTCAAATGGTTGGATGATAATTCAGAGGCGTATGGACGGATCAGAGGATTTTAATCGAAACTGGGTTGATTATAAGAACGGATTTGGGGACGTAAAACGAGAGTTCTTTATCGGGCTCGAAAAGTTGCATCTCATGACGGAGGCACAACCATACGAACTTTACATCAGCCTTCGGGATGTAAATGGAACCAGTCGCTACGCAAAGTACGATAATTTCAAAGTTGGGAGTGAGAAGGAGGGATATGATCTGAAAACGATACGGAATTATTCTGGTACAGCAGGAGACTCCTTAAAATACCATGAGAAAGCAAAGTTCAGCACACACGATCGGGATAATGACTCTAGCGATGGAAACTGCGCAATGACTCATAATGGTGGTTGGTGGTTTAAATCATGTTCTCATAGGTATATATAAATTTAAAAATAACTATTTGAATTTGTTTAATCTATATATTTAAATTTGCAGCTCGCTCAATGGAAAATATTATAAGGACGGTAAAAAGCAAAACCAAGGAAATTACGGAATTACTTGGGTTACTTGGAAACAATACGACTACACAATATCGCTTACTTTTGTTGAAATAATGATAAGGCCTACGCCCATGTAGGCCAGAAAAGTTTCATAATACTAAAGCAGAGACTTTTTACAAGTTAAAGCAAGAATAAAAGAACATCATAAATTTAAACGAACTCTTTTTAAACCAGCTTTTAAGCAGCGCTGGGCAACGTTAAATAACTATAAGCATTTTATTTTCTTGAGGTCTAAGTTTCGTTTCCTCATGACAACGAAGAGTTATAATAAATTGCTCTTCAAATTTGTAAATTATACCTAATAAATAGGGGTGGAAAAAAATGTATATATATAAAAATAACAAAATTATGTTCCGTTTAATTAGCATTACATTTTTTTATTCAGATCACAATTAATATTGCTGTCTTAGAACTACTGTGTTGGGCATCAACACATCAAATGTTACAAGCAACTAGTCCTCTTCAAGGTTCGACTTAGAGTATTCAAAATTCTTAAGCTGCTAGTGAAATACTTGGAAAATGTGTTGCATTTAACAAACTTCTTTAAAAATAAATTATAAAAATTGGTCTTTTACAAAAGATTTAACAATTGCCACTAAAAGTGTGCATACTAATATCTGTATCCGTTTTTCCATAAATTTTTCAATTGTATCATATACATATAAAAAATGTTAAGGCAAAATTTGTAAGTCACGTTCTTGATTGCATACAGCGCCTAGTTAAATTGTATTTTGTATATATTTATATATTGTTGTAAATAAATTAGTTCATTTTATAGCCATCGAAAAGCAGCGATGATGAAATGTATTAAAAATGTCTTTTTGTTCGGAGCTGGTACAAAAATCAGTTGCTCTTTAAGCTTATGTATCAAGTAATTAACTTTGATTTGTGTAAAAATGTTTAAAAAGTTATCCGACAAGCCAGTGCTCGATATTCAGTAATTTTTTAAATTTATTATTTAGGTATACGTAAGGCTCACTCTTATTACGATTAATCTGTGGCGAGATCAATGAATGCATATATTTTTATGCGCTCTAATGTGCGATTGTGTGCATGTGTGTATAATTATAAAAACCACTAACTTAAACTATAGTAATCAACTATTTAAAACAAACATGCAACTAAGAACAATGCCATTTGCTCAGTTAACTTTACAAGTAAGTAATCTGCTCTCATTTAAAGCTACTTCGTTGTGCAAAACATTTCGATAATATGGTAACAGTTGAAGATGACTTTCAACAAGATAAGGCTGCTTGGTCCAAGTTTCCTATATACAGTCGATGGGCAGCAAACCTATGTAAGTTTCTTGGCCCATTTCATGTCGTCATCTCGGGGCTTTAGGCCAGTAAAATGCTCGATGATAAGCTCGAATGTTGACCAGAATCTGTTGGGACATAACGAATGTTTAGCCAAATTTAAATAGTTTCAATTTTAGGGCAAACCTAATGCGTTCCAGTGGCCAATTAAGCCATCCAGTGGTGATGCAGAAGTACGTCTCATGCGGTGCCACATGATGGATGCGATGATGCTTGCGTGGCAGGATGATGTGACAGTTCTGGAGTAACAGGACCCACCTCGGCAGCCCCCAATAGGTATGCGACCATTTGTGTATCTAAATTGAATTGGTTTGAAACCATTTTTAAATCAAAATAAATTTAATCCTTGCCTGATTGGTCATGGCCACAAATATGGAGCAAAGAAACACATAGGCTATCCAGCCGAAATGTTGCTGAATCTCGCTCGGTGATCTGATGTAAAAATAGTGCGCCAAATATCCGAGGATTGGAATGCCAACCATAAAATTGTCGCCGTTTGTCTCAATGAAATCGTGACGCGTTATCGATGTGGGATCCAGATGATGCTCTCGAAACGGGCGCAGGAAATTCTGATAAATGTATATTATAGTCTAAAATAGATTCGATTTTCGATTTACTGCTCACCTTTCCAATCATGGGAGATTCCACTGATCCCCATGTATCTGCCGCCCAATGCACCAAACCGGAGGCAAAATCTGCCGTAATAATACCACACAATGCGGACAGGAATGCCGCACTTATCCTCTCCAAGCGCAGGTGCCTCACAATCAAGACCAAGTTGATGATCATCAAGCCAATGCAGGTGTAGACGCAAACGATTTCCTGAGCGCGCTTTCCTGTTAGTAACAAGTTTGTTAAGATTCCAAGCAAATAAATAGAAAGACTAGTAAGCAGATCGCCTCTTTCAGTTCTATTCTATATAACCAAAACTAAAATGTATCCTACCTTAAATTAATCTTATTTAAAATAACTCACTGAGACCCAAGGAATGGTCAGAATGTGAAATTATTTTAACAAAATGATATAAGGTATTCATTAATTTAAATCGAACTAAATTGGTTTTCTATTTAATTTATTTTTAATTTAAATAGAAAACCAATTTAGTTCGATTTAAATTTTCAGAAACACATGGCAAGCTTTAGCTATATTAAAGTTATTAGGCAACTTGGCCATTTTAAACTAGCAATACAAAAGTATTGCCTTATGGACAATAATGAGTATTTAACAAGAAAGCAAAAGAAAGAAAGAAAAAACGTAATTCTGGAGTTGTTAAATATTATTATATCTCTGAGTATATTCGTATATGTAAAAAACAAAGAAAAACTTTAGACTGAACTTATAAGGGTAGTGGGTTAGAGGGTACTCTGCAAAAGTATAGAGTATTGAATGAATTAAGCATTTAAACCCAATTATAAAGCATTGTTTGACTGATTAAAATGCAAATAATAGCCTTCCTTGACTTGACCTTCCTTAATGATATACATATAACTAAAGAATTAGTTTTCTGATATTGACAACTGGGCTAAAAAAAATCAAAAAATGTTTCCTTTTTTTGTGTATTGTAGTGTGGGAATTTATTCACCTGGACTGTATAACGAGGCCAGTTCCTGGGCGCCTTTATTCTGCGGTCCCCAGCGCGGAGAAGTTGTCGTCGCGGTATTAGATGCTGATGTGGCCCCAGTGGTGACCTTCAGTACCTCCTCCGGCTTATCCGATTCCTGGTCCTTTGTGGTGGCGGGCGCTGAGTTTCCATTGGGGTCATCCTCGTACATGGAGTTGGCCAGAATATCCTTATCGCTCTTGGCTGTCATCGTCTGAGGGTTGTGTAGAAGAGAAAACTGGAGTCACAAAACTAGACAAATAACAAACAACTTGAAGGACTTGATGACGGTTCCTGACTGATTGACAATGCAATGCCTGAATTCAATGTCAGGCCACCGATTCGATTGCCTGTGAACTCGGGCATCTGGATCAATTGGTCCCCTCTACATAATTAACGATTGCGAGGCCAACCAGGTGGGTTGGTACATTTATAAAATATATATTTAAATGATTATTTTTTAACAAGTTGAGAAAAACAAGCGTAACCGAAGGACGGACCGTCGCGTACCTTCTACCAATGACCTCTGGTCAGGGATCCCCATCATGTTGCGGCGTTGATGTCATTACCACCAGCTGCACCGACCGCCCTTCTTCCCGGAGCCACTCGACCATTCGACGGGTCACGCAATATTTTGGACTTACGACTGGTCTGTGGGGACCCAGAAGCTAACTCTAACCGAATGAGTTGAGTTGTCAGTGGCGGAGGCGCGGTCTAGAGGTGCCTTAATTAGGCAAATTGGTATTTAAATTGTTGTGAACGCTATCGCTTTTCGGGGTAGGTTGGAAAACGCAAGGGGCAAAAGGATTATATTTTTAGCAGCTTATTTGTTTCTTTGTTATTCGGTTCTTTACATTCGGTGGGTTACTCCTTGGTGATAAATGAGCTTTAGCACGAAATGTGGGCGCGAAAGCTGTATAACAAAGTCTCGTTTGAGCTTAAAACAAATGCAGAATAACAATGATATTGGCACCCTTGTCTTTGATACCTAAAGGTATACTAATCTCAAAAACTTGATACGAGCTATTAAAGACAGTCTATATTGGTGGTAATAAATGCGTAACATCCATAAACCCAAACCCCCATTATCAATTATCAGAATAAACCGTAATTCAAGTAATTTGGCCTTCTCAAATTCAATGAAAATCAACAATTCATTGATTGCAGTAGATTTTTTTTTATCAATTAAGGATACCAAAAGGCAATTGGGAATACAAATGAGTAAATGCGTTCGCAATTACACTAATTAGTCCATTCGATGTCGGAAATATTACACAAATTAACTGTTCCGAAGTTCTATGGGCCATCTGTCATTAGGGGAACTAATGGTGAAAGCACATTAATCAAAACTGGCAACAACCTATTGATAAAGCACCAGCAAAGGGCCCGGACCAAAAACACGCGTGGGCACACATAGAGCCCGTAAAGTTACCGAACCCAGGAGTCTCGAAGGACACGCCAGAAAGGACCCATAATCTGACGTCCCCTGGCAAACGCAAACATTTCCGTGTGACGTGCACCGGGGCAGGATAAACAAAAGACGGACGGAATGAACACCAGTAGAGCCCTGATTCAAATTTCAAAAATAAATGCGAACTGTTGGAGTTGTGGGCGCAAATGGGGCGATTCCGGATAGTGGGTGGTGGCCATTGGGTGGTGGGCATTGGGTGGTGGGGAGTAGTAAACCGAGAAACCCAAATGAATGTGAGAATGCCGACAACTAAATTCTTTGGCGCCGACTTGAATGACGCCCACGCCTGTCCTGGATACTCTACATTCAGCGGGTATGATCTACAACTGCCATCATACATCTATTAATCCAAAGTGCACGAAAATAATCAAAGACTTTTAATGGCATTTGTACGGAGTACAAATGTTTAATTTTTGTAACAGCTATTAAAAACCACAAAAACTATAAAAACCTATTAAAACAAATAATATTATGTCGATACATACATGCTTAAGATACCTAATATTCAAATTTTTCTATGAACACCTTATTAATTTCTCTTTTGGTTTCTCCTATTTTATAGAACTTTTAAATACAACATTTTAAAATGCGCATGGTGCCATCTTATGTGTAATTATGTTTACTAATTTTAAAGGATTGCCATCTTTACAAGAGGTTATTAAAGATTAAACTTTCATTGCCATGATAAGATTTAAGTTGATTACCTGTCAGGAAAAGTTAAAATGAGGATAAACTGTTTGGGAATAAAAATTAAATTTCTGATTTTAACCCTTCAAATTTGGATAAAAAGCGTTATTTTCTTCGATTCTTGCCTTTAATTAAAGGTTTTCAATCAGATAAACTTTAAAATAGAAAAGCTTATCACACTATTAAGAAGTCTGTGATAAATAAATTTACAACAAGAAAATTGAATAAAGTAGACGGTTAAAGCATTAGAAATATAATCATTATTCAAAAACCCGAAGCATTGTAATTTATTAAGATTTATTGTTACTTATTAATAATTCTGTAGTATTTTATATTTTAAAATAACGCAAAATTCTATTATATTTCTATGAAATTTAACACAAACAGAGAGAATTTCAACCTTCGAGTTGCGTACCCAACTAATTATTTGTTTGCTCGCGAAAGGCATAAAAAAAGGGGGGCGCACAGCCAACAGGTATTAATTTGGCACAAAGTTACCACGATTTTCGTGGCGGCGCCGTAGGAAAATAGCAATTTATTACACGAAATGCGCGAAGACACTCCAAAAATGGAAAAGTTTGTTTCGTGGGCCTGGCATTTCCGAGTCGAAAGATATCAGAAAAGGGTCCACCGTACACCCTTTTCTTGTTTTTTCGTTGGTGACAAAACTATCAGCTTTTGATCGGTTGCCAAATGCGCTCTCGTTTTATTTTAAATATTTGCAGTTGGCAAAGCGGTATTTATAGCACTGTTTATTGTTGTGGCGACTTTTTGCAATTGATAAGAAATTCTCAGTGCGGCTCTATTTATAAAGGCAAGCGAAAATTGACTCACTTTTGTTGCAGGTGTTATTGTTGTACTCCGAAGTTTATGTATTTCTTCCAACAATTAAAACTAAATGACCGTCTGCCAAGTATTGATTAGAACCAAAAAACTTATGCACGCAAGGGATTTTGGTGAGCTATTACTAACTTTGAATTACAGCGAACCTGGGCGTCGGCGTCTTCTATTTTTTTTTTATAACGGTATTCAAACGTAAATAAATGCCTTTTTTTTGTATGCACGTGATTTAAGGCTGCCCCACCGCACACACACACGCGTACGCACACCGCGCACTCTCCCACACACACACACACACGAGCGCAGTAAGAGTACCGCTACTTTGCACCAGTAAATTCCGAAAGAAACTAAACTAACGGCGGAAACGAATCGTACGTCGTAGCCATTTTCATTCATGCCCCGATTTTGCATATGTGTCGGAGCGAGTGTGAGTGCCTGTTTGTGGGTGTCTCTCTTTACCGTTACGTTGGTTTTGACCGTGTTGCAACACTCACGGTTTATTTCAGCGGTTCCAAGCGCCAAAGTATGAAGTTCCGAAGTCCTTTCGAGGGTAAAAATGTTTAGTATTGACAGTTAAACGAGTGCAAATGCTGTTTGGTAGCTTTGGATCTGGTTCCGAACATAAATAAAAAGGTGCCTAAATTAAAGATAAAATTATTATTATTTATTAATATTTGTCCTGATAAAAGAAATAATGTTTTACTCAAACCTACCCCTTTTTCCTGGTATAAAATTTTCAAATTTATCATCAAAAATAGGATCTAGAAAGCATTAACCGCATCCTGAAGACTACATCCAAGTTATGAATTCAAATACCACTAGAGTTATCTTCCATCCCTGAATATATCGATAATGAACATCGGTAGATTGGCAGCGTTGCCAGGTTGTTGGAAAACAGCTGATTCACCGGCTGCACGCAATTTGTTACGTAGTCTCCTGCGCTTTTTGGAAAACAAATTGTGATTTTTCAATTAAAATGTTACCCATTGCACGGGGAATTTATGGCGGCCTAGTCAACATAACTCGGAATAGTCGAGGAGCTCTTCACACGGCCAGTGCATTCCGCTGCAAGGCGGAGACTTCCACTGAGGATGCGGAATCCACTGAAGCCGATGCCGAGGATAACTCTAGCAGCTCCGCACCAGATCCCAAGGATCGCAGCAAGGTTATCCCCGTAGAGACATCGATACGCTACCTAAAGAGCGCCGCCTACAAACAAACCTATGGCGAGGACTTTGTGTGGACACAATATCGGTAGGTCCAATTAAAGCCACTTATATCGGTTGGGAAGACATTTCTGATTATACCCTTACCCTTATAGGCGCAACCACAAGGGCATGTATGCACCACGAAAAACCCGCAAGACGTGCATCCGCCAGAACCGTATCTCCACCGGGAATCCATGCCCCATTTGCCGGGACGAGTACCTGGTGTTGGATTACCGCAACACGGAACTCCTGGAGCAGTTCATCTCGCCCCACAGCGGAGATGTGCTCAGCTACTCAAAGACGGGCCTGTGCCAGAAGACCCATTTCCGTCTAATGGTGGCCGTGCAGCAGGCTCGCGATTCCGGATACCTAACCTACGATGTGCCTTTCAGGGAATACGATTACAGCGAGTACTACGGCCAGGAACAGAAGCAGAAAGCGTAAATACTAATTGAGTACATATGTATTTAAATAATCTTGTTGTTTATTAAAAGAGTGGAAAGAAAATTATAGGTAATTAAGTAAAAGTGCCTACTGATTGAAGTATTATGTTTATTATGAGTATTTTGATCAGTTTTGAGAAAGAAAGTCTGACCTCCGGCCTTTCCTTGGAGATAGTGGTTCATTATAAACATAAAGCCACCGATTCCCCAAAATTTTAATAACGCGATAAGAAATTTGCGCAATCATTAAATTTAATTATTCAATTTATACATTGCATTTGTTTATAATTTTTTGTTTAGTCTTGAGTAGATTGTAAATCATTTCACTTGTGTAGAATGAAGTCGGTTGCTTTAGTGCTGTTTTTGGCATATTTGCTTTTAGAGGAGTCAACTTTTTCAATTGCAGATCCTGTTAAGGATTTTCAACAAGAAACTAAAAATCAAGAAAGCAAAGATCAGTGCAATTCGTATTGTTTCTCGATTTTCAAGCCCTTTCTCGAGCATTTAGTTGAGTTAAAACAAGCAGCCAACACCAGCGATGAACTAAAAGAAAAATGTAATACTTTGGTACTCTCTAACAAAGACTTGCAGATCCAGTTATCAAATGCCGAAGGTCTGGAAAAGAGCAGTAAATTACTAATTAATTTTAAAGATGAACAAATTAGGGAGATAAGTAAACAACTGAAGGACAAGGATGAACAAATAAGGGAGATGAATCAACAACACAAAGACAAAGATGATAAGATTAAAAACCAATATGATCTGCTCAAGAATAAAGAAGAAACAATTTCTAACTTGCAGAGGCAGCTTGCAATCGCTGAAATACAAATCGAGAATAAAAATAATTTAATTTATATAAAAGATGATCAAATTAAAGACAAAACTGATCAGATAAAAAAACAAGAATATTTCATACAACAAAAGGAACAACAAATAAAGGAAAAAGATGAAAATATAAACATTAAAATTACTCAAATCAATGAGCAAAGTGCTGAAAATATGAAAAAAGCTAAACAAATCTCTGAGTTAACGAACCAAGTAACTGAGAAAACTTACCTGCTTTTGACATGTAGCGGATTTGACAAATGTCCCAGTGAAGGTCCAACTGGCATTTACAACATGAAAATGCGCGGAATAAATGCCTTTAAGGTTCCCTGCAATTCAAATGGTTGGATGATAATTCAGAGGCGTATGGACGGATCAGAGGATTTCAACCGAAACTGGGTTGATTATAAGAACGGATTTGGGGACGTTAAACGAGAATTCTTTATCGGGCTCGAAAAGTTGCATCTCATGACGGAGGCACAACCATACGAACTTTACATCAGCCTTCGGGATGTAAATGGAACCAGCCGCTACGCAAAGTACGATAATTTCAAAGTTGGGAGTGAGAAGGAGGGATAGGAGCTGAAAACGATAGGGAATTATTCTGGTACAGCGGGAGACTCCCTAAAATACCATGAGAAATCAATGTTCAGCACACACGATCGGGATAATGACTTTCACGGTGGAAATTGCGCAAAGAGTCACAATGGAGGTTGGTGGTTTAACAAATGTGCTTACAGGTATATATAAATTTAACAATAATTTGTTGCATTTGTTTAATTAAAACATTAAAATTTGCAGTTCACTCAATGGAAATTATTATAAAAACGGTAAGAAAGAAGGCCAAGGAAAATACGGAATTGTGTGGGGAAATTGGAAAAAATTTGACTACACAATTTCGCTTACTTTTGTGGAAATGATGATTAGGCCGAAATTCAATTGAGCTAGAAAAGTTTTACCGTACTGGAGCAGAGACTTTTAACCAATTTAAGTCAGATCAACATTACGAACAGAGTATAAATAAACAATGAAATTCATCAAGCCACTCGATCCATTATTTCGGTTACCGCTTAATTTATATTTATTTATCAAGTTGTTGCTTATTAAATGGAAAAACGAATTAGACCATTTGAATTTTTTTCCTTGTTTTCGACAATGAGTTCCTCCTCCAGAAGTCGCTGATGCGATCGTTGAACCAGGACTTGATCGGATTCGCTAAAAACTCGCATATAGAAATGTGGGAATTGTTGAAGCTGCAGTTTCCAAGCAAGTTTTCATCGTTGTATCTGGTTGAAAAAGTAAAACAGCTTAATAGATTGAATATAAACGTATAATATGTTGGTTACCGCGGCAGTTCGCTGAATTGTTTAAGAACCAGGTTCGTTTCAGTCCTCCTCGCCCAGGGGCCAAGCCAAAGATTCCCAGCTAACAGCCGTCGAAGATTCACTTGCTTATCTGCAGATTCGGCGAGTATATGATCGTTGCTTTGTCAGCTCTGATTGTTTGGTTCTCCCTTACTAACTGCGAGCCTCCTATATGTGTTCGACTACAACTCACTGTATATAGAATATTTTATTTATATAACATCTCTTCAATGTATTTGTTATCACTAAAATATTAAAGTATATATTTGTATAAAACGCAGAAAATCTTTTGAACTCAGTTTAGTCTTGAGTAGATTGTGAAACATTTCAATTGTGCAACAGAATGAAGTCGAGAGCTTTAGTGCTGTTTTTGTCATATTTGCTTTTGGAAGAGCCAACTTTTTCAGTTGCAGATCCTGTTAAGGATTCTCAACAAGAAATTAAAAATCAAGACAGCGAAGATCAGTGCAATACATATTGTTTTTTGATTTTCAAGCCCGTACTCGATCATTTCGTTGAGTTAAAACAAGCAGCCAACACCAGCGATGAACTAAAAGAAAAAATAAATGCGTTGGAACTCTCTAACAAGGACTTGCAGATCCAGTTATCAAATGCCGAAGGTCTGGAAAAGAGCAGTAAATTACTAATTCATTTCAAAGATGAACAAATAAAGGAGTTAAGTAACCAACTTAAAGACAAGGATGAACAAATTATGGAGAAAAGTAACCAACTTAAAGACAAGGATGAACAAATTAAGGAGATGAATCAACAACATAAAGACAAAGATGATAAGATTAAAACCCAATCTGATCTGCTCAAGAATAAAGAAGAAACAATTTCGAACTTGCAGAGCCAGCTTGCAATCGCTAAAATACAAATCGAAAATAAAGATAATCTAATTCATATAAAAGAAGATCAAATTAAAGACAAAAGTGAACAGATTAAAAACAAAGAAGAACTCATACAACTAAAGGAACAACAAATAAAGGAAAAAGATGAAGATATAAACATTAAAAATACTCAAATCAATGACCAAAGTGCCGACAATTCGAGAAAAGCTAAACAAATCTCTGAGTTAACGATCCAAGTAAAGTCCGTTTCGGAGAAGCTAACTGAGAAAGCTGACCTGGTTTCGAGATGCAGCCGAATGGATTGTCCAAGTGAAGGTCCAATTGGCATTTACAACATGATAATACGCGGAGTAAATGCCTTTAAGGTTCCCTGCAATTCAACTGGTTGGATGATAATTCAGAGGCGTATGGACGGATCAGAGGATTTCAACCGAAACTGGGTTGATTATAAGAACGGATTTGGGGACGTAAAACGAGAGTTCTTTATCGGGCTCGAAAAGTTGCATCTCATGACGGAGGCACAACCATACGAACTTTACATCAGCCTTCGGGATGTAAATGGAACCAGTCGCTACGCAAAGTACGATAATTTCAAAGTGGGGAGTGAGATGGAGGAATATGAGCTGAAAACGATAGGGCAATATTCTGGCACAGCAGGTGACTCCCTAAACTACCACGAAAAATCAAAGTTTAGCACACATGATCGGGATAGTAAGTGCGCTAAGAGTCATAATGGAGGTTGGTGGTTTAAATCATGTGCTCAAAGGTATCTGAAATAATTTAAATTTAAAAATACCTATTTGAATTTGTTTAATAAAAACATTTAAATTTGCAGCTCACTCAATGGAAAATATTATAAGGACGGTAAAAGGCAAAACCAAGAAAATTACGGAATTACTTGGGGTACTTGGAAACAATACGACTACACAATCTCTCTTACTTTTGTTGAAATGATGATACGGCCTAAATCCATTTGAGCCTAAAAAGTTGCATCATACTGAAGCCGAGACTTTTTAGAAGTTAATTACAAATAATTCGTTTCTTAATCTGCAAAAAATATATTAAACTACAGAAATTCATCAAGCCACTCGATCCCTTATTTCGGTTAGCGCTTATTTTATATTATTTATCAAGTTGTTGCTTATTAAAGGGAAAACTGAGTTAATTGTTAATATGCATATGACACCCCTAGACCATTTGAATGTTCTCCTTGTTTTCGCCAACGAGTTCCTCCTCTAGAAGTCGCTGATGAGACCGTTGAGCCAGGAGTTGATCGGATTCGCTAAAAACTCGCACATTTCTCGCGCAATCGTTGAAGGAGCAGTTACCAAGCAAATTTTCATTGTTATATCTGGGTAAAAAAAGTAAAACAGTTTTAAAGATTGAAGCTCAACATATAATATTATGGTTACCGCTGCAGTTCGCTGAATTGTTTAAGAACCAGGTTCGTTTCCGTCCTCTTTTCGCCCAGGGCTAAGCCATCTGCCAAGATTCCTAACTTACATCCGTCGAAGCTGCACTTGCTTCCCTGTAGGTTCAGAGATGCAGTTTTGTCCAGCAGTTCCAGTCCTGTCTTACAGTTCTTTAACTGAACACTGCCCAGCTCTGCGCTGGATCTTGGTCGCAACGAAATACCCACAGCAAAGTCCTCAATAAGGCAGCTTTTGAGTTCCACGCTGGCGCCTGGCATGCAGACGATGCCCTCCTGGGTACTAGAGTTGCCATCGCCCATCAGACGACATCCTCGCATTGTCAAGGTGCCATTGCGCAGCAGTATTCCTCGACGGACATGACGGCAGTTTAAGACCAGTTGCGACAGAGTATAGTCGCCATCAATTACCAGCAGGGTGCTGTCCTCGTCACTGGAGGACACCACAGGTAGCTTGAAGAGGTCTGGAACCGGAGTTAGTATAGCTTCCGGCTGGATTAGGCCACTTAGACTGCCATTGTCGTTAAGGTGTTCCAAGAACTTGATGGTGTGATCGCCCGGAGAAAGGAGTATATGATCGTTACTCTGGCAGATGCTCAGCACATCCTGCAGCGTATTGGCCAACTGCACCTGCGTTTCAGGATGGACCAGCGACTGGGCCAGCTTCAGCAGATCCAGCTGCTGCTGCAGTTTTCCCGGCACGGTAACCACATGGCTAATGGGAGCCCGCTCCACCAAGAGATCCTCCGATTGTTTGGTTGTCCCTGACGAGCTACGAAGTCGCTTCAAGCTGTTCGACTGCAGCTCACTGTATGCTCTCCGCATCTCAGGGTTTTCAAGGATCTCGAACTCGCTCCTGATGATGGCCATGCGCAGGTGAAGGCACATCAGATCCGTCACTGGTAGACTGGACGCATTGAGACTGCTATTGGCATTGCCTGATTTGGCCTGTTTTCTGGCCGGTTCCGTTGCATTGTCATTTAGTTCGACGGCCTCGTCGTCACTCTCGGCATCGGTGAGATCCAGTTCCAGGAAGTCCAAGCGCTGCTGGATGTAACTGGCTTCGGTCAGAAGGGTGCGCATGTGCACGGCTAGTGGTCGGGGTAGTCGATTCTTGTTGAGATCGCAGACCAGCTGAATACGAGCCTGCAGATGCTGCTGCACCCAGTCGCGATCATCGTCGTAGTCCTTGTCCCAAGGCATCCACACATGTGTATAGAAGAACCGCAGCCGATCAATACAGTCCGCCGTGGTGTCCACATTGAGGGCGGAGTTTTCCTGCTCCACCGTAGGCCACAGCTCCACCAGGGACACCTCGTTGCTCTCCGGCAGGTGGACATCGCTGTCCTGCACGGCGGTGACCACAAAGACCGCTTTTAACTCCTCAAAGATCACCTGTTCCACGTAGCCGTAAACAATGGTAGGGTAACGCAGTTTCAGATCCTCACAAATAACGCGCGGTATTTTCCAAATCGCCTGCCATCCTTTGGTATATATAAATATAATATAAAATGTAAGAAAATTGGCTCGTCTTTGTCTTCTGCATCAGTGTGGGTGGCTTACCTGCAGGCTCAATTTGCAGTTCTACGTAGGATTTCCACTCGGATCGCACTTGGGAGGCGGGCATCACTGCTCCCTCCCACTTAAGTACCGCCTCCGCTTCCTTCAGGCGCTCCAGAAAGGATTTCTCAAAGGTAAACACTTCCATTTTCGCAGATTTGGGGGACAAGTTTAAAGGCGTTTAAAGATATTTGAAATGCGTGTGCAGACTGACGGCTTCGATAACGATATCTCGGGCGGAATTATCGTGTAGTGCAACCATTCGATATAAAATTGTAGCTATTTTGTCAACAGAATCCGGCATTAAATTAGTACTCTGTTTTTTTTTTTAATCTGAACACGCAAAGCCAGAAAGATATAAAGTTTCCCTATGAGTCAAGACGTTTTTGTTTATATATTATAGTAAAAAAAAACACCTACCCTATTAAAAATATAACATATATTCGGACTTTATTTAGCTCCTGTTAGCTAGATGTAGCTATTAGCTACTTTTCTGAATGGACTGCTGGCAGCACTACTGGAAGTATCGATACCAACATATGTTTAAGGTACTCATTCAAAGCGGTGTTTTTCGTATAAACAACTTTTAGTAAAAATTAAAGGAAAATGGCCTCAAATAATATGCCGGAGGAGAGTTTCGAAGGGGGCGATGTAAGAATATAGACAAAAATATATGTCCAAGTTCCCGATCATTTGTTTTTTCCTTTAGTTTAACTTTGATGACGATGTGGATGATGACCAGTTTGTGTCCACGAATTCGGGACGAAAGCGACTTTTCAGCAAGGAGCTGCGCTGCATGATGTTTGGTTTTGGAGACGATAAAAATCCGTACACCGAAACCGTAGATCTGCTGGAGGATTTGGTCATAGAATATATAGCGGAGACCACACACCGGGCTATGGAAATCGGGCGAACAGGTCGTGTTCAAGTGGAGGACATTATCTTCCTGGTGCGCAAGGATCAACGCAAATACGCCAGGGTCAAGGACCTGCTGACCATGAACGAGGAGCTCAAGAAGGCGCGCAAGGCCTTCGATGAGATCAAGTATGTGGGTGAGTATTGGCACAGATCCTCTAACATCTAGATATTACACCTTTATTTTCCAGGCACCGAAGGCAAGCTGAAATGACAGCGGCTCAAAAAAGCACCGCCAAATCCAGGAACAAGCCAATCCTAGTAGTAAGCTTCAGAAAACGAATTGTTCTAAATATTTGTAATACTTTAAGCTAGCCCATAATAAACTAATCAAAGTAGTCTTCAATGTCAATGTCGGGATTGAGTATATCATCGCCGTAGGGCTCCAAATCAATGCCGTTTAGAATGAGGTTCTCGCAGGTCTCGGCTAGATCGGTGTCACCGATGAGGATAGCACCTCGCAGTCTGCCATTCTGCAGCACAAATTTGATGTACTCCTTATTGCGAGTGCAGCGCACCAAGATTTCGTAGTTCCTGTCCAAGTCCTGGCCATTGAAGCGCCCCAGCAAGACGACAGGATAGCCAAATAGCTTGGTAACGTGGCCAAAGAGCTCGAAGCAAAAGTCCTGGTACACGGTTTCATCCTCACTGGCTGCTGCCATACTCCTTCCCGCCATGGAGCCCATTTGCCGGGCCTGAGTCCACAGGCGCATCTGGAACCAGTGCATCGCCGGTGGCCAGCTGGCCGTGCATACATCACCGGCGGCATAGACATCCTTCAGATTTGTACGCATCATTTCATCCACGGAAATGCCACCATCCTCGGAAAACTTCAATGGGCAATCGCAGGTGTACTCGTGGCGCGGCAGGACACCCGTGGCGGAAACGATAAAATCACAGGTTAGCTGCTCGGAGCTCCCGTCCTCGTGGCTTAACTGGATTCTAAGGCCTGCTTCCTCGGCAAGTTCCTCATAGGACTCTATGTGAGATTTGTAGTAGATCTTTGGCAGGCGTTTATCTTCCTTTCCAGCTGCGCCACTCAAATCGAAGGTGCGGTGCCAGTCCGGACCCAAAGCGGCTCCATGTTTGATATCCTGCTCTTTGGACAGTAGTTCACCATAACGCATTCGTTTTATAGCCGTTGACGGAGAGGAATCTTTTGTATCCACTTCACTTCTGGCCAGCTGAAAGAACTCCGCTGCTCCTGGATCCACAAAGGTGGCCGAGATGTGGGCATCCTTCACCACCCAATGGACATTGACATCCTTCAGTTCGTAGGCCAACTCACTGGCAATGCCTCCATTTCCAAGGATCATAACATCCTTGGCTGCCGCCAATCTCCGCTGCAGTTCAAGCACAGAGTCTGTGTCCCGGATCCCAATGATGCGGGGTTCTACAGCTCCACTGGAACTGAAAAGTTTGGGTGCTCCGCCAGTACACAAGCAGAGATAGCGATACTTGATCACTACACCTTTTCTAGTGCGGATCCAGTGCTCCCTGCTGTTGATGTGATCCAGTTGGTCCACCAGCGTTTCGATGGTGGTCCCCATTTCGGAGACATCCTGTTCCCGCACATCGAATTTGTGGAGATATCGAGCCACAGGTACTAGATTCGTGACACTCTTCACAATGCTGGATTCCGTGAGCAGTAGGACGGAGGCAGTGGGTCGGCAGATGGCCAAGGACTCGGCGCAGCTAACGCCAGCGATGCCGCCACCGACCACCAGGAATTCGCAATCCTGCGGCATCGTCAGGTAAAAATAATAATAGAATTAAATCACGAAATAGGGGAGCTGATTCACTAACGGCGGTCTGAACAGCTGATATCAAAACAATACAGTAAAACCTGAGTGTTAAAGTTTGATTGACGAAAAAATGGGAATGTATCTTAGATTTTTCTATTTAGATGAATTATTATTAAAGTTAGGAAATGAAGGGAATAAGTTTAACTTTTTTTTTATATATACAAATTATTATATTTGTATTATATAAATTTGAAGATAAATTAACATATTTAGTTTCGACTACAATATAAACATTCTTATTATTTTATTGTAGAAGTGGACTAAGCTATAGACGTTCGGCCGAATTTTATATATATTTAAAAGCATTCATTTTTGGCGGGGCTTAATCAGCTGTTTTTGTTTACTTGGGGCTCAATAAATACCAGCAGTGTACGCAGCCCTACCAAAAATACTAAAACCCCCTTTGAGAGCCCCTGGATTATTTATGCTCAGCCGTAGTATCAACACAACTTTAACGGTTTGTCGTGGTTTCTTTTATCATAAGTGCCTACGTCCTTTTTAAGGAATATACAACACCATGTCCCGGGAGCACTGGATGCGGGATCTACCCGCGGAATTGCGTGGTCTTTCGATCATTAATTTGGCCATTCCAGGTATGGATGAGATCACCACACAATTGGAATTAATTAAAGCGTCGCCAATCTAGTATAGGCTCCCACAACTCGATGACTTATGGCATAAATAGTAAGTCCAAACTATCGCCAGATGCTGAAACATCCATTAGACGATGGCATCGTTTCTTTCCCTGCTTCGTGCGGCGCTGGAGCAAGACCCAATCCTCCGGAACATTGGAGCAACTGCAACTGGGAGTGCGGTACTTCGATCTGAGGATAGCTCAGAAGGATGACAAGTTCTACTACTGCCACGGTCTGTTTGCCATGGAGATTTTTGAGCCGCTCTTGGAGATTCGCCATTTTGTGGACTCCCATCCCGAGGAGGTGGTCATCCTGGATATGCAGCACTTTTACGCCTTGACAGTGACTCATCACCAGCAATTGCACAAGGATCTGATACAGTTCTTTGGCCACCGTCTGTACTCCACTGCAGATGGTTCTCTCAATGATTGCACCTTGAATAGATGTTTGGAGATGCAACGTAACTTGCTAATCATCTATAGGAGGTGCCCCATTCCGCTGCCCCTGAGATTCTGGCCCAGTTATTCTTGGCCCACACCGTGGCCAAATAAATCGAGTGTCAAGAAGCTGCAATCCTTCCTAGAGGACTCGTTGTTGTCGCGACAGCCACAACAGGGATATGTCTCTCAGTGCCTCATCACGCCAACTGGTCGCTATATTGCCTTTCGGGTCTTCTTCACCCTAAAAAGTACGGCCAAGCGGGTGGACAAGAAGCTGCAGCCCTGGATTCAAGAGCAGATCCCGGGTCCCTTCGAGCCGACGGAGGAACCCAAAGTCAATGTATTCCTTGCCGATTTCGTAAACCTCAAGGAGGGACAGTTCTGCGACTGGGTACTGGATCTCAACACAAAGTTGCAGGAGCGAATGGCTGATCCGGACCAGAAATCTACTTGAAAATGGACTGAGGAAGGGTCCTGTGCTTAGGTTCTTGATCTTGAAGTAGCAGGAGCGAAGGATTGAGAACCTGAATCAGGATATGGAGGCAGATATTCAAGGCTAGTAGATCGCAGCCTTTTTTTTAAACCATTTATTTTGCAAAGAACTCAGTTGTTTACGCACCAGTATGTGAATACTAAAATCAAATATTTTATATGAAGAGCGAACCACTTCGCACATAGATATATCTTTTGATACAAATTAAAAAATCGTGATAAACTTTTGTAGAGGCAATTGGAATATAAATCAGTTTTATTGAAAGTAAAAAACTTCAAATGTCTATTGTAAAGCAGCTATGTACAAATATTTTTCAAAATTAAATTTAAGCTTAACAGTGATTTTTTAATTCAGGATAAGTTGCTTAAGCTTAAAAAAGTAATGCAAAATCTTAATAGCCATCTAAATCATTGCGCAAAACAGGTATCCTTGTTGGTGCTATCAATATTTTATTTTTAAAAACCAATATACAAAATATATATATATTTAAAAACATAAAAACAAACACAAAGCACATTGCAGCATAAAATCTAGTCCAAGGTGCGAACTAATCATCCGTCAATCGATAAGAAAGCGAACTGCCTTCTGCGTTTTCGTCGGCGAGGTGACATTCGCAGTGGCCTCCGCTCGAGCCAACGAAGTGTGCATTCCATTTAACACGATGTCCAGTTGAGACAGTGCCTCCTGCATGCTGACGGCTAGGGCACCGCTGTCCTGTTGGTTCTCCCGTTCAAGAAGTGCTCTCTCGCAGTGCCTTTGCAGTCGTTGGGCTGATCGCTGCATCATCTGCAGCTCCTGGTGGACGAGTGCGCTGAAACTACTCTGGTTGCCCGGCGTCTCCTCGGGATCGTAGGTCAGCAGGCGTTTGGTGTACTGCACCAGCTGGCTTCCCGGCGAAGGCGTATTGCTGCTGCTGGACACATTTAATAGCCTCTTTAGCGGTTTATTAAACAGCACATCCTTCATGGCGCTCAAGTTCAGCGCGATGCGACTAGAGTTATGGGTGTCGCTTAAGGTCTCGTTGAGGTCCACATCTAGTGGCTCCCAATCAACCTCGACACTCTGAAAAATTGTCTTGGCATTGAGTTTCTCCGGCTGCTCTGCATTATCCCTGACCAAATCCAACCACACACCCAATCTGGCAGTGGGCCACTCGGCCTTGAGGCCACGCTGCTTGTCCAGGATCAGGATTACCGTGCGAAGGAGGCCAAATTCATCGGGTGTCTGCGTTTGTCGGAACTCCAAAGGCAGGTCCAACTGGCGACAGCGTTGGGTGGCCTCCTTAACCATGAGCTGTGTTTTGTGAAGACTTTCCTCCGAAGGATTCAGCATGATGCGCTGAATGTCCTCTAGAATGGTAGATTTATGGGCTGGCGTCGATTCTGCATCCGCCTGCCTAAGAGGCGTATGCTCTTGCTGCTGGGCCAATGCTAAAGCTTGGCGTTCTGTTTCCAACATCTCACTGTTACACTTGTACTTGAACTGTTCTAGTTCGAGGCACTGCAGCCGCTCCTCAAAATCACGGGCATGCTGAGCCCGTTCCTGTTCGATCTTGGTCAGAGCAGCTCGCTTTTCCGCCTCCAATTCCAATCGCAACTGCTGCTCCTGCTTTTGCAGGATCTCCTGGTGGGCCAACTGGAAGTCCACCGGATGCTCCGCCTTGCCTTTTTGCGAGCAAAAGGGATTGGAGATGCGGAAATAGTGGGAGCCACCGATAACCAGACGATCGCCATGAAACAGCTGACGGCGATCCTGCAGAAGTTCTCCGTTTACGTAGGTTTCAAAGTCCTCGCTGCCGGGAATGACATATAACTTGCCACCACGATCGTGCTCGATGCTACAGTGCTGTAGAGCCACAAGTGGACCATCCAGTACTATATCCGGCTGAGAGCTGGCACCTCCTCCTGGCAGACGACCTCGACCTATGCGGACGAGTCCTTGGGGCAGAAGGTAGAACAATGTGCCGCTCAGTATAGGGTCAGCAGTTAGATTCACCAGACAGGCCTGCTTCTGCTCGGCGGTTAGTTCCAGGGCCAAACCTCGACGTTTCAGGACTCGCAGCTCCGACTTGCGCTGATCTTCCGCCTCCTTGAGCTTCTCCATCCAAGACTTCTGTGCCCGATTAAGTTCCCTTTCCCGCTCAGCGAGCTGTTGACGCAGTGCCTCCACCTCCGTTTCATCCACCGATGTTTCGATAATGATCTTTCGTGGCACTGGGTTACTATTATTGCCTGATAAACGCCGCTGGCGCTCATACTCATTCCTCAGCGACTTCAGGCGATCCACTTCAGCGCGCAGATCTCGGATGATCTTGTCATGTGGCGATTCGTTCACCTTCACCCGGTTGACAATGGAACGCGCCTTACAGGCATACCGCAGAGTGGCCAGGGTCTCATCCGCGTGCAGGCTGGCCGGCGATATGGTGGCCAACATGACTGTCTTCGAATTCCCTCCGAGGTTTTCCTGGAAAGAGGAGAGAGCAACAAAAATATTCAGACCTCTGGGATGCATCTTGGGCTTGGGTGACTAATTGTATTGTTTTGATGTTAATCTCTAAGGTAAATCAAGTTATTTATTTGCTGGGTCAATATGGCATATAAATCTGGGAATTGCCTTCATTGCTTTTCATTTATATAGCGTTACTCATAGGTGTCAATATATATATATATATATACTACTTTTTAACATCAACTTAGAACAATAAAAATAAATAAATGAATCAACGAATAAATATCACTAATTTCAGTGAATGCAATATGTGGCATGAACCGATCACAAAACTTAATTGTTTAAATTGAAGCCAATTAAATTAAGCCCAGTAAAGCCCAAAACCAAAGCTTTTTTGATTGTAAGTAGCTGCTATTTAATTTTAAGTGCCTTTTTAATAAAAGGACTTTTGTGAGCTGCAGCAGGGACGGTATATACCTACCTAAAGAGTACCTTTTGGGGGAGATACGCCATTTTGAATATTTTTTGAAGGAAATGAATAATGTGTATAAATATATATTAACAAAAATTTGTTGAATAAAATATAGTTAGGATAATGAAAATGTTAAAGGAAATAAAGAAATTTATGTTATGAACCCAGATCAGTGATAAATCTTTAAACATCCCGCTATTAACCAAATTGTTTACACAACGAAAGTTAATAAAGTAATCAATAAAAACTGCTTATATAATATGAATGGTTCTCATATTATATTGTTATTGAATATGGTCCATTTAAGTTCGATGTGATAAGGATGGTTGCACATGAAATACAGTCTGAATAAAATAAAATAAATATGATTACCAATAAATATACATATATTATATTTGACACGTCTTATCAGACAATTCAAAGAACTGGCCCCGCTATGAGACATTCCGTTTTTAAGTACCATACCAAATTGATAATGGAAGTTTCTTTACTCTACGAAAAGCGATATACCCCTGCATGTGAGGGGTTAACATTAAACCCATGGCGACTGTAAGGCACTTCAAAGCACTCACAACAGATGCGTTGAAATCTCAAGGAATGGAAAATAGACAACCTAACCTTCGAGTATGTGTTTTAGATTGTGGACTTGGAGCGGTAAGGCCGGGCAAATGATACGGCTCCGTCCATCTGTTTGCGTAAAACTACCGTGACAAAGGCACCCACTGATGATCATTATCGCTTTACTTATCAGAAACTGCAGTGCGAGGAGGGAGATAGCAATAGGCAAGTTGTTGTGCCAACAAAATACATTTGCATGTGCTTACACAGAAAAAAAATTTATATGACATGATAAAAAATGTTATAAATTTTCATATAATTTTAAAACAGATGAGAAAATGTCAACTACATTGCAATTTTTTTTTTTAAATATTATTTATTAAGTAGAAACAAATATATAACAAATGTTGGGAGTGTGTTAACTTATGTGAACCAATGTTTGGTATCCGAAAGATGTAAATATCTAATTGCAATGCATCTTTCGATATAGTTTGAATCTCTTTTTATGACTGTGTTCTATATTTTGTAGGTATGTTCGTGCATATATAAATATAGGTTTGTATTAAGTATTTAGTACACATACTTGGCAGTGTGCGTAAGTGACACTTGTTTGATTAAGCAGGTCAGCACCGTGGGCTGAACAAGAGAACAAATCGGAAAGAGGATGGATGATTACACAAACTGCGCAGCAGCAGCGACGTATGTGTCCACAGTGGTCGAATTTACATTGAAATCTCATCAAAAATAATTATCAAAACTTTTAGCGACCTCAAGGGGCCTGTCGTGCCCGCCTGATTGTCTGAAACTGGGTCCATTACCCGAAAAGTGATTTAATCAATGACGGGAGTCGCTGTTAGTCATTCGCGTACTAAAACGTACCATACAACAACATTTTTAACTAAATATAGATTTTGAACGTCCTCCCACTTTGGAAATTTGTCACGATCTTCTATAATGACCGAAATTCGCGTGCACCGAACTAAAACCGCAGAAACCTGCTAATAAGAGCGGTACGTTTTATAAAGAAACAACAACAAAAACCTTGATCAGAACCGGATAAAATGACGTAGACCATTTATTAACACTAGATTTACGAAAATTTACGAAAATATTCGAAAACACTTAACCTTTAGACATGTGCAAAAAGTGCAGCTTGTGATTTTACATGTTTTGTGCGATTTTTTAGTCTCCATTTAAAATTATTTATATTTTCACCATGGAAAGTCTATAAAACAGACCCAAAATTTCAGCACTTCAAATCCCCAATGAAACCCCACTTGGCAACTGAATTTCTTTTGATAAATCAGGCTAAATCAGAGGTCTAGACTGTGATTAGCAAACCTTATAAAGGTATATCCAATTCTACAGATGATCAGCCGGCGAACATCCGTCAGATCACTCTCTTGACTACCGTTTTTCGTCATCTTTTCGGTATTAGCAATTGGTCGCTAATAAGAAAAACTTCCAAGAGTATTGTTCATGCCTCCAGGTAATTAACATTTATTAAAAATTATCAAACTAACACGCGGTGAATCATTTGGAAAATGGTTGATTTTTTGTATGAACTTAAACAGATGCGTCCCACTGTGTCTCATGTGAGAGCTGTAACCACTGTGAAAACACTCGAAGGGGCGGGTTTGGTTGGAAGGGTGAGCTTCAACGAAAGCACGAGACGCGAAAACATAACAAAACACAATGCCATACATACGTTTACAAAAACAAGCACACACATATTATAGAACAATGGCAGGCACAACACTATCAACACAATAAATCAAAATGTAAATGTATTTCCTGATAATAGGTGAACAAAGCAGAAATGCTAAGAAACATTAAGAATATACATAAAGGTATCACAGAAGACCCTTTTAAGTAAAAAGATTTATTTCTAGATTTCCAAACTAACCATTTATTTACATACGTACCAAAATAAAACTATTTAGAAAATAGCAAACTACTGAAGTGAAATTTTTTTGGTAATCTGTGGTAAAAAAAAACATAATAATAAAATCCAATCCTCTCAAAAATGTTATTAAATACATGTTTTTTTTGAGACCCAACTTCGAAAACGAAAATCTTTTGTAAAGCTTTTTCTTGTAAACTGTAGTTATGATTCGTTATGTGCCATGTTCCAATATTATTCCCCCGAGTGTGCTCAAACATTCACACGTAGGCACAGCAGTAAATATGGTGGAGACCCGAAGTCGGCAGAAAAACAAGAGCCGAACGAACGACAGCTACAAAAATGCAGTAATTCTAGCATTCGGCTTTCAGTTTCATGAGAGACTTCCACCAGAGTACATCGAATTTCGGTGAAATATCAAAGAAAATCCACTGCTTTAGATAGCAGATACCGATACCTTGACTTGGTATTCCACAAAAAGTGCATTTAAAAAATACGCGTTATTCAGAAAAAGAAGAAGCAAGTGATTCAAACAGAGTTCATTGGACGCCCAAGAAATCAGAGAGACAGAGTAAACGACCTCGCACAACGCGCGCAAAAAGAGAGAAAAACACACCCACATCCCAATCAATAGCATTGCAACGCTCCTTCCCAGGCGAAAAAAAAGGAGAACAATAAAACAACCAAAATGGATGTTTGGGGATTCTGCGTTAGCGATACTACGATGGCATATGGCGGTTCGATGCGCCATGGATATTACCGGGACTACGAGCAGTTTCCCTACGGAACCCTCGAATCCACCACATCCCCTCATGCGGTCAAGGATTGCTACAGTAGAGTGCAAGGTAATTTTTGCGGATAGCATCTCTAAATGGGGATAAATTCTATCCAATAACGGTTAACCTTTAGTCGCATATCTTCAAATGCACTAGGTAAAAAACAAGAGATAAAGAAAACCACGTTCCGTAGTTGTATTTGTGAATTGCGTGTGGTGTTTGTTGTTTTTGCAAGAGTTTATAAATAGCCAGCCTGATTTCTTGGCCGCATGTGTATGTGTGCGGGGAACACGCCTTAATTTTTTGCGCACAAACACAGGGTGCCTAAAGTTTCTCGGCCCCACTTGCTTTATCAACTCCCCCTTACATATATTTACGGCTTAAATCCACGTGCTGTAAGATATTGGCGCTTAATTCCATACATATAGCAACAAAAACACGTAGACAAGGTTCAGTCAAAAATTTCCGGTATTTCAAAGTTAAAGCGCAATTAAGATATAAACGTATACAAAAGAGTATATAGTTACTCGAGGAAAATCGTAAAATGCAATAAAAAATATATGTACTTTGTATGGTTATTTTAAAGGTGATTAAACTCAATCTTATGGAGGTCAGTCGTGTCCATTAAAAGACATTCCGCATTCGATCTTTTTACGATAATTAAATAGACAGACATCCAAACCTGACTGTACCTCTAGAATTGGCGCACAAAAAGGTGAGCAGGTGGTCGGACAATGGATTCTTTTTGGTGGAAGACGAATAAAGCAGGGCTTCATTGTGTTTGTATGCCAAAATTAAAGCGCAATAACAAAACTGAGGTGTGCGAAAGGTAAACTTTTGTTGTTGCTTTTATCCGAGTAGTATATGACTAATTATGCATTATCAGGTGCACAGGACAGAAAATATATTTTTTTTTTAATTTTAAACAATATTTTTAGTAAAATATATACTTTAATAAAAAATTGAACCACAGCTTTCTACTTTAGAGATTATGTAGCACAAGAAATTAAATGGTTTTTAATTTGCAAGTTAAATAAAAGTTTTTTATAACATTTAAAATCATTTTTGTAATAAAACATTTGAGAACAAATAGATTACTATTTTTTTCTGTGTAGAGTACAATTATAGATTATGCAAGGTCGCTTATCACTGGCTATGAATAGAATCTTTCCAAATGGATCGGCATGGCCTTTAATAATAACCGTTTAGCATTTAACATGGTCAATTGAGCAATCAGGGAATAGTTATATCTATAAGGGCAGGTCAACTAAGCACTTTGAGTGTTCGTGCAGCTGTGTTCAAAAGCTTTAGAAAAAACCTACTAAAGTTAAAATTATAAAAATACTTCTTATAACAGCCTCTTTTTTATTTCTCGCAAATTGTACCTGGCGTAAAATGTAATCTGTACATGAGTCCAAATCTTTAATCTTTCTACGAACATGCTAATAGTATAATATTTTGAACACAGTTGTTTGTGCCACAGGGTCACGCATTTATAAAACGGAATCAAAAAAAAAAGTGGAGATGTCGACGTGACGTCGCGAGCGTAAAATCAACGACGTCACGTAGTCAAAAATCAGCTGTTTGGCCCAGAAGGGCGTTCATGTGGGCACGTAGGCCAAAACACAGTGGAGATACAGACGAGGGCAAACAGATAATGCGATCATAACTAATCACGTCTCTTTCCTATCCCTTTCTATTACAGAAAAATGCAAGCAGATAAAAACCGAGAAGCAGATGAGGAAGGATTGTCCTTTCTGCAAGGAGCACAAGAAGCGGCCGCTTATCAACTACATGCGCAAGCGGGAGCAGCGAAAGCACCATGACAGCATCTGCGAGGACGAGGAGGAGATGCACGAACATGAGCTGGAGCACGCCCACAATCACAGCCACGAGGTGGTGTCCTCCGTCCTTGCCGCCCCCCAAAGCTGCAAGGTGTGAGAGGGAGCGGGACGACTCTACTATAGTCGATTCCCACAGACATTCGCGAAATGCCATATATATAAATATATAACCAGAAGAAAGGAAAGAAAACCTGAAAAGATGAAAAAACCTGAAAAAGTTACAACAAAAACAAAGAAAAACCAGAGGAGAAAAGAGAAAAAAGCTGTTAAAGACGATGATTGCCACAATAATCCAAGGCGACTGTACCCTTTTTTTTGAATGGTTGCTCCAGCATTTCCGCATCGCGAATACACTACCATTTACAACAGCAAGAACCACTTGATACCAATTTACAATTCCCCTTACCCATTATCTACTACAATTTCGTTTTACAACAACTTCGCAGTTATGTACAACTATAAACAGTAATTTGTTTACCGGCAAACAAACAGCGCACGATGAGAAAATCAAATAACGAAAACCTGCCCCGCTTGACCAACGCATTTTTTTGACCTTAGGCAAACGAGAAAACATCATGAAAAAAGCTTAAAAAAACAAAAAAAAAAAATATTATATATACAAAAAAACAACAAGGGATGCAAAAATAGCAGAAAAACTGAATTTTCTATTTTGCGAACGAGACTGAGTAAACTGCAGTAGAAAATTGTTAAGCTAAAATTGTGTTTTCGTTAGTTTTTTTTTGACCTAATTGGATCAGTTACAGGTATACCATATTAACAAACAAAAATAAGGAAAACTAACAAAGAAAAATGCTTCATTGGCGCAAACTAAGGTTTATAACTATTATTTTTTCGATATATGTGTAGCTACGTATACTTTGGACCCCGATTTTTATTGTATCCTTGTCTATATTAGACATTCCCCTTATATTTATTGTAATACCAACTGATCATTGCACAGTCCGAGCAGGTGTCAAAATTAATCTAATATTGCTATATATGTAAAAGTTAAACATGTTTTTAAAGTTTATGCCAAGTTAAATTTTGTAAACGCAACTTGTAATTACAAAAAACCTTAAAATAATTTTAGGTTATTTGGTGTTCAAGCTGAACTGTGCAAAAGGAAAGACGCAATGATATAAAAACGATTTAACATTTTCATTAGTCATTTAAGTAATTGATCAAAAAATGTATTAATTTGTAAAGAAATTTGCTTGCAGGTACCGAGAAAATTTTCAATTTATACAATGTTATTTATCATAACTATTATATATTAATGTTAAATTTAAATTATATATAAAACAATAAAAATATAAATTTAAAGAAATATAAATATAAACATTTTGTTTTCTGTTAACTCCGCTAACAAAGAGAAAGCGGAGAAAAAATACGAATATTTGATATGATTTCTAAAATCAAGTCAAGATATCGGGAAAACTTCCAAACTGGTCAATGATTTCATATTACCATTTGCCTTTAGTAGTTGAAATCGGTTCCAGTTACATTGAGGTGGGTCAGTTTAGACCACCGACTTGAACTGGTTTCGTTTTCCAAAAAAAATTCCTTAATTTTTTATGCAAATCTTTACGGAAATCTTTCCGTCTCGCACCAATTTACTAATTGAAGTTAATATGCCTTTTGTAGACTAATCGAAAAATATTCCCCAGGTTAAAAAAAAAAGTTAAATATTAAACATAAGGCAAATACTTGATGGCTAAGGTCAGTGATTAAGAGATTACCCTGAGAACTGAATTTGACCCAGAAAAAAATCCTCGAATCATAATAAACCGACCTGGAACTTGACCATGCGAAAGTGATCTACTTGTTTCCTAGATCTCTCGTTTAAACAGTCTGGGTTTGTCCAAACATAACCTCACTTAAATTATTTCCCACTCAACTAAACTGAATTGAATTAGAGCAATGAACATTTGACATGCGTTGATGAGATCAGTTGGTTTGTGCTTTAATCATAAAAGTCAAGAACAGCGGCGAATAAAAACGTAAATTGCTCTTTCTCCTTGTTTCCCGATAGGGTGATCAAATTGTGAATTGCCCCATACGCCATATATCTATGTACATATATGTTTGAATGAGTATGCATCGGTATTTGCAATGGGGTATACGGGGAAAGCGGGTTTTGAGAAAAACCACTCATGGAGGGAAGCCATATATTTTGTTGTTTATACAATTTATATTCAATGTTAACCACTTCACTCAGGGAATATAACGAACTGGGGTGAAAGAGCGATTTATAGTATTCTAAGCTAGCTTAAGTTACAATTGTTGTTATGTGGGAAACTGTAACCGAAACTTCACGTTCTATTATATAATGCAAACGTGTTCAAAGTTAAATATGTAAAAACAAATTTTTACTTAACTTTCCCTTTTCCATATTTATTTTTCCGTACTACTTTAATCCATATTATTTCATTATTTAAATGCCAAGTGACATGCCTCCCAAATACAATTATGAGTTTTGTTCAATTAGCAACAGAAATCGGTTCAAAGCTTTTCTGACATTATTAATATTAATATACGGCTTTATTTTTCTTTAAATGTCGCGTTGTATCGATCCGGTTAATTAGCGTTAATTTGTTAACTACAAACGTGGCTTATTTTAAAATGCACACAGACAGACCCCAACTGTTGCTAATTATGAAAATAATAAAATGACGTAGCCCCTAGTGGCACGCTTTGTGTATTATACACGTATTGAACCCGTCAGATCAAATTATATTTAAATCGTGTGAACCGTAATCTATTTGCATTCGATTCGATGTTTCTGGATTATATTTGAAAACCCAAACCCTCCTATAATCTACACAATTTTTGTGGCCAACCGTAGAGAGTTCGGGAAATGTTGATTAAAATTCACTGCGGTTTCTAGGGGCTTTGCACACGAACAAGTTTGCTGGGAATTTATTTAGAAAACTTGCTTGGGGTTCGGCATTTGCAGTTCCAAAGTTCTTACAGCCATGTGAAGGTCATACCGAGTTTAAAAAATATACTTACTAAAAAATTTAAGCAGAATACCAAAAGGATATTTCCTAAAAAATCGTTTAACATGCTGAATCGCCTGCTAAAAAAATTTAGAGTTTCCAAGGGAGTAAAGTCGCAAGGTGATTTTAAATAATTATTTAAAACAAGTGTGACGTTAAACAAAATACAAACTAATTTATTATTTAAATTAACGTTAACGAGAAAACTAGCAAATTACTTTTTGACAACATTTTAGTAAACGAACCAAATTTTAATTTAAGTGCCACCTAATATGAGTTTGTACTTTCACAAATTAAAAATAGTACTTGATAGCTCACATTTTTTTGAACTTTTTTTAACGAGTTATTAAAATCTTTAGATAATGGACTGTGTACAATAGTCAGAATTTGTATATGATGTTACGCTGTCTGATTGTTGTCATAAACAGAAACGGTTGGAAGACTTTCAACCTATTATTATTTTAATTATTTAAAGCAGAGGTTGTATCAAGTTTGCATTTTTAAGCTGAAAACTAGTTTATAACTTGAAATATATAAAATAATTGAAACTAATAGAAGACTAACTACAGAGGCTAATATATGAAACCTAAAGATTGCAATCAATAACTTTTTTATTTTAATAGGCATTAGAAATTATATTACTTTGCTTATAATTACTGATTTGTGTGCAATACCAGAATTTGGTTTATTTACGTTTTTTACGTGTACTGCATTTGAACAATGTGTAAATTTGCAGCTGTCATCAATTTAGTATTTATATACATTATTCATATTGTGTACAAATTTTTATTATAGGTCCTAAGGATGGAAAAAAGTTGAGCAAAGGCAATTGTAAATGCGAGCCTACGGCCTGTAAATGTGGAAAAAGGCGACAACGACAGCAACACATAAAATTGTTGGTGTCGCAACTTAGAAGACGCGATAACGTATCAAGTGGTTTATTGTTTTAGTACCAGACAACACCAGAAAAAATAAAATACAATAAAAAGGAACATTATCTTCAAAGTATTTTTAAATCGCTGGGTTGGCAAAGAGATGTACATGGAACTTGTGTTTATTATGCATATGTAGATAGGAAAAGTACTTAAAAGATAGTCAGTCTTAGAAACAATGGAAAGCAAAAAATAAAATCCCTAATGGACTCGGACAAGGTCGCCTAGCCTTTAAAATTGCCCAACAATATTGGCTTTTTACTTACAAAGATACCAAGGGGATCCTGTTGATTTGGTAACGATATAATTGGGAACGACGCCATTCTAGCTAGTATTTGTCTTCATATTTCATTGCAAAGCCCATATATTAAACTAAAACTAGTTAGGGATTCTCAAGGGCGTACTACCGTAACTTAAATAAAAGTGGCTAGACAATAAACAACAGTCAGTGGAACAGGTTTCGGGAAAAAAGGCAAGTGTGCGGACTTTGTAGTACCTTCAATCAAGAGCCTTTCACTCTAGCGCCCTGTAATTACTCATCGAATAAAGAGAATGATTGTAAATTACGTCGTAAAAAGTTAAGTGTTCCTTTTTTTAGACGCAGATTACTATTATATAAAGCTCTCACTTATGGATTGACTAAACCTTGTAATAATTCTACAATCAAGATATTACTAAAGTGGACAAAAGCATGTGATTTTCCTTTAAAAGCAGTTGTTAACTCGAAGTATAAACAAGAGTATGTACTATGAAAAATTCAAAAACATTACTCAATTCAAACAATTAGTACAAATCGTGAAGCAAATAAATATTAATTAGAAAATAAGGTTAAAAGGTTTATGTAATTTTGGCACATGACAATTTTGCAATTTAATGATAAACAGATTTAGATGTTCTTACCTACGTAATCTTTGTTAAATTGCTTGGCCTTAGGGGTCAATTTACAGAGTTTACAAAGATAGTTTTTTATCTACATATCTGTTATTTAAGGGATAAGCTTCTGCGAGGTATTTAAAATTACACATTCTTTTATTATAACGACGAACAAAAATTGAGTAAAATCAGAAAAAGTAAATAAAGCCTCTGCCATATTTTCTTTTGTTTTCAAATAATTTTTTTTTATAATTTGGTAGAACGCTTACACGTGCATTTGTATCAGGTCATATATTTTATAAGCAAATAAAAAAAGCACGGCAAGAGTTTAAATAGATATGATAAGGAGGCTTTAATCACACAATTGATTGAGTTGCGGGGAGGTCTTTGATTTAACTTTAAGGCCACGATAAAAAGTTGCACTATCAAATGTGATAAGACAATAATAAACTGGGCTATGGATTTCTCTAAAAAATAAACGAACAAATAATACCTACATAAGTTCAAACATCTCATATTTTATCCTTTAAACCCCTAATAAACCCAATCTAATCTAGAGCAAATTTTTTCTCATTTTCCTGTTTTTTGTACAATTTTGTAGATATGTATTTTTAATTGAGGCAATTAGCATAATATTAAATTATATGGCCAAACAACAATCAGTCATGGGTACATGTGCCAAATTTCAGACATCTTAAAAGCAAATTCGCGTGTCTGGAAGACAGGGCGACGACACATCATCACGAGATTAAATCTCTATAAACAATGGGCATGGAGACAAAGAGTGAGCTGAACCGTCACCAGATCCATGGAAACCCAAATATCATATTTGTTCTATTGAATCGGTAGCCATCATTGTGTACGTAAATGTTTGTCTGTTTAAAATTTTTGCGGTTACTTTTCACGAGATCAACGTGTTGGGTGCATTTCCAGTGCAGTTCTTCGGACTGATTGTTTTCCGGGTAATTACTGATTGTGCGGAGACCTCATTTCGTGGTCCACCGGCTAATCAAAGCGTTGATAAGTGAATCGTCCGTTGGAGATGGTAAAAGTACGGAAAATTTCGCCAAGAAATTTCCATATGTATGTATATTGAAAGTATTTTAAGTACCCCATTTAATTTATATGAATTTATTTGGTAGTCATATATACTAATCAAAAAATATTAATACATTTTTGAATTAAAAAATAAAATCCATAATTTTTTTTCTATTAAAATAAATGTTTATAAAATATAATATGATAATAATAATATAATATGCCTTTTCAAATAGAGCCGAAAAACTCTTCCTACTAATTATCAGAACCGAGCTGTAAATGCCGGCAAATACAAATTGAATCAATAAAAAAAACAGCCCAATAGCCTTCCTATGATTAAGATAGGGCATATATTTTTCAATCGATATAGGTATAATAATATTTTCGATTTTGACGTTCAAGAGAATAAGGAATTATCAACAGTCAAACCTACTAACCCAGTTGATAAGTACATGAAAAAGTAATTGCACTCACCCTCAGAAGCCAGGTGAGCACGCTTTCCCGATAAGGGACAAAGGTGCTGGGTGTTCCGGATCCCAGGGGTCCATTCCCGCCAGCTTTGCGGGAATCGGCCAGAGCAGCAATGACTTTCCCTAGCGTCAGCAGGCTCTTGTTTATGCTGACGCCCTCGCGGATCCTCTCGCCATTAGATCCCGAGACACTGATGCGTTCGCTGCCCGCCAGATCTACCAGACTGATCTTGCTGCGCCGCGTCTGCCGGAGTGAAGATACCGTGCCGGAATCCGTGTCCGAGGACAAACCATCATCACTGCTCAGGTCGGTGAGGTTCAGGACGATGTTAAAGATGGAGTGCGAGCGAGAGCTCTTGTCATTCATTGCCGTAGAGGCAGTGGCTCGCTGCGAGTTGCCCACGGCTAGCCAGTTCCGGAGCGCCGAATACGAGTCCACCGAATGGGCACTCAGATCGACAACATAGGGTCCAAAGATGGGGTGCTCGCGCACCTTCAAAGCCGGTCGCTGCTGCTGTTGCTGGACGGGTGTGGATTCCCCGGAGGCAGCGGTCGCATGCTGGACACTCAGCAAATCGTGGATCTTTTCGTTGTAAATCTCGAAGTAGCTAACCTCCACTTCTACTTGCAGCTGCTCCTGTCTTTTCACCGCCTCTATTCTGCGGAATAGCTCGTGGCAGAAGCGGGGAATAATGCCCGCCTCGTCGTGAGGCGGTCCGCCATCCAGAGCGGCATCGTCCAGCGCCTCGATGCCCATCATGCTGTAAGACTTGCCCGAACCCGTCTGCCCGTAGGCAAACAAACAGGCATTGTAGCCCTCAAAGGCTGTGTCAATCAACGGACGAGCTGTGCCCTCAAAGACCTTGGCCTGGCAGGCATAGTTCTTCCTTTCCGGATCGCAGGAGTAATAGACCTGGTCGTAGCTGAAGAAGTGCGTCACGCCGGCTGAAGAATCGGCACTGCTGCCGGCCTGAACCGTCAGCTCGTTGCTATTGCCATGTACCTGAACCACATTGGTGACCTGACCACGTGTGCACTCCAGGGCGTTTAGTGGCCGTACCCGAACCGCCACAATCATGTTGCTATCCTCGGAAACGCTGAGGCAGGACTCCATCAGGGAGTCGCGTTCCTTAGCCCGGCTGCAGCTAGATTTGCCGGTGCCTGGAGTCTTGGTTCTCCCGGGAGTGTTGCTATTCCTGTATAGCGACGAGGGTGTGTAGCAGGCATTTAGGGCCGTTGGCTTGGGCTTCGGTTGCGGAGTGCCTCCACTGAAGGCCGTATTTAGCTGATCCGGACGATCCCGATCCCGATCCTCCGTTCGCGTCATCAGCACTTTTTTCCGCAGACCACTGCCCACCGACGCCGGCGTCGATTTGTGCGGACCACGTGTCTGGAACTGCTGGATGCGTTGGCGCACTGGGGTGCTCTTGTTGCTCATCTTTTTCAGGATTATTTATGCCTTTTTCCTTAGTTAATCAATAGTTCCAAGAAGTTTCGAATTATTGCGCGGCGTCGTTGTTTGTTGATTTTCGTAGTGACGGGCGGCATCCGATAACAAAGCAGGGTTGATATCAGGATCTGGCAACGCCGACAGTTACTGGAGATGGGTAAAATGTATTTAAAAAGTTTAATTTTCAACGATTACTTTAAAATAAATGGCGTATTTAATGTTTCATGATTTCTTATATGACACTTTGAAAATCAATTTGGTGTAACATACGTAGTTAAATATTGTATTAGCAAAACAGTTTTTAATTTTTTCTTTATATGTTTGATTAAGTGATTTATTTAGAAACATTATCTTCAAAAAATATTTTTTTAACTTGCATTTTCTAGTTAAAATATAGTGTAAATTGTAAATTTATATTGCAATTGAAATCTCTAAGAACAGGCTAAGTTATTTACCAACCAAAGTCACTGTGATGATAGGTGTATATGGCTCATTTCTATCTGATAACCGATAGCGCCTTGTTATCGTTTATAACGATTCGTTATCAGCTGTAACGAGTGTTGCTAATTTCGCCTTTTTCCCGCCAAATCTGGATATAAATAAGTCTTAGAAAAAAACCCTTGAAGTTGATAAATACGTGCCATAAATTAAAAATTATATATAAGTATGTATATAAAATGCAAAAGTTCTTGACATTTATTAGAAAAATAAATGTTTCCAGTTTTGCTTCATTTATTTTACCACCTATTGCGTCAAATGCAGCTTTTTTCTTGAAAAACTTGTCAACACTGACGGTGACGAGCAACGTAGGCAAAAGTAAATATTATTATTTAATGCGCATCAAAATAAAGGTAAGAACTTTTCGTGTTGGGAGAGTAAATATGGTTTAATGTTAAAACTGCCTTTCGTTACAGCTTCTAAAAATCAATTAAAATATAAATCTGATATTAACGATTCGGAATCCACTAATCAGCTGCAGTTAAGCAGATCAGATTTAATCAGTTCTAAATAAACTAGTTCCGAACGTGTTGTGATTCCGCAGTCGCCGCGTTTGTGGCCAATAGTTTCCTTGTTCCCCCAATCCACATAAATAGGCGCAAAACAAAAGCAGGTTTTGCATTCATTGTAAAACAGTGCTAAGACGTGTGCCAATAAGTCGAGAAAGATATATTATAAATCGGACTAGAATGTCGCAGCAACCTGTTGCCTTCCTAACTCGTCGCGAAACTTTCAGCGCTTGTCACCGTCTTCATAGGTAATTGAATTGAACCAAATTGAATCGATCCAATTGCTTGATTCAATCACGAGCTTGCAAACCAATTCAATTTGATTAATGTTGACTTTCTGACTTTTTTTTTCGCAGTCCCCAGTTGAGCGATGCCGAGAATCTGGAAGTCTTCGGCAAGTGCAACAATTTCCACGGCCATGGACATAATTACACAGGTAAAAAAAAACATAGCCCATACACACGAAATACAGCTCACCATTTAAATGCCTGATTACCTGCAAATGGGAGACATATCGTCTAACCCAGGCTCAATCAGGTGTAACCCCCAGCATTTGGTAATTCGAGACTGAAAAATGCTTAACCATAATAGCAAACCTTGGCCGACAAGCTCGCTATCAAAACCATATTCAAGTTCAACGCTCAAAGGTGTAATCATATCTGTAGATTGGCGACCGAGAATTGATAATGAACAGCTTCAAACGAGCATATTGTGGTCCCTATACCGAGCTGATTAGGGATTAGGAATGTTCATAGTTGTCATCAAGTGATACCTAAAAAAATCAAATCTCTCTTTGTTTGTTTTCTTGTTTAAGGTTTCAATACCTATTTCACATTTTTAATGAAACTCTGACACTGCGTGTTTGCAATTTTCTTTTTAGGTAGTTTTTTAATGTGTCCTTTAGGTTTTTCATGTAGACTTGGATAAGATACTATATATAGAAGCAAAGATCAAAGAAATTAAATTATAATTTTTAACCGGCTTAAAACGGTTTTCAAGTAAAGTCTTAGAATTTCAGATATTGCTGTCTTGACTTCTGACGTGCCATTTTCGAAAAGTTGTCAAGAAAAAACAATAATTTTTCGAAATTAAACATTACAAGATTATTAAGCCACAAACTTTCAAAAGAAAAGAGATACAATGAATTTAAATCCATTTTAGTCGAGATAACCGTTCGTGGTCCCATTGATCGGCGAACTGGAATGGTGCTGAACATCACCGAGCTTAAGGAGGCGATCGAGACAGTGATTATGAAGCGCTTGGATCACAAGAATCTGGACAAGGATGTGGAATACTTTGCCGATACAGTAAATTACCTTAAAACATACCTTGCTTGCTATGCTAATAGTTGTTTCCTTTGAACCATTAGCCCAGTACCACAGAAAATTTGGCTGTTTATATTTGGGACAACATCCGTCTGCAGCTGAAGAAACCTGAACTGCTGTACGAGGTAAAAATCCATGAGACACCAAAGAACATCATCAGCTACCGCGGTCCGTATCCGCTCAATGGAATCTATAATCCCATAAACAAACGCATAACTCACGATTCCTGCACCAATATCTCATCCGACTCGGATTAAAGGGTTAGACGGAATATTCATTTAAACATTGTGACATTGCCTAACGAATTTAATTGGACCAATGCTCAGCGAACACTTACCCAACCTCTTTAACAAACACGCAAAGAAAAAGACATTTAACATGTAAGGGAATAAATATACGAATTACAAAGTATGTAGAAATAATCTATGTTTATGCAACATATTACTGAATAAATACTAAAGCAAATGAAAAATTAAAAAATGACTTCATTTTATAAAATAGTTAATAAATAAAATAAAAGCTCGTATGACTATCTTAACGATGTCATTGTTTTTCCATAAAGCAAAATAATTATAATTAGCAGATTAAATATTAATTTCAAAAGTTATTAAGAAATTAAGATTAAATGACTACATGTTCAATGACGTCAGTATCAGCAAATATATGATTTGTTTGTTAGATTTGTTAGATATTATCCAAATTCTTTAGCAGTTGTAAAAAAACTTGGTAGGAATATGCTCGATAAAGCTTGGTTTATTATACAATGAAATGATTTAGTTACATCTGGAAGAAAAATCCGGATTAGTTACTGAAATCTGAATTTTCGACAATTTTATCCTTGATCCAGTCGATGTAGTACGAAACATTTGTGTACACGGTAGCACCACTACAAGAAGGTGTCCCAAAACTGGAAATACCTAACTGGAAAACCCGAAATGTTCCATTGTATCTGGACGTTGCACTCAACGGAGCTCCCAAAACTTTGGCACAATACTCGCCGTTCGGACTGCCGGCACATATCTGGGATTCTTCATTTAAATCCATCCAAAATATGTTGTTGCAGTGCTCAATACCAAGATTGCTTTGACTGGCTGTGTGTAGTATTGTATTGAGCCCACCTTTAGTTTTTGTCCAACCGGTGACCTCAAATGATGATGGAAAAGTTTGTATCATAGATTGATGCACGGGAAGGCAGATCGGTCGGATGTAGTCTACGGAAAAAGGTTTTAGTTGAGGAAATCATGGTTTACTATTCTAGTTAATTACCTGAAAACTGAACCTCTTTCGCCAATCGAAGCAGAGATATGTCATTGTTAAAAGAAAGATTTTTGAATTGTGGGTGAATTATCTTTCTGTCGACATCAATTTCTTGGGTATTCTGGCTATTTTCAAAGCCATTTTCGCCTAGGCGTACCTTTCCGCAGTCAAAAGATGATTCTCCAAATAACTGTCCAAAGCAATGCGCTGCTGACAGGACAAAGCCTGCAAAACAATAAGGACTTTTTAAAAAATATATACAAATTTAAAACTAAACTACTTACGAGAGGTGATAAGCGAGCCGCTACAGATTATATTCTGCTCACAGAGAACCAGAACATTCCATGGATTTGAGTATATGCGTGTATCAGCACATAATGCCACTCTTCGGTTACTCGGAAAGTCCTTTGTTGTTCCACAATTCTCGTCAAGCAAGGAGGCCCATCCTTCGTTAGCTCCAAGCAGTAGGCAGGCTAACACCGTAATTCCAGATACGATGATCGTCATGTTACTGCAATGACTAAATTGATAGCCTTCACGGCGCTTGACTTTATAAAAAAGTTTTTACGCCAAAAAAGGTAGCGATAAGAAATTGGCATTGTTATATTTTATTTGCATATTTTCCAAGAAAAGATGTTTTATGGGATTAAATAGGTCAAATATATATAATTCATTGTTTTGTCTAGAAACCTAGAATCATCAAATCCATAATTCCGCTTCCTGTGTCAATATGTATGTAGATCTACGCAGAAGATTTAAGCTACATAATTAGCCGCCTATTACACAAGATTACAAAATAAAATAAAATAAAATTAACCCTGAGGTATGCGTAAATAAATAAGACTTGGAAAAATTGATGTCAATAGGTTATACACTGCGCGAAATATCCTGAAAAATATCAAATTTGGACCGATTTCACCCTATTATTCCAATGGAAACTATAGGATATAGACGTCTGATCGGTAAGCGCTTTTACCCTGATCAAGGTATGCATAAAAAAATACGATTTGGAAAGATTCATGTCAATAGCTTATATATTGCGCGAAATATCCTGAAAACATCAAATTGTAAACGATTTTACCCTATTGTTCCAATGGGAGCTATAGGATATAGACGTCCGATCGGGGCGCTTTTCAAACTTGATCTGCGTACACATGTTTTAGGACGACTGAGAAAGTTTCAGAAACAGACAGACAAGCGAACAGACGGACATGGCTATATCGGCTCCCATATTGATCCTGATCAAGAATATATATACTTTATGGGGTCGGAAACGTCTCGTTCACTGCGTTACAAACTTCTATCCAAAATTATATTACCAACTGCAATAGTATAAGACCCAAGCCACTGTTTGCAATTTCTTTGCGAGCTGTTCTTTAACACCACAAAAATGCCCGAAGAACTCCTAAGATATAACAAATTTTTTGAAAACGTTTTCCAAAAGGGTAAGAATGTCAATTAATGAACAAAACTAAAAAGTAGTTTCGTCTTCTTTTATCATACAAAAAACTGTACAAGTTTTATTTATCACAGTAAAAACTGAAGACGGTTTTTTAAAATAACATTCAGCTAAGCAAAAATATAAATGACACAATAACATTTCGATTTGTTAGAGATGGTTTATAGAACTAGGGGCCAATATTAATTAGTTTTTCTTTTTCTTCTTGTCGGGTTGAGCCAATCCCTGTGAGTCCTGGTACTGGCGAACAATCTGATCCTGGACATCAGGAAGACAGGGCGAGTACCTCGAGTACTCCATGGTGAATTCACCCTTGCCCTGGGTGCTTGATCTGAAGTTACACAAATTATAAGTATACTTGACAGTTTTCGTTGGTTATTGAACTTGCCTCAGCTCTCCCGCATATCCGAACATGTCGTTCAGGGGAACCTCGGCATACACAGTGAACCAGCCCTCGGTTCCCTCAGTTCCGGTGATAATACCATGCCGTTTGCTTAGGTGGCCCATTACAGCACCCTGGAATTCCTCGGGCGCGGTAACCTCGACCAGCATAATGGGCTCTAGGATCTGCCAACTTCCGCTCTGAAAAACCTCTTTGATGGCACCATGGGCAGCTAGCATAAAGGCCAACTCACTGGAGTCCACGATATGATGACCACCATCTATCAGGCGGAACCGAATGCCGGATAACTTGTGGCCGGAGAGCATACCCTTCTCAGCCATTTCTCTGTAGCCTATGCATACATTAAGTAATTATTTCAAACATAAGTTACAATTATGTGAATAAATAATAATTTGAGTTACCCTTTTCGACTCCAGGAATAAATTGTTTTGGTACATTAGTGCCCACTGTTTCGTCCACGAACTCCAGCAGGGTATTTTGATTGGGCGGCAGTGGTTCCATGACACCTATAATCCTGGCATATTGACCCGATCCTCCTGATTGTTTCTTGTGCAGGTAATCGAATTCGCAGGGACCAACCAAGGTTTCCCTAAATGCTACTTTTGGCTTTCCCAGCGTCACTGGGCAGCCATATTCCCTCTCCATCCTCTGGGCGTAGATCTCCAAATGCAATTCACCCATTCCCGAAACGATTGTTTCCTTTACATCATTGTCAAAAAAGAAGTGGAATGTAGGATCTTCTTTGGTGAATCTGGCAATGGCCTTTGAGAAATTATCTCTATCCTTGGTGTTATTAGGCTTTATGGCCATTGAAACAACGGGCTCGGGTACAAAGATGGACTCCATGGACAGATTGTTCTTGGGATTGGTAGTGAATGTATCTCCAGAGGCGCAATCAACACCGAACAAAGCGAATATATCACCGGCATAGACCTCGTTGACATCCTCCATTTGATTTGAGTGCAGTCTTACCAAGCGAGCGATTCTCACTTTTTTATTGGTGCGGGCGTTGAAGATGTTGTCTCCTTTCCGAAGAACTCCTTGGTAGCATCTGAGGTAGGTTAGTTGGCCAAAGCGACCAGCTTCCAATTTGAAAGCCAAGCCCACGAAAGAATCCTTGCCATCGCGAGCAGGATTTAACACAATTTTCTCTGGCTCCTGTCCTTCTTTTTCTATGAAGCCCAGATTCTCCACTTCCCCGGGATTGGGCAGGTATTCAATTACTGCATCCAGTAAGGGCTGGACACCCTTATTTTTTAGCGCTGTTCCGACCAAAACAGGTGTGAAGGTTCTATTTATGCAAGTTCTTCTCAGGGCAGCCTTCAAATCATCTTCTGTAAAGGGCTTTTCTTCCAGAAAAATCTCTCCAAAGGTGTCGTCTGCATTCGATAAGTGTTCGATGAGCTCCTGTCTTCTTTCCTGGCTCTCCACTCGCATATCCTGCGGGATCTCGTCTAGCCTCAGGTCCATTCCATGTTCGCCCTCGAAATATATGGCTCTTTCCCTCACCAAATCTACAATGCCTTTGCAATTGCTCTCCACACCAATGGGCAGTTGAATGAAAGCCGCATTATGGTTCATTTTGGACCTCATTTGGGATAGAACCCTATAAGGATTCGAGCCCAGGCGATCCAGTTTGTTGATGAAGGCCAGACAAGGAACATTATAGCGCTTCATCTGTCGGTTGACCGTCAATGTTTGACTCTGAACTCCGCCCACGGCGCACAAAACCAGAACGGCACCATCCAAAACTCGAAGGGCACGCTCCACCTCCACGGTGAAGTCCACATGTCCCGGGGTGTCAATAATATTGATATTGGTTTCTTTCCACAGGGTATAAGTAGCTGCTGATTGGATGGTGATTCCACGCTGTCTCTCGAGTTCCATGCTATCCATGGTGGCCCCCACATTATCCTTTCCTCTAACTTCATGCATTTCCGCAATCCTTCCGGTGTAGAAGAGAATTCTCTCCGTCAAAGTTGTCTTTCCACTGTCTATATGCGCCGAGATTCCTATGTTCCGGATCTTTTCGATGGGTTTGTGTTCCGAGAACTTGGCATGCGAACTGTATCCGGCCTGTAAAGTTATGGTTTATCAATAAAGTAAATTCCTTACAACAATTACATAACGAGCATATCCATTTTTGTATATTTCTGCATTCTTAACTCACCCTGCCCAAAGTGTCTAATGCACGCAGGCGCATAGTGTTGTTCCCCGTCAGCAAACGACTAATTAACGACATCCTGGCCAGGTTTTAATTAATAATTATCGTTTTAAATAAAAAACACGCGCTCTCTCGTGGAAACCCAACCAAACCAGTGTGACCGTGGCAGGACCGCTTAAATATACCATTCGAGTAAAACAAATACCAAACAAAATAGTTACCGAATATACCACAGAAAACCAATTAAAAATATATTATTTTGAGCTGTTACAAAATATCTAGCTTAAAAAAAATAAATTAAAGTAAGCTAAAAAATTATAAGAAAATATAGATTTTTTTTTATTCAAATTAAAGAAAATCATTAATACACATCACACAAAAATTGGTAATGGGTTTTGAGTAATTTTACACAAATTAATATTTATTTTACAAATATTAATTTTTAAAACATAATTTTTTTAAATAGTTTAAAAAGTATTAATGTAGGCTTTGAACTGAACGCTTACACACGTATTTAATGTTTTTGGTCGACAAAAGTAACGCTTTAATTTACTCCATTTTAAATTTAAATGTATACAGTTCGAAAATATTTTCCGGATCTTTCCCTGATTAAAAAGCTTTATAACACTCACTCTTAATGCATTTAAAATAAATATACCTTTCCCATTCAAAATAATTAAAATTTATTTTATACATTTATTTCAACAAATATATTTAGTGTGGATTGTATAAGATTGGTTTTCGAGTTGTCGCTTGATATGTTGCCAGACAATTAATTTGTGCCAAATCGCACTTTGGGATATATATACGCAAAAAGGGACGGTAGGTGGTATTTGACCGATTATAGACACACATAATTGTTACACAGGTACATAGATATACGCTAAAACAGAGTTAAATCATTGACTCAAACGGATGTTTCTGTTGGTGTAAGATATCCACGCCACAATTGCTTCGACGTATTAAATTTTGGGTTCTGCAATAATGAAATTCGAAATTAATTACCTTGATCTAGGGGTAAAAGTAAAACAACCTAGACTAGCTCATCTAATTTACGAACACATTTAAGATCAAAGAATTTATGTTATAGAAGATGCACATACAGACATCAAACACGATGCTTATGGAGCTTTGATGGTTGGTTTGATTGTTGGAAACAGAGTTTGAAGATGATGAAAAATATTATTACCATTTCTATCGTAACTTAAATATACAAACATTTTTTAAATTTAAATGAAGATTTCAGTGGTTTTTTCTTGAGTTCCCAAAGGAATATCATTAGCTGCTCACTGAGTTTTAAAGCTTATTTGTGACAATTCCACAAACTCTGGTTCGCAATATTGATGAATTTAATGGAAGACAGGCAGAACTCGATCAGGTGCTATGTATGAAGGTTCAGAGATATAGATTTTGGGAGCATTAGGTGCCACACTCACAACTATGCACAAAATACACTGAAAACGAACGATGCATACCAAAAATAACGAAATGAAAGATACATTTTTTTGTTTTTCGCAGTTTGCTTGTGGCTAATTAATGGTTCGCCACTTTTATTCGATATTTATAGTTGTCTATGTTTTTTTTTTATTATATAGTTTTGGGGTGTGTCGGGTAGGATGCTTGTTTCTTTGTGTTAAACTTAGTGTAAGGCATAAAATATAATACAATTGTTTACAGCTTTGTCTTGGCTAAGCTAAATGATACGCTTCTTATACAACCCACCCCCAAGATATTACCTCCAGATCACAGTTCGATAAAAAAGCCCCATTATAACACACAATTCGCTTTAGCTAACCAAGTCAAAGTGGACAGTATGAAAATTGGATAAACATCGGCCCACCGATGTTTTTTTTCTGTTTTTCGACTCCTCATTGGAATTGACTTTATAAAATTCGTTTCAAAAGTGTATATTTGGAATGTATTTTTTGTCTACGGAATATCGTAATTTTTTTTATTATATAAGTAATATTTGTATAACTTGTACCTGAGCCCCAAATTAAAGTTTTTCCTTACTACTGGCCAGCTAAAAATCTGTACCTAAAAATCGTCCCTTGGGATAACTACTGCGATATATAGTAAATAGAGATTATGATACGGCTGTGAATGAACAACTAGAAATACATGGATGTGTGTGTGGGGGTCTTTTTGTGCTTTGTTCGCTTTAAATCGATATTTTTCGGGATCTTTAGACGGGTGTTATGTTGGCCGGAGTTATCTGGCTATTGGGCAGGGACGATCCCTCGACTTTGGCAGCCTTGCAGTTGTTGATTTGCTGTGGTTGCTGTTGCAGACGCTGTTGCTGCTGCTGCTGAACTCCCGTGGGATTCCCCGGACTGTTTGTCCCGGCTTCACTGTACTCATCAACCTCGTGCATCGGCGAAAGGCGTGGCGAGAGGGCGGCACCCGGGGTAGCACTGCAGAGAGGGGGAGGCACATGGGGAATGCGAAGACGAGCATGAATGATTTAGTAGTCGAAACACTCAAAAGAAATTCAATTCGAATTCACCCATATTGAAGGCAATACCCTAAGTTGTTATACTATACTTATCTATTTTTCTTTATAGTTTACTAGTACATCAGTTTTTAATATTTTTCATAATTTTTTAATCGTTTAAAGGTAAAAATAAAAGTTGAATAAATTAATTATAAAAGTTTAAATAAATTAGATATAGAAGAGTATTTTAATTTTGAATGGAACTTATTAGGTTTATTTAATTTCATATCGAAATTAAGATATGTAATAAATATTTTTTAAAGATTGACTTCATTGATCCTCAAAATCAAACGACTAATTCATAATTATTTACAATGACCCCAAATCAAAACCTTAAACAAATTGTATTATGTCCTTAAGAAATAACCTAATAATGCAATTTTTCATCTTTCGATTTTTTGTAAAGTCTATTTTCTATCCAAAAATTTTAAGTTAATTACTTTTATATGGCCCAAAATTCTCAACTTATTTTTTCTAAAACTCGAACATAACTCAAAGACAAACGAAAATATATTATGTCTCTATCGAGGGTTAGGTATATATATCGTATATTTAAATTTGTTTACATTTCAACAGAATTGCTAATGAGATTTTTTTTGGCATGTCTGATTTCAATTATTAAAGTTCCTTGTTGTACCGTACAATCCCAGGTGGAACATAAATTTAGATGTTTAATTCAAAACAAAATGAAATTGTATAGCGAAAAGAAAACCCTGTTAATAAGACTTATTTATATTTGACACTCTATTTTTATTCATTCATTCATCTTCATTTGACTTTAATTTTAAGGGCGAACTCTATGGCAGTGGTTGAGCGTAAGAAAGGAAAGATAAATCGTTTATATACAATAGAGCGAGATAAAGTTCTAGCAGTTCATATGATGATTGTGTATGATCTGATCTCTGATTCAATACAGGACCCCGAGGGACATTCCATTTGGACACACTTACTGGTTGCCATTGATCTGACGAACTTTGACGGTGACCGGGATGATCAGTTGCTCCGAGATCCCGTTGCCATCCTTGTTGATCTGCTGCCAGACCGTGGTGCGATTAACAGCCTCTGGGGGAATGTTCACTGTAGGTCCGTTGTTGCCGGCCTTGTTTCCCGATAGGGGAATGTGAATAGTGGTGGGACCGGCCTTATCGGCATTATAGTTCGGCCCGGAACCAGACACCGAATGATGCTGATGGTGATTATCCTTCAATATAAAATTGGCATAGTTTGCATCGTTTATGGGAGCAAAAATCATCTCTCGGGAAGGAAGCAAAGAATGAGTAGAAAAAAGGTATAGCAAATCTGATCTAATCTTGCATAGGTGAAAGGTGAAGGAAAATAGATATCGCCAAATAAAATGGTGATTGTTTAAATTGGTAAACTTGTGTCAAATCCAATTAGGTGAAGTGTGTTTAATTTTCAATTTATGCCGAATTGTTGTTTTATTTCCATTTGTTTAGTTTATTTTTGTGTTGCAATTTTGAATTTTGCCCATGACATTTGTACATCAATTTTCGCTACAATTACATGTGCGTGTATGTCTCTGGTTAGTTACTGGAACTCTAGACCCGATGACTATAAAATAACATAACAGGTTCCATTTAATACATTTAGGTACTTGTTGTACAGTGTAAACGCTCGACTACTTATGACTTAAGCTAGAATTTCATTTACATTTATAAATATCATATTTGTATATATAGGGTAAGAGTAGTTTTAGAGTAGGTTCGGATAGATAACACATTTTTGCACTACGAAAAACTAAATTTCATATTTTTTATGGGTTTGGCATATACAGGTGTTTTAAAAGCGTTTTTTAAGCATAGAATCAATAGAAGGTTTAAACTTGTTTATCAAAAAATTATCGTATAAAAACAAAATGCAAAATTGCTGCATGCCATGTTATAAAACTAAAATGGGGTATAGGGAAAACATTTACAAAATACTGTTAAAGACATGATAAAAACGTATATAACAGAGAAGTATGCATTTACATGGATATATATAACTTTAGTAGTTGAATAAGACGTATCAAGACCGACAAAATGCAAATTATTCAAAAAATTCTATCAATAATTGAGCTTATCGATATCGAAACCAGCGAAGCGACTATCGCTAATCGTTGGCATTGTGCGGTGGACTGGGCAGCACTGCAAACGCAAATGAAATGGGCAGCACTGGTCCGTGGGGTTTTGTTGCGTTTTTGTTGTTATATTTGTTTTGGCGTGGTAGTGGGCGTGGTAGTGTGCATGTGTGAGGGTGTTCAATGTTTTCTACTTTTTAAGCAGACTGCTCTGTGCTTCGAACTCCTTCTCATTTGCATTTGAGGTGGTGCAGCTGATGAGGCCAGGTCGCGGACCAACGGCCTCCCCAGCGAGGCCACCATCGAGGCCCGGCGGCTTGGTCACCACCCTGCCCCGACTACCCCTTCCCCAGGGGAAAATTCGCGCCAATAAGCCCACCTCAGCGTCCAGTTTATGCAGATCATCGGCCGCCGCCCGCTTCGTCATCTCTGGCATAATGTCATCCAGTATCTTCAGCTCACGACGGGTGAATACCAGATCCAGGGCCTTTCGTATGCCGATCATAACCACCAGCATCAGGGGAAACAGGATGGAGGTACTCGAGAAGGACTTAATCAGCCAGAGAATAATGAGACAGGCCAGCTGGATGATGGTGAACAGGTGGACGCGCTTAATGGGAACCTGTAATACAAAACAACAATTAATAAAAGTACTAAACGTATTGCACATAGAAAAAAACTTATGTCAAGAAAATAGTTTTATAACAATTAGCTTCGTTTTCTTTATCTTAAATCTTTAAATATATATACAAAGAATACGGAACATTTATGACTAATACTTTTTTGCTTTCTCTGGTTGCCAAATTTTAAACGGAATAACCAGTCTCCTCATCCGCCGGATGAGATTAAATGCGTTACTCAGCTGAAATCTTGAACTTAATGGTTTTTAATGTAGCCACCCTTGAAAATACTTCACAGTCTTGCGTTTGTACTGCTGGGTTAAAGTCCCTCATTGTGGATAAAATGCGGCTCAATTTAATCTTTTTATTCGGAATAGCCCTGTCCAGGACCACAGTGGCCAGTTTAATCGTGAGTTAATAGTTTCCAATGTAAAGTGCAAGACGTACAAATATTATTGTTCAAGGATAAGCCAATTTCTGAATGCACTGTTTCCTTGGACCAAATAAACAACATTCTGGAGAATCGGCTGAGCTCATTTGGTGAAACTTTGCACGAGAGATTGATGAGCTTGGAAAATCGACTGACCCAATCGCAATGCTCAAAGAAATGTTCGGTTCGAAATGAAGGCTCACCGTCATTTGATTATGGATCCCGAGTGAGAAATATAGTCGATAACTTGTTGGAGATATACGATGCGAGGATCGAGGAGAGAAAGAGTATTACGACATGTAAAACAGGAAGTGGATTCGAGAAGTCAAAAGAGGTTGAAAAAAATACTAATAAAAGAAACACGATCGTTGATCGATTAAAGGATATCGATAAAGACCTAAATAAAATAAAAGAAATCCGGGAGAGGACTAAATCAAGTACTACAACGGGTTCTTATGATGAAAGCTCTACCACTGAAAATTCTATTAAAGAGAAACTAATTACTACTGAAACTTCTACTGATCATCTTACAAGTGAGAGTTATACTGATTATTTTACTGAGATCTGGTAAAAAAAGAAACGTAATCGACGGATAATACTATAGAAAAATGATGTGGATTATAACAATAATTGGAAGGATATAGAAGTTTTTGATAAATTTAATATTCCTGTCTAAATTATAACGAAAATCGACCTAGAATTTCATGTTGTCATAACACGACAACTCACCAAAAATATACAATTTTATATTCGGTAATAATAATAAAAATAAAATTTTATAAGAATATTTTTATTAAAATAAAATTCCTTTGCAAAACTAAGAAAGAGTTGGTATCTTAAATTGTATCAAAGCCGTTTAGAAAGCAATTTTAGAGAAATGTAAATTTTATAACTACAATAAATTGCTTATTTTTAAAAAGTACCTTAGGATGAATTTTAAATGTTTTAACTAACCTGGCGCAGGAACATATAGTCAGGTTGGTATTTGGCTGGCATGAACATAATTAGTATGCGATCAAAGAACTGCAGGCCCTTAAGCGAGGCCACGCCCATATAAAGAAAGACGCCGAACAGGACCGGCATGGGTATGTGACCGAGCAGCGGGGTCAGCAGCACAGAGCCGCCGATGGTCAGGAAGATCAGGATGTGGGTCACCCGCTGCTCGCGCACTCCCAGGAACTGTGGCTTCTCGCCAGGGGCCGAGCACTCCGATTCTAGTTTCAGGGAGTTCACGTGGTTGATGCTCAGCACGGTGGCAGCCACAAACCTGGGGATGGATATACATTTTAACTATTAAATTAAATAATTTAAACAAATTATTTGGATTATTATTTCCAAGAGTAATTGTGAAATGGTTCCCTATGCGAACAAAGATAAAACAAACAGTAATTACACAAATAGGAAATTATTCAAGAATTATTAATACAAAATAATACAAAAATTAAAAAAATACAAATTTGAAAATAAAAAAAATTGTGAAAATAACAGCTAAGCCCACAATTTATTAGTTTTCAAAATAAGAAAAATACATTAGGAAGTATCAAAAAGGACAAACAGTTTCGAAAACAGCAAAAATTGCAATTATAAAATTTAAGAGAAATCTTAGAATTTGTATTTCTCATTTTTTCCTTTTATTGCGTAATATTATTACTGTTATTATTTTTTTCTTTCTTTTTTTTCCCCTATTTAAAAAAAATTTGATTTAATAGAGGTACCAAAATGACATTCTTAAACATAAGAATTAGCTAGGAACTCACCAAGGTAGACCCATTAAGCTGCAAATGGCAATCAGAATGGAGAGGATGAACAGATCCAGATGGTAGCCACAGCCCTTCTTCAGTTTGTTCTCCTTGCGATTCACGATGACAGCGGTGATCTGTTGATCCATGAAGATTAGAATAGTGCCGAGCAGGGCGGGGAACACGGCAATAATCGGCGACCACCAGGGGTTCTTCTCGGAGAACGGGGGTATGAGCCAGCCTCTGGTACTCAGCGTGGGCTTCAGCTCGTTCGGAACCTCCAGTTTCTGGGTGGGAACTCCCAGGGAATAATCGAAGAAACTCATTGCGAAAATCGCGATCAACACCGAAAAGTCGCTAATGTACTGGCGAACGATCGAGGGGAAGAAAAGGGCGTTCTTAAATTCCTTCAGCACGGTGGATATGATGAAGGTGCCGGCACAGAGTACCACCGACATCAGGAAAACATTCTCGGTGGGCGGTTTTCCGCAATCTATGCCAACCAAAGTGCCATTGTAGGACTAGAAAATTAACGATTCAATAATAAAGTATAAGTGTAAATTAAAGTATATAATTTAACCTATGTTCTTACCTCACAATAATCCCAGTTGTATTTGGCATAATCGATCACACTGGCATTGCTCCCAATTGGCGGTGTACAGATACAGTCGTATATCCCCTGATTGACCGGGAAGTTCTTTCCGATAACCATCACATTCTCGATGGCCTTGTAGATAAAGATGAACGCGATCAGGGTGGCGAAGTTCTCCTCGGTGAAGCGGGTGATGTAGCAGACCAGGGCACTGGCATCAATCGCGGTCAGGACGATACAAATGCCGGCGACCCACATGCCGATCCAGAACCGGAACGTCATATAGTCCCAGCCCATTTTCAAACAGAACTCGTAGATAATTGACTCAAAGACCAGAACTGGACCGGTGGACCCGAGAATTGTCAGCGGCTGACCCGAAAAGAAGCCATAGCCCATGCCACAAACGAACCCGGACACCAGAGACTCCATCGCAGCCATGTGCTTGCCGGTGGCCTCCGCCAGCAGACCGCCGAATGTGATGATTGGGGAGAGGCAGGCGAAGTAGAGGAAGATCCAGGAGGCGACACACTGCATGGACAGGGAGTCCTTGTAGTCGCTGATGTACCAGGGCGCCTTCCTCTTAATGTCGTTGATCAGGCCTCCAAAGAGTCGACCCGTCCTGGACAGCCCGTTCTCCTCCCTCAGACGCGCCTCCTCCTCCTCCTCGTCCACCTCCTCCTTGGGCAACTCCGGCGGACGTTTGCGCACCTCCTGTGAGGGAATGGCCGCCGGTGGCTCAATCCGAATGGTGGGATCCCACTCGCCGGGCGGCAGCACGGTGACCGCATCCAGGAACTCGTCCACCCCGGACAGCAGGTGATCCCGCTTACGGGCTCGGTAGGCCACCTCGTGGAAGATCTCGTCGGACATCAGGGTGGCCATCGCCCGGCCGATCTCGTGGAAGTTGCTCTGACTGCCAGGCGGACCGAGCAGGATGAATACAAATCTGTAGGTAATATCAGTTATTAGTATAGTACACACAATTTATATTAAATGTATTAACTAACTATCAATCAAAGAATTTCCCACTTATTTTCTATTACATTTTATATCTTTATAACAATCATTAAAGACTTCCCGCTTATTCATTAACATTTGAAATAATACAATTTTTTATGAGCTATAAACTGATTAAAATACAGCGCTTCTATAATTTCATTTTAGACTTATCTACAAAACAAGTTTTCTGGAAATTCATTTGAACACACTCAATTGTGAGTAATGAAATTCATTCTTTTTGTAGTTAGAAATTTGTTAGGCAGTTTATATTTTTCAAATTTTTAAATTTATCAAATATAATTTAAATCTTTTTCGATTAAGGGAAATTACGAATGATTGATTAATGATTATACGGATTATAAAACTATGTGGTATGATTAACTGATAAGCTGATCATTGTAAGATTAACATGAATATTATGTGAATACTTCTCGGAATATTTTTAAATCAAAAAAATGGAAATAATCCCATAAATCATAATTTCATATATCTTCGCCGATCAAGATGGTGCTCGAGATATGGGTTAAACCTACCTTGTGGGCACGGGCACCTCGGTGAGATCGCCCAGGACGACCGCCTGGCTGAGGCGGACGAAGCAGGACAGGGTCCGCTCCAGGAAGTCCACCTCGCCGACCAGGATGTTGCTGGCCTCCGCTCCCGGCGGGATCTTGCGCATGAAGTGGGTGTTGCCCTTGTGCTGCTGCTCACTCAACTCGGTTCCACTTCCTGGCCTGGCCATCGATTGGTTGCTGGGACTCTTGACCATGTCCTCTGTGATCGACGGCAGGTTTTGTGCGGGCCGCGAGTGTTTAGAATTAGATTTTTTCTCTGCATTAGTCGCGGAATTTCATTTACGGGTTCACGGGGTGCAGGTTTTTGGTGTTGTGATTATATATATTTTTTGTTATATATATATATATATATTTTTTTTTATTGGAATACGTGCGTTGGTAGGTATTACAAGAATAATAATAACAACAACAACATGTAGGTCAACACGTTACAACGGAACAACATAAAAAACATACGAAAAAAGAAGTGCAAAAGAGATATATTGGATTAAAATCGGATTCATCTAAGTGTGCTGGAATAGATTTCAATTAGATTTCAGATACAGATAATGAAGCATGCGAAAGATATTGGAAATTGGTTCAAATAAGTTGTGAAATCGTGTTATGTGATAAGCGTGCAGATGTGTGTGGATTGCTGATTTCTTTTTTTTTCTAGTTTTTCTCTACAAAACCATTTCCTGCTTTTCCAATTCAACTCGATACAACCTTCATGCAAATTTCGCCACCTTTTTATATCCTTTTTTTTAACCAATTTTTAATTTACAAAACTGCGAACTACCAAAATGTATTTTTTTCAGGACCATTTAAACAATTAACAGACACGCAAAATCAAACGGTAAACGGTAAACGATAACGAAGACGGTCAGTTCTTGAGTTGGTTTTTAATAATGGTTTCTTGAACTTGGGTTCTTTACCGAGCGCTCTGTTGCTGGGTTTTCCACTGGGCACCGTTAGAAAACGCCCCATTCCGCCGGCAGCTGTGCTTAGATTTTGATTTCCATTAGATCCGGGCGGTCCCGGTTCGCTGGCCGTTAGGGAAATTGGCGTTGTGGCCCCCAATAGGTTGCCAGAGTGCTCTTCAACTGTAAAATGTTTTGTGGGTTTTTGTTTTTTTTTAGGTGATTATTAGGTCGAGGATATACTGTATTTCTAAGTATCTTGAGCTGGTCTGGTTCATCTATCTCTACATTCGCAGAAGATTTGATTAATGGATATCTTTTACGTAAAGGATTTATTTTCTTCAATCCCTAATAATATTTCCTATTATGTGTGATTACTGAGGGTTCAACCAAGTGTTCAAAAATAGTAAATGTATATTGAAATCATAATTATAAAGGGTTTAGAAAGTCGAATAAAGTGAAAGGTTTCAGAATATAGAAGAATTCATGAGGTTTAACAGAGTTTCATTTGGTTGATAGAGGAAAAGAATGGGCTTATAATCGATCGGGCTTTAAAGAAGTGAAGACGAGTTCGAGAGAAAGCTAGGAGTTTAGATATAAAATGTAGTTTGTAGTTCAAATTATTGAACTTTATTTAAAAAACATAATTCAACTCATTAAATCGTGTAAATAGACAGCACAATAAGTTGGGTATATCATGATAGAAAGGGGCTAACGAGCTCTTGAAGGTTATAGTTTATAGTGATTAGATTAATAAGTTCAAGGAGTAGAGTAAATAGAAGAGTCGCAAGAGATAATCATCGAAAAACACAGCGTGCTCTTGATAGGTACAGCTAAGTACAGTGAAAACCATTGATGGGCTATTACTTGGCATTGATTGTTGTCCTTGTTTTTGAACCTGATTATGGGCTTGATGTTGGGGCGATGCCCCCGCATGGAACCAGGTGGTGACCCCGATGGCCCCCAGGTGCGTTGAATTGTCAGCTTTTCGGGTGAAGGAATAACTCGAGTTTATTTTTTGATTCTTTAGCGGCTACCCCAATTATACTAGCTAATGAAAGTGAGTGATTTATGAATGATGAATCACGAAGGGTATTCTCAATTACGAAAAGTTCCAATAAAGTTGGGATTTGAACATTTTAAGTTCAGAAAGTATGTATTTTATAAACTTTTAAAGGTATCTCGCTTAAAATATAATACATATTGTATCGTTTTCTGGATTTTATCGGCTTGGGTTTCGAAAAATTTACTGAACTGGGTTTTCTCTAAGGGACCCATTTTGTTCCAACTTTAATTAGCTTTTGGTTTTAATTGACTAATTTCTGGGTGCTTTTTGTTAGGTGCAAGGCAACTGAAAAATGTTTACGACTTTGGCTTTCAGCTTTACAGAGTTTGCTTAAGAGAGAGAGAGAGGGGGGTTTGGTAGTTCTAAGGCTATACCTGTGGGAACAGCGAGATAACAACCACGCTGATCCTTACTCGACACATAGAGGGGTGTCTGGTAATTTCCAGTCAGATCCAGGCCAGCCGCTGAGCCATGCAGTGAGTGCAGTGGAGTGCTCTTGCCCAGGTCTGAGTCGTTATTAGTGTTAGTTCGGATCGGATGAGAGTTTTAGACACTTGAGTGTATGATCCTAAATGAACTGAGCTGGGTGATAGCATCAAGGTCGCAGTTGGTATCACACCATACGAACGAGATGAGCTTAGGGTAACCTAGGGATGTAGGGATGATAGCCCCATACTCACTTTTCGATGACGAATGATTACGCATATCGGCCAGGGATCGAATAATTGGAAGTCGCGACTTTTTGGCAATCTCGTGTTGATGACGATGGCGTCGCAGGAGGGCGTCCTTGACCTTATCCTTGACCCCCGTTGGCAAGGTTCCCGCGCTGACCATGTGATCGCAGACCAGATCGGCCATCACCTCCAGATTGTGGGCCTCCATGTCCAGCATTACACTGCCATTGACCAGCAGGCGGCGCAGCTCGAAAAGGGAGTGAAGGGAGAGGGTGGCCACGTGGGGCTTCGACCACCGATTGCCACCCTCCTCCACATCCTCCTCGAATTTGATCCATCGCGCCGTCTCCTTCCACTCGATCTCGTCGCCCTCCTTCACCAACATTCCCATTTCGGAAAACAGGGGATGGGATACATGTGTGCCATCGTCCACATCCTCGCCGAGTATGAACTGAACTCGCTGAGCCGGGGGAGTCACTATAATTTTAACAATACACTATTAGAAAAATTTGGTCTTAAATAGGAAATATATTTTTCAGGCATTTAAAAAAATCTAAACAATAAAAAATTGTTCAAATACCTATAATTACAAAAAAAAGCTTAACAATTCTAATAAATTCAAAATTAAAATTAACTTTTTAAGCAAGGAAAAAAACCGCTACGAAGCATATTTAATTAAAGTAATCATTTTAAGTGGTTCCATTACATAGAAATGTCTCCCCAATTTGTGTAAGTCCTTTTTCTACTGTGCAAACTTTCATTAGCTTAATCAACATTTATGACTTGGCAGCAACATCTTCATGCCATTGCCACCCCGTTCATAACAATCATCTGTATCCTTGGACTCTGGTGGATGCGTGCTAAAGTTAATTGGCGTAATAATTTGGCCCAGATCTGTGCTGGGAATTCGCCACTGACCATTGTCCACCATATGTCCTGTTTAGTCCTATTAAAGTTTGTGTGTGTTTCTTTTTGGGATTGCGTGATGTTTGTTTATACTACTGAGGACGTTTAGTGGATGATTGTTTCATTTTTTTTTGTGAAAATAAAGTGAAAAAGAAACTTGTTTTGGGGTTTATAATGAAAACAAATTATAAAATCCTTGTTCATTGGGGTATGTTTTCATCAAAGGTATTTAGTTTCTAAGGATACGATACGATTTATACGATTCATTTACATTTACCTGATTAAATTAAGAATAGGTATTAAGTGTGAACAGGAAGGTGCTTAAAAATAATAGGTAAAAATTATAAAAGCTGAATGAAATGCAATAACACTACATTACAGTAAAATAAGTGGATAGGTCAGGTTATGTATGCAAATAAGCTTAGGTGACTTTGTTGTTGGGATAGGTTTGGCAAGAACACATTAACAAATATAATATATGTGGTAAACAGTAAAACAAGTGAAAGAGTTAGGTGAATGAATTCCAATATGTGTTGCTATAGTGGAGTCGGTGTTAATTTATGTTAGATTATGATAACATTATGTGTCGTTGGTGTTTGCAACAATACTCTCTTAAAAGTTATAAAGCAAAGTTAAAGTGTTTTTTCCACCTTGCAGATTGCTCTATTTTTGTCACAGGACAATCATATTACCCTAATTCGTGTCATCCATTGTGCTGTTTCTCCCCATTACAATCAAAACTTCTTGTTGACGGCAAACTGTAAGCCAATCATCTGTCATTTTCATTATCCGTCTAATGAGTGAGATATCTCAGAAGAGGGATGTAATTTGTGCAAATGTCCCCCCCTTTGGGTTCCTGTAATTTACCACAATTCTCGGTCTGGCCGAAACTGATTGGCCACATTTACTAACATTTCATTTCAAATTGGCTAAGGCTATACATCGCAATTATATTGTGCAGAAGGAAACCCGAGAAACCTGGACGCACCTGGTCGCTCCACTTCCTGTTGCTTCTCGCTGATGTTGTCCTTGCCCGCACCACCGCCCACACTTCCGGATCCGCCGATGGAGCCACCTCCGCCACTGGGCCCCGTGCCACCCCCTCCGGGGCCACTGTGGTGGTGCTTGCGGCGCCTCTGCGAGTGGCGTCGTCCTCCTGGCACATGGACGCCCACATAAACGGTGTGCGCCCGATGTCCTGCAGGAAAAATGCTGGTAAATGTCACATGGAGACAGATGCTGGGTAGGGGTGGGAGAGGTAGGGGGGGGTGCCGGAGAAAAGTCCAAATTGAGTGCGACGTTGTTTATTATTTGCAATTGCGTTACATAATTCTATTAGCTTTTAATGCTTTATTTTAGTGTCCGTTTGTTTTCCTTGATGCGGCACTGTTCCTGAAATATCAAGAGCCTTTTTCCGTTTCGCTATTTTATACGTCACTTAATTTAAATGCTATTATTTAAGTGATTTTATTATAAATAGCATTTTTAAGTCCGACATTGTTCATAAAACACAATGTTACAACATCTTTCCGTTTCAAATATATATTTATTTTTAAATTTTATTATCATTAGACTACTCTCCAATTTATTTAGCGGTTTTCAAAAATACATAAACTTTTTATTAAAATTCGTTGTATTAAATTGAGCTAAACAATATAATTTAAATACAACAAATATAATTTGATTGTAAAATTTAAAAGTTTATTTAGAAATGACCATAATTAAATTATAAAATTTTAAACAACTCACAAAATACATCTTTGGTTTTAAGTATCAAATATTTTGAAATGTATTTTGGTCTATAAAACGTAAATAATCAGCAGCTTTTAGCTTAATTTAAATTGTGGTGATAAGGCTCATATATAACTCTTGCCTGCCATCAGACTAAATTGTTTTTCTATACGAAACCACTAACAGTTACGTAAACGCAATGTTGAATCATCTACAAACCTAAATCAAACCAAATCTTATATTCAGTCCCGTTTTAATCAAATTCCCGGCACTGTTTGTTGTCGTCTTAGTGACTACAAATAAATTTATGTTAATTACTATTTCCCTGAATTTGATGCCCGCTTTTGAGCAATTTCCCAGTTTCAATTTTCAAAGCTCAAAGCCTTTGTTCAAATTGCGCTCAGTCAGTTGACTAATTGTGATATCATCCGCTATGTACTTGCATCAGTAGTTTTTCATAAATTTAAATTAATTATACAGAGCACATCTTCTAGCTGAATTTTTTCCACTTTTCGCTAAGTCACGCGATTAGGTCTTAAAAGCATTAAATTTGTAGGCGTTGCATTCAGCGACAACAACAAATGGTTGTTAAATGCACTTTACATTTTAATGTAGATACTTCAAAATTTACTGGGAAATGTTATTTTGTATATTGAAAATACATTAATTAAGCATGATAATGGTATATTCAATGAAATAAAGCATATGAAAGACCAAAACCGGAAAATATGTAAAATGAGACTTACGTAGTATTTATATGATTTTTTAAATGCACAGATTAACTAAATTGAATGACTCTCATCTTTAATTTACATTTCCAGATATAGCTAGTTTTTCTGCTCCAAAAATGATTTTTGTATAGAATTCGTAGACCATCTTAGCATTAGTTTCGTTGCGTGTCTAAAGTTGTCAACTTGCAATTAACACGACGCAAATTTCTTGTTTGTCCATAAACTTGTCACTTGGCTGGTTTTACAAGTCAGCTTTAATTTTGGTACACTCGTGGACGCTTTATTTTTTTATTCAGGTTTTACTTATCAGTATTCAGTGAGCAATTAAGGAGTACTGTTTTAACCTAAGAAGTGGAGATCGACTCACCCTCGAAATCATTCTCTGTAAATTGTTGCGTAAAATCCTCGCCGCCAGTGCGCGGATCCTTTGGCGCCTCATCATCGCCACTTGAGGAGTTCATGGTCCAAGGTCTGCAAAAAGATGAAAAAGAGTAGTTGAAAATATTTGTTCAGGATAATTGAGCAGTGAATAGGGTCACGGAAAGTCCCACCCAATCTCTTCTCTTATAGAATTGTATTAAATAACCCTTCGTAATGGTGTATTCTTGTTACACTTGATTTAAGTTTATCGCTAATTGGGACCTCTGTCTGGTTACCTCACCTTAAACAACCTTAATCCCAGTGCCTAGCCTGCAAAATATTAAAGCGGACCTGAGCTGCATGTGCAAATGCGTTGTCAATCGCCTAATTGAAATGCGCTTTTGGTATATAAGCTGATACACCAACACCAACCTCTCATTTAACTGAGCACTTCGTATGAAAATTGTCATAAATTAAGGCAAATAGTAAATGTTAAAGATAGTGAAGACAGAATACTCTATTTTAAATAAAAATTAATATATTCAAAATTTCCACTTTGCGGAAAAAGTTTGAGAAAATAAATATAAAAAAAAATTAAAGCTTTCTCACTTATCTTACTAAATGGCTTAAATTTGTAATTTAGTAGAAATACTTTTGATGAGTGTAAACAAAACAAAGTGCTGACAAAATGTCAATGATTTCAAATCGAGTGTCATTGTCACAGTTGCATTTAGTTTCATAGTCACTGCACCCCTTCAGAACACTTGTCATATTCATAGAAAAATTGTCATTGAAGTACTCAGAATTTTTAGCTGCACTTCCCAGTTGGTAAATGTTTATGGTTCGACTGCTGATGGGTTTTCATTTCATGCAAATTTTAATTTTAATAAGCCTTAAACAGTAAGTTGATTTGACTATTAATATATTTTCCGTTGCACTTTACTGTATTGTTTTCTGAACACACGTGCTTCAGTTTATTAAGTGCCATATAAATAATGGCGATATTGCCCAACTTTTATTGCAAATGAATTCATTAGAACTTATTGTTATTATTTGTTTGCATTTGGTTTTTCTGCTTTGTAATGGAATTGCTTTTTAATTTGTGCGACGTGCCCGATAAGAGGGAGGATAACTTATTCTGATCTAATCTTGGGCGTGGTTATGGTTCTTATGTAATTAATTAACTTCACTTAATTTATAATAAGCCCAGAAATTAACCAATTACAGATATATTTCGTATGCTAATAAATTAACTTTGTTAATATCAAACTAAATTAAGAAGGGGCTTTAATAAACATGATTTATAAATATTTTCTATGTAAAATTTGTATTCGCAAAGACTTTTATTAGTCGCAGGTAGTAAATTTGGGAATGCGGTTTCGATAAGATATAAGATTTATAGATATTGTTAGTTGAGGTTTTTTTACGGTTTAAAATTACTGGGACATACCTAACAATTTTCAAACGCGGGCTGCGTTAACGAAAATTAAATTTAGAGGCAAACTATTTATAAATTGCCCAGGTTGATTTGAATTTGTATGAAATATATTTAAACTATGTATCATCCAGCGAAACAAAGACATTTATTTCTTTGTTGTTTGCACGAACCGGGTAATTTTAGTTATTTCCAAGATCAGACAGTATTATGGTGGAAAAATTTGCATTGCATAAAGGTTTATTTCTATATAGCCTATCATCTCGAGTCGTTGTGCTGAGCGTTTTCTTATCAGTCAGTGTTTAATCTATATTGCGCTTGAATATATAGACAAGACAAAACTGACAGTCGGAAAGACGGACACTCCAGGCTGTCTGCCAATTGCCGGTCTAAACTGGGTCTAGCCAGGGTTTACTAAATATAGTACTTCCCTCTACCATCCCCTGTTCATGCATTTTGATTGCTTTATCAGCACCTGAGTCACAACAACAAACATTAATTTGTGGTCCGATATTAACTTAATAGCCAATGTTATATATTGTGTCAACAAGACAACGTACATCGCTAGACAATTTGCACTTGGCTTTGTTTAATTAGGCGGTCTTTCGGTGTTAAAGCAAAGAAACGAAGTGGGTTGGCTTTAGTGCCCAAAAAATTCTCGCAGTCGAAGGCTTATCTGGTTGATATAGCAGGTTCTGTTGTTTGCTTTTTTAATAAATTTATTGTTGAAGTACTGGCGAAGGCGTACTTTATTTATAGCTGAAGCTTTGAAGATGTATTTTTTTATTAATAATATTTCACTAATATATTAAGTAAAATAACTCTGATCTGATTTCTTATTACACTTACAAACTCTCTCAAGCCCGCTGTTTTAGTTGGTTATTGTATTGTAGCTTTTCAATAAATCTAATTAATTTAGAAGACTAATTTCTACTATATTTTAGTGATAGTTTTTGTTTTTGTTTTTGTCTAATACTTCAAGGTCTTTTGTTTTAAAATAACACAAATTGTTAACAAGATTTTTATAAAATAAATTTGCACTTTTTCAACTCAGTTTTAAGAAGGATTTTGTATTGAGTTTATTAATCAATTTTTCGCAGGACTGATTAAAAGCTTTACAGCTTACAAAAAAAACGTTAAAACTCCAGAGTATGGAAAAATAAAAGTCTACAAATCTGTGTAAGAAAACTATAGATTACATAAATTGTAGATTATTAAGAAATCCTTAAATTTTGTTACGCTTTTAATTTTTAAAATCATTTATTTCAAGTGGTTAGAGTATGTAAACTCTCGATCTTGTCTTCCATTATTCAGCTTGCCCTTGTGCAAGAAAGATAAACCCACAACAATAACAGTTTTCAGAGCTGAATCGAAGCCTGAGTGATAAGCCTATACGTTAAGCTTTGATATGTTTTGAGCTGATTTTTTCCAGTGACACTTTCCAGCAATGGTGAATCACACTGGCTACTTACAATTCTATGTACTCATTATTATTGGCCATCACCTTATCACCGAAAATAGCGATTGAAAAACTGGAGCTTTTTTTTCCTGTTTGTACAATAATTTCACACACGCACTTCGCGATAATCAACCGAAAAACGAATTCTGCGATAGACGACGAATATTGGGACACAATAAAAAGCGAACGTGTTGTTCCGTTTTATTATTTGATTTTAATCTATTCGGAATTTGGATTTGAAAGAGTTTTTGCCTCTCGATATTTTTTAACGCAGCCCGACGACTCGACTGCGAGTCCCGGCGATTGCAGACTAACTAACTTTGCCGATCTTTAAACTGAAGCAGCAGCTCTCGCTTAACCCTCTGCTGCCGATTCTGCCGGCGTCGCTGTCGACGAAAAAAAAAACACTGAGAGAGATAGAGAGGCACTTGTAGAGCAGGTGGAAGAACTTTACAAAATGTGTTTTTAAATGCCAATTTTGCCTACTTAACTTTATCGATAGTTTCGCCATCCTTATCGCCGGGCTCTGTTATCAAGGGGTTAGAACAAAAATTTGTTTACCTAACTGAAAGTGTATTTTAATGGTCCGTTTACAAGATCTGGCGATAGTATTTATATTCACAAATCCGGTTAGAACTGCTGGCCGTCGAAGTCATATATTCATACATATATTAGATCTTGGTGTTTTGGCAAGCGTTTCACCGGCATTAACTCAAATCAACAAGTGTTCTCTCTGCCGTTTGGTAAATTTTTTGATATTTTTTGGTTTGAGTTCCCAAGCTTTTGTTTTGTCATCTAATGAATATCGACAAACAGTTTTTATCAAAATACATTTTTTGTGTCTGCCTGTGTGAGTAAGCTATGGTATGTATGTTTTATGATGTGTATAATTTTTTCTGTTTTGTTTTCGCTTTTCTCGGTGACGAAAATAAACAACAACAGAACCACATAATTTTGTGGAGCCCTTGAAAAAAAAAGAATGTGGGGCATTGGGTGTCAACAAAACAAAATATTTTATTGTGAGCAAATAGTAGGAAGTAATTCTACTTGATTTTTTTTTTGAAAGGCAGTCGGTCCACTTGTTTATATATCTCGGCTTGGATTTAAAAAAGGTAATTTTTTTTCTTGTAATAAGTGCATACATTCATAATTGTATCTTAAAGCTCTTTTTGGAAGTTGTTTGAATATAGTAAGCTATTTAATATTTGTAACTTGTTTATTATATAAACATTTAAATTGATATTATATTTTTTAAAATTGTGTTAATGAATTTTATAATGTTGCCGGGAATTTTACTCTTAGCTTATTGATTAATCTTGCAGTTTTTAGCAGAAAATTAATATATGTATTTATAATGGTCGGATACAGATACACAGATTTTACAGATACAGATTTTTTTCTTTAACAGGACATGAAATAAAATAAGAGACATATAACTTGTTTGTTAAGCACGAAAAAGCTTATCAATACAATGTTTGTATTGCCTTGAACGACAAAATACACCTCCCTAATTAACTCCTCAGAAATGCAGAATTGGGTATTCAAATTTATTCAATGACCGATCAAACTGAACTGTTTTGGACAAAACACAAAATCAAAACAAATCCCCAAAAATACTGAGAAAATAACCAAATGATATTAAGACGTCTTGCGTGCCTGTAAAACTAGAAATTATTTTAATTCAATTTGCAGTGACTTGTTGTGGATGCGGCGTTGTTGTTGACTTGTTTGTTGGTAGTGGAATGGAAATGTGGTAACAACACCAACTGCGAATGCAAGGCAAATCGTACCGGTTAGAACCGGTAGGAAGCAATCGGTTCAGGTTCAGGTTTCGCTGGCTACCGATGAGATGGGGGCAGAATGAGATGGGGGCGATACTGGGATAGAGATGTTTCTGATAAAGGGGATTTTATTTATTATTATTCTTGCTTAAATTTGATATAATCTTCTGTGATTCAGCCACCTTCGAGTGTCAAAATAAGTGCCGCAAAAAACAAAAATAAAATCCCGAATAATTATTTTGTTTTTTGTTTGCCCGATTGTTAAGATTCGAATGCGATTTCTGCCGAATCGAGTTGACTCAAACTGAGTCTGGCCGATTCGATTCGGATTTCATTGTTAATAAATCTATTTTCCAGCCTTAGCCATAATTAATAACAATTAGCGCGATAACTTAACTTAACTTTGAATGAATCAAGAATCAGGGGAGGTTAATCGAGTTTACGTCGGTTCCATTGACAAGGCCAGGAATCAAATAAACCAGCTGAAATCAGCTTTGATTCAGATCACACATCTGCATAACAGAATCACGATCTCTTCGATCTCTGTTTGATTTTGACGTCAATTTCGGGTGCACGTTTTCTTCTTATCTTATTTTTCTGACTGCACTTGAAAAAACCGAATTAATCACCGTCAATGGAACGTCATGGGCAAGATTTGGTCTTATTTTTCAGGGTTCGTTCTTATCAATTCAATATGCTCTTGAACCGCCCTGACAACTAAATTGCTTAATAAACGTAACTCTTGTTGATAACTTCGATGCCTATCGACAATGAAAGTCAGGCAACGCGTCACTTTAACCACTTCAAAACCCACTTGATAAGTGCACGGTTCCAGTTTTAATTGGAAAAACATCTTATCGCCAAGTCTAGATTCTTGACATATACAAAAATATATGGTCGAGTCTTATTTACTTGATAAGTTTATGATCAGACAAATTTTTGTTGACACCTTTCCGCCAAGATTTTTATGATTACTCAAATATGATTTTAAACATCGTTGTCTTGAAAACAATTTGGTTTTAACACATCTAGCTTGTTGATATTTTTAGCCTATTGTGAGCTTTTTTCATTAGTCAAGTTTATAGCGGCTAAATTAAGTGTTTATAAACTTTGAATGGCCACAAGTAAAAAAAATTTGTTGAAAAATACAATCTAGAAGTTATAATAAGTCGAATAAATGCTGTCTTGCGGATATAAAAATTAGGTATTCATAAATTAAATTATTATCTTTTGGATTCACTTCAAAATTTAAAGTACATACTTGAATACAGTTTCTTTGTTCATAAAATGTTTTCAAAAATTAAACACACAAACAACTTTGTAACCATATTTGTCTTTAATAATTTATTATTCTCAAAGATGATTCTTTCTTAATCCTGCCTAAATCCCTTTGTTTTTTGTGTGGAATTTGCAGCCTTTTTCCCGGACCCTTTTCCGGTCTTCCCCATTTCTGACCCTTGACCTTCTATGAGCTCATTTCCTAACCCGCCAACAAATCAAGGACAACTGAGTAATAAATTCCTTGTGGCTGAAATATATCCCACTTCACATTTGGCTAAAGCCATAGCTACTTCTTTTAGTGTCATATATTATTTTACTACCATACAATTAGAGCAAAGAATATGGTTCTCAGATGACCATGGGTCGTGTGAAAATGCTTTGGCTTTTGTTGACTGTTCGTCTGATGTCATTCTTATCCATTTGATTCCGTTTTTATTGTCTTTCATGAACAACTTGGGAGTGCGGAAAAAGACTGTAAAGTGAGATATTACAGTCAGCTATAGATATAAATACACAGGGAAACAAAAGGTCATAAAGGATTATGAAAGTAAAGAAAGGTGTTGAATTAAGGAATTTGTAAAACGAAGGGATAGAAGTTTTTAATAGAGGAACAAAGAAGCTTACAAAATTAAATAACAATAATTGAACAATTATAAGAGATTACTTTACATCTTTAATTGGGTGGGTTTTGTTTTATAGTTGTTTAAATTTAAAATACATAAACTTTTGTGTAATGAAATTTATTTTTTAAGTTAAGTAAATACTATTGAAATATAACTATGGGTCTCAGGAATGTCTAACCACAATTAAAATTGAGACATTTCTGAAAGCACTTTTTCTCACTGCTGAAACAAATTGTTACAAGCAAACAAGAACTGTGATATTTGAGAAAGAAATTTGCAATTAGTCGGGAAAATGAAATGTTAAATGCTGCAAAGAGGTACAGCGAAAAAGAGGTGGGGCACAGGTGCGATTTGGGACCAGAGGTGCCATGGCGTGTGCCATTTTGAGAGACATCCGCTGCATGCGGAAGTGACACACATAACAGGGGGAGGGGCTGGGCGGAAAAAGGGTTCAGAGGGTGTGGGAAATTGGGACTGGGGAAAATGGGATCAATGTCCCCCAATGAAGCGAGAATGAGGCAAGCAAAACAGAGAATCCTGAGCGGGAAATGCCAGAGAGACAACTGTGGTTTTAGAGCGCCCAAGAGAGTCGCAACTCCTCACATTCTCTTCCCGATTCTCACCGCCCTCGTTCTCCAGTTCTCTTTGTTATTTGTTGTATGTATATTGTTTGCTTATCGAACGCCTCCCTCGCTTATCACAACAGACAAAGAAAATACACAAGCACCACAAACATAAAGACATAGTTGGGGGGAGGGAGGGGGAGTATCTTCTGCCCCCCCTTAATTCCCTATTCCACCCCCACTCATTGCACTTGACATGTTGTTGACCCAGTCTCTAGAAAAATACAGACAAGACATCATCAACAACAAACCGCAACAAACGGAATAGGATGTATCTGTATCACTCAGATACCAATAGTTCTCGGCCTTTGCTGTGTGGTTTTTGACAACTTAAATGTTATTTTTGTGATGGTATACCCAAAGAAAAATATAATGGAAAAATAGAAAGACCAAATATCATAAAAACAAACCATTTTTTTTATTTTTAAAGGCATTAACTAACTGACATTATTTAAATTATAAGAGAAATGAAACGAAATCGCAGACAAAGGCATAAAAACTAATTTGATTCATATATTAGCGATAAAACCGATAAGTACAGATAAAACAGACAACCCTCTTAACAATCTAAACACAAATTACAAAATTACAAAGATATTAGATTCTATCTATAGCTCTGAGATGTGCGTGAGTTGAGATTAGATTCAAAATGGAAATAGCTTGAGGGCAGGAAATGAGAGGCGGCAGTCCCGTTCTCTATTGTCACTTAATTGGGGGCAGTAATACTGTCTTTAAGTTGATTTTCCTAGCGATTACAATCTTTACAGATTTTTATTGTTGCTTGCATTGTGCTTTTATTTCTGATATCTATATTGGGGGCTTAAAATTTATTGCAGCATGTATATAAATCACAGCTGGCACCCTTCCTCGAAAAATAAATAAAAAGGTAAAATATTTGAATTCATAAGTCTTCTAGATGTACAAATATTTTTGATAGTTATTGTTGTAAGATAAATTTAACACCTTATTGACTAACTAAGAGACAGTTTCAATAATTTGAATAATCGATTTATTTAATAAGTGGAGAATAACTCTCCTTCCCATTCCCAACAACAGTTTTAAGTGTGTCTGCTTTTTTCATCCAAGCTACTATTAACAAAGTCCTTTGTTCCTTTGTTGCATTGCATTCATACGCCCTGTTGGACGCCAACCCTTTGTACATTTATTCAATTTCCCTTAATTTAAACTCTCCTTTAACCGATGGATTGGTAGATTATTCAAAAACAGGATATGCCTTCCATTTACCTGCTGCTATCAGTGGCTATCACTCTGGGCAATCGGCCATGTCCATGGATGTGTTTCAGCTGCGCCTGCTGCGGCATCCTGGACCCTTGTTTTCGATTTTGGTCTCCTCTTTGAAAACTACACCCGAAAATCCTGCCAAATTGCTTTGTTTTTGTTATTCTTGGGGGATGGGGTTGGGAAAACAAAGACAAATTTAGACTGCACAGCGGGCAAGGGTTAATGACACCGAAAGTCAAAACAACAACAGAAACGATGGGGGATTTATCGAAATCCTTTTATTCGATTATTGAAAACTAACTTTTAGGCAGCACTCGGGATATGTATAGATTTTCAGGAATGTATTTTGGTGTATTTAACTTCTCTGGAATATTTTTTCGGAATTTTTTTGTAGATATCCGCTACCGTTTGAGTCGCGCGGCAGACTAATCCGGCCGGCTGGCTTTCGAGAAGTTGAGTGCTCCGAGCTCGAGGTTTTCCCGCTGCATCTTCGGATTTTCCACTCTCGCTCGATTTCCCTCTCTAAATCTCTCTTTTCGCTGCACTTTCCGGCCAAAGAGTGCACTCTCTTTCGGCCCGATTCTCTTTCTGTGTGGTCATGTTAACACGTTTGCATTTGCGGCTTTTCTTGTTATTATCTCATTATGAGCACGTTGCATGTTTGATGATGGCGGGCTAAGACCGAAAGCGAGATGCTGCCGTTGAAAAATCGGGGGTTGGGCGGTAACTTGGCCATGTCAATTTAATTTTGCGGAAATTCGCTTTCGACGCACCAAATCAAGTTAATGTGTAAGGGCATTCCGGTGGCAGCAGGAAGGAAAAAACTACTGAAGGGTACGGATTTATTTGGGTTCCTGCCACACTGCAATTCAATTAATTCTGAGCGATGCATGACAGGCTGCTAACGAATTCAATTACCTTAATGTCAAGGTTTATTTACTGTTGAATTAAAAAGGCTTTTAGTGGTGAAAGGTGCGTTATTAAAAATGTATTTTAGTGGGTATTTTGGGTTGTACTACACGAATGAGCTATTTTAAAAGCAATACAAGTTCTATTTGCCTTTATTTATATTAAACCTTATTTAACAAATGGTTAAAGTTTTTAAAAGTAACTTCAATCGGAAACAACTGATAATATTAAGCTCTTCTGACAATTTAGCTTCCTTTTTTAATGTGCTTTAATTTATAATTATAAACTGAGTCATTTCCACAAACTTGATTTATTTAATGCACGAAATCAAAAGCCTTTGGTGTTGTTAATATAAAATATTTATTTATGACCTTGTCGTTCATTAATGGATGGAAGATTAAAGTGTTTAAAATAAATTATTCCCTTTCAGTTTGACCTTTTTGAAATGATAAAGTGTTTTAAAAAATGTATGCCTACATGCTGGACTTTTATCCTTCGCCCACATTTTTCGCACAAAAAAGAGGAAGGTTTTTGTGTTTTAAGGCATCCCTTTAACATTTCCCCCAGACTCTAATAGGTTTTCGTTTTGGTGAAAATTCTCCCGCGCCTAGCTGATATGGAAAACTGTAACTGTTTTGTAACCAAACACGTGTATTCTGCTTATGAAAGGAAAATGACGTGAAAAAGGAAAATAGTAGGTGGTGGAAAATGGGATAAAGAGGAAGAGGCGACTCGTGTCAAGTGTAAATGAAATTTCCAATTTTGCCGTGTGTGCAAAAATCAGCAAATGAAAGCTAAATGTGGTTGTTGCTGTTGTCGATATTGATTTTTTTGTTTCACCGCTTATGTGGTTTAATAGTGTCACACGAGAAGGAGGTATTTAAAGGGGGCCAGAAAGGGGATGGAACCATTTTGTGAGTAAGGTCGCGTTAAAAGCGTTGCGAAATGGATGACAACACACGAGCTAGGAATTTGCTTTTTCAAACATTTTTTAAGCCAACATCATCAGTCGGATTTCATCGGTAATTTTAGGCAAACCGCGACTTTAGCACATACAAAAATATTAACTATTATTAATTTCTAAGTATATTTTTTTCCTAAGTAATGTTCTGGTTTTGTTTCACAGATTCATTTTATTTACATAGTTGAAGAAATATAATATTACCGTACTCTTTATAGTATAATAAGAATAGATATGGAACATATATAGAATATTTAATCGACAATAAAAAGTCTCTTAAACACATTAGATATATAAATCTTTGAAATGGATATTATTTTCTTCGAGTTTTCTGTTTAACTTTAAATTTTCTTAGACTGTTATATAAGTTATATTTATGAGCTAAACTGTAGACGCACGCTTTTGCAGTAACGCACCTCACGAGGGGCTCTCGAGCAGCTGTTGGCCATTAGAACAGACACGGGCTAAATATAGCCAAGGACTTTTACCCCATTTCACTAGTATTAATTTGGCCAGGAAGGTGGATGCAAGCCAATGTAGTACATCTATCGATTACTGCTTTTTATGTTCCTTCCCAACACTATCCATCCTAAAATTGGCAATTTTCCCCGATCTCCTTTATAGCAACTGTACACATTTGATGATGAATTTTTATTGAACAATTTGATTGAGTTTCAATGGGGAGACCAGGTGGCCGAAAAGAAAAATGCAAATATAACTTGTTTCGACATGCTCGAAAATCCTGTGTGACATACGGCAACTCAATTGAACCTTATTTACATATTCATGTCAGCAGGCAAACAAATGTAAATTGCATTGGCATATGGAAAAAGAGAGTACAGGCGAGAGATTCTTCAATTCAGGTCGAAAATCGACTACAAGTATGAATATTCAATTTATTAGGTGTATTTGTTAATAATGAAATGTTTTATTTGGAATACATTGCTGATAGCCATGATCTTTGTTACTATAACATTACTCATAATGTACATGCGTAATAATAAACCAATAAATACGATAAAAGTATTAAAGTCCGAAATTCTTGTGTAGCATGCTAACTTTGCTAATCAGATAATAAGAAATTTTTGGTCCAAAAAGTTACGCGCATGTTTTAGTTTGGACAATTTTCTTAACGAGTTCAAGTTACTGAAGTACATTAATTTGTTGTACCATGATTTTATTACCCAAGTGTATATGTGTAGATGTTAATGATTAATCCCTCAAGCTGAAATACCCAGGATATTATATATTTCCCATAAAAACAACCAACCGGATACAGACGGTATACCAAAATGGTTTGGTTATGTCAAGAATGATATTTGCTTCTCCCTTTTACCTAAACATTTTATTGAACATGAAACTCTGTACCTCTCCTCCCTTTTCTACCTGGGATTTCCATATCCCAAAAGCCATCAGCAGGATGTACTTAGAGGACACAAGCTGTCACTTGACATACCTGTCCCGCGTGTAATTACACTCATTCCTACGCTCAATTTTTAGTTCAGTACTCAGTATCCATTGCCATCCGAGAACCACGTACTCGTGCTAATTATAAGCGTGGGGTTCGTTGGCTTAGTATGGCTTAGATCTTAAATTAATTGGATTAGATGCTAGCATCTTGTGGGTCTCGTTTTCTAATCTATTCTCGCGAAGGTTGCTTTATCGAAATCAAAGATATAGATAGGCACGACATTGATGTGGGTACAGTCATGAATGTATTCATCGATTATGTGACAACATTTGGGTCTTTTATTTAACAGCAATGTTCTCTGGGCTTTCGTTTGCCCTTCGATTTCCTTTGTTTGTAATCTATAGAACATTTCTCGCTATTTTTTATACTTGCTATTATGTAAAATAGTTGTAGAAACGCCAGACAGGTGGGGATATAGAAAGAGGCCCAGCTAATGGTCATTAGCCCACATGTTTGGTTTGCCAGTCGGTGTCGATTCAACTTTGGCAGTGACTTGTTTGCTTAGTTGGCCGACAAAAGTAGTTAAACGGAAGGCTATATAATATCGGAGAGGTGTGCTTGAACAATCCGAGGTTGGTAAAGTGGCTAATTTAATGGCTTTCGGTTGTCTGGAATAAGCCCTGAGTCACTTGCGAAGTATTTTCGGTGGGGTGTGTTCTTTATTTGTTGATCAATATTTGGAGATAGCATTGTTGGGGATAGATCAATCATTTTCATTTGTCGGAACGTTGTTTTTATTTGTTCTAACACATGTTTTTGCAATACAAAGAATGTAAGATTATTCGCAACGTTTTTGTTTTTCATTTGTTGATATTAACTTATTTATTTATTTCATTGTTTGTCTGTGTAATAAGTAATGGTATTTCTAATAAAGCCAAAAAAGTGTTCATTAGTAATTTCACTTTCCTGGCAGATAACAGAAAATTTGAAATGGAGACCTTTAAGAATATCATTTTTGACTTAAAACATTTGTATTTCCTCTTCAATTTCAGTGTTTTGAAATAGATTATTAATATTTTGGTTATTCATACGATTTTGGCTTACTCTGTTTACACAAATGGCCACTCTGTCAAAATTCCCAAAATTTTCCCATGTAAAGCAAGAACAATGCAGCTTGTCAACTTGGGGACCCACTGACCTGCTTTTATTCTTGGCACTTGACAAAATCGCAATCCAACTGAGTTTCACAAAAGCTAATCACAGCTAACAAAGAATATTACATACATATTTCCCTGCTCTCCATTTTGATCAAAATTTAAATTGGCTTTAGAATCCCTCTAAGCTAGATATTGAGTACCTAAAGCTGGGATCTAAAAACAGGGGGTGCAAAGAATAAGTTACTTACCACACTGAAAAGATGGAGGCGAAGGAGGTGGAAAATGGGAAAAGCCCTCGATGAGAGGGCGTTACTTTGGCTCTGCCTACTGACCCAGTTACCGTTAGTTACTGTTGCAGTTACAGCTACAAATACTTTAAGGACCGTTTAAATGCTCGTTTACGTTTTCGGTTATCTTCAGGTTGGTTATTCTCTTTTCTAAATAGATGGGTTCACATTGGCAGTGTTTGGTTGTAGAAATTTGCGGAGATTGATTGATTTATTTTTAAATTCTTTATCGATTTACACTAAGGGGTTTGCTCATTAGCGCAAGGTAAAATCAAGCTTTTATATTAAAATGGGAGTTATCAACTTTCAGATTGGAGGTTAAATATTTATATTTTAAGAAGTTATTTATGACTTAAATGCACTTTTAGAGTGTTTAAGTAATTTTCACTTATTCTTCGTTTAGGTGGTTTAACAATTGAATTCGTTTTTTTTTATTTAATTGGCTTGGTTTCGCTTTTGGGTTTAAGGTTTTCTTATATTACTTTCTGTTTATTATTTTTTTCTTTTCTTGGATTTTTCCGTTTTGCAGTTTTGGGCCGCATTAAGCTTGGAAAGCGGAGAAAAGCGAGAAAAACACGTCCGCACTGGGCGAAGAGCCAGGAGAACCTGAAAATCAGTACCCAACAAGCGGGCGAATTTCAAATCACCCTCCACCACCGATTGCCTTTCGCTCTCGCCGCACTTTCTTCCGCTCTCGCCGCACTTTCTCCCGCTCCCGCCTCACTTTTTCCCGCTCTTTCTCTGAGCGCCGCCGCCTTTGATGTGTCCTGTCTGTGACATTTGCAATGTCAGCCTCCAATTGGGATCCCAATTCGCCGCGGCTAAGAGAAAAACAGAGCGGGAAAGCGGTGGCTTGGGGCGACTAATTTGTTTTCGGCTTTAATTTCTCGCCGGGAAACTCCTGTGGGCCAGAAAGCGCTCTTTTGATTTTGCCTCTTGTCGTGTTGGGCTTTTCCGACAGTCATATGTTAGCCACTCACCTATAATTTCGGAGTGGGGCATATGAGTTGATATGGAAATTGAAGACCTTTAAGTTATACGAAAAATTGTAGCTTTTTAATATTTATATATTTCATAACTTTAAAGATGATAGAAAATTAGAAATCTATCTAAAAATCTATTAACTTTACAAACTAAAATTTCATAGCCAAAATACTCCGTAAGTCAACCAAGTCTTATTAGAATTAGAAAGCATAAATTAACTAAAACCGAAGGAAGAGCCATAAATGTATAACCTTTCCTTCATGTTTTTGAACAGTTTCTTGTTAAACCAAAACAATTAAAAGCTTCCATGATTTTGGGGAGAGCTTGCCATATTCGATTATAACACTGAAAAATTGATTGCCTTCGTTTTTAAAATATACATTCTTCAAAACAAAAATAAATCAAATAAATTATAAATGTTTGATGTTACATTAGTTTGAAAAGGCTTTGAACAATAATATAAACTCTGAAAATCTTATGGTTTCCTGATTTAAGAAGTTATGCTTCACATTTGAAAGATTATTTTCAGTGTTTGAGTTAACTCAAAATGGGGGAGAATAATAGTGGAAATAGGATTCCAATAGAAGGCCTACCAGCCCATCACGATGGGGCTGAGTGGGTGGCCACCGAAAAGCACCCTTTCGCGGCCATCAGGTGGCCATGGCCGCTCATGGGTTTGTCATTACGGGCGCGTGCCTTTCGGCCAGCGATTTGGGCCACGTCTATGGACTGATAAGTGGCCATTCACCAGACCAAGCCCCAGCCCCCCTTGGTTGACCACCAATTGAAGGGCAATCGCTTTATAATTCAATTGCTGACGTCGTCCCTCCTCCAAGATCAAAGAGGTTCCCTAATTATCCGGCTGGGCTCCACTTGATTGATAGTCAGTTTCTGGCTTTTGCTTGGTGGTGCACTTATTTATTTTTGGTGGTTAACTGGTTTACTGGGTGCTCTGTGTGCTACTTGGCTAAATTATGGTTTAGGTTAATTAGGTGAAAAAGTACGAGGAAGTGGGTGGTTGTGGATGGTCTACGCGGTGGTCCGTTTGCTGGCGATGTGGTTTCTGATGGTAAAAAGTACGATCGTGCTCCTGCTGGCAAGGATCCAAGCTAGGAGTGGGCGTGGCAGGTGGCATTAACCTTTCCTCTTGGGATACCTCCTCATCAGGATAATGACGATATTGCGGTTGTGGCTCTGTATCTCTTTCCCTTAAGAATTGCCTCTCCATCGTTTCCTCAGAACTTCTCGGATATAAAGGCCGTCTTTTAATGGGAACTGGTGCAAAACTTCTCATATTTTGCTCAGGTCTTATTTTTCTCAATCCTTGGCTCCTCGGAAGCAAACCAACAGGACCCACATCCCAATATCTTTGTGGCTGATTATGAGTCCTTGTTGGATACTGGCCAACTTCATCACTGCAATCCATTCCCCTCACAATGTTGTTCATATAAATCGAGTGCGGTAAACGTTTCCTATATTTGGGTCTTGGCCTGGGAACTATTTGTTTGTTGGACACAAAGTAATCCCTCTGCTGGGGTCCTATTGGCGCCATTCGCTGAAGTGGCTTGGCAAAGTTGCCCTCATACAAAATGGGTTCCACATAGTTTTTCACCGGCTTGCGGAATCGATATGCGGGAGCAGGTCTAGGATGTTCTGCTGCATATTGGAGAAATATTATAATTTTAATATAAAATGAAAACTTTTTTTTATTAGAAATTGGGGTTTAAGGGATTAGGGTTTTGCCAAAATACTCATGACAAGCTGTCATGACAACCTTGTTATCTGTCAGAAAAAGTCAACATGAGGATAAATTCGCTTTCTCAATCTGATATTAATTTTCCCAATATATAAAATCTTAACAGAGTCTTTGTGACATGAATTACTTCAAATTTAAAAAGTTGTCAGTTATATACACTCAAATCATATTGAAAAAGCAAATGTTTCCGAAGCCTTAATTTGTGAATGTGAAAACCTAAAATGACGTTGAGAAATCCGCCTTATGTTTATTTAAGGATGACTTTTGACCTATTGTTCCTTTTGTTGCTTATTATTATTATTATTATTATTATTATTATTTTTATTTTATAAAATTATATAAAAACATTTGGGTCTGAAAAAGTCTGCAGGGCTATTCTAATTTTACTTACAAGTCACTTGTGCTGGCATAAACTGGGGACACAGATTGGTGTCCTGCTCATCGGTGTCCTCACAAGGTTCTTCTGTTGTGGTAACAATATGGTTTTCAGACTTATCGGTAACTGATAAATCTTTAAAGAAATGCATTTAATTTTTGAATTATTTGCAAACTAAAACCGACTTACCTTCATCTTCACATCCAGAGAATTCGGGAACCTTGGTGGTTTCCTCTTCATCTTCGCAATGCTCTTCGGTTGTGGTTTCCGGTTCGGAAGTGGTTGTAGAAACAGTCGTTGTAGGCGTGACCATTGTGGTGGTGTTTACTTCCGGTTTCAGCCTCAATTCGGCAGCTTCGGTGGTCATAATTACCTGGATAACTTCGCTGGGCTGACTGGCGTTATCTAGCTTTATTTGTGGTGGATCGGGAACTTTCGGAGAGTTTCCCTTGGAATTCTTTTTCCTGTTTCGGAAGGCTTTCAAACGTTTCATTTGATTCGCTGTAAAAGGTGGTTGCACTGTGGTACTTGTTGTTGTTGTGGTAGATTCTGTTGTTGTGGTTTCTATTTCAGTTGTCGTCATTGGTGGTTCTTCTGTGCTGGTGGTTTCGTCTGGTGTAGTAGTTTCTTCTATAGTTGTTGTTTCCACAGTTGTTGTGGTGCTTGTTGTTGTAGTGGTATTTGGTTTAATCTTTCTTTGCACGGGAACTAATTTTTTAATTTTTATGATTTTCGAATCAGGTTGTGGTGCTTCAGTTGTTGTATTTACTGGTAAACTTTCTGTACTAGTATTCGGCATTCCCAGCAACCCTTTTTGGGTTACATTCTTATTTGCTTTACCTCTGTTTTTGCACTTTTTGGTTTCAGGCTTTATCGTAGTGGTTGGTTTTTCAGCTAACAGAGAGAAATTGGCACAAGGATCCTGCTTGAGCAGTGGTGTTCTTAGCAGGAGCAATTTAACAAAACATGGATGTTCGGTGGGAAGTCCGTGTTCAAAAGAAGGTTCACAGGGTGGCAAAAACTCCACACAATCCTCTTTGCTCTCCTCATAATCATCAAAAAGGTGGCTAAAATCCTCCTGCGAACCGCTTTCATCACAACCAATAGAGGCTGCTGGCAAAACGGATATATCCCTTTGATCCCGGCCATTGCTGGGATAACCCTCAGACTCCCGCAGCATCATATCTAGAAGTTGAATTTCCAAAGGCGATCTAAAGGTGAATTAGGGTATGAAATGTGTAATGTTTTCCATATTGTTTTTTACAACTCACCCAAAAACTGAAGGTCCGAAAAGTAGCACCCATAGAAGCAGCAGCATCATCACCATTGGAGTGTTTAGGTCGATGGTTTCCATGGAAATGTTGCCCCAACCCGATCGACATTTGGCTTTTGTTGAGTTCACGTATCTGTCGGATGCAGAACGCTGCGCTCTCACTTTCTGCCAATTGAGACATCGTTCTTTGCGATCTGCAAGTCACCCGTAGCGCCCACCCACCCCCTCCGGCGAAATTAAATCATAGTTTTGCGGTCAGCTTTCCCATTAGACTCTTCTGTCATCCGTCTGGGCGGCGTCTTCGTTTCTCTGGTCTTGTTTTCACTTTCGGTCTCTACGTGACCTGTGCTGAGCTCGGCATTTTTTGGCTTTTATTTACCATTACGTTCATTCTTCCCCGGTCGTCTGGAATACCCTAGAAAAATGGGAATAACCATTATTATGTATTTTAATATATTTATATATTATATAATAATAAATTGAAATACATTATATAATAAAAGGGAGTATATTATTTAAAAAGAATAATAAATAAATCAGATATATTTTTAATAACGCAAGGAGTTGAAAATAATTATTAAATTATTTGATTTCTCCTTAAAATTGTAAAACTAAAAAATAAGAATAGGTCTCTTAAATGATAAACTATAATTAAGGAATATTTTGAAAATATAAAATCGTTTTCTTAACTTGTTAAATACTTTAATATGCAACATTTATTTATGGATAGAGGGTATACTGAAATCAAGTCCCTCTCCGTTTCGTTTGCTTTCGCTCTAGACGTGTTTTTTTTATTTACTTAATTTTTATTATTTCATTTATTTTTATTGCCATTTGATTTGACGTTTCATTTGCCTTGTTTCCGTTTTATGCTAATTTCTTTTATTGTCGCTATCGCGTGGGCGTAAAATAGAAGATTGGCCGAAGGGGGGAGGGGGTCTACTACCAAGTAATTAATAGCCATCGGATAATTGTTCTTTTTTTGAGAAGAAATAACAATTGGCTTCAGTTCTTCGTTCGTTTGGCATTCGGAAAACATCTGAATAATTAGAAAAACAGTTGCTAACTGGCGGGGCTTAAGACGGTGAGGGCGGTACTATAAAGCAAAAATAGTATATAAATGTGTACTTCAAAACAGTGTGACTAATTACTTATTTTGAGCTGGGTTCTCTGATTCGCTCTATTCACTATTAAATTACAGTTTGTTTTAAACAGTTCGTGACAATATTTAGGGAAAGCGATACCGAGATATAGATAAGAATTCAACTTTCTCTTGTTGATGTAATAGTAAACTAATAAGGAAGTGACTTCATGTTTTTTAAGAAGTATTTATAATGACACCTACAGAATATTTACATCTGGCTAACATTCTTTTTGGGAAACACTTGAAATGAATGTCGAAAATCTGTCTTCTTTTCATACTAACTTTTAGAAGTCAATGTCACATTCCGAAATGTCAGCTGGCGAAAAGTACGTGTTTGGGGAATATGCTTAGGGCTGTTTTTCGTCCTGTCATTACCAAATGGCATTCGCGTGTAATTTATCTCGACTTTCTGGGGGAATCTCCAGCTGCTTTTGGTAAAATCTGTACTCGCTAAAGACGCTTGTTCTCAATCAATATTTGCCCGCAAGCCAAAAATGTTCCAATCAAATAAAAACGACGAATACGCCAGTTTACATAGTAAATATTGTTTTTAAGACGCATATTAAATGGAAACCGCTTGACAGTTATCTCGAAAAGGTTTGCCTTTTTTCCTTGTTATCTGAAGTATCCTTGTTATGCGGAACATGCAACAGTTTTCGGGTCTCAGCACGCAACACACGCTGAATAATGTTGACAAAAGCGTATCAATGTCACAGTTGGTAAGGGGAAAGTGCGAGGTCGTGGGACTTGGGACATGACAGATGGCTCAAATGCCTTCAAGGCGGCAAAATAACACACCAATAAAATACAGTAAATACAGCTCAATGGAAATGGATACAATTTTGTTGTATGATTCATATAAAATTTTTAAGTACAAAAGTTTTTTAGATTTAACTTTTTTTGTAAGGCAAACTCTTAGTTTTACAGAAAACAGTTATTCTGTTTATCTTTTTTTAAATGATAGAAAAAAAAGTAGCCCAATTTTAAAAACACATGTTTCGAAGAAACAAACACATTTATAATTTTGTTTAGCTTATTTATTTTTATTGAAAACAAAATTTCTAGAACATTATACATAATTATATTATAAAATTCAAAGGACTTGTATAGTTTATATAATGTTATATTTTACATTTAAGCATTACAAAGTATAAATCACAAAAATTTACCTTTTTTAAGATACTTGTGCAATACGGAGTGGTAAAATGTCTATTTTATGCCAGTTTCACTGTACAGAAGGCCTTTTTTGTTAAAATACATTCGAAAACAGAGCTATACCAACGTCAGCCCGGGTCTTTCTTTGGGGTTAGGCGAGGTTTTGAGCCTTGTCTCGTGCTAAGCACCATGTCGCGTGGACATCGTGAGCAGTCAATTTAACAATTGATAAAACCAGTTATCTAACACTTGATGTTTGTTTTGTTGTGGCTGGCGCTATTTTTTTGTCGGGTTATGTCGGGTTTGAAGCTGTTGAAACGGCCTCAAATGGGACACTGACACTGATATCGGCGATCAATGTAACCGACCGAAAGTTGATAAGAGTATGCCATTTTGTCATTGGCAAAGTCGGCTACAACAACGTAATGAATCGAATTTTTTATAGCGGCAATACGTTAATTGATCAAGTGTTTGCATGGCTGCACATCACAATTGTTTACCAAGCGATAAATTAATTAAAATTTTGATTATAAATAAGAATAGCATATGTGCAACTTTGTATCTTACTTAACTGCATATTAGTAATAAAACATAATTAAACTTTGTGTAACAAATCGCAGTAATTGGTTAAGTTGACTGGTTGGGTATACTTTTATTCCTATTCCATCAAGAATTATTATTTATTGAATACTGAACAACTTTCTGAACCTTTCCATCATATTTTATGGCTAAAATATTCGATCTACAACATGCAGTACTATTTCTTGAACACTGACAACTTTTTTATCCTTTTTAAAGGTTATAACGCCCTTTAAATAGCCCCGAGGAATTATAGAGGGCCAGTTGTCTGGCTTTACAGTCACGTTCTTTATATAATAATTACCCTTCGGTAAGGGGCAAGTGCGATTAACGAACGGACAATTCGTATTCACTCCATACTTTAAACTACCTTCGAAGTACTTCCAATACGAATTGATGGCCTGGCACGTTGGTTGCTGGGGCAGTGAAAAGGGAAAAAGCTTGTAGTCTCCACTGCCATTCGAATCGATGTAAGTCTCGATCTCCTCGGTAAAGTGTTCATCGTTCACATCTTCCTTAAGAATAAATGTTCCGTTTGCCTTGCGATCGCGCCCCAAAAGGCGAATGTTAAAATCAAAGACCGATGAGCCAGTTGATTTCCAAGACACCAAACTGGCTTCGTACGTCTTCGGGAAGGACATCTAAAATATTAACATTATTTGTTTATATGCCAATAAATATCCTTTTGGAGTCTTACGTAAGCGTCGACAATCAACATCAAAGAAATGAAAATCCTGAAGTCCAGCATTGTTATTTGAAAAATACAGACTAATAAATAGCGTAATGGTATTTTATATTTATAGGACAATCGGTTGTCTGATTTCATGTAATTAAATTAGGTTTAATTTCAAAAACATCTGTTTATAAGCTTATTAATTGCACGCTACGCTTATTTAACCATCAGCATTACAATGTTTAGGAAAAATTGTAATACAATTATTACATTAAGTCATTGGTAATATTTCTACCCCGGTTCTCATCCATGGTATGAGCCTTTGCTAAATTTGGCTGTCGATACTATTGTTCGAATTTTTGTCCAAGTTTTAAACCACCGTCAAAATCGCGTCAAAATCGCGTCAAAATCGCGTCAAAATCGCGTCGCAGTCGCGTCAATATCGAGTCAAACTCGCTTTAAAATCGCGTCGCAAACGCGTCAAAACCGTGCGAAAATCGCGACGAAAATTTAAAAAAAAATTCAATCTTGTTCGTGATTTAGTTAAAATGGAATATATTTATACATTTTTTATAGGTAGAGGTTATCTGTAGTATTATTATTAATTTATTAGATTTAAATATATCTAGATATAACTATATTTATTTGGCTTAATGAATTTGTACAAAAAGAGTTTATGCTTTACAGACAGCGCATCACAATTTCCAACCTATAAATTAAATACAACTTCGATTAAGAATAATCAATTAAGAATAATAATATTACATGTTGGTAATTAAATAATGTTAATCGCAGTTATTGGAAAAGTATGAATCAAAATATACCCAATTTTTATTTTATTATAATTATTTATTGAATAACAACATTATGACTCTTCTAACCATATAATAGCTAAAATGTTCGATCCACAACATCACTTACTGACAACTTTTGAATCCTTTTTTAAGATTATAATACATGTCTTTTATATAATAATGTCCCTTCGGTAGAGGGCAAGTGCGATCAACGAACGGACAATTCGTATTCACTCCATACTTTAAAGAGCTTTCGAAGCGGTTCCAATACGTCTTTAGTGACTGGCATATTGGTTGCTTGGGCAGTCAAAGGGGCATAAGCTTTGTAGTTTCCACTACCATTCGAATCGACGTAAGTTACGGCCTCCTCGGTAAAGTGCTTATCGTCAATATCTTCTTTAAGAGTAAGTGATTCATTGGCCTTGCGATCTCGTTAATTTCCAAGACACCAAACTAGATTCGAACATCTTCGGAGAGACCATCTGGAAAATTTACATTAGCGGCTGATATGCCAATAAGTATCTTTTTAAACCTTTACGTAAACGTGGGCGACAACTATTTTATTCTATTTTCTTCTATTTTATTCTAACTGAATTGTCGCAATTGTCCTGATTTCACACCAGGGACACGAATTAAGACTCCGGCTTAAAATTTAAACTACAGAGTTGTGCCTTATAATATGTAGTATTGAATTACTATTACTAAATTATATTAAATACTTATTATCTGTAGATTTTTCCTGAAACCAGGAGTATTTATTTTAAATAGAAAACTAAAAATGATTACCCCACGAATTTTATCTTATCCTATTTCCTTAAAAGCGATTAAAGCCGAACCACCATTAAAATGAAATAGTCTTTTATTTTTATGTGAAACTTTTTATTTCATTTCAGTTTTGTATTTTTTTTGGTTTGTTTTGTATGTTTAAATACTTATTAAAATTGTTTTTATTTTTTATTTTTATTTTTCGTTTTTGTTGCTGTGTGTTGTTAGCGTCTGCTTTTCTGTTGTTCTTTGTGTGTTTGTGTCGGTGTTTTTTTTGTCGTTTTTCCGTTTTACTAAATAAAGTTTTGCGATTTTTTTGAGATTTTTTCTTTGCGACGGTAGCTAATGTTTACTACATAGTAAATTTATAGATAGATGCATGTATGCGCTTGTGTGTGTCTGTGTGTGTGTGTGTGAGTGTATGCACGTGAGTATGTGTGTGATTGGGTGAGTTTGGCCTTTAGCTGAGCCTTTAGCTTTCTGAGCGTTTTCTATCGTTCTGCGTATCATTTCGTTCATTTTGCTTATCATTTCAATAATATTTGTTAGGAATGGAAAAAAATTACAAGCCATAAAGGTAGAAAAAAACTTTACAAATTACATTTTCAAAGAGCACAAGGATAGAGAGAGATGGGGGTGAAAGACGGCTTGAGATGGCTTCCCGTCTATTTACAAAAGTATTTATCCTCAAATCGCTGGCAGTAGTCGCAGATCAGCTGGCAGCACCGTCCATTATTGAATCGACATCGGCACTTTTCCACCTGCTTCACCACCTGCGTGGTGTAGCCACGCCCACAGCACAGGGTCCCACAATTGTCCGGATGCAGGCACTGGCGATCCTTGGTGACCGCGCAGTAGGAGGGCGAGGTCTCCAGATAGTACAGCGTCGTGTATTGCGATTGCTGGGGCTGCAAATGGAAATGATTCAAGAAGTTTAGTGACTGAATTTTAGGTTCTTAACGAAGAGGTTAAGTCTCTGTGTCACAGAAATTTAAACAGGGATTATTCGCGATTTACTGCTAGTTTTACAAAAATTGTAGTCAAAACATTAAATCAAAAGTTTCTATAAATAGTGAAATACTTTTAAAAACATTTTAAGCTATTTTGAGTGGCAAGAAATAAATGCAATTTTATATTAGCCATTATTAAAGGAAATCAGTACAAAAGAGCTCAGTGATAGTTTGGAATTCTACTTTTTCAAAATACTTTGAATCGTAAAAAATAAATGATTTCTTAAAATCAATTCATAGGATTTCTGCAACAACACATTAACATTTTTTTTTTGTGGAAACTCACTTTCTTGCGTCGCTGCTTTGGTTTTTTCATGCGACTCGAGGAGACCTGTCGCATGGATCGCTGGTTGGGCGCCTTGCGGATGGCCTCGTTGTATTTTTGCCTTAAAAGCGTGGCCGTGGCATTAAAGTCGGCCATTTTCTTCCAGCAGGTTTTCATCGAACAGGATCCGGAGACGCCGTGGCACTTGCACTTGTCCATCATCTGCGAGGAGACAGCCTCGATGCCGACCTGGAATATCAGTGAACTTGTTAATGATTTATATAAAATGTTGTATTTTTTAAACCCTTTCATTTCTCAAATATTTTAGTTTTTTTTCTATTTAAAACGCGTTTCAAGAAATTTAAAAAAAAGGAAACCATATTTTGTTAAATTCTAAAAAAATAATAACCAACTTTTATTTGTCACAGTAGAGATTCCCAATCAGTTGCTAGGCGAGAATATTTAATAGTTTTCGGAAAAAGCTTCAAATACTTCCGAAATACATCCGTTTGAAAGTAAGAAGTTAACCCGTAAAAAAACAATGGCCTATTAGGGCTAATTTGAAACTCCCAAACCACTATAATTTAAAAAAAAAAACTGAATATTTACCTCTGAGTCATGTCGCAATATCTCGCTGACCTCGTCCCCCTCGCCACCACGCAAGTCCAGGAAGCTGCGCGTCACCCGCTTTCCGTGCTTCAAGTTGTCGTTGCATCCGCCCCACTGGAAGTCCTGCGCCTCCCGGTTGTGCTTCTTGGGGCCGCAGCTGCACTTGGTCATCCGCCCCTCGGCACAGGCCCTGGCTATCGAGTGGGTCATCGCGGCGGCCGTGAGGGCGTGGACGAAGGCCGTCTCCTTGTAGAGCTTCTTGAAGATGTTCCGCTTGCCGCGCGTCTCGATCGAGCAGTTCCAGCGATCGTAGCGGAACTGCTCCTCGCAGTGGGTGGTGGCCAGGCGGCGGGCCTCGCTGAGGGTTCCGGGCAGACCCGTCTCCTTGCGGCACTGGTGGTTCTGGCGCCGCGTGGCTGGCATGTATCTGCAGGGTCCTCCCACTTGACCCTGCGACGTGAACACCGCCATCACAGTGTGCTCCGAGATGAAATGTTCGCTGAAGAAATACAAAACAAATTGAGTAAATTGGATTAGTTAAAGCCATTTAAAATTATTTAACAAAGTTTAAATTTATATTCAAATTTGTGTAATTTATAGCGACATCTAGCGCTGACTTAGAGAACATCAACATTCTACATGGAAATTACACATGGCGCCATCTAGCTCTTATTAAGCAGACTATTGCATAAAGAGCTAACGGTAAAAATACCGGTTAATCATAAATTGGAAATTATACGACTTTTTTCATTTCTATTAACCAATAAATCATTACATTTCCTAATAAAAATTTAGTTAATTCCCAACGATAACCTTTATAAATTTCACAATCGAGATTTATAGCAGTACAATTTTTACAGCTAATAATAAACCGACATATGGGAAACTTTTATTTGATTTAACAAAAGTTACAACATATCTGAAAGCGCCTTCTCTTATCATTTTCACTGATTCGGCTTCTAGGAATGACATAGAGAATTGTACTTCAATTGGTTTCCCACGAAAACTCCACGCTATATCTTTTTCCAGTTAACTTAGAGCTTGTAAGTTCGTATTTTATTTTTTTCAAAAAGAAGCCGCCGCTTCACCTCACTCGCTTCCTGTCCAGCTTCGGTTATCATTTTGTGGCACCCACTCCGCTCCAGGGCTTTAGAGTATGCTGATTTGCAGGAAATCTTAAATTCTCATAAAACTTAAGTGCATCGTAAATTGGCGTATGAGTAACGGGCTCAGCATATCTGCGGCTATCGGACTATCTGACTATTTCCGTCTACGTCTGCGCCCCGTGGCACCGATATTCCTCTTTTATTCTCCGGTTCATCTGCCCCAGCTGCTCCCCATTTCGATCTCAACTTTCGCCACTCAAAAGTCTGTTAATAATATTCCATTCGGATTTGTTCTACATTTTCCGCGTGCTCACTTTTTATGTGAAATTAATTTGCCACATTTTCACAATTAATTAATTAATTGAATGTTTGAAATGTTTACAAGTAGTTTGCTTTCGTTTTTGGCTACACTAGTGGCATTTGTTTGGATCCACAAATTTGTGGCCACGGCTGGCCAATTTTTATCTATTTATCTCATGCTGTTTTATTCCGATATTTGACGTAGTTTTCGGATTGATTAAAATATCATTTGGCGATTGACGGAAAACTAGCTAGGATTGGAATTTGATTGGGTGGTCTGGTAGTTTGGTGTTGATTGTGAAATATTTGGACAAATTTCGATTTGGTCTTATGTTAAGTTTTCATAAATAAGTATAGAAAAACATAATAATTATTATGTATATTTAGTCTCTAAAATCGATGAGTATGTTCACAATAAACCTTAAGAATATTTACTTATTCAGTTAATTATATTTGACTCTTTAAGTCTTATGTAAAATTAATTGTAAATAAATTTTTCAATTTAAGCTTTTTAGTAGAACTGAATAAATACTTTGAAATTGAATAATATAAGCCATCGACTTTCCTATTGTAACTGAATAATCACTTTATAAATATATAATATAAGTTTTCAACTTTCCTTTTGAATAAAAAATATCCCCAAAACTTGTTTTTTTGTTTTGAGATGTTTTAAGATAATTTGCTTAGAGTTGCAAGCAAACTTTAACATGTCGGAATTGACAGATGTCGATCTGTTGAACTCTCCGCCCTGAGCTCTTTTGTGACTTTGTAATACTCCAGGCAACACGCTTGGGGTCTTCAATTACAACTCAAAGCCCATGTAAGTCGTCATGTAAGCTTTGTATTGTTATCACATCCGATTTGCTTGTTGTTTCTGTTGTTGCGGCAAGTGCAATGCAAAGCGCATTAGCCCAAAGCCCCAAACACACGACTCCCCTTTTACCCATTTCAAGTTTTGGACAATGTATGTCGCCTTAGCCATTGAAAACATTGAGGAATTACAAGCCGTAAGCTCAGAGAAAGAGGGAAATAGGGGGAGACTCGGAGTTAATCCTTCTGACAAAACGTTTACGGGCCAAAATGGACAGACAATTAGCAGGGCAAATAGCTAAAACAATTAGCCAGACAACAGGAGTCAGTTTTCTTTGAGTAAGCACTTTAATATCACAATTTTTTAGCCGCCAGCTAAACACTCGCATGCAGCAGAGATAGATTTGAATCTTTCGGATACAAAGTAGTCGAAAGCTATTAAAATGGCCACAAAGCAAAACAAACTGTGAAGAGTTGGTGGTTAGGCCAAACAACAAATTGATGGACAGACGGACGGATGTGTGCCAGCAAACATGTGGGGGAGTGGGATTGAGAAAAAGATAGCGCCGTAAAACAAAAGTGTTGATGGATATTTTCCTTGTGCGATGATGACGCTGAAGTTGTGTGTTTCTGCTACCGCTTTGAGTGCTCTTTTTCTCCCGTTTTTCCTTCATTTTCCCTGTGCATTTGTGGAGATTCATCAAATTTTCAGAAACGTAAAATATTCAACAAACACACACACACAAACACAAACACACAGGTACACGAGCAAAGCACATGTATAAATCCCTTTGTGCTGCGGCAAGAGCATTTTATGGACTTTACAGTTTTTAGTTGCTGCTGCTGCTGCCCCAAACAGCATAGCAAATGTGCAACAGCAACAGGAGGCAGAGGAAGCAACTGCAGCAGCCAGCGATTGAAAGCAGTTCGAAAAACACAACAAAAAATACACAGAAAAAAAAAAACCCAAGTTTGATGCTGGCTGTCTTTTTTAGTTTTATTAATATTTTAAAGAATCAGTTAACTTGTTAATTTTAACAAATTAAATAGACTTCTTAATTGATTCAACTTTCTAAATACCACATTTTCAACAAAAAAATCTTAAAGAATTAAATGTTTTTAATATTTTTTAACATTCATTACTACCAAATGGTATACTAAATTTTAAATTCACTAAAACTTGTTGTGTCTTGTAACTAATTAATTTAATATATATCTAATCTTAAAAATATATCCACACTTTTTACCGTGTAGAAGAGGATAGAAACTGAAATCAACCCAGGCAGGCATCCATAAAATCTTTTTTAAAGTAGCATAAGCATATCGAAAGCTGAAAATGCTCTTCCGACTTGAACTTTTTTATGGACCTTTTTACCATTTGCATTTTATTGCCAAAACATAAATGCAGCTGCCAGCCACGCACAGTTTGGCCCCCCGGCCGTCCCCTTTCACCATACCAAAATGCATTGCTTATTTTTAAAACATTTGACTTGCATTGGGCTACCAACTCTCCAGTCGATTTCTTTTCTGGGTGGCGAGCAAATGTTTGTTTGTTTGCTGGTCGCTTTATTTTGGTTTCCTCTGTTTGCTTTTGGCGTAGCTGTCACATAATTTACCCAGGCCCGAAACGTTCAATTAAAACGCAAGTGCAAATACTGTAACCCAATCGGATCGGAAAATTGATGAACTTAAGCAAAACGCGACGCGGTCGAATGGCATTAATTGATAGCTGGCAAATGAAGCAGAAGGCGAGCTGCTTCTGGGATCCACTGATTTTCTGTTTTTGTGCTTCTGTGCCTCTGTGCTTTTGCTTTTCTGCTTGCTTGCTCGCCTAGCAAGAATGGGGCCAATGAGGCGTCATTTCTATGGGCAATTTGCTGAGAGACAAGCCGTTTTCTCAAATACTATATGTGCACAAATAATCGTTAATAGCGGCGATCATTAAGCCGATTTGCTTTGTGAATTTTCAAAAAATATCTTTTCGTATAGACGGAAATAAAACCATAAAATTAGCTAGTTAATTCAGCCATATCATATAGATTTTACGACAAACTCGGTGATCAAATTGTTAACTTTCAAAATATTTTGCATGTCGATATGGCGTAGATATTCTCTTGCTCTTCAAAAAGTTGTTAAAAATTACATTTAATTTTTCTGTGTAAAGCATTAAGGAAATTTAAAATTTTCGCTACACCATTAATTGCCATAACTCTTTTTCAATAATTCATGCGGACCCCATTTGTTTGGCTTAACAGCTTAACAATGTCGTCTCCTTTTGTCATTCGTTGGATCTTTTAAAATCTACCGCTGAGTCCGTTTCCTGCACCTGTCAGCTTATTTATTCATTCGTTTTATGGCACACGAAACACACTTCAAAATGCGTTGTAAATATTGCGCTTAAGCCGCTAAATTGCAAGCGGCAAAGGCGGTAAAAGCAGGCAACAGCAACAATTGCTGTCAGCAAAAAAAAAGCGAACCGAATTGCAAGCGCGAAAACCGCAAGACAAACGTCCGCCCCTTCGGGAGAAATCCCCTTTTTCCGTTTATATTTCCAGGATGAGGGGTCTCTAAATGCTGATGTATGAGATGTTGTTGTTGCTGCCCAATTTCGGCAGCGTTAAAACATAAAATATGCTTCCGCTCCTGCTTCTTTCGAACCCCCCAATGAATAATGTTGTTGCAACCGGGGGAAGGAAAAGTGCGTGCACTGAGGAAAAATCCTTGCTTTAGTTTTATATTATAATAAAGTATTTTTTCCCCAGAGATAGTTTTACGTTCATATATTAAATGCTGTTGTCTATTCACTATCTATGTTAAAATGATCCAAACACAAATGCAAATTTTATTTTCAAAGGAAGCCCCAAGAAATAAGATAAATAAAGTAGAATATACAAGAAACTCTATAATATTATTAAAAACAAGAAAGGAAAGCTAACTTCGGGCGGAGCCGAAGTTGATATACCCTTGCAGAATATTCTGTAAATAATATTCTCCAAAATTATTCATATGATGCATTCTTAACACTCATAAAAAATCCCAACTTTCTAACTTTAAAAACACCAAAGTTATGGCATTTTCAATCGTTCAGTTATATGGCAGCTATAGGATATAGTCGGCCGATCCCTATAAAATTTGGTAGGTCGGATTGATTGGCCAAATATAAAACCCATAGAAAATCCCAACTTCCTAACTCTAAAAACACCAAAGTTATGCTATTTCCTATCGTTATATGGGAGCTATAGGATATAGTCGGCCGATCCTTATGAAATTTGGTAGGTCGAATTGATTGGCCAAATAAAGAAGCCATAGAAAATCCCAACTTCCTAACTTTACAAACAGCAGAGTTATGGCATTTCCTATCGTTCAGTTATATGGCAGCTATAGGATATAGTCGGCCGATCCCGGCCGTTCCGACTTATATACTGCGTGCAAAGGAAAGAAGGGTGTGTGCAAAGTTTCAATTCGATAGCTTTAAAACTGAGAGACTAGTTCGCGTAGAAACAGACAGACGGACAGACAGACGGACAGACAGACGGACAGACGGACAGACGGACAGACGGACAGACGGACAGACGGACAGACGGACATGGCTATATCAACTCAGGAGGTGATCCTGATCAAGAATATATATACTTTATAGGGTCGGAGATGTCTCCTTCACTGCGTTGCACACTTTTGACCAAAATTATAATACCCTCTGCAAGGGTATAAATATAAATTATTGAATATAATTTATTGTCAGTGCTGGTGGGTGGTTTTTAGTGTGGGGCAAGAATAGTCGGTGGTTGTTTTTCGGCTGCAACTCGGCGCTTCATCATAAAAAGCGCATCCTTTTGCCCAGCTCCCTGCGCCGAAGATTATGGTCATCAATTTTGGCATCATCCAACAGCAGCAGCAACACAACGACGACAAACAGTTGTAACCGTAAACAATGTCGCTCCCCCTCAGCAACATCGGCGGCCACAACAACAAATGTGCCCCCCGAGAGTTTGGCGCAAAATTAAAATGACGAAAAAAAAGCAAGCCCAAAAACCGAAAACAAAAACGGAGAACGGTAAAAGGCATTTTTATGGGCTGGCTCATAAAATTTGTGCATGGGATTTTGGACTTGAGCAGTAAGTAGACAATAAAATGACGTCGCTACTTTTTTGGATTTTTAATAAAACGCTGTGGCCAATGATTAAAAACAAAAAGGCAAGCAACTGCGCAGTAGCAACAGCAGCAGCAGCAGCAGCAGCAATCAATTTATTCGCCCACCCAGAAAGCGAGGGTCGCTCGGCCACTTGCTCTTCCGCACTGGATCTCTATTTTAGTTTTAAAAGCATTTTAACGGCTTACTTAGGCTCGTGTTGCTGTTGCTGTTGCTGCTGCTTATGGTGTTGCCGCGGTTTATTTACTCAAAAAAATGATTTCTGTGGCAAAGAATGGAATCGGAAAATGCAAAAGCAACGTTAAAGTTTATCATTAAGCAGCCGTAGCCGACCAAAACTGCCATGCTGCTGCTGTTGCTTCTAGCGGAAGCTGATGTTGCTGCTTCAGATGCTGCTGCTGCGTGTGCGCCATAAAAATGCAATAAAAATCTTTACGACACATTTCGCTTGCAACCCTCACATTAGGGCACACACACACACTGCGATATATATATAAATTTACCGTATATATATATATATAGATTTAGCTGTACGCTGGCCACACTTCACACCTTGCAGCATCTCGCTGCTTCCTCTTTGGCCCCATGTTGCTGCCGCAGAAGCAATGCTGCTGCCTAAGAGCAACGGCTGCAAGCCATTTTTATGCCCAAGCAGTTAACGCCATTACCTTGGCCACGCCCCCAACAACGCTGCCGCCCCCTCGGGATGTTGCAGCTGGGAATTGCTGCTGTTGCCGTTGTGAGGTTGCTGCTGCCGCCCGCTGTTTGTGTCATCAGCAATGTTCAGCTTCCAGTTTTCTTTCTCCAGTTTTTTATTGGCCTTTACTTGCATTTGACAGCTTTATTGTGTTGCATAAAAATTGAGTTGTAATTGCCAGTTGCAATTTGTCCAGCAGCAATTTTGCAACATCATTAGCAACAATTCCTAATTGGCTTTCTATCTGTGTGGCAATTTTTATGAGTTTATGAGCATTTTGCATGAGCCATTTCAGACTGTAAATGAGGGCAACGGTAATGACTTGTGCTCTGAAATATTTCTTTAACACTTAGAGATGGCTGATAACACTTTGGGTTGGGTTAAATGCTTTCACTCAAAAAAACGGAGTTCTGTGACACGCCAATTTAAGTCCGCAAGCAACAACATGGGTGTGCTGCTTATAGACCTACAGAAAAATCCTCAAAGATTACATTGCACTCCATTTGTAGCTGCCAAGCCTTTGTTCCTGCCAGAAGCAACATGCAACATGTTAGCTCAACCATTGCATTTGACATTTATCAGCCTTCAAGAACGCACAAACTGATTCATTAACCATCCAAAAAACTCCACCTTCTTCCACTTAATCTTCGACTGCTTGGCATTGCTGCTTCCGCTTGTTGTTGCTGCTGCAACAGCAACATCCATTGCATGTTGCTCTCCCTTTCATTGAATACATTGCCAAACTATTTTTCAGCTAATATTAGATGGTTTTGTTGGTGTTTCTGCTGTTGCCGCTTTTGTGGCTGGCATTTTCTCGTTTATGCTTCAACGGCATTCCAGCAATTTGTCTGCATTTCTTTTCATTTTTGTTATCCGCTATAATTTCTCCAGCATTTACAGCCATTTGTTGTTTTTGCGCCAGTGCCTTCCTGCTCTCGAGAATTTTTCAGGTAATTTTATGAATAGGCCCAAAGTCTTCCACCAAATATAGAGATTTTGTGACTAATTTATGAGATAGCCTTTTCCATTCCAGAAAATGAACTTCCAATTCCTTCTAAATTGAGACTTATTTATGGAATTGTCATAACATTATCTCCTCTCCGCTGGGCAATTAAAATTAATTGCTGGCATTTTGGCCGCCGCTTTTCCCGCTCTTCTCTGAAGTTTTCCCATAAAAATTGCCAGCGAATAGATTTAAATTAATTTTCCTGGCAATTTTCTGTTCGACTCCAAGGCAACGACCACCAGCGGGGAAACAAAGCTTAAGCTTAGCTATTAATGATTAATTTTGTGTCTTGGCTTGGCTGGTTTTTATACACTTTGAACATTTCTTTTTAGAAATATGGTGTGCAAATGTAGAATTCCAAGTACTACCCCAAAAATAGTAATATAACTAGTGGATCAAAAAGTAAGCTTTAATGAATAAATTGCTCTATATTTGATAATTTATAAAATATGGTCCCATTAACATCTTTCATTGTATAGATAAACAGATTTTTTTGATTGATTAAAGTATTTTCTTAAGTGTATGTAAAGAAAAAGGTGGAGTAAGAGCTTTGAATAAAAGACTAGCATAAAAATTAAACATCAACGCGAAACGCAATCAACATTAAAAGTTTGCGAGGGAGCTCTTAGCTTACATTTTATTTACTTTCCCATAAAAGAGAAACGTACGGGAATAAACCGATAAGAACCCACATCCACACCCAGAATTGCGACTCAATCTGAGAGCCATGGACTCCAGACTCCGTTTTTCTGTGGGATCCACTCAAATGCGTTTCGCATAAAATGCGTTTTTATGACCATGACGAAAAAACGATCCTGATATCACACCCCAAGCAGGCCCACAACAAAAACAAGAAGGAAACCCGGCTTTACTTTCCACACCATCATCAGCTCATTTCCCTCGAAAAACTGGTAAAAGTTGCGGGGGGTGAAAGCGTGGCTAACATTGCCGCAATGATGTATTAATGGACGGTCACGTAAAGCTCGTAAGATTTTTACAAGCAACCCTCGCCTCGGCTCACAAAATGGCCTTGGAGGTGGTGTTTTCCTATATGCACTATAGGTTATATATATGGGAGGGTTTTGAAGTGCCATCGCCCACATTCCTCGACTCTTTTTCAGCTCTCCAAGTTGTTCATTGAGTGCTAATTAAGCAAAAATCCCGCCCCACAAACGAGGCCAAGTTGGCGCCATATACACAAAAAAAAGATGCCACAACCAACGGGCAACATCCACGCATAGTTTCAGATTCAAATTCAGATACAAATACAGATTCAGATACATGAACTCGTACTATACAGAGATACAGAAAGGTCTGTGCTTTATTCTCTAAACAAATCAAATGCTGCCACGAAGGCATTCAATCAGTTGAGTTCACTTGCTCGCAATGTTGTTGTTATGAGGTGATAAAACAAGTTCATGTTGCATGGATCTCTTGCCTTCTGGCATCTCCTGGTCTGATTTTGTTTTGTAAACTTTACAAATCCGATTATTGGCCCATTAATACAGAGAACTTGGAAAGTTTCGATGTGAAATGTATCATTCCAGTTAATGAATATTGATGCCAGAACAGCCAAACAGCACAAGCAATGGGAAGAAAAACTTCAAACCACAAATCAAATGCATTTTTAAATATAGGGGGCTAAAGGAAATGTGTTAAGAAAGTTGTTGAATATTTTAGGGAATGTCGCACTCTGTTAAAACTCTCTAAAAATACTGTTAAGAAAATATTTTCCCTAAGCCTCTATCTGCCACTCCATATTCGGTTGCCATCCCAATTTGTTCGGCACTTCCGTTCGTTGTTTCACTCAGCACTCTAACAAATCTAAGCCAAATAAATTACCAAACACAGGCGAAAAATTCGAATGCAAAGCTACATGGAGAGAAATACTATCATACCAACTTTGACTCACATTTGTGAAAGAAAATTAAAAAAAATCCTTTTACAATTGAAAATCGGTAAAATAAAGTTTGAAAGAGTTAAAAAAAATTTTAAAATATTTTAATTGAGGGTATAATATTACATATATTATATAATGTATTTTAAAACGTTCTTTATAAATTTAAGTTCAGAATTGCTCTGGATAATACGATTTGATTTTAGTTTTTGTTTTATGTTAATGGTCATTTTTCTTTAGTGTACTTCTTTTTTAGAAAAAAATTGAGGGGACCGCGGATTTCGGAATTGGGAAAAACTGTTGCTGTGACCACACAAAATTCGCTAGTTTGCTTGGCGTATTTTTCGCCAGCCGCCTGTCAGCGCCAAGAAGCGCTTAAGCATTATTAATTGTTTTCGAAATGAACTGTGCGCCATGATAATGAGCAGCGAAATATGCATCGCATTTGCCATGCACTTGCAGCGAAAAAGAGTTTGACAAACCGATGGATGTTTGGATGTGGGGATGCGGGAAAAGCCAAGAAGGAGATCGGCCAGTCACATCCATTGGCATCTGCTATATAGCTGCTGTTCTGTTGGCCAGAAAGGCAATTTTGCATAATTTCCGAAACACATGTTGCCTTCAATCATGCGAGAAAGAGCAGCATCGGAGTGGCAAAGGGATATGGTGAAGCGCCCCGAGGGCACATAGACAAATTGACTGAGTGACTAACTGACTAACTGACTAACTGGCTGCCTGCTTGACTGCATTTGACTGCCTGCCCGAATGCTGAATGCTGACTGCTGCCTGTTGCCTTTTACCCGGGAAACGCACTGCGACTGGCAGCCGGGAATCAAGTGAAAACGTAGCGGAAAACATTTTAATACTAATTACAAAGAATTTGTGCCGCCGCCACTTTTACTTTTTGCCCTCTTTGGCACAGATACCCTCACCAAAAAGGAGCTATATGCATGTGAGTTTTCATTCCGGAATTTAGGTTTATTTAAAACATGAATTGACTGACTAATATTAATAATAGAAATATATACAAGAAGTACGGACTAAGGAATACAGGAATATAATAGGAATACATTGTATTATACAATTTACATATTTTTAGTTTTCTTACTTGCCATCACATGTAGGAGAAAGGTAATCCTAGAGCAAAATGGAAATTATCAAACAATTTCCATTTACAAGCTTTAAGCTAACCCTGAACTTTATATAGATGCGGATAAATATAGAATATTTAGAATGAGGATATATCTAACAAAAGGTGCTTCTCTGTGAACCATAATAATTAATTTATCATTTTTTTAGCTTAAAATAATTAACAGATATTTTAGTGTATATTCCAAATATGTTTTTTACCGTGAAGTATTTCGAGTTTTTTCTGCTCATGGACTTAAATTTCTCAGTGCTTGGTCCCTGAAAAGTGCATAAAATATTCGCTGGTTAATTGCACTTTTCCCACAGCTCACTCTCACTTTCCGAGCCATGGCTCCAACTTCTGGCTCCAAGAGTCGGGTTGCCCCTTCGAATTTTTTCGATTTCCGAAAATAAATGTTAGCGCATCGCCTGCGGCACAGGACTGCGTTTTAATTGGAAAACACAGAGAGCAAAGTGGAGTTCCCAGCTCCAGCTGTTGGCATTCGTATCATTTTTGTTTTGTTTTTGAGACCTCGAAGGCGGCGGTAAAATCGCTTTAATCAAATCGTTTTATGACAGCCCGCTCACTCTGCATCGGAAAAAGCGGAAAAGTCAGAAAAGTCAGAAAAGCCGACAAATGACACACACAGACGGTCACAAAAGACACATGAACGTCATTAAGTAAACAATTGGATGGGAAATTGTGGTATATGTGTTTGTGTGTGGCACGCGGGTGGCAGGTGAGTTTTCCCAGTTTGACATTAAACGCGTGTTAATTTCATTTAATTTGGGGCGTGATTCGCCCAAAAGGGGCGATGAAAAGGGGGGGAGGACGGTTCAGACATTTACGGTAAACGACCCGTCCGTATTTCTGTTCATCCATCAACGCCCGAATCGCTCAACTCGCCGTGAATTTTCCCCCAACTGCATTTGTCAATCAGCGTTTCTGGGCAGAGTTTTTCGTCTCAGTCTGCGGCATTTTCCTTCTGTTTTCTCCTTTTTCTTGGACTGACATTCAAGGTCCATCATCTCTTTTCCTCGCTCTGCTATTTTGCTCTTGAATTTCGCCTGTGCAAAGTGAAATTTTTGGAGGGGAACTAAAGGGAGATTTGTGTCTGGGCGATCACACAACGCTTTGTCAAGTGGATATTTATGTTTCCAGCTATGATCTAGAAAACTTCAGATGTCAAGTGGGTGGTGCCCCATAACGATGTGTGGATGGGGATAAGAGTGATACCAGCTAATAGGAAAGTTCTTGTGGTCTGAGTGGATTGCGATATGGAGGGTGGATAGATTTAAGGCCCTATCAGGTTCTTTGAGATATTAGCCTGCTTGATTTGTGCATTTTATAAATACTTTTGACATTTATTTTGTTACGAAATTGTGAAAAATGTTCGTCTTAGTTACCTTTGTTTTTATTTTCATTTTAGACTTTTAGACTTTTAAGACCTTTTGACTATTATATATCTATGTTTATACGTTTCTTTATCCAACATTTAAAGAACAGCTTTAAATCAAAGATATTTATATTTAACCATTATAATACAAATATTATAAATATTATATTTAATTATAAAGTTAACTTTAAACTTTTTTTTTACTTAAAAGTATCCAATTGAATTAAGCACAAACTGTTTTGAATTTTATTTCACGTTCTTGTACCTTTTGTATGAAATAGTTAAGACTTGTTGACTATTATTTATCTATATTTATACTTTTCTATATCCAACTTTTGATTTAAAGAACAGTTTTAAATCAAAGATACTTATACGTTCTTGTACCTTTCGTATGAAATAGTTAAAAAATGTTAAGGCGTTTATAATTCCCTTTCATGTTAAAGCAATTAACAAGAATGTATTTAATTTATGTTAGCTTCCTAAACTTTAAAACCTTTTCTCACAGTTTGGATTACTATTTTCCATTTTCTTTTTGCTTGATGACTAACCGTCTCCTTTTTTTAGATCGCCCAGATTACTCCCGAAACTCGAACTCAGCATATCCATTTCATTTTACCCTCGACGCGGCCACAAATTGAATTAAAATACCAAACATGTTTATTTTTCGGGGTAGCATTCAATGAAGATGTCGAGTTGTCGGCGGCTTCTTCACTTGGCTCCCGTTTTTATTCTTTTTCCCGATACTCCTCATTTCCATAACTGTTTTCAGTTGTCTGATTGGCTTGGAACGAGTGAGGATGCTTGGCTTTTGTGTTGTTTTTATGTCGCCGCCGATGTCGCATCTTTTGTTCAGGGTCAAATTGCCAATTTATATCGATCCGGGGAGTGACTTTACCCCTATTCCCAAAAGAAGTGCACATTAACACCTATAACACTCGAGGACAAGTGCATACGGCGGTTGCATCTTGGTCACACCTCTGAAGCATCCGGAGACTTGGCGAGATGAAAGCAAATAAACCCGAGGAGGCGGCTTAGACCATTAGACTTGAAGCCTGAGCATCAATTAGGCTTAAAGACCCCGCCAACGATGTTTGACGGCATGCCATGACTCTCGTCGCTAATTTGCGCAAATTATGTGCCGGGCCTCTTAAAGTACCGCAAAGTGAGTGCCAACAGCCCAGCAATCCCAGCCAGGAACCAACCATCCAAAACTCCAATTATGTCAACAGCAACCGCAGCAGGCGGAACATCAAAGCCCAGCCAAGCGGCTTGTCTTGTGGCACCTCACCGCTCTCAAAGCACCAGAAAGCCGGGAAAACGGGGAAAAGTGCATGGGATGCCGCCACGCGGACAACATGTTGCTGCGGGGACAGGTTGCAGCAACATTTTTTCGGTGACAATGCGAGTGAGACAAGATCATGGCCTCTCGAAGGGCACAAGATGTTATACCCTTTAATATACATATACCAAAAATGCTAATCCTTCAAACTTATTTAACTTAAACTTGCTCTATCCCAAGGGTGAACAAATCAAATTTTCTCAATAATCCGTTTGTGTGTATATGACTCATAGTAGAAACAAATCCCAATCAAATCAGAAAAATGTATATAAGTTTAACCTTATATTTTGTTCGTCCACACATAAATTTAATTTAAAATATTAATACTTAAGAAATAAAATTATATTTTTATTTTTTAATTCAAGAAATTTCAATCGGTATCCTAAAAAATGTATAGAATATTTTAATTAACTTTGTGGGCAAAGGAATTAATCAGGCCTTAGTTTCCTTTGATGTAAATTAAAAACAGGTAACGCTGGAATAATTACTTTACCCATAAATTAAGTTCAAATATTCTGGATATTACTAAAAACTTTATTTTTCAGGATACTTATTTAAAACGACTTAAAGCTTTATTTAATTACAAACAACTTAAATTAGCATGTAAAGTGACGTAGGCGTCTGCTTACATAACTATCTCCCATCCTATCTCTTTTATGCAATTATGCTAGCCCTCCAGAATTTTCGATGATAAATATTTTCCCAACTCTCAAATCGCTTGCGAAAGTAATCATAACCTAAGCAAAGGGTTAAGTAAACAAAAACGTCAACGCTTTGTAGGTTAAACCGTTTAGGCAGGATGTATGTGAGTGAAAATTGGAGGGGGTTTTTGGGGATTCGTGACTGCAATTGGGAGTCGCAAACTGCGTGTGGCAAAACGCTTTGGACCCCTCTTTGATCTCTCCCTCCGACGCTTTGATGTGCGGTGCGTGCCTCAAGGTCCACAAAACTTCAAGGTCCCAACAACAGCGGGTGTGTGTATCTATGTATCTATGCCTCGTATCTGTATCCGCATCTGTGTGTGGAAATTCGTTGTTTGTCTTTGATGCAACTTCCTCAATGCGCTGCCAAACGGGGAAACAGGGAAAACTTTGGTCCAGAGACAGAGACAGTTAAAAAGATGGATAAATCGGGGGAACGAGAGCGGCAGAGTTCGCGGCAGATGAGATCAAAGGCAACTCGAAAAGCCATCACGCTTTTAGACACACGACCAAAACACGGCAAACTCCAAGAAATGAAATAAAACAGAATCAACCGCATCTTGCACTTGGCTGCCATCTAAAAAAGCATTTGTAACTGCACTCCTAAAAATGAAGGCATAATCTTTATTTTAATTCATAATGAACATTTATTTTTTTCTACTTATCAAATACCAGACTACAACTTTTATGAACCATTTTAAAGCCAACGAAATAAAACGCTTAGAACAAGGATTAAACAGTTTGACAAAGCGTTGTTAGACCAAAAATTATTAAGTCCTGAGTAATTCGTACATTCGTAATTTGTAATTTAACAATTAAGATAAGCTTAGCAAAGGGTACAATGTGGGTTAATTTTTGTGAACAAATTTGAAATTTGTTTAGTGTGTAGTTCAAAACTTGTGACAAAATCTTAAATTTTACTTTGTCTTGCATCATTTAAGTAAAAGTGTGTTATGGACTTCCAAAATATAAAATTGTATATGTTTTAATAAAATGGTTATAATTTAGTACACTTTCCAGGGCTGTAACAATAATAGTAACAAAAACAATAATTTTTCCCAGTGTACTTCTGCTTTTGTAAATGTAATCTGTATCTGCATCTGCACCTTAGAGAAGTTCGTCTTACTTTTTACACCTTTAAAAATTTGTTTTGTTACTTGATTTTAGGCTTCACGCTTGATTCTCTTTTGGAATTCGGCTTCGAGCTGCCTGATTTGTTTAAGTCATTTGGGCGATTTTCTTTACGCACTTTTCGTTGATTACATGAAAACGCATTTTTATGTCATGGGAACGCTTCGGTGCGGCTCTCAAAACCATTCTATTGTTGTGGCAGTTGCAACCCTCGGAAATGCAGTTTCTTTTCGGCTCCGGTTCTCTTGAGTTGTTCATCATCACCAGCATCGACACAGAATCATCGGCATCTTCTGTGCTGGCATTTTTATTGGGTTCCATCATGGCCAATTTATGACTCCGATCTCGCTTTTGTGCGCCCTCGTCTGGCAGCTGCTTTTTGTTTAAACTTTTATGGTGCAGCTTTAGCTTTTCCTTTTGCCTGCCTTTCAATTTAACAAAAGGACATTCGGCATAAAGGAATTTACCCAAAACGGGGGAAAACTTATTCACAAAAAAAAAATACAAAATCCAAAACGAAGACGAAAACTGAACCCCAGTTTATCATTAAGAGACAAAAAACCACAGCAACGGAAATGCCATCAGGAGTTGGAGGAATAAAAAGATGTCGAGAAGCAGTCCAAGTTGAGAGACAACGGCCTCATAAAACGCAGCCATCAAAAACGACAAAATTAAAAAGTTCAAATGGCAAATGGCAGGCAAATTGTTAGCCGTAAAATTACTAGAAAGAAAAATTCTCCACAGATCTGGAAAATATTTTCCATAAACATCGAAGTGGTAATGCTTTAACCGTGAGAAAAGGTGCAAAAGTTAAATCTGAAGAAAATATATTCAAACAATGAACTTTTCAGAGTCGTTAAAAGAGTTATTTATTAGGATAATCATTGAAAATTCTTCGCAGATTGGATCTTCAATTCGATTGCTAATAAATTGGATCATCACCACATGGAAAATTTTGAAATAAAAATGTCTGCCTTTGAAATATAGACGAATATTAACGGAAAATTAGGTTAAAATTTTGATAGTGAAAAAAGCAAAAAAACGAACGAAAACATTCATCAAGACAAAAGCGGGTACATAATTGAAGAAAATAACATATATTTAAAGTTTAAGTGTAATAATAAAAAACACAAACGGAGTTTTTTAGTTTGTTTCATTTGATGATTCTTTCAGTAAAAAAGACTAATTTTGGTAAATTATATTTCATACATAATTCTCTGATTCTTACTCTCGGCTGACATACTCAAAAAAATAGAATAAAATAAACTATTATATAATATAAAGCAAAACAAGAAATGTAAAACATAATGCCTGCAATTTAATTTTTATAAATATAAGTACAAAGATCCCGAAGTCGTCCAGCTGCTGTCCCTCATCCTAAAATCTCCATTCCATTTCCAAGACTCAACCTAAAGACCCGCCGACATTTTCATTGTCGTCTTATTGAGACAAATAAATTTCGGGTGGTGCCACATGGCGATGCCAACTGCAGTCGTCGCAGATTTTCCCTGGATATTTTTAATTTTGCGGCGAGAGTAAAAAACAAAACTTTGCACATAATCGTTATCGTCAATGACGAGAGGGAAAGCCCCCCTGGAAAAAGCCCTCGACTTGACCATAATTTGCGGCCAAAACAAAGGCTTTTTCTGTGTCTTGGAAATTAGCATTTTTATGCTTCCGCCAGGGTTACACACAACTTCAACTCCAAGCCAACTCCTCTTCACACAGATGATATAGTCAGAAAGTTTTTATCCACAACAATGGAAACTTGAACTCATAGTTGGCATAATGCCGTCCAATGAAGTAAGGACATGAAAGCAGGGACATAAAAGCTGGGTGAGGCAACCAAGGAAACGGTAAGTAAGTTTTAATTACTCTTTGACAAATATTTAACTTCGGGAGTTGCGAATGGAGCGAAGGGAGGGACTTTGTCTTACGCACAATTAAACAGATTTTTGCCGCTTGTAAGGCAAATGAAATCACAGAAGGACAAAGGACGTCTGGGCTCTGGATACGGGATTCGGAATTCAGTTCCGGTGGGGTTGTAACAACATAATTTTGCGCCGTATAATGTCATAAATGTCTGTTAAACAAAACAACAGACGACGGAGAACGTATTACGGAGATGCAGACTGTCAAACATTATTACATTATTTGCCTTTTGCTTTTGGGTCCGTCAAAAGGCTGAAATTGAAACCAACCCCGTGGCTTTCCCGTTCATGGTTTCTATTTGCCCGTCTCTGGGATTTCTGGTTCTTAGATTACCAACTCTCATTGCCAGATCAACCCTGACATGGGAGATTAATTGCGCCAGTCTTTTCCTTCTTTCAGTTTTTGGCCTCGGCAACCAGCGGCAACTTCATCATCGAGTGCCCCCTGACAGCAATTATTAAATTTTCATTACATCCCCTAATCAGCATTTTGTGCATATTGATTGTGTAAACAGGCGTCGCGTAGTCGTCCGACTCTCGTTCACATTTTGATTTTGAATTCGGATCGGGGAAATTGATTTAAGAGTTGAGATGTCGATAAGGGGCTAGTGATGTGATTTGCCTGGTTGGCAAAACGGTTTAGGCAGGTGTTCAAGTGGCTGCCTCAAGGGGGAATGACTTCTTAATTGATTGAAGGCCTAATGATAGAATTAAGAAATTAATGATCCGACTATTTGTCGAATAATTTAATTGTATTTTGTTTCTATGAAAAATATCATATGAACTTAAGTTAATTTTCTATTATTTGGACACTTCATATATGATAATATATTACAAAAAAATTTACAAAAATTCCATTTTTAATTATACATTTTATATATTTTACATTTTTTTGAATAACTCATGAAAAACCTTTTTGTTAAGTTTATATTTCCTTAGTTAAATATATATATTTATATATGTTAATAATATAATATATGTTAATATTAACTTGATTTCTGAATACATTTTTGTGTAAAACTCTTTGAACTCCCTGTACAAATTACAAAACTCACAGTTCATATTACACCTATGAAGGTGAAAAATAAGACCCGAATATGTCAGTGGAACACGACTTTTAGTAAATTCCTTAGTAAATTTTAAGACCACCAATCATTGCCTAAGCCAACTTCATTAGGCCACTGATGAAATCTTCAAGATTTCCTGCTTCGAAACCCTTGCAATTGGCAAGTATTCGTATGTCTTGTGTAACTCTGCATGTTGATTTGACTTTTGCGATTCGTGCTGACATTTGAAATCAATAAAGTCGCACTTTGCACTGCCACTGGCACCTGCTCGCAATTACGGGGAATTTGGAGGGGCGGAAAGTGGGGGAGACACACACGCATTACCATCCAGTTTAATGGCAAACAGCAAACGATGTCTTGCTCAAATAAGCCGATTAATTGTAATCAAGCAGCGCGTCTAAATGGACACCGACGGAGTATATTCAGCTGGGCCCCGGAATCGAGCGGAACTGGATGGTCTTTCTGGCTGGGATCCCCTGTCTATCGATTTCTGTCGTCTGGCCACTTGGGTCAATGCATGTGCCCGGCAAGGAAATAAATAAATACAACAAAAAAAAATAGTAAAGCAAAATAAGTGAAACACTTTCTACCCCAGCAAGTGTTCGAAGTAGAGCCTTTCCCCCACCGGAGTTTTGTGTAATAAAAAGAATTGCCAATTGCGAAAAAGGCTTCAAACTTACACACGCAGAAAAATGTAATATCTTGGATCCCAAATAAGATCCAATTTCTCAATTGCTTGTTATTATTTGTTCCTTTCTTAATTTTATGGAAGCAATTAAATGGATTTCTATAGCATATATGAACTTAAAATATAAAGATATAGAATATAAGTAATATTAATGATTTTAATAAAATAAAACACCAAACTTTTTAACTGTATTATTTATGTATTTTAGTTCTCAAACTATTGTAAAACAAACTAAAGATTGTCTGTTTCTTAGAATCTGTTAATTTTCAGTTTCCAACAGTAAATTGTTAAAAATACTAAGAATCCATTTTTAAGGAAAGTAGTTCCCTAATAGAAAGGCAATTAAATGTTAAAATTTGTAAGATTTTGTTTTTAACTACCTAAATTTATTTTTGCAAGCCAGATTCAGGAATTTATAATACCACATTAAATAAGGAATAAAATTTATAGTTTAGAATTTGTTAAATTGGTAAAGATGTTGCGTTGTTATTGTTATTTTCTATCCTGTTTTTTCTCAGCGATAAATAAGTTTTTCCCATAATACTCAAATTTTTGAAGGGAATTCTGAACGGTTTTTAAAATATTCATGAACGTGTTCCTGACTCATGAACAACTTTACAGTGCACAATCTCATCCCTCCGTTGTGAAGGATATTATGGGGTTTTCCCCTTTTGTTGGGTGGTTTTGTAATGACAAATAATAACTGGTGGCCCTGTTAGCCCTCTTCCCCCGTTTTCCTGTCAGTGGGCAAATTAATGGTGAAGTGTAAGTAAAATTTACGCTCTGCCACCGCAACTGCCCCTCCCCTCAGCCCCCTGCCCCTGGTCGTTCGCATCTGCTAATAATCATAAAAAAGGCGGCTAGCAGCATTTTGACAACCGACAACCCCCCACAAGTGCAGCACCCCCATTCAGAAGGTTTTGGCTGACAGCCGCAGAATAAAGCAAAGGCAGCCGAAGAGCACCAGCCGCAAAACAAAACAAATATAAATAATTTACTTTATTGTTTAAACTCGGCTTGGACCCCTTACCATTGTGTCTGAGTGGGATTTGTATTTATGTTGCATTGCAACTGATTAGCGGCTCGGAAAGATCGCAAAGCTAAGGAAAACCAAAAAGGGTTCCCTGCCGACTGTTGCACTTTTGGCGGTATTTTTATTTATGTGACTTGACAAGTAGCTTCCCCAAAGGCCGCTGAAGTGTAATCAACTCGGTTCTTAGAAGATTGGCAAACGATTGATAAAAATCTTTTCAGAATAATAAATGTCCATTGGGTGCGGATGTGCTTTAGACAGTAATTATTCGGAGTGATGCAAAACAGAAAATGTAGAGTGTCTACAATAATTTATTTTGCAGCCACCAAACATATTCCAAAACCGGTTTTAATTGGTTGCGTTTTTAAATGTAGGTATATAAATGTATTTAAAGGAAAAATTGTTACTGTGTTTAGCTTCAAAAACCATTGAAAATAGTTAATAATAATATTTTGAGATTTTTTTTGTATTCAAACTCATATATTTTTGGACTTTAAAGCTAAAATGAGTAACATACCTAACATTTCTTTGCAAATGTTTGTTATAAGTAAAAAACACAGAAATTTCTGAAAATAGTTCAACCTTGTATTAAGCTAATTATGTTTTAATTAAAGAACCCTTCAACGTTTTTTATTGTTCAAGGCAGAGCCCTTCAATTTACCTAATTACCAACATCTGACTTGCTCTAACCATAAATTCTCGATTTTTATGTAATCAAAGTTCACCGAGGGTGATGCTGCTCATTCAAGAAATCAGAATCTCAAGCGAATCAGAGTTCACATCATGGGTTAAACTTGAACATGTAGGCATGTTTTAATAATTGCGGACACAGATAATAATTGTAAACGTTGATTGTTCAACTGGAGTTGGGGCCAGAAAAAGCCACATAAAAAGCGTCCATAAAATGCCCACGATTGCAGAAATGCTCGTAGGACAAAACAATTTGATGGTCGAGTGAAAGATCTCCATCAATTGATAAGATTTCAGTTCAATTAAGATGGTGAATAGCTATAGATTGACTCACTTGTAAAGGCCTTGCTGCATATCCATGTTATTAGTGTTGGAGCCGATTCCTATACCCATTCCTCCCGCAACTCCTCCTCCTCCGCCGCCGGTCAGCATTGTTCCGCCGTATCCCAGATTTCCAGGTAATCCTTGGCTACCGGGCACTATAATTCCCAGCTTAGCCAATCCTGCCAGAGCATGTCCATGTGGATGAGAGCCCATATTTCCGCCATGACCGTGGGGTGATGGCAATCCCATTCCATTGCCAGGAACTCCGAGTCCAACTCCGGAATGCCAAGGGCTTCCAACGGATCCCATTCCTCCGCCAATTACCGAGGGAACACTTGATGTACTGCCGCCCAATTGATTGATCATGGCTCCGCCAATCGGTGAACTATTCACCACCTGACCAGCATTGCTACCCATCAAGGTATTTAGTAGTGTGCTGTTCAAATTCCCATTGTTGAGATTGTGATTGCTCTGGTGTTGCTGATGTTGCTGGTGGTGTGTTGCAGGTTTGCTGCTGTCGAGATCGCCGTTCTGGCCAACCATTAACAGCTGATCCTCGTTTCGAACCTGGCCAAAACTCAGGTGGGTGAGGATCATTAGCACGAATACTCCCGTTGACGACGGCATTTTAACTGATTTTCTTGCGTTTTTATTATTTTAATTTATGCGGCTGTTGGTGGATTGTTGATTTTGCTAAATGCTTTTTCTATAGTCTACTTTTTGGCGTGATATATTGTGGATGTTTTGTGGTAAGTACTTTAGTTAATAAATTACTATATACTAAGTTTCTACTTCATTAAATATGTTTTACTTTAGCGTTATAATTAAATTTACGTTTTGTATGCTTGTCAAAATGATTTCGAATAATATAAAATTGTTATGTTGCCGTATAAAAATTGTTTAATATTCTATTCGATGCGATTTTTGTTTTGAGATTATGTATTTTGATAATTGCATGAATTTTATTTCGTTTTGTTTATTTTTTTTGTGTAACTTATTTTGGACTGCTTAATACTTTTCGTTTGATTTCCACTTGCTTGTTTCAGGCTACTACATTTTTGTTTTTCTTGCTTTTTAGTGGACTGGATAAACTTATAATTTTTCACATTGGCACTTCAAACGTTTTTCATTTGTTATTTCAACGGCAGAAGATGATTTATTTGCTTTAGCTATGTGCGTTTTTCCTTGTGGTATTTTCCTTTGGGTTTCCTTGGAAATCGGAATCTCTTCGATCGAAGAGCGCTAGATCAAAAGGCTTAGCAATCCGTTCCGATACCAGGCGCTATTTATCCCCCCACCGACGATCGAGCGTTTCGAAAACGCAGCGAAACCCGTTTGTGAGTTGCTGCTGCAGTTGCAATGTCTGTTGCTGACCGCCAGCGACGCCGTCGCCAGTGTTTCTTTATACCGCCGATCCATCCATCTGGGCAGCCTAAGTTTGAGGGTTTTCCGCTGCACATGAAAAGGCGCCGCCACGCATTTAAGGAATTTTCTTTGGGCCGGCCGGCCGGCCACTCGCCATACGCACCGAGCTTACAGATCACAGAAGTTATCACACACTAAATATCTATATGGAATCCACTAGATATTCGGTTCTCCGTTCTCCGGATGCGAACAGTTTTTCACACTTTCCCAACACTTTTAATTTTTAGTGGGAGTTTTCGCTTTCGACGGGAGTTGCTTGTCCGACTGGCTGTTTGTTTGAATCTGATTTTGGATTTCAGTTTGAGTTTGAGTTTAAGATTTCAACCACCGCGCCACACGTGCGTCCATCAGCTCGTTCGGCACTCGACTGAATCATCGACAGCCGAGCGTCGTGTGTTGCTGTTGCCGATGGTGTTGCTGTTGCTGCTGCTGCTGCTGTTGGTGTTGCTGCTGTGCCGTTGCTGCTGCTGCTGCTGTGCTGCTGGCTGCCTTTTTGGTGGCCGTTCTGATAGGCAAACGCGGTCGTGGTTGGCGCATGGTGAGGACACGAAATGCGTGCGCAGCCAGTGATAAACTTGCAACATGTTGCATGTTCGACGTGTCGCCAATTGATCGCAAGTCACAATATATGGACAACACTTCATTAATTATGGCGACAACTTGTCAGCCGTAATTGCTCCGTGGCTAATTGGCAGGCAAGTGTCTCTGGGCGAGTCACTTGTCCCAGCTACCGCGCACTCGCCGGGCACTCAGTTTATCTTTCTCCCCCAGATAAACCGGGGTTTGGTTTGCCGAGGTTTTTCCGTGTTTGCTTGCACAGTCCATCCATCAGTCGGTCTTTCAATCTCTTAGACACTTTTCTCCTCAGGCTTATCCATCCGGGTGCAGAGAGAAAAATATAGGGTCCCAACACAAATAGGTTCTGAAGAAAACACATAGAATACTTTTACTTTGATATTATTATTTATTTATATTTTTGGTTAACATTTTTAAGAAGTAGCATGAAAAAAATCTCTATGGAATCAATTTTGTTTGTTATTCTTTATTACGTACATTAATTTTAATTTTAACCACAATTTAAAATATGCCTTTGAAGAAACTAGTAAAATCTAGAAAAATAGAATTTGTAAGACTTTTAATCAAATAAAGCAATCATTTTTATTTTGCTTCAGAAAGTATAAAAAAAATGTTGGATGAAGTTCGTTGGAAATATTGTCCCCTTGGAAAAATGATTGAAAAAGCTCAAGATACTGTTGACAATACTCTCGGAAAATGAGGAATTTAATAGGAAATTATAAGCAAATAGGAAATCAAAATACATGTGAGTGGAAAATAGTAATTTAAAGCATATAATTTTATAAATATTTCTCTCTGTGCAGGCATCTCACCTTTCCACTTGTCTTCAACTTAAGCTGTTTGTTATTTACCTTTTTTCTCTCACTCTCTTAGACTCTACACACATTCCCGAAAGGGCAAGGCACTCGGCAAAAATTTTTTAGCTACAACTTTTGACCCAAAACCCTTAGATACCTTACAAACTCTTACCTGACCGGCACCCAATATTTGCACAAGTTAATTACAAAAGCAACAGCGGTGGAAAAATCATCGTTTGGTTTGTCTATTTGTCCAAACATTTGTCAATTTCATTGAGCTCTGACCAGGCATATTTCCTGCACCGATCGAAGGGGCGGCAAACCCACTTTGATCGTTCATCGCCGTCGTCTTTTTTGGTTCAATTAAGATTCATTTTAACGCTCCAAGAAAAGCGAGGAGAGAGGCCAGTAAGTGTACTATATGGCATGATTGTTCGTTCTCGGCGTTTATCTAATTTACTTTTACTTACACTTACTTACACCAACTACAAGCGCCCCTCCCCGCCCCTCTCCAGACCTCAAAAAGATAAGTGTCTGTCCGATGGGAATCGGAATCGGAATGGGAATGGGTATGAGAATGGGACAAAAAATAAAGTCGAGACCACAGAATCGAGAAACGGAGCTGACCAGTTTTATTGGCTTGACAATGGGCCCGTGTCTTTGGGCGAGAAGGTGAGGGAATTGCTGTTCAAGTGCCTTTTCATTGCGGCACTTTGAGATCCCACTGAAGAGAAGGAGAAAAACAGTCTAATCTCTGCCCGGGGTCTCCATTCTAATGGTTTCTAATGAACTACTTAAGCTGCTGATATGGAAGTGATTGACGATGATTCGGCGGAGGCATGATCTGTTAATCTCATCGCTGAAGGGCTGTCAATACACGAATCGATAGTAGGCAGCCCTTAAAAAATATAAGCCATTCCTTGGGGTTTATCTACGGAATGAGTCAGTTGAGGGCTTACACAAGTATCTAAAGAAAACATAAGTTTTTTCATATAGGGATATGAAAATTATATTTTAGCCTCAGTGTTTCTTTGGTAGTTTTTCTATTTTTCCTATTTAAATGTGTAAAACTAATGTTCAATGCCATTTTAATTTGAAAGTAATTATGACCAAATAATATTACCCCTTTTTTGCAAGGGAAGGTTCAGTGACTCTGGGCCATTGGGAATGTTTAATGTAGCGTAAAATTGCAATGTCAAAACATTTTGTGCAAATCAAACGCCCTGCCCTTGCCGTGCGAAAAAACTCCCCATTTTCAGCTCCATCTAATGTGACAATGGCATGACTGAGGTCCGTTTAAAGGTTTGGCTAATTGTCGCCGAAAAAAATAAACCCTTTGAAGTGCCAACTTCACTTTAAACTGTTGTAAACCGTTTCCTGTGTTTTTCTAACTGGGAGAGAGAATTCCATTTCCACCAAAAATTGTTTATGAAAAACAAATTTCGTGTGGGGGAGAAAGCCTACACACGTAAATCAAACACTTGCCAAGCTTTTGGGCAGAAGTCTAAACATTTTTACAGACACCTGCCACAAAATGACGTCTTGTTTTTCGTTGTTGGCCCGAATCGCTCAATCATCTCAAGTGGTCAGCGATCTTTTTCGAGGTGCTCTTAAAAAACTTCCTAATTGGCCAGCGGGCGCCACCCAATGCAGTTATTATGATTATGACTAGCAGCACTTCAAAGAGCCATCGACTTCAAAGAACGCGCCAGGTAAAAACGACACTATATGCCACACAAGTTGGGAGCAACCAACAAAAAAAAAGGAGAAAAAGGGAAATGGGGGCGCTTCCTTCATTTTGCGGCTGCACGCGACATTAATTTCAGTTCCTGCCTTCGGTGACTGCAACTAACAGCTTCTGTCTTCCACTAAAATTAATTTCATAGCCAATTGCTTCGTCGTAAAATATACTCTTACTTTTTTTATATTTTTTTATGGTTCCCCAATTGAAGGAAGCGAAGCACCGCTCCGGCAATTCTTTAACTCGCTGCAATTAGTGCGTCATTATTATTTGCAATTCAAAAGTATGTGGGAATCATCAAAAGATGAAGACGAGCTCCCCGCATTCAGATATATGCGATTATAATGGACCCGCATGCCAGTTTGCCTGTCAAATTTATGACAAGTTATGAGCGGCAGCAGCATAAACAAAAGCGAAAAGAAATCATACAATAAACCCATCATCATTAAAATTGAAAACGATCTAGCAGGGGCCAGACGGAAATCGAAACTAAAACTTTTTCATTGCCTTGAGCTTCGTCGGCTGCTAAACATGCGATAAGTTTGTGTAACCTCTTTAAGCGGCTTAAAGGATAAGTCCAGGATTTATAGAAAGAAATCGAAGTACAATGCTGTACACTAAGAGAATTATTTAATGTTACTTATCTACACGGAATAGCTAAACACTTCTTGACATTAAAAAAAGTTATCACATCGTCTGAGAACTTCTCCCATGAAGATTTTAATGTTAACATTTGTAAGATTAGAATTGTGTCGAAAGGAAAATGTTGTTTTTAAAAGATGTGTTATAAATTGTTAACGTTGTTCAATTATATTTTTAATTAGAACTGTATTATTTATAAGCTGAAGAGTTTTCTTTTGAAAATATTTTAATATGATTTCCCCCAGATATTAAACTATTTTCTCGTGTTATTAAAGTGTATGTATGAAGCCAGAAAATTGTTTCTTAAAGCTTTCATCGCAGCAGCAGCCTCGAACTCAGTCCTTCGGGTCAACTTGTTTATGCGACAAATATCCATAAATAGTTTTACGCTCTTACGGGTTCGAGTACTCGAGAGGCAAAAGGACTCGGCCCCAGGATACACGATAGGCAGGGCCTGCTACCACTTAAGGTAACCAACTAGCGAAGGGCCGAGGGCTAGACACATTTGGCCCAAAAAAAAATGAGGAAGGAGGATGGCAAAATATCGCCAGCTATTGAAAAGGTGGCCGGGAACAAAGGCAGCGACCAAAACGAAGACGCCGTCATCATCATCCTCATCGTCTGAAGTAAGTAGCAATTTAATCAGCTCGAAAAGGGGAGCATGGCGATGATGTTGTCAAATGGTTACTTTTATCCCAAACTCCACTTCCTACGCCCCCAGTGTGTGTTTAATGTGGCGCAAGAAAATCCAAAAAGGGAGCCGAGGAAATATATACTTTGGATACTTCGCAGCTTCCTTCTATACCAGCGGAATTCGTAATATTGTTTAAATGCCATTCGGTTTTCGTTTTGATTCAATTAAAGCGCATTTTGCTTTATTTTGCTTACAGTTAATTAGCACAAGTCAAGAGCCTGCGGCCCCTGAAAAAAAAGGGTCGATGGCAACAGGGGGCCGTGGGTGAATGGTTATGGGTACAAAAAAATGCAATCCAATCCCGCCAACCTGCGAAACGGAACCCAGCCACATGTTGCCCCAAACCAAACGAGGCCGCTGAAGAAGTGGCGCGTGCTGGTTTCCGATTTGGGTTGCGAATACGAGGCGAGGGGTTATTTCTATAGACAGCCCACAATCAATTATCAAGTGCAAGCCAATCCAATGGCTGATGCAGATGGATTGAAACCTTTAAAGTGTTCATATCGCAGTGGAATTTAAGATATAAAACTTCATTTTTTAAACAGATCATAATTTTAAGAAAAAGTTCGAACGGTAATTAAATGGAAATCTTATCAGTAAAGATTGCAAAGAATTTTGAATTTGAGCAATTTCCCAATGACAAATCTTTTTATATTATGTTTAACCTTTGAACATATAATTAAATCATAACCAAGATTAAATGTTTATTATTTATAATTGTTGCGAAGATAAATAATCCTAAACAAACAATTGCACAATTTTATATTTATACAACCAATAATTATAAGCACTTTCCTAATAAGCATAAGTTTAACATGACCTTTAATTTTATGACCAAATGGTTCGCTTAAAAAAATGTTTGGTTAATCATATTATAAAATGATTATAAAAATATATATGTATAAAGCAAGAAATTAATATATCATATGTATAAGGTAATATATTAATTTATTTTCAAAGATTTTGTCATGATTCCCACAGTGGCGCCATCTTTTGTATTTCAACTACACCAAGCTAAGTACAGCGCCTCTAATTGGCCAGAACCGTAATTAGCCAAGAATTGAACCGATTCGGGTCAGATGTAGAAATGGTGTAGAGATATAATATAAGTGTTATGTATAATATAAGTAATAATTAACGGGTCGTGAGGCTGGCAATGTGAGGGTCTGATTTCGGTCGTGAGGCTTTGGAGCGTTTTCTAAGCCTTTTTGAGCGGGCCCAAGGTCGTAGCGTTTGCGGGGGATCGGGGCGCAACTTTTGAGGGGTCTGATACAGTGGGGCAAGTTCGGAAAACTGAGAAATTGGGGAAGAACAGAGAAAGTTCAGCTTGACGTACTTCCTGTATTTGATTACTCCCCAAGAACTACCGATCGCAATGATCTGCCTCCCACCCGCAACCACCCTCCACAACACTTTTCACACGCGGAAAACACGGCGATACAAGAAGTAGAGAGAAAAACAGATTTCAAGTCTGTGCAGGTCACCACCTTTGGGTTTAACGCAGACATGGACGCTTTCTGGCAACTTTTGCCAGGGCTTATGGGTCATACATTTTTAGCGCCGTTCTTTAAATTTAAATTTTAATTGACACTTATTTGTTTTTATTTAAGGAGCTTCCACAGCTAAAATAATTTCCCATGCCGCGGGTTGTGGTGAACAGCACCTGAATGATTCCGGCGCTGAGAAAGCGAAATATTTTCAAACACATACTTATTAACAAAACAGAAATGGCCCTGATTTCTTGCCAATATTTATCAATGCGTTTATTTCGAATTTGAATCGGATATATTTTTTCCCTGTTAGGCCCTCCTTGAGTTATTTCATGCAACCGAAATTTTTTCTTGCCTTTAAATTTGTTCTTACACCATTTCAGTCTCATTTTTATTTGGATGAATCTTCATTCACCTGCAAATATTTTCCTGTGGTCTTGCTTCAGCTAAATTATGCACCTGGTTCGGATCTCTCTTTTTTTCAAGCGCTCTTCGCTGCACCGACGACCGTTGAAGGATGCGTGCGCCATATAATAAGGCCTATCTGCTATCCTATGTGTGCTGGATGCTCCTGATGCTGCCTTTTCTCCCGCTTTTGCAGCGTCCTTGTGGCAGCTACAAAATGCGAAAATGCCCGCAGCTGCCAACACACATTTTGCACGGGAAACAAAATTAATCATTTGCAAGATGGATTACAAATTAACTAGCTATAATTTATGTTTAAGTTGATAAGGGAGTCGAAAACGTAACCAACATGTTAAAAAGTCACAGCAACAAACATAAATAAATATCAATAATTATAATAGTTATTCAACTGAATAAAGAAAAACCGAAATCGTAAATTAAAAAAAAATAGGTCTTGAACCAAATTTATATTTTTCAGTGTGGTATTTGGGAGTGGTGCGGGGGAGGGGAAGTGGAATCTGGATAGGGAGTGGTTGCAGTGGTGCAGGGTACACTTGACGCAATCTTAATAACCATGAAGCAGCGTGGCTAATTAGCACAAAAAGCTCGGCAATAACCATGCTCAATGAGGCACAGGGAATACCGGGCAGCATGGAGAACGCCAAAGTACAGTGAGGCAGGCATTGCAGTAACATCATCATCATCATCAGCAGCAGCAGCATCCGCACCACAGCAGCAATAACAATAACGATTGCAAAGGCGAGGGCGTGCAACACGCGTCGTATGCTCAACGAGCCGAGGGCAGGAATTCTCTGCTGCCCTTTCCCCACGAAAAGGGGATTTCCCCCCTGCTCTTATGCAACATTTTTTCATCCCCCTTCTCCTTTCACCCCTTTCCCGCCAACTGCACTTGAGCTTGCCCCATGTTGCGTGTTGATTTTTGGTTCTGCTTTTGGTTTACATATCAAAACAATTAGCTTCCAATGCTCTGGACGAAGGGTAATCCAGACAACAGAAGAGGAAAAGGTAACCGGAACTGAACAATACCATTAAAACATATAAAAAGCGCATTGAAAAAAAATAAATGAAATGGAAGTTTTAATGTTATAAGTTTCCTTGTTTCTCTCTAAATAAATAAATCAGAGAGTAATTTTTAAAGATACTCCACAGTTGAATGATAAAGTTTTAGAGGTAATTCTCAAATGTTACTTAAAAAACTTGTTTTTAAAGACTTAACTTCTCGAAAAGAGAATTAAATTTTCTCCTGAAATTGGTAATCTTTTTCCAGAGCATAAAATGAATCTAGGGGAATGGGAAGTGGAGGTGAGCATTGAGCCAGGTGAGTGCATTTTGCAACATGAACTTTGCTCTGAATGCACTGCTGGCTGGCTGTTTTCCCCAAGGCCATTGCTGATGAATTGGCTAGGCCGCCTTTTCTCCTTCCATTTGTGGATGTGGGCCCCCAACCCCAACGCACTCAGCTCTGCCACTTTCCATAGAAGCTGCTCAATTGTTTACGTGATGTTTTGACAAAATGAGAAAAGCGAGGTGAAGAACAATTCCTGGTCATTGCGTATACGACAGGTGGTACAATCGGGGGAATGGGCTTAACCCTTCATACATCTCTGATTTAACTACGACTCTTTCAGCTTAACTCCATTTCTACCAATGCACGTCAATAAAAGTGATCTGATATAATTAAAATCGATGTTTAAAAGAATTTCAATTTAGATGTTATGTCCAATGATACTACTTGTAAGTCAAAAACTTTTTGTTATTCAAATTTAAATTTAATGATATAAGAAGTTAGTTGTGTATGTTTAAAAAACATACTCTTTAAAAAAAATTAAAAGAATACATCAATTATCTGATTTGTCAAAATATAGTTTTGGAACTGATAGTGTTACTTTAAGCAGAATACTATTTTTTATTTCCATACCATTTAATTACACTTACACACGGTGACAAAGGGTTAAGGGAAATCCTACTGAAAACTGGGAAAACTTTTGAAACAGTGTTTGCTCGTTCACTTCAGCAATAGCCTTGGGCGAAATGTTTTCTATTTTTCCGCCCGACTCTCTCTTTTTCTCGTTTTCATTAATTGGGCGCACATATTGCCAATTAAGCTTGGGAAAACGGAAAATTAATTTGAATTTGAAAGTTTGAAAGGTGGTAATTGAAAACTCAGTTTGACTTTGGGGGGCGAAGGTACAACAAAATTTTTGGGGGCAATTTGCAGGTGGCCATAAATTCGGCAAGAAGGCAAAACGGTTAATTGATAATGGCTGATTGGAAACTAGTTTTCGTTTTCGATTCCAGCATTAACATAATCGCTTTAAAATTGAAACTCAACCAACTGAAACTGAAAATGCAGTTAGCAGCGACAACAAATTGTATCTCGAAAAAATGTATCTATCGGATTTGCATTCTCGCCGGTGGCAAGGGTATTAACATATCAACATTTGTTAAATGACGTTTGACTTTTGTGTGACAACGCGATATTAATTCAGATTCAGAGCGCCGAACTGAACCGATTGCCTTTGGCCTACCCACCTCTGCTTTATCTTACTTTTCTGGCCAAATAAAATATTTAAATAACTCAATTAAGCATAAAACGCAACTGGTGGGCACTCTTCGGCACCAATTTGGTAGCGGAATTCCCAATGAAATGCCCTGATATATGGCCAAATAACAATAACTGTCAACGAACATTTTTTAATTAGTAAACCCCCCTCTCATCGAAGACTTTCTGTCGACTGGCTGACTAACGTTTGGGCATTCGCGAGGCCCCTATTACTATATGAAAAATATTCGAACCAAAATTAATGTTTATTAATATATGCAACTAAAATAAATAAACAACTGAAAAGGGTAATCGGACGGTCGGGGAGGGTGGACTGGATTAAACAATATTTTAGTTTGGATGTGATATTTTGCATTGAAACCAATTTTTTTATTATATAACGTTTTTTTGAGTTCAACTTTTCTCAATGTTTAATCTTTTGTGAGATTTTGTATAAATGATTTTTAAAATGTTTCTTAATATATTGATTTTGAACAATTTTTTTTTTTATCATTATCATATTTTTACAGGGAATCAATAAAACCAAAGAAGGCAAATCCTCAATAGCCTTTTTAGCATATCTTATAGATACTACCGAATGATGATGATATGTTTTACCGCAGGGCAACTCGTCAGCAACCATAAGATGTCGAGCAGAGTTTAAAAAATTGCTTATTAATATGAAATAAATGCCTAGGCCCACCAACGAATAACGATTAATGCGACTGGAAGGTTTTGCGATTTACATCTGATGAATATGCAATCAGAAGATCCGAAATTCAGAAACTCAGAAATTAATAGAAACATTTGGCTTATATTCAAGTTGGTTTTCTGGTGGAGTGGCCTGCATGCGTTAGTGGCCACCAAATGAGCGTAGCTGTTGAAATAAAAACATTTGGCATTTTATTTGATTTCGATTTTGATTATTAAGTTGTATGCATTTCATTATTGCGATTCGTTTTCAGAGTTTACGGTTTTATAGGGCTGAAGGTATTTTCGGTTTCTCTTCTCTGAGATATTTTTAGTGATGAAAATGAATCAATTTTGTGTTTTTTATGACTTAATTACTTTATTTGAGATCGCACTCTCATCTTTATGGCTATTGCTTATGGATTTTTAATAAGAACTGGTGGGGGAATTATAACATAATTTTTGGGTAAATGGAAAAAAATGAAAAAAAAGGAATATGTATACCGTTTAAAATATGAGGGGGCTTTTAAAGAGCGTTTTATCCATTTGTGTTGTATGATGGAAATAATTTTAGTTTACAATCTGAGTTTAAAAACTTTCCTTATTAACTTTTATGTTATACCAAAGGAATTTTACAAAAATCGGCTTCTATAAATTATAAAACATTAATTATAATATGCCGGAAATGTTAAATTGCCTAGTCGCAGAGAAAATTAATATGTAGACCAAGAAAATAGTTTTGGGCTTAGACTAATTTAATAATCACTGGAAAATAGGGCATGACCCTTTTTTAATGTTTTCAAATCCGTCCCTAGCCCAAAATGAATAGCTACTCACTGAGACTGTAACCATTTTTCGACTTAATTAAATTTGTGGAGATTATGCGTCCCAGACAACTTGGACTTGGCATTTCCCACACACAGCGAACAGACCAAAAAGAGGGGAAAGAACGGGGAGATCTTGAAAGAATAAAAACAAAAAAATATTGAATCCACACAAAACGTATGTTTAATCAAGTTATTAACTCGTGAAATATCAACACATACGAGCTGAGTCCCAAAAAGATTAAATTATAAATATTAAATGACATAGAGAAACCAACAATAAAATGAAAACAAAGCGAACGAATGGAAACATCGAAAACGTATGCGATATGAAGATATTCAGACATGAATAATTAATTTCACTGATGAAAACTTAATGAAGAAATAGAAATAAGTGGAATCTCCAGCAACTTGAAATAAATTTGTCATAGTTTCGAATGCGACGCAAATGCTGAAAACCAGAGGCTCAAAAGCGAAATCCGAGATCGAAATAGCGATGGAGACCACACACTTGGATCGTTGGTTCGAACTCCAAGATCGTCCGATCATCTATGGATCCAGTACGATGCCTAAGCAGATGGGCAAGTTTTTGTTGGCTATGGGCAATTAATTTATTATTGGCAAGTACATAATTTATTGAGGTGACCGGCATGCAAGAGAGAAAAAATCGCTCGATCAATTTGTAGATCATAAAATTTTCCTACTTACACGATCGTAACTTACGCAAATTTGACGTTTTTACAGCTTTAGGGCTGTACGTCTATCAGTAACTGCCATTGATCAAACCGCAAACGGATATCCAATCCATTAAAGTCTGGCAAATAGTGTGAGAACAAAAGGCACACTTAAGAAAAATAGTTTTAGATACATCGCCTTGTTTGTGAAACATTAACAACTTAAAATTGTTATCTATACGTCTTAAAAAACCATAGTTACGGCTGATAACTTAAGCATTTTTACTCCTATAATTTATTTAAGCTGATTCATATATATTTTTTCTGAGTGCAGTCAGCAAAAAATGTTGCCTCTAATCAGCAGGCCAAATAACAACTTAATTAAAGACCCTAAAAGGCAGCTCCCCATGGCTCCAAAAAGCCAAGACCGTATTTAATCCTCACCTGCAACTCCATTCTGTGTGTGTGGGGTGCAACAAAAAAAGCATTTCCAATTTACACTTTGCTGCTAATTTGCGTTGACGCTTTTAGAACCGCCTGGGGCGCTATCCCCCGACTTTCCCCCCCACTCCGGCGCATTCCACGAGGTTGTCCTTGTCCGTCAAGAAGTATCTTTCAGTCCACGATCCGACTGTGTGTGTGCGTCTGTGTGTTTTATTATTATGATGCATGCAGGAGGAGACGCTGAGCAGGAGCCTTCGTTGTCGTCATCATCATTGACATGCCTCTCCGTTTCCTTTCCCCTTTTTGCTGTTGTCATTCAACTTGGTCGTCAGCGCTGAAATTGTTCATTTCGAAAATGCCTCAATAACAATAACAATTGTCGTAAAACTGCACAGGATATTCGCGACTGTGTGTGTGTGTTTGTGAGTGTCTGAGCTTGTGTGCGCGATTATCTATAAAAGGATTTTCGAGCAGATTAATTGCGCGTGATTGAAGCTCGCTGTTTTGTGTGCTGTCATTTGGCCAGGCACACTGGTTGAGGGACAATTGAAAATAAAGCTAATGGGAGGAGGGCCCCCTGGCGGCAGGAAGCTGAAACTTACGTTGTTAAGAAGGGACTATGAGAAGCGCGGAGGAAGGCAGATTTTTAATTAAAACCATGAAAGGATTCAATGTAAAAAAGGCATAGCAATTGGCTTAAAATTAATTTAAATTATATGAGCTATAAGCTTAATATAAAATCTTAAGTGCCTTACTGTGAATAATACACTAACAGTTTTGGCAAATGACCCCACTGTAGAATCGATTCACATCTCTTTCTCCGCATCTCTCACGCACTCCCTTTCTCTCTTGACCAAATTGGCAAGTGGTTGTTGGTATATATACCCCGCATCATATTGCCATATAAGTTTGCTTGGCCCCTGTACCCCGTGTCTGGCTTTTTTACCCCGAACCACTGTAAGCACAGCGGTAATATGAGCAGTAATAAAATTTGAATTTATGACGAGATTCCATTAAAGCTTCTTCGCAACACTCATACACACACACACAGGGGCGACCCAATATTTGCCTGGGGTGAGATAAAAAAAACGTGAGAGGGAAAAGGACAAGACTTTGGGGCTAACAACAAATTCAGCGGGCTAAAACAAAAAGATGAAGACCAACAGAAGCAGAAGCAGCAAAAGCAGAAGCAGCAGTTGAGACCGAGCTGAATGGCAAAACACTCGTAATAATGTGATTTGATGGGGGGTATCCCCATCCCTGGACCCCCGATAAGTACGAACGCCAGCAGCTGGGCAACAACTTTGTCTGGCTGCCAGATACAGATGCAAAGATACTGATACTCGGATACACCACATTCAATAACTGTCCCGGCCACGTTTATATGACTTCCATTTCATTACGCGTAAACGAATTGAAATGAATTTTTATTGCACAACAGACTCCCTTTTGGCGCTGCTCTTATCTTTTGTTTAATGTAAAAACTTTGTTCAATTAGTCGTCGATTAATAATTTTTAAATATTTCTCTTCGCCTTTTTCGCACATTTAATCGAATTGCATTCGTTAAATTTATAATTAGCATTGCGCTAATTAATTAATCGCTCGGCCGTAAATACCTCGAGGGTGGTGTTTACCCAAGGGGAGGGTGAAGAAAAACACTTGGGTTAAACAAGTAATGATACTCCCACGCTGCAGATAAGACACTCTTCACCATTCTCCCACGCCAAAAATGAGATATTGTCATTAAACATCGCTCTCAAACAGGTTGAAGAAAAAAAGTTGAAAGAAAACGATCTTTGCCGCAAATGCGATTTCCAGGAATTTTCTCTCGACACAAGTCAAACAAATTTCCACGTTCCCATCAATGGCAATGGGAAATAAATATAGAAAATACCTAATATAAAGCACTCTCGGCCGAGGCAAACAATAACAACAAATTGTTTAACAACAAAAAATAAATCTTAATTGAATTGTGATACTCGCACTGATACTGACAGACTGCCTGGCTGACTGAGTTTAGGTTGGGCCCGCGACGTCTGTCTTTCTGGTTATGGTTCTTTTTTCTTTATTTTGTTGGTCCCTTGGTGGAGCACATGTTCTCCAGTGGGTGGGCAGGGGGGTAAGGGGTAGGTGGAGGGGGGTGCTGGGCTTTGTTGTGAAAGTGGGTGTGGCCCCCAGCAATGGCGCATTCTTAACAACTCGGCTATATCTGCCACAATTCACCTTTGTGTACGTCAACTCAAAGTTATCTGCAAGATACAATGTCCCCATGCCCATGCGCTATCAGCCACATTCATAGTTTGGCTTGCATTTTAAAGTTCCCTTCTTTTATGACTGAGTACACATGTCTTTATTAATAACCATTATTGATTGTTGTTCCCCGGCTGTTGGGCTGCGCTTGTAGTTCTTGGTAAAATGCGAGGAAGTTGCTTTGAGATATGGGAAGAATGGATATATATTGGTTATAGGTGTTGAAGAGCTTAAATTAGTATGTTTAATTTACAAATCTTTTTTAATGTAACACGTTTTGCTTTACTAATAAATTGTATATTTGAGACTATTAGCTAAACTATTATTAACCTTCTATTTCTAAGAACCTTTAAGAACTTTTTTTTTTATAAAAATCAATTTAATTGTAATATAATAACCTTAAAGTAAATATTTCATTTTTTTAATTAATTTATACCATGGTCTTGGTGGAAGCACCGTAAAAATAATTGTTTAATCAATTGAGTCTGTAATTCAACTTAATTCTTGTCCTAATAAATAAGATCTCTTAACTCAGCCTAGATATGTTTGCCTTTCCCATAGTAAAACCACTATTAATATCAGTTTTGCGCTACCAACTCATTGTCGTAATTTCAATTCATGAAATGTTTGCCTAGGCGATTGGGAAAAAGGCCAAGATGCTTGTGTGTATTTCCTCTTGAAATTTATCTGGAGATTTGCGAATGTCAAAGGCTTTTGTTCTGTGTTGAAGGGCTCTTTAGGAAATCGCCCAAGGAGGCTTAATGCTTACGAAATGTAGTCCAATTTCCAGGCATTACCTTAACGCCCCTGTCCCTGCCTCTTTGAACTCTCGGCCCGAACCCCTGATTAGGATTGGAATATGGAATCTATACTACTTGATGCACACAATGGGGCGATGAGATGGAAAACAATAAACACAGAGATTTGGATTTAAATTAAGCTAAATCCGCTCAAGTGCATGCGCACATGCGATTGCAACTGCGAGTTCCGTATCCGAGCGAAAATGCTGTTCGCTAATAGACAACAAAAAGGTACACGACAATCTTGCAGATACGGATACGAAGGGGAACTCAAAAACTGGCAATGCTTAAGTGCCGAGTACCTACCTCGACAGTTGGACAGCTCGACAACAAGTGCCACAGCAGCAACATCAGCAACAACAACAACACCAACAATATAGCTGCACCATCGAAACAGTGTTGCCAATTTAGCTATGTTCAGTCAGGTTTATTTTTCTGTAAGTCCGAAATGATACCGTATATAGAAGATGGTAATGTTTTTTATGCTGTTATACTTTCTATCAATAAGCGCAGTTATCAAATTATAGTCTTCTGTCGCAATCCATTTAGTACAAATCATTTTGTCAACACAAATACGCAAAAAATTGCTAAATTGTGTCATTTGTTCAATAGTTTTTCAATCTTATGCTCCTTATATATAATTTATTCTCATATTTTACAATATATTTTTGTATTTGTAACAGCGAAGTGCTAGGAAACACCTAAAATTTTATGGATTGGGATCAAGTGTTTTAAAAATAATTATAACTGGTTTTTCAATAGTCCTAGTCCGACTTTGATACGATTTAAAAATTAAAAATAAATTACCACTAGCTAATTAATTAAAATAAAAACTATTTTTAGATATTTTAATGGACTGCATTGGCTATTTTTGTATAATCCCCCGTTGGGATTGCTGCATCGAAAAGAAGCTGACACTGAGCAGGGCCCATAAAGTAGGCTAAAAACTCACGTAGCTGCTGATGCTGCTGCTGTTGTCGTTGCTTAATTTGCATAAAACTTAAGATGCGAAAGAGGGTGAGGGGTAGTCAGGCCGAGACTTGTGTGAATGAGAGTTCACCTGGATGGCTGGCGTTGGCTTGGGATTCGGGATTTCTGGATGGCAGCTGCGATGAGCGCGCACGCCAGGCGCAACTTCCTGGAAAAGGACCGCCAAAGTTGCTGCCGCGCTGCTTGCCACATCTCCCTGCTTCCTCTTCGGCCAGCGACTTTTACCTGTAAAGGAGGTGAGCACGTGATTGCGATTCAGTCACGAAACCTTGTATTTTTTATGAATAGACACGAAGTTATGCAAACAAACAGGTGAGCACAAATTAAGGAAACACGAAATAAAAAGGAACATTTTTGCAATACAAAATGATCTAAAACAATTTTATAAATTAAATACAAATTTTATAATCTAATTTAATTTATAAAGATATGTCTTACAACTTTAAATAAGGAGCAAAAACCATTTATTTGCAAGATTTCAATTTGAGTATTTAAGTCAAAGCTAACAGGTCCTATATAAATACAAAAGGTATTTAACAAAAAATCTAAATTAAGTTTGTTATTTTAAAAACGAATTTTTTTTCTTGATGGAAGCTAAATTTAGTGGTGGCTTTAAAATTTCTTTTGCCTTTCTTATATATTGAATAGTGGCATATATATGTTTAGTTAATCTTTCTGGCTTAGTGATTTGTATAGTATCCAATCTCCATATCACGCACCCATCTCTAAGCGAAGCGTCGTGTGTGTGAGAAAAAAAAGAAACGCCGCCCCAGATCATCAGAGATGTACCAGTTTTTCATTTAGCCGCGTTTGGCCAAGTGCAATCGATACTTTTGCCCAGTGAGAGGGAAATGCGGAAAGGCGGGGAGCGGACTCATTAGATCGCATATATCTCAGTTATCTTTATGCATCGGCAGGAGTTGAGTAAGATTGTCAACTTTGTGCACATTTATGAATGAGCGCCGATCGGCGATGTCTGCTTGATGATAAGCAGAAAGGTAAGACACGATCTCCGGCCCCTGAGAGTATCTTTTCCGCATGCGAATCCGTGTATCTAAGCATCTATGTATCCATCTATCCGTCGATCGTGTGCAGCCGAAGGTAACCTCCTTTCAGCAAAGTTAATCATTGGAAAATCACTTCCTGCTCAGCTGCTCGCTGCTCACATGTGCAAGATTAGGCGAAAATTTCATTTGTGCAAAACAAAAAACTGTTTCTTTTTATTTTCGAGTGCTCTCAGGCATGAGAGCTGGAAAATGGAGTTTGACAGGAGAAAGATCCCAACCACACACAAAGTGCATCGACAAATTTGCATAGGAAAACGGATCCCCAAAAAAAAAAATAAAGCCAAAGGGAGAATTAAATGCTACGTTTCCATTTTCCGGCTCACCACTTGACAGCTGTCAAAAGAGTTTGGCAAATATTTTGTAAGTCTGAGAACGGGAAAAGTCTGCGTCTTCAAGGGTTTCCAACCGACAGCGACGACTAATTAAGCCATTTTCATTTTCCCTTACTGGCCCGAAAAGTGCATTCTGATTTCTGTTTTTTTAACAAATTCTCAAATTCCCGATTTTGTTTGTTATGTCAATTTGAAGAACTCACGCGCCACGACTTAACCCCATATACCAGACTATATATCCGTGCTATATGGCCAATACAGGTACGGAAAAGGGCCAGGGGAGAAAAAAGGTTAAGAATGCATTTAGCCTTTTGTTTGAACAGCGCCTTGCACGCGTTCATAAAATGCATCAGCGAATTGAGAAATGTTTTGGGCAAACAAATCGGGGATACAAGGAGGAAGAGGAGGTGGCAAAGGAGGAAGAACCGAAGGTGAAGGAGGAGGAGTGGGCGAGGAATCACTGAGGGAAAAAAGATATAAAATTGAAAAGTTTTTTTTTTGTTTTAGAAAAAATGGCACTTTTGCAGAAAAAAACAAGAGAGAACGCTATAGTCGGGTGCCCCGACTATCAGATACCCGTTACTCAGGTAAAAGGAGTGCGAGGGAGATGGAGATAGAAACTTTGATCACGCATAACTTTTTAACGAATGGTCCGATTTGAAAAATTTCTTCTACATTTCGATAGGTATTGATAAACACAATAAAACTGCATTTTTACTTTTCCGAAATATTTAAATTTATATTTAAATAAAATCGTATATAAGCGATTGTGGGCGTTAAAGGGGGCGTGGCAACTTTTTGAAACAAACTTGCGCTGTGTAGGAACTCCTAAAATCTGCATGCAAAATGCCAATCTTCTAGCTTTTATAGTTTCCGAGATCTCAGCGTTCATACGGACGGACAGACGGACAGACGGACAGACGGACATGGCTAATCGACTCGGCTAGTGATCCTGAACAAGAATATATATACTTTATAGGGTCGGAAACGCTTCCTTCTACCTGTTACATACTTTTGCACGAATACAATATACCCTTTTACTCTACGAGTAACGGGTATAATTAAATTAGAATTATTATTATTAGGGTTTGGAGAAAATACTTATTTATTTGAGCGAAAAATTAGATATTTGAAGAGATCAAGTCAAACGAAAAGTTTTACATTCTGAAAAGAATCTACTTAGCTATTCTTCCAAAATTGTACCTCTTCTATGAAACTTTCGTTTTAAATTATTCTCAGGATTCTTAGACGATTACTCTTAATAATTAATGTTGTATTATTTTAAAATGATTTAATTGGATATGAGTTTCTTCTATACAAATTTAATGTACATAATGGGGATTGTAAAATGTTTTTTCTCAGTGCAGAAGTTTAGGTCTAGGCGGTAAAACGCTAAAATCTCTTTTGCTTCCATGGCCTCTCACTCTCTGTTTGCCCACATTCATGGGAAGATGGGCACAGCAAGTGCCTGACTCCCCGGCCAACCCTCCGACCATCCCATCCTCCTCCCCTTCCAGCTCATCCATGAAATCCACTTGCCACCAAGACGGCGCACTTTACGATATTTGATTTCCTCATTTACGGATTTAATTTTCTTTCAAATTTACCGATCGCCAAGATCTCTACCCGTTCCCTGAATGCCCCTGGGCCAGTCGTCCGAATCCGAATCCATATAGACATCCACACGATCTGCAGGCCCTGCTGTTTGTCCCTCTCTGTTTGCTTAGTTTTGGATGTTTTATCGCTTGATTGGTTCGGTTGGTTTAGTTTGCCTGGTTTTTCTTTGGTTTGGTTTGCCGCTTGGTGGCTGCCGCATCTTGGGCTACTCCTAAAATGTTGACCCAGGGGCGATCTCTGGCCAGGCTTCGATGGAGATTGAGATTGAGTTGTGCTAGTGGAGCACACAGCACTTAGACTGAGCCCATCATCCGTGATCATGATAATTGCCATGATAATAATGATGCTAAAAAGGAAGAGAGACTAAATAGATGGTGAATAAGGTGAATTGATAAAGGTGTATATATTAGGTAATATTGATTCTTATACTCTTACAAACTTATAAACTATAAATTTATTTGAAATGAATAAACGTCTGTAAAATATATTTAAATTTTTATATGCTGTGTTTTTAGGTCGATGCACTTTGATCAGGACAAACAATATGACAAATAAAAGATCACAGCTTTATGGATCGCCTAATTTCCTTATTTATTTGACTTAACTTAACTTATGTTAATCCCAAGATTTTTCCCTGCTGACCTGCCCCAACCAATCGACCATCTAACCTTGATTAATTCCCCTCGCTGCGCCAGTTCCTGTTCAGATTCAGAAATCGCTCGCAGTTGGCCACACATCATCACCCCAGCATGAGATCAGGGAATAGCCCCGCCAGCTTCAGATCCCTCCACTATACATATATACCATCGTAACCTCAATTTGTCGCCACATGTCACACCAGAAAAGAAGAAATAACGCTTCGGTTTTTGGAGGCGCCACCAGCTGCCGTGGCTGCTTTCCATACCGTAAAACCGATGACATCTTTGATCGGATCGCCTGGCGTTTCATTTAATTGAGTTCACAGCCCGAGAGCAAGCCACCAAAAAAAAAAGACAATAACAATAAAAATTAATTCAAAGGCAACAGCAACAATGAAATGTTGAACCTTTTAACCTTTTTCCGTGTTCAGGTTTGGTCGCTTAATGGTCCAACATGGTGTTGGAGATGGAGTGGAAGTTGGAGTTGGAGTTGAAGTCGAAGCCAAAAGCGAGCACTCCTTGATCGGATCGCAGTTGTTACACCGAAAAAATAATATTCCAATTTACTGGTACAGCAAGTTTAACAAAAGTAATATTTTTAAGCCCATAACCTCAACAGATTCAAGAAGAATAAATCAAACTCTGAAGCTAATTGTCGTATAGTAGAAATGAAACCTTTTTCTTGATTAAATAAGGGCACACAACGAAACATTGTTAATTAAACGAATACAGTATTTAATATAAGGTTGTTGAAGGTATCTTAAAGAACTTAAAATAGCAATATCAAAAACTCTGAATCCTTATTTATATTTCAATTCAAACAACTATTGACTTAAGCCTCAGACGACATCTACAACGACTTACAGAGAAGAAATTATGAAAATAATGAGTAGAATCCAGAAGAAGGTAAATTAATCCAAACTGTTTTTATTCCTTTCAATTTTCCTCAGTGCTCTGTTGTAGACATAGCGCCAGCTGCTGTTTTCCGAAAATTTCTGGACCTGGGGGTTGTCAATTCAATTAATGCCTAAACTCAGGTCGACCTAACTTCATCTCAATTAGAACCTCTTAGGCCCGAGCCAATAACAAATTGTGAAACATTAAGAAACAAAACCATATTTCGTAGCGGCCCGAAAAAGGGAAATTAAATGTGCGTTTGCGTTTTTAACATTCCTGCGGTGAGGTGACTCCACGGGCACCAAATCTTCCATCCGTCGTCCATTCCATCCCGTCCAAACCGATCCAATCCGATCCGATCTTAATGAAGATGAAGCCAATCATCAACGCCCTGACTTGTTGATCTTTTGTGGCACAATTAATGCTGCATAGGGCTGCACTTTGTTGTGGATTGTCGATCGCTGATCGCTCGGCTGATCGCACAATGAAGATATTTCCTTTCTCACACTTTCCACAAAAACCGGAGAGAAAGAAGAGGTCGAGCTGAAGAAAATGAAAAAGAGGCGGCATGAAAAAGCACAAAACATGACACGATGGATGACAGCGCAAAAAGAAGCGCCAGCACCGGAGATCCAGCATTAAAACTTGACCAATGGCAATACGACTACATCGAACCGGTAAGGAACCAGCCGGTGTGTGCGCGAGATCGTGTGGAGTTAATGTGAGTATTAAAACCTTTTAATAAAAATCTTTAATGAATCAATGAGCCAGCGAGAGGGCGCGAGGCCTGAATGAAGCCAGAAGAACGCAGATCCCACAGCACCAGAGATTCTTGGCTCAGATTAGGAGCATTAATCGATTTAAGCCACAATCATTCGGCCTCTTTTTTCCGTTTTTTGTTCAGGAATGTGGGAGCCTGTTCGTTCAGCTGTGGGGCTTCAACTTTGTCTGCGCTTATCAAAAGGTATTTTTTTGAATAAAAATTAAATTAATTAAATTACAGGCTCTTGGGTTTCGGTTTCGGATTCGGCTTGGGTTTTGGGATCCCAGCCAAGCGAGTCCAACTAAAGAGCTGCAATAAAATTGTTTTTAATCTTATCTGGCCACGACGACAGCCAGAGCCTTTTAGTCGTTTGCTCTCGTTTTATGCCCTCCTCACTCCGTATCCCTCTTCCTCTCCTTATACTAACATATAAAACCCACTAAATATGCCCGACTTATGCCGCATTACTTTGTCCCACATTCAGCCCAGATATGTGGACTTTGGGCAGCTGTTCCGCATTGGTAAAAAAATATATAAAATACAGTAGTACCTTGCTAATTCGAATTAGTGTAACACAAGCAATATTATTATTGTAAAAGAGACACATTATTAAAGATCTATAACAAGATACTATACCACCAACATTAAGGTATTTATGCCTTTAATTTAAAATTAAGAATTTAAGAAATAATACTCTTGGAGTAGAAACATAGATGATAAAAGTAAAACATGTAACTGATATTCTCTTAAAATGATTTATTACTTGGTGATACTAATAATAATTATTTTAAATAATAATTTTTCACTTGACGGAGCAGAAACAATATTTTTTAAATTATTAATTATTACCTTAAATTACATACAAAAATTTAAGCCCATGTTTGCCTTAGCCAGGTAGTACAGTACTTTTTCTCGGCAGAGACACCTATCAGTTAAGGCCATTTAGTTGGTAGGATCAGGGGCTTGTGGGGGTCACCTTTAATTTCCCAATTCTATCCCCTATTTATTTTTATCTTTGTGGCATATGCGGCGCCGGAACTGACCAATGGATGAGGCAGAGGCCCTGGGCGATGGGAAAGGGAAAGCAAACGGAAGCACTTGACGACCAGCTGCCAATTTGCGACTATGTATGGGATATCTCTCTATCCAGAGTCTGTTACCATTTATCTCCGTTGCTAGTCAGGGGCGACGACAGCTCGAAGAATGCCAAACGCAACGGGCAGTCCCTCAGTGCCATTCCGATTCCGACTCCCATTCCCATTCCCATCATATTCTCTACGAGATCTCAGGTTGGGCTGAGCTGGGTGGTCGCCTGTTTTGTTGGGCTGCTGTGCGGTTGGTCCGACATAGAGCTGCATATGTTGATGATGACGAGCGGACCGACGACGCTCCGGTCTTTGGACCGATCTTGGCTCAATCTTGGCTACCGCCACACGCGGCATGCGGTCGATGAAGTCGGAAAACTGAATCCAAGGTCCGAGGAAGGGAGGCGAAATCAAAGAACTGGAAGCAGTGAACTGAAGTGATGGTCAAACTGCAGCACCGCCAGCAAATGAAGTGATAAAGTTATGCTCGCCAGGGGATCCCATTATTCGCACACTGGTTCGATGGCATACGATAAAATTGGAAGTCCATTGGAAAATAAATACAATAATTAAATTAAATTTAGGGCCAACTTGGTGAATGGAATTACCTATTGGGTTTTCTATGGGGTTGTAAATTCCAATTAATTGAACTGCATTCATTGCAGAATAAATAATTTTTGGATGTGCACACTTTTTAGTAATATACTGCTACACAAATTTGTCTTCGATAAGACAACAACTCCAAATTATGACCTCCTCTAAAACTCTATAATTCCCAACATGTTAAGGAAGAAGAAATTACAAGAGAGTTATATGTTTGGTTAAGTCTGAATGAGAAATAAAATTGGTTTTATTCTAGATTAGAAATAAAATTGTATAAAATCTATTGTTTTAATCATATCCTATAGTAAGAAACTTTTTTAATTGAACTTATATTCTGGCCCCACTGTCCACTGCCTCATCTTCTTTGCTCGCGTCTTGTGCGACATTCCCACCGGCGATAATGCAGCCTCATGTTGGTGGCCATTTGAATAAAAATTGTGTCATGTCAACCGGCAGGGGCCTTACGCCTTATCACAGCAGATATATGGTGAAGGGCTGGGGATGAGAAGCAGATACAATTGTGGATCGGTTGAGGTCTCATTGATCGGACTTGGGCCCACCTAGATGGCAATTTTCAACGCTGTCTTTCACCTTTCCCAGCGAGCTGGCCCGGCTAATATGTGTAAACCACGTTAGTTACGCTTCAACAATAATGAAGACATTATTAACTTGTATTTCTCTTCTCTTATTTTTTTTTTGGGTGTGTGTTGTGTGTTTCCTGCCGCAGCTGACAAGCATTTACTTTCACAGAGGGTGAGGAGGACCCTGCCTCCTTATCGACTAAGATTTTTGCCCATTCTTTGGCTGTCAGTTGCTGGCATACAAACGCCTCTGTCCGACGGTCGATCGGTCCTTTCCTCTTCATCTTCAACGTGTGCGATGAACAGTTAGTTCCTTTTGTCGGCACATCCTTCAGGACCTTCAGGGTGGCCCGAAAGTAACCAAAAAACAGCCCAGCCACCGATTGAACAATTGCAAATGTTTTTTAAACGATTTGCGCCACAAGTGGCATTGCCTCTGATCTACTGGCCATTGAGTTTGTTGAGAGCGAAACTAAATTGTTTTTACAGCAGCCCACACCACTCACTCGAAAGCACAGACGGAGAGCAGTAAACTATGTATTGAAAATTAACTTTATTTAAATTTCAGCTTCCGAATCGATGTGTATTACAGTTTGCGTTGCGGAGCACGCTTAAAAACTTTGTCTTTTCGCCTTCTCTTATTTCGCTTATGTCATTTTTTGAGATGGTTCTTAACAACGTAAAATGAGATCGATATTCCTTACAGCGATATCTCGATGTTTATATCGAGTGCTTATATATAACAAAAAGAAATCAAATTAAATTTAAATTATGGCGGCAACATTCCCCCTCCTGTAATTGATCCTAGGGTGGTCAGTTACCATCTTCTAAGCCGACATCTAGAACCGCAATCTTCGTAGCTGGTCGATCGAGAACTCCATGCTGCGTTTTAATAGTGGCTCGACGAACTTGTCCGTCCTTGGCAGGAAAAGTGTTGATCACGCGTCCTTTAAGCCATAGATTTCTAGGCAAGTTTTCATCGATGATAATGACCACGCTTCCAACTGATATTGGGGGACACTTTTCAAACCATTTAGTGCGTCTAGTGAGCACTGGTGTAAACTCTTTCACCCAGCGTTGCCAAAAGCGATCTCCAAAGAGTTTTACCTCGTTCCAATGACGTCTTAGGTTAATCTTCTCTTCCTTGATTGGCTTGTAACCGTTCGATGAACCCATTAGCAGGTGGTTCGGAGTCAACGCAGAGTCGTCCTCGGAGTCCAGGCTGACGAAAGTTAAGGGACGTGAGTTAATGATGAACTGTGCTTCCATTAGAGCACACCTCAGGCTTTCGTCGTTGAATGAGTAGTTCGGGCAGATGTTTTTTAGGACTGTTTTTGTAGTCCGCACTAATCTTTCCCAAGCACCGCCCATATGGGGTGCTCCTGGAGGGTTAAATAGCCATTTAATGCCATCAAACTTGATTGCGATTTTATCAAAGTCGATCTTGATCAGCTCCTCTCGCAATGTCTTTTCAGTGGCCTTAAAATTAGTGCCATTATCGGAATAAATTTCTCTTGGTGTCCCACGAAGTGCCATGAAATTAGTGAAACACATCACACAGGAGCTTGTATCGAGGCTGTGAGCGATCTCAAAGTGGACTGCACGCAGGGTTAAGCAGGTAAACAGCGCAACCCATCTCTTCTCTTTGCGTCTTCCAACGTTGACTAGGATAGGCCCAAAATAATCGACGCCGGTGCACGTGAATGGTTTTTCAAAACTTGCCAACCTAGCTTTTGGAACCGCGGCCATTTGTGGAGGCTGTGGCGTTGCGCTACGATTTTTACATAATTGACAGGCTTTTCTTACGGATTTGTATAGTACTCTTAAGCGCAGAATATAAAATTGGGATTTTATATCATTTATCACGGTTTCGTGAGCGAGGTGGTGATATTTTTCGTGATAGAAACGGACTAATAAGAACGTTACTCGACTCTCTGGTGGCAATATTATCGCGTCCATAGTATATCCGATTGCATTCACTCGACCTTTAGTGCGAAGTATTCCGTTGTCGTCCAGATATGCGTTTAAGCCAGTCAATCTGCTTTTTGCGCTTATTGTCTTTTTACAACTTAATGAATGGATTTCGTCCGCGAACTCCAGCCTCTGTGCTTCCTTGTATAGAAGGGTCTGTGCTTCTTTGACGTCAAATTCGGTCACTGCTGTCGGCATGTCCGTCCTTTGGCATTTAGCTTGTAGTCGCCGGATATATAGGGACATGTTTGCGACGGCTCTGTACAGGCGCCGCCAATCCGAGAGATATTCCACGTCGAGTAAGACTTTATTCGCACGGGTTATAAAGACATGTCTGCGGAGTTCGGTCGTATCGATCTCCGTTGCCCGTGACGGAACTGTTGGCCAGTTACTGGGTTCCGTTTTCAGAAACTCGGGTCCGTAAAGCCATGTGTCCACGCAAGGATTTTTGATGACCTTCGTTGCCCCGTCTGCGACGTTGAGCTTTGATGGGATCCATCGCCATTGATCCACTCGAGTGGTCTCCAGGACTTCGCCGATTCTGTGCATCACAAATTGTTGAAAGTTGCGAGGGTCCATCACCAGCCATTGTAGAACGGTTCGTGAATCCGACCAGAACGTAAGATCGTCGACTCGAAGATTACGTACGTTGACAATTTTGTTTGCTAAGCGTGAGCCCATCACGGCGGCTTGGAGTTCCATGCGCGGAATAGATAATGGCTTTAGTGGCGCCACTTTGCTTTTCGCGGCCACTAGCAGTACGTCCACCTCGTCTTTTTGTGACACTCGGAGGTAGCAAGCAGCGGAATAAGCATGCTCGCTAGCGTCCACGAACGTGTGCAGGTCGATTCGGGTTTCTGCAGATATCCTTGGGGAGTAGCATCTCGGAATGTTAATTGTTGCCACTTGAGGCAGTAGCAGCTTCCATTGATTCCAGTCCTCCGACAGTGATTCTGGCAGCTCTTGGTCCCAGCTGATATTTGCACGCCAGATTTTCTGCAGAAGGATTTTTAATCCGATCGTATGACATGACAGCAGGCCCAAAGGGTCGAAGATCGACATGAGAACCTGAAGGACTTCTCTTTTCGTTGGGACTGCAGGATCGGTAAGGACGTCTCTCTTAAGTCTTGAGAATCTGCAAATAAACTTAAATACGTCTTTATGTGGGTCCCAGTACATACCCAAAACCTTTTCTGTAGCGCCGAACTGCACTGGCTCCTGTTTTTTAGCGTCTCCATCGTTCTTAAGATACGAGAGAACTGTACTGGAATTTGACGCCCAGTTTCGAATTTCGAATCCGCCTCTGGAGTGGACCTCTCTTACTTGGCTGGATATTTCGATGGCTTTCTGTTCATCACTCATACTGTCGATGAAGTCGTCGACATAGTGCGCACGCTGAATTGCATCCAAGGCTAATGGGAATCGCTGCTGGTGGACTAAGGCATTTTTGTCGCGCACGTAGTGGGCTATGAATGGTGCGCAACTAATACCAAAAGTCATTGCACGCATGACGTAAGTGTTTATCTTACTTTGGTTGGCATCGTACCAAAGAAAGCGCTGGGAATGCATGTCTTCTTGGCGAATGTTGATCCTGTGGAACATTTCGGCGATGTCGCCACTTACGGCGACTTTTCCGACTCTGAAGGCTAGAAGAACGTCGATAAGTGGGTTTAAGCAGTCCGGTCCGCTTAACAGAAGGTCGTTGAGGCATATCCCATTTGTTTTTGCTGCCGCATCCCATACCAGCCTTATTTTTCCTGGCTTATTCGGATTTAGGGCTATAAATATTGGTAAGTACCAGGTGCGAGTTTCTTCTTTCTCCGCCTCCTCGTCAGACAGTTGCTTGGCGTATCCTTTGGTAAGAAGATTTTTGATTTGGTCGTCGATTTTCGTAAACAGGTCCGGTTCCCTCAGAATTCTTGTTCTCATGCATTGTAGGCGCTTTAGAGCGGTAATGCGACTCTCGGGAAGTCTTTGAATATCATTCCGCCAAAGAAGCCCAACTTCGTATTTTCCACACTTGTTTTGGCAAGTCTGATCTAGGATTTCGACTGCTCGTTTGTCCTCGCTTGAAAAGAGTTTTTTAGGCGAGATTGACTCGAGGTTGAAGTGCTCCTTTACTTCATCGTGAAGCTTTTGCCAGTTGCAATCGCAGTGGTGCATAGATACGTGACGATTTGAGTTTGCCGATCCCTGGATGGTCCATCCTAACATGCACTTTGACGCTATTGGATCGTTCCATTTACCTTCGCGGATCCTGCGAGGAACGGCTATTTTCCAATTGTTTGTTCCAATTAATAACATTGGCTGCGCGGAGTAGGTCTCTAATGGCAGGTCCTTTAGATAGCTGTACTTACTGCGCAACTCATCCATATCGACTGTTTGCTTTGGCAGTGCAATGTTTTTGACAGTATGAACGTTGTTGAGCCAGTAACGTGTTTCGGAGCTAACGCCTGAGATTTGGATTGATGCTTGCACGGATATATTTTCGAACCGGGTTGTTTCTCCAGTCCACTGTAAACAAATCGGTGAAGGTGTACCTTTATATCGAGCTTGTCAAAAATTGATGAGTCGATTAGGGTAACAGATGATCCTTCATCCAGAAAGGCGAAAATTTCGATTTTTTTGTCAGCGTAATGTAGAGTTACGGGAACGATTCGGAAGAACTGGTTTCCTTCTACGTCGCCATGATGTGTGCTTACATGTCTTTGATTTCCCGCTTCGTTGACTGTATTGGGAACACTTTCCGAGTGGAGTAGAGGGTGATGTTTTCTTGTACAACCATTTACTCCGCACTCCTTTGGTCGACAATTATTTCGGTGAACTTTCAAGCATCGAAAGCAGGCCTTTCCGGCTTTAGCGACTTGCCATCTCTGATCTACCGCGCTGGTTTTAAATTGTTCGCATTGTGTTACCCAATGATTTGTGGACTCGCATGCAATGCACTTTCGATTAGGCTGTTGCTGGACTGTAGATCCCTGGCTCGAACTGGCTGCGCAGCTATTATGGGTATTCACAGAACTTGTCCTGTGAGAAAATGGTGTCACGACAGTCGACGCCGCCTGCGCTATTTTGTAGAGCCAGTCGCTGAAAGCTTTAATGGGAGGGACCGATTCGTCGCGGAGGTGCATCGCCCAGTTTAGTTTGTGGTTACTTGGAAGTTTGTCTACAAGCTCCTTCACTAACATTGGGTTGTTTAAGTGCGCTTGTAGGCTGCAAGCTTCGATCGTGGCGCAAATGTTGCGTACTGCGAGCGCGTACTCTATTATGGATTCCAATTTTTCTTTGGGTGGCGGTAGCTTCCTCACCTTGTCGATCATCCTCTCCAGGATGTGCTCGGGTCTGCCGAAGAACATTTTCAGCGTGCTCATTACTTCCGGAACTAGGCTAGGAAGTAGAAGCTTATCCTTCACCATTTCGCGAGCCCTACCTTTTAGGCACTTTTGTAGACGGAGCATGTTTTCAACATTGGAGAATCCTGCTGCGGAAGTGCTGTGCTCAAATGTACTGATAAACATTGGCCACTCCTCAGGATCCCCGCTGAACGAAGGAAGCTCCTTGGGTATAGCTTGTCTTGCGGCGATTTGGGAACATGACGGTGATGCGGGAGTCGTCTGAAATAGCCCGTCTGTCGATCCGTCTTGCATATTCATTTGTAGTAAAATTTTATACTTCTCCTCAATAAATCTCTGTTCCGAAGCTTTCTTTTCTTCCAACATGTCGAGCATTAGCTTGCTTTTGTTGACGTTAGAATTATCGTCGGGTATAATCTGTCCGCCGCTGGGTTTATCCATTTCGATGAGCGCGTCCAGCTGTGGCTTATTTTGGTTTACGGATAATGAGTTGGAGATGTCGAAATGATTTTGAGGCGGTGATCGCATCATCCTTCCAGGTGGATTTTCGGAGCTACCTCCAGCAAGACACAGGTCACAACTCCAATCCGTATCCTCGACGTCGTAGCCGACACCTGCGCAGTGAAAGTGGTACCAACTATCACAACTGTCGCATTGAACCCAGCTTTCCTCAGTTCCTATCGCTTTTTTCTTGCATATTCTACACACTTCTTTGCTCATCTCCATTAACTTTTTAAGGTTATGTCAACTTGGCGTGTGGCGGAATTGTATTTGTGTGCGTAATTTCTGTGGTTTTTTGGCTCCGTTTACGTATTACGTTTTTCTCACCTTACGTTCAAGAAAGGGATGCGATCGCGATTTCACAATATTATGGCTAATTGGAAATGCGTCGCTTCGTAATTGTACAGTTATAACGGCAACCGGTTGTGCACAAAGTTTTTAAGAATGTTGAGAGCGAAACTAAATTGTTTTTACAGCAGCCCACACCACTCACTCGAAAGCACAGACGGAGAGCAGTAAACTATGTATTGAAAATTAACTTTATTTAAATTTCAGCTTCCGAATCGATGTGTATTACAGTTTGCGTTGCGGAGCACGCTTAAAAACTTTGTCTTTTCGCCTTCTCTTATTTCGCTTATGTCATTTTTTGAGATGGTTCTTAACAACGTAAAATGAGATCGATATTCCTTACAGCGATATCTCGATGTTTATATCGAGTGCTTATATATAACAAAAAGAAATCAAATTAAATTTAAATTATGGCGGCAACAGAGTTGTCTTATCATCCATAACCTCGCCCAACTTCCACCTTAATTGTTTTGCATATTGAAATGTCTATTATGGGTAGAAAAACAGATGGGTGGCCACATGGCCCCCGAGCCAACTCCATTTCCATTTCAATGTCAATTTTCATTTTCGTTTTCCCCATTCTCCAATCCGAAATGCTTTGCAAAATGTCTGGAAATGGAAACGATAATGTCGGGCCTAATGGGGCGTGTGTGTCTGCCTCGATGTCTGCAATTTTCAGATTGCCTAGCTGCCCCCCTAAACATCCCTCTACTCTTCCACCTGTGAGATACACTCTTGGCAAATTAAATGGGGTCGATTGTTGACTTGCCCGAGTTGCAGATGCGGAAAATAAAATCGCTTATTGGGTTATACAATTAAGCAATCGAATTGAAAAAGAATGAGATTTTACTGAATTTTGCAATAGTTTAAGTATTAAAAGTGTGTTGAGATTATAGCCAAATAATTCCATTAATTAAAAAAAATATATATTTTTAATAGCTTTTTATTGTATTAAATTAAAAAGAAATATAATATATTGGAGGTCCATTTTAATTGGCACTCACAGATGAATTCTACAGTAGACAAATTTTCGCAAATAATCTTAGGAACAAAAAAATTGGTTAAAAGATGGATTTTTCAAAATAAAATGGAATCCATAGCTATTCAATTTGTGTTATGGCCGAAAGGCTGAAAACTAAATCAAGTTTCAATTTTTTTAAATAAAAATTGGGAAGAACCTCTTTATCAAATATCCAATAGATTCACAGGACAAGCGGCCAGGGCTATATCCACTAGCCTAGAGATGCTGATCAAGAATATATATATACTTTAAAGGGTCGGAAATCTCCCATTACTGAGTTTCAAGCCACTGACCATAATTATAATACCCTGAGTAAGGGTATACAAAGCGCAAAAAAATGACCGATAACAATACAGTTTGTGTTAGCTTAAGAATTTGAAATATTCATTTTATCGTAACTACAATCAAGCATCGGCAATATCAGTATGAGAAATATTTTTCAAAACTCCGACATTTTTTATAACAAAATCAGTAAAGAGTGAAAAAGCTTTTCGCTTCACAGCACAGCTTATTCATCTAATCTCAATTTTATTGAATTTACAGATATTGTACGAATCATACGAGACCCATGGGATCATTTCAATCAGGTCTCAAAAATCCATTAGATGAATCAAATTGAATCGCAGTGAAGCAAACAAACCAGCGAAAAAATGAATGTCGCTACAGAATGTTTAACCCTCGTTAAAAATGAATGAAAGCTTATTAAAAATATTTCTTTATTATTGGGCAAAAAAATGGCCAAGCGAGAAACAAAAGAATCGTTTTTTCATTGCCCTCACTGGAATTAAGTGAAAAAATCTCCAAAAAGCTAAACCAAAATTAATAAATAAAAAACAGGCGTACAAATGTTAAACATTTGCCACGATGCCATGACGAGAGTTGACTTCCCAAAAGGATCGAAGGAGGAGAAATCGCGAAATGGACACCGATTGACTGACAGCTCGGGATCTGTGCATGAAGATAATGATGAATCCGCCGCGTAACAAGGATCTGCAATGCAAAACCGCCTCAGAAATCCCTAACGAAAGAAATAAATCTCCGGGTTTCGTTCTAGTTTTTTGCTCGCCAGCACAAAAATGTCTCCGGAGAATTGCACGCTCTCTGAGATAAAATGTCGAAAAAAGCCTACGAAAAAATCCAAAAGCCCAAATGAAATGCGTACACAAAAATGCCAAAAAGCAGCAGTAGCAACAACAACAGATCGAATTTTTTGCTCAACTTTTTGCTGATGCGAAACTGTCACAGGAAAAAGGATTTTTGGTTCGAGATTGGTTTTTTCCTCGCTTCTTCGGTTCTTCACATGGCATATTTAAAGTTATGGGCCTCCGTCTTAGCCATTTAAAACGTTTGCGAAATTAATATTGGCAACAAAAACTGTGAAATGCTGTGAAAAGAACGCGCGGCCAGCAGCAGAGGACCAAAGTCACCGTCCAGCAAAAAGTAATTTTTGCTAAATCGCAAAAAATCAAACAAGATCATGATCGGGCCGGATGATGATAATGATGGCCATGGTTGAGGCGGTCGGACAAGCGAATGACGAATAGCCCATAGCTCTGCGGCTCGGAACGAATGCGAAATTTACGGAATCCGCCAAGACCCAAAACAGCAATTCCAAACAATTCCCCGCAACGACAATTAAGCACGAACAAAAGGCGAGCCACGGCGGAAAGATCATGTTTGGAGTTTCTGGAGGACCAGTGAATTCTTCCTACCCATCTATGTGCATCACTAAGTGTGAGCTCTTGCCAGGAACTCCCACGGCCCACCCAGTGCTACAATTTTCACTCCTTCGCCGCCACTTTCCCATCGGCATTACTCGAGTTTCAAGCACTCAAAAAAATATTGCTTTGGCATATTATTATCTACATCTATGTATCTATGTCTAAAGAAACGTAATCGTATTTAATTTAATAAATAATATAGCTAAACATTGCAAATAAAAAGTGATTTAATAAAAAATAAATTCCTTTAAAACACAAATCACCATGATTACTCTTTATCTGAGAAGAAGTGGATTTTATCAAAGCTTTAAGCATCCGTAGTATTAAAATTAAATAGGATGGCACTCTAAAAACAGTTTGTTTAATTATTTAAAAATCATTATTGCATAAACAAAGCTCAAAACACTTCATAACTACACCATGCAAGCGACTTTTATTTCTTTTAAATTCGAGACAATATTTCTTAGTCTTATGATTATTTTATATAGTTTTTATTTAGCCAATTTTTCCCTGGGTGTATGCGCCACACCTCCTAACTCATGCCATCGTCAGCAAACAAAGAAATAGAGGCGAAAGACAAAAGACACTCGACGGCAAACAGAGAAGGCGAAGAGTGACTATAAAAAATATTCTGTAGTGAAACATTTTTATGTGCTTGTCCATCCGTCACAAATTATATAATTATCACCTGTAGATATTGGTTAGGCCGCTTATCGCCGGTGTGAATCTGACTTCGACTTGACTCAAACCGACTCTGCTCGAAATGTTCGATTAGCCACGCTTTATGTCTTCATCTGTATATTTTTTCCCATTTTTCGGGAAGCGAGTTTTGGTCAATGGGTGAGGTCGATGCAGCAAACCCGATTCCGATTCCCTTTCGGCCTTATCTTTCCTACGAAAAATGCCACCCAAAATGTAATCTTTATATGAACAGTAAGTTGCTTTGATTGCCCTCCTCAGAGAAAGTGCCGACAACCGGGAAAATATATACGATTATAAAACAAGCGCAACTTTCATTGAGCGGATAGTATTAGGGAGGAGAAGGAAATTCCACTTTGTCCTGTGGAATTTTCCAGCTCACTCTCATACTGTTTTCCGGGGCCTGGGAATGTTTTTGAGGATTGCTGCACTTTGTATTGACTCTTCTCGTGGGAAACTCTTAGTTTGAGAGGGATTAGTATTTTCTGCACAAGATCTTCCATCATTGGAGATCACTTAGATTTCAGTATTTGCAAGCTGTTTTTTTTTTTTTTTTGCTCATTTAAGGAAAATTTATTTAATCATTTAAATAGTTATTAATATTAATAATTGTAAACGACAACATTTACGGAAGATACTTAATAAGAACCAAAGAAATTAATACATTTGCGATTGTCTTAAGTGCTTAAATATATTAGGGATTTAATTTTTTTGAAATATTTGACCTCATAAAATAAATGTATTTATATTATTATTAAATTTTTGAAATGCTAATATTAATTCATTTTATTTATTTTTGAAATTGCTTCAAGACTTTTTTAAAATTATTTGTTACAAAAATACCATGCAATTAAAAATGAACGTTATGGACTTATCCGGCAGATTTTCAAGAGCAGCTGCTTTTCTTCCTCTCAATCTTCCTAATTGCTTCCTTGTTATATGAAACCAAAATCTTAGTTAATATCCTAAATTTCCCCGGACCACACGACACGGCCACTTAAAATGCCAATCCGAGTGGGAAAAAACAGGGACTAAATAACCAAACAGTGACTTAGCGCAGAGCCGAGTCCTACTTAGAGAATTTTGGATATCCGGACATGTTCGGCATGGTTTTCAGCCGCAGGCAAAAGTCAATGCACCCTAGAAAAACAATCAAAAAGTCCTTGATCAACGCATGAAACGGCACGTGTACGTGAGTAAGTCTCCTGTTTTTCTCCTGTTTTCCTCGCTCTCTCATTGTGAAAACACTTAAGCGTGTAAATTTCCCAAACTACTCAATGACGACAAAAGAAAAACAAAATAGGGTGCAGGAGACACTTGCATAAAATGTGGAAACTTATTAACTGCTGACCAAAATTCGTTCCGAGTTGTCGCGCCGCCAGCGATCGGAAAAAACGCCAGCGAATGTGTGAAAAACCTGAATCAAGTCAAAATAAACAAAAAACTCTCTCGAGGATTTGGCGAGACCGAGGGAAAATACCAAAAATAGTCGGCGGCGGCTGAGTTTCTTTTTTGTGCGCCTGTGTTTTGGTTCTGCTTTTGGTGGCTGTCATCTAATAATTAAAATGACTTTATTATTGCGTCAGACTGTGGAGATCAATGGAGGAAAATCAAGTGCAGGTTTGGCGCCGCCTTGATGTCGCTGGATTTCCTGCCACTACTTAATAATTGAATTTTCCGATTATCGTGTGGGGCCGGCCATTAGATTATGCATTTTATGAAGTGCGAATCCAATTGGGAGCGGGGGCTCTCCATTTCTGGCATTCTTTTTGGCGCCAAGATCGAGTCGCGACCTGGTGACGCCTCCAGCTGCCCTTTGACCCAATGCCGCCGACCCAATGCAGCCACGTACGACATCGCTCTGTCTTCCATCGGGAATTGAATAGAGAAATCGGAATCCCAATCGAAATCCCTGCCCCCATTCGCTATGGCCGAAGGATAAAGTTGAATCCTCGAAATCGATTTTAAGTGGCCAGCTGTTGGTCGCAACCCTCCACAATCCATGTACATCTCCTGTACGTGTGACTTGTGCCCGCCACCAGAACAAAAGGTCAGCAGTTCGGAGGCCGACAAAAGCCGTGAAAAATAATGAACCCTTAAACAACTTAATTATTTGTGTAATCTTCCTGGAAATCCTCCAAGCGATCGGTAGCCAAACAATTGTGCCAAAAAGGCCACATATTAATTAGTCATATGGGGCGAACAAAGTGTGCGTTTCCAGGAAGCGAAATAAACCATTTTGGGTGGTCGTGCTACGTGATGGGAACTGTGCGAAAGGATCGCGGGTGTTTTTGGGGAAAACGGGCTTTGATTTGAAAATGAACATGAATGAGAGATTAGGTATGAAATGCATTTATTTAAGGACTTAATATATTTTGAATTAGCAGATAATGAATTATTGGGTATTTATAATAATCATAATAAAAATCTGAACAACCAAAAAAAAATCAGTTTTTTCTTTAAAAAAATTTTTCCAATCAATATCAAAACTTATGACTCTGAATCACAATCTTAATTTAAAAAACACCTAATAAGCAATTTTTATATCAATTATTTAACTGCCTGGAACAAGTTCTAGTTATTAATGCTGATAATCCAAAAAAATCAACAATTTAGATATTTTTTAACACTTATATAACGTCGAAAATTAAGATAATCTCTATTTACTTGACGGCACAAGGCAACACTTATTAGTAAATTGTCTTGAACCAGGGATCACTTACCATTTTGCTGCTACTCCGATAAGCCAATGATCTTGGAGGATCCATCGGGAACAAGGGCAGCCACTTGCGATTACCATTTAACGCCACTGATCTTCAATGATCTCGATTTCGCCGCCCTCTCAGCACCCCTCCCCCACCATCCACGGTGGTGGTGCGCATCAAGTTTTGTTGGCTTTTCCCACAGTTATTGACAGGCGGCAGTCGAGTCGGCTTAAGGCCATAAACAAATAGGCAAACACGGTCGCTAGTCACTGCGACCAACGCAAGCCAAGTGGCTGAGTGGCTTTTGGCCAACTTGTTTTTTTGTTGTTTGCTATTTAGTGTTTTTTGTCTTCGCTTTTTTTATTTGGTGTTTCGGAGGCTGCTACTAAGATCTCTCGGCTTTTTTGTGTGTGCTTTTGTGGCGCGTCACAACAGCAACAAAAAAAAAAGAAGGCGAAGCAGTAGCAACTTGTCTTAGACTGTTGTTTAAACGGCAAATAATGAAGACGAGGCGGTGGCTACTGACGACGACAGCCGACGACAGCTTTGTCATTGTGCAATTAACGCCAGGAAAAATTCAAATTAATTGCCACCAAAATGGCGCCAATAACGCTGCTGAAATAAAAAAACCATTGCTGACGGTTGATGGCTCGCTGACACGCCCAAGACGTGGCCATCAAACGAGTGGTAAATAAATGAATTGGGCGTGTGTTAACCAAAGAGTGGCCAGGTGGCGGTTTACTGATTAAAAATGGAAAGAAAACTACAATTACTTGAATAAAGTATGGTCGTTTAATTAGGATTCTCATAAAAAATGCACTTTATGAGGCGTTCAAGAATGAAATTAAAAACTTAAGACAACGAGGAACAATTTATTGTATGCACATTTGAATTATATTTGAAAATAACTGGTAATTAGTGAATCTCAAAACTAGTTTACTCTATAGATTTAGAGCTTAAATAAAATAAATGTAGATTAATTTAATTATCATATTTGTATTTTGTACTCTGAATAAAATATATACTACTCTAAATATTCTATATTAGAAATAAAATCTTCAATTTCATTAAATTTTGGTTTCTATAAAACCCATTACCAAGAAATCAACTCTATACCTATTTATTAAGGATATAAAGCCCTTTTCCATTTCCCTAATATTATCCATTACCATTTCCCTAGGACCCATTACCTATCTTGTTACCAAAATGTCAGCACTAAAATGGCTTCCTCCACCACCGAAAAAAAAGTGGTGGCGAACACCACTCTACATCTTTTGCACATGCCACCACCGTACGCTCCGGTGGTTCCCCTTTCGGCCCGCCATATTTCCTCGATGGCTGCTCGACGGATCGCACTTCCGGAGTTCGCAGACCGCCAGCGTGGACGATGATAATGCATTATGCATTCCACCGGCTGGTTTTTAATTGTTATTAACTCGCGATAAGCAGAACTTTAACACCTATAGTTATAGGCTGGGTTAGAAAATGTAGCCGAGCATGCCAAGATATAATTTCAACATTTTATAAGCACTTAACAACACAAAAAACGCTTGGTCATACACCGGAAAAAATTAAGGTAGAAAAACTATGGGAGAATATTTTGTATTTAAAAATTAAGTTCTTACTTTGAACGAAATCAATGTTTAATTAAAATTACAACCATTCGGCCAATCTAACTCAATTCTGGAAAAAAATTTATAAATTGCAATCATAGAAATTAAGTAATGTTTTTATAAACCGGACATATTATTATATTATTGTTACAACTGCAGTCTTTACACTAATAAATCAAAAATAAATCCTTCTTTTGATAAATAGTCAGAATTATGTTATTTAAATTGAAGTGATTTAAATTTGCAATCCTTAAACTTTTCCCTCTGTGCATTAATTTTGGTAACAAAAACTGGCCGTTGCCTTTTTCCTTTCACTGGCGGGGGAACGGGAAATATAAATTGTCGGACCCCGACATTCTACACTGTCATCAAAGCGTAACTAAACGCCCATTTTTCTCAACTTTTTGGAGTTTCTTTTGGGTCCGACAACCATTTTCGGTAGTTATTAGTGGCATATTTTGGGCTAAAGTGCGTGAACCATGTCGAACAGGCCAGCACAGGCAACAAAATTTATTGTTTAGTAGCGGAGTGAAGTTAACAACAAAATGGACCTCCCAGCGAAAGAGAAAGACACGCAACGAGGGAATGGAATGGGAACTTAAAGCGGACCTGGCCAGAAAAAATATTAACGCCTCGAGCGGTAAGAGAACCAACAGTTGGTTAGTGGTAACTGTTGTTTTTGTTGCCTGGTGAGTGGTGGCGGGTTGGAAGTGGGAGTGGGAGGGGTAGACCAGGCCGAACCTCTTACCTTATTGGCTGACATCCAAAGACCGACCACCATCATCGATGGTTGGATGCCCCGGCTGCCGATGATGATGATGATGATGGCGTTGATTATGGCTTATTTTCAAATCTCACCCATATACATTTGCCCCTCCATCCATCCTCATTCTACTTCTTGGAAGTGAAAAAAGTGGGCAAGAGCAAATTATGTGGAGTCATCAATGGCAGGCCAAGGCATCACATCAGCATCAGAATCGTAGCATAGCCGGAGTGGGAGTGGAGAACACGCAAATCCCTCGATCTGGACTTAGCCATTGGTGGTTGTTATGGCCAAGAGTGTTGGGCAATTTGCAGGCTGCAGCTGGGTTGCCGGAATAATCTGGGCTTAGATGGCCAGCTCTCCTTTGAGATCTTGGCATCTTGATACTGAATTAGTTCAGTTTTGGCTCCTTCCATATAATTTGAGTTTAGAAAGAAGAATCTCGAGGTTGGAGCTTTATTTTTTGCATATATTTCAATCTTCTTAATCTTTTTTTTTATTAGTTTACATAGAAATATTAAATATTAAAAAATAAAAAAAATAAGGCCTCTTATGCAATAAAAAAGAACTCATCGAAAATTCTTATTGAATCCCATTTATATACCCCCTAAATATAAAAGCAAACTAATAGGGGGTAAGTTATGTTTACAGAGGTTTCCGTCTAGCATAAAACACCAACATAGATAGATTTAATCCCAAAATAAGTTTACAAAAAGTAAAATAATGTAAAAATCACTCTATTAATATAATATATAAACTAATAAAATAATAGATTTTCTTGAGCACAGGCAAAATAATGAGTTTACTCCCCAATAATGGCCAAAATCTCCTGATCTTGTTGATCCTCTATTAGGGAAACATTTACAACCTTTTGCAGCGGGTTAATCGTCTCATGTCATGCCCATTAGGATCGATCAATATCGATCGCTGGCCGATCATCTGCCCCGATCTCTGCAGCAGATTTGAGCGTAAAATCGAGTGCAATAAAACATGCAGAAGACACACAGCAAGTGCCCGACTGTTTTCCATCAACAAAGACACGACACGCTCAGCTGAAGATCGGGGGAGGACCATCTCCTCCGATCGCGAGCTGTCCATGATCGCAGCGATGATCACGGGACCTGGAAACCTGGAACCCCGGTTCCTGATCCCAATGACGATCCCGATCCAAGCGTAGCATTTTTGCACGGCACATTAGCTGTTTGAGAAACAGGAGGCCCATAAACTCGTAGTGTTGCAAATTTTTATTTGGAAGCAATTTTCACACCCTGCGAGAGACGAAAATGGGCTCAGAAAAGTCATGCGGCGATCGGTGCTGACCTATGACCCCTGGCCAGTGGCCGTAGCTGCTGCTGCTGATTTTACCAATTCTGCTGACAGGACACAGCGTGGCTAATTCAGAAACGCTTGACAACTACATATTCAGAGGGTCAAAATCGAGATAGAAAAAAAAGGGAGAGGGGACTTCCAGACGCAAAGTTGCAAATGATGCCAAATGATTGCCGACCATATAAATTCCGATTGTGAGCGATTAGCAGGGAAGTCTGCCTACTGCCAGGTACCGGACCCCGCCCCCCGCCTCCAGCGATTTAGTCGCGCTTCAACGCCGGCGATTATTTGCAATTATGAGCCGAGATTTTACACTTTTAGTGAAACAACTCCCCCTGCAAAAAAGGTGCTAGGCAATGGAAATGGAAATGCAAATGCAACCCAACAAAAGTTTGACTTTTCGACTTGTTTTCTAATCACCTGAGTTTGGGAAACTCCTTAAAATACCAGCTCCTTGTTGGTTGACCATATCGTAGACCTTGAATAATATTTCAAGGACACACACCTCTCGGTTGGAAAATAGTTGGTTCTCTTCAAGGTCGAAACTCTCGGGGGTTTTTGGACTTCCATCGGTCTTGGTTTGTTTAGAATTGTTGTGGCGTTGTTTTACGGATATATATTATTTTGATGGATTGGCCATATCACATTGAAGGTCGGCTCTTGGTTAGCCTCGAATTTGTTACGACCTGTTTTGTGGTGGCTAACCAAAATACGAACTCAACACTAACAGAGTGAACTATAATTATGCAGAGAATGCTGGTTACAAAAAATAAGTTCTCTATATTTTACTACTTCCCAAATTTAAAAAAATAAAGTGAAAAACTGTTGTAAGTTATAAAAATCCTATTTCAGGTTTTAGCTTGTGTTAGTTCTTATTTCAATACTTATTTTTATGCAACGCAGAATTCAAATTATGGTCTCATAATTTAAAATACTTTGATTCTGTGAAATTCTTGGTTTGCTTTGGTTTAGATTACTATACTCCTTTGAAAATATTTTTTTAATTGCATCATATAATTGCTTATCATAAAGAAATTACCACCACTCTCGCTATCTGTCATTAGTTAATGAATAGACCCATCAGACTTTAGTAGGTCTGTCGATCCGAGTTATTTTTACAACCTCCGAATGCGAGTGGGACGAGACGAGAGGTGATCGCTACCTACAGCGGAGATAGAGGTTTCGATTTTATGATTTATTTACATTCCAGCCTTCTGTTCTTACTCACTCGCCGTGAATGTCTGGGAGTGCGTGTGTGTCTCATCATTTGGATTTTCCGCGGCAATAAAATTAATAAGAACGCGCTAATTTTTCAGGCCCCGGGGCCTAAGCAAATAAACATGCACAATTTCCTACAACTCCTCCACCCTTTTCCCCTAACTCTTTTTCAGCGCCCAGACTGTGCTAATATTTACTAAGGGATTTTTGGCCTAAACCGAAATCGGAACTCTTTCTATTCGCCATTTTGTTTGCTTGAAAAACGGCCTTCCTGTTGTTGTTTAGATATTCAAACAATAAATGAAATTAAACAACATATTGTAGACTTTTTAGTCGTTTAATACTTATAAAGTTTAATTCCAATGATAATTATTCAATAATAGTTAATACATTATCTGAACAGCGAATAAATATGTAGTTTATTGAAAATGGCCGAAAGATCGGACAGAAAAGAGGGTCTTCGAAATGGGGAAAAAGAGGATAAGGTGGGGAATACCTGCTCTTTTTGAGCTGCACACACTGTCCAATTAGTGGAAGCGGCCAAGCAATGGATGTGGAAAAGGTAAGACATAAAGTCAGCTCGGAATGCGATAGTGTGTGTTAACAATCGACTGAGAGTGAGGGAGCTCGCTGCATTCGAGCCAAGTATATAAGATTACTCCGAAATCTACTCCGAAAAGCAGCAGAAAACTTGTTCTGACATGGCTGATGCATAGGAATGCTTGGCGAGTAGGAAGAGCATAATACTTTTATTGGTTTATAAGTATTCTTTTGACTTAATATAATATTTATATAAATTATGTGACATTAAAGAACATACAACTAACTAAAAATTGAAACTACAAAAGTAAACATTCTTAAAAGACAATCAAAATATAATTATTTTTCAAATTCAGATGTTTTTAAAAAAATTATTTTTAATATAAATCAAATATAATGCGTTTTTAATGCAATTTTATTCTAAGAACTAAATATAAGCAAATATATAAATAAAATATATATTAAAACTCCAGTTATAGGTCTCAGACTTTAAAATTAAGGCTAATTCGATTAATTTGTTGAGCAGCGACATTTTTCCCTTTACCAACAAAAAAAAAGGTTAAAAAACCTCCACACCAACCGAAAATAATAGTTTAAATCGTTTATTGGGCGAACAGTAAGCGTGTCGGAAAATCCATGAAAGCCAAACCCATAAATACCTAACAAAAATAGCCGAAAAAATTGCGATAAATAAATATAATTAAGTGCAGTCGACGCTATGACGAAATTTCATGAGATTGCGCAAATAAACCGGCAATACAATCGATTACACCGAAAATGCCGGGCAGAGTTTTTCCATTTCCGCCATTTCTTATTGGGCGATGTTCACTATATATATATAAATATACCGCACACACCGAAAAGCGAAACATATATGAAACGATCCCGAAGACAGAGAACACGAATGCGAGATAGCGGTGCTCTTCTGGCACATGGCCATGGATAGCGGCAGATGCATAGCTCCGCCCCACTCGCACACACACCAAACGGCGATCGTGAACCGAATGCTTACGATCCGATCGGATCGGGGATCTCGGGTCGCTGCTGACAAACGCAGAGTCGGACGAAAGAACGCACCGTGTGTTTCAGTTAAGCGTTGGCACTGAACCGGGCAACAATCTTTCACTCCTCCGCTCTTGAATCGTCGCGATCAACCGATCTACCAATCCACCGATCTATAACTAGAGCGAGCTGAGAGTGTTCTATATATCGAATCGACCGAATTTAAGATATTTAAGCGTGGAAAACTCACAAGTTCTTGTTGTGTCCCATGATTGCCGTGTGATCCATCGGAATTAATCGCACAAATATGAGCAGCAATGTTGGCATACGCATGCTAATGATGATTATGCCTCATTTATAGTGCGCTAATTGAACGCGAAATTGCTTGATAAAACCAAATATACCCTAACCATTCGCAAACAAACAACAACTCGAAAGGAGAATAATACCAAGTGTGTTTTAGTGAGAGTGTGTGTCGATCGAACAGCAGCAAAAAAATGGATATCAGCTATATCTTCGTGATCTGCCTAATGGCCCTGTGCAGCAGCGGCAACAGTCTGAGCCAAGTCGAGGGCAAACAGAAATCCGGAAGGGGCCGGGGCTCCATGTGGTGGTAAGTCCATCAAATATTTTCCATTAAATTGGGCATTTAGCGGATGGGCGACAATAAAAACAGCAAACATCAGCCGGAAAAAAAACTAGAAGTCTGGGACAGAAGTCAAAGAACAACAACAAGGCACGCGCCGAAAGTTTTCGAGAAACATTTCCCACAGCAACAAACAAAAAAAAAAACAGATGCTAAAGGTCTTGTGCGTCACGCATCGAATGCGGAAGCCACAAAATGCACACACACTAAAAAATCAAATAAAGCTTTGACTTCTCTCCAAACTTCTTTTCATCTTTTTCTCCTTGTCTGATGAAAGCAATTAAAAATTCTAAGCGCGCATTCAACTCTTACTTGGGATAAAGTTTGTGTGTGTGTGTGACACAGTTTAAGATATGAATGGGGTTTTGGGTGAATGAATTCGAGGGGTAATAAAGCGGTTCGAAGAGGGGCCTCGATAAGGAAGTTAAGACTCTGGGATCTACCGCAGAGTTTAAGAAACCGTTTTTAAGTAGCAGACACAGGTAAATCAAGTTCGTTGCTTAAGTCTTTCGTTTAGCTAGTGGAGAAATGTAAGATTTAAATTATTAACATAATTGGAAATTTTAAAAAAATTGTATACAACATAAATTTGTGTAGACCCTTTAAACTACCATTGTTTTTTTTGTTCTTTAAATTCAAAAGTTTTTAATTTTAGAATCACAGTAATAAATGTCGTAAATATTTGGTAAAAACATTTATTGAAACTTAGGAACCAAACCTCAGTTATTATGTTTAAAGCCAAATATTTAACAACTATATTTTATTTGTTATTGCTATTATTTTTTTTATTTGTTATTGCTATTATTACCCAGCTTCCTATCATTTTCGGGGTTTGATGAGTTGTTTGTTTGACTTTTATCATGTGCAAAACTTCAGCTAAGCCTTAATAACTTTTTATAACGGCATAAATTTCAGCCTCAACAATAAAAAATCAACACAAATACATAAAAAACACAAACAACCACAACGACACAAATTGTGCTTGCGACTTGGGATTGCCGACGCATAAATCTCAGTTGGGGCATTGATTTAATCCGCCTGGGAATTGAAATCGATTGGCAATCCCTGCCCCGCAGATCCCCGAAGATGTTACACTTTCGATCAAGTTTTTGCTTTATTTACGTACATTTATTAATTTTCGTTGCATTGCGCAACATTTTGTTCCCACCGCAATCAGCATTCAATTGAATTGGCAATTAATTTGCATTCTCCCCAGCCTGTCAATAAACATTTGTTTTTGTTTGTTTATTGTTTGTTGTGTGCATAAATAAATATATATCTATATGTGTTGCTGCTAATGAAGCGTGGAAAAAATATTATAAAGATCAACAATTGAAACAAGAAAATAAATTATGGCAGGTCAGGAGCAAAGCGTAGCCGACAGGTGTCCGCAAATATTTGTCCATCTCCATGTGAGTGTACCTAATATGTATTTGTGTGGTTTATGCTTGAGTAACGCCGGCAATTGACGTATACCGCCCAGAAACAACAAATGCTTCAAATAGAAAAGACACAGAAAAGCCGCAAAATGAAAACCCAAAAAATAAAACGCACAGCCAAAAGAAAAACAGCTCGATCTTAAGTCAAGTGGAAAGACACATAAACCCCTGGAATAGTTGACAAAAAATAAATGTTACAGCTGGTGAAAAACCTTGTTCCCTTCAATCCCGCTCTCACAATTAGGCGCAAAACTCAACCAAGCATTAAATAGTTTTGACAACCTCTTTACAAAGATTGCTCTATTAACTTTCGGTTTTTCTGGTTCATTTTCTTTCAGGGGCATTGCCAAGGTCGGCGAACCCAATAATATAACGCCCATTATGTACATGGATCCGGCCATCCACTCCACGCTGAGAAGAAAACAGCGACGTCTGGTCAGAGATAATCCCGGAGTCTTGGGAGCCTTGGTTAAGGGCGCCAATTTGGCCATAAGCGAATGCCAACATCAGTTCCGCAATCGCCGCTGGAACTGCTCAACAAGGAACTTCTCCAGGGGCAAAAATCTATTCGGCAAAATCGTGGATCGAGGTGAGTTAAATAAAATATTTTTAAATATTTGGAGCTTGTTGATTAAGATAATTTTTATTAATTGTGTATGTATTGTATCAAACATAATAAGATCTCGAAAACCTCAAGTTCTAAGATTTTTAACGAGGCATTGGAGTGCATTTTTCTGCATGCCTATCTTTGCAGCTCACTTAAGACACCCTTCAGAAATTTGATCTACAGATCTATTGTTGTCAACGCCTTCGTTTTTGCTTTTACTAACTACTAGAAAACAAGACTGCCACACAAATTGCTTGCATAACCCAGCTCGAATCCAGTTTTTTCCCTTCGACTGGTCCTTTATTTATGTTATGAAATGTCACTCCCCTGAACCTCTTTCTTATATGTGGCGCTTGTTTGTTATTGTAATACGATCTGAGCACTTGGTAATATGTATATTTTATATATATGAGTTGACTACCCTTTAGAAGGGGCCACTTTCCCCTGGACAGGCGAAGAAACAAGGGAACAATGCGTGGGCTCTGTGGTCGCTGCACTTGCTCCACTTGCATTTCAGCGTGTTTATGCTAATGAGCACAAGTTGGCAGCACCAGTGGAACCACTGAACCGCCGGAGTGTACGAGTACCCACTGTTGTCACTCACTCAGCCATTCAAATCAATCAAACGTGCTTGTCTTCTGGGAGTTTAGTTCTTCGCCTGCTGCGCCAGCAAAAATCCCAGGAGATCGAACAGTTTTTCTTATATAAATGTAAACAAAAGTCGCGCATGCGCAGTTTTTGTCCTGCCGCGTTTTTAGCTGGAAATCCATATGACTCCCGCCCTCGCCTGCCGTTTTATTAGCTACTGTTTTGTCCCGTTGTCCTGAGATCCTGGAACTACCTGATGTTTATATATAGTGGGCGTGGCAAGCGTCGCGTGGCTTCGATTCTCCACTTTCAGTTGCCTTTGCGTCCGTCTGTCAACGGCAGCTGACTTTTATAGCCAGGCTCTTGACCTTATCAAGTTATTTTTTGACTCTCCACCAACATCCTTTTTATGAGCTCTCGACATTTTATGGATTACTTAAAAGAAAAGGGAAATTATTGCCTCGGTGACAGCTTTTTATCGCAGCACTTTCATCGCTTTCCACAATCAAATTTTTAATGTATCTGCTGTGCCCATGCCCTTGGCCCTAATTAACACCTAGAGCGCACCATTAACACTTGGGGTTCGGGTTCGGGTTCGGATTAGGAGCGGAGCCAGTGGCTTTAAAACTGCCCAAAGAAAAAACCCTGCCAGCGGGGCATACAAAAATTCCAGTCTTGTCTCTGGGCTCTCTTTATTTCATTTTTATTCCTAAGGCTGGCCTAACTTGTTTTCTAATTGGTGACACCTTGTCAATTTGCCACGCCACACGCTTTAACAGGCCGTCTCTATTAGTGAATTCTCGATTTCTCGTTGGGTTTCTCGTAGAGATTTCTTTTTTGGCAATCATCGGTTCGTGACGAAGCCGCCCCGGGTGTTCCTGTATGCCTGTTTCTCTATATATGCCTATGCCACCGTGTCCCTGTGGGTTTTATATCAAGAGGTCTAAACTATTCCGGGAACTGCTGCTGCTGCTGTCACTAAGCAGCTTAACCCCGAGATGAGCTGTATTCCCTTTTTTTTTGGCAGGGCTCAGGATCAGCAAGGGTTCCTGCTTCTGATTTTCATCCTGCTCTCAATTTCAATCAGCTCGAGACACGCCCACTCACAACGGAAATCCGTTTTGGCAATTATATAAAACAGAATGAAACGTATCGCATTACATGCGGAAATTTATTTTTTGGTTGCTCCATTTTGGCCACACCCTTTCTTTGCTTAATTGCTCAGGGTGCACCACCCTCGCTTTTTTATTTTATATTTCGTATTTATTATCTTTTGTTCGCTATTTACACACAACCAAAAAAAAAAAAACCACAAAAGGAGAGTACGAAATGCAAACAGTATTTCGCTTCCAAAAGGTAACGCGAATTCTTGCTAAGCTAATCACCAGAAAAAACAAAGTCACCAATGACTGTGTCACGCCTCTGGGCCCGAACCCCCCGCCCCTCTTCGCACCAACCCCCCCCCCACCCACGCCTCTGTGATTCCCGAACCGTTTGCGCATGCGCCGCCGCTGCCTTATCGCGGCCCAAAGATCTTGCACATATTTACACACAATTTACCTGTGTGCGCCTTAAATTTCGTTACATACGTGAAATTATTTAAGGAAAAACGAAACCACCAACAACAAACAAACAAACATTAACCGGGAATTGAAGGCTCACTCTGCCATAGTTTCGAAAAAAAAAGAAAACAAATTATTTCGTGGTCGAATTCCAGGAAATCGAAATCAAAAGCGGCAAAATTTTTAACACCAAGCGGAAGTTGTTTTCGGTGATACAGAGAGCGCGAGAATATGTCAATCGTCAAGTGCAGACTAGTCAATCATAGATACATCAATCAACACTTGAACAAAAATAAGTTAAGGGAGTAATTTTAGGACTTCAAAAATTGATGGGTTAATTCTTGGGTAGACCTACAAAAGTTGCATTTGTGCTATATTATAAATTAAAGAATTAAAATAGTCATTGAAAATCGATGGGGTACAAAAGAGTTTCTAATTTTTCATATGAACTTGTATATTTTAAGTACTTTACACTCTTCCAAAATGCAACTGAAAATTCCAAACAATGTTGACAAGGTTCTACTCAAGAATTTTCAGCTACCTGACCGGCGAGACCATCCCTATATATACATATATCATATCTTGAGCTATGAACCGAGGCGAAACCACTTGAAAAATTATCTGCAACATGTAAATTCAATTTTCATTGTTCTTTATCTGTGATGGTCTCGCTCTCAGAACAGAAACCGAAACAGAAACGGCGGCCAACGGAGGCAGTTACTAAAAATAAAAAAATTTAAAAAAAAAATAAAAGTAAAGCGTACAAGGGGGAAACTGTCCACTCGAATGGATTGTGCAGAGATGGGCCCAAAGTGTTAAGTTGGAATTTATAGTTGAGCGTTTAATCTGTGTCAGGTTTTGGTGCGCTCATCTCTTTTCCTCCGTGGCATCGTGGCATTGATAACTTGAAGTGTCATAATTGACCAGGCTTTGGAAGACAAGTGCCATTACTCATAACGAAAATTTCAACTCTTGCCCACGACGTCTCCGACCATCACTTCACTTGGCCGAGATTGAGATCTTGTCTTGGTTGCGGTGTATTGGTCTTCGGTGCCAAGTGGAACACCCAGAAGGCGAAAATAATGACTGCACGGAGAATAAAACTCATGGCATTATCAGTTCTGTGGTGCTTCATACTATTTTTAGCATTTAAATTTAAAAGAAGTCTAATGGAAATAAATAAACTCAAATTATTTGATGTGGAAATGGCAAGAACAGTTTCTTATGCTAGAAAGTAGTCTAGGCTACCCAAATGCGTTCTATAAATTTTTTTATTGTTTTAATTTTATCTCTGTAAGAGCTGAATCATTTTTGAGCATCCAAACTAAATCGAAATTCCTTTCCTATTTTTTCAGGCTGCCGAGAGACGAGCTTCATTTACGCGATCACTAGTGCGGCGGTGGCCCACTCGATCGCCAGGGCCTGCAGCGAAGGGACGATCGAGTCCTGCACCTGCGACTACAGCCACCAGTCGCGGTCCCCACAAGCGAACCAACAGGCGGGCAGTGTGGCAGGTGTGCGGGATTGGGAGTGGGGCGGCTGCTCCGACAATATCGGATTCGGGTTCAAGTTCTCCCGGGAGTTCGTCGATACCGGCGAGAGGGGTCGCAATCTGCGCGAGAAGATGAATCTGCACAACAACGAGGCGGGTCGAGCGGTAAGTTTAGCTTTATAACATATATACACAGAAAAAAAAGTCATTAAAAAGGGCACAGTATTTTAATTTAAATAAACACAATTATTTGGGTCATAAAAGAATATCAAACCCTTTTGAAATGTGAAAGGCACATCAAAGTGATTATTTTCCATCTGATTTGGCCGCTATTTTTAATACTTTTTCTTCTGTGTAACTCGTAATAAGTAGTCCTAATGTTCGGTTTAAGCCTGGCTGGGAGATTTACGACTGGAGCGCTAATAAAAACCAGCGACGACAATTTCCGTCCCCACAATTAATTGAAGCCGAACGCCAATTGGCCTAGCTGGTAGAGATAAGCCTTCTCTTTCGCTCCCCCCTCTTGTTGTCTCTTTCTCTGCCGAGAATGAAGGGGGGTTTTCTGCACTCGTTTGCGCTTGTGTCGCTCGTATATTAACTCGTTGACAGCTTCCAGTTCCCCTCCACATGCAAGAAAATAGTAGGACTTTAGTTTTTGGGGGCACCTGCACAGTGGTGGAAATTCCTACATTTCAACAAGACAAAGAAGGAAATATAGAAAAGAAAATAAATACTAATAGATAGTCTTTTTTTATAAAATAATTATAAATTCTCGTGTAATTCATTGCACTTTTTAATTTCTTTGTTTTACAACCAATTTATTAGACTTTTCTATCAAGCTTTTCTATCAACTTCCATCATTTCTAGTATATTAAAATTTTGTTAGGCAGTTGAGTTAATAAAACCACTGTGCACCGCCACTCCCGCTGACCGTTTTAGTGGGGCGTAGAAAGTAGCACACTGCGCTAACATCCAGCTAGAGCCGATCGATCCCACCGGATCCGGGCCTAGTCCTCTCCTGGCGACCTCCATCCTCATCCTCCGCCATTGGAGAGCAGGGCCCACCGTCTGTGTTATTATTTTATTACTTGTTATGGGCCGCAGCTCCATAATCACGGCGATGATCAGCATGATGATGATCATTGGGTTGATGCTGCTGCTGCTGCTGAAGGCCCCCCAACTGCGTTGATTTCTTACTTTTGGTCCGCGCACAACAATTACAAGCAGCCACTTCGGGATGGGGGGACATGCAACAAGCGCACAGCAAGTTGCAACAACATTTATTGATTTTTAATAACTGCAACAACGTGGCAGGCGGGCCGCCAATCTCCCAGTCAGCAAAACGGCAAAAACAACCAGCCGGCCAAGAAAAAACAGCAAAATAATTAAGTGAAAAACATATTGCGAGTCGATTCGCAAGGAGCCTAATAAAGTCATACTAATGAACAATCTCTCCCCGCTCTTTTTCGATCTACAGCACGTCCAGTCAGAGATGCGACAGGAGTGCAAATGCCATGGAATGTCCGGCTCATGTACAGTGAAGACCTGCTGGATGCGACTGGCCAACTTCCGTGTGATCGGCGATAATCTCAAGGCCCGCTTTGACGGAGCAACCCGCGTCCAGGTGACCAACAGTCTGAGGGCCACAAATGCCCTGGCCGGAGTGAGTCCCAATGCGGCCAGCTCGAATTCCGTGGGCTCCAACGGTCTGATTATTCCCCAATCGGTGGTCTACGGCGAGGAGGAGGAGCGCATGCTGAACGACCACATGCCTGATATCCTGCTGGAGAACAGTCATCCGATCAGCAAGATCCACCACCCGAATATGCCCTCGCCCAACAGTTTGCCCCAGGCTGGGCAAAGAGGTGGACGAAATGGTCGTCGCCAGGGCCGCAAGCATAATAGGTAAGGATCGACAAGATATATATTTAAAATCCAATAAATAAATAAAAAAATCTGACTAACACGTAAAACATCATATAAATTTGGTATTATTTTTATTATTTTAAAATTAACTTGAATTTCATTTCGTTTAAATTTATAAACCAAATCAAACTAAAATTTTAAAAAATACTCAATTAAAAAAAGACAATATTATAAGCAACAAAAAGTATAACATTTAAATGAATATGTTAAATCCTTTTTTAAGACACCATACTAACTTGTAAATATTTTCTTCTTTTCCTTGCAGATATCACTTCCAACTGAACCCACATAATCCCGAGCACAAGCCGCCAGGCTCCAAGGACCTCGTCTATCTGGAGCCCTCGCCCAGCTTCTGCGAGAAGAATCTGAGACACGGCATTTTGGGCACCCATGGGCGGCAGTGCAATGAGACCTCGCTGGGCGTCGACGGCTGTGGGCTGATGTGCTGTGGGCGTGGCTATAGGCGGGACGAGGTCGTCGTGGTGGAGCGGTGCGCCTGCACCTTCCACTGGTGCTGCGAGGTCAAGTGCAAGCTGTGTCGAACCAAGAAGGTCATCTACACGTGTCTTTAAGGAAGTAACCCGCCTGAAGAACACCATCAGCCCCCCTGCCCTTCCCTTCTATAACTCGTCCCCCATTTCTTAGTATGTGTTATGTATTTTGTCTACGCTTAGCCTTTGTTATTAGCACCTTAAGAGCCTAGACTATAGCCTAGTTAAAGATACAACTAACAGCCCTGAAAAATCCCATCTGAAGCCACCTTTAACTCTCACTTTTTTTTTAGCAGTATTACACGAGGAATATTAACGAATAGATTTCAAGAAAAAGTGAGGAATACAACATGTGTTTGCCCAGTTTTTAGTCACGTAAGCCAGCTCCCAATCGAAGCGAAATATTTTGTAAATTACAAAGCCCCCGATTTTGTACCCTTATATAATAATAATAATTAACAATTAAAAATTAATGTTAAGGTTAGCTTAAAGTTTTCAAAGCGCGTCCCCTTTCTGCTGAATCCCTCCCCACTCTGTCGTTTAAAATCATTTTTAAATCATTGAAAACAAGACTGAAAATTCAAATAGCGCGCAGCTCCTTTCTTCTCTTTAGCGAACACTGCTTGAACTGCTTGCATACTGCTTTGGCCAGGACCAAAACGTATGTGAAGTGGGCAGGAAAATCCTTTAAGAAAATCGATTGCCCGGGCTGGAAAACATTTGGAATAAGTAACCAAAAATTCCATAAAACGTTTTCCATTCTTAGACCGGTCATACAAAACAAAAAAAATTACCTTTGTGTACATAAATAAGCTTAAATAATCTTTTAGTTTTAAGATAAATTTATACCAGCCCCACAGAAAACAAAAAAAGATTTTAGTTGTTTGGAATTTATGAAATTTTGCACACGAAATATTTTTTTTGTTAACGCATTTAATTTATCCCCCTGGCCTTTCGGTTGTGCGTTCTCCCCCCCAAATGTAGGTATTACTAATTAATTTAATGCACTTAGCTGTCTAGTTAAACTAAGTATATGAATAGCTTAAAATGAATATAATATTTAATTAATTTATACTAGCTCATAGACATTCAATTTTGTAAAGTATTAATGCGAAGGAAAACAAGAAACAAAAAAGCGAGCAGAAAAATGCGAATGCAATCGAAAACAAATCAATAAAAAACAGAAAACGACAATGAGTAAAAAAAATTACAAAAAATAAAAAAAAAACAAAGTGGAATTTATTTGTGTGGCTGCTGCGGCAGCTGCTGCTGCTGCTGGGGCAATTATTTGGCTCATGTGTGGGGCAATTAGCTGGGGAGTGGGGCAGGATGGGAGGGGTACAGGTCAGGGTCGCCGCTCTGCTCTGAGGCATTTCAATATTTGATTTAAGCCAGCTCTCGCGGTGGCAGTTGTTTCCCAAGCGCATTTTTTGCTCTTACAGCAACTGTCAACCTGGGCAGCTACAGAAAGCAGAAACAACTGCTGCAACAAGCAGCGACAGTTGCATCTTTTGTATATCGTCGGCAAAAGTCGGTGGATAAACCGCCGTCCCCATCCCCTCCCCTCCGCCCATTCCAGCTGACAATGCGAACGACAATTCCGCGCTGTCAGCGGCGAGCCATCGAATGTGGCTTTCAAGTTTTAGCGACTCAGGATTGAGGATGTGGATGTGGATGTGGATGTGGATGTGGATGCGGATGAGGTTGAGGTAGATCTTCGACGCTGGACGATCGCGACATGCAATTGCCGGACCAACTATGCAACCTGACATCCGACAGATCTAGACGAGAGCAGGCGGGAAAGATAAACCTAAACCTGGATGAGGCTTACATTGATCCTGATTTCAGCTACTGATCTGCAGATGAAGATGGAGCTGCAGTCGCGGACTAACTAAACACACTCTGGCCAGAACAAAAAAGTGATCCTGCTACATGTGTCCACTGTGCTTGACAGTTTGGTTTCGCCTTTTTTTTTGCTTTTGATACGGGTGGGAAAACAATTTTTCGTCCAGAAAACGGGATTCCACAGAGATGTTTGATTAGCTGATGATTTTTCAGCGACCTTGAACTAAGTGCAAGACTTGGGGAGCTTAAAGTGATCTTTATCTACATGTTCACTTTACCAAGATACTACTTCTAACAACAATAAAGGTTGCAGAAGACCAGATAGTGCTTAGAAACTTGTATCTTTAAATAGGGCTTTATTAGTAATAAAAAAAATGGATTATAAGACCACTGCCAGTAAAAATAAAATGTTGGTATTGTATTATTTTCCTAAGAATTCGAAATGGGACAAAAAGTTCAACCATTAAGAAAACAAAAATCATGATATAAGTAGTTACATGATAGCATGGAATTTTATAGCCAATTTATCCACAAGATGTTTATAAAACATTAGTGATCACCTTACTAAATGATTAATTACTACGCATCAGATTCTATCTGACATCATTGGGCTTACTGCTACCCTCAATTCATCCTGTTGCCCCATTATGTCACTTGTAATTAGAGAATAGCTTCCAAATGAACGGCAAATGATTCACAATCTGTTGGCCTCATCTCAGACTCATAACAAAGCCGCAAACGTTGATGCACCGCGAAAAAACTATTCAAACTTGACTTGTTTAATAAATATTAATTGCAAGACTTTTCTCCAAAATTGTTTATTTACTTGACATATTAAATAATTGCTTTACACTTGCTGATAAATTATAAATTTAATTAAAATTGGAATCTCAAGGAAAATTATTCTCAAATGTAATATTAAAACGTATGCTTTCGCCGAGAAGACTTAAAGATGATCCGGTCACTATTGGGTTTTTTTATTTAGTAATAATTGAATTTATTTTGGTAAGTGGTTGAAATTTTTTTTAATAAAATACCTCATACCCTTTTACATTTTTCTCCGTGTTTCTGAAATCCACTAGAGCTCTGCCAACCTATTGGGCTTATTGGCATTATTGGCCATCTCATAACCCCACGGGGCACATAGTACGCCTAGTTAGAGAGTGACGTGCCATTGTTGTTATTTAGTTGGCACCGCGAGGCGACAATTGTTGTCTCCAATGAGTCGTAGTCTTGGCGTGTTGTCGCTGTCTGGTCCAAGGAGACATTGCTCCTAATCAATAAAACTAACGAGCGGATTAAGATTATGTTGGCATGGTAGTTGCTCTTGCAGTTATTGTGGCTATTGCTGTTGCGTCCGTCGAGGCGAGAGACCAAAAGCGGCGCACGCTCGTCCCAAAAATGGTCAGTCGGCCTAATGAATTGCAAGTCGCCAGCGTCGTCCACTGAAAACAGCCTGTGTAGCATACAAAATCAAAAAAACGGAAAGAAAGTAGAGCTTAGGAGACGAAGTTTGAAGTACCCTAGAATAACGACGAATATTTTTAAGGTTACAAATTAGGGTTGTCGTCGAAATGTAGGTAAAACTGAAAAATTCCATTTTAAAAAAATTGTATTTAATAATTTTGTATGCCAGCTTTGAACTTTGATAGTCATTTAAAAACTAGTTTAAACATATTAATATATAGGTTAAAATCATTAAAGCTAATTCGATATTAATACAAGTATATTTACATATGATTTGTAATTTCTAGATACAAAAAAACTTCCAAATGATTTTTAAAATATAATAAGATTAACTGTATAGACTTTACAAAATGAACTATTTGTTTTTAGGCAACAATGGCAAATATAGATTTTATAAATAGTAAACTAGTTGTACAAACAAGTAAATAAACAAACTTTTAATTTTGATATATACCTCGAACATTATAGACTTCAGTCTTCTGATCTAAGTTTTCAAGGTATTTCACCAACTTTTGGAGCAAAATGACATACCCACCGAAAGGGCAGAGCGAGAAGAAATGAAGGAAAGAAGAACGGCCCACAAAAAAGCGGATCGGGATCCCCATGTCGGTCATCTTCCTCCGCTCGGTCGTCAATCGCTCGGCGGTTCGATCAGCGGATCGATGGATTGCCAATGCGCATGAGCGTTCGATGGTTCGACGCTGGCTTGGCCGCTGATGTGGATGTGACAATGACAGTTGTTGTTCGTCATGTTTGGAGCATGTAGTGCCCCGTTCCGAGACCCCGTCCCCATCCCCGCCTGCCTTCACCATCCTGCCTTGCTCCTCTTTTGTGTTGTAATTGCAGACGCCACACGTTTCGCGCGCTGTTTGATTTGGAAATTGCAACAGATCGACTCGGAATGGGCAATATATCGCGATGGGGGCATCTCATTGACTTGGCATTCCCGGCACGCGCACTTCTTGGCATGACAAGACTTTCAAGCCTCCCCTCCTACCCCTCTTCCCGGACTTTTTCACTCTTTTGGCCCTTTGGCTACAATGAAAATTTTCGACTCAAGCCACTTCGAAGTGTGTGTGCGTTAATTAAGTGGCAATTGTTGCGAGGCGTGAGAATTTGGCGGATTAGGCAGAGAAATGTAAGTGACCTACGCCAGAAACCAGTCGGTTTTCGGTTGAGTTTCAGAGCTCTATCCCCTTTTCGGGCAAAGGTCTCTATAAAAGGCGATGTAACTTGGGAGATCTGTGCTTCAAAGGTGATTCTAAATGTTGCAGACTGATTGGAATCAATACAAGGCTTAAGTAACATTTTAAGCTCTTTTAATTTGAAAAAAAATGGGTTTTCCAATGATATATTTTACGAATTGATGCTTTAAATAAAATAAGAGATATATGAGAATACTTTTTGTATTGTATTGTATTTAAGTTTACAAAGTTATCTATTCTAAAACCAATGAATTAATTTAACAAATAACTCTAAAAAACGGCTAAGGTAAAAATATAATTCCTAAAGAAAACAAACTAATTACAATATCCAAAGTTTCGGTTTATTTTTTTAGTAATTCCCCAACCCCTAACTGATCAGTCCTACGCTATTGATTTGTACACCCTAACCACAACTGAATTGGTGGCCTAGTGCCTATGGCTATCAATCATCGAGCCGCGGCCGGTTAACATGGGCGACAAGTTCTGCGATTGTCGCTACCAGGAAGCAATGACCAAGCACCGAGATGAGACCACCAGAGGCGCAACTGGCAACTGGTAATGCCCTCTGAGACCGACTAGACCAGACTCCCGACCATGTAATTAACAGCACGCAAAAAGTGTTTGCGAAGCGTTTATGGAACGGGATGGGATACTATTGGATATGGGTGTCCCATTGGCAGAAGGCGACACGCATGTAAACATTGCCATTTTTGGCTAAAGACGCGACAGCTGCTCTGGACATCGGGACTGGTCTGCGCATCACATCCTTCCCGCTTTTCTATACACGGAAAAATATTTTTTATATTTTTAATTAATGGATTTACAATATTTAAAGTCACTGTTGATGTTGAAGTTGCCTGGGTAAAGTTGTTTTAATCAAAAATTCTATAGTCCAATCATCTGTTATTATATATATAAGTGGATAGAAAACTTATCTTATGTGATTTCGTTCACTCTGCAATAAAATAACAACACTTTAAATTTAAAAACCCTTAATATATTTAATATATAATGGGTGGTTGTGTTTTTTTAAGAATTAACAACGGTTCAAGCACAATATGAATTTAATTGTTAACAAGCTGTAACAAAGGAATTGAAATAAGTACTAAAACCTTTTTTCAACCAATTGTTGTATTTACATTTTTAAAATAGTTAATAAAATCATTTGTCTTATTTTAGAAAATTAGGAAGTGGTCAACTAATTCGTGTCTGTTAAGATATAGTAAAAATATTGTATTTTTCTCTCTGTGCCGTCCATATCATTCCCATCTGGGTGGTCAACTTGGCAAAGACGATCTGACGATCGTAATTGAGTTACAAAAAGGTCAATCGATCCACCGGGCGATGTGGAGTGTCAGTGCTCGACTTTAATTTATTTTATAATTACACGCACTTTATGCCTAATTAGTTTGGTTTTTCTGCGCCGTCCCCTTTCACCCTCCCCCCCCCCCTTGGAGTTGCCTGTCTGTCGGATCGGGGCCACAAAAAAGTTTCCCATCATTTGGCTTCCATTATGCAGCGTTCGCGGCCACCGAATTCCAAAGGTGCGCGCGAATGGGCGTCAGGTTTGCACAAACACACATGTGTATAAGAAAATAAAGCCCGAACAAAGGAGCAAGGCCAGGTGAGGATGAGGGGGGTGGAGCAGGGAAGGGGGTGCGCCTGGGTGCCCACTACGATTCCCAGTCAACGGATGCGAACTCATTCAGGTTGAGGCTCGGCACTTAGGAAAAATCTTTTATTATTTAGCAGTACAGAAATGTTTTAAACATTTTTTTTAAATTTTGATGGCTAGTTCTAAAAAACTGTTCGGGAAATATATTACTTTTCAACTTTTATCAAAGCTTAAAGCAGCCTATTATGAGTTTTCAATACACCGGAAATATAAATTACAAAATAATAATTCAAGCTAACTTTTTATTTTGAAAATTTTTTTTTTTCATGACTAATGAGTAATGATTAAAAATAATCAATCTTAAAGTGGTTTTGGAGGCCTTCACATTTATCTAATTTTAAGTGCTGATTTGCATATTAAAATAAATAATCATACAACGTTTTGAGGGGCATTTACATTTTCCTTTTTTTAGGGGAGGTTTTTATTATACTCTTATTACTTTACATGTTTAAAAACGGCAGGGCAAATCCATTTGGGTCTCAAACTAATTCCCAGTTTATTAAATTTACCAAAAATTATTACCACTTTATTGTAGTGTAAATCTGAACAGAGGATCGAGGCGAGGAAGTCTAAGGAAGAGAACCACCGACTGGAGCGATCATCGCATCAGGGCGCTTTTGTGGCCGTCTTCATCGACATCAACGCACTCCTTTGTTTGCCTGGGCCCTTTAGCCTGACCCTTGTGCCCGATCCCTATCCCTATCCCATCCAATCCCGCCCGTTCCAAGTCGATCCGATCCCATCCGAGATCCGAAAAAGAGAGTGAGTTGGTGCGCCAACTTTGTTTAACTTTGCCTTGGCTTATTGTTTGTTGTTCTTTTTCCTCATTGCCTGCCCTCGTTGTTTTTGTAGGCCGCGTTGTTCCTGTTGTTGGTTTTTGAGGATGCCCTTGCCGAAAATCAAAGAGGAAACCCTCGGGCATTTCGATTTCGTTGTGGCTTTGGTGACGCCAGCATCGCAGGTAATTGATGGTGAGATATGGTAATATCTTGAAAATAATATATTTTTTTGGTTTCTACAAAGAGTGTAGTATGATCCTCAATTGTTCGTGCAATCAAGGGTCTGTTTAAATAACAGTTAATATTTCATATATTTCATTACTAAAGAAAAATACTCATTTGTCATTTCACATTTCAGATCTAATTCAAATTACCTTTTTATAGTTTCATAGTATGTAATATTGACTTCAAGGTTTAAAAATTATAAAAAGAGTACCCAAAGATAGGTTTTACCCATGGGAACCTCATTTTGGTGGGTGCGATTTGATAATACTTATAAAGCGCAAGGCTGGACATCCTTACCACCAATTATCCCAAGATGAAAGGAACTCTTACGCCGGAGACACACCCTCTCAGCTCAACTCAACTGAACTCACAACAACTTGACTACAGGAAGTTTCACATATCTGCAGCAACAAAAGATCTTGGCTTGACCAAAACCAAGGCATATCGAGATGTGTGCAATATATATAAATACGATCCATCTCGCGACTTCCTTTTGGTCTCAGCACTTGAGACACTTTTTTGTTGCACTTGTTTTATTCGCGCAGACGACTAAACTTGGCGGCATCTTCTCAGTGCACCTTGATTGTGAGAAAGATAACAACAACAAGAGACAGCGGAAAAAGAATACAACTATACACGGAGAAAATAATGATGAGTTTTAAAAATATATAAAACCATAAGAAGTCGAAACTTAAAAAATATTTTTTGAATTACAAATTACAAACCGATTTTGGATAGAGATTTGATTATTTTGTTCAGACTAATAGTACAAGCTTGTTTCAAATTATTATTCAATAAAATACTAGGCAAAACATATCTTCATAAGTTAACACAATATATTAAAGTCCCTACAAATTATTATTTAAAATGTTAAAAATATATAGTTTTGTTGAAATTGGCATTCAACTAAAGAAATATAAACGTATATTATTAGGTAACCCATTTCTTTACCTTCTTTTTAAATATGTTTCATGAGAACTCTGATATTTTCAGCAATGAAATTAAGAAAATACATTTTTCTCAGTGTAGAAGACAAACAATGAGAAGGCCGCAGGAATTCTACTGCAGAGATTAAGGAAGGAAAGAGAGAGGAGAAACCTCGAACAGGTGCTGAGCAAATGGCAAACTATGCCACAAGGTATTGGGGCAATTAGTGCTCAACTAATTGATTTAAGGCATTTCCTCTCTGTCTCCATGGAAAAAGAGGAGAAGTGCGGAGTTTTGTGTGGCGGCGATACATCCACCAAGTTGCCAGCAAGTTGGCGATTTCCGCATGAGACCAGAGTCGTCTTCTTGTCTCCGATGGAACGTCTTTGGCTGGAATCTTTGGCATTTGGACATCGCTTTATCGCTATCCTCGAGCTGCTACCTTCCCTATCCCGCCAAATATACGCCTCCCTTTCTCCTGGGAGGCAATTAAAAGCTGCTCCGCACTGATTGCAACAATTTCTGGTTAAATAAATGGAACGAGCAGCGTTGGACAACAACCATATCTCTAAGCTAGAGCTCCTGGACCCGAAGCCCGATGCTGGAACCGAATCTGGATCTCATCCTGCGGCTCGATCTCCATTTCCATAGCCTCGCACTGAAAGTATTTAGTTTCAATTTGTTGCTTTGTTAGTGCGTGTTCTGAGATTTTTCATCTCTGTGTTCTCTTTGTCGTCGATTCTTGGATAAAGATGATGGCGTGATTAGTATTTTATGTGTCTTCCTTAAATACATAAGGAAATACGGAGACTATGTGGAAATAATAATGATTGAATAAATAATCTTGAAATATATTTATAAATATTTATTTATGATAGCAAACGTGCATATTAAAAGTAGGAAATTGAGCTCATAATCTTATTCAGCATTAATATAATTTTGTCAATTGACAAACAAAATGGGAAATTAAAACTTAACAGGCGTCTATATGTAATCTATGCAATTCAATAAAATTAATTTCTAAAAGTCAAATGATTAAAACCATCAACAAGATATCGAAAAAAGGAAAAAAGGGGAAATCATAACATAGAAAATTATAATACATATTTAAGGACTACAGTTAAATATTTTCTATTTTCGTGTCACGCTTTCTTCTCTGGCCTTGGCTAGAACCTGCTCCAACTATCCACCTCTCCACAACTCTTTTAGCAACCCACAACGCTGATTAATTTTTGCGCTATTTACACGCTCGTTGGCCCGTTGTGCTCGAGTGCAGCAGTTGCTTTTTAGCTGCAGCTTTAATTTTGCAAAATTAGTCACGCGATTTTTATGTACTCGCCAAACGGGAGGAGCACCGATATTGGAGGAGGAGCTGGAGGACAGCCAGTGGAGGGCAGTGGAGTGGAGGCAGGCTAACTAGTCGAGCTCCAGTCAGATGACAAATGATTTTATTAGCTTAGTTGAGTTAATCAATGTTGATGGTATTTATTAATTATGTTGTGGGCCTGTGTGTTGGCTGCCCCGACTCGGCCGGTTATTCGATCTCACATGACGATCGATGGGAGGAAGTGGAAGGAAGTGGCCGACGACATGCAGCTATGTTAGTGGCGGTGCTCCGATCTGGTTTTATATAGTTTCTAGGGAGGGAGGCGCTCTGTAGGCCCGATCCTGGGGTTCGGCCTCTGCAAATATTGCAGGCGCAGCGAATCCGTATGCCAAATTCAAGGCAAAGTCAAATTACACGCGCCGGCCAAATTGAGTTCAATAATAAGCATGAAGCCAGATACAAGACTGGACCTCAGTCATCGTCACGAAACGTCTTCATTCGCCTTGGTGGCGGGAAAAGGGATAGCCTGGAATGCACTGAGGAAAAATACATTTCTATAAGTTAGCAGCGAGTTGTTTTTTAAAAATAGTTGATTTGCTTATAAGTTCTAATAACTCGCAACTGGTTTTTAAAAATGAAAGGACTCGAAGCACAAGTAGTGGTATCATAAATTACATTTCAGCTTACTTAAAATCCTTTTGCCTTAAAATTTTTTTTTTCTATATGACTAACTAGAATAAAACTATTTTAAAATAATTGAAATAATAAATTAGAAATATATTCCATTTATACAATAAATTGTATCTCTGTATTGCCTTCTTTTTTTGAATTCTGTATAAAATAATGATTTGAAGATATCTGTTCAAAGATATTTTCGAAGGAAAAAATTGCCAGTTTAACTTATTCGACTTAATAATAATTTTAAGAAAAATGAAGGATAGACTATTTTTTCAGTGTCTGGAACAGAAGAGAGACCTCCGGATGCGCCCGGCACTTTTCTTATAGCTTAAGCGACTGCACCCGATAGTAGTCATCAAAATACACAGACAGACAGTCGAAGCAGCAGATATCCAAAGTGCCCGAGGCCAAAGGGATGGCTCTGGATCCGAAACTCGGACTGGACTGGACTGGACTGGACGGATTTGACTCCCAGGTAGTCACGGCCAGTCACGGGTGGGCGCATATGCAAAAGCTCAGCGCCTCGGATTTTTAGATCCTCCGGTCCAGTCTTCCTCGCCATGGCAATTTAACACACTTTGGCGCGTGAATTAGGGCCAATTTGGGAATTAAGTAATCTGGCTTTGGGCTCAGGCCATCAGTTGGCGTTGCGTGATGAGCTGGCCCAAAGTTTATTAGTGACACTTCTCGGGTATATATGTACGGGTTTGTTATTTAACTTAATTGGAGGGGATTCATACATTTTGCCATTGATAAGTTCTCACATCTTAATTAAAAGTTTTAAATGGGAACTTAAACTTAAGCATTTAATTAATTTATCACTTGAATATATTTTATATATTCGATTAATTAATAGTTAATTTCCCTGAAGCGATGAAATACTCCCAAAAGTCGTAATTAAATTAAACAAGACAAATCACTTTAAGCAAACACAGACACATTATCGAGCCGTCAACCACTTCCTGCTACCAAAGCCAGTCAGTCTTTCATGTCAAGGTCGGGCCAAAATGACTTCATCCAAAAAAATCGGCGATTGACAAAGTGCAACAAGGGCGAGAGTCGATAGTCGAAAAAATTAAGATTCTGTTAATGAGAAATGTCGGTTGTCGGTTTTGGTTGGCTTTTCTCCTGCTGCTGAAGTTGATGCCTGTCAGGCTAAAGCTCATTTCGCTAATCGCATCAATAAAGCTTATCAGGCTCACCAGAAGGAGAGCAAGCGCGGGCAAATTAAATGCCCTCAAATCTCGAGACGTCGACGAAATGCGAAATGCGCTTAAGCGTGTTGATCGATAAATTGGCACAGATCGGGGATCGCTTCGATCGCTGCGATCCTCGACTCCAGACAAAACGCACACAAAACGCGAATGAAGTCATCTCGCCAAAGTCGCTTTGTCAACCGATTTCCCGTGTAGTTCGAGGCCTAAGCTGACAGTGGATCGCCCTAGCTGCAGGCCCAATTTAGGGTTCCGCGATCCCGATCCCTATACCGATCTACATCCCGGTTCGCCTGGACCTGAAAGGCCCTTTATTTTCTGTCGCTCACACCGCCGCGGACAGCTGAGCGACATTAATGCCTCTTGGCAGTCGCCCTGCACAAATTAGCAAAAATGTCGAACTGCCGGTTTGGCTTCAACTTGGTTCTATACCCTCAAAAGGAGTATGGCACTTTCGAAAATATTCTCAAGGTGGTAATAAGCACTTTATCAAAAAGTTTGTAGCTTTATCAATAATTAATTTATTTAAAGTTTTCTAGAATGTAATTATATTATCATCGCAACAATTAAATCAAACCTAAGCCGAAATCCCGTAGAAGCCTGTAGCTTTATCGTAAATACGTTTATTTATTTTAATTTAACACAAATATATTATCAAATTAAATATACAAAGTATATGCTTAATTTAATGCTACATCGAATTTTATAATTTTGTAAGGGTATGCTGAAGTTCGATCTCCAAAGGTAGAATTTCCTTCCATTTTTTCCCGTATGTATTTTTGGGAACTTTGATGGGCTATCTTTGAACGATCGCTTATGATCGCGCTTATGTTTCTATGATTCAGCAGCCAGATTGGTAGCCATCCATCCAGGCATTCATTCAAGCATTCAGTGGTGCTTTACTTTCCATTCGGCCTGCCCTCAAATTGCTTTGATTTCAGCTTTTTGTCTGCGATTTTATTTTTGTTTTGTTTGCGGTTTGGCCGCATCACAATATTTTTGCGCATGGCAGATCTAATCTTTGTCCGAAAAATGATAAAAAAAAAGGGTTCCAAAGCGCGCATTTTTCGACATTTTTATGGGGAAATTATTGTAACCCAATCTGGTTTGGGCGCACCACAGAAACCTCGCATTGCATTTTGTCCTAACGTTGACATCTTGCGGTCAGCATTGCTCTCAATATCGCTTCCATCACTCCAAATTCGCACTGACAAATGCATTGGGCATGGCGATCGGATAGGAAGGTATTGCGACAGGAAGGGGTTTTTATACTGATGTTGAATACACACAATTTAAATATACATAAAATATATATCACAAAAAATGTATTCATACTTTTAATTACAAGACTAGAAAAATATAAATATATCAAATATATATGAAGTTTTTCAAAAAATACAAATGTATTCTTGTTTTCAGTGTGAAGTTATAAGATTATATTTCTTATTAATATATAATAAAACTCCACCAAAGACTACAAAAACATTTTTACAATTGGTTTATATGTTTATAAATAAATTAGAAATATAATTGTCATTTTCTTTCTTGTTCCTTTGTAAAATTATTAAAATTAGTTATTGTGATAATGGAACTATTTAAACCTAAAGTGGTAAAACATTTATATTTCGTGTTTTTCATAATGTCAATGGAATTTCTGATCTTATCAGTACTGATGTTCTTCCATTTAGATCGATTCACCCCATCATCCCATCTCTCCATTGATTTTTCATCTGATGCGTCACACTATAAATGGCTGACTCATCGAGTTTAAGTTTCAAGAATTCACGAAATTCGAAATTATAGTTCCTCCACGTGCCCTTGAATTTCTCAGAGTCTGACTAATACTTCCTTCCGTTGGGAGAACTCTGAAAAACTTTATGTATGGCTCCACAACTCACAGCTGTAACTAATTGGTGTTCAGAAGGCGGGGGATCACCCAGATTGGGGATACTTATTTCAGGTAAAGCCGAGCTGGTAGCACACGCTTCCAAAGCGGCATTCAAAAAGGCCGCAAACACATGTAAAACTCAAATGGCAACATGCCACACGCACCGAACGATGAAGTTGGACTTGGAATGAGGATCTGGGGATCTGGGGTGCTGCGGAGAAGCGTTGCCAAAAAAGGCAAAAGACCGACAAACGATGAACCGAACTCAGACCGCAAAGCCGCAACAGAAGCTCGAACAAATATATATATTCTGTTTTATTTATTTATTTTTGTTGTTAATAGTTTGTTGCTGTTGGTATTGGCTGGGTTTCTGCTATTGTTGCCAGGCTGACGTTTAGTCATAAAATATTCGATTTTATTTCGAATCTTGTATCTGTTTTTGGCTCGTTGTATGCGAAACAATTTTTCACACAACCTTCAATTTGCCGAGCGCTCGAACATGGATATTTTGTTTCCGGAGCACACCTTGCGTGTGGTCTCTTAATTTGCCCCGATGCCCCAGCGATTGAATCCCGAAAACCGAATCGGTGAATCAAATGAAACTCAATTAAGCCGCCTCCGTTAGACAAAACGCCAGTGTCAAAACAATCGTTTTTTCTCAGAGCGAACCTTTTGCCTGAGAAGATCAATGCACTTGGAAAAAATTTTTTAGCTTATAAATAAAATAAAATATTGATTTAACAATATATGATATATTATTAAATAAGCTTTAGTAATGTCATTTTGATTCTAAAACTACAAATTGGGACAATGGAAACATGATTGTTTACCAGTTTGCATCGAAATCCATTTTTTATTTGTCTAAAAATTTTCTATATTTTGTATCACGTTTCACATTGAATTCGTGAGTCCTCAATATTATAACAAATAATCCTTAATTTCAAAGTTTGAAAAACTTATTCTACGTACTTTAGAATAAAGCTGTTTCTAGATAAAGCTTAAAAGTTATTTCTGTTTGATTTTATAGCAATTGCTTAAAATGCAAATTTGAATTTCTCTGGGTGTGTGATCTTTGCCTATGAGGCGGCGTCCATTTTCGTTTCCATTTCGTTTTCGATTTCAGTCGGGCTAGAGAGCAACTTCGCCTGACTGTGGGGCCTTTGATGTCATAATTCATGTATATTAACTCATAAATAAGCGAATGCAACTTTATGCCACAGTTCACCCCGAACTGAAACTCCTTGTCCGCTGTCCAGCCGTTTGTCTGCAACTCTGTCTGGGTTTCTGTTTTTCCGTCTTTGCGTCTGGCGATCGGCGGGAGTCAAATCGTTTCGGGCTCTTCTAGCCGGGCTAGTGGTATTTAGTGCACTTAATCTACGCCAAAAGTACCAACTAAGCGAGATAAATAGCTGCAAAATAAACTAAGTCAGTGCGATGGAGCGCCATTCCGCAGCATTGGGATGGGTTTCGGGTTGGGTCTGGGTCTCGGCCTGGGATTGGGATTCGGATTGGGATTGGAAGATTGGGATATTCCTGTGTCCAGTGTACGGTGTACAGTGAAAATGGCTATAAAATCGGCACGACTTTTCAATAAATGTTGACAACACAGCGAGCCACAACGCAATGCGCCAAGTTTTATGATATCCTGAAGGAAGTGAAATATGATATTATGAATCGCCCGCTCAGACAGTTGGGACAGTTTTTTGTTATTTTTTTTTGTTTTATTTTTTTTTTCTGCATCTAGATGCAGTCCAGTTGAGTGGAGGAGTTCGAGTCGGAGATATAGTTGGAGTCGGAGGTACTTGAACCCCCTTTTATCTTGTGGTTGTGGAAACCGGTTGTCGCCGATGTTGTGTATTATGAGTTTGCGGTTTGTCATGTTAAAGTTAAATGCATGCAGCACATGCCCTGCATTCAGCACTGAGTGCCATTGACAGCCAACAAAAACAAAATAAAAATAACAAGAAAGGAAAGCTAACTTCGGGCGGAGCCGAAGTTGATATACCCTTGCAGAATATTCTGTAAATAATATTCTCCAAAATTATTCATATGATGCATTCTTAATACAAATAAAAATCCCAACTTCCTAACTTTAAAAACACCAAAGTTATGGCAATTTCAATCGTTCAGTTATATGGCAGCTATAGGATATAGTCGGCCGATCCCTATAAAATTTGGTAGGTCGGATTGATTGGCCAAATATAAAACCCATAGAAAATCCCAACTTCCTAACTCTAAAAACACCAAAGTTATGCTATTTCCTATCGTTATATGGGAGCTATAGGATATAGTCGGCCGATCCTTATGAAATTTGGTAGGTCGAATTGATTGGCCAAATAAAGAAGCCATAGAAAATCCCAACTTCCTAACTTTACAAACACCAGAGTTATGGCATTTCCTATCGTTCAGTTATATGGCAGCTATAGGATATAGTCGGCCGATCCCGGCCGTTCCGACTTATATACTGCGTGCAAAGGAAAGAAGGGTGTGTGCAAAGTTTCAATTCGATAGCTTTAAAACTGAGAGACTAGTTCGCGTAGAAACAGACAGACGGACAGACGGACAGACGGACAGACGGACAGACGGACAGACGGACATGGCTATATCAACTCAGGAGGTGATCCTGATCAAGAATATATATACTTTATAGGGTCGGAGATGTCTCCTTCACTGCGTTGCACACTTTTGACCAAAATTATAATACCCTCTGCAAGGGTATAAAAAGGAAAAATAAAAACAACACGACGACAAGTTGATGTCGCTGCCCCAGGGCAGAGCTTTTTGTCCAGGTGAAGCATTTTCTGCTGCTTCTGCTTAATCAGGTTAAAAATTGTTGAGTAATTACCGATGTAACCAAATCTCTAAAACATAGTAAGCGGAGGGTTGACATGTGAAATGCGATCCTTCAGATCATTTTTTTAATAGGGAATTAAGATGAGTTTATCCACAGGTTATATACAGGTTAAAACTGTAGAAAAGTCTTTATTAATAAAAAAATAATTTTATCTATCTGCCACTTTAAGCACTTTTACAATCTAAATTGGTTACTGGTTATTGGTAATAATAAACCAACAAAAGAACTTACATGCTAAATTAGTAAGAAATAATAAAGAGAAAACATTTCACACTTCAAGTTTGCAAGAATTAATGAAAAGAAAAGAATCCTCAGTTGAAGCTTATCAAGAAGAACCCAAAAGAATTACCAAAACAATAAATTCCAGTAAATCATAAAATTATACATATTGTTAACTCGGACTTTCTCCTGGATTCGGCACATTTCTTGGAAACTTTTAATTAGTGTGACTGAATCACTGGATTCTCACTACATTTGTTTAACGCTGCGTATGAGCAATATGGAATTGTATGTGTTTTACTAATATAGTGAAACATGCGTCCGCCATAAACTCACATGGCGCAAACGCAATATCAGGGAAAACATACAAACGCCTTCAATTATATGTGGATAGATATATACAGTAAATTTGTTAACAATTGCCAAACGGCAGAATTGCTATAAATTTCTGGAAGTTTCTTCCACTTTTTTTGCTTAAATTGTTTAATTGAAATCCAATTGGCCAATTGGCCGTGCAACAAGACTGAGACCACGAGGGCCAATAAATTTGCATTTTAATGAACTTCGGTGCATAAATATTAAAATAAATTTCGGCATTGGCCTAACCAAACTAACTAAACAGCCAAACTAATGCTACCTAAACAAATCGTTAACAATAATTATAATTGCCCATTTTGTCGATCATAATTTGTGGGCGCGTCGGACAGGAAGAGCTCTGGATATCTGGTCGAGACCAAACAAATTAATGGGCTGGCAAAACACAAACCGAGCTACACCAATTGGCGTCGAATAGAAAAAATCAGGAAATAGACTAGATCAGACACCCTGTAGTAATAGCAATTTGTTTGGGGTAGACCTAATCAGCAAAATATATTTTGATTCTGATTTATAAAAAATATATTACCTAAAAATCTTTTTCGTTTCGAAGACTAATTTTAATTTTATGTTTTTATAGAAAAGAAAATAAATTCCATTTGTATTCTGCTCTAAAAGTGTTTTTAAAAGACTACTTGGTACTTCTTAAATAATTAACATAAGTTCTGAACTAATTAAAATTCAGATCTTTATTGTTATTTTCGATACATTATTTATTTGGAAAACTATCTTAAAAAAACGAAATATTTAAAGTGTTCTGAATTGCAGAAAATCAAATATGATGACCACATTTAAATGACACCCTGTAACAGGAATTTTTAAAATACCTTGAATATTCGGCACCGACTGGGACATTTTTAAGTTGGCCGCTTTCCGTGACAGGTAAATTTTTATTAATTTTATGCTCATCGTCGCTGTGGTGGGTGCAAAAACGTAATTTGTTTTAATTTGTTTAATCGCTTAATCCGCGACAGACGCAGCAGTGCGGCCCGAAAACCAGTTTGGCCCATTATGCAGGCCAATCCGAGATCCCTGGTGGTCCTTTGGCAAGGCTGCTCTTTGTTTTTGATCGGACCGCTCGGCATCAGCTCAACACTAAGGCCAATTTATGATGAGCCCGAGCCCGGGGATGTGGCTTAATTAAGCTTTGGCACTTATTTTTCGGTAGGTGACCGGGAATGGAAATGAAAATGGTCGAATCGGAGGGGCGATAGTGGCTTACTTTATGTCGGCCAGTAAAAATCATGTTGAAATCCATTTTCATAGAGCTTGATCTTGGGAACGGAGTGGTGGAATGTCTGCAGTGAGTGAGCAGCTGACAAAATGGGCATAAATCTCTTTTAGTACGCGGCCTCTGCTGATGCTGACTGTCCATTTCAACACGCCTGTCCCACACAGATGCTCAAATGCCAAGAAACTCGGATACTCGGATACTTCTTCGGGGGCTGGATAGTAAATCAACTGAATCGCTCGTAAAAAGCCAAGCAGTTGACTCGAAATATATTATTTTTGTGGCTCTTTTCGAGGCTTTTGTGTGTATTTTTTAATTGTTTAAGCAACAATGGGTGGTAAAAATGGTAAATAAATAATAATAAAAGCTCGAAATAATTTATAAACTAAATCTGTTTTCTGTTGTTTTTATTTTCGTTATTGTACTTCTTGCGGTTTTTTTTAATTTGTTGAACGGGGAAGAATCATTTCCTGTGGCCGCGCACTCAGCACTTTCTACGTTAATTACGACTAAAACAGAAAACTAAAACAAGAAAAAAAATCCAATTAAATTAATAAAATTTTATGATCGCCGTGTGTCGGCGCACATAATAAAAACAATTGAATTATGAAGAGAACATTGCGTAAAAATGAATTCGAGGCAGAGTATTAACATTTTTCTCTGTTTGTTTCTCGTTATTGCTGTTGTTGTGGGGCTACTTTGTTGTTTCGATTTTATGCGTTTTTAATTACAACCCGAAAAAAGCAGACACAGATACCTCAAAATGATCCAGTTCGAGAGGGAAAGAGAACAGAGAAGAGTGTCGATTATGGATATTTTTATTAAAATTTCCTTTTTTTTTAATTTCATTTCGAATTCTGATGACCTAAAGCCAACAAGGAAAATTGATAGTCGAACTAGGACCTTACACTCACATTTAAGAATTACCTATTTAAATTTTTAATAACAGTATCTAGCAATAACTGTAGTGTTATTGAATTACTCGAGGTCATACGTTGGTTATATTTTAATTTCTTTTATAACACAACGTTTTTATTCCACTTAACTTTCATCACACTTACACTCCCTGGGGAGTGAATAATAACCTAGTTAAAATAAAAAAATTTAAGTCGACAATTATAACGATTATAAATCAACTGTTCTATACCTATAAAAATTTATAATATTAAAATATCTATAGTAATATATTCGGTTTGTTTCTAAATAACATGAACTGCAAATTACCTTCTCATTTTATTAAAATTTTTAATGTTAATAGGTAAAATTCTACTGTTCCACTCAGATTAATCAGAAAATGTTTAATTAAAATCGATTTTCGGTCAATTCCCTGTTTATTTGCCTTCATCCACAGTAGCCAGAGTTTTTCATTGTAGTGCATCAAAGAGCGCCCTAATTCTCCCAATGCCATTTTCCAATTACGTTAATAGCTCATAAAACGACGTTTTTGTTTGTTGTTCTTCGCTTCAGACTCTTTAAAGCCGCTTGAGAGAGCTTTTGTGGCACATATCGAGAACTGCTTCTCCGAATCGGTCATTCGGCCGAACAATCCCAAACAATCCATGTAGCGCCCTCCCCCATGAAAATGTTTCGTTATCAAGAAGACCTATATATACAAAATTATGTTTGTAGATCTGTAGTGGCATATTTTTCAGCTGACTTTGGGCCTGAGAGTAATTACAATGGAGGGCACTTAAAAGAATTGTAGCTGCTGCTGAGGCAGCTTCTTTTTGCCGAAGGGGCCATAAAGTTTTTATGATCCCCATTGATAGTGCGAGAGAATTCTATGGCCAAGCGCCCTCTTTCCGCCGCCTTTTCCGCCCATACTTTGATTTTCCAGCCAGATCAGGTGAGCATCACAGATTTGACAGTTGCTTCTGAATGGTGATCAAAGCCAAATGCAGTTTTCCAGGGGGCTGGTCTCTCGGAAAGTCTTTGTCTCAGGTTCGACTTTGTTTATGGGATTTCACAACCGTTTGGCATCCATTAATCATTGCGTTGGAAGTATGTCTGACTTTTCCTCTTGTTCCGCTTTTTATTGTTTTTTAAGCAAGTGAATTGAGATAAAGAAAGAGGCAACTTTTCAGCAGCTTCGTCAGTGTCTATTTTCAATTAATAGACATATTTTCTGCAAGTCTGCACAGAAAAAAATCAATCTAATTAATTTAAAATTGATTTTATAAAGAACATATCGCATCGTAAGAATCGCTAATAAGTTAATAAGATTTTTACCACAGAAAGGATTATGAGAAAAAATAATATAAAGGTAGCATAAATATTTAATTAGTCCTTTCAATTTAATTATTAATTTAATTTTGAAAATGTGATCATTAAATAATGTCTATTTAGAAAATTTAAAATTTTACAATTACTAACCAATTAGGTTATATTTTTCCGTGTGGCGTTTTCACCTTTTTGTTTATTTGTTGAATCAGCCCCGTCAAACTGAGAGAAAAGCATCTCGAGTTGAACGTCAGTGTTGGTATTGTGTTAACACAGTCAGATAAGTCCGGGCCACTAAATGCTACGGGTCTGAGACTTTAGCGCAAACATTTTGACAACTTGTGAACTTTAGACTGACAGGCCGCTACTATACCTCTGAATCCACTTCCCTCAGCCCCAGCTCAGTAGTACAACGTGGTAGTATCATAAACCATAAACCACAAAAACCCCACAACAATTAAGGAAGAATCACAAAATGCTGCCGAAATCTTTGAGTTGCTTTTAGAAAAATAAGTTTGAGATGTGTAAACAAACAGAAAAGCGCCAAACAGCTGAAGCATCATCATGAGGGGCAGCTACATCAATAATACCAACAGCGATTAGCCCATATTTGAGCAGAGCTATCAAGCTAAATCGAAATCATCGAGCTGGAAGCTGAAGACTTATAAAGGGGGTAGATCGAATAGTTTTAAAAATTTAAAAGTTTTAAATATGTAAAAAATTGAGAATAATTTAATTATTTTAAATATTAAATACAACTTATATAAGTAAATACATTATAAATTTAACTAATAAAAGACTTAAAGAAAAATTTTAAAGAACATGACTAGATTCCTGTGTTTACAAAACGCTTAAAAACGAAGGTACAAATTTATTTTGGTAAACGACCAGATTAACAGGAACATACACCGTGACGAACAGATAAACTAGAAACTCACATATAAAATAACACTACAACTTAAAAACGTGGAAATTTTTAGCAAGCAATAAATTTAGTTCAAGCGTGAATCATTTCTTAAACAAAAGAGTAAAAATAAAAGGCACGTTAAGATTAACAAAATGTACACATAACATAATGTGTTTATATAAAAATTGTATTAATTATAAATTAATTTTTAATTTATAAATTATAAAAAATATTTTTTCTTTTTAAACATAATTAAATTCAAAAACTAACAATTATAAACAGAGTATGAACACAAACACGCCATATAGCCAAGATCTCTGCTGACTGTTGACTGACTAAGCTTTTGGTAGCTGCTCCCGTTTCTGTTTTAGCTGCTTTTCAGCTTCTTGCCATCAGCTGAGCTCAGTGAAATGTGTTTTTATGGTATTTGAAAATGATTAGCCACCCAGATACGAAGACGAAGCGTTATTACGCGAACGTGTCTGGAGCTGGAGATGGATATGTAGATGAAGATGGAGTGTATGCCAACTCCGACGAATGGACAGTGGAACACTAGATTTTCGAGTGACTGGCACAGTGTTTGGGTACAAAAGTGGCACAATTTTTATGATCATGCGACTTTATTTGATGCTCATTTTTATTTTTGTGTGTTTCTCCGCTCTTGTTTTTGACCATCATTTGATATTGTTTCTGGTTTTTATATTTTGTTTGCTGTTACCTGAGCTCGTGGCCTAGCCCAACAACCTGGGGAGCATGCCAAAGACAAAGTCGCTAACCTTTTTTATCATCCGAGATGTACACGAAAAAAAAGATGACAAGTTTGTCGCGTGTAAACAATTCGCGGCGGCCAAAACTCAGTGCGGGTGGAGCAGCCATTTGAGGGGGATGAGGCTTGGAGGTGCGGTGAGGATAGGAGAGCAGTGTCACCGAAACGGAAATCAAGATGTTGAACTGGGTAGGTAACCGTAACAAAGTCAAAGAGCCAACAGTGAGTGAAAAAAGTATGCCACAATGTTATATGAACGAACCGAAATGATTACAATTTAAATGACAATAATACGAAATTAAATACTTCATGATTTTATTGAAAATCCTGAAAATAAAACTATTTTGAGACCAGAAATAAAATAAATAGCAGAAACGATTAATTGATCTTGATTATTATATAAATTTAAAATATTTTAGGCTTAACAGAAGCATGTAATTAGTTTTATATATATGTATCTCCTTCCATTATATTGTAATAATATTTCTTACAAACTAAAGCGTTGAAGACATCGAGCCTTAAAATTGTTTATTTTTTGAGTTCTATATAATTTAAAAGAACTTGATCAACAGGTAGTAATTTAGTGTCTTTCTTCCACTTTCACTCAGTTCGCATACAAATGGCGCGCAGTGTGCAAGCCATATACCCCGTCAAAAAATAAAGCACATCCAACACAATCTACAGATACATTAGAAAATATCTCAAAAATCAACACAAAAACTACAGGCGGTGGCGTCGCAGTCAGCTGAGGCGTCAACTGCGACTGCGATGTGCACACTGGGATAGATTGCCCTTTTCAAAATTAATTTAAGCAATAATGTTAAAGAGTTGTAGTTTAATTTTAAAATTGTAATTTTCATTGAAAAAAAAAGAGTTAAAGTCCAAGTAGTAAACAAAGTATAGAAAGTATATCAAAAAATGTTGGAAACAAATTAATTTGTAAAAGAAACACCTTCCATGACGCATATAATTCTCAATTTAAAAAATTATTATTATAGTGAAGTCGATATAAAAGATCCGCAAAGTCGAGTTTAAGAGTCATTTAAATTTTCCACAACAAAAATTAAGCTTTGGCACCAAAATTTTCCTTTTATTGGTTCGTCATATAAATCTTAGACTTAATGCCAAAAAAATGCGATCTGGCCCATTGTGCGTTGGGGGAACAGAACAAAACGCCACAGATTTTGAGCGCTCGGATCGCGCATGAGTGAAATAAATTTTCACGCTTCCAAACAGAGCGTCAGCAGAGCAGCTAAAGTGGAGGAAGAGACTTTTCGACGGCGACGTATCACAATCAGAAACGATCCGACAACCGACCGACAACCGACGTCCATTCATAGTGGGCCTTATATTTTTTGTGGGGTCGCCAGATCGCTCCGATCCGTTCCGTTCCGATCCGATCCGATCCGCAGAATCAGTCAACAGTCCGGGCCCGATCGGTACTCGGTTATATTTCGCGAGTGTGGTTTTTCGCGAGCGCGGAGGAGGTGGAAAATCCCACGGTTGTTACGAGTTTACGTTCTCGAAATGATCGGCTAGCGATCCCTCAGATCCATACGAACGGTCAGTGCGAGTGTTCGGTGCTCCGATCGCGAGAAGAATTCTCCTCGAATGTGCGTCTTGTGATGTTTGGGAACATGGGAAAAACGGGCGCAAAGGATGCGCCACAACTTCTGGAAAGAACGAAATTAACAAAAGTATAAGAGGAGCACAGCAAAAAAAGGAAGATCCAGCCCAAAAGGCAAACGAATATAAAAATCAAAATAAAAAGTGCGGACAAAAGCAGAGTCGCGCGACTTGGGTCTTCGGCCTGGGATTCTGATTAAAGCGCGCGTTTAATTTCATTTTTTACGCTACTCCCTGGTCATCGAACATCCTACACCCCGCCATATCCCCCAGCGAGTGGGCCCGAAAAATAAAAAAAAAAATACAATTCCCCAGTTGGACTCCACCCTTGGCCAGGCTTTTGATTCGCTGTTCAACTTTTTGGCCTGGAACTTTTTGTTTGTTTCGTTCGCCTGTATCGCGAAACCTGGCCGACGACTCCTTGGCAATATTCCTTTTGACCGCTGCTCAGTACGCCGGCAGCTTTCTCCGTGTGCGTACGCAGCCTCTGCCGCAGACAGCAGCAGCAAACCAAAAACAAAAAAAAAAACAAAGTGAAAGATCAGGAAAGATCAGCCAGATCGGATCGGTGATCATGTCGCCCGGGATTCCGCCACCAACCGCCAACTTCCCCTTGATGAAATATATAAAAAAAATCCACTCAACTCGAGCCGCTTGATTAATTCGCACACGTCAACGATATTCAAATAAGCATCTCGTGTACTCATCGTGGCCGCAATAAAAACGGCTTTAACTTTAACTACCTGCCAAAAAAGAAACAAAAATAAAAACATTATATAGCACTCGTTCACTGAAAAAAACAAAATAGCTCAACGGGCCAGAATTTGGTTTGTTGCCGCTGCATTTTGCGGCTCCAATCGATATGCGTTTGCTCATGGTAATTGCAATTTTAATATTCGCAATGCCAATGACTGGATTCGGCTGGTAAGTGGCATTAAATCAACTATTATCCGTAAAAAGCTACTTGAAAATATATCAATATTAATCATTTAATCATTAAAAAAATAAATCATTAGTAGCATAGCACAGTTTTATTACAACTAAATTAAATGGAAATTAATAGTATTATATACAATTTTAAATGTATTGTTAATTATTATAATGGAAAGTAGATCAGTCAAATGCAAGGTCAATAAAACTTGAAGGAAATAAAATTGTTTGCTAGGTCAATACTTTAAGAACCTTGTTTATGTTGTTTATTTAGCAACATTTTTTCATTAGAAAAACAAAACTAAATGTATCTGTATTTATTTATATTTATATTTGCTATCATTAAATTACAACATTCAGTGTAATAAAAAATATTTTTCTATGTTAGTTAAGCAAATCGATTTATTTGGAAACGGAAAGGAACAAAGATACGTCATTTTGTAGGATTGATTTTTTATTAGGAATTCGTATACATTAAAATAAATTTTTGGGAAAAGTTATTATCTTTTGGGAAGCGTTTTCCAAGATCAGTTACTGGTATTAGCCTACTTATGAGAGAAAACTTGTTATCTATACTATTCTTAATCGTCAGCTGAAATCCAATGATTGAAATAAAATTAATACAGTGTAATATGTACCTGTGTAAAATCCACCCCAGCAATTCTACAAAAAAACAAGTCTCTAATTTTAATCTTCTAGTTTAGTCTTATGCACCTTAGCTAACAAAGTCGCTTTGATTTGGCCCGTTGGTGCCCGCTCAACATGCAATTTATGTTCTGTTTCAATGCCAAAAAACCCATTACCACCCGCTCGGAGGTCTTTTAGCCCCAGAGCATCTGTGTTCATGTCAAATCGCATCAATTTACGAGATAGAGATTGGCGTAACAGCTTCCGGTTGGGCAGATCGAAAATAAAAAAGTGCAGGCACCTAAATAAATGCACAGCCAAAAGCGATCTAAATGGCCAAAATGCAAATGCAAATCCAAATCAGAGCCAATCGAGCGTGGCGACCGACTCGGCAGACCTTCAAAATGTGACGTTTGATTTAGATTTAATTACATGGCAACTTTTCTACTCTCCCTCTTTTTTTGTGGCCAAAATAAATATATATAGTGTAGAAGCGGATGAAGCCGAAAAACCAAATGACACTTGGAGCAATTTATGCGCGAAATTACAGGCGAAAAGGCGTCCAACGAGATGAATAAATAAACAAACAAACCGAGGAGGACAGACATCAAATAGAAGGAAAAATAGTGACAGGGAGGAAGGGGCATCCTTCTTACACATAAGTTATGCACTTTGCCAAAATATTTGTCAGCAAAGTGGCATCAATGAATTCGCCCAAAGAGGTCCGTTCTTATATTTATTTGCCAAAAGGTAGAAATATTGTGGCTGTCAACGGCAGCGAAATATGAAATTTGCAGGGTGCCAGGGTGTCTAAAAGGGGGCGGCGTGGGCGTCGCGTGGCGTAGACTGCATGACGATTTTCTGGCTAGCAAATACACCTATTATATACATATATTTTTTTTTATTTTCATTAATTTAATTTGAGTTCTGTGCAACTGGGCGCGTCAGCAACCGATGGTGGACACCTGAAAAATTTAAAGGGAAAAGGGGGACTGAAAAGTGGATGGGTGTTTCCATGCTGCATCCAATTCAATTGGCACTTTTTCACAATAAATTAATTAAATAATTAAGGCTCAAGTTCAGCGCTGTCAGTTCTTTTTGCCGCCTTTTGATGTCGAACGCTGAACGAGAGATGTGGCCATATAGTAGATGTGAATGTGCGTCCATCCAAAAGTTGCACAGAAAACAAAAATTAAACCCAAAACGTCTGCCTTTGGCTGTGCCACTTTCTACGCTTCATCTGTGCCACTCAAGGGCGGTGGACCAGCCACAAATGCAACCAAATTATAATATATTTAAATAAAAAAACAAGCCAAACTGATGACAGCCTGCAGGCCATGAAAGGTGACAGATTGGCCGACTGAGTGAGGAAGAAGGTGTTAAGATACCACCTTTCGAAGCAAAATAAAGAAAACGTGGGCTTAGATAACACATTAAAGATTAATAGATTAAGTCACATACAAGTCAAAATTCAATTCAACCTCTCAAGAAGCAAGCTAATAATAATATAGAACAACTATAAAATACCTATAGAAGTTAGTTAGTAAACTAAACTAAAACGAAGTTGTACTAAATATAGTATATCAACATCCATTAGTTTTCTGTAGTATTTTTCTTTGCAGTGTTTCTTGAAGTAAATATAACTTAAAATTGAGCCAGTTTTCGAATTATTCAAAATTAATAATATAATCAATTGAAAATTAGGCTCATGATTACCCACTCTTGCAATATCCCAAAGCTAACTGCCCCATCCTAAAAAAAATATTAATAAATACAATCCAATCCATCTTCTGCCTAATCGCACAAAACGGATCGATAAGTTTATAATAATCGATCGAAGGCGGTTCGGCGTAATTTAAATTTTACAATGGGTCCGGAAATAGCGTAAATTAAGCGATTTGGGGGGTTTACAGCCCCACAAAATCATATCTCATTTTGTTTGTGTGCATTTTGCGAAATTCGCAGGCGAAGTGCACTAAATCAAACGGTCGTTGTGTGAGCGATTGAGATCATAATCGATGGGCCAGAGATGAGCAGAGACGAATGTGGATCGGCTGGAATCGTACTCGTATTGTGGGTAGATCTTCCGTTAAATGAATGGAAATTCCAGGCAGCAGAGGGACCAAGCAAGGGGCAGCCAATTACAGAGAATCTTACAACAAATTGCAGTTGATCGGGCAGAAATTTAGCGCTGATGTGTCTGGAATTTAATTAAAACCAGCGTGCGAGACGATGATGAAGATCTGGCAATTTGCGAGATCTGCTGCTGTTTGATTTTCCCCCAAAAGCCCTAAATGAGCTCATTTCCGTTGAGAAAATCATTTGACATTTGCTGGCGACTTCCTGCTTTTCATTCAATTTGCAATACACATTTTCATTCATCGAAAATCGGTTCAGTCAGTGTCCCTCATCTTTTGATTTTGATTTCTATTTTTTTTTTTTTGGCATTCGCAGCATGTGAAATGGTAATTAATGCCAGGCGGAGCATTTATGGGTTAAGGCAAACCGGGGGGTGGTTAGTGGGGTTGGTGGCCCAGTGGCCACTTAGTCTCAAGCTGTGTTGGCTCCACAGTCGGTGGTTGCATCAACAACATTGCTCATACGCCCCGTGCAACCACGAGATTATCTCTGCCGCAAATTTGGCACACTTTATGAGCCAGCAGCAACAAACACCCCCAACAAAATGCAAAAACAACACAATAATTATGTTCAACTAACGAGCAGACAAAACTCGGCCAATTGCCAAAATCCAATGCAGATGAGTTGATTATGAGCAGCAAAAAAGAGTCTCTGACACAATTCGCTCGACATTAACGAGAGTCTCAACGTGTCTGTGTCTCTAGAGAAAGTTTCACGTTCAAGTTTCTTTCCCCAACCTCAACCCCAAAAAGTAGCTACTTACCATGGCACTAGATGTTGCAAATCTTTTAATTAAGAGTCATGCCATTTGTTTATTTTGTTAATTTTTCGCTTTCCCCCGTTACATTGACGAATGTGTCTGTCTGCGGACTGTCTGTCAGCTGCATCATAATTAAATTGGATGACGAAACAAAAGAACACGACATGGGTCAAGTTGGAGGACAGTGTGGCACATGAACAGGTAGAGGGCCAGGCCATGATGTCTGTCAAGCAATGTGAGTCGAGTGCCCCAAGAATATGCCCATGTCGTCATCTCAAAAGGATGATGATGGGCTGGGACCAAGGGACTTAGGAAAGTACGGAAGCTGATTTATGGCGTACATAAATTAGCGATTTTTAAGAAAACTTGAAGTCACCTAAATTCTGAATTTCTAAGATAATTACAATCTAAACATAAATGAGACTATGTAACTTTTCTCGTTTAATATTTATGTAATAAGTGCATTAAAATGTTGATATATTTATTTTCGTATTTTTAAAATGCTGATCCGTTAAATCAAATTATTTAATTTTTAATTATATCTAAATTCATAAATGTTTAAGAGGCCAACACTATTTTTTTAATAAAACAATATTAATAAATACTGCGACTTTAAGATGGTGATCTTAGTAAAAATTGATAAATTTATCTTTAAAATTGATTGATTGGTTACAAAATTGAAGTTCTTGTAACAATAAATTTTTAATATACCATGTAAACTAAAATAAATTTATTAAAATATCTTCTATGACCAGAACAGGAAGATTAAATAAAATCCAATTATCAAATATTTTTACTATTGAATAAGTATGTGGTTTATTTTCCAACCATAATCTAGTGAATTTTTCCTTGTATCAAAATTTTTCCGCTCTCTAATGGCTGGCATTCTAAACCCCGTGGAATCCTTGTCCATCAGCCAGTGCCCAATTCTTCTTTCTCACAGCCTCAATCACTGTGATTAAGCACAGTTTAGGCCTCCTTGACATGAACATGACCATGTCCGTGCGTCGATGATCGTTCCCTAAGCCCAGCTACGCCTATTTGAGCCATAATTAAGTTAAACGTTGTCGCAATTTGCGCACCTCAAAGTCACCAAGCCCCGAGATTGATGTCGCCTTTGTTGGCCCAGGGAGTTAAGCGAAGTTAAGGCACTTAAGGCTAAAGTTGAAGTCGTGCCCTGCCCACAGGAACTGGAGGAGGCTTGTTAAAGGAATGACATTGCCTGGCGCAAGAAATACTCATAGTAAATATGCTTGAATTATTAGCCGGCGTTTTTGTTGCGCCAATTGGACATGGACATGCCTGGGAAACAGTACGAAAAGTAAAGTTTTGGATTCCAGCACTAGGAAAAGAAATTAATTTAAAACCAGAGATTTATATACAACGTTAGGAAATAACTTTTTTTAAGTTATTTAAAATTACTTCTGCTTACAAACCCACAATCATTAAAAAGTTGATAAATTTCAAAAACATATATAGTTCATTTTTTGCAAAATTCATTTTCTAAAACTGAAAAAATGTTGTTTGCCTTATTTGTTTAAAAGATAAATATTTGAAAAATTAAATGGCACCATGGCACTGTTAATTTTGTATCTCTCACGGCTTGGTGTAGAAGGAATAAGAGGACATGCTGAACTCCAAAGCGATGGCGCCTGAGCACAGCGAACACGTTAATATGCTAATTGTCGAATGACAAACGCCAGTTTCTCCATTCGCCCCTTCCCCAAAAAAGGTGCCAAAAAGCAGCATGCGGCGCCCACACACGATGCCGCACCCACCGGATCAGATCGGTTCCCAACTCCCAGGCATGTCAACACCTTTTCGGTGTTTCTTATTTATTTATTTACGTTTTTTGCCAGTAGCCATGGCTGGGGGGACCTAATCGATTGTCAATGCTGCCGCCCACATCAAACGCTTCTCCCTCGAAATTCGTATGCACAAGAGATCAGCACTTGCGCCGAGGCATTCTGTAGACAAATATTTGAGCGCGTAAATGAAACTGACCAGCCACAACAGCACTTGACTTGGCCGAGGCACAAATCCAACGGCCCAGCTCAGAGGCAGGCAGTCAGTAATGTCAGCAAAGTCAGTAAAGTCAGAAAATAAAAAAGCCAGAGAGCCAGCCGGGCGACCAATCCAATGGCCATTCATTCACTTGTCAACGCTTTGTTTAAATACTTTGCCACTCGCATGTTGACAAGTGGTTTAAGTCGTTGATTTGTTTACACTGACCCCAGGGAAAGGAGGTGCAGTGAAGAGGTATAGAGAAGCGAGGCTGCAACCTGAACAGGCAACTCACAAAAATGAGTCAATCAAAAAATTCTACTTATTTACACACAGATATCGAAAAAGCAAGAAAAGAAATATGCGGCCAAGTGGAGATGATCATTAAAAAAATATAGATCTCATAAAACATAAAACATACATACATACATACATAAAACATACCTACATTTTAATGTTTGCTTATGATTTATTTAAACATTTATATTCTTTCCAAATATTTATTTTGTGATTAACGACATTTGGGCCAATTCTAGCATAATGTATTAGCAATCAATAAAGTATAAACTAAATAATTTTGAATAAATATTTGATTGAATAAATTAAATGGGAGTAAATTTGGTTTTATCAATAAGCTTAGATTTTCACAAAAAATAACAAGTCAACCTTTATTAAAAGTTTCCTAATATTTATGCAAGATCGGTAAGAAAATTCTTAAACTTTGATTTTGTTTGAATGAAAATTTTAATTTAAATTTCTTTAATATGTGTTTTCTACTTGAGATCATTCCGATAAACTAAGACAGTATTAAATGGTATAAACCTTATACATAACTTGGTTATTTCTTTGTTTTTTGCATTCCGGGAAAGTCCCGCAAAAATTTGTAAACGTTTGCCCTATGGGGTAAGGGATAGTATGGGAAATTTCAACCACTTGTCTGTTGGGGACTACCAAACCAAACCGGGCACTTTGATCAATGCCAAAGCACCCAGAGAGAGAGAAAGGCAGATACAAAAGGAAAGAGAGGGAAAGGAATCACTGAAAGTCCATTGAGGCCTATAACGACACCCATACCAGACAAACAAACGCACACATTTACTGGAAGCAAAATAAAGATACGTTGCCAAGTGTTGCTTTACTGGATGGGATGGTATGGTATGGTATGGTAAGGTATGGTATCGTATCGTATGGGACGGCTTTTGGGAGAAGGGGAAATGGGAAAGGGAATGGGATGGGAATGGGCAGAGGGACCTGAGAGACCTGAAGTTGTGCTGGCTCCTTTTCATGTTTGCCGACAACTTCGCTGCCGACTTCGCTGCCAAGTAAACTTCAGTTCAACTTCAAAAACCAAAAAGTGTCGAACGATCGGTTGCTCCACTCTCTGTGCGGCTATTTTCCGCTTAACAAAAATCTCCTTTTTTTTGTGTTTTGAGTTGCTGCTATTTGTGTTCGGTGGTGGTGGCAACTTGTGTGGTTGAAAGGTGTTTGAGTTCTTTAGATCTCTCCAGTCATCAACGCAACGCAGCCAAGACGTCATCATCATCAAAGCAGCAACATTTAGAGTAGCAGCAGCAACATCTAGATTCCCAACAGCAACATCTCGATCGAAGATGAAGATGATCATTGTGATTTGAACTTCAATTGTTTCTACTTTGTTTACCAGCGCGTCTATCATTTGAAGTTTGTGTTTGGCGGTCGAGATGCGATTGTTTTTGTTGCCTTTTGGAGTTAATATTTTCGTTAAGTACTTGTGCGTGCGTGTGTCTGCTCTATTTGTTATTTGGATTTTTTTTTGTTCATTTTGTAGCTATTAAGTTGTCATAATCTCCTCGAGTGTTTTGGAAGTGTGTGTACATTTTTTGTGGCATTGCCACAGGGAGCTGCAGTGCAACAGCCAGGTGGCAAAAGCAACCCAGGTGGGCATCGATAATGGGAATCTGAAGCGGCTCAAGTGGTTTATCTACTTGCTCTGAGAAAATTGGGAGCACCAGAACTGGGTTATCAGATATGCCGGAATGCTGAGAATTTTTAGAACCTGTTGTAGTTGGAGTTTTTAAAACTTTCTGATGTCTGCAGAAATATTTATTTAAAACAAACCGCATACATTTTTTAATTTTTAAGGAAATACAAATATATTTACATATTAACAAAAATTTTTATAAATTGATTTGTAATATTTTTAAATATAATTGGTTATTTATTTTAAATAAAACGAATATTTATATTAGCGTAACCCATAAATATAATTTTGAATTGTATTCAGTACCGCTATAACACGCCAAAAGCGCTTTCATGTAATGCCGTGTTTTTGCAAAGTCTAGTAAAATTAGTAATATATATCTGAGACAACAAATCCAAGCCACATATCATCCGGTTATTAGCATATTTGTCGGCTAAGCTTCCACTTATGAGTTTGGCGCCATCCAATGCGTAAATCATTTCGCACACAAGTTCATTAAAAATAGTTGTATTTATTTATTTAAACTGCTTAGCCGAAATCTGCCTGCGTTTATTTTCATAAACTGCCAAAGCTGTAGAAAGCCAAAGGAAAAACACAAAACTTATAAAAGATGAACTCAATATTTGAGCTTTTTGGCTTCGTTCGTCGTCATATGCTGCGTATACGTAATGGCGACGATAAAGAGGTCCTCATCCATTGTTTATTGTTATAAAACCGAAGCGTTGGCCAAAGTCGATCAATAAAATTTTACCCACACTCACTCACCCCAACATTTTGCAATTTTTCCAATCGATGCAATTTTCGTTTTCATTTTGAATGCCATTTGCCGGCTGGTTCTGCGGCGTTAAAATTTAATTTAGGTGGAAAATTAATAATTACCCAACAATGTGGGTGCAGTATGCACACATATATCTGTGTGTATACCTATAGTAAAGTATATATTCGTTTGGAGATCGACTTCTCGGGTATGTGTCAGCATTCAGAAGCGGCCACTGAAAATTGTTACTGCGGGTATTGCTCGCCTTTGGCTCTGATTTATGTTTTTCCATTTCAGATTTATGACTTTTTAATAGCTCAATCGCTCGGTTTTTCGCTTTTTTTCACATTGCACATTCGCGTGAAATTTACTTTGGCTGTTCGTGAACTTTGCGCCGATTTCCAGTTGTGTGGAAAGTGTTTCGGATGGTTTATGCTCTGTCCAATTTGAGATCCGGGGTAAATAAAGCGCTTAATAGGGCCTGCTGCTGCTGTTATTTCTGCTGCTAGTATTGCTCTTCCCTCAAGCACTGATTGATCTATTTGTCCATCATCTATTGCTTCCAGCGAACTGCGATTGGTATTTTCGGAACCATAAAAGTGAGGGGAACTCTCTGCTGAGTCAGTCTAAAAATACAAGAAATCACTGCCAAAGCTTCGGCGAACTTCAAAATGTGAGCTACGTGCAGATTATTCATCGATGACAAAGTGCTTGGTCTGATAAATGCCTTCGGGTCAGAGACAAACCCTCGAAAGAAAACAAAAAGTTGGTCATAGATAATCGAATACGTGATTGCTTATCGGTTCTGACGTTATAGATTTAGGTGTGCCCTAGGCGGAAATACGTTTCTGAAATGAACTAGTCAGTAATTTTTAAGAAAATTAAGTTAAGTCAACGAGGTCTGTTTCACGTTTCCCATGAACTAAATATCAGTTTGGATTAGTTTTTTTAAACGGCTGCAAAATAATAGAAATTTGCTATTTAGTTTCCTATAAAAAAAGTCATTGTTAAACAAAAAATTTTAATTTGATTAAAAAACCTGCTTATTAGTTTGAAATTTTTAATTTATCTTTAATGGAATATATTTTAGTTTGAAGATAATGCAGTATTCTTATGAATGCTACTTTAAAAATAATTAAAGTGCCTTATAGATCTAACATGTAAAATTCCTTGCTTATCTTTTTAGGGCCGAGGGCACCAACATCCTTCTCGATCCAAATCTAATGTGCAAAAAGACACGTCGTCTGCGGGGCAAGCTGGCCGAAATCTGCCGGCACGATTCGGCCCTGCTCAAAGAGATCATCATCAATGGCATCAACCTGGGCTTCCGCGAATGTGAATTTCAATTCCGCAACCGCCGGTGGAATTGCACTGTTCTGCGCAAGAGCATGAGGAAAATCTTAATGCGCGGTAAGTAGTTTTTCAGAGTCGAACGAGACTAGTTTTATGGGAGGAGTACTACTTCTACTGACTTTATTATGCAGTGCCAACAGGCAACCTGTCAACACTCCACTGAGTCACAGAGTGAAACCAGGTGGAGATGCTATCGCGGGTTGGCTGCCTAATTACAACTCATCGTTGCACGCCCCGACTTTATTTTATTTTGCTTAATTTCTTTTGGGTTGTCATGGACAAGGGCCTTGCAGACCGCACCATCCATCAAGTTGCATAATAAAAATGCAGCGACCCGCGCTGATGAATAGCGCCTGAAATGAGCCTACAAAGCTGTCAATTTTAATAAATTATTGCACAGGAAAAAAAGCTGGCGAAAGAGGAGGACTGGATACTGCTTCCCCTGATCCTCGATCGGTGCACTTAATGACAACAATGCGCAAACAAAACACATACCAAACTGTGGGTATGTGCCATAAATTCCACGGGCGTAACCACCGAAATTCTCCTCTTTTTTTGGCTAAAGCCTCGCCCTGTCAACTTGTCAGCTCAAAATACAACAAAATTAATATAAACCCGAAGAAGTCTCTCATGTAACACTCCATTTTAGGGTGGCTTAAGACACATCACCTGTCGTGTTGAAAAAAGAACCAGCACTTCACCTTCAAGCGCATTACAAGCGTATGCAAATTTAAAAACCCTGACGATTACAATTGCGATTCGGATTTCGATTTCGCTTTCATTAAACGTGACTACCAACACCACGAGTCACAAGCGGACATTTGCGATTTGTGATTTGCATAGAGCAGCGATCGTTGATTGGTGATCGCCAATCGAACAAGCAATAAATCATTTTGTCGCCGAAGCTGACAAATTAAAATCAATCAGGCGACACGTGCTGACAAGGCTAATGATTAAGGATTGATTGAACCCGAGGCGAATCGATTGTGGCACGGGGGCTCTTGATTTTACCTATTTCCAGCTAGGATAACCACAAAACCTTGCATATTGAAACATTATCCTAAAGTGGGAAATTGAAGAACAATTTATTTTAATTACATACAATTAATCGAGTTACATTACAAGTTTAATTAAGATTTGCTAAAATTTAAGATACATTTATATAATTATTTTTAATCATACTGACAACAAAGCTTAGACACAAAAATAGTCACATATTTTTTCCCCTTAAGTTTCCAATATTTCCCCCAAAAGTGGTTCTTAAAATCAAGGCATTAAAATATTGGAAGTATTACAAAAAGCGTTGTATTCAAAATCAAGAAAATTACCTGAACTTTACTTTAATTCCCAAAAATAGGTATACATTTTTTTTATTTTCTGTTTGGTTGATGGTTTTTAAAAACATCAGGAACAAATCTTTTTTTGAACCAATAGTCTTATTTAACACCAAACTATGGTTAAATTAAATGTTTGGTCTTAAATATTTATCTTATGTGTGTATATTTTTTTTAGACTCCCGAGAAACGGGTTTCGTGAACGCAATCACAGCCGCCGGAGTGACCTACGCGGTGACGAAGGCCTGCACGATGGGTCAGTTGGTGGAGTGCTCCTGCGACAAGGCGCACATGCGCCGTAACGGCGGACAGCCCCAAATGGTGACAGCGGCAACCGCAGAGGCCGCATTAGAGCGGCAGCAACAGGCGGCGATGTTGCGACAACAGATGCCCCTGCAGGACCAGCATCTCAGCCAGCAGCAGCGAATGAATCGCATCAACAACGGCAGTACCATGACAGATTTGTCTCCCCTGGAAAACCGAAACGGGCGGAATCGAAGGCCCGGTGGGAGGCGGGGGCGTCGCAAGTTCTGGGACAACATCAAGTTCCCCGAAGGTCAGTGGGAGTGGGGCGGATGCAGCGACAATGTGAACTTTGGCCTTCGTCACTCGCGCGTTTTCCTCGACGCCAAGCAAAGGCAACGGCGCAGCGATCTCGGCACGCTGGTCAAGTTGCACAATAATAATGCAGGACGATTGGTAAGTAGCAAAATATTTTTGGAAAAAATTAGTGGATAATCAAACAAAAAAAAAACTGTTACAACACATTAATGAGTTAAATATTTTGTATAATTTTGTTTAGTAAAACTTTTTTATATTTATTTACATAACTCTTTTGGTGGTAGAAAGCCAAATATAAAATAAAAACTAAGTTTAGTATTAATCTTTTATTACTCGAAAAAAAATACTTAATTAAACGCTTATCCAAAAGTGATCCAGTGATACTAAAAAGAAACTAATATATAACCTTTTAGTTAGTACCTCAATATTTATAATAAGGTTTTTATAATAGTGTTATTTAAAATGAAAATTAAATCGTTTTTACTGTAAAATATCGTTTCAAAAAAATGTATAAAGTGAAATAGTTATGCACAATTTTTATACAATTTCGCGTGCCTACCGGTGTAATGTTTTGTCCAATTCATTTTATTAAATCTAAAGTTATATTCCTGCAATTTCTCTTTTACGAGAGAAAAACACTTTCATTTCCAATAAAAATGTATTAACTTATGAGTTTAATTCAAATAAATCCCAAGAATAAAACTTTATAAAAAATCCTGCATCCTTTCAGGCCATTCGCGATGCCATGCGACTGGAGTGCAAGTGCCACGGCCTGTCCGGCTCCTGCACGGTGAAGACCTGCTGGCTGAAGATGCCTCCGTTTCGGGAAGTTGCAGGACGACTGCGCGATCGGTACGATAGTGCCAGGAAGGTGACGTTGCGCAACGATGGGGACAGCTTCATGCCGGAAGTGCCGCACACGAGGCCGGCGAACAAGTACCAACTCGTGTTTGCAGATGATTCGCCCGACTTTTGCACAGCCAACTCGAAAACCGGTGCGCTGGGAACTCAGGGTAGGGAGTGCAATGTGACCAGTCCGGGATCCGATCGCTGCGATCGATTGTGTTGCAATCGAGGACATACTCGCAGGATTGTCGAGGAGCAAACCAACTGCAAATGCGTTTTCAAGTGGTGCTGCGAGGTGACCTGCGAAAAGTGCCTGGAGCATCGAGCGGTTAACACATGTCTTTGAATGGGGATCCACACTATTCACCATCATTAATTGTATTATTTTCTTCGGTTTAGACAGGAATAGAATTTTGAAAGCTTTCCATTTCGCGTGATAGAAAACACACACTTACAGAGAAAACGTTTTAAGTATTAACTAACAAGTGAACACGAGTATCTCTAATCTTTTAGCTAGTTGTAAATACAAAATAAAACTCACATAAACATGCCTACGTTATATCATTCATATACAACTCATGTAAGCCTTGTAAATAGTTGTAATAAAAATTAAAGAAAAACTAAAGAGAAAATTTGTTTTTTTTTTTAATTTTCTTCTACAGTTTTCCGCTGTGGTTTTTTCCAGTCCATTTTTATCCTTAAATACTTTTCCTTATTTAATTGTATTTTTAAAGATCATGAAAACCCCAATTCTTTTAGACTTATAACTCCATCCGCTTGTCATCCAATTAATTGCAAACAAATTGAATTTTAAACAACCCGATTGTCTACATGAAAATTATATGCTAAACGGAAATGTATTTCAAATCGATTCGCCCATTGATTGAAATCTGCATAAATGATTAAACGTAAATTAATGAAGACAACACAACAACACACAAATCGATTGAACAGTCTGGCAGCAGAAAACAAGTTCTCAGTTTCATTCAAGTGTATCTATCTATCTTTTTGGGCATAGTCATTCCGTTGACTTTCCCATAAATTAACACAATTTTATTGTTGTCGACACGAGATAAAAATCTATAGAAATTTGCCTAAACAGCAAACAAAAGTTCGATGACAACGAAAAAAAATGCAAAACGCATTTTGAATAGAATGAAAATTGATTTGCCCATTGTGAATAAATTACGATCCTCAAACAGATCGATTGAGCGCCATCGATCTTTGGGTGCATAAATTAAGAAATCAAATCGTTGTCGCTAAATGCATGTAATTAAATGAATATTATATTGTGATTTTCTATCCTAGGCAACAGAAGCAAACGAATATGCATTATAAATGTTGTTATCAGCTAAATGAAAGTCATTGGAATTGCAAATGGGACAATCAGAAGTTGTTGATGAATGAGCTAAATCGTTTTGTGTGTTTTACTAATTTTATTTGTGGGAGGGATTTTGTTAAAATCTTAATTAGGTCAAAACCAAAGAATACAAGTATAAATATTATAATTTTTATTATTGATATGGCTTCAGGTCAAATACAATGGACTTCCATGTATTTTCATGGTATTAGATTGTATTTATTAATTGATATAATTAATATCAATCTTTTTTATCAGTAAGACATTTTTATTCTGATTAAATATTCTTGTTTGTGTGTACATAAAGAGCTTAGCCAAATTTCTCACCCAACCAAGAAGAGAAATAAAGGAACCCAGAGAATTATCCAATACCAAGACCGAATTCCGATCCATTTGCCTACTTCGGGCTGATTGTGGGTCTCTTACTTGGTTTATTATTTTGGGGCTGCCGAGGAGACAAGCCCATGCCAGAGATAAGATACTCCCAGAAAAATCAGCGGCAGCAACGCTCCAAAAGCAACAACTAATTAACAATCGCATTCATTTTATTTATCGTACAAATGCAAACCGCTTGACTTCCAAAAAAAAAAAAATACAAAAAAGAGAAACAAAAGACGAAAACTGTATCTGCATGCATTTATAAAGCCTCCGATGTGGATACGGGATTGGGTTCCAGATTGGATTGGGATTGTGGAATCTTCCTGGCCGCTTCTTTGGCTTTGGTTCACTTGACTGAACAAAATGTACGCCGAGATATATGTGCGTTGGGATCGCATCTCTTCTCCACCGCCTTGCGTTGTTTTTCCAGATTCCAGTGGCTTTATCTTGGGCGCGTTAATGAGATTTGCTTGTATCTGAAGCCATTCGGTAGATGCGTATCAGTGGATTTCAATTAATTGTGGCGACGCTTATTAGTCATCCATCTAACAAACTAAACACGAGACTGGCGCTACCTCAATCTCACTCAGAGTCCATTATTTTTTCTAGAGTGCCATTGACCTCGGCCTGACCTTGGCTGCATCTTTTTCTGTTATGTTAATAAGAATTAATTTAAATGCTGTCCCGACACCAAGAAAAATATTTTACTGAAACATAACTGAAAAGTTGAGTTTGAGCATGTCATCATAGCAGCCATTTCAAGCAATTTATCTTAATCTCAAGAGCAACTTTTATTTAATTTAAAAATTAAGAATTTACTCTTCATGCCAATAAATGGTGTCTTTTATATATTATATAATTGGTTTAAAATATGATTTTGGAACTATGTGCAATCAAGATGCAGATATTTCTTCAGCTAAATATACTATTGTATAATGTCAAGATTGGTTTTTGATCAACTTTTGAATGGTTCAAATTGTATCTTCCTTTTATTTGTGTAAATATATCTAACTGGTACATATATCATTTAAATATATTCTCTCTCTGTAAACATATTCTGTAAAAGCGGCTAATTTTCTTTCAAGTGGCGCTTAAAATGGCGCCCCCATATCAATCTGATGTATAGGAATAATATATATATGCGGCTATATAGACACCAACTAATGGCTTAATCGGAGGTGTACGTATCGATCCTCAATGATCAGGCGGCAGGAACCATTTTAGCCAAATTGCAGTTCTTGGCCAGCAGTTCTCGCGAGAAGAGAAGCAACCACAAGCGACGGCGGACGGGGCGCTACAACAATAAAGAAGAACAACTATTAAGACCGCTTGAACGCCTGTCCGGGATCCAAATAACAGCAACAACAGCAAACAGCAACGAAAAACTACAGAAACAAAACCTGAAACATGAAATTCCTGCGTAATTTGTAAGGAAAGGCGTGAAGAACACCAACGAAGGCAACACCTTAATTAATGTTATTAAAATGGAACGAACGACCGACCGAGCGACCGATGGACCTGGAACCTGGAACCTGCAACCTGGAGAACCTGCAACCTGGACCTCAACCTGGGTCCAAGGAGACCTACAGCCCGAGAAGGCTCAAAAGACAACCCGAAGAAGTGGAAAAGAAGAAGGCAAGCGTAAAAGAATGTGGCAAAAAAAAGGGAAGGGAAGAAGGGTAAAGCAAAAAGGGTCGATCGTCCAGAAACTCTTCTTTGGGTTGGTCAATCCCTGACTTTGACTCTGAAAGTGGCTATGAATTCAAACCCACTGATCATGGAAAAGGGCAAATTCAAGAAAGGTTTTGCTGCTGTGAAAGTCCTAAAATAAAACAACGAGCAAATGTTTTGCTTCAAGTAAAAATCAATTTTAAACGATAAATAAATTAACTAAATCGCTAATTGATGCCAATTGTAAATCTTTCTTTTCAACAATTATTTTAAAAGTATTTCTATAATCATTCTTTATTACAAATAATTTGCTCGATTATATTTGTTAAGTGATAAATAAATCCAAATCAAATCATTAATTGATTAGAACTCGTATCTTAAATATTTTTTATATTTTATATCCTTAAATAAAAATAATTTGTTCAAATATATTTGTATTCATGTTAGATATATATAAAAAAAGTTCTTTGTTTTTGTGAAAACTCTGTAGCACATTTCTCCAACTACCGGAAAATGGTGGAATACCAAAGCTTACATCATTTTAGACTTTAAAAGATTTTAAAAGTTAAAAGCTCTTAAGGGATTCTTTCAAAAAGTTCCCAGGCCCAGAGACAAAATGTGGCCATCTGGTGATCAGACACGCTCCATAAGCAGAACCGGAGTCTTCTCCACTGAGTCCTCCATAATATCCATGGTCTTCCAGAGCCAGAGTCTCTGGGCTGCTGTCAATTGTGGCTGGGTTCCCAGCGTTCTAAGACGTTAAGTCAGATTTATCACTGGACACTCTGGAGCGCTGACTACTTGACATATTCATTAAATTTGCCACATTGTTGCCGGCAAAGAAACGGCAGACAAAGGAGATGATGCTCATCATTTTGACACCTTAATGTGGTAATTAGGGTTTTCCCCCACTTCCTTCGCTGCCGCCGAAGAAGATCCTTAAAAGCCGATGATCGTGAGCAAATATTAACACAGATCGGATCGGGAAGATCGCAGATGGATGGGCAACGCCCTGGACTGCTCCGACCCTTAACGGTTTACGGCGAATTGGCTTAAATTATTTAAAGATTACAACCTCCAAGCGGGGCACAAAAAGGAGGTAGAGATACGGAAAAAGATCATCACCCCGAACGATCTGTCTGCGATTGCGATCGTGAATCCTTTTTCGGGTGTGAAGATTATGACACAGCAGAAATGGCAGGCGGCGGAACCAAAACGAAACGAAAGTCGCTGCCAGCAATTAATTTCAAATTTTTTTTCCGGCCTCATGGCAGCAGGGCAGCTGGGTCCCAAGGTGATCCAAAGAAATTGCAGACAAATTAAGATAAATGAATTGTTTAATTGTTCCATGGGGCGCAGGATTTTTTGTTGTTCTGCGCCCTGCTAATATGACTTGTAATGTGAAAAATGAGTGAAGGGGTAGGGCCCGATAAAGTAATATGCTAAAGGTTTTAAGATAAAATAACAGATGAAACTGATTTGGGATATTCATTTAGGGACAAAAAAACTCAATGTTTTTTTTGTTATGTAATGTATGTATTTAAAGTATGTTTGGTCTAGTTGTTGGTAATCTTAAAAGCTAATAAAACAGTTTACCTTTTCTATTATTGTGGTAATACTTTTTTTTATGCTTAACTAATTTTTATCGCAAGATATGTCGGCACTTTAAGGTGTCCGTTTTCCATAAAAGTTTCGCAATCAATGTTAGTGCTATTACATTTCTTCAATGCTATTAGTTAGGCATTAACACCCAGACCATACAACTCAAAAGGCAAAAGAATCATCAATCAAAGTCTTGATGTCTAAATAATGCAACACCAAAGTTGAGCCTTTTGTCCAACTTTTGTTGTGGGTTATTGAGCCTGGGTTCTTAGCTTCGACCACAAAGGACTACCGCGCTAATTAATACCATACCGAAAGCCAGATCTCGATCCGTTCGTGCCTCAACTCTTGGACTTAAGCCACACACGGCTCACGATCGCCATCTTCATCTCCATCTCCATCTAAGCTAAATAAAGTTATTAAGCCTTGAAGCCAAGAGGGAAATGTTGCAGTGCCAAAAAACAAAAAAAAAGGGGGAAAACAAGAGGGGGAGCAGAAGAGAGGCTGGGACTGGGAAAGGAAAGGCCCAAAACGCAGCATGTGTTAAAATTATATAGAGAGTGCGTGTGTGGACCGTACGAGAGGACCCCCCTAATGGCGATGGACTCAACTGAACTGGACTCGGAGTGAATTCTCCTGCCGAAGGCCCAAACTCAGAGTTAATAAAAAACACATAATTGCGTATGTTTTGGGGTCTCCCAGCGGAGATCCATAGCATCCTTTCGCCCCGCCATATTCCCCCATATTCCATCGGCCGATCAAGTGCGAAGTTCTGCGCAAACGCCAAGCGCCTGTGAAAATATGATTTTTGTTGCCATTTCGTGTTTTGCCACTTTGGAGGTCTTCATCATTTTTTCATCGTTGCTCTCGGTTATTGTTGCTGCTGTTGCTGTTGCTGTTGCTGCTGCTGCATGTTGAATGTTGAATGTTGCTGGTCGTCGGTTGCTGGTTTGCCGTGTTTGTGTTGATCTTGGTTTTTGTGTTTCCATAAAACTGACCCCATGGGCAGTGAAATTAAGTTGATTTTTAATGCAGTCATGGTGGGTAGTCAAGCCAGGTGGGTCTCTGCCCGTCTTTCTTTCTTTTTTTCAGTTCCTGTATCTCTCTCTTTTGATTTACATCGATGCAATTCAAAAGTTATGCCCTGAAAAAAATGATGATGGATTTTCTCTCGAAATATCGTTGAGCAAAGATTAAATTTCAATATATTTAGTTTTATAAATTGTTTACCTCTCTGAAGTAGTTATCAAAACTAAAATTCCATATTTTTAATATCAGTGAATTGACAAGGTTCTGTTACTTTAAATAAATCCTGAAAATTCTTGAAAACAAAAAAATATATCCTAATTAAACGCACAGTCGATCGTAACATAAATAAAAAGGGGTTCATTATTATTATTCCTTAACCATTTCCTCTTACCTCTTACTCAAACTTAAATTCATTTTAAACCTATAATAAAATTAATTACCCCGCCGTTGCCAATAACAACTAACCCAAAATACTTCCGTCCGCTCCTCTTTCCCATCACTCCCTTCACCTCTGAAATCCGGCCCACGTTTCCTTCGACGTCGCCATAATAAATTTCAACTTGTCTACACCTATTTTTACAAACATTTAAAAATTATTACACAGTCTTTTTCATTATGCCCGGGATGTGCGGACCCCATGATGCGGCCTGCCCATTGCCCGGGCCTGATGACCTTAAATTAAATGTGCAGCACATGAATTATGTAAGCTGTTTAATAAAGTGATTCCATTTGCATGCAAGAGCCCCGCACGCATGCGCAGCGGGCAGTCCCCAGTCCAGAGTCCCGATCTGGAAGTGAAGCTCAGGCCGGACCCCGACTTCAACAACTTACTCAGTACACAGAAATAAATATTAAGCCATTCGGAACCATTTTTATTAAAAAAGACAACATGATACATTTTGTTACAAATAATAAAATAAGATCAATTGAACTTCGAATTATCATACATTATATTTATTTTAATCTGAAAATAGTACATAAACTTTGTTACAAATAATCACATAATATCTTTAATTGATATTCGTTTATTTTCTATTTATTTCAATCCGAAAATGGTACCTAAATTGGTTGATATTATGCCACCATCTGATAATTTTGTAAATAATAACTTTTCAATAACGTATAATTAACTTGTGTTTGAGAAGGTAAAGTCTTTATAAAACTAATTAAGAATCGAATGTAAAGAGGTAAATAATAATGATAATAAAGGATCCCTTATTTCTCATCGTGTAAACTGGACCCTGGAGCAGAGAGTTTGAAGGTGGAACTGGAGGATGAGGAGCCTGGAGATCTGGACTTCAAGCCGGAGTTGGGGATTCACTGAGCTGGACTTCGCGCAGCGCGCGCTGATTGTCGCTTAATAAAAATGGTTATTGTGTTTTATTTTTTTTTGCTTTTCCTTCGTGGTGGGAATCGTGGAGCAGGGGAATGCAGTTGGGATGGGGAATCTCTGTAGATTGCCCAGTCGGCTATTTATGTGTGGCTTTTGTAAGAATTATTAATGTAAATCTTTCATAATTTTCATAAGCTGTGCGCGTGCGCGATGGTTGAAAAAATGAATAAGAAATAAGCATATGGTTGAATGCATTACGACCAAAAGATACCCAATAAATACACTCTATTCAATTGTTTCTTTAAAATGTCTTGTAACCAATTTAATACTATTCCTATGTTTCCCCATTCCGCAAATGAAATTAATACAGGTTCAAAGCTATAAAAAAAATTGTCAAACTCAAAACGAATACAACAAAAATCGAAACATATAGAAACCACATTGCTGGGTACAAAAATAAGCCGTAAAATCTTTGGATTCCAAATGAATTTACGCTAATTTATGATGCCTTCTGGCAACGCTGTGTGGTATCCTGTGCTCCAAGCTTAAAGCTCTCCCCGGTGAATCCCCGAAACCGAAAGCTTGGAAAGCTCCGTCCCAAGTTCATTCCCATTTTGGCTCCACCCACACAGGGCGTTCATTTTGTCGGGGAACCGCAGACATGCGCATTGGAAACCAGGGGGTTGGATGTGAATGGTATGCACTCCGTTCGCCAGCCGGCAAACAAAATGAAGTTGCCAGGATGGCAGTGCAGCAGAAAGATCGAAAGACGGCCAAAATGACAGCAGCAAATCAAAGTCACAGGCTGCGATGGCCAAATGCTTTTAGGTTTTTCTCTCCGCAGCCTCCAATGAGAATGCATCTGCAAATTCCATTGCCTCCGACTTTTTTCCCTCATCGGGTTTTTGGCCAACTGTTGCTGCAACTTGTTGGATGACGAATGCAGTCGACTTTCAGCGCCACATCAACGTCATAAAGCACAGCAACAATGGAGTCTTTGGCCGGCTGCCCATTCCGATCCCTCATCTGCCCGTAGGTGCCCCCTATATCATCTCCATCCATCTCCATTCCATTCTCCCCGGCACTTCTTCTGGTTGGTTGGCACTCACTAAAAAGCCAAGATGGCCGCTGGACCCAACGAGTGGAGTGCCCATGCACTTGAACTTTCATTTTGGTGATGATGATGACCACAACGACGACGATGATGCGAATGAGCGCCGGACAGTCCAAGTCCAACTAACCATCGTTTTAAAAGGGCTGCAGTAAAATTGTGACTGAGATTTGACAGTGATTTATTGACGAAGAGTAGTGAAAGTAGGATACTGCAGCTTACAGTTTTAAGTTTTATTTATGCTTTTCAAATAATGGTTAAACTTTAATTAAAAATTATAATTATTGAACTTTAATTAGAGAAATAAGAAATACTGATATTACTTAGATAAAGACAAATACTTTCCTTTCATTTCTTTAATAATCAAAGCAAAAAATAGATGTTTCTATCAACTTGTAAGTTTAAGTTTAATAAAAAAACGAAAAATGAACATCATGAAACTAAAAATATTATTTTTACATTGACCTGTTAACATGCGAATACTAATTGTATTTTTATAAAACTATGCATAGAAAATAATATTATATACTTGGAAAAAATATACAAGGTATCTTAAAGACCGTCGCAGAACATAATTTAAAAAGAATGTCTACCTAATTTAATTAAGCCCAATCCTTCTTTCACTTAAAACCGAAATGTATCTTATTCCATCCCTGGCCATCTGAGGATTGCTTACACCAGCTTGTTGCGGAGTTGTGTGCGTGCTGTGGTTTGTAAACCACTTGAAACAATTTTTAATTGTAATTTGCGCAAAGCTACGCCTTCCCGCCAACTCCCCTGCATCGTGGTTGCTAAACTTGACATGACCGCGCACTGAGACAGGGGTGGTACCGCAGGGGGGGAGGGGGGTCTAGGGCGGGACAGACTTCGGAAGCTCCGCTTGCATAGTTGAGAGCCAAAACATTGCTGGGATGCCAGTCGCGGCTGCGACGAGATGCTGCCAGGAATTTTCATAGAAAGGCGCTCCTGGTATGCAGACGCGAGCTATACGAACTTTGTGAGTTCCCCCGGAACCCACCCAACCCCCGTGATCTCTTAACCCTTACAGCAAGCGGCCGGGCGAGATTTGTAGGTGGGCCCGCGGATATCGACTGTTTAAATTTTGGGACGACAACGCGCAACGTGCAATTAAAATTGAAAAATTTTCCCACACATCTGCAACCGAAAATTGTGAATAAAAAAAAAAAATAAAACAGGGGAAAAAAGTGGAAAGAAGGAAGAGCGAACCCTGCACTGATTTCTTTTTCATGTCAGGGCAATGCAAACTGTGTGCACTGATTGGAGGCCAGCGGAATTTTTCCCATACGAAAGGCCCAAGACCCAGGCACCGGCCCCAAACCCTTTTTACCTTGTGCCACTTTGGCCCCAAGAATTCCACAAGTTATGTTCGCTATGTCGCCCGATTTTGCGGGGCAGAAGCTGCCTCTCGAAATTACTTCGATTAATTTTCGCTTAATTTTTATTTTTATTTCTTACTTCGCCAATGAGATATTTCTTCGACGCGAAAATTTGCGTCATTTTGTCAGATTTTTGTCAGGATTTATGAACGCGCCATCGTTTCGAGTTAATTAAAAAAAAAATTAACCTCAATGGCGGCAGCAAAAACCGAAATAATGCTCAACTGAAAATTAACTAAATTATGGTAGCTCGTTTTTCGGTAACCCTGGGCTACGTCATTATGACGAATTTTTCATGGATTTTTCCTTTTTAATGAGCGCAAATTGTTTTGAACTTTGGCGAGGGCACACCTGCAGCCAAGATATCCAATCGATGCTGTTTTGGGGGATTGGTCTTATTAAGGAATCTTGAATATTGGGTTTATAATTATCTTAATATTGCTAAATATTAAAAACCAGTTTTTCAGAAGTATATTTTTGAAAAGTAAAACTAAATTATTAGCATAAACTGGATAGGATTTTGTACGTCTTCCAATTGTTTAATTAAGTTATGTTAAAATAAAATTTATCTTAATAATATGTAGTCTAAAAAAAAATTATTAAAATATATTCGATATATATTTGTAAATAAAATACAATTAATTAATAGACTTATAATTTTATTTTAAAATTTTTCAGAGTTCCAAGCTATAAAATTAGTTTTGTTTGAGAAGGACCAGATAAAAATTCCAGTAAGTTTACACCCTAATTTGCATGTACTCATTAAACAGCTTTCCCTTTTTGTAAATTCAATAAGAAAGCCACCCCTCGCCGCCAGTGGTATTCCATCGACACTTGCCCTGGCCCAAATACTCATGTTAATATCTGTGAAATTGATCTGATTGTAATTTAAACATGATGCTTAACCCCAGACCCTCGTCGTCTGAGCGTTAACCCCCAACTCTGGATTCCTTGTTCCTTGTTCCTCGTTCCGGTGGAATCCCTTACAGTTCACTGAACATTTGCAAAAACAATGATTCTACCCTCTGTCCTCCCTCAGCTGTCTGAGTCTGGTTGGTTAATCCTTTCGGTAATTTATGCGCCCCTCATCCGAAAAAGGCTGCCACTTACCGAACTAATCATCGGGCTGATTCCAACTCCTGCTTCTGATTCTGATTCTGCATCAGCTTCTGCTCCTGCTCCTGCTCCTGATCACGTCACGTGTCCTGCTCATTGCCAACGTTGTTCTTGTTGTCGTCGTGGTTGTATTGTTTATTGTGACAATTCTTGTCAGCGGTCCAAGCAAATGTCAACGGCACATTGATGGATGTTCCTCTCGTCCGCCGGAGGCGAAGGCAGAAATGGCAGAGCCCGGGCCAAAAGCAGTTGAAGCCACCGCCAGGTGATGGTGATTCATGGCAATTGTATGCGGTAGATGTGATGGTCAAATGCCCGTTGTTTGTCTCCGTTTTTTTTTTTTTTTTTTTTTTGGTTTCTGTGGTTTTTTTTGCGGTTTGAGTGCCCGCACAATGGTTGGGGAGGTGAGCCGAATGAGAGATGCAATGCTTCGAGCTGTTAACGGATAATTTTTAATGAGCTTTAACATTAACATTGTGCACAAGTAGATGGAAAGGAATGTTCATTTAAGAGCCAACAAGAGTTACTTAAAACGCTTAACATTGAGTCAAAAATCAGAATCTGCAGCTTGGAAAAATATGAAACTTCTCAGTAGAAACTTTAATAAAAGTATTAATAACAGCAATTTTATATATTTCGGTGTTTTAACAAACTAAAAATGTTTTATAATTAATATGTTTACAAATTATTGTTTTTGGCTCCAATGATAAATGGTTTAGAGATATCCAAAAGCTAATTATTCACAACCTACGTTGATACCAAATAAGTAATAATTACCATTGCTTAATAACAATATGTACAAAATCGTTCTTATCATTTAATCCGAAAATTCTTTAACATCACATTTTAATCATAAATCAACTCATTAGCTTGGATTCAACTTCATTATACATATTATTGTGTGATAAATTTAAAATTCTATAAGCCTACAACCTTAAACAGCATTTCTCATATAGATAAATTGATTTATTGAAAATGCAAGCAAACTAATTGATTGCTCTCAATAACCTTATATGTTCGTGACGTTTTTCTATAACTGGCACTATTATATTTAATTTAACAGGCAATTTATGATACTTAAGAAATAATAATTACAAATGATAAATGATTGGTGACCCCCGTATTCGAGAATTTTAGTTGATCAATTATATAAAATTCCATCTATATTTGCCGTAAAATTGGCACCACATATTGCATTCAAAAACAGCAGGCAACAAGTGTTCCTTCAGCTCGCCCAGAAAATCCCTTTGAAGTGTAACAAGTAGCGAGTAAAAAGTCAAAGAGGGTTAAGTTCACACACACACACACACACACGGTCCAAATGAAAATAAAAGAAAAGCCGCCCGCCTAAACGACCCATATTTTGCGATGCTTCCCTATGTCCCCCAAAGACCCCCACACTTAACCCCTTGAACTAACTAAGGAAGCAGACGCGAATCAATTGCCTGGGCCTTTGTTTTTCGCCGCCTCGAGTATATAAATTAGCATATTTCAAAGGCAAACAACAACAACAAAAGAACGAAATTGCAATAATTGGAGTCCTTGACAGGACAACAATGACATGAGAAAGAGGAGGACAGCAAGAGGATGGCGACACTGCACCAGTTTCACTTTTGTTGTTAACCCTTTGATGTTCAACAGAAGTGGCACTCGGTCGTGTGTCCTTGCCACAGCAACAAAAACGCAAGGAGGCTGCTTAATCAGTCTTTAAAGGCCAGACAGGCAGTCAGGTGTCAAGATGCCGACAGGGTTAAATCTTAAATCAATTAAAGGCTATAAAAAGTTTATTATTACAGGAGAATTTTATCCAGTAAAATCTATAATAATAATAAATAGTTTCTTTTGAAGATAGTAATATTTTTAAATTATAAATTTATGAACAAATTCCAAAAGGCTTAGAACATCACTTTTACTTTTGACACTTCTGAAATCCGTTAAGGAAAATCAAAATTTTTAAACAATTAATAAAGATAGACTTTTTAAAATACTATTTTTTGACAGCCAACGTATAAATACTAGAATTTAAAAATAAAATCGTTGAAATATTTACATATGTTTATAAATGCATTCATAATACCTATCCCAATGTGTTAATTGGACCGCTAATCGGGGATAGCCAGGACCTTCTCTCGCATGCGATAAATGCAACCAGAATGAGCAGCCCTGCCTCAATATATCCTGTGTGTTTGTTGGTGTTTGCATCCTTTGATGTATTTGAACTTTCGCCAGCCAGTCGCTGAGCCAGGAATCGGGAATTCACCCTCGAACGGAAAGGCACGCGCACATTCCACATCCACCTCCCAACGAAAGTCCCACACCCATGCGTCCGTAATTCCCAGGATAACACGCACAGGACAACGAGGATGATGACGAGGACGATGCGAGGACAACGAGAACAACCGACGATGTAGATGGCGATAACAACGAAGCCAGCCTCTGTTTCAAATATTTCAATTTTAATTTGCATTTAGAGGCTGGCGAGCTCGGCTCTCGTCTCATAGTCGCGCGACTCGCTTTGCTGACAGGACGTTCGTGTCCTGTGTCTTCCGTGCGATAAATAAAAGCGTCTCATATCAAATTCAAATTAGTTACAATTTTTAATAAAAAAGTGTTTAAAATATTACATTTATAAATCAATTTAATACTAGAAAACTAATCATGTGAATGTCAAATCTAACAATTAATATTATTTGGTGTACCAAATAACAAGTGTTAATAAATCTTTGTTTAGCAAAGTTAGAAAAACTATCTCACATTTTAACTAATAATAAATACCAAACAACGTATGTTGTATTTTCAAAAGGCTTAGCATTTAATTAACATAATCAAATTAAATATTTATCAAAAATATATCAAAATTAATAAATAATAAAACTTCTCAATTGCTTAAAACCTTATTTAACATAATTTCTGAAGTTGACAAAACTAATATAATTCTTTTAGAGCCTTGGAATTATTATAAACACTTAACCCGAATTTTAATAAGCTTCGCTTTGAATTGATAAATCTTTAAGCTAAGCACATTAATTAGGAACCAATTTATATAATCAAAATAATTAACACCCTGAATTTAATCAATACTGTAATTAACTTTTTAACTCCCCAAATTGAAAACCAATCAAATTTAAATTATAATCGCCATTCTGAAAACGATTGCCACACACCAAGCCATAAGCTGCCTAAATAAACCGCAAAACGAATCAGATCAAAGTACGCAAACCACCCAGAAACAGAAGCAAAGAGTAAAAACCGAGGAAAGACCTAATGCAAAACCTACAAGAATCCGAAACTTGTATTACAGGCCAATCGGACAAGCCCAGTCTCCTCTTGGTGCCGGGCAAAAAACGATTGTAAATGGGAAAAAATAAAAAATAACGAACATTACGAGAAAACGATTTTTGCTATCCAGCCAGTAGCCACAGAGTTGAGCTCAAAGTTGAAAGCCAAAGCAGGTCGCCGAATGGTCGTTCCTTGGCCTCTGGTTAAGTGAAAAATGAAATTAATTTGGAGAAAATTGTGGAAGTAAAAAGAAATCGCTAAAGAAAGGAGTCTCAAGAGCAAATACAATTTTACAAAAATTAAATTTGTACAATGTTAACTAAATTTATAAAAAAAATTGTTTAATTAATTGCAGGACAGAAAGTGACCATTGAATTGTAATAAAACTGGAAAAATGCTACGGTAACAAAAAGTTAATAATTTAAAATGTAATAAAAAGTGATTAAGCTCTGATGATTATCATAAACGCAAAATAGAAATATATAAATAACATAAATAGTTTTTCCAACTTTTAGCAAAAAAATATTAAGTTGCACTTGATATCTTTCCTCAAAAACTTAATAACTAATTAACCGACTAAATCCAAAGTTAACAAAATATGTGAATGACTAAGGACCAAAGGAAAAGAGTTCAAGATATTTCAAATGAGCTCTACAAAATGTTTCCTGCTGCTTGGCCCCTGCAAAAGAATTCAAATGCCGCTGCAACGACCAAAAATTCAGTGCCAAGTGATAAATTCATTAACGAAAATGCTGTGCAATTAAACATTTGGCAACAATTGTATGAAAATTTATGCAAATCAAAGCCGAGCGATGACTGCGTGGCGAGCAACATCAAAAGGCCACGAGCAACAGCAACAGCAGCAGCAACAACAAGAAGCAGGAAGCAGCAGCAACAACCTGGTTGCCACACCAGCAACATCGCGCCATTGCAATTTGCATTTAATTGTTGTGATTATCTTGGCCTGCTGCACACGCTGGTAAGTCGAATCCCATCCCATGCCTATTCTATCCTAAAACCGAATCCATCTCCATTATTCACGAGTATGTAAAGCAAAACTCCGCACTGTAAAAGGCCTGTCAACAAATTAACTTCAAGTCGGGCTCATTACGCCGCGTTTTATATGGCGGCTGTTGCTGTGGGCAGTTAATTAATTAAACGACAAGCAACAACAGCGAACAACATATTAATCAATCGCGAGCTGGGAGGAACAGCTGTCAGCCGAAGGTGTTGGCATAATTAATATTGATCTAGTGATAGGCTAGTGAAATTAAGCCAACCTAATTGTGCCAGATTAACATGAGATTGTTACGCTGTGGGTATTACACGGTGCGGAACAGGCTGTTCTCACCTTCACGCATGATTTTTGCGAAGTGAATAGGTGTTTAACTCTTTACTTAGAGGTTTTTTACTGACCAAATAGTTTACATTTAAAGATTATTAGGAAGCTATATTAAAACCAAGATAATTCCTCAATATTTTATACCAAATCAAAAGTTATGTTTAAGAGGTTTTTTTATTTATTAGACATATGAGATTTACATTTTTTCATAAATATCTATTTTATATTATTAACTTTTTAAAAACATGTCACACAGTTTTAAATCGGTTAGGAAAGCCATGGAACCCGATTTGCCATTTTATAAACAATATTTTTGAAATACTTAGTAAATACATATTTTTGAACATGTTTGTTTTGTAAAACCTATGTAACTTTTAAAATAGAATTCTTTTGATTAAGAAATTAATTAAGAAATTTGCTTCATTATTGAATACCTGGAGAACTCAGAAAGTACGACAAGAAATTAATAATTGGGCTACATATTAAAACAAAAACACTGAAATGAGTGATTAAATTATTTATAGTTTAGATATCAATAATTTCGCAACAAATTCCTTTGCAAAATGATCGATGAAGTGATTTAGCTAATCCATTATTCGACAACAATCCAACCTGGCGGCCATGCAAACAAAAATGGCAACTTACATGTTAGACCAGGCCAAACAACGACCGCCATTTTAGAAGGCAAATAAAATTGCCAACGGCTCCCGTGGCCGCCTGCCTCATCGGCAGTGGATGATTGGAGTTGGGATTGCAGTCGGTCGCTGGATCGGGATCGGGATCGGAATTGGAATCCCCTCCAATGTTCGCAGTTGCTACACCACGGGGGCCTACACACAATTGAGCTCATTCCAAATTGCAGGGTGGTCCCCGGTACTCAAGTTTTATAATGCGCCTGGGTCGCTTGTCAATCTCTCGATTTTCCATGTGCGCAGTGAGGCGGAGCTAGGAACAGGGTCCATGGAGCAGGGATCAGGGAGCAGGAGGCAGAGATGGATGTTGCATACTGGATGCTGGGTGCATTGCTTCGCCTTGCCTGACTGGTTGCCTCGCCTAGTAGTTGCAGCTTGTTAATCTCGTTACTCTCGTTGTTGTCATACGCTTTCAGAGGGTACTTTGCGCTGTTTCGAGTTCCTAAAATGCCCCGAAAATTAAAAGGTTTATTAAATCTATCTATTAGTTTAGTTTGAAAATCTTTACATTTCAAATTCAGGTCTTAAATGTTGATATTGGATATGTAATTTTAAGAGAAATGCAAAAATAATAATTTCAATGAAATTCTAAGACATAGTTAGGCACAGTTATTATAGTCTTATTACCTCCAGTGTCGATTGCTCTGATTTAAAAAACAAAACTTTTTAATAAACTATAACCTATTTACCTATTTTATTTTATTTTATCAATAGACATGATTCCCGTTTTCAACCTTTGTTGGAAGTTAAAAGTTACACATCAAAATGTATCATTCAAAAAACTCATAAAATAATATAATTTTTTAAAATGAACAAATAAATATGGATCAAGACATCCGTGATCATTGATACATTTCTTGCACCTAACAAATGACAAATTCAAAATAATTTTACTTAATGGATTTATCTTTAGTCATTTTAAAATTTCCAAGTATTAATTTTTTTTCCATTTCAATAGCTGCTTAGGATTGATCAGTGCGTAGGGGTGTTGCAGTCTTCAGGTCTCAAAGAAATTTAACCTTTTTCTGTTTCTTGGGGTTGTCAACATACTTTTTGCTCTGCTTGTTGAGACTGCAGCAGTGCAGCAATGCAGCGATGTTGCAACTGAAGTGCAGTCTGCAATTCGCTGGCGTTGTTGTTGCTCTTCTCGTTGTTGTTTTCGTCATCCTTGTAGTTGCAACGTCATAATTGCAACGCATAATGAGGCACACACATGTGTTGGAGCGCCACAATTTCGCCCGTTTGAAATGCAAATGAATTGTCGAAGTGCCACGCCTCCGGGTCGCCTGTTCTGCAGTTTGCAGCTTAATTGGGTGCACACACACCCACCGAACTGAACACCTGCGCACAGGTAAGCCAACACGACAGCAGATTTCACACGTTCAAGGGTTCTTCAGGTGTTTTTTTCCCGCATCAACACCTCAAACTTGAAGTGAATTTATTTATGAGCCAAAAGTTGCTAATTTCCGCAACCCTGCATAATTTTATTATGCGCAAATCAATGTTTTCCAATTTTTACTTTTTATCTAAATAGTATTACAACTTTCGAAATGAGATTTTTTAAACACTCCATGATAAATGGAACGAATCGCACAGAGAATTTATTATTTCCTAAACAACTCTCCCGTTTTAATTAAAATTATTTCAGTTACTTTAATTGAACTAACAAGCTCAAACCAGAACCAACTTTAAATGTTCTCACAAATTAGGTAAATATTATTATAATATATCTTTATTTGTGTTTTTTTTTTAATCATTTCCCCTTAAATGTCAAATATTAACAACATTTTCGCTTGTTGCTATTACCCATTACCAATTAACTTTTATATATTTCAAAATAAAAGCATTATTTTGTAATCTTTCAAATTGCCTATTAATCAGAATTTTTGAATATTCAACCTCTAAAACATTAAAAATATGTGATAATTGTATTTAACTGCCAAAAAAGGCTCTTGCTGGGGTATGGAAATGAAATATTTTTATGCCGGATCACCCTGTACGGACGGATTAGATCAAAGACATTCCTAGCTGTTGCTGCGGTCGCCCGAATTCAATTCCCCTTCCAGTCCAAACAAACTGTTCAGGAATGTCTCCACCAAAGTTATCTGCCCGGTCTGAAATGCTTCAATCTCCGGCTATCCGTCTGTATCTATCTCTGTGTGGGAAACATTGTTTTGCCTAACTGGCTAAGGCTAGCTGAATAACAAAGATTGAATATATATATATATAGTTCGCTGAAGGCATAAGCCGAAAAAGCAGCAGAAATCCTTGATTTATGCATGGGCTACCGTTTGACAGACCCAGACAAAAATAAGTAAGAAATATAAAAAAATATAAACGGGAGAAAAAGTCTGACTGTGGCGGCGCCTATTAAAGCCTCAATCTTTTTATGGCATTTCAATAGAACTCGAAAATCATCGAGCGTGAGAAAGGACTGTAGCAGTTATGAAAATCGAAATTAAATTTAGAGCTGGCCAGTTGCCGGCTTTTATCTTGGCCCCAACACTCTTTGAGCCTGATAAGCAAACGTCTTCGCTCCTCTTCGAGGAACAACGATCGATAAATTTTATAAGCGAATCAATTGCATTGCTATCGCATCGCGTGAAATACGCAAACGAGGAATCTGGGAACTGAACTGGCTTGAAAAGCATGACTCAGAGTCCTGAGACCGACGGTTCAGGCGCTCTGATTGCACAGAAAAAATATAATTATAAAATTCATTTTAAACGATCTTTATCTAAAGAATTTCTTGAATTTATATATATACCACAATTTTGATAAGTTATTTTTTCTTTATAAAACCAGCATAAAATATTTATTTATAAATCTATTATTATAATGATAATGAATTTTGTTCGGTTGAAAAACTACTCATTTAGTAGAATCTATATTTTGAAAATATTTACAAACAAACATTTAAACAAAAATATATATTTGCTTATTAAAAATCATGTAGGTGGAATTTTTTATTCAGTAGTGTTTTTCTCAGTGTTCTCCTCTTTCTCTCTTTACGTTCGCTTATCAGTTTTATTGAAGTCGGCAAATGGCATCGGCAATGGTAACTAAAAGCCATATGCTTTATAAAGCTGTTAACAAAATGTGCATCAGTTTAAATTCTTTATCTGGCGAGTTGTCTGGCCCGCATTGCATATTCACATTCGTATCGCAGAAACGTCAGCCAATTAAAATGCATTTTGCCCAAAAAGTTGTTCAGGTTTTTATTATCCTCTTTTTTTTTTCTGGCTTGATATTTAAATTGCAGTTTTGTTGCTTCGATTGGTAAATAACGATTGCGAAATGATAGCACTGTTGGTAAATGAATTTTTTATTAGATTATAATTATGTTTGCGGACATTAATTGTAATTGTTATTAAATTATACTTTTAATACATTTTGATAACCTTCGCTGATTGCATTTTTGGTTTAATTTCATTAAAAATTATTACTGATTTATACAACCAGAACCAATTGTCTCTTTTATTAAATTGGTTATTTAAAAAATAACTTATTTAAAATACTAAAATATAAAACAAAGTTCAAATTGTAATGTATAATTGAATTTAAATTAGTTAAAACCCTAAATTTTTATTAAACAAGACAATTGTTTGAGCCCTGGAGGAATTTTATATGCAAATACAGCATTTAAAGCGACAAATTTCTTAAATTATATGAACCTGCTGTGCGGATCTCGACATCTGCTGATCCGTTGGCTAAATCAACGACTGCAGTTACGCCGAAGCGCGAATGGCATACAAATGAGGCACAATGCCGATGAGGATCTCTAAATCTTCGCTCTTTGCAACAAAGAGACGTGTGTGAAAATGGCACGTTTCTACATTTGAGGCATTTTTGTTCGTTTTTCCTACACGCGACGTGCCACAATTAACCCCTCGTGAAAGAAGAAGCAGCAAGAGAGTAAGTCTGGGCATTAAGAAAATATATATTTACCAACGATTTCAAGCTGCAGACGCCAGACGCACATCACGTATACGCCCGGTATTCCACGCTGCGTGTCGTAGATCAACGCGATTTCAACGCGATTCCAAAGCGATGCAAGTTGCGATGTGGCAACAACTTTACCCCAACATCAGCTGAAGTTAGACCTATAGCTAAAGTCAGATGAAGTTGTTCAACGTCATCTGGTACTCACTCACATAAGGAAAAAAATCGAAAAAAAAACTCGTATCTGTATCTCTGGCTAAAGATCTGAACACCTCGGCTCAGCTTAACTCAACTTAGCTGACCTTGAATGCCACGGCCCGCTCTTAAATGGGTTCAGTCGGGAGCGAAATTGTTAACCCTCTTTACGCACATATAAAAATATGTCTGGTTTTAGATTTTAAAATGTTAACATTTTCTATTTGAAAAACAAAAAAAAATACAGGATATAATAAATGGAATTCTTAATTATTGTTTTAAAATAGAATTATTACATATTCGTTAAGCTACATACATATTTTACTGATTTAATTATTTTTTATTTATTCTTTATTAGATTCAGTCAGTTATTTTAGGGTTAAGTATCACCAGATATAGTCCAGAATTTGTTTCGGCTGCTGCAGAGTCGAGTGAATCATCGCCCAGCAATTTGACAAAAAGATTTATGACAAACTTGGTAACAAAAATTATATTTAGCTACTGTCTCAACCAGCTTTGCTGTGAATAGCTTGATTAAATCTCAGCTAAAATAAAAGCAAATTTAATTTCACATCTAGAGAAACGAAAACGAAATGAAATTAAATTAGTTTAGTCTTGTTTTTGGGGTTTCTTTTGCGGTTTGTGCCAGGCACTCAAGGTTAATTACGGTTTTCGAATTGTTGGGTTCAGTTTTTCGGAGCATTTATTGCCAACTGCGGTTGGTAGCTGTAATCAAATTTTAATTGGATTTAAAATTCTGAGAGCAAGGCCATTCAAAAATGTTCTCATCGTTTATGGGAACATTTCATTAAGATTCTTGGCTAATTTTTCTCCGTAATTTGTATCCTCATTTTGTTTCAGGCTATATGGCTTGCCGGATGGCCGTGCCACCTGCCGTTCAGTGCCTGGATTGACCAAGGACCAAGTGGAGCTCTGCTACAAGGCCAGTGATGTGACGGCGGCAGCTCTGGAAGGACTCGACATGGCCATTCGTGAATGTCAAATTCAGGTGCGGAAATAGCCTTCAGAAAAGCTTTTTATCTATATATTTATATATATATATATTTAATATATATATTTATTTAATATATTTTTTTTACTATTTATAATTACATTTTGTAAAAGTTCTTAGTAAATTGATTGACCAAATTTGAATGTCACTTTATGTTTATGTGTAGAGTCTCCAGTGGCGTTTACTTTGTAGGTTTTTTAAGATACCATAAAACCGTTAACTATTAGTTTTCGAATTAAGTAGTGAAAGTAATCAGAGCAAATAAAACTCGAATTAAGCCAGATGGAACATTTTACCTATATCTAAATGAACTCCTTAACAGTTGAATACCATTAAAATTCCCCTATTTTGCCTGCATTCTCCCAACAGTTTCAATGGCATCGCTGGAACTGTTCGTCGCTGAGCACAAAGAGCCGCAATCCGCATGCCTCCAGTTTACTGAAGAAAGGTGAGTTGGCCGAGAGTTTCCCAGGTTCAGGTTGCCGGCAGTGGTAGCCGTGGCCCAAAGCCATTAAGCTGACACTAAAATGTGCAGTAAGCGTGGCTCAGCTTTCACGCAAACAAAATCGCTTTATGACCGACCCGAGTCGCCAACTAAAGTCCGCCAACTGTCAACGAGTTTTGCGGTTCAGAAAGGCCCAGAGCTGGGGAATTGGGAGGAGGAAAAAAAACATTGCCGGCCCACACGCAAACCGCTAGGCAAAGAGTCTAATTAAAATTGCCCATAGCGGAGACGTTTGGTCAAGCAGACAATGTCCGAAGCTATTAACCGTCGCATTATTAGACACGACATGGCACGAAAGCCACAGCAGCAACACAATCCCAGCTTCTAATGCTCCCACACGAAAAATATTTTATGGGACAAACTCGATTTTATTTTGTATATTTTGTATATATCCTTACGATAAGCTTTATAAAAACGGTGCCTCAATATATTCCAAAGTGAAATAATATTGTTCCTAGTAGGTTTTTTACTGCTTCTGAATTTCACCATTTAAAAAACACTTAATATTTTTTTATTTTACCAGTATGTTACTTTCCATTAAAATGGAAGTTTAGCATTACTTTTATTTAACTTCAAAATATAATTAAAATAACCTAAATTAATATTTATTTTTGAAAAATATCAAGACATCATGTTTTAATAGAAATATCAATTTTTATGGACTTTGAACCAATTAAACCAACTTTAATCTCAAAATATTTGTAAGGGTCGGTGCTCTATACTTACATATTTTTTAAAAATCAGTAAATTTATGGTAATTATTGTTTTCTGTGCACTCGTCTCACCCGGACTAGATCAAATTTCTATCTGCCCGAGTAAGAGTGTTGAGTGAAGCTTGTTCTGAGGCCTGGGACCCACCGTTTTGTCACAGACCGGTGCATCGCATCGCGAAAACGGCGGCTATGCGAACTTTGACTTTGATATCTTAATCTGTCCGCGGGGCATTGTGTTACCCAATCCGTCGTTTGGAAACCCACGCGGCGTGTGCCTTATGACGGATAGATCGCACACCACTCTCCCTAGCCCATCTAAATACTACAAAGAGGACCGCATTCTAAGCCCCTTTTGTTGGCCGGGCCAACAAGTAGCGGTAACTGTGATCACAGGCGCCGATCTCGGGTTTTCTGAAAAATTGCAAGATTCTTATTTTCCCGTTGACTACTGTTATGGGTCATTATATTAAGGGGCGCGTTACATTATCACTAGGATTTGCACACTACCAAGAGACCGTAACCTCAAGACTTAATTTTTAATTTTGAAAAGCCAACGATAAATCATTTATTTCTGACTATTCAATCAATTATTATAATAATCGTAAGCCCTTTAAAATCAATATACAATGGTTAAATATTAACTATTTGTGAAGTGATTAAATTTGTTTCATTAATGTGAGATCAACTTAGTTTCAATGTAGATTATAAATTGTGTTTTACGAGCTGAAGTCTTTCATTTTTCAAAACTATCAAAGGCCTAATTTAAATCTAAAGCAAATCTCAAGCTTATGCTAACACATTTATAATATACCCTAAAAATAAAGTCATACAGCCATTATTTGATATTAAAACTTTTAAAAGAGTAATTCAAAAGAAATAATTTCGCACTTTATTTGCCCCAACATTCCTATTAAAATAAACACAACGCTTTAACCAGAATGCTTCATTAGTTAAATTATGCATCATACGATTGCTGTAAAAATGCCAAAAAAGTGGGAAAGGAAGGCGAAGAGCCGCGGTCAAAGAAAACACAATGGAAATGGGCAAAATGGCGGCATTGCAATCCAGATGCAAACGATATGTAGCCGGAGATGTTCGGGAGATTTCTCACAAATTTCAATGCGACAGGCGACAACAACGAGGCAACAGAAGCTAAAAGGGAAAGGCCAGGGGCCTCATCTCGTTTTCGTCTTTCGTACGGCGTAATTTATTTGCATTCATCGTATAAATTATATTGTAAGCAAACCACTTCATTCAATTTCAATTTAAAAAATTGTTATCTCCGTTGACGGATGCTGCCGCATCCACTGACAACGGACAGCCGAGTCAAACGAATGCTTTTTGGAGAGGAGAAGACAGGACAGGACAGTCCTGGGAATGGATATGGGATGTGGAATCGGAATCGGAATTGGACTTGATATTGGACTTGGATGTGGACACGGACAGATTCCCAACATTGTCATTGTCATTCCTCTGATGTGATTATCAGCATCGTTCCCGTTTCCTAATCTGACCAATTTCGGGGAACTTAAGCTTATCAGTTTCGATTGAAAAAATCAGTTTTAAAATTTTTTTTATTGACTAATATTGTAATTTGAATTCACTTAGGTGATAACAAAATTAACTCATAATTAATTCTGTCTATCCTATTTATCTTTTGATAAAAGCGTGTTAAAAACTTGTAATGATAATTAAACAATTTTTGTTAATCGTTTTAAAAATCAAATCAAAAAATTATAATCAAATCACCATAATAATAATAAAATACTGCAAATCAACAAAAAAATTATGTAACAAACTTAACTTGAAAACTTGAATTTTTCGTATGAAAATGAGAACATTTCCGATTTTTTGGAGAATTAGAGAATCTTAAGCCAAATCATTCCATTACAGCACATGTTGTGCATATTATTTGCATTTGGGGGCATGGCAGCGGATCGAGGCAAATGCCAAAACGGCGGGTTAAAGTTAACAACATTGCCGAAAAGACAATGCCGAACCATAAATCTCCAAATGCATGCCACACCAGCAGCAGCAGCAGCAGCACTTCCAAGTAACTCTCGACTAGCCTTCAGCCAATATGGTAAACCCAAGCTTATGTCACTGACATGTCTGAGGATCGTCCGTCCGTCGGTCAGTCCGCTGTCCGTTTGTCAACCCGGTCCGTTCGTGCGTCCATTAAATAAGGAAGGAACTGCACATAACGAGAGTCAATATTGACAGGCCAACAGCAACGCGTGCAACGATCGCGGCCAGAGAAGACGACTTATAAGGGCAGAAAGGCAGCCACAAAGTCAGGGATCGATTCGATGGACGGACATTGGACATCGGACATTGGACAGTGGATGGTGGATGGTGGATAGTGGACATGGGACGTGGGACATGGAACCTCAAGATCGGGGGCCAGCGATGGGGCGACCAAGTGAAACGAAACAAATCAAGTCGCCCGTTCGCCGAGTCGCACAATGACTGACAATCGAAACGGCGCACGGACAGGTCAACTATTTTGCATACATCTACTATAACTTATGGAACTCGTCGATCGTCGCTACGTCGTCGTTGCAGATCGCTGATCTTGGATTGGGTTGCTGCCACGGCTGCTGCTGCTGCTGCTACCATGCATTATTGTCAATCAAGTGGAGCGGCAGAGGGTGAGGAGACCCCTCCTAAAGGCTGCAGCACAAAGTAGTTAAAGGATTACCTACACTTAAAAAAGATATACTCCTACTAGTTAAAATTAATCATCATGAAACATTTCAAGAGACCATTTTTAAATTTGCAGAAAATATTTTTATATTTTAATAAAGTACAAGAATAAAAGTTAAATAATATCATTTCAAGAAATAGAATTAATACAAAATATGATTTTGGGAGCTCTGATTTTTTCCAAATTAAGCTTAAATACATATTTGTCTATTTTATATAATTCTTCTCATGTTTGTGTAATTGTAGCTTTCCAAATGAACATGTTTGTAAGGCTAAGCTTTTCGAATTCTAACCATCTAAAAAAAGTAAATTGTAAATTATAAACATTTTTTAAAGGAAAAGAAATTTTTGTTTATTGTTAGATAAATTAAAAAAATATATTTTTAGTGTGCGATTTAAGATCGACCTTTATGCGAGGACCTCTCTTACTCTCTATCTCCGGTTTCTCTGGGCCTGTGACAACAAGCGAGCGACGTATGTCGCAAACAATTACTTGGGATTGCAACACAGGGGATGGGAGACAGGGGACGGGAGCTGCAGACTCTGGCGGAGATCGAGACAGGTCGCCAGTCCGGCCTCCCGATCTCGGCTTTGTGGCCAATTTATGCGCAAGGCGGTGAGAGATCGCGAGATCGGTAGATCTGTATATCGCTGGTTCGAAGGACCCCAAGGCATTGTCAAATGTAACTGTTGCCAATGATGTGATTTGGATTTGCAAATGGCCCGAGAGGGGACGGCCAGACAAACAAAGCGTGCATAAATCAAGTCAGCGATCGGCGATCACCGATCAGCGATCAGCGATCACCGATCAGTGATCAGTGAAAAGCGGGAGTGGAGAATGCGAAGTGGGCTGGGGCTACTGTTCGCTGATGCCTTGATTGATGGCGTCTTAATCGTCAATCAAATGCGCGCTACACACACAATTTCCAATTGCACTTGCATTGCAATCGATCGCCGGTTGGATCACTGGAACCCCCGATCTGTACGACAACTTGTCACAACATTGACATTTGCATTCGTGCGCATCCTGAGTGACGGACTGGCCAACTTGACTGACTGACTGATTGCTTGACAGCGGCTCGAAGGAGAGAAGTGTCCAGAGGAGTCCGGACTCGGATTTGGATTCAGATTCGGATTCGAATCCGCGACCCCAGAATGATGCAAGCCTGTCACACTGACATATGTACTGTCGCCGATTCGGAGATCTCTCTCTCTGCGTTTGGCATTATGCAAAGTGGCGCTGACCATTTGCATGTCAATCGCTTGACAAATGTTGCCAACTTTGGGCCACTCACGGCCATGTCGACCATGATTAACGTCAGCATTTTTGACAGCCAATTGACAGCTGCCCGCGCTGCATAAGGCATTTCAAATAATACACTTGCACAATATTTAGTTAGAATGCTATTAAAAGTTCTGGATGCTAACGAACAATAATATTTATTTATACTTTTCCTTTACTCAGCTTATTTACAAATGCTTATTTAATTACCAGGAATGTAATAAATTGTTTGCCAAAAAGTTAATTAATTATTAATTAGCAATGTAAAGCATTAAAAATCAATTCCTCATATTCGAATAGTCTACAAGAAATTAATTAAATAATAATTTCGGAAAAATGAGGGAAATGCATAAAATTATTATTACATCTTCTTAGGAAACGTTTTAAATTTTTAATACTATTAATGTTTTTTTGACAGCCAAAGCGCATGCTTAAAACTGTTAAGAATATGTTTAAGCAAGCTCCAGGTTTTCGGGATAATTTTCTGATCTCCAAATTATAGGCAGTTTATATTTTCCTAAGTGTATGCCAGGCTTGGGTGGGTGTGGACTGCATCATTAAAAATGGTCTTGCCACAGTCTTTTTGCTTTGAGATGTTGTCAAAGCTGAAATGCCGCTGAATTCCCAGGGCGGCGACTGCTTCGAATGCAGCGTTAAAAATAACACCGCATAAATTGCAATAGTGGGCAATGATTCCCAAGGGCAGGACCTCCGACTCCGAATCCGATACCGATTCTTTCCATTTCTTTCCGTTTTAGGCTACCGGGAGAGTGCGTTCGCCTTTGCCATATCGGCTGCCGGGGTGGCCCACAGTGTGGCCCGCGCCTGCAGCCAAGGCCGTTTGATGTCCTGCGGCTGCGACCCCACCATCAATCGCAAAACGCTCAACAAGAACCTGCGCCAGTCGCTCGACAAGGAGAAGAAGCTGTTTCTCCAGTACTTGGAAACGAACCAGATTCTAACGCCCGAGGAGGAGAAGAAGTACGAGCGCTCCAAGATCGCCAGTCGCTGGAAATGGGGCGGCTGCTCCCACAACATGGACTTTGGCGTGGAGTACTCCAAGCTGTTCCTCGACTGCCGCGAGAAGGCCGGCGACATCCAGTCGAAGATCAATCTGCACAACAATCACGCCGGTCGAATAGTGAGTTCCGCTTCTTTATTGTTATTTAATATAAGTCATTAATAGTTGAAAATATATAATAAATTTAATTTAAGTCACACGTAAAAATTATGTTAAAAGTCCTTTATATTTTTTAAAAGTGTAAAATATTTTTTCATTATTTTTATCACATTTAAATAAACCAAGATTTATATATATCAATTTAAAATTTTCAATAAACAAAGCTTTTCTAGAATACGTTTTATCAAAAATTGAATTTTAAAAGAGTTTTAATAAATCAAGTGAAAATAAGTGAATAATTAAACAGTTTATCTATAACTAAATTTTTTACAAAACCATTCCATATTTTTAAGCAATGGAACTGGTAAATGTTTTCTGAAAAAATATTTATTTTAAACCATTTAAAATAAGAAGAAATTGTTTTTAAATCTAGCTGGTTGGAAAAAAGTAAAAATATTACCAAGACTTGTTTTAAAAATTATTTTACTAAACTATACTTCTACTTTTTTAGGCCGTCTCCAACAACATGGAGTTCCGCTGCAAGTGCCATGGAATGTCCGGCAGCTGCCAGCTGAAGACCTGCTGGAAGTCCGCCCCCGACTTCCACGTCGTTGGCAAAGTGCTGAAGCACCAGTTCCGCAAGGCCATTCTCGTCGATCAATCGAATCTGGGCAACGGAGAGCCCGTGGTCGTTTTAAAAAGGGCGCGCAATAAGAAATCAAATGGGGGCAGTAGCTCAGCATCCACCTCCACCGATCTGGATACAGCGGATGCATCTGGAGGTCACGATGGAGGTGGCACAGGCAATTCCGAGTCGCGGCGACATGAGGAACTCGGGGTGGAACGGGGCTCGCGGCAACCCAGTGCCGATAAAAATGCGGCAAGGATGGCCCGCAAACTAGAGACATCGCTGTTCTACTATCAGCGCTCGCCAAACTTTTGTGAGCGGGATCTGGGAGCTGATATACAAGGTAAGTTTATTGAGAAACTCAATATTTAAACTATATTCACAAAACTAAATAAATCAACACCGTTTTTACGTTTATTACATATTTGTTTTTAAAGTCTTTGAAGTTGTACACCAACCTTGTTCAACATTGTTTAAATAATAATTAATGCAATTACTCCCCTTTAGGTTTCTTCTAATTTTTTATTATAACTAAAATTTGAAATGTTAGAACTTCAAGAGTTGCTATATTAAATGTCGTTATTTTTTGAAATTAAATTAAATTTTATTTAACAATTTTATTCATTGTTAATTTCTTCCCCCCAAATCCGTTACCTAATAAGTTAAGTTACAATTTTGTTGCTAAGAAAGTCGTTACAACTAATTAAAAATGATTTACCGGTACGTTTTGAGCGATAAATTTTATTTGCCTCTAATAAATAAATCACAAATGCAAATTAACAACCGCAAATGCAAGAAAAGCAAAAATGTTTTTTAAACGGGCTACCAAACATGCCACATAATTCACGAAAAAAATGCGACAACGATGCATGCGCACAGCAGCTCAGTTTAGCTTGGCTCAGTTCGGATCGGATTGGATCCGATCAGCTTAATTCAGTTTCGGATTGTTTTCAGCAGTGGCGAAGTTAGAAAGATTAATGGGGGCTGAATATTAATATTTTAAAAAATTATACTTTTACTATTAAACTTCTTAGACAAGGTGAAAACATTTCTTAAGAATTAAAAAAAAATAAAAGTCTCATAGTTTTCTTGGTTTACTATTTAAAGCATTAAACAAAATTTTTTTTAATATTAAAATTTTATTTACAATTACATTTTACCAACGAATTTTACACGAAAATGTTGCTGCCTATAATTGATAAAAATAAGGATTTAAAAAACTTTGCTTGCTCCTTAAACCCCCTCTTGATTCTTCCCTGTTTTTTTGGAGATCGAATGGAGCTGCGGCACGTTCACATCGAAATCGACGTCTAACTGCCACTTGCAATTTTCGTTAGCCATTTTGCTGTTGACACATTTGCAAATTATCAAAAGTCGCTGCTCCGCCGGCGACTGCCAGCAGTTTAAAAGTGTTAATTACGACGCAAATTTATAATTAATCGCCGGCTTAGCCCCGGTAGCTCCAGCTCCAGTGAACTGCGGACCAACCCATCGGGCGTTTTGATTCATGTGCTCGTGTCCGGTGTCGTGTCTAGGCAAATGATGGCAATTAACGTTGGCAATTATCGTCGGCAAAACAATTGTGATACTTTGTTTATGCTTTAGTTTAATAGTTTATTTATGGCTTTTTAATAGCTTGTCCTCCAGTGGGAGGGATTTATTGTGATTTGCTCATGGTTTTCATTTGTGGAGCATGACGGTTCAAATGGGAATATATTGTATTCGTTTACAGTTTAAAAATTAATAATCTATTTAGCTTTCGACTGATATAATTACGATTTTCAAAAATGTAACAAATTGTAAAAATAAAATCGCATATATTTATAGGGATAAACGAGATGCTTACACATTCTTTAGAAAAAGTTGTATAAACTCTGAGCTCTATTTAATTTAACTTACTCTGGGATAGTCAAATTTGGTGACAATGATAACAATGATTTTATAATTGGTTTTGTCTCTATTATATTTATAAATTTAGTTTTTTATATATTGAATATAAAGAGTCATGTTTATTAAGTATTTATATTTGAATTGATTGAATTTTGTTGATCTTTTTTGTATTCTATTTAGAAGAAGGTACTAAGCACCAATTTATTTTCCACAGGCACCGTGGGTCGGAAGTGCAACCGAAATACCACGACCAGCGACGGATGCACCTCCCTCTGCTGTGGGCGTGGTCACAGCCAGGTCATCCAGCGGCGGGCGGAGCGGTGTCACTGTAAATTTCAATGGTGCTGTAATGTGGAGTGCGAGGAGTGCCACGTGGAGGAGTGGATTAGCATATGCAATTGAGGAAAATAGAGGAAATGGGAAAGCAGGAAGTGAGAGCGAGCCTCAGCCATCACACGCATAAGAAAAGACTTTTCTTCGATCTAACAAATCTTAACAAACAAATCAGTATTAAAAAAAAGAAAAACATAACATACGCAATAGGGCAAACATCATCAATAAACGTGTGTAAATGCAATGCTTAGTTTAGCAATCTCCAGCCATTTGGAATACATATAAATATATTTTGTAAATACGAATAATAAGATGCATAATTAGTCTGTCAATCAGCTGACTTTCACTCACGTTAGCAGTTTTTCCTTTTACCTGGCGCTTTACCCACCTGTGTCTTTGCTGTGTTTTTGCTCTTGCACGTGAATGTCGCCGCTGCTAATTGAATTAGCCGACTAAATAGTTGTCCAAGGTGTGCACCCAGGTACTGCCCATTGAATGGCTTCCTTCCTTGCCAGTGAAAAGCCCTCGATTGCATTGGCCCATCGTTTAGTTGGCTTACGGCAGCGGTACGTGCTGCATGCGTGCGGTCGGTTCGAAATTCCAAATAAATATCTCCTTCAAATCAGCCATTTATATAAGAGGAGAAGTGTGGGACTCTGAACAGCAAAAGGTGTGTCCTGAAGGATTAAGTGTTACCAAATCTGTGAACTGAATTGAGAAAAAAACTAGTTAAACAACAAAATTAAAGTTACACCCAAAAAAACTTGATTCGTTAATCAATCTACAAGATGTCCTGTTCGTCAAAGGATTAAATATATTCTTTGGATTAGTCAAAACATTTGATCTTACCATTTCACAAAAAAGAACTGCCGTTATTGAAAAAATTTTTTGTTTTATTTATCCAATTGCTAATAAATACGATAACATCCAAATTAAAATATCCCATTTATTTAACAAATTAAATCCCCTTTTGTTGAATTGGGTAAAATAGTTTTTGTTAGAAAAGTCTAGAAGTACTAAAAGTTTAGGGTAAAAAATAATCATCTTCTTTTAAGAAAAATAAGTAAAAAAGGCTTTTGGAACCAAGAAAAGAAACCCCTAGAATGCTTCGACTTAAGGTGTTATGCAAAATGCTACAATGAACATAATGCGATTTGCATAAAGGAAAAATAAAACAAGAAATCCCCTTAATGGCCCCTTTATGTAGACCTTATGCCCCAAGTTTATCTCATTTGAACCATATCACAGGAATATTCTTCGAACGTTCAGGATAGCCAACTAAGTCAGGATGTATTTACCATACTCGCAATTGCCGGATCCGACGGATAAATTTGAGATCTACGAGGAGATCGCCCAGGGCGTCAATGCCAAGGTATTCCGTGCCAAGGAGCTGGACAACGATCGGATCGTGGCCCTGAAGATTCAGCACTACGATGAGGAGCACCAGGTATCGATCGAGGAGGAGTACCGCACTCTGCGGGATTACTGCGACCATCCCAATCTTCCAGAATTTTATGGAGTGTATAAGCTATCGAAGCCAAACGGACCCGACGAGATCTGGTTTGTCATGGAGGTATGTCAGGATTGCAAATTACTAAAACTATACATTTTTCTCGTTTCAAAAACATATTTAAGAAAATTTGTAAATGTTATTTTTTTATATATACAATATGATTCAATTCATTTTTTAAATTTGACTTATAACATTATGGTACTTTGAAAACAAAATTTTCACTAAACATTTTCTAAATAATCTAGCTTTTTGACTTAGTTTAACATATTTTAACATATTTTTCAACAAACTAAATTTATAATATTTTTAATATTTTGGTATATGTGGTGCCTTTCTTAATTCTAATTCGCTTTTAAATGTAAATCACTGCCGAAAATAAAGATTAATTCCTAAAAGAATATTTAGTGTTAATAATATCCTTTTAAAATTATCTTCTTTTTAGTACTGCGCCGGAGGAACTGCCGTGGATATGGTGAATAAGCTTCTGAAACTGGATCGTCGGATGCGAGAGGAGCACATTGCCTATATCATCCGGGAGACTTGCCGTGCGGCCATCGAATTGAACCGCAATCATGTCCTGCATCGGGATATTCGAGGCGATAACATCTTGCTGACCAAAAATGGACGCGTGAAGCTCTGCGATTTTGGTTTATCGCGTCAGGTGGATTCCACCATGGGAAAGAGGGGCACCTGCATTGGTTCGCCATGTTGGATGGCTCCCGAGGTGGTGGCCGCCATGGAATCCCGGGACCCGGATATTACCGTTCGTGCCGATGTCTGGGCTCTGGGTATCACCACCATTGAGTTGGCCGATGGAAAGCCGCCATTCGCCGACATGCACCCCACTAGGGCAATGTTCCAGATTATTCGCAATCCACCGCCGACTTTAATGCGTCCCACTAATTGGTCGCAGCAGATCAATGATTTCATCTCCGAGAGTCTGGAGAAGAATGCCGAGAATCGACCCATGATGGTTGAGATGGTAGAGCATCCATTTCTCACGGAACTCATTGAAAACGAGGACGAGATGCGTTCGGACATCTCAGAGATGCTGGAACTCTCCAGGGACGTGAAGACTCTGTATAAGGAGCCGGAATTATTCGTGGATCGAGGCTATGTCAAGAGGTTCGATGAGAAGCCGGAGAGGATGTACCCGGAGGACTTGGCTGCTTTGGAAAATCCCGTGGATGAGAGCATTATAGAATCACTGCGTCATCGCATTATTATGGGAGAATCATATAGTTTCATTGGGGATATCTTGTTGTCTTTGAATTCCAATGAAATCAAAGAGGAATTTCCTCCAGAGGTGAGTTTAAAACAAATGAAGATTTTTTTGATACTTGAATTTGAATGTTACCTTAGGGAAAACGTTTTTAATATTAAGTTTTCCTTAATATATTTATCTTGAACTAAAATCAAAACTAAAATCTTGTCATTTACTTTCATTTAATATTTTAATTTTATATTTTTCATAAAATTGTTGTACTTCTCTACAATTTTGTTAAAGAAAGTTAGGGTTAGGTTTATTAGTTTCTATATTTATTTAATATTTTTTAGGCCCATTTTCTCGTGATCATGTTATCCTAAAAGTAGAAGAAGTTGAAGTATTACGGTTTCTGGGATTAAATCTATAATTTCTTTCTGTTTTTTGTCAGTTTCATGCCAAGTACCGCTTCAAGTCGCGGTCGGAGAATCAACCGCATATTTTCTCGGTGGCTGACATTGCCTACCAGGACATGTTGCACCACAAGGAACCGCAGCACATTGTGCTATCTGGAGAAAGTTATTCGGGAAAGTCCACTAATGCCCGGTTGTTGATCAAACACCTGTGCTACTTGGGCGATGGAAATCGAGGGGCCACTGGACGTGTCGAGAGCTCCATTAAAGCCATTTTGATGTTGGTGAATGCTGGAACTCCGGTGAACAACGACTCCACCAGATGTGTTCTACAATATTGTTTGACCTTCGGAAAAACTGGCAAGATGAGTGGAGCCGTTTTCAATATGTATATGCTGGAAAAGTTACGAGTGGCCACTACGGATGGCACCCAGCACAATTTCCATATTTTCTACTACTTCTACGATTTTATCAATCAGCAGAATCAACTTAAGGAATACAATCTTAAAGCTGATCGCAATTATCGTTATCTGCGAGTTCCGCCAGAAGTTCTACCATCGAAATTGAAATATCGACGTGATGATCCCGAGGGAAATGTAGAAAAATACAAGGAGTTTGAGAATATCCTTAGGGATATCGATTTTAATCACAAGCAACTGGAGACAGTTCGCAAAGTCCTAGCTGCCATTTTAAATATTGGAAACATCCGATTCCGCCAGAATGGCAAGTTTGCGGAAGTGGAGAACACCGATATTGTATCCCGGATTGCAGAACTTTTGCGGGTGGATGAGAAGAAATTCATGTGGTCTCTGACTAATTTCATTATGGTCAAGGGAGGCATCGCCGAGAGGCGTCAATATACTACTGAAGAAGCTAGAGATGCCCGCGATGCAGTGGCCAGCACCCTTTACTCCCGATTGGTGGACTTTATCATCAACAGGATCAACATGAACATGTCCTTCCCACGGGCTGTGTTGTAAGTATCGCTGAATATACATTTATAAAATTACATCTTATTATTTTAAAGTTAATACTTTATCAGTTAAAAATTGATTATGATTTAATAACAATACTTTTGAAGTATTTCCTAGGAAATTTTCTCCACGTTGGAGATATTTTTTTATTATGTATGATTTTAAAAAGTAGTTCAATCATTTTTGTCCACATTAGGTTCATTTTGCATTGATTAAATTGATATTTTACCTTTTTCAGTGGTGACACCAATGCCATAATTATTCACGACATGTTTGGCTTCGAGTGCTTCAATCGAAATGGTCTCGAGCAATTGATGATCAACACCCTAAATGAACAGATGCAGTATCACTATAACCAGCGCATCTTTATTAGTGAAATGCTGGAAATGGAGGCTGAAGACATCGATACCATTAACCTGAATTTCTATGACAACAAGACCGCTCTGGATAATTTGCTTACCAAACCGGATGGGTTGTTCTACATCATTGATGATGCCTCACGTTCCTGCCAAGATCAGGATTTGATAATGGGTATGGAAAACCAATTGTGAAACTTCTTTGGAGTATCTCATTTTTGTTTCGTATATGAAAAGATCGCGTTTCGGAGAAGCACAGCCAGTTTGTGAAGAAGCACACTGCCACTGAGATATCCGTGGCTCATTACACGGGACGCATAATTTACGATACACGCGCCTTCACCGACATTAACCGGGACTTCGTACCGCCGGAAATGATCGAGACTTTCCGCTCCTCGCTGGATGAGAGCATCATGCTCATGTTCACCAATCAACTGACCAAGGCTGGCAACCTAACGATGCCCTTCGAGGCGGTTCAGCATAAGGACGAAACCGAACGGAAGTCCTATGTGAGTTGGCCTTTAGACTGAAATTAGGTTCCATAAAAAAGCAAAGCTGATCTCCAGATATACAAATTTGATTTTACTTTAACTTCCCAAAATCTCTACACATTTTAAAACAATATTGCACCAAATAAATATATTAAATGGCAGCTCATAATGAATGTATAGTTAAACATTTCGATCTCTCAAAATAAATTTAGTGGCATACTTTTAGACTTCAAATTATAATTAAAAATATTCTTTACCATATGTATTTTAAATATTTTATAATTAAATTATCTTAGGCTTTGAATACACTGAGTGCCGGATGCATATCCCAGGTGAACAATCTGCGTACTTTGGCAGCCAACTTCCGCTTCACCTGCCTGAC